>OX387924.1:4138830-5518440 GCA_947578465.1 Thera obeliscata
CCGCGTGCTCATCGTCAATGTCGGTGGTAAGTGTCACGTGACATGATGCATGTCTGTCAGCTAGCTTATTTTTCACGGAAAGTTTTCAATCATTTTTAACTTTCAGAAACAGTAAAACCTTGCGCACATCTAGCGCGTTGGCGATCAGTGCAACGCTGTCAAATATCGCTGTCATATTTGACTTTGGTTATCTTTTATTCGGAAAACAATCATAAACGCATTACGACGCCATCTTTTCTATCCCGACTAGTGATGTCTCGTGGCCCGGTCTCAGTAGAGATGTCCTATTCCCAAAACCGGCTAACAATGTGAATTGGCAACTCTTACGTCTCAGCCTGTAAGCTACGTCACAATTCGTCCATTGACATCCATTTTCTTGATCCAGGTTCATGGGACCCGAGCAAGGTGACCGCCGACCAGCTGTTCAGGCTATTCTATCTGATCCACGTGGCAGCGACGCTCGAGCCGGAGTCGCAGGTCAAAGGCACTGTGGTACTGATGGACTTTCACAACATGGGATGGAAACAGGTATGCTATTCTATTTAAAAAGGATTTGCACGAAAGATTTTTGATTGTACCAACACGTCGATCGAACAAGCGATGTCAACAGTCTCAGACATTGTTGTATTGGTCAGACAGAGAGGAGTAAACCCAAGCCCTCTGCTCTAGTGTGATTACCTCTATAAAGTCAAAGTCAAATATTATGTATTTATTCAATAGAATCACAAGGATCACTTTGAAACGTCTTAAAGCTAGGTAAGTCTAGGTGTCAAAATGTATGGGATCGGCAGGTTTCTGATGTGCCCGAGCCAGACTCATTATGGCAGTCCCGTGTGTCGCGAACACACGAGACAGCCATGATGAAAGTCAGGCATTAGATTTCGAATTGCATAGTCTCTAGCAAAGTAACTAGTGCGATTATAATTTATATTTTCCATCTTCGATACCAGGTTTTGCATATAAATGGCATGAGCATGAACTTGCTGTCAAATACCGGCAAAATTTTCGATAGTAGATGGAATGATCTATGTAACATAGATCTACCTACTATCGACAATTATGGCAAAGTGTAAACCTGAGCAGATTTTTTGCCAAATCAAGCAACATTTAAATCACTTGTTCTAAAATCAAAAGTGTGCCAACCGTTTAAGCAACCACGTGCTAGTATGGTGATGTAGCAGGCTCTAAGCAATTATTTCTTCTGTGCTGTAAGGCGCGCTGAAACAGCATTGTTACGTACTATAGGTAACATTAATGCGTCGACAGTCGACACTAGACTTTTGTTGAGTAGACGAAAATGCTCTACCTACTTACCTACTACTACTTGCCTAGTTTTATCATAAAGTTGGCAAGTCATACTATTTATAATGTTGAGATAGAGTTCCGAGGAATTACGATAAAGTAATAGGTACCTACGTCGAACTTTAAACAAAGAAAAAACTCCACCTACCAATTACCGTAACGATTACCTGGTTAGCGACGTCATAGATAATGGGCAAGTCCATGTGTCAAAACAAAACAAGATTTTACGACATAAGTCTTGAAACATGCGTAACGAAAGTTCGATAGGTCGTTCAGTGGTTTTTTGCAAATTTGTCTGACATGAAATGTACGCACATAGTTTTAAAAACGCTGTCTAGTGTGCGACAGCCTTTGCATAGGTACTATAATACAATGTGTACCAATATTACCCGTTAAATTTATGACAAGACTAGGTAAAATAAAAACGCTTTATTCCGAAGAAGATTTTTTTTGTGACAAATTGTAGGCTTGCTTTTGACCGCAATCTCACCTGAACTTTATTAATTTTTATTCATGACTTTTCCATCACTCTACTTATCTAAACGCGGTCTCCACTCTAGTATTCGTTTGCTCCAACTGTATATTGAAATGTGACTATTAAGATTTCATATTACACTAGCGGCCGCCCGCGGCTTCGCTCGCCGGTACCATTCCCGTTGAAAAAAAAAAACCTTTTAAACCTTCTCTGGACCTCCACAAATCATTCAAGACCAAAATCAGCCAAGTCGGTCCAGCCGTTATCGAGTTATAGCGTCAGGAAGGAAAACCCGACTTATTTTTATATAGTAGATATAATGATAAACTGCACAATAATGTGAATGATGTGCATAATGAACACAAAGGATTAAGTCATCGAACTTTGCTCTCTTCGTCATAGAGTTTAGAATTCATTAGCAGCGTGTTTTGGCAAGCGATGCCGCTAATTGCTTTTTCTTTGATAAAAAGTAAACGAGACAAAAGCGTTCGTAAATGGGTCATTGTTTAATTTTATCAGATTTTACGATGTTGCTCGTCTCTTACTACGCTATGAAATCATTGAAGCTTACAAATTTTCAATGCTATAATGTACATATACTATAATACCCACCCTGAGTAACACAGAATGAAAATATTGAAGTTTTAACTAAATTTCGGAATTTTAATGTTGAATTATTATCATCAACATCATCCACAGCCCGACTTCACCCACTGCTGGGTATAAGCCTCTTTGTATGTGACACTGATGACAGTCCTGTGCTAATATCATCAAGGTCTTGCCCGCGATGTTCGCTAATCGTCTACCCATCTTGCCGCAGGACGACCGACGCTTCTATTCCCATTTCTTGGACGCCATTCTTTCATTAATACATTCGAATTATTATGCTCTATTTAAAATGTTCAATTATTATCGAATATTTAAGCTCTGTATATTGCATAACCGTTTACAGACATTTTTAAGACAACACATTTCATTTTAATTGTGATGGTTTATTGTCTTTCAACAAAACACATTTTTTCATGTTTTGTGGTATCATGAGTATGGTAGATACTTTCAACACAAGGAATCTTTATGTGAAGCTATAACACTATCCCCCTATTAATACCTTCATATAGGATATGATGGGTAGGTAAGTAGCTAAAGTCTTATTTCAAATTTATTGACTACTGAACTTTAAATAGTTTAAAGTGAACACTGAAAACTGCAAAAGTAAAAAATAAACTAATGAATGCATCCTTATAAAAATTGAATAGAACAAATTCTATCTCCTCTGCAGCGGTCCGAAGATGATTCACCAAGTGTGAGCTAGTCCCAAGTGCAATAACACAGAACTGCACGTTTCATACCAAACAAAGAACGCAAACTAAATGTTTGGCGTGTCTGCTGCTGCATTGTTACTTACTTTGTTTATATTTGTTTCGAAACGCATACCTAATACATATAATTATCTGTAAGTACATTATTCAGGGACTTTTGGATAAGTGTAGCATTTCGTGTTTGTGTTGTGTTGCAATGTCATTAAAACGTAGGACCATGGGAATTGACCTTTAGAAGGCGCAACGTTTTTATTCGCTCCTCAAAAACATCTAAACATCTAACAAGCATTGCTATTCAGCGTGGCAATGCTGCCAGCGTCTTGCAGACGCTTCCGGCTGGCTCTGATTTAGATCAGTTGAGCTATACTGATTCTATTACATTACGCGTATTTTATTTATTATCCAGACCTTTCATTAGATTTTTTTTAAGATCGCTAAGGTTTAAAAAGTAATAAGTACCTATAGCTCAACTGTTTCTTGTGTATTTTGAACATTTTTAAATGCTTCTATTATTTGTAAGTTTCATTGTGTAAATAAATATTTTTACAATAAAAAAAAAAAAAAATAACAATCATTTAGTTTGTTACACCTCCTTGAATGGTATCTTATCAATCCTTTGTTCCAATATTAGTTCATTAGACATTGCACCCATTCAGTTAAGTATATCTTAAGATTAACACTACCATAAATTATATTACGTAAGTTTAGTAGATTAAAAGCAGGTGTTTTTCCTAGGCTTAACAGAGCTGTGAGTCCATGTACATGTCCACCTACATATTATAAAAAAGAAAAAAAAAAGTCCATGCAAACACAATAACTCAGAATATTCATCCCACATTCAAGTTACCTTTTTACTATTAGCTTTCTCTTAGCACCAAAAGTTTGCTGGAAGAAAACTCTTTTAGGGTTAATCGCCTATTGTACATGTCCTTTGTTATTACTTTTTTGTAAATATTTCTGTGTGCATTAAGAATTAAAGAATTAAAGTTTCTTTTGATTGAGGAGGTTCAAATCTGAAATAAAAATAATTACTTTTATGTAAAGACATGACTGTATTGAAGTCATAATTATTTCTAGTAAGTATTTCTCATAATATCTTGAAATTACTGGCACGTGAGGCTGAACATCTGTATGCTTCAAGTTGATGGACGCATCAGGGTAGTGCATCGTACGGCAAGTTTCTGACGCGCGTGACCAACGAGGCTTTGCTTTGGCGATGGTTACCACTTAACATCAGGTAGGCCATATGCTTGTTCCATCAGAGAGTTGTATTAAAATAACTTTGAAATCCTCCAGTATACTGTAGATTGTAGGTCATTAATTCAGGGTCCAGACATAGTGTAGAAAACAGACTATAGATACGTTCAAGGGGCGTCACGTTTCTTCTGGTCACTTCCCGTCCGAGGTCTTTAGAATTTTCCTATTCTAAAGACGTTTTATCTCTTCCTAACTGACTATTCATTGAGGTCACAATTTTCCTATTTGACATTATTTAAGTATTTTTTTACCTAGTTCTGGTAAAGTCTTCTTCTTTCTCTTCCTACCCTTATCCCACTTTATGTGGGGTCGGCACAATGTGTTCTCCTCTTCCATTCTCCTCTATCGGCCGTCATCCCTGTATTCACTTCTTTCTTATCCATGTCATTGTGTGCTAAAGTGTTATGTTATATATCTAATCTATTTTGAATATAAAAAGTTCGAAAACGTGTGATGCACGAAAGGAGCCTGTCTGAGGCGTACTTGAAATCCTTTTAAGCGCGGGTCGTGCGAAAATTTGAGATTTGTTGTTAAAAAATTCATAACTAAATAACTAAGTGACATTTTAAAAATCGCAAAAGGACTAATTGTAGACTATACATTTGAGATTAATTCGAATTTAAGTGTGTTAAAAAAATATACTATTTAACATGACATTCTATTTAACGCTAATGAAAATCGTATGTCAGCGTTAAATAGAATGTCATGTTAAATAGTATATTTTTTTAACACACTTAAATTCGAATTAATCTCAAATGTATAGTCTACAATTAGTCCTTTTGCGATTTTTAAAATGTCTCTTAGTTATTTAGTTATGAATTTTTT
Source organism: Thera obeliscata (assembly GCA_947578465.1). Classification (NCBI taxonomy): domain Eukaryota; kingdom Metazoa; phylum Arthropoda; class Insecta; order Lepidoptera; family Geometridae; genus Thera; species Thera obeliscata. The sequence continues at coordinate 4,144,009 of OX387924.1, forward strand.
AACAACAAATCTCAAATTTTCACTCGACCCCCTCTTAACACACTGATTTAAAAGAACCAGTGATACGATAAGAAGAGAACGAATCTATTTTGAAATTATTCGCATCTTGAGAATTCATAGATTTCTAAAACAAAGCATATCAAAGTAATGATCCTGCTTAAAATTAAACACCGGGTCTAGTAATAGGTATAATCATAGGAAGTTGCGCCAACTCTTATCGCCTTACTTTAGTTAAAACTCCTTATTAGGTCCAATATTCCAGCGAGGGTTTATCTGAAGATCAATATTTTATGCTAATATCCGCTTGTTTTGAAGGAAGTGGATTTTCCCTGGTGATAAGGAAGATTTCTCAGGGTGCCAAACACGGAAAGTAAAGCGTTGAATGGTAATATAGGTATATTTAACATATTCTTATGTTTTATCATGTGAAGTCGTTCGCGGTCATTATGTGTGCATCTTCAAACAAGGAACGCAAACTCGCGAAGAATAATTGTTTTCTTTTTTTTAAAGCTTGTCAATTTTAACTTCGGCTCGTGACGTTTATATCGTTGACGCTATAGCTGGACCTTTAATATTTTTCTTGCCATGTTCCTGGCCACGGTTTCAGCTGAACGAATTTTGATTACAAGTTAACCAACAAAATTAGTCCTGATTTTCCTATGTAGGTCCTGATGTTCCTGATTTTTCTACATTATCAGTCAGTAGGTACAACGCTTTAAAATATTTAAGAAGAACAACATGTTTGTCTTTGCTCTGTCCAACTTGATCTTTACCTCGACCTCCGTGGTCAGCCGCAACTGGGTCGTACCGTACCCGTATCAGCAAGTGGTTTGAACCGCTCATGTGTATCGCATGTTACCATTTTCAGTGAACAAAATCGGTCATGCGAACGATAACTTCACAAGGAGCAAACACGAAATAGCTAACCTTAGAATAATAATGCGGCTTTATTGTGTTAAGGTTTTCGTTGCGCCGGGTTCGAACCTATTGTTCGGGTTCATTTTTTGACGGCCTTGAACTGACTTCCGCCTTGAAGTTTTGTTAATAATGCATCAAATTATGACTCTTATTGTAAATAAATAGTCCTATTTTTATGAAACAACGGGATATTTACCATGATTTAATTTTGTTGAGTTGACTTCCGATATTTCGGCACAGTTGCATGCACCATGATCACGGTTGAACCATGGTAAAATATCCCGTTGTTTTATAAAAATAGTGTTAAAAACCATGATAGTTTCAAAAATAAATAGTCTTACATATCGGACTCTACATAGAGGCGTCGAATGCTGGGTTCAATGTCGCCTTCTTGGATTTCCAGAATGAAAGATTTTTAACGTTCTTCTTGGTTAATTTGTTCATTTTATCAGACAAAGTTTTTCCTGGTAATCGTTCAATAAGATAAAATTTCACCAAATCAATTACGTTCTCTAACGTAGAAAATGTCTAATGTCTTCATTATTCTTGGTTATCGTTCAATGAGTTGAACATTTCAGCACATCGATTACTTTCTCCGACGTAGAAAATGTCTAATGTCTTAATTTTTTTTCTTTCACAGACAATGGGCCTGACTCCCAGCTTCTCCAAACGTCTGCTGACATTCATCCAAGACGCGATGCCTCTGCGTCTCAAGGAGGTCCACTTCGTGAAGCAACCAATGGTCTTCAACGTCGTCTGGAACATGTTCAAACCTTTCATCAGAGAAAAGCTAAAGAACAGAGTGAGTACCTATTAGTAGAAGTTCCTCTTTGAAAAAGGATGGTCAGAAATAGGTGATCTATTTCTGTTTCCAAGTGTGATTCTAGAATTGTTTTGTTTGATTTTGAAATACTGTTTTCTGAGAGAGCACTTGTGGTCTAGTCGTAGCAAACCCGCCTTCCAATCCTAAGGTCGCGGGTTCGAATTCGGTGAGGCACCTATGAATTTTTCTCTTCGAAAAATGTAGGTAGGTATGTGCGCAATGCTAGTGCTCTCGAACGGTGAAGGAAAACATCGCGAAGAAACGCGTGTCTTAGTCAGCTCCGCACATATTTGGCCGACTAAGCTGCCAGGATGGTATAGGTTCTGGGCAAGCCTACTCCATCTGTCCCTGTCCCCTGTCCCAGGCTCTATAGCGTCCCGGAAATAAGGGCATGAGCAAAAACAGTTGCCTCTGACGCTGTATAAATTATCCAGAATAGATGCAAAGGTCTTTTACTTACTAAATGGAAATCTTGATGTAATTTGCAACTGCATTTAATAGTTAGTCTTCTTCCTAGAACTCAAACCAGTCTAGTCTAACGGGTCATACACTGCCATCTAGTGACGTATACCAGTTCAAGTATGCTGTTGTAATTGTTATTACTTCACGGTAAAGTCTTAGCGCCTTGTAAAAATAAACCCGACGGAGAGCGGATTGCTGAAAGAATTCCAATAATTAAATTCCATCATACCCTGTTATGTATCTCTTATTATGATTACCGTTTCATATAACTTAACTTTAATAAACTAAACTTAGTAAGAAAACGTGTTAGCATTAAAAATATTTTTTTGCTAAACTACATAATTATGTGCAATCGAATTGCACACAAAATATTTGCATGATGTGTTTTAAAAAATGTTAAAAGTTCAAAATATGCGTGTGGGTTATCGATCTGACCTTTAATGGCGTGAAAAAAGGCCTTGGATCACGTTATTTTGACAGCGTGTATTTATTTAGTTATTTTGACTCGCAATAATAGGCATGAAGACAGTTATCAAGTATCGCCAAAATATTTATCTGATCTAATGAAAAAGGATTCAAAGATTTTGATATATGTATTTATTCTCTTATTAATGTCGAGATTAATTAGTGATTAAACGAACTCAGTGAAGTTCTATCATAATTATATGAGTACTTCGTCTGAGATTAGTAACCTGAAAGAGAAATTATTAGCAAGTACATTGTAGTTACGCCTACGTGTCACCACTCTTATACACTATATTGAGAGTTTTTTTTTTTTTTTTTGTGGGTAAATCTGCTTTCCTGTCGCCTGCGCTCGGCCGGTCGCGTCATTAGTTTAGAGCCAGAGCCCTTGGCGCCCTTATTTCCTGAACCTATGCTAAGGGCCGGGCGGGCGGGGGTTACTAATCTCAGACGAAGTACTCATATAATTATGATAGAACTTCACTGAGTTCGTTTAATCACTAATTATATTTCGTACTTCGTCTTTCGATTAGTAACCTGAAAGAGAAATTATTAGCAAGTACATTGTAGACTTTGAGAGTTTGTAGGTTCAGGAAATGTGTAATGCTAACACATTGAATGTGAAAAAATTTATATATTTTATTATGTCCAAGTGGAGAATGGAGAGCACTAAAAATGGATTAAATGGTTTATTTAATAGTCTTAAAAATCGTAACATAATTAGCACTAAAGTTTAGCCTGGATTAATAATCGCAGCAACTAAAGTGGCTTCGTCCGAGCTCAGAATATGGTTCTTTTATAGAATTTGGTAAATGTGTTATTGGAATTAGAGGTCCAGCCGTGTTTGCGGTAAATGTAAATGCGGTTGTCCGTATGCGGTCGATGTTGACTCCAAGCAATCGTAAGAGCTCGAGACGCAGTGTCGCGTGCTGTGCGCACCAAGCGACACATCCATACCGTTGTCTTGCAGCGTACACTTTACCATGTCTAGTACTTACAAACAATACAGCATGTCAATGCCTGAGCAGGGCACGACTAAGGGCTTTCACAGATAAAAGGCATTTGTACTAAAGGTTAGTTTTTTCCAACTTGTGATGTTTTATACAGGATCAAGGATCTTAATCATAATTTTACTCGGAAGAATGTTAACGTCGCACATCTTTGGAAAAGAGTTCCAAAGATAATAGTACAATTCTTTATGGTACAATACTTCTAACCATTCCACTACGCAACTCCTACGTAATGTTATATTAGGGGGTCAGGGGTCTTGTATGAAAAAACCCCTCGAAACATTGAATAGGTAATTAAACTTTCGCTAATTTTAGGTTCTAAAACAGCAGGCAGCTCTACAGCTGTCTGCAGACCTACATATATTGACTGCTACTGTTAAACATTTGTTTTAGATAAGTCTTTATCGACCTAACAGAGCTAAAAACATGCAAAATAAAACTTTTTTTTTTTTTTAATGTAGACTTTGTCTTTCTTGCTTTAATGAGTTCTGTGATAAAAATGCAATCATTCAATTTTTCGCAGAGTTTTGAATTCTATGGCGAATGGGAAAAAAAAAAAAAAAATGTTTGACCATCTGATCATGAATGCGTTAACCGCATAATCATTTGGGTCGCCAGACCATGAAACAAACCCATCGAATTCATTATTAATTATTCGACTTTCAATTAAATCGATCACTGGGACACTAATATAATAGTTATACATCAAAGGTGGAATCGGAGAGCTCCCATTCCATGTAGGGATGACAGTTTCATGATTCAGTATCAGCCATTATAATTATATTTTGACTTTGTTTTTCAGCTTTTTGACGTCAGAATAGTGACAAGTGTGGAAACTGAATTCTATCTAATTATATTCTAATTTCTGTTAACGTAAGAAACGGCAGTGCAGTTATCGAAACGCAGTAGGATTTGGCAATCACTTAGCTCGTTTTTTTTTTTTTTAAAGATTTTAGTGGCAGAGTAAGGCGCAAGCAGTTGATTGCTAATTTATGTGAAGCATGCGCTCGCTTACGGACCGGGCTGCTCGCGGTTTCCGAGCCGCACGCGGCGCCCCACCCCGTAGTTGAGGCGTCAGAAAATATTTGTACAGCGTATATCTACATTATATAAGCTGGGTGAAATATTCATGAATTTGTCGAAATTGTTGTCACCTTAGTGTATTTAAGTCGTTCAAATTCTTTGGCATATGGTGGATCATATTCAATAGCCGGGCGTTAATAAGCCTATATCTCATCTCTCTCTAACAGTTGAGAAAATTTCGTGATTTTTTGGAAAACAACTTAATTTATTTGATTATATGAAGTTGTATTTGGTTGGCAAGCCTATTTGCATAGTTTTGCTGTTGATTACAAATTTCAAGTATGTACAAGAAGTAGAGGGAACCAAATTACTCTTTTCATAATTTATTAGAAAAACCCAAAGTTGTTGTACAATGTTTTTAGACACTATAATATGAGCGTTCCATTAATAAAATGTTATCTAAGTTTATTGTTGATAGGTAGGTATCCGGGTGATCCCAACAATTTGACAACCGGTTTTAGTGAAAACATACGACGAAGTGTATAGGCCAAATTCCTTTTGTACAAGTAAATTTCTTACTAGTAAAAATATTTTATAGAATCTAGATTCTACTTTAACACTGATTAAAAGATGCGCATCTTTCAAGTTAATAGTAGCTAGAAACCAATCTTTAGATGTCAGTATAACAGCCATTCATAAATCCTCCAGCTTGAAATTATTTGTAGGAATGATTTTTATCCACTTTTTTTTTTTTTTTTATATATATTAGGCATGATAGCATGCCTGCACTGTGCTATTGCTCCAATTTGGAGAAGGTTAGACAATGTTGTGAAAATCACAATTTATAGCCATCGATCTATTAAAGGATTAACGAATCTGTAGTAATTAAAGACGGAAGAGAGACAGCTGGCCAGCGTAACTTACTGGGTCTACAGGCCGCAGGTCGACCGCGGCGGCGGTGATGACCGTCTCGAATTCTCGATGCGGGCGCGTGCTGAGCGCGCGGGTAGGCAGGGTCGCGGCTCCTCGGCGGCGGGCCTGGCGCGGCGGCTTGCAGTATTTTATGAAGCAGGTGCAGCTTTGAAATTTAATTGTGTGGCTCAAAAGCATTCTTAAAATCTTCTGTTGGACTTTTAAGTCGTTCCCAGATTTGTTGCCTTTGCTGATTACAATGTAGCAGACAAATTCTCTCCAAACAAATATTTGTTCCTTCGTGTCTTCCTTGATGGAGAACATGGCAAAATTTCACCTCGATTTAGAATCGGTAAAATGAACATCGCAAAGATGACGGCCTGTGTTCATCAGCTTTTTGCGGAGATCTTGATTGATCTGAGCAGATGAGAGTTCATCGGAGACCGCTGACGCCAAGCACGAGATAGCGGCTGCATATCTGCGTTTGTTGGAGTTCAAAGCTCTTATCTTGATCTACCATGAGCTCAAGAATTGCAGCTTTTATTTTGGCGTTGAGTATTGGCGCCACGGTAAGAGCTAGTATCTCTTTTGTTTGAGTCCGACCCAGCCCATGGGTAGCGATATGTTCGAAGCGAATCGCTAAGTCCTTATGAAAGTTAGGGCCATATTCAATGGTTGGGACGGTGCAGCCGATACACCCTCTGACAGTAGCAGCGAGGTGATGGCATCTTGGCCCTGCGGCAAAACTTCCGTCTAGGGGAGATTCAGATATCACCGTCTAAAAATATCTCGTCTGTCGATATGCTTAGGTTATTTGAGGGTATCAAAAAACCAAGATTTTAAAAGTTGAAAAATCATTTATCAAGACGTAGTTACTGCTGATGGTACGATTAGTAAGACATAATTCCCACAGAATTACGCGCAAACTAACCTTATGTACTTTTAGAATCTGCTGATGGTACGATTAGTAAGACATAATTCCCACAGAATTACGCGCAAACCAACCTTGTGTACTTTTTGAATCTGCTGATGGTACGATTAGTAAGACATAATTCCCACAGAATTACGCGCAAACCAACCTTATGTACTTTTTGAATCTGCTGATGGTACGATTAGTAAGACATAATTCCCACAGAATTACGCGCAAACCAACCTTATGTACTTTTTGAATCTGCTGATGGTACGATTAGTAAGACATAATTCCCACAGAATTACGCGCAAACCAACCTTATGTACTTTTTGAAACTCTGATGGTACGATTAGTAAGACATAATTCCCACAGAATTACGCGCAAACCAACCTTATGTACTTTTTGAATATGCTGATGGTACGATTAGTAAGACATAATTCCCACAGAATTACGCACAAACCAATCTTATGTACTTTTTGAATCGGTAAGTTATAACTCCCACAGACGCAAACGATTTTAATGTGTGATAAGAGAGACAGTCCCACAGACAGCTCGACTCACGTAAATACCTGATGTCTATAAATACAACCAACAAGATATAGCTCCCACAGAGTTATTACGCAAGTGAATTTTTTAGACTAAGTACCGGCATATTTTTAAAAAATATTTCACTTTTGCACTGATATACATTACTGATGGATGTCTAAATCCTGACGAGAACACGAGGGTTCCTTCGACGACGACGGCGATGATGAGGACGAGGAAAAAACTCGATACCACGACTTCTTGTTTTACCAGACTCGTTGAGTTCGGACTCAAGTTTCTTTAGTTTTTTCCTAAAGTAATCGAAGTTATCGTCGTTCTCGAGCCTTCGTTTCGGCATTATTTAGGTTTAAAGTTTAGAAAACGTGTAAAGCTTTTCGAAACTTATTCAATCACTGAATTTATTTAGACTAGTGTTGAGCGGCGAAACACTAAAAGACGAATGACGCGACCGGCCGAGCGCAGGCGACAGGAAAGCAGATTTACCCACAAAAAAAAAAAAAAAAACTCTCAATATAGTGTATAAGAGTGGTGACACGTAGGCGTAACTACAATGTACTTGCTAATAATTTCTCTTTCAGGTTACTAATCGAAAGACGAAGTACGAAATATAATAAGTTATTTGTTACCTACAAAATACAACAATCCGCCATGATGGCTCAAACACCGGTCAGAGCGAATTACGTCACGTTCTCGTAAACGTCATTCCGATTTAGTACAAAAGCACCAATGTTTACTGTTGATATACTATAACCGTGACGTAATAACAGACGCCATGACACCAGCGAGCGTTTTGGCGTGAATTTGAAAATTTAAATTTAAATGTACTTTTATTGCACAAAAACCTTAATTTTCTACAGAAATATGATATATTTTAGATATAATAGATACTTCTGAATATGATAGAAGAGATTTTGAAAATTAGTCGTCAGGCCTATTGTATGATAAAACTAAAAGCAATAAATAAAAAACTCATGAATGGCTGTCTTTTTTCAGATCTTTTTCCACGGCTCCAAGATGCCTTCCCTCCACAAGCATCTCGCTCCGTCCCACTTGCCGGCCGACTACGGCGGCGAACTCCCCGCCATCGACTACACCGGCGCCGAGTGGTATCCCGTCATCAACGAAGTACTGCCGCACATCAACAAGTGGAACAGCTATGGGTTCGCTAAGAATGCGTAGGGTACACATTTAATAACTAGTTGTAGTGGACTTGTTTCGACGAAAAGAATCCAGCTCATATAAGCTTTTTTTTTTTAAATGCGAACAATTCACACAACACTATCTGCCCCAAACTAAGCAGAGCTTGTACTATGAGAACCAGATAGCTGATATAATACTAATATGCATTTTTTTTTGTAAATACATACTTGAATACAATATAACACCCAGACAGAGAACGAACATCTGTGTTCAACACACAAATATTTTTTCTCGGTGGGGATCGAACCCACGACCTACGGCTCAGAAGGCAGAGCTACTACCAACTGAGCTGAGAGGCCAGTCTTAGCTTGATAATAAACAAAATTGACAGACCTTACTGCTCAGTACCCAAAGTCCCAGTGCATTTACAACATTTCGTTACAAAATGTTGTTTTCGTTTCGCCTACGTGTCTCTCTCTTTTGCATGGAAAAATGATGAGACAACAACTCTAACTACGTAACGTATTTTTGCTGTCGCATCTTTTCTCCATACAAAAGACAGAGACACGTAGGCGAAACGAAAACAACATTTGGTAACCAAATGTGGTAGCTAAACTCGGACTTCGGGTAGGTACAGTTGTTAGTAGCTCTGTCTTCTGCGCTGGAGGGTGTGGGTTCGATCCCCACCGAGAACAAATGTTTGTGTTGTGTACACAGATGTTTGTTCTCTGTTTGGGTGTTATATTGTATTCTTAGTTTGAATTTACAAAACAAACAAGTATATTTGTACCATATCAGCTATTTGGTTCCCATTGTACAAGCTCTGCTTAGTTTTGGGGCTAGATAGTGTTGTGGGGATTGTCCACCGTTTTGTATTTATTAATTTAAAATGGGATAAAGGCTGAGGGATCATAAAACTAAGGATTCATTTCATATCAGAATCCTACAATTTGAATTTTCTCGGATTCTTTTCGTTGAACTATGCTCAGTTTAAGTAAAGTAGATAAGTTGAATCTAGAATGGCCATGATCTTACGTTTGCATGCTGCTAGTAGTTTGAATGAATAATACACGCACGTCATTGTGCATCTTAACAACGTTATAAAAGCAAGGAAGCAATTTTATAAGCCACTCTGAGGCCTCTGTCTTGGCTTAACCACTGCTTACACCGAAAGCACATCAAATATTAGTTATTTCTTGCTGTTGGTAATAAAAAAGTTTTTTCTTCAATAATAGTGAAATTTGAGAAATCAGTTACGGTTGTAGGTAATAAATATTGCACATCGGCTTTCTGCTTTCGTAGAACGCTTTCTGACGGACAATTTGCTCTATGAAGCCGAAATTAGCCGATGTGCAATATTTGTTGCATAATACTAATAGTTTGTTGGCTGCTTATAGGCCTCAATCTTAGCTTACGGCAGTAGCTCAAACAAAATTTTTTTTTAATAGTAATGAATTCAAACACCAATTGTCAGAGCAGCTTCAGTTTTGATTCTATGTGCTTAAGCGGATGTCAATTTAATTGTTCCATTTTAAAAGCAGAATATTTAGGCGTCATCTAATATGGAAAAGGCAACTTTTATAAATAAGATCAAGTAGGTCTATAGTATATGGATGTTCTGTGTTACTCATGGCTATGAATGAAATGTAAATTGATTCCAAATAATTATGATATATTTTGGTATAACTTCGATAAGCATTTTGGTTTCTTAATAATGTACTTAGACGAAACGTTCATATATACATAAATGGTTTTAGTACTCAAGTACCTTTATACAGCATTTCTGTAGATTATACAAAAACATGGTTCTTCTATAGGTGTAAGTTATACAGATGGGTTTAGTTTATTTTTAGTCTCTAAGGTGTATTTAGTTGTTAGATTGTAAAACCAAGAGAAAATGTGAGCGAATTTCATGACATGTTTGAAAGAATGTTTTTTAATTCGATGAACTGTAGCTGGGTGTTTATTTATTTATCTGATAAGTAAAACTGTGTCTATGATCGCAAATATATACTTAGATATATAACTCGCATATCGGTACTAAGGCTGTGAAAGAGAGTACTGTGCCAGTTTTGAACCATATATTTACCAAATGTAGATAGGTAATTATTAGTTGTGTAGCTATATGTTTGTAAGTCTCATTTCATAAAGTGTGAAGAATAAGAGAGATGCCACACGGGCGCTGCCACTGCGCTGCGACGTCACAACGCAGTGACATCGACGCAATGAGTTCCACACGAGCGCTGCAACGATGCAACGAAACGTAGCTTTGATATTCTAAAAATCTAAACAATACTGCGCTGTCCTGCGTAGTAGTCACAGCGTCGTCGCACCGCAGCACCCCTTTCCACCTCGTCTCTCTCACTCCTTGTGCGCAGCGCCCGCGTTGTTTCAGTGCACCGTGTGGCATGCTGAGCAGATTTGTATGTAGAACTACAGAGCGTCAACGCTGCAATGTCGCAGCGACGACGCAGCGTAGCGGCAACGACCGTGTGGCATCTCTCTTAGCGTATTTCATGCGAAGTTTTTACTAATGAACTTTTTTTGTTTGTGCTAATAGAACAGTTTGAGACCAATTATGGTTTGACAAGGCTCACGAAACGTCACGCAAATAATTTAGGATATAAATTGGGGCCAGTCTGCTCGGGTTCCTTATCAACGTACCTAATACGTAGACAAGACATACTGTATTATTATATCAATACATTCCTTAACCTGTTTCGATACTGAAAAGCAACACATATCTCTGAGGCTTTTGGCATGTCTAGCTTAGGTGATCCCAGAATTTAGATAGTTTACTTCTTTTTTACAAGAAATAATAACTATGTTTTTGACGGGAATCAAACCACGGGCAATTTGAGCTTGGACAAATAAAATAAAAATGTTCTTGCGTGTGTAAAATTTTAAATGTTTGAAAATTTGTGTGTTTGCCGTGTTTTGTAAGCTCCAACTTATACCAGTTGCCAAACGTTTATTGCGTATCCAAAAATATTATTTGAAGTCTGTAAAATTTGATGAGTATAATTATATTGTGATTTTAATGTGCCTTGGTCGTGGGAAATACATTCCAGCGTTATTTTTTATGAATATTTTGTGTACTAAATATATACTTATACAAGGTGTATCTAAATATGTGTACTATGCGAAGGTGGGGGGTTTCAGACCACAATGGTGATCAGTTGTGGAGGGGAGATAATTAAAAATTCCTATTTTCAGTTTCCCATACAAAAATATTTAATTTCATAATGCCTAAATAAATTGACAACCCTATCCTTGTAACCCCTTGACCCCTTGACCTACTACCTCTGTAGGTCTACTACTACTACCTACTACCTCTGTAGCTGAGTTTAGGGTTGTCACTTTGTATAAAGTCAGCTGTTAATGTTGAAACTTCGTTGCAGTTTTTTTCAGAGATACCAATCGAAGTTCGAAAAGTCGTTGAACAAAAGTTGTTCCCCGGGGGGTGGAAATTCACCCCCCTTCAGGATAGTACACATATTTTGATACACGTTGTATATAGTTATAAAATGGACAACCTGATTTGCTCAAGTTAGTAGATTTAATTCCTATTTAGACTATGAATTGAAATAAATGATGTAAACAATATTGTTTAGTTTATTGGAACATTCCTCGAATACCCCCATTATACATAGCTGACTGTCAGCAATAGTTTCAAGCTGAGTGAGGACCATTTTGGCTCAATAATACATTATATGCCTAATTGGTTACTGTCGGCACCATTTTTAACATTATATGGTCATCATAATTAGGGAATGCAATCTCGTACGAGATTTCCGCCTAGCGCGATCTCGCGAGACTCAAAACCCAGTCTCGCGAGATCTCGCAAATTACGGGATCTCGCGAGATTGGGAGAATCACAATTAAAACATATGCAAATGCTTGTTTTAAGAACTAGTAATTGACATGATATTTAATTAAATAGAAACTGCGTTGCTTAGTTATAAAAATAATGTAAGTTTTATTACAAAAAACAACAGAGTACTTATTATTTTGTCTCTAACTCTAATAACACTTGTTTATGTCTATAATTATTATACCTACTGTAGCTAATCAGTTCAAATTCTTACAATATTGGTAACAAAACAATAATTATCTATATTTAGTCTTTTGTAAATTATCACTTTAGTTTCAATAATTAAGAGTAATAGGAACATTACTTATGGTAAATAAATACAACAAAACAAAAACTTAACTTCACAAGTTCTTAAATAAATGTTGTGAGATCGTATTAATCAAATAAAAGAAGCTTAAAGTAGAATCCAGATAAAGTTATCAAGGTACGGAAAGGCAAGTTAGTTTGTCTGAAAATGGCTTCTCAAAAAACACATCATGTCGAGAGTATCATCTGACAGACGACTTCTGATTTTGCATGCCAAATACCCTGCTGCTGAAAAAGCTCGTTCTGCTTCAACACTTGTGGGAACCACAGTTGAGAGGCAGTTATGTACGAAGTTTAAAAGTTCTATGAAATACGCGTCGTCACGCTGCATTTGTCAATCTCGTTATCTCGCGAGATCTCGTACGAAATTTGACGAGATACAATCTCGTAAAATATGGCCGGGATCTCGCGAGATCGGGATCTCAGCGAGACGAGATTGCATTCCCTAATCATAATATTATGTGGTACTCGTTTCTCATTTGTTTAAGTATTAATGTTTTTTCTTTTTTGTTTTCTTGTGTACCTGTATTGTTGTTCTTTTCTTTCTGTTTCTTCTTTCGTTTTCTTTTCTATTTTTTCTTGATAAGTTGTGCTTTACTTCTGTATTTTTGAGGCAAATAGAAAGTTATCTAATTAGTTTTTAAACCAACGCGTTTTTGATGAAAGATTTCTGCCGCGTTATGGTATTAGTGATATTAAGCTTTTTCCAGAAATTGCAGCATCACATAAGTAGAGACAGTACAATAAATTATAGTTTAAAAAACTAAAAAAAAAACGCTTTTATAACAAATTGAACTAAAAAGTTAAAAATAAAACTGTAATAATCAATTGAAAATTTATATTATTGTACAAAAAGCGTGGGGTGCTTTTTATAATAACTTCAGATATAATAAACTATTGATAAAATATTTACAACAATCAAAATCAAGCCCCCCACGCTTTTTGTACAATAATATAAATTTTCAATTGATTATTACAGTTTTTTTTTTAACTTTTTAGTTCAATTTGTTATAAAAGCGTTTTTTTTTTAGTTTTTTAAACTATAATTTATTTTTTACTTTTCAGTTCTTTTTTCATTTTTTTTTTCTTATTATTTCACAGTCATCGACCTTTGACAGGTGTGCAAAGTTTGAATCAAATCTGATCGTTCAAAGTGTGGTTTTTTTTAATTTTTTTTATTTCTTTTCATTTTTTTTTATTTTTTTTTTCATATTATTGCATTGTCATCGACCTTTGACAGGTGTGCAAAGTTTGAATCAAATCTGATCGTTCAAAGTGTGGTTTTTTTTTATTTTTTTTATTTCTTTTCATTTTTTTTTATTTTTTTTTCATATTATTGCATTGTCATCGACCTTTGACAGGTGTGCAAAGTTTGAATCAAATCTGATCGTTCAAAGTGTGGTTTTTTTTTATTTTTTTTATTACTTTTCATTTTTTTTTATTTTTTTTTTCATGTTATTGCATTGTCATCGACCTTTGACAGGTGTGCAAAGTTTGAATCAAATCTGATTGTTCAAAGTAGGACAAAATCGAACTCAAAGGGGTCGGTTACATACATACATACATACATACATACATACAGGTGAAGCTAATAAAAGCGTTATAAAATGGGAGTGATTATTCTAATTTAGGGTCATTCAAAGTCAGGACCCTAATTACGCTCCTCTTTTAAAAATATTGTTTTCGTGGAAAAAGTCAATTTCGTTAAACACGCTTGATTTTTGGTCTGAGTAATAATATAACTCATTTTCATTTTATGTTGTTTTGTTTGTTTGCGAAAAGAGGCACTGATGCGCATTTAAAATCCTTTCACCACACTGCGCACTGGTTTGAAAGAACCAGTACCTACACGATAAGAAGGATATTTTGTTTGTTTTTTAATGTTATCGTAAAATATCTATTACACATAGCTCGACAGAGCTCGTAGAGTAAGTTGAAGTGGCAATGGGCAGGCCATATAGCTCGAAGAACCGACAACCGTTGGGAAGAATAAAGGTTCTCGAATGGCGACCACGAACCGGAAGACGAAGCGTAGGGCGCCCCCCACCAGATGGACCGACGACATTGTGAAGATCGCGGGAAGTCGATGGATGGAAAGGGCTCAGAATCGTTCTTCCTGGAAATGTGTATGGCCATGTCCAGCAGAGGACTTCTTCAGGCTGATGATGATGATGATGATGATGAAAATATCTATTCGCTTTAATAGGTACCGCTGTTGAGGTAGGGAGGTTCGTGAGGTCAACAACACTGGTTTTAGCAGTCAAGCAGCGCCGGTGTTTGGCAACACAACATGTCGCATTATGCTAAGCTGATGCCGTTTCAATTTCATCATTCGCTCTCAGATACAATGGCCATTGATGCTCTCTCTAGAATAGAGGCATTTTTACTAACTTATGTACAGTCGCCCGCACTAGAATGTATTAAACTAGAGGATTAATATTTTTTTTTTTTTTTTTATGTAACTAGCTGATGGAACAAGCATATGGCCCACCTGATGTTAAGTATAATAAAAAAATAAATATTGTAGAAAATCCACACAACGCTATCTAGCCCCAAACTAAGCAGAGCTTGTACTATGGGAACCAGATAGCTGATATAATACTCAAGTATACTTATACATTTTTTTTGTAAAAACATAGAATACAATATAAATTTAATTAAAGGAATATAAGGCTTCTAGCAGGTAATTAGCTGTACCTATTAATAGGATTTAAAATGGATGAAAATATTGATTGAATGATTTAATAGATGTCGTATTTTTATGAGTTTATTTTTTGATATACCTATTCAAATTTGTTTTCATAAGCAGAGAATGTATAAGTAAGGAAATGACTGAGCGTAACGAATTATGTATATCAAGGCTAGAACTACGCTTTTGAAGAGAAAAGGTAACGCGGTCGTTGATAGCCGGATTACTTGTTCATAACAGATTAACCTGGTTAAGCAGCGTTCAGCACATTCACTTTTTAAAAGGGTGACCGCTACTATAACTTCCACGCTTTGGATAACAAGAACAGTCTTTGGCCATAATGAGTTCTTGGGGAGGCGTTTTCAACGTAGATGGCAACTTATATTACGAACTAAAATTTGTACGTATGTATAGTGGCGGAATGAAAATGTTCGTCGAACTGCAACTTGATTTGTTCAACGTATCACGATCACATACTTACATACCTTTTGAAACTGAATAGGCAGAATACACCGATAAGTTAACGTCACAAATTAAGTCAAAATGTGTTCATGATCAAGGCACTAGTGCAACCGAAAACCGACTCTAAGGTGACGAACATTTTCATACCGCGACTGTACTTACATTTTGCTGACGGTCAGGGTATGTTTTGAAATCAACAATACCCATCTAACGATATACCTACTTATTACAGTATAGCAGGTACTATCTACCTCCACGACAGTATCTCGTTTCCCAATCGAGTGCACAGCTCATGAGCTTATAAGTTACTACACTACAAGGTAAACCTATCGAGATAGATATACCTGTCTAGTACAAATATCTACGAAAATTCATAGCTCGAGCTCGATTATGGTGAAAACTGAAAAAAACGTTATGCGTTGTCATAATTAAAAAATATGATATACGCGTTGACTCGAGGACCTCCTCCATTTGTTTCTCAACTCAAGAACTCTTAGGACTATTGTAGCTGCTGCTACGATGTCGTAGCGTTGTACGAGTCGTTGATTTTTATTAATCCGCTCGACATACGACACTACCTACTTGTGACATACGGAGCCGAAACGTGGACACTCACGGCAGGACGGGTCCATAGGTTAAAAGTCGCTCAGCGAGCTATGGAGAGGGCTATGCTCGGAGTCTCTCTTAGAGACAGGATCCGGAACGAGGTCATTCGACAGAGGACCAAAGTTGTCGACATAGCCCAAAAAACAAGCAAGCGGAAGTGGCAGTGGGCCGGTCATGTTTGCCGAAGAACCGATAACCTATAGAGAGAGACCTATGTCCAGCAGTGGACAGCAATAGGTTGATGATGATGATGATGATGAATCCGCTCGAAGATAACTGTTATCTTTTTTGTCTGTTGCCGGGTGTTATCACGTATCCTAAGGAATTGTGAGCGTGTTTTGATGCGATAGATGGATAGGATCGCGTGTAATTATGGCTTCTGTGCAACGGCACCTGGCAATTCGTACATAGTTTTTCTGTTTTGTGAGCTTACTATTCCTCTATAAGCTGTGGCAGAGGCTTTCAAGTACCATGGATTGGAAGGGTACCGTTAAGGCGCGCGAGCGCCGGCCAGTGTTATTAAGCTATCTACTAGCAACAACGTGTCGCTTTTTGATTTTAATTATTTTTAATCTCTAGTTGATAATAAGTGCAAATAATCTTTGATTATAAAGTAGCTATATTTTTATATATTTTATTGTACACATCATAAATATCCTGTCCGGCAAGGGGAAATAAGGCTGTGAAATAAAGGAATTTGTGTTAAGAAAAAAACGTAAATTAAACAGTGATTTTAATATTCGTAATACCTACTAAGGAAAATATTTTTTTTATTTTCATATTTTTTTTTTATATCTACAAGAAATTGTGATAGAAACCCTCGCTCAGCAGTAAAAATGGAAATGCAAATAGACAGTGATGGAACACCTTTTGTAATGTGGGGTGATAATAAAATCCAATTAGAAACGAAACCGATCTTGGATGAAAGTGTATTAAAGACGGCTTCCATAGAATTGAGAGAAACGCCTGAGGTGGCAGAGCAAGCTCTCGAGGAGTTGCGACAGCTTTTGAAAGGTAAGATTGTGAA
Organism: Thera obeliscata; assembly: GCA_947578465.1. Classification (NCBI taxonomy): domain Eukaryota; kingdom Metazoa; phylum Arthropoda; class Insecta; order Lepidoptera; family Geometridae; genus Thera; species Thera obeliscata. The sequence goes on from OX387924.1 coordinate 4,161,179, forward strand.
TTTCTACATTATATCGGCCGAAATATTGTATTGAGCAATAGTTCAGTGAACCAACAACATCATATAACTGGTATATACGTTAATTAGGTAAATTTGGCATCTGCGAAAGTAATTTAGTGTTACTTAAAGTTACTATACTTTTAAATGTATGTAGGGACCTAACATAGAATATTATGGCCACTCGCATGCACATTCGAAGTTCTTTTTCGGGATCAATGGCATTTAAGTTTTGAGAGAAGATCTTGGAGATGTCTGAATTTAAAGCACGTGTGGATAGTCAGAGGCACGTCTGATTCATTTGGCTTTTATCCACTTTTATTTATTCCTTACTATTTATTGAATTTAATATTCTCAAGGTTTTAATAGTGTTTAGGTACATTTAGAAATAACAAAGTTAAAGCGGTATTGGATTCGAATTCGACTTCTCTGTGAGAAGGTAACCTGTTGGGTGATAGTACTCAGAGATAGAAAGTTCCATCTTTATTTTCGCCTCTCACCCTGGAGGATGGTCGTAGGTACAAATTCCACTCGGTTCAAAACGTTCGGGATAAGTGTTAACAAACTCATTTGTTCTGTTGGTTGAATACAGTGCGCTTGTTTATAAGTAAACAGTGCATTATAGTATCTTATCAAACTAGACAGCCAGTACATTATCTTGGTTGTAATTAATTTATCAAAGCCAATATAGAGTCGATAATAATTTGGTTTGTATTAGACGATGAAAACTGTTATACCTACAACTCCTCGTTCGCACACTCTCACCTTTTAAAAAATATCATTGAACTTATTTATCGAAATCGCAAGCAACTATCTTGTTTTGCGTAAGTAACTAGTTTTCGTAAGTTTTATGTACGAAAACTTTATTTTGATCAAAAACATGTTTTTGTTGAACTGTGTTCAATCTGATCTCGGTCGGCCCGAGAATTAGGCTCCTGATTACACAAGCAAGATCGCGATTTTATTGAAATAAGTTTCTTGATTTTTAACTTTCAAAATGTCAAAGTTTTTGTGCGATAAGGTTATCGTCGTCTGTCCCTTAATCATCCATTTCAATCAACGAACAAATCTTCTGATGCTCTAGATTTCATGATGCCAGATGTCGTTGGTTCGATGCTTGCAATTTCAACTATGGTGGGTGCATAATTGGTTTCCTAAAAACTATGGAAAAATACTGTACACAATCTCTCTGTTATTAAAACCGTACACCCACGTAGGTATGCCTGTACCACTAGGTGTTATTAGGTATCCTGTTATCTGTGTATGCGTATAATTTTACGCTAGAATTATGCTGAGGAAAGCATGATTGGTCACTTTTGATCCTGGTTTTATTTTGAGCCATCACTATGTGACCTGGCACAGCTATACTACATAATTACCGACTAATTATAACTAAATTAATCGCCGCCCGTGGCTTTTCGCTCGCGTAAAGTTGGTGGAAGATCGCGGGAAGTTGGCAGATGGAAATAACTCAGAATCCTATGTCCAGCAGTATACTTCTTCAGGTTGATGATGATGATATGCTAATCCAGTGCTATATTCATTCAAAATTTCATTCAAATCTTTCCAGTTGGACCTGATTGGGCTACAATCATCAAAACACCCCTCATAACTTTCATTTATATAAGATTAGTAGGACGTTATAACTGATATTTCGAATATAATCCATTACTTTCAGGTGAAACCGATCTGCACATCCCCATTGACAGGGACGACTTCTTGCTTAAATTCCTGAGACCATGCAAGTTTTACGCGGAGAGCGCTTTCAAAAGAGTATGTACAGTTTGAAATATATATTTGTTTATGATACCCACTTGCCAGTAGTGGTTTGGCGATAATGTTAAGATCGCTGGAAGTTGGTGGATGAAGAGGCATCTGAATCGTTTTCCTGGAAATGTATAGAAGAAGCCATAGACAAATAGATAGCCATAGACAATAAGATCTTTTCTGTCCAACAGTTATGCAATAAATATTTCTGATTTCTGAAGGCCTATCCAGCAGTGGACTTCTTCAGATTATGAGTTTTTTGGATAATATCATCACTTTAAAAAAAATGAAATGAATTGAAATCATTTATTTATATAAGCAAGGTACATTTTAGATCTTAAATAAGTATAGGTATATATAGATTCACACACTTCGCCAGAAAACCCAGCATGCAAACATAAAACCTACCTCCGGCACCAGTCTCTCACGAAGTAATCCTTCTGTATCGGTATTTGTTTGCTATAATTACTATTAATTACTGTATGTACTTTGTGAGAGAAAATAAATAAACTTTATAAACTTTATTATTATTATAAAAAAAGTCTTCACACTAGGTGAATCTACGTGCCAGTACCACGTTAAACTAAAAGAACAGCAATTAAACTTACCTACGGCTTAATATCGTTCTTTTATGATTATTGTTACAACTACTGGTATGTTGTACCGCAAAGTAGTTGCCGTCACGAAACGTGAGCACAATATAGGGGGCCAGAGTTTGCGCGTGTGTACATCGTGTAATAAACCCGTAGACGCGCAAGCCGCTTTACCGCGAAATTAAATTGGTAATGATGATGGTAACTTTTATAATATTGGAACTAAAAATATTTTTTGCATAAAGTTAAAATGTCTCGATACTAAATCCTACTAAACGTATCCTACAAAACATTAAGGACCTACAGTTATTCAGCACGGTCGATAAAAAAAATTGAAATACTTTTTAAAAATTTAGAAAAAAAATATTTTAAACTTTTCTGTTTCTTGTCATGTCACTTGTTCTTTCGAACCAGTGTGGTAAAAGGATTTTAAATGCACCTCAAAGAGACTCCTCGCGTACAGTACACTTGACTTTGACAAAGGTACTTCGTTTCGAGCGTTTTCAAACTTTTGGGTTCTACGACATGCTGATTTCCATTTCCTCATGGTTTTTTCCTTCACCTACTGGCATAGTGCACACACATTTTTTTAACAGTGGTCTCATTGGTACACATTGGACTGGATTTGAACCTACGACCTTATAGGTTCCAAAGGCGGAGCCGCTACCACTAAGGCCGCTATCACTAGACAAATGCTCATTCATTGGTCTTTTATTGAAAAGTATCGATAACACTTTACCACCTTCACTTTAACTTTCGATTCAAACTTAATCGTAACTCCACAATTTTTACTGCTACTCTCTCTCGCTTTACATAATTTATTGACTTTCTCATTTTAGATACAAATGTACTACAAGTTCCGTAGTTCGCATGCCGAGTACTGCCAGAGCCTTCTCCCGTCGGCTACCCGGTCCCCCTTCGAGAGTGCTACAGTGTCCATCTTGTCTCCGAGAGACCAGTACGGGCGGCGCATTCTGCTCATAGAGGCCGGAGGTAATTCCCCTCATAGAACATAGTCCAACGGCCATGTGGCCAGAAAATTGACGTCAAAATGCAAGCATTTGTGCTCTTTTCTCCATTAAAAATTAAGCAGTTTTTTAGGTTAGTCGTAGTAGGCCACAGTCAGCAGCGAAAATGTATAAATGTTTCGCTAAGATTTTTAAAACACTTGTTTGCGTTAGATAAATAGCTGGTAGTTCCAATTTCCAATAATTGCTTTGAAAATGAATAACTGCTTTGAATGAGCGAAACAAATATTTGAAGAATAATTAATTTCAATAAAGGCTAGGAATTCTGATGATAACCATTATTCCTTTAAAATAGTGTAATATAACTTGAACCTTTTGTAATAACATTAAGGTTCAAATTCCCAATAACTGCTTAGACTACTTACTCTTCATTATATTGAAGTGTATCAATAAACGTGATCTCAGAATTCATTGAGTTGACAATTGAATAATGTTGTGCGAGTGCTTTTTGTCGTCTATTGGATACTGGTTTAAAGATTCCACTTATTAGAAAATAATAAAAGATAGGCTTTTTGGCATTCATACTTTCCACCATTTTATATTTAGAACATAATTAGCATCAATAAACATATCATCTACTATTTTCTACATCTTAATTTTATATACCTACCTACTGTGTAGGTAGTAGGTACCTAACTACCTACTTTAAAGTGGAGCGTGTGCTGTCTTTGAAACTTGCTTTTGTAATAATGCCTACGTTTCACTAAGTTGGAGTGGCACCACACTAGAACTACACTGCTATTATTTTATACAAAAAAACGGTAGTAACCAATTCGTTGATTTTATGCCTGTTCTTCTAAGCTTGGACGCGTGGTAGGTACTGGTACCTAGACTCACCTAGCTTTAAGACGTTTCAAAGTGATCCTTTTGATACCATTGAATAAAGACAGTTTTTATTTGATTTATTGAGAAAATATCATCAAAGAATTGAAATTTAAGAATTTCGCCATGATACCATTTGTCCTTGGCAATGACGAGTAAATCTTATAGTGCTTCTGAATTATATTTATCCTTTTACAGGCTGCGTGGGAATCATCAAATTCTAAACGAGTTTGTAGACAAAGGTAGGTAGGAGTAGACGTAGGTAGTAGCATACAAAAATAAGATTTAGATAAGTTAAAAAGCGACGACTGGGATTATGTTTCCTGAGAACATGAAAACCGCTGCCGGAGTTTCTACCAAACACCGTTATGTACCATCTTAGAACTCAGTTATATTACTCATAATATAAATTATGCATACAGTTATCTCATCTCAGCTCTCTGACAAAACTGTATCTGCAATTCCTGCGAATGAGCAATTTAAAATTGAATTTTAATTTTAATTCAATTTTGAACAATTTCGAGAACTAATGTTATAACATTCCAGAACAGGGGGCACTGTTATGTTTCTACATACAAAATCAGGGCCGATAATCTTTAACGACTACGCTTACGTTATGTCATTTTACGTTTAGCTAACGACAAAATGTCGGAATAAGCCTTTTTAAACACTATACCTAGTTTCAAGCTAAGCAGAGCTTGTATTATGGAAACCAGATAGCTGATATAATAAACAATACTTTAGAATACAATATACACACACATAAAGTGGGATAAGGGCAGGAAGAAGAAGGAGGAGACTTTAGAATACAGTATAACACCCAGACAGAGAACCATACATCGATAAAAGCTATAGCAAATATATCACCACACAATTACCTACGTCCTTTTTAATTAGTTTTCTATGTTTTCCAGAGCGATGGAACATTCAGGAAGTTCCCTTGAAGGACGTGTTCCGAGGCAGCCAGATGGGGCTCGAAGGTGCCATCAAGGAGCCACAGACTCAGATCAACGGCGTGATCGCCATCTTTGATATGAAGGGACTTTCCTTCAGCCACGTCATGCAGTTCACGCCGTCTTTTGCTAAGATGGCTATCGAATGGATTCAGGTAAAACTCTAAACGAATGAATTCCGTTGCCGGTACAATATCCGGACCGCGCTCTCAGCTCTGCCTTTTACGCCGAAGGTCGTGGGTTCGATCCCCACTGAGAATAAATATTTGTGTAGACAACGCAGATGTTTGTTCTCTGCCTGGGTGTTGTATTGTATTCTAAGTATTAAAAAAAATTATAAATGAGTGTTATATCAGCCACGGAACAGAAAAAAACGCCTTTGTCTTCTGTGATATTAGCCATCTTGTTCCGATATTAAAAGCTCTCTAGGGGACAAAATGGTATAGTGTGGATTGTTTACAATATTTATTATTCATAATTATTATTTTTTCGACGAATTGATTATTTTGAAAGGGTTCAGAAGTTTGACATATATTATGGAGGGCATCCGAACCTTCCTCTACCTTAAAGATCTCGAATAGATGTTTACCGGGTCTGATGGGTACCGGTACTTAGTTGTTCATCTGTAATAACAGTTTTGAGACTATTTGAACGTTTGTCTGCCAGCACTTTAGGACAAAGCATCTTCTCCATCACCACCGTCTCGTCATTTTCTAAGGCCAGTGTGTGCTTTCAGGACTGCGTACCAATCCGCCTAAAAGCCGTCCACATCATCAACCAACCGTACATCTTCAACATGATCTTCGCACTATTCAAACCGTTCATGAGAGAGAAGCTCCGTTCTCGCATCCATTTCCACGGAACGGACCGAGAGTCGCTATTGGCTCACGTCGACGCCAAGGCGTTGAGGCAACGGCATGGCGGCTCGCTGCCCGATCCGGAGATACCAGGGGAGGTGGTCTGGAAGATGCTGTGTCATTACGAGGAAGAATTCAAAAGTGAGTTATTTGCGTAGAAATGCTTGGATAGGAACAATGCTTTTGGCGTGGTTGCTTTTTTATGAAGACCCGTGTGTTGCGACGAGCCGACTGTCTCTCTCATTTAGTATAGGGCAGACAGAGACGGGAATACCAGCGCCGTCTGCATTAGTGTGATCACCTGAATACAAAATATATGGGACCGATTAGCAACCAAGCAAGGCGGCAACCCTGCGCTTTGCTCTAAAGTCTAAGTATAGTAGCAAAAATCTTACTAAACCGAGACCTAGCTGCAAGTTTTTGCCTATTCTTCTAGACTTTTTAGTCTAGAAGAATAGGTAACTAACATCTAGGCGTCAGCACCAAGCATAACTGCTTAAAACTAATTAAAAAAAAAGACTCATAGTAATGATTAGGTACCTATGATATTAAAAAATGAAACAACGTTTCTCTATACGACAAGCTGTGCTTCTTCTTCATACAACTAGTTTAACAAAGCATTAAACATTAAACCTAAACAACAAGACAGTAGGTCTTCTTAGTGCAAAAAAAGCCTGTTCTCTAATTTAGTTTTTTTCCAGAGGCAAACTCATACGGATACATAGAAAAATCCAGCAAATGACAAGAATCCAGAAACATCTAGGTATATACATATCCTGTACCTACTAATGAGGATGACTGAAAATAATTAAACCATGACATAATGTACTTATTCCCATAAAAATAATTATGTATCTAACATAAACTAAAAATATTGAGTGAATTTTTATTATGTACAATTTGTATTTTACATAAAATAGGCTCATAAGAGGTCGCCAAGTCACTTTAGTTCACTTTTGATTTTTTAGCTGCTGCGACTATTTGTCATAATTTACAAGTCTGATTTTTGTGAATGAGGTTTATTTTTATATGTTCATTTCAAATATTTTAGTGAGGACTTTGTGATGAAAATGAACTAATATGATTTTGTTAGTATTGTTATTTTGTAGTAGGTATTTTATGAGTAATTCCAGAGCTTGCCAGCTTTCTAATTCTATGTTTTATTTTAAAGAAAGGGAAAGTAAGGGTATTGAAATAAAAGTATTATTTAAAATCACCTGAATAGTTTTATTGATAAATCTATTAATAAAAACAACTTTGAAGAAAATAAGGCATATTCGGAAAGCACTTGAGTTTCTTATCATGAAAAAAAATCTGCCTTATTTTATTTGTTTTAAAAAAGGTTGATAGACACCTTAAATTAATTAAATAACAGTTTTATTGTAGACAAAAGATAGAAATTCAGAATTTCTTGCCAAGCAAAAGCTAAAATTAGTTTTTGGTCCCAATTCCATACAAAAATTAAGCTTCTTAGCATACAAATATATATTTTATACTAATTCAGTAGAGAGATTTTACAAAACCTATTTTTAACCTATATAATTAGAGATTTACAATTAGTGCGGTATGAGATTCCTTCATCTAAAATAAGTAGAGATTATTGGGACGATATAAATGCGTTTACAAATTAAAAGTATTTATAAGTCTTCATAATAACATACTAGAGGTTTATTATAACCCATGTAATAAAAACAGTAGGATCAGAGATATTATCACAGCCAGGTATATTTCTGCATACATATTCCGCAAACATTACAACACTATCTAGCCCAAATTAGGCAGAGCTTGTACAAAACAGGTAAAGGTACCAACTGCTGGCCTAGCATGAGCTTCATAATGGTTATGGTTATGGCTGTCAAAATTGTGTCAACAGTGTCAACACATTCAAATCCAAGAAGAAAATGCCATAACCATATGGAGCTCGTGGTAGCCCTGCTGAGCTGTAAAGCTGTCAATTACCTAAACAACCATATAAAAAATACTAGATAATAATAATTAGAGTAGTAGGTAATGGCTGCAAAAACTATAAATTTGAACTAAAATAAAATGCTAAGTTTAAACACTAAGATCCTAAAACATCCATACACCTATTTTATTATACATCTATCACTATTTTAATAAAAATATAGGTACATTCATAATAGGCTTGTTCGTATCACGATATGTCTTACACATTATCACATATAAAATAGCTATAACACACCAAGAATCACTTCTTCTTGTATCCATAGGAGTTGATAGCTGCAAAAAAAAACAAATAGTTACTGCAGTGCTCGAATAAATTAAAATATGAAATGGTGGCCTATTTATAATAAATATTTTGGAATATTTTCAGCGGTAACTCTAGTTTTTAAATATGTATTAAATAAATAATATATAGGTACAATCTACACAACACTATCCAGCCCAAAACTAAGCAGAGCTTGTACGATGGTAACCAGTTAGCTGATATAATACTTAAATACATTTTTTTACTTAGAATGCAATAGATCACCCAGACAGAGAACAATTTGTGTTCACTACACAAGTATTTGTTCTCGTTGGGGATCGAACCATAGCCTATATACGGCGCAAAAGGCAGGGTTACTACAAAATAAGACGTGACGTTTGTCACGGGGCGGCGGTATTTACTTGGGGTAGTAGTCCATATTTACAATGATTGAAAGATTTCAGCTAATTTCAGTGACGAGTGACCTACTTTGTACGCTCGAAAGCGAATCTCCATATTGATCCTATCCTATATAGCCAACTTACCCGTAAATTCCTGGTCACACATTAGAAGAAGCTCAAGCCACTGCGCCCCAGTGACGTTAGGAATGGACAGGGTTCCTCCGTAGGATTCCGGCAAACACTTCGGACTGATGTGTTTGTACAGCAGCTCCCTGTCATTACCCATGAAAATGATTCGGGATCGAAGCTTCTCCTTCAGGAACGGCTTGAAGATTGTGAACACCATGTTGAAGATGAACGGCTGGTTGATGATGTATAGCCCTTTGACTCTCAGGGGAATGCATTCCTGGAAAAAGAAAAATCTAAGTAAGAGAATAGGATAACAGGTTAATTCACTAGCCAACCCTCTATACTTTTCCATATAATTCACTTTTTAAATGAGTATATAGGTAGGTATGTCATGGGCTGTACACTTTCGGCTGAGTTGCTAATTTGTCCAGCTGCAGCTGAGAATCTGTTCAGCTACGAACAGTCAAGTCCAATTGCTTCGGTTCGAACTATTACCACTGGCTAATGAATGACTTTTATTTTAAACTTTTTTATTATAGAGGGTGTAATCTACAAGATTATGCCACCCTCGAATTTAGGATAAGGAGCATTGGACTGAATGAATTTAATAGCTATTATTTATTAATGGTACAATACTTGTAGATATTGGGGAAAAATGATAGTGACAACATTCTTTTCATTATCATTCTAATGGCAAGACTCTTTAAAATGCAATTTAAATTAGATTTAAAAATGTCAAAGCTTGTTGTTTGTAGGTACAGTTATCATCAATCACAGTAGAACCTACCGGTTTTACAAAGGTTTTTTAAATCAAATTTTACAATTCCTATGCATTGTGTTAAGATGCTTTGATTAAAAGTGATTCTTGTAGTCCAAAAAAAACTACAAAAAAACAAAAAAAAGTGTAAAATACACTTTTATTTATTAATACACTTTTTTTGTTTGTTTTCTATTGGTTACATACCTGGAGCCAATCAACGATTCTCTTGGCAAAAGGCGGCGTGAACTGCATAACCTGCTGCATAGAAAGACCTTCCATATCGAAGATGACCACGGCCCCGCAGATCTGAGTCTCCGGTTCCAACATGGCGGCTTCCAAGAACAGCACGCAACCTTTGAACACCTCATCCAACGAGCATTTGTTGTGTTTCCATTTCTCTGCAAAAAACAAGTTCTTGTCTTGAACTGTAGGCCTACCATGAGCTCTGTCTGGTTCTGTCTCTGGTTTTGGTTTTGAAAGCGATAGGAATTATACCGTAAGTTGTTTGTCTGTTTTATTAGTTTTGAACACGAAGCTAGTTCATAAAAAATATTCATAGTGCTCAATTACGATATACCTACCTATAACTTGGATGTATAACAGTAAGCCTACCATGAGCTCTGACGTTTTGACGTAGGATTTATTTAGTCAACACTCACACATACTCAAAACCAGAACCAGAGACAGAGCCAGACAGAGTTCATGGTAGGTCTACTGTACAAAAAGTAGGTAATAAATTACGGCCATAGTGCATTTATTGAAGACTCACTTCTCTATAAGTAGGTAAAGTACCTACATCCTGTGCGTTTTTCTGGTTTTTTTTTTATTCTAACTATATTTTTTACCAAGTTATCTGTTGCTCATGAATGCAATCTGTTTGATTTAATGTTATTATTTTGGAAGTAGGTGTAGATTTATTATGATGGTAATATAATATGGTGATAATCCTACTAATATTAAAAACGCGAAAGTTTGTATGTATGGATGGATGTTTGTTACTCTTTCACGTAAAAACTACTGTATGGATTTTAATGAAACTAAGATGTACCTATTATACATATTATTGGCAAAACTTATAAATTTCCGTAGCAGCCTTTCGCCTGTTACAAAGTAAGATGCTCAATGATCATAGGTATAGTTAGTATGATATCAAATACCAAGATTATTTATTTAATGATACCTGACTATACAAAATATACGGTAGTAGGTAATTCTACAGTCACATTACTGTCATCATAACATGTAATTTGGGTTGTTTTCATATTGGTCACGGCCGTCTGAATCTAAAACTTCCATTAAACCTACACTACATCATCAGTCAAAATAATGTTTTTGTAATAAAAACCTTGATGTTGCATTACACTGGTATTTAGGTACAACAGGTACATTTACCATCACTGCTAAAAACTTCAGTAGGTAGGAAGTTAATTTTAAGTATGATGTGCTTATTTATATCCTTGTTGGCAGATTGATGAATTACATTTTTGTAGCAATTTATATTTTGATGTTACACAACTACCTTTATAACTAGCGGCACATAACTCTAGCGCTGAGCGATACGCGGAGGGGATAGCTGCGCATGCGTCGTAGTGTGCGCATGTCGCGCACACTGGATGTGTGGATGTGTGCAGTGTCTTATTGGTACAGAGAGCGGAGTGCGACTGGAGAGTCAATCAGCGCTACGCACGTCCGTCCTTCATACCCCCTCAAGTGTCTTATTTTTGACTTCTGCGCAATAACGGTCAGCGCTAGAGTTATGTGCCGTTACCTATGCAAAAGTTTTCAAGTCAACTTTTAGGTCTGGGAATCTAAAAAGTTTATTGTTCTACTTACTTCCCAGCTCGAGCAACAGGACTCGTCTTCCCAATTGGTCTCTTGTCGGCAGCACGGTCAGGACGTTCTGGTTGAAGACATTGGTCTCCTTGCTGGGTACCAGGCCTTCGTAATGCTTGTGATGCTTTAGTTTAAATCCGTAGTAACGTTTTATCTAGAAGACGAATTTTATTTTATTTGATTGATTGAAGAACAAACATATTGCTGCTTACACCTTCATAATATACTAGCGGCCTGTCCCGGCTTCGCACGGGTGGACGTTAATTTTTTCAACACATAAATATAGCCTATGTTACTCAAGGTGAATGGAGCTTTCCAATGGTGAAAGAATTTTTGAAATCGGCACAGTAGTTTTTGAGCTTATTCATTACAAACATACAAAAATACAAATCTTTCCTCTATAAGTATAAATATAGATTTCTGCCTGGGCCAAATTTGTAACCCTGTGGTGGAAGTACCAACTACGAGTATAGAATGGTGACCTGAAGTAAATATTTGAAGATCATACAAACTTTAGCCGCAGGAATCGAACCTGAACCTTAAGCGCCTTTATTACTTACTACTGCACCATACAGGAAGCACAACTTTAACGGTTTTAGAAAAAAAAACACTAAGCTAAGAATAAAAGTCGAGATCATAAAAATACGACAGAAATATAATAATTAACAAAAACTGCTGATGTACAAAAAATACATCGTATAAATTATTTTTAATAAAATCATAAATCATTTCATACATAAAAAAATAACGTTAAAAAAGTCACTAGTTAATTTTATTTTATGTATCATTCAAATCTAACAGAAAATATTTTAGGTGAGGCATTTTAATTTTAGATAGCTTCATAATCTATTTAAACCAAGAGTGCGCATAATGTTTCAGTTGTCTATCTAGGACTACTAATTTAAATATCTACACTCTTGGTCTATGATATCGTCTGTCTGACTTTCAATAGCAACGGTCTGCGTTTTCATGGCTGTAGTTTTTTTAGCTGGATGAACTTGCAATAACTTTCCAGTCGTCCTAAGCACATAAAATGCTAGCACCAGAGACAACAAATTATCCTGGCTAGTATCACTTATCACTCACCAGTTCAAAGGCGCTCTCCGGGTAGAACTTGCAAGGCCTTAGGAAGCGAACTAGCCACGCTTCGCAGTCAGTCGGCGCATGTAATTCGGGATCATCTGAAAGAGATTTTATTTATCAAGTTCTGGTTTTTGGCTGATAATGTATAATTGTGCTGAAAAAGATGGTCTTTGGAGTGAATGATTTACAGGGAGTAAGTTAACTGTTCTAAGCTTGACTCGCGATTTGATTTTTCGTAATGGACATCGCAATGTATGGAATCTATTCATTTGTTCCGTTCGAATAAAAGCGAACATGTTAATGTATTTCACATTGATTCCATGCATTCGGAATACGGAAATCGAATTCGGAAAAGTGTATATACCTACTGCCGACCTTAGGCTTGGGTAGGTATGGTATTAGGTTATGTTACTGGCTGATTGGGTTAAGGTAAATATTATGTTTACGTGCTGAAAGTATGTTCATGAATGCGGTTTGTAGTGCACGCAAGTTAAATTGTTAAAGTAATTAATTTTGTTAATTGTTAACAGTTCAAACAAAAGGAGCTAGTTTTTATACATCTACTATTTACGATCGTTGTTGGTGAATGGCTGGTGTAATTTCAATATAGTATAGGATCCCGCTATAGAAGGACCTTCACCGAGCTGGTTATTTAATGAAACGTATTTTATATTTAATTAAACATGCCAATAAATATATTCTATATGGGTTGCCTATCAAATTTCAGTCCAGGATATGATTAATTAATAATTTAAAAAAAAATGTTATTTTTAACTTTCCACCGGTTTGTTTATTAGACAAATTCTATACCAATCGAAAGTATAGACCCCATAGAATATGCAAACGTTAGGTTGCCTATTTTTTTCCGGTCACAACTCTCGGGTAGCCAGGTATAAACAGGTAAATCGATACTAGCATTTTGCACCGGTATGTTTATTGAATAAAAATACTGGGGTCTATTCTTTCGATTGGTATAGAATTTGTTTAATAAACAAACCAGTGGAAAGTTTTTTTTTTTTTTAATTATTAAATAATCATAATTATCCTGGACTGAAATTTGATAGGCAACCCATATAGAATATATTTATTGGCATGTTTAATTAAATATAAAATACGTTTCCTTCTATAGCGGGATCTTAGACTAATAGGGCTTTAACTAATATGTCTCTCGCGTGTGTGTCTCGTATTTGTTAGTTTTGTGTAAAATGTATAAAATTAGGTTTATGACCTTCAGAGATAAAGGATGGAAAAGATTAAAGGAGAAAACATGTGGGTACATATTTTTAGGAAGTCTCTATTTAATTTAATGCTCTTTGCATCGAATTAAATACAGAGAAAACCATTTTAATATTTTTGTACACTCGGAAAAGTCAAGTACAAAACTGCTCAATATAAAAATAAAAGTCATTAAAAATAAGGTGAGTTCATAATGCGCTAGAAACACCTGTTGCGTACTAAATTCATCAGACTTTGTTTGTCAAGTTTTAAAGGTAAAGTAAAATTACTTATCGCTATTTACATAAATAGGTACAGCACTAAAGGCTATGCTTAGATAAATTAATAGGAAAGGTGGTAAAAGCCCGTTCCGGACCAACGGCACAACTACAATGCTCAACTATTGTGCCGCGGGTATTTTTGATTTCCTTCTACACAGCTAGTTGTTTCGTTCCGGAAAAAAAATTTACCTATGGCTCAACTGACGAAAGCTCGAATCCCTGGTTGTGCCGAAGTCCTAGCTATCACTATCTAATAATTTGAAAAACAAAATTCATCTTTCTCATGCAATGTACAGGGTGTCCCGTAAATAATGGATCAAACGTAACGGGTAGGTAGCTTACCTCATTTCCAACAACTAATTTGAACAGTAAAAAAAAAACCGATAAGGTAACCAAGATATTTTTTTTTTTCGATATTTACTATTTTCTGTACCAGCATTCAGTGTTTTTGATGCTGTTGCTGCAAATGGTATCATATTTAGGTGTGATTTTTGTCAAACATTTCTGAATAGTTTACTAATGTTATAAGATACCGTTTTTTTAAATAACTATTTATTTGCCCTAGAAAAAAAATCTTGAATTGAAAAGTTTTGTTTTTACGATGAAAAGACCAGAATTGGAAAAATTCTCCTGTAAAAAAAATGTACACCAATAAAGTGTACCATTATTTTAAAAACTTGTAAGATCACTAAGGTTTGCAAATTGGTATAAAACTTACGTCTAGTCCTTGCGGTAACAAAGATATTGCTATGAATCTGACAGAGGTGCCAAATTACGAAATAAAATAAAATTTGAAAAAGTGTGCACAATTCAACTATTTTCTTTAAAATGTTTAGGTAGCTCAGCGTATAAAAAGAATTAGGAGGTTAATTAAAAAAAAATACAAATAAATCGTTTATTTTGTTTTTACAGTAAATGTTCAAACTGACGTCCCTCTACGTGAATGCAAAGTCTGCACCTCCTAATAAAGGAAGCTCTTATCTGACGGACAAAATGGCTGTTGTTTATTTCTGATACAGCAGATTGGATGCGCTGACGTAATTCTTCTTCCGACGTTATTTGTTGTTTGTAAACTTTGTCTTTTAAACATACCCAATAAAAAAAATTTAAATCCGGAGATCGCGGAGGCCACAAAATTGGTCCTAATCGGCCGATCCATTCTGTCAGGGTAAGTTTCATTAGGAGGTGTAGACTTTGCATTCACGTAGAGGGACGTCAGTTTGAACATTTACTGTAAAAACAAAATAAACGATTTATTTGGATTTTTTTTTAATTGACCTCCTAATTCTTTTCATAAGCTGAGCTACCTAAACATTTTTAAGAAAATAGTTGAATTGTGCACACTTTTTCAAATTTTATTTTATTTCATAATTTGGCACCTCTGTCAGATTCATAGCAATATCTTTGTAACCGCAAGGACTAGACGTAAGTTTTATACCAATTTGCAAACCTTAGTGATCTTACAAGTTTTTAAAATAATGGTACACTTTGTTGTCATACATTTTTTTTACAGGAGAATTTTTCCAATTCTGGTCTTTTCATCGTAAAAACAAAACTTTTCAATTCAAGATTTTTTTTCTAAGGCAAATAAATAGTTATTTAAAAAAACGGTATCTTATAACATTAGTAAACTATTCAGAAATGTTTGACAAAAATCACACCTAAATATGATACCATTTGCAGCAACAGCATCAAAAACACTGAATGCTGGTACAGAAAATAGTAAAAATCGAAAAAAAAAATATCTTGGTTACCTTATCGGTTTTTTTTTTACTGTTCAAATTAGTTGTTGGAAATGAGGTAAGCTACCTACCCGTTACGTTTGATCCATTATTTACGGGACACCCTGTATAATACCTGCTAAGTACCTAGGTTATGTAAGCTAAGCATCATGTTATTGTCTATGATAAACACCACAAATTATACAAAATACCCGCGATGGTATTTACTCTGCATATTTAACACAAGAATAAATAAAATGAGTAAGGCATTAGCTTTAGATAAATATTGATTTGGGCCTTTTGTTACCTACTGTAAAAACTATAGGTATTTGCGATATCTACAATACCAAGCTGAGTCGCTTTGATGGAAATCATAGAACGCTGCTGGAAATCCCCATTACTTACATAACATTTAGGCGATCGATGGTGATCAGTGAAACGCTGTCAAATATCGCTGTCATAGTTGACAGCGTTTCGCTGATCGCCATCATAGATCGCTTGAAGGCCTGCGTACACCTAGGTTGCTATAATGAATATTTTTGCTATAATAATGAAACGCTATCAAATATCGCTGTCAAATTTGACAGCGTTTCACTGATGGCCATATCCAGCGACCTAGGTGTGCGCAGGCCTTTAGATGCAAGGCTAACTAACATAAGTGCTGGAAGGTAGGTAAACATAGCGGAAACTTACATAAATATAAAAAAAAAACAAAGGAGACAGTAGATGTCTCCTGTATGTCGTTGGTGGGGGATGTCATGTTTTTTGCAAAGATCGCAACTGACGTTTTCCAAACAATGTGTGCTTGGTGATCTTTTCACCTTTTTGCTAATTTTAGAACATACACGTATAACAATGGGTACAAAAACATTGTTATGCTTGAATAACATTGTTATGATTGAACCTTCAACTTTTTCAGTTGGCCTACCACAAGCTCTGTCTGGCTCTGACGCTAGCTCTTGAGTCTGTGTGAGTGCTGACTATATTTTTTTTTTATGCAAATGATAGACAAACGGGCTTACGGCCCACCTGATGGTAAGTGGGCACCGTCGCCCATAGTCACCAACAACACCAGGGGTGCTGCCGTTGCGTTGCCTACCCTGAAGGAACTTGTTTACATTTTTCTTGAACCTATCTAAATAAATCCTACGTCGAAACGTCACACACATAGTATAATACACTTGTGAGCACTTACACAGACTCTCTGCCAGAGACAGAGCCAGGCAGAGCTTGTGGTAGGCCTACAGCATTAGATCTGTGACCCGCGTGATTACGCTTTGTTCTAGGTGATGGTTACCACTTCTTGTGGTGGGTCGTTCACTTGTTCTACATGCATGCTGTATTAAACAAGTCGTTTTAAAAGTCAACGTATTCGTGTGGCAGGTTTTTTTAAATATAAACCTACTAGCATATTGCCAACTAATCTGGGTAGATGGAGGGCTGTGTTCTTTAACTCCTACTGACCAAAATCCTCAAGGTGCTTCCTGCTTCCTGATGATGAGTGCATTTGAATGTCAATGAACTGGAATGGAAAATTTGGACTGTCTAACAAATCCAATTAAGAAAATATTTTTGGTGATTCCAATTAAAAGCTATTAACCTAATGATGTTATTTAATAGGGTAGGCAGATTACATTGTAAAATGTCCGTTGTTACAAAGGTTGCCGTAAAGCTGGTTTATACTCGAAATATTTTACACTTTCTATAATGTCACTGAACTGTGTGCTGAATGACATTTCGGTACCTAGACTTTTTGTCGACTCTCCCAAATATGGAAGCACCTTGTAAAAGTCGAAATAACAGTAAGTACAAGCACCTACTAAAAGACGATTGCCTTGAGAGAAATTCTCAAATCGAACCATACCAAACCTTACCCAATTGTCTAATAATATAAACTTATTAAATCAACAAAAATGTTTGCAGCTGCCAAATTACCAAAAGCAACAAGCCACCCAAGTCATGAAGATCGGATCGGTACATGGTTTTCAATTCAATCAAATCAATGAATTACTTTCGGTCAAAGATACTAAAACAGAACGTGAAACCTAGAAAGTTGTAACACCCCTCTGTTCAGTCAAGGGTCATCATTTTTGTGCGTATTCTTCTAAATAAGGCTAATGAAATATGAAAGAGAAAATCGACCACAATTAATAGCGAATCCTGTTTACTACAAAATAAGCCTTATTGTCTATGATTTAAAGCTCACCTTCCAGCAGCCTCTTGAGCTCCTCGATAGCCGGTTCAACGATATCCGGTGTCTCCCGCAGCTCTTCCTTAGCGATCTGCTTCACTGAGTCGCGTGGCTCATCCAGCTCGAACTGCAGGAGGAAGTCTCCGAGCTGCACGCCTGGCAGCTGGTCCAGGTCGGTAAGCATGTGCTGCGATACTGGAACAAAGGATTTACGGTAAATATAAACCCTATCAGCTTGGTTCCACTCTTTGAGTACTTTACGCATTATAATGCGGACAGTCAAAGAGAGGACGTCAGTCGTCTGTCCGTCGGCGTCTGTTTTTCTTATTATAAGTAATATTTTTTTTTTAAGAGAAGAGACTTTGATATGAGCTTGCTACACCGTCATCGCAGCATATCACTTAGTCAGGTAAGATTGCGGTCAAGCGTTAGCCTAGAAATTGTAAATTCGTCAATTTATTTATTGATTTAGTAATTGTAAAAAACATTCGCTAACTTTGTTTCCTGTGCCGCATGGACGTCGAAAACTGCTTAAACACAGCCGCCTTCTGCGAGAGTTCGTAAAATGAATTTTATGGAAACAATTAAAAAAAAATACTTGTTTTTTTTATTCAGTTAATAAAACATAAATAAATAAGCCCGAACAGCAAGTCTAACGCTCAAACTAACGTCTAACGCTAAACACGTTTTTTTAGTTTCATTAGAGATAAAACAAATGCAGATAGTAGTAAAACATAGGGTAGTCTGTGGAACCTTCCAGATTCAGTGTGCTGGAAAAATAACTTCGGTTGAATGTGTCTCAGCCGACCTTTATTTTACGTACAAGATTCATCAGGGACTAAAGAATTATTACAAAAAAAAAGAAGTACTTAGGTACTTGCGTACTTGAAATTTGACGTCAATGAGTCAGTAATTGTTATTATGTACTTATGGCCTGCGCACACCTAGTTCGCTGGCGGTAGCGATCAGTGAAACGCTGTCAAATATCGCTGTCAGATTTGAGATTTGACAGCGATATTTGACAGCGTTTCACTGATCGCTACCGCCAGCGAACTAGGTGTGCGCAGGCCTTTACATGAAAACCTTTAAATAGACTTAAGTACTAATTATTTTAACCAATATAAGCTGTTGGTTTCCAAATAATTCAATAAATATGTTATTGCTTTGGAAGATAATTAAGCGCAAAAAAAAGCGCATAAAAACTATGAGCTTATTCAGTTGATGACGCGCCAGTTATTAGCAACTGTAATCACATTTTACGAAATTCTCAACAACCTGATACCAAATACGTTAAAATTATATGAAATTACTCACTTTTTCCCATTGTTCAATAACTCACGAAGAATATAATAAATTCGAAGATGATATTTATTGAGATGGTATGATCGCGATCACAGGTAGATAGGAACAGACGTGACTGAGCACCGAAGCAAGACTGTGGTTTCAGCCGACCAACATATTGCTTATAACCGGTAAACTTCTTTACCCTCATTATTGCTTACCGATTGTGCTGTCTTTTGTTGTAAATTAATGGAAAAGAAACATGGAAACATGGAAGTAACTATGACGTGATCAAGAGATCAATTAGTGTAGGTACCTGCGAATAATGTGACCATAGCGAATAGTGTGTGTTTTCCTACGAGTACCTAGGCATATGGACCGACATTTTTAAGATCGCGGGAAGTCGGTGGGTGGGTTCCGAATCGTTCTTCCTGGAAATGTATAGGAGAGGCTTACGTCCAGCAGTGGGCTCATGATGATGAAGGCATATAAAACAGTTATCTAAGGCTAAAAGTCATTTGGTACACACTAATTGAAATGACGTATTTGTGTTGTCTACCATTTTTAACCAACTTCAAACAAAGGAGGAGTGTATTGTCGTTTATAAACTGATTGCAACATTTCTGTTTTTATCTAAAAGGTCTATTACTTTTACTTCTTTTTTCATTGACTCCATATGAATTTCATCAAAATGGGCAGCAGTTTGTGAAGGTTGATGTCCTTCAACATCGCACAAAGCGCTTTGCTTCCTTCTTCTTTTTTAGTGCAAACTGCCAAGGAGTGGAACTCGTTAGGTACCGTCGTCCATATTTCCGGAGCATTACAACCTTGAAATTTTAAAGTCAAGAGTGAACAAGTATATGAAAGCTAGGTAAGCGTGCGCCACCTTGGGCTTGCATTTTTACTTTCCATAGCCATAGGTGTGATGGCAGTCAAACGTTTAGCTATAAACAATACCTAAAACAAAAGTTTGTCAAGTTTTTAGATGTATCCTTAGTTGTACCTATATTAATTTGATGAATAAACTTTAAATTATTAATCGGAACCAACATGCAATCGCTTTGTAATGGACTTATACCTACTGGCATACACCCTGCATCAGGTCAATGTCATCGGGCATTGACCTACAGTGAGGTGAAGGTTTTCGCAAGCTCCAATTGTTTACATAGGTATATCACTGCCATCTAGCGCCGTAAAGCGGAACTTCTTTTAAATTTAGTTACGGGCTGACCAAAGAAGAACTTTTATTTTAGCCGAATCCTGACGTGTAGTTTGTTTATAGCCCGGTAGATGTCACTGCAACATTTATTGGTTTATAGTGGCATATAATATTAGTTTTTGCTAATTACCTGTACCAGTAATCTGAGTACCACCCTTCCTGACTGTGATGATTACACTAATATTAATTTATAAGATGCTAGCCGTAGGTATTATATATTCGCTAACAACCAGATTGCCATATAATCAGCAGATTTTTTAAGTTTGAACTCATTTGACCCCAGATCCGCTACTTTTTGCATAGAAATACCTAAGTATTTTTTTTCGAGTGATTTGGTCATTGTGTGTAGGAGGCCCCCAAAGCTTACTGTTTAGCAATCCCAAAAGGCTGTTTTCGAAATTTAAAGGTTCTTACCTATTAATTATGTCCACGAGTAGTTATTATTTACTTAATGTTATGGTATAACTAAAAAATCTACATTGATATACTGCGGTGCAAATATCGATAGGTATGTAATATAATAAAATAAACTACATACACAGTAATGTTCCTCACAAAAAAAATACCTAGGTATGCCTTGAAAAAAATTATAATTACGTACCTACATACCTTTTTTTCATCTACGGAGTAACGCTATATTCGTCTCTTGTTTTTGACAAACCAAAAAAAGAGATGGATACAAAAATCTGACGTATAAATTTATCCATAGATGGAAAAATATGCCCTTATATATTTATTATTCACATCCAATACATCCATCAACGTTTTACTGAGCACAAAACTTATAAATTTTCTTGATTAAGAAATCTTATAACATTAATCTTTGTGCATATAGAAAGAAATATAGTTACCTATATTACCATATTTGCAGGAGCATATATTATTATGTAGGTAAGTGCGTAGGAACGCACTGGTATTGTAGGCAGAGTGTTTCTAGCGATAAAGTTTTTACAGTCTGATAAATATTTTACAGCAACTATGCAAATAGTGTTATATTTTTGTACATATACTTTGAATCTATATACCGCATACCTATAACTAATACAAATCTGGGCCAATCTACCATTAAAATGAAATGAATTTTCAAAAATGTTCAGTAGGTATTGTTCGTGGTGCGTAATGTTTTTATAATATAGTGAAAGAATTTCGCCCGTTTTTATCATACTTGCATTCAAATTAAAACAAAGTACTTACCTTGTATTTATGAACTTACATGATACAAGACTATATGTTTGGAGGCTATTTATATCATTAGTAGATGCGGTCATAGAGCGTTATTCTGGGTCAGTCTATTATGAAAGGTGCAATTAATAATGTTATGTTTATGAAATTGTAAATGTGTATTCACTTAAGACCTGCGCACATCTAAGCGATGGCGATGGCGATCAGCTGAAACGGTAAAACGCTGTCAAAAGATGACAGCGATATTCGACAACATTTTCGCCATCGCATCGTCATCGCGCTAGATGTGTGCAGGTCTTTACGCTTACCATGTGCGCAAGTCTTAGAGCACATGTAGGCGATTAGCGGTGGTAATCAGTTATTAGCTGTTATATTTTTGACAGCGTTTAACTGATCACCACCACAGAACGCTTAGATTTGCGCAAAGCTATAAGGGGAGTCCATAAATTACGTGAGGTGTTTTTTTAATTTTCTGTCCCTCCCTCCCCCCCTGGTGAGATGTCGTGAGATTTTATTCAACCCCCTCCCCCATCCCCCAATCTCACGTGAGATTTTTCAAAATGTGGGTTTCTTACGGAAACGCGCTGGATTGTTTGGTAAAAAGAAAAAAAAAAATTCTTCGTGCTTTTATTTACGACTAGTTAAGACAGTGGCGCTAAAACAAAGGTCGGGCTTAAAACGGTATTAAAATAGCATGATTTTTTTTTTGTTTCAATCAGAAAAAAAATTGCGTGATATTTACCGATACGCCCCCCTCTCCCCAACGTAAGATTAGATGAGATTTGACTCGACCCCCTCCCCCCCTTAAACATCTCACGTAATTTATGGACGCCCCCTTACTGTTATGTTAAAATTTGTACGTCGCAATATTTGTGATGTCATAGGAAAAACAAAGCAAAGCTTACTCATGCTTGCTGGAATCATGCCAAACCCTTCATACCTATAGGTGAATGTACGGTTCCTTATCACCTAGGACTAGAAAGTTATAATGCACTGCACTACGACCACGGCTTGGATTGTTCGAGTTAAAAATGACGTTCGTTTGCAATATGGTCATGCGCACATGTTTGGTAGTGTGCCATGAATCACATTTACGAATCATCTTTATTAGTTAGTTACAATATGCAAGCCAAAACACTACTCGTACATACTGAGAATTGTGACTCCATTTGCAGTCGAAACTTCATCTCACTCGCAATGAGTTGGCTTTCTGTCACGAAAGATTTTAGACAATATCCTCGTATTATTAATAAGTAATTACTTACTAAGTTTGTACATAAGTTATATAAGCGAAGGTCTTTTTACTACACGTTCGCACATTTTGACCCTTTGTATAAAATATTTAAACTCATTTTTCGAAAATCGCTAGTAACATTTACACACAGTTTAGCAAAAAACAATTTTGCTCCTAACTCGTTTTCCTACTTTGCCTAACTGGTTTTTGTAAAAAAGTTGATCGCGATTTTTTATGTATAGTGGCGGAATGAAAATGTTAGTCGATTTTATACTTGATTTGTTCAACGTATCACGATCACATATATTAAACTTTTGAAACTGAATTGACAGAATACACTGATAAGTTAACGTCACAAATGATGTCAAAATGTGTTCATGATCAAGGCACTGGTGCAAGCGAAAACCGACTCTAAGGTGACGAACATTTTCATACCGCGACTGTACGTAAAAGTGAAGTATTTTTATATCTTTTAAAAGTGTGCGGAGTTCAGCGTGTAAGTTAGAATAAGAGTCAAAGAAAAACGGTAATAGTTTTGTATTAATATTTTTATCTACGATAATACTAGTTGAACCACATGATGAGATATCCGACTAACTGGGCAATTTGTTCGCTCAATTATAATATACCAGCAGATATCAATACATAGCCCATGTCGGGCAAGCACATGTTTGGATCAGCTCCAAATCAACAGGTGAATGCACGATTGCACGTGGTCCTTGCATTACAGATGCCTATAAGTACTTACTTATAAATTATAATGGCCTATTGTGCTGTTCTAAAATTATATTTATCGTCGGCAGCGCACAAAGAAGGCACCATGAAAATTGTGTCTATATCTGTTCCTGTCATTACTCCTTTAGACTGTGATTAGTCTCGCTCGACTACCTCAAGCTAAGTGAAAAGTATAACTAAACAGTTGATTAGTCTAGTAGTCTCTCTCATCGATGATGAAATGGATGCAGTGGACTTTTCTTCAGGCTTCCTGAAGAAAAGTCCACTGCCGGGTATACGCCTCGCCTAAACCAACAGAAAGAATGATTTCGAGCCTCGAGGCATACAGATGTTATGTACAGTTTAGCTTCACGTGCCAGTAATTTCACCGCCACCCACACCTTTTAAACCGAAACATAGCGATGCTGCTTCAAGGCAGAGAAATGGGCATGGTGGCATTTTATTTTCCCGAACAAGACCCTCACAAAGAGCTCTACGGTTTCATTTTTATTGTGACTCTGAAATGTGGAATTGATAAAAGAATTAGAGTGGTAAATAAAAAAGACATTTCATTTTAACCAGCGCATTTAGTAAGCTTTTCGTAGCCCTTTCGTAGAACTCCGTGAGCGTTGAAGTCTTTTCACCTAAAATAAATGGGAAACCCTATCACCTGTTAATATACGAAAAAAAAAACGAAAAGCATTGTGTCAAGTGCACGACAGGAGCCTCTTTGAGGCGCACTAAAATCTTTTCTCATTGGTATACGACTGGATTTCAGCCCACGACATTGATCGGAAGGCGGGACCGCTACCACTAGTGCTCTAAGAAATAGTAACACGATAGTAACAAAAATTCGATAAATATAGCTAATAGGTACTTATTAATTTTCATCTAGAGAGATAAATATTAGTAGTAGTAATCTACTACTTGAAGAGTAGATCTAAAGAAAGAAAGAAAGAAGAAAGAAAACTTATTTATTTGACCCACAAACACGTTTTACAGATTAGTAGGTATAGGTAACAGTACGAAGAAAAAAAAAAAACAACTAAAAACATAAAAATATAAAAATAAACATAAATTTGCTTGGACAGGTAGTAAGTAGTTAGGTAGCTACACTAATACCTATCCAAGCTGTGTTGTGTGGGGCAAAGGGGTCCCGTCTCAGCTTAATGCTGCATAAAACCCAAGTGGGTAATGTGCGGCGCTGGTTTTCAGACGAGGCCAGGGTTCGACACTACGAACAACGGTAAACTACAAATAATACATTAAAGATAAGTTAACTACAATAGGTACATTTGTGATTTCCTAAGTGTAGTAAACACATCTAGAGAGATACCAGTAAAATAAAATGACGTTGACGACTCCAACATTTCAAATTGTCTTTCTTCATAATTATCGCAATACAACGTGTTGCATTTCCATTGCAGGTTTTACAACATTGTACTTACCTCATATTGTTATCTTATTTTCATTGAATGATTTTATGAAACATTTCATCACAAATGGCGAGATAAAAACGGTAATATATCGTATGGATGCATTTGATAAGTTTATTCTGTTATCTCGTTTGTAGGCTGTGCTTTTTATAGGGACGTGCCCGACGTGACATTTAGCACAAAATAGATAACACCGCGTCCATTGATAGTAAATGTTACAACTATGTTGTGAAATTATTAATGTAATGAAATAAAAAAAATGCCCAAGTGCGAGTCGGACTCGCCCATGAAGGGTTCCGTAACACGTAAACATACCCCCTCCACCTTTTTCCGGCGTTCTATTTACATGACGATACCCATCTCTTATCAAAGACGAGTGATAAGTGAGTTCAAAAGGAGAACATAAATAACAAAAGTACCTACATGTAATCGTCGGGTCTCTTGATTACTAGTTAACCGAGACCAAGTTCTGTCAATCAATAATTAGGTCAGCATGATCTATTCATCGTGAAATACCGATTACATAATTACAATTACTAAGTAGTTATCTATGTATTAGACTGGACTTATTAAGTAAGACTCCTTCCCCTCAGATTTTAAATATCGTTTAGGTATATCTAAAATCTGAGGGTCGTGTATTTTTACTGTTTAAGTTATTTTGTGACTGGTCTGTCAGCTCAGTTGGTAGGAGCTCTGCCTTCTGCACCGTAGGTCGTGAGTTCGATCCCAACCGAGAACAAGCTCTGCTACAAGCTCTGCTTATTTTGGGCCTAGATAGTGTTGTATGGATAGTCTAAATTTTTTTGGAGATGCAAAATAAATTCTTTATTGTGACTGCAGTGAATGTGCGAAATTTAAAAGTTTAAAAGTAATAAATCAGAAGGAAAGAACGTTAGCAGAAGGCCTGATATAATAATATCATTTGTTTTAATTAAAGTCTGTCATTGGTCATCGGATTGTTTGAATATCGAATGAGCGACGAGGCGTGAAATGGAAAACTACAATATAAATAAACAAAGTGATGGATGTTATACAAAAACATTCATTGTGCTAACTTCTGTTTGTACATTCATTGTATCAACTGATGTTTCCGCTTGGGCCATGTTTTCTTTGTGAGATAAGTTCATGTTATAAGTAAAGTTCGTGTTCGAAGTTTTTTGCACATTCTTCTATACAGACTTGGTCGCGTGGAACTCACCTAGCTAGCTTTATGACGTTTCAAAGTGTGATCCTGTTTGAATTTGAATTTGGAATTCTTTGTTTCGTAACCGACAACGATTCTTGAAGGTTAATGATCATTTGTTAATTCAATTTATGATGAGATTCCATTGTTTCTGATTTACTTTGATAACTTTTTATCGTATGGCGGTAAATATTTTGATCTATAAATTCATAAAATTCATTGAAACGTTTTATAGCTAGGTGAGTCGAGGTGCCAGTTCCACGTAACCAAGCCTATAGAAGAAGAAGAATTGTGTCATACCTACGTTATAAAGGATAATTGTATATTTACTAGCGCAAGTCTTAAAGCCTTTTTTATGAGGTTAACTGCTTTTGAACTTATCTGTATTTCATGAACTTGTAGGCACATGCACTTAATTATACCTTTCTAATACTGTCTTGTGGTAGCGGCACCGACTTCCAATCCTAAGGTCGTGGGTTCAAATCCAGTCGTGTACCAATGAGTTTTTTCGTCGTAAAATGTATGCACACAATACTAGTGCACTCAAACGGTGAAGGAAACCCGCGGCTTAGTAAGCTCCGCACGTATAGACCATGTTTTCCTGTGGATTAGGCCGACTAAGCTGTCAGGATGGTAAATAGGTGCTGGACAAGCCTATTTCATCTAAAATCATGTCCCAGGCACTATAGCATCCCGCATATAGGGGCATAAGTAAACCTTCGCCCTGACGCTATATAAATCATCTTTTTTTTACATTATTACGATCGAGGTAACCAATAACTAGGTAAGTAATGTAAATACATAAAACGAATGAATCGCAAGATTATAAATAATGAATAGAGTATATCCTATGACACAGGTATCATTGACACAGGTATCATTGACCCAGAATCAAGGCTTTGCCATCGATTGACCCAATGAAAACTAAGCTAGTGTTACAAGGCTGCGGTTTCCAAGGAAAGCGTTGTCAAAACAGATTCATTTCCCCTCCACGTTGAAGACAAAAATATATTTTTACACCCGTTTTAAATTTAATTAAACTACAAGGAAAGGTCACAAGTTCTACCAAGCCTAGAAAAACACTCGACTACGACCACTGGTCCAGAGAGTAGAGCAAGATGATGCGTGCTAGAAAAAAAAAACTAACTCAACGCCCAAGTTGAGCATACAACCCTAATGACAGGAGACTTTTGTCGACGTAGCAGATTATGACATCACTAACAAAATACAAGCGTCCCGAGACCCCACTTCTAATTGAAATCATCGGATGCTAAGAGAGAATGCAAGAAGAATATCGACCGACCGTTGCCAACCCCACCCATGCAGTGGGATAACGGCAGGAAAATAATGATGAATGTTTATACTTAGGTTTTAAACTATTATTTTGACATGGGTATTGTGTGTTGAAAGTAATTTTTGAAAATATGAAATGAGGTATATTTAGTTACAGTTCAGGGGCATAAAAACGATAAACTTCGTTTATTATTCTATAAGACCTAGTTTTCAGTCATTCATGCTCAATAAGGCAATGACCTCTACTCGAAGGTTAGCGTGCCGTGTCACAACTATTACCTCTGTAATATAGCACTCATTTATCTAATAAATCGAACACATACGAATGTTTCAAATTAGTCACATTTTTTTCTCTCAAAAGTACTTGAAAATTGTTAAAATGATCATTTAATGGAGGAAAATTGCAGGTCAAATTAAATCAAGTTCTCTACTATACCCGCCACCATAATCTCATTCATAAACTCAACTTAACAAATCTTCTTCACCACTAGAATGCATTTTCAATCGATTAATTATTATTGAACTTTACATCATACATGCTCAGTAAATAGGATTTTCTTTAGCGCAAAGAGGCTGTGTAAGTAGGCGTGTGCAGCCCAGTGCATTGTAAATGCGTTCCATTTTCAAATCACTTTTACCGTCACACATGCTTGATACGTAATGGTCCATTACAGTTCAAGAGCTATGCAAACCTCCTTGGTGATGGTTAATTACAGTTCAAGAGCTATGCAAACCTCCTTGGTGAAACAATCTCTTTTCTAACAAAATGATATTAAAACTTTTTACTGAAAAGATATAGTAGCTCACAGATGTGTGCATAAGTGTGCGTCTACGACTGTTTTAGCAGATACCTACCGGTACAAATAATTTACTATTAATTTTAATAAAATTAATAGTGTAATTATAATAATACTTATATTATTATTGTAATTTTATTTTTCTCAAATTATTTGTGCTATACTGTACTGTACAGTACAGTATTCAAAATAGCGTCAATTTACCAATGACAACAAAGAACACGGAAGTTTTTATTCTTATGCTAAACTCCATGTTGAAAATGTCGGCCAATCTAATCTCGAGGAGTTATTTGCACAAGGAGTTTGTATCGATTATTTTTGTATAGTATTGAGATGGCGGTCAACTACGTATTTAATCGGGTGCTTTAAATTCAAACACCAAAAAATGATTAAAATATTTTTCATTCACTGTTTTCAGTGCATAAAATAAACTTTTTAGAGGGGGAATGGTTTAAGGCCTGCGCACACCTAGTTCGCTGGCGGTAGCGATCAGTGAAACGCTGTCAAATATCGCTGTCAAATCTCAAATCTGACAGCGATATTTGACAGCGTTTCATTGATCGCTACCGCCAGCGAACTAGGTGTGCGAAGGCCTTTAAACTCATGTCTATACTGTAATTTAAAAACGGAACGATCTTTTATTCCAAAACATGGCAATCAAGGAGGTAACTTTTTAAAGGTTTTATTTAAATTTCGAACTAGCTTGCAAACTGAAAGCTGTATAATGCACGCGAGAAAAAATATTGTTGTTCGTTATTGCTCATTGATTTTGAAAAGTAGTTGTATTAAAAATCTGCCTAGGTACCATATTGTTTTAATTTCCGCGCATTTTGAGAAAATTACGAGCCTTGGCCACAACTAGGCAGTGATGGACGTATGTGTGCCTCAGCTTTCGTCCATCAATGCCTCGTTTGATGGCCGCTGCAGTAATGTACTATTATTGTTTTTGGTCTACTTTCTTTAATAGTTATATGGATATAGAGTTACTTATAAATTACTCGGATGCATGCCAGCCAATTTGCCGTATACAAGTCGTGGGAATCAGAAACTACTATTTAGGTGGGCATTAAATATCAGGT
Organism: Thera obeliscata; assembly: GCA_947578465.1. Classification (NCBI taxonomy): domain Eukaryota; kingdom Metazoa; phylum Arthropoda; class Insecta; order Lepidoptera; family Geometridae; genus Thera; species Thera obeliscata. The sequence continues at coordinate 4,190,437 of OX387924.1, forward strand.
ATTCAATGCCCACTTACTTACAGTAATAGTACGGTACCACATAACCAATGTTTACCCGAAATTATAAAATAAATGTGGCCATGCTTAATTTTGCACAGCGCTATGAGCCTCAAACTAAGTAAAGCTATGACGGGTAGTATTTAAAGCACCTAGGTAGAAACATCTATGTTAATATCACAAGTTGTTTTACATTTTATTTAATCACAATAAAATGTAAAACAACTTGTGATATTAACATAGATGTTTCAAACATGCATAAGTAGGAACTTAAAAACACGGAACAAAGGTTGTATTATTGCGTAGAACAAAGAGATGACGTCTCTTCGGAAAGGAAGCTTATACAATACATCCAATTTAACGACTTGTATTTATAGATTAGTTTAGACGCGATCGGTCTAAAAAATATTGATCCGCACTTGGTGTGCGTACTGGTTTCCGCAAGTAGGTCCTTGGCGGGCCCCTTTTTGCGTGACGCATGTCACTGGTTCTACGTCTTGCCAGTTTTCTCACGATGCTTTTCCTTCACCGTTTGAGAGTACTGGCATAGTGCGCATACATTTCCGGACAGGAAAACTCATTGGTATTGTATTTTATTTATTTATTTAACGCCGAGTTTATTGCAGTTAGTTCAAGCAAAGTTAAGTTAAGTCTAAGTTTGGTTTGGTGCACGACTAGATTTGAACCCACGACCTTAAAATGGGAAGGCGTGGCCGCTATCAATAGACCACCAGTGCTCTCTGCGATGGGTGTATTATGAAGGAATTGAAATAGATCGTAATTATCGTAACTGTCTGTGGTGATGAACAGCGGTGATGCTCTACATAATTTGCAAAACATTGAGCCTGGGAGTAAGAACTAATAACACAGTTTTTATACAGCATTGTATATGTATATGCATAAAGATAGTGATGTAAACGTACGTATACACTCTCTTCTTCTTCTTAAATTGAAGAGCTCTTGTCGGGGTTTTGATGCAGTTTTCCCCAATTAAGTCTTTCGAATGCGACCTTCTTGACTTCCTTATACGACATGACAGCGACTTTTCTTTTTATCTGGCTCATGTAACTATTATTCTTGGCCTTCCTCTTCCCCGTTTCCCTTCAACCTTTCCTTCAATTATGTTCTTTAGGTAGCTGCCATGTCGTAGAAGATGTCCAAACATTTTTCCTCTTCAATTTTGTATCGTCTCATCAAGTATACACTCTACCAATGAATTTATTATACAGTGGATAAATACTGTAGATCAACCATGCGCTCTGCCTGGCTCTGGTTTTGAGTCTGTGTGAGTGCCAACCAGTGCATTATACTGTGTGTGTGACGTTTTGACGTAGGATTTATTTAGTCAACACTCACACAGACTCAAAACCAGAATCAGAGACCAAGCCAGACAGAGCTCATGGTGGCCTACTGTTACTTTTATTTTATGTCAACAAATGAGGCTGGCCTTAGCAAACTTGGGTGAGTTCTTAAGTAAGCCCTCCGTGGGTGAAAACGGCGATAGACCTAAGATTGTTTCTCTCGAAAATAAAACAAAGTTATGATGAAATCGAGGAGGAAAACGTGTTGTGCCGACCTCGCATAAAGTGGGATAAGGGATAGGAAGAAGAAAAAAAAGAGTAGGTATGTATTGAGTATTGAGAATGTATGGTGTGCATAGTGATGAAAATTATTGCAAAAAATACTGAATATTTATTTTCCTATAATTAGTCAACACATCATGTTCTTAATATGATTAAGAGACGGTGGTGCATGTGTCAGTTTCCCTATCGAAAATGACTCATACGTTGGACTCAGACCATGAGTTGGACTGGTTGGACTTTGGTTTATGATACAAGCAGGATTATTCATTATAGTCTGCACACTTATAATTTTTAGTTACCCTCCCTCATATAGCGGGTTTGGCTCATCTTCTTTAGTAAGCTAACTGTGCTATTTAAATAAAAATAGTACCTGTGTTTATTGTTCGTTTAAGTATTATGCATTCATAGCATGTTTTAAGTATAATAGATAATTGTTATTACCCTTAACTACATTCTTCTTCTTCTTCCTGCCCTTATCCCACTTTAATTATGTGGGGTCGGCACAACATGTCTTCCTCCTCCATTTCCCTCTGTCAGCCGTCATCTCTGCATTCACTCCTCTCCTATCCATGTCATTTTTCACACAGTTCATCCATATTTTCCTTGGTCTGCCTCTGCTCACATATCCATCCACATCCATACTCATTACTCTCCTAGCCACATGACTTTCATCCCTCCTCATGACATGCCCGTACCACGCCAACCTATTGCTCTTCAGTTTTTCTTTTACCCTTAACTACATTATGTCTTGTTTTATGAACATTTTCATTTTGCATAAGTAAAAAAAAGTAAAATTTGTTTATTGCAGGTACAGTAGGTAAACACATACACACCCATAACACACAAAAAAAGTTAACAGTAGAAAATATAGTCAAACGTATTACTTATATAATATTAATTTTACCTACCTCTAAGTACAATAGGTACTTAGAGGTTACACTACTTACTTTTTGTTGTCGTTAAGGTGGAGAGAAATCCAATGTTTATATATTGGATTGGGTAGGTAATCAAAGACAGCCCTCAGGATGCCATTTTTGGAGCGACCCATCCGATTCCAAAAAGCCGCTATGCGGGATCTAATAATACCAAAAAAGTCGGGCACCCCAGCCTGGGCAAACATGTTCGACGCACTGCAGTATCTCGGCAGTCTCACAAGAGCTCGGTACGCGTTATTGTACTGAACTCTTATGAGACTGATGGATTTCCTGGTGAAATTGGTCCATAGTTGACACGTATACATCCCTAAACAGTATGATATAACACATCGCTATCTCATACGGACGTTATTTGGTTTGTTACTTCACGCCCACATCAGGGTCTGATGTTTAGTTTGTCCATGTCTCATTCTAAATTATGTATCATCATTACATTTCACCATTGTTCTGTTTTTGTCTCCTGTACTCGTATCTGTCGTCAGCCAGCAAATGTGATTCTAACGATATATGAAATACATTGTCGAAGCTTTACTCCACTTGGTCCAAGTTTTAACCTTTTGGTTTGGTTCAGCTGATATTTTCACAGCGATCGAGACAGTCGCCATAACTGAAAAGCTTTAAGTGATAATAAATAATAAAGTTTATTTATATAATAAACTTTATTATTTATTATATAATAAGTTTCTCTCACGCTTTACTGATTAGGATAAGTTCTGGCCACCATCATGGCAGAAGATTTCGGAATCCTACCCCGTGGCGAGCTTTCTCTGTTCAAGCAAACTAGATTTTCAGCTGTAGTTTTCCACTACTATAAAATAAAATAGCAAAGCTTCAAAATCTATTTTGGTTCAAAAGCATCGGCATACCTCGATGGGTATCTGTTTTATTTAACACCAGTTCCTAAAGCTATCAGTTTTGCAAGGTAAAAATGAAACCATTAACATTCATTTTTTTCTTTTCTTTCTTCTTCTCTTCTCTTCTTTCTTTCTAGCAGCGGTGTCCTGTATGTATGAAATTACAACTTTTACAAAATGATGGACATGTGTTTTAGATACCAAATGTTAAACCCTTGACTTTTCGGCCATATTCAAAGACCTTAGCTGTTACTTAAGTCGAGTTACCAAGTTGGTAGCCAATAGCATTTTTGATGGTATATTATGTCCAATTTGCGTTTGGTTTGGGGTTTACACTATTCGTGGGCCTATTTAGCTGTGTCGGTACTCAGGTTATTTAATCTGGGGACTAAAGCTGCATAAAGGGCAGTGCAGGTCGATGCTCTTTTTCCATGATGACATGGCGGCAATGAGGAAATCCGTAGGGTCAGAGTCAGTGACATTGGGAAATGTATTCCTGGGCAAACGGGTTTACATTCAAGCGCGTGCATTTCATTCGTAGGTCATTGCTGCTTAGATCTATATAGATAGTAATCAGGTAGATCTGCTTATGTATAAACTCTTGTAATCTATATCACTTATATTATAAAGGTTGCCTGGAAGAGATCGCGCAAAGCGATTAGGTCGCCCATTGTTTTACCAAAAATCTTCATGAATCCTGTATTATGTTTCGTGTGAACAATAAAGAGTTATCTATCTATCTATCTATCTATTATAAAGAGAAAAGATTTGTATTTTTATGTGCATGTTTTAATGAATTAACTCAAATAATACTATGCCGATTTCAAAAATTCTTTTACCATTAGAATGCTATCTAGAATTATAAATGTTCCTCACGTAAAAAAATTGCTCAAACTGAACCTGACATAAAAATTAGGAATATTATGATAGATGGGCAGTTTGAAAGTGGCGCCAGTGACTGAAAAGATAAGGAGCAATAGGTTGGTACGGGAATGTCATGCAAAGGGAGAAATGTCATTTGATGAGAAGAGCCCTAGATGAATGTGGATGGGTAAAGCGTCAAGTCCAAAGAAAGATGGATGGATTGTGTGAAAGATGACATGGGTAAGAAAGGAGTGACTGCTGAAATGACGGCTAATAGAGGAGAGATGGAGAACGAAAACCTGTTGCGTTGACCTTAAAAGTTTGCCTTTGATCGATATGCAAGTATGATCAACTCGTTTCTTTTTGACACTAATTGGTGGTGACTATTAACTTATAAAAATGATCAAGTGTTGTAATCATTGATGTAAATACAAAAAAATATTTATTTTAGCTTCGTAATCGCTATCGTAATACTAGCAAGATCTTAAATCAGTGCGAACGGCTCTACAATATAGCTGGTATTTGGGCTGCAGTTGAATTCAGCAGTGCTTGTTTACAGTTATAAGTGGCCTTTCAGTTCATATGAGTATGTAGTGCTTCAGGTTTGACCGATGATGTAAGAATGAAAATGATGATTCGGTTCAAAACACGCGTGAAGATAGGTCATTGATTGATTGAACTCATTCAAAACGTGGAATAAGGACTTTTACCCCGTATTGCTCTTAATTTATTAAAATGCGGCTTACTTGTATTTATTTGATGAGTAATATAAGACAGTGCATTAACTGCCCTTGACTCTTCCATCAATTGTTATAATTGCATTGTTTCAAAATTCAACTCGACCGTGAAAATAGTTTCAAAATTTTGCTTTTGCACAACTTTGCTGATATTTAGTTTGTGCTGTGTTTTTAAGTCAAAAGTGAACAGGTGAATTATGGCTAAGCATGCTCCATCTTAGGCTGCATCCTCACTTTCCATCAGGTGTGATGGCAGTCAAATACTTAGAAATATTATAAATAAAAATTAATAAAAATGTAAGGGTGCTTTGACTATCTAAGAACAACGATATAACAGACAACGGAAAATAGGTGTATTATTTATTGTATAAATATGGTCGACTTACCTTTCATAACTCAATTCGCCATTCCCGAAACTTATTTTGCAATCGATGTTGCCAGTAGGTGAAAAGGCTCAAAAGAGTGTCTCAATCTCAATATCTCAAGGCTTTTTATTGAAAGCTCAAGTTTGGTTTGGCCAAATTGATTTGAACATAATATGTAGGTAGGTTTTGATAGACCGGTTCTTAATTCACTTATATTTTAAATACGATATTTCAAATGAAACTAGTTTTTTTTCCTCATTGGCCGTTAACATTTTTCAAATCAATGCGTAGAATTAGGAAGCACCTAACATAATAATTACCATAGTAGACTCGCCCCGTCTACGCACGAGTTTATAGTTGATCCTATAATAAATTATATGATTAATCATTTATTAATTAAGGATCATAATGAATCAAAAATCTGTTTTTTCCAGTCAACTGTAATGTCAAGAGAAAATTTTGTTTTTGATGGTTTTGGAAAACTGCAATACAGATATAAAGTATTCTTTGTCCTTGTCCAAAATACAAACTATTTCTGAGCCATTTATTTTAATTGGTTCAGTGGTATAGCTACAAAAATATGGAACAGGCTTTCGCGTTTTGTTTTCGCATTTATAAATTGGTATGGTATGACATTTCCTATAAGAACTGTGAATGGCTCACAGTAAAATTTTACGAGTTAATGTTTAACCTATTTAACCCGTGTTATATTATGTTGTCCAAGTTTTCTCTATATAATTCATTAAAGATAATGAAAACCGGTGTAGATAAAAGTATAAGAAGACATGCTTCTTGTAAAAAGTTCACGTAGACGTAATGGGAAAAGTTTCATTTGTCATGATTTTGAGAATTAGTATCTATAATCTTCTTCATCTTCTCTTTTATGCATATAAAAATGTTTTGTTGGTTTGTGTACGCTTCAAAAACACAAAATGTTCTGTACCGATCGATTCAAAATTTTAGCATGATAATAATGAATCTGCATCAAGGATTGTTTTTTTCAATCACAATGTGCTACAGCAAAGCGTGACAGGGTAGGTACAGCTAGTAATAAATAGAAGCTTGAATTGAACTCACTTTCAGGGGTGACATCCCGCAACACAATTCTGACTTCAGCCTGAGCGGGCATTCTGATGGCAACCTATTTTAAACAATTAGCTCTCCTTTCAAGCACAGCAACACAATTTATCGTACCAGTTCTTATAACCACAGCCCAATTTGTTTTTAACAAAAATGTTATCTCATGTTTTTATTTGTTTTCACGGGTCAAAGCGCGGGCGACGAGAAACGAGTGCCGTTGGTCAAATGTAAGTCGCGACTGAGGCTGATATGCAACTCTACCGGCGCTCTCCATCTGTTGTATCACACTATTGTTACGTTATGTTTAACAAATCAGTTCAGTGCTAAAGCCATGCTCTCGTCCTGACTTCATCGTTCCATAAAATAGCTGTACTTTTGTAACCTTTTTGTGAAAAATAAATGTTATTATTATTCAGATATATTTATTTGTTTTCTTATTTTTTAAGTTTTTTACAATACTTATATAATTATTTAAATAAAAACATATATTATTATAAAAAACTTAAAAACTAGTGCGCCACCAACAGCGGGGCTAGGCCCAAGCTACCGGTGGTCAAGGCTGCAGAGTGAGGAATCTCCGGACAATGCGTGCCGTGTCCAGGATCACCGCCTTCTGCATCTGACCCTTGAGCCAACCATCCAGCGAGAGCCTCTTTAGATGTTGGTCGAGGCTCTTCGCTATTATTATATTATTATGATTATAAGCATGCTTTGATTTATACTTAGGCCCTGCCTACACATACCCATGGTAAAATCAACACCCTTACAGGGTGAATTATGTATTGATTCAAAACTAGTTCTAAGATCTGACACTGTTAAATTTACATGCATAATAAGGCAATAAATATACTAAATACTGAAAATAAAAGAGGTTTCCTAAAAAAAATTGCACCAACTTTTTCAACTTTTTGTGAATGAAACTATCATTGATCGAATAATACGAAATGTATGATGTTTGCTAATAATAGGTACTCAAACCTATGGTTCCTACCTACTGGTTCTTAGAAGAGATTCTTTTCAATATTTTTTACTATTGTATATTTTTTTAAAAGGTTTATTAACCTACGTTAACAGCTCATGTATCTTATCTTATACCTTTAAACGAGAAAATCTTGTATGTATATATTTTTAGGATCTCGGAAACTGCGAAAACGATTTTCATGAAATTATGTATACAGCGGGTTTCGGGGGCGATAAATCGATCTAGCTAGGATTCATTTTCAGAAAAGACTCAGGAGAGAAGTTATTTTAATAATTAAAAATTTTAGAGCTATCTGTTGCCGAGTAGTCGACATCACGAGTTAGTGTCATGGAGAACGCCATCTTTTGAACTTCTACGTAAACACTCGAGACAAAAGTTCCGGAGATTTTCATGAAAATTAGTATACAGAAGGTTTCGGGGGCGATAAATCGATTTATATAGCTGGGATATTTTTTTATAAAATCTATTTTAATTGTTTTTAATAATCAACTTTATCTATTAATCAACTTTAACATAAACTTATTTTAGCTATTTCAGCAGATGGCGTTGTTAGTAAGATCGAAAAATATTATTCATATTTCGGCATTATCATCAGTATGTAGGTAATTCGTATTTAAATATAATTTCTAAAAACACAATTTACAAAAAAAAAATACCGAGCAAAGCTCGGTCATACCAGCTCGTTAATATGATTAAAATACCTTTATAAAATACCGGCTTCGTTCACGTGATTCCTGATTTTTTTAAGGATTGAAGTGTTATTCCAGGTTACAAACTACACTATTTTGTGATTACCAAAAAAAAAATGCCGATATTGGCTGCTGAAACTGAACACACCCACGAAAAAAAAGACATACAAAGAATGTTTTTAAATAACCACAGTTTTTAGTCAAATATTTAGAAATGATTCAACAAGCAAAAATCATTTCATTCATAAACGCTAAATACCAAGCGGAACCGAACAGCGTAATTTTTTTTCTCTGTAGTACTACGTAACTAATATGTCCATAATTTTATGCAGGATTTCTGAAAATTTTAACATTTAATAACTTTGTCATTTTATCGAAACTAAAAATTCTGATTGCACATTCATAATGTTCTACCCCTACTGCATTACCCTTTTTTTTGGTAGTTACAAAATAGTGGTGTATTTATTCCGTTACCTTAATCGGTCCTATATAAGGCATGATTGAGCCACTATCCAAACATCGTAATATTCGCATTTATATTATAAGTAGGATTACATTCGATTCTTCGCTGTTGCCTCAAATAGTGCCATTTATAAAGGACTATTCAATAAAGGACTAGGTCACAATCATCCACGAGCTTAACAATAAATAGCACTCAACAGTCACATACTCTCGACTTGACACTAGGCAATCCTGGAACCTAGACTTCAGTCAGTCACACCACCGCACAACAGAGTCTTATGATAAATATGCAAGCGACATCTGTGAATCAGAAGTTGAACTTTATAACGTTTGGTGTAGAGTGCGCGTGGTTTTATTGTGTAGATTTATTTTTTACAAAATATTTAGCGACACCTGTGATCGAGTGGTCGAATTAAACATACTGAGCATGAGCACTCTGTAGGTACTTTAACTTCGGCATAGTCAGGTTCTTTAACCACTGCACTAAGTTAGTACTACCGTTAACCGCTAGAAGGCTCCCACTTCAACTTTAAAATATAAACACTAGGTATGTAGGTACAGCCAGCTTCAAATGTAGTTTCTTTTTTTTTTAGTTTGGTATTTCTGGTTTGTAAAGATCGAATATTTCTTGAGCCAGTTTCTTCTTGAAATTTTGAATTTTATTTGAAGAACCTCTTTGAGCCACTCGTGTTTGCAAACCGAAGTTACCATACTTTTGACAAATCCAGAGAAAAAGGGAAAACAATAGCTGAAATTGCCAATCTAATTATGATGCTGGCTGCCACTTGCAAAGTTAAACTTAAATCATAAAACTTACACCCTAAAAATCTTAAAACTCGTCACTTGAAACCCAGTAAAATCTTTCAAAGTACTGTCAGACGTACTGTCAAGACAGTAGGGTGTCTCTGTATGGGTGTTATATTGTATTCTAAATATGCATTTACAAAAAAATACTATATATCAGCTATCTGGCTCCCATGCACAGTACAAGCTCTAATTAGTTTGGGGCTAGATAGTGTGGTGTGGATTGTCCATCCATATTATTATTATATTTTTATAGGGGAGGCTTAGTAGCGGAAAAAAAATCTAAAATGTTATTTCGCAATTTAATTAATAACGTGACTGGTTTATAATCCAATCTGCTATCATGAGTATCTTGTCACTTTTATATCAATCATTTTTATGATATTTTAAGAGTTTCGTTAAATGTCAAGTTACAATATTTTTTAAGTTTACCCTACGCAAGTTGGCTTAAAATCATCAAATAAAAATGTGGGCTTTTGGTATGGTGGCCTAAAACTTTCGTTTCGGTTATCTTGCATTAGATGTGGTCACGAAATATCAAAAACATTTTTGATCCTTTATTATGGTTATTGATTGGCCCCGAATGTACTAACTAAAAGGTTGAATCGAATTTGTGCAGAAATCACGTTGGGATTTTATAACATTGAGAAATCGTAATATATTTTTATATTATCTACCAAGACATTAGTCTGCCGAGACGATTATTGTAACTCACCGTCATTTGGATACAGTTATGCATAAGGAGTCCAAGCGCCAAATTTCATTTTTTGATTTTTTCGCATTTTCGTTATCACTAGGGCATAATTAAGCCATAGAAAAAACACTCTTGCAGCCAGCTTCACTCTAAGTGGTATTTATTGATACCCAGTCCAAGCGCCTTCTATAGCAAACGAAGTATTTTGAAATGCAATACAAGTCCAACAACCAATTGAAAACTAACAACCAAATTTTATGATGGAAAAGCACATTTCCATTATACATGACTAGTCCAAACGACGTAGTGTTACGCATCAGTAGTCTACTGATGCGTAACACTACGTCGTTTGGACTAGTAATGTATAATGGAAATGTGCTTTTTCAGCAACGCGACTTGTTTGTAACTTCTGAACGTAATCTTTGTTTGGGTGGAAGGAGAGGCTGGCAGAAGAACCCAAGTCATGTTTACGGAAGCACATATTATACTAGTTTACCAAAGTCAAAAACTTAATTCTTTGGTCAACTTAATTGTTGCGAAGAACAGAATAAAAAAAAATTATCTTTATCTTTATACACGTATAAAGATAAAGATAAAAATGTTTTACTGTAAAACTGTGTACAAAAGATCTTAAAAGTAATTATGTTCCAACAGCTTACCCATTTCGGGCGTACAATATAGCTAAAAAGTATAAAAAAAGACCTGATGATCTCTCCTCGAAAAGCACCCTATATTTCTGAAACTGCAATTAATACTTTATACTCCACAAGACTACAAGAAAGTTATGGCAAGCTGCAGAACAAAGAATCACAAATACCGAAGAAAAGGAAAAAGCTATTGTCAACAGAAAAAAGATAACAGTGGGCGAGAAGGTCAATAATAATTGGTTAAGAATAAACCAGATAAAGGAAACCTAAAATCATCCATTGCCTCATTATGTCAAGGCAGGAGCAGTAGAAGAGGAAGAAAGCTTAGAAATTGATGTAAAGAGAAGAAAGGGTAGGAAAGGACAAAATGTTTCAGAGAAAAAACTAAAAGGTGATGGCCATTTAGATTTTTGATCCGGAACATATTGAAGAAGAGTAGATTTATATATTATTTACCTACTCCATCCTACATCCTACCCGATATGTTCTGGGGTTGGGGTTGGTGTTGACCAATAATATCATCAATCATTTTTCTGTCTGTCTGAAAGCTGGAGATATATCTGAGATAGTCCTTATCTTGTTTTAAATTATGATTGTTTATTAAATTAAGATATATTGTTTTATTTTCTGGACATAATATCAGTCCTATTTTAATAGTTTTTTATTTATTTTTATCAATCCTCTGTAACATCTAATATAAGATGATGAGTAAATACGGAAATTCAAGGTTTTTTTTATTAAACGATAGGAAAATAGTCCAGGAAACATTTTTATGTTATACTTATACTCATTTTGCAAAATGAGTACATCATATTAATTCGTTTCAACGTGCACTTAAAGCTAATCTTCCAGAATAAATAATTATTTTGTCTCTTGGACTCGTTTTGCAAAATGAGAACATCATATTTATTGGGAGTCCAAGTGCATTTTTAACGATATATTCCAAAATAAAAACTTATTTTGTGTTTTTTTCTTGTAACATGTTAAATTACAAATATAAGCTTCGATGTACATAGATTTACTTTCTGACGATGCAAATGCAAATCTTCTACCAATAAAAACGCGTTTATGTAATTTCCCAAAAAACTGAAAATGGCGCTTGGACTCACTATGCATAACTGTATCCATTTAAGAAAAAGATAAGATATTCATCAGGTTTATGCGACAAGTTACTTAACCAGATATTATATTATTAACCAACATTTTTTATTTATATTTTTTATGGGAAGGTGTACAATGTTAAAAATAAAATACACAAAATTAAAACTTGTAGACCATGCCGAGATCGTCAACGCAATTCACAGACCATTTTGAGCCAATGTTTTTTGTTTTTGGAATTTCACTGTAGTTTTTTTTCGTGAAGTATCTAATTCTAAAGGCTCCAAAAAGCGCTTTCTTTTATGTATTTAGTAAACCAAGCCTTTAATAGTTATTTGTTATACAAGAGTGCAAAGCTGCTTTTTAACCGCGTGCTCAATTTTGATGACCGAGCAAGCGCAGGATTCTAAAATTTAACCACGAGCGGAGCGAGTGGTTTAAAAGTTAGAATCCTAAGCGTTGGCGAAGGAATCAAAAGAGCACAAGGTGAAAAATCTTTGCACTCGAGTGCAACACGTAACTTTTCATCCCACCTCAGCGAGGAAATTATTAAATGCAAAAAAGAACATGGCGCGACTAAAAGTAACACACCAAGAAGGTTCCCAGTATGAGTTTTTAACAAATTTAAAAAGGTTGTATGATAAATTCGGCACCATGCAGGTAGAAGTAAATAGGTTTAATGATGTTTTGAATTCACAAATACACCAAGAAGGTTACGAGTGCGAGTTTTTAACAAATTAAAAAAGGTTGTATGATAAATTCGGCACCATGGAGGTAGAAGTAAATAGTTTGTGTATTCACAAACTTAGTGAACACGATATTCTAAATTCAAATTTACTTTATCCTCTAGAGGATAAAAACGGTTTTTGCAGTCAGATATTAAACAGCAAAAACACACTTTCAGAGCTGGTGGGATGAAAAAGTCTTAAACCTTTCGGGATTGAGCAATTTTGTGTTGATAAAGTGAATATAATTATGACCACCCAACTCCGTGTATGTAAAAAATTGAAGGGATGTGTAGTTACACACACATCTCTTCAATTTTTGATATATTATATAACCAATGCAGAAAAAATGCATTAACGTGTTATTCCCACTTGTTCCCACCGTATTTTGCTTACGTATGCACTGAGATAAGACTGAAATATGAATAATAGGTAGTTATTGTTTAAATGTCGCAAGTGAATTTTGATACAGGGCGTCGATTCCAGCAACTCGGCTCGATTGAGTGATCGCTGAATCCGCGTTCCATTTTCAAATTATTCAAAATCGACAACTCACATCGAGTTCAGGGATTGAGTGACTTGAGTGACTTGTGGTGAAATGCACCACTTTAGTATGACTTGCTCATGTTTCATATCGATAAGATGTCTGCCTGCCGATTTCCTCTGCCTTTAGAGTTATTCATCTACATCAGAGGCATTCATATCATAATCAGGCCTAGTACAATAAACAACAAATCTTACCAACATTTTAAGTAACAGTAGAATACTTTTATTTTAAATTTTGATGAACATGATGATGACTTAATAAATGACTTACCCCTCTTTTTTTTGTATTACACATATCTGTCTCATACTTGAATTCAAGAGCCAACATATTAACAATCTACCAGAAGTTAATACTACCAACCTAATGACATTATTTTGAAAATGATTAATGTACCTCCTACAATCTAATGCAGGCGATTGTTAATATTTTGTGATATCGTTTCTTTCATAAGGTAAAAAAAATCCGGCTTATAGATTATGTTGCCAAATCACTATTATTATAAGATATAAAAAAATGAAAGCTCGGTTTCTCGATAATTCGTTGTATTTATTTATTATCTCTCGAACACAGGTTAGCCTTTGGCTATTAAGTCTTACATAATTATCAGACACGACCACTGTACCTAGTTGCACTAAATAGCTATGATTCATTGACTGGATTCAATCATTGATTCTAGACGTGCTAGATTCTGTTACATCACAGTTTATAGCTAGAGGACGCGGTCAAATATCTAAGAGTCGAGGCTTACCATGAGCTCTGTCTGGCTCTGTCTCTGGTTCTGGTTTTGAGTCTGTGAGTGCTCACCAGTGCATTCGGTATACTGTGTGTGTGACGTTTTAACGTAGGATTTATTTAGTCAACACTCACACAGACTCAAAACCAAAATCAGAAACAGGGCCAGGCAGAGCTCATGGTAGGCCTACAGCTATCGTAACATTGAAGTAAGAATAACCAAACTGTGGCGTCTCGTTCGCCCGTATTATATATTTAAAATAATAATGTGAAGAAATTCGATGTCGGTTTTAATTTTCTTCAAAGGAATGGTTCCGTGTTTTATCTCAGTTTACTGAATAAGCCAGTTTACGAACAGTCGCAAAAATCGGCAAATTTTTATCATCCGCACTTGATGTGCGGGCTGGTTTTTCCGCAAGTAGACCGCTGGCGGGCTCCTTTTTGCGTGACCCTTGACACGTGTTGCTCGAACTCTTTTAGGTTCTACTATCTACAACACGCGCCGGTTTCTTCACGATGTTTTCCTTCATCGTTTTTAAAAGTACTGGCATAGTGCACATACATTTTTCGAGAGAAAAACTCATTGGTACACGACTGGATTTGAATCCACGGCCTTCGGATCGGCAGGCGGGGCCGTTACAACTAGACCACCAGTGCTCTCTTTTTCCTCTTTTTACGAACAGTAAACATCGATGTTTTATAACTACATCAATGACAGTAATTATAGAACCCGCAGAGCGCAGGAAGCATGAAGAAGGCGAGTCTGTCAATCAATTGATCAATTTTACATGCATACACACAGTGCAATATTTGACAGCGATCGCCATCGCAGGCGATCTAGATGTACGCAAAGCTTAAGGCCAATTTTTTTTACGAAATATTTGTAAGTACCATCTTTATTAATTAAAACAAAAATTGTTTCGCAATAAATAAAACTATTCCACGTATTACATTTTATTTTTATCAGTCTTATATCTCATTAATTAGGTAATTTAGCAATATTAATTTATTTTTGTAGCTATTTCCTGCGGAAACTACATAAGTTGGTACCTACCTAGGCATAGGTATCTACTTAAGTAGACATTTACAAAACTTTTGATGTAGTAGTAGCAGCCGTAGTTATTTAAATAAGTGTTATAAAGCTTCTTCCAATTTTTTTAAATAAATAAATAACAGTTTTAGGTAGGGAAGTATACTATTTAGATTATTATGTATACTAGTAAAGCCTCGCGCACATCAAAGCGATCTGTGTAACGCTGTCAAATCGTGACAGCGTTTCACTGATCGCCATCGCCTAGGTGTGCGCTGGCCTTTATGGATGAATAAAAAAATTAAATGTGTAGAATTCCTCCAAGTTATTATGGTGATTATTTACCTTGGCGTATTAAATTCACTTGCAAAATATGACTTATTTTAATTATACAAATATTTTCTTACATGTTTAATATGCATTATTATGTAAAATCTGTGCCATATTAGCCGTGGTCAAGGTAATTACTAAAGTATTTGAATTAATTTATGGTGATCTTATAGTGTCATAGCAGTCATAGTGATTACGAATTAGCGCAGCGAGCGGGTAAAAATGAAAGAGCAAACTGGTTTAACTTTTAGATCTACCAGTTAGATACACAGATGGTTTGGTCGTGAAGAAACAAATTCTCACCTATTAATTAAATTAAAAACATGATTAAATGTTGATTTTTACGAGCTTATTTGCAATATTTTAATAAAAATACATTTAATTTTGCAATAAAAATACTTTGCAACAAAAATTAATTACCCATTTTTTTTTATTGAATTGTAAAACATCTCTCTTTAACAAAGGCTTAAATAATGTTCCAAAAGTCAAGGCATGAGCAGGATTTGTGTCCACCTAAACAAGTTGATACTTACGTGCTTCATTTTCATTATAAACTACAAAAAGTTAGTATCATGAATTCATTAAGATGTGGCAAGAAAACTAGACTCAAAGCACAGACACAGACAGTGTGGCGGATCTAGTTTGATATTTAAAAACTCAGTTAAGAAACTTTTTATTTCTTTCCAATATTAGGTAATAGACAAATTATGCACAAGCTCATAAAATATTTGCAAGAATGCAATTCTGATCCAAATTACGTTCTTTTTTCACTGCAATTATTTCGATGTTGGCCCCGGCTGTTGGTATGGGTAAGCCATAACTGAGGTCCTCAAAATCCTCGGTTTCCTGAATTGTTCTGTTGCATTGTATTATTTGTTTAATGGAAAGATCAGTTATTGCATGTTTTCATACAAAACAACTTTTAGTTTATTTTTATTTGGTATTGGTAAGAACAATTATTTTAGTTTCCCCGTACCGACAAACGCCGAGAGTTTCCAAACGAAACCGACCTAGTGTGACGTCACACTGCTTCATTTGTACTATCCTATACTCTTATGACGTCAGAAATATGGCAACCAATGGTGTTGCGTTTGTGTTCGCGTGATTTGAAAAACGAAAAATTTGCTTATGTATTGACATTATTAAAAAAAAATATATGTATATTTTTTTTTTTATTGTTGATAGCTAAACGTTTGACTGCCATCACACCTGATGGAAAGTGTAAATGCAGCCTAAGGTGGAGCACGCTTAGCTATAATCCACTTGTTCACTCTTGACTTGAAAATTCCAAGGTTGTAATGCTCCGGAAATACTGACGACGGTAAAGAGTTCCACTCCTTGGCTGTTTAGCCTCTTATCTTCTCTTAGCGTTATGTCTTTGTTTAGGCTCTTGGCTGTTGAATAATTGTTTGCATCGATTACCTTTACAATTAATGATAAAATTTTAAGATAAATAAGAAAATTGAAAACTATTTTGGAATTAACAGGCCCTAGTTATTGTTATACACTTGTATTCCTAACGAACTCCAACGCCAACTCCAACGCCGAGGTCCAAGAAAGACACATCCCAATTTTATATTCAACGGATTTATATAATAGATTATATTATAAGATTAAAATCATCGTCGTAAGCAAACATAAACGCCTTACTCATTAAAGTACGTTTGTAAATAAAATAAAGGAAAGTTATTTTACGATTTTGTTCAAATTTAAATTGATAGTAAGGTCAAAACGAAACACAGCTCAACTTGACCTCAATCTCAACGTTAATGCGACTAAAAGGTACAGATAATTAATTCAAAGCCCTTGAATCCCGCCCAGCGCGGAAACACGGAACACCTTTGCGTGATCAGATTCAATATTGTCTTTTGGTTTCCGTTATTTCAAATTTAGAAATTGAGCTTGCAAACGTCCTCACTATATGGTACAGCCGGCGTTGATTCCTGCAGTGATCGCTGAATCCGCGTTCCATTTTCAAAATTTTCAAACAAAAATCGACAACTCACATCTAATTCAGGGATCGCTTGAGTGATTTGTGTTGCTAGAATTGCACCCCTGCCCTGCTATTCCTGCAATACGGCTCGATTGTGTGATCGCTGACCTCGCGTTCCATTTTCAAATTTTTCAAACAAAAATTGAAAACTTATAGGGGATTCAGGGATCGCCTGTGCTATTTGTGTAGCAGGAATAGCACCACTGATTAGCTAGATACTAGTAAATTTAATGCATATACAAACACCTTGATGCTCAGCAGGTACCGGAATCAGTATGAACCAAAAGCTGTTGACATGATAAGTCTATAAGTAAATACGGGTGCATGTTACCTTGAAACAAGCGACTAGCGTATAATACTTAGTTAGTTAACACATACGTATTTTTTTAAATGTTTATATGAAGCTTAGGAACCGTCATGTATACAAAATATATGTTCTTATGTAATTGTAATTGAATAGGTATACATTGTCTTCCAGCTCGGTGTCATTGATATTGCAAATTCAGACTATGCAATATCAATGACACCGAGACATTATTATAAAAACTTGTTTCCCACGACTCGTCCTGCTGCTGGATAAAGGCTTCCCGTTCTCTTTATTCAGAGTCTCCAAGTCTCCATCTGCTTTTGAATGCGATCGCCTCACCAAAAACTTTGAAAATACTTTTTTTACATGACGTACACGGGTAATACCGAATCAATACCTAAGGAAATACGAACACAATAATTGCAACATTGCCGTATATGTACAGTGCAGCAAGGAGTCTATACCTACTACGTTTTTATCAAAGTCGTTGGGAAGCCACCATGTGCTTCATAAGTGATTGTGTTCGTCGTGGAACAGTTGCACTATAAGTATACATCGATGACTTGTCGATCGCAGTATGACGCGTAACAATATTATGTGTAGATGCTAACATAGCTGTATGATATTGGTGAGTGCTTACGGGTTCACGAGCTTTGTGAGTTGTCAGCACAGACACCACAGTGCCGCACGAGACGCGGCCGCGAGCGCGCGCGCATCACTTGTTTGCATTATTCAAGGGTAAGTTATTTTTTACACGATATGTTTTTTTTATTAATTAAAATTATTTAATTTAAATAAATAATTGTTAGACCAAAATAAATATTTGTTATAATTATACACGATGGTTATTCAACGGATTAGCTATCAGCTGTGATAACAAATTAAAATTAATGAATTATACAGAAGTTACTTCGAGATAACATTGCAGAATAACTGAACAATATCAAGTAAACTTGATCTAATTAGATTATGTTGCTTGGGGTAATCTGGGTCACCTATAATATTATATTACAGCGTACAATAACAAAGTATTGATTAACAAAGTTAATGTGTAATTTGGTGTAATTGAATAACTTGCTCAAGGTAGGTGAGCATAATCTTAATACGATAACGATAAATGATTTGATAAATAGCTGTGAACTCGAATAGACGGGCAGTATTGAGTGGCAGCGTTTTTTATTGCACGAGTTTTGGTATCCAAACTTTGTTCAAACAATGGTACTCCGATTTAACTACATAGTGATGTCAACTATATACGTTTCCGTATTCTCACAAAAAATATTTACTGTAAACCACATGACACATCAAACTAAAATAATCCTAATCTGCATTTCGTAAAAAACACCAAAAATAATTCGTCATAAAAAAGACTAGGTACATAAACATACGTTCTCTTTTCAAACTGACGATGCGCTGCCATACTACTCGTCTATAATATTAAAATCACGACTTCCTTTTTGCTCAAGTGAAAGGATTGATTTGCTTTGCTCGTATTTTTGTGATAATAATAATGTAAAACCAAAAGCTTGGTGTTCTTTTTTTAATCTTAACCTCTGCATTGGAAATACGTACTCGTATACATTGGTGATAGAAGTTCAGAGCGCAACATTCTTTATGGTAAATCGCCAGTCTGCACGAGCCGCTTCGCAATGACCTTGGCAGCGGCTATTCATTCGCACACGTGGGCCCGTCATCGCACGCGTCGGTACTCACATGGATGTTTTACTTTGTTGTCACACAGACGTATCGATTGCAAAGATTTCAATCTATACTAATTACTATTACTAAATATATAATAATAATAATAATAATATATAATAATAATAATATAATATAATAATAATAAAGAGGAAAAATTAATTATATAAAATAATATAATTATAATTAATTAATCATAATTATTTATAATTATGATTAATTAATTATAATTATATAATTAATTAAATATTAATATATTATATATTATATATTATATATTATATATTAATATATTATATAAATTATATAATTAATAAAATATTAATTATAATTAATTATGATTATTAAAATAATTATATAATATAATAATAATAAAGAGGAAAAATTTGATTTTTGTATGTTTGTAATGAATAAACTCAAAAACTAGGCTATATTTATGTGTTTAAAAAAGAAATTAAAAATTATGTGCAAACATATCAAGTGCACAAAAGGAGCGTCTCTGAGGCGCACTTAAATTTATAGTTACATGTATAGGTATTCCGTGAATAATAGTCACCTTATCCAGCCAGGCTTCGTTCAGGCTGATCAGGAAATGAAATGTGAATATTTGGTTCTTCAGATACGTCTTTCTCTAGTACATTTCTTGAAAAACAATTCTGAGCCATCCCCTCCACCGACTTACCGCGATCTATCAATATCGTCTGCTTATTGACCTTAAAAAAATTATGAATATCGCATCTCATAACGTTCGGCAAGGTAGTGTCAGGGCTGATTTGAAGGATGTAGTCTTCAAAAGTTATACTGACTTTCATGATTCATCTTCGGATTAGTTTTCTGTCATTTTGGGAAGTCACATAGCTTTTTGATTTTAATTGTTTTTCTGGTGTTATTTTGAGTTCTGTCGTGTAATTTCGGTGGTATTTTAACAAACATTACTTGAATGTGTTAGCAGTTGGAATTAAAGTGTATTATGTGATATTCTGATTTGATCGAAAATGTTTCAGATGCTTTTAGAAAAACGGCCATCTTTTTTCCAATGCCAATAAGGTAGGGCTGACATATAACTGACGACTGACGACTTGACGAAAAAGTATTTTATCTATGTAATTTATCATCATTATACTCATTAAACTACTCGACGCTTGCATAATTGATCCGAAAAGGGCAGATGCCATTCATTAAGAAGAAGAATATGATTCATCTTCTTCTTAATCGTAGTTTCGTTTGAGTGACCTTTCTCCTACTTCGTTGTGGGTGAAAAATCGGCTAAAACACGGAGGTACGGGTTTAGTTGGCGCGTCTTATTAATGTATAGTCTGCAAGTTCTATTCTGGTTTTAAAACTCGTATACTTAGTACATAAGTATTATTTCTGCGCTCGTACATAGCTTCCATGACATAGAGAAGTGAAATAGGTTTTTTTATTTCATTATAATCGGTCACATCTTTTGGACAAGTAGTAAGTAGGCACAAAGTTTTCTGTTTGTAAGCCTATTTCGTTAATTCCCTTTCTTTTTCAAAGAAAGTTTGCATGGCACAAAGTGCTACGAAATTTCGTAGCTGTGCTACGTTTCAAGTTTTACTTTACCTAGTATTCAACATTATAATTGAATATTAAAACAAAATGATTCATAATGCTACATTTTTTGTTCGTGTACAGACTAACTGACTACCTTTGTACAGTGCCCGCCCCGGATCTTCGTCCCTTTGAAGTTAGGCATTACAAAGAAACCAAATGGGCATGTTGTTGTTATGCAGAAAATGCGGAAAACTTCTAGGTTTAGTAAGGCTGTGCATTGATTATCAGTCACTCATTAAGAAGTCCTAAAAGTAGATAACTTCAAGTGAGCTTTCTGTGCCTTCTGTGAACAGTCGGCATCAAACATTGATTATTATTTAGTTATTTATTTCAGATAATTATAATAATCCATATTACAATTCACAGAAAACACACATAAAATCAATTTATTTATACTTGTAACAAGATGATTTAGTAATTTATTACAGTTAGGTACGCTGTGTAAAGGTATACATTTATTTACACAAAGAAACTTACAATTATATCCATATTTACCTACAAAATGTACAAATTACACAAGAAACAGTTGAGCTATCTGCAGACTTACAAATGATCTAGAGATTACTCAACTGTTCCAAATCATTACTAGACACTGGCGGCATTGCCACGCAGAATAGCAATGCTAATGTGCTACGTCAGATATCCACCAGCTTGGTTAAAATCCTTGCCACCAGCCCTTGGGTCACGCGTCGCTTCGATCAATCGCATAGACAACATTTTGAAGATCCGGTTTTAAATCACTAAATTGTTAGCTAATTAAAAACTTTACGTATTTTGATAACTTTTATTTATTGTTTATCATCATGGGCTCAATCATAAGTTTTACATCAGGTTTTTGTTTCGCAGTCGTCGTTTAAAAATAGGGTTTTAATTCTTAGTAAACTTTAATAACTTTGTCCGATCATTCGTTTTATTATGTTGTTTATAGGTAGGTTTATGTTAGTAACACACACACTGCCTTCATAACGGGGATTATTAGTTCGAACCAATCGATTCTATTGGTCACGGTTATAGAATTCCCAGAAAAATGGATAAAGGTCACCTATAAGAAGTTTTTCTTAGTATCTAGGTAAAATAAGGAGTCAAGTAGGCGAGGCGATATCGTGTTTATAACTTGTATGTCATATTTATGTACCTACTTATAAAGAAGAAAAAAAAAATTTTTTCTCTTTCAAAATTTACAAGTAATAGAAGTATTTACAACATTAACATAATACGCAAAAACCATTGAGTTATCTGTAGATCGTTCTTATTATCTACAGATAGCTCAACGAATCCAAATCAGTGCCCAATCTGCATCAGCGTCCCCAAGACGCTGGCTGCATTACCACTCGGAATGCCTATTGTCTATGCCTATGTCTATGAATGCCAATACTGATGCACTGAGCCAAATATTCACCAGCCCTCATCAGTCACGCGTAGAATAGATTACAATCAATATATATTATAAAAACCAAGAGTGTGTACGTATCTACAGGGTTTTCTCTATGGTCTCCAACTGGGATTTACTCCCTGTTATGGTGGTAGATACCTTGGTTTCCTGCTGTGAGTAAGGGAGTTTGGACGTAAAGGGTTGAAGTGTGTGGTTGTGGGAGTTAAACGTTTTGAAAAATATGTGTATTCTTTTCTAACGCATTGGGACTTTTCTATGTCTATCCTTTTCTATAAGGATTTTCCTACAAAGTCTTGATTTCGCCAAAATGTTCTTGAACTCTCTAGAACAGTCTGATATTCCAAATTGTTAAACTGATATGAGAATAGAATATTCAAATTTAATTAAACTACAAATTGTATTTTTTATAAAACGTGCGGGTTTCCTAATTGTATAGTTTTATTACTTGGCACAAACTATATATATTATTGTATATGTGATGAAATTAATTAATATTCATATAGTTTATGAGCACATTATTCAGTTGAGGTTACTATTTATCTTTGAAAGTAGTACGATTCGTTAGCTCATTCTTATTACTTTGTTAGAATAATAAATGCACTATTGCGCACACAGTTATTTTTGACTGGCAAGTTTCCAATTTGGAAACGTGTTCAATCGATGTTTGAAGAGTGCAATACTCACTATAAACACAACAACCCAACATTTTACATGCATTAATTCGAGGATGCCGGTTTTAAGGGTATCTATATTATAGTTATTCTATAGTTTCGTTTAGAAGTTTAGTTTAAAAGGTATAGAGTTATATTATACCTATGTTTATAGGTATAAGATATCTCCACCGTAAACGCCTACGCACATCTAGGCGATGGCGATCAGTAAAATGCTTTCACGCTGCCATACTTGACAGCGTTTCACTGATCGCCATCGCAGATCACTTAGATCTGCGCAAGACTGAAGGTTCTTTTTTTATTTGGAAAGTTTTAAATTGTTCTCGAAAAAAAATGGCAAAGATCTGATGAGAATCTCTCGACACGTTGAGCAGAATAGTTCCTCAGAATGCAGTAAATTGCTCAGTTTTAGTGTGCATGTAAGGTTTATAGCTCACAGACTCATATTTTTTGCTTCTGATATGATTTATGATGCCCAAACAGAGAACAAACATCTGTCATCATCGAATGTATGTTTGTATTTCAATTTCAATTTATTTATTCATTAACAATATTTTTTCGTGTTTACATGTCTTATAGCTACTTCATAATAATACATTGAATATTGTATGAACTAATTTTAAAATTCACATGAGAACTTGAGTCATTTAAACAACATTAAAGATTTATTGCTTCTAACAATGTATGAAGTAAAGAACCCTTTTTGTTATGGCTGTGTGAATAAATTACGGCTTATCTGATAGGTCACCTTTGTCCTTTTTTAACTTAAGGAAAATCAGGTCATTACACTGTAATAAACAAGACACTCTTGAACTTATGGAACCTCAGTAATTATTTTGGAATAACAGTAGGTAAAAGGTAGCCTTACATCTTTAATGATAGCTATCACAGCTCAGTTGGTAGTAGCTCTGCCTTCTGCGCTGTAGTGCCTGGGTTCGATCCCCACCGAAAACAAATATTTGTGAGTCATAGATGTTTGTTCTCTGTCTAGGTGTTAATGTTATTGTATTCTAAGTATGTATTAACAACAAAAAAAAGATATCTATGTATTATATCAGATATCTGGTTCCCGTCGTACAAGCTCTGTTTAGTTTGGGGCTAGATAGTGTTGCATAGAATGTCCAATATATTTTAAATATTTACTTAATCCTCAGGCAAGGTAGATTTCCTCCCTAGATATCTTAGTACCAAGTACTTAATCAAGACTCTTTGAGGATGTCTAAGGAAGGTAGTCAGAGGTACGTCCGAATACTCGATTTGGCACATTAGAACAATGAAGATTAAAGTATAAATATTATGAAATCTTCTTCGGTGAAGGAAAACATCGTGAGGAAACCAACATATCGTAGAACCTAAAAAGTTCGAAAAATATGTGTCAAGTGCATGAAAGGAGCCTCTTTGAGGCGCACTTAAAATCCTTTCACCACATTTGGTTCGAAAGAATCAGTGACACGATAAGAAGAAGAAGAATGAAATCTTCAGATTATAAGTGCCTATATACTGAGATCGCCTGTACAAATCTAGCCATCGCATCGTTCTGAACGTTATATAACCTAGTCAAAGACTATGCATAAGCAAGCTTATTTCAAAAAAATTAAGCCCGCCTTTATATTAGAAGCTTAGCGAAATTAGCTTCTTTGTGTTCATCCGTATAAGCCAGTAGGTAGATGAAATTAAAATCTCTCAAATTAAATCGCTTTGTGGGTAACCAGGCCACTTTCCTAAATATTAGGTGGGCGTTACTTGTTATAAGTATATATTTACAGTCAATTCGAAATATTTGATCGGTTGATTAATCAACGCCCTTATTTGAAGCATAATTGATACCAAAGTAGAATATTTAAAGTACGTACCTATGTCTTTCAATGAATGAAGGATTTGTTAGTTTCTTATAATATAACATTTAAATATTTGGTTCAATAAAATAAACATGAAGTTTGCTTAAAATCTGTGTTTAGGGACAAGGCAGCTTCTATCCATTGTTATTAGAGATATTCCAATATTTTTTTTAAGTTAATGCACCTAATCTAATGAATATAATCTGCTATGGATTTACTTTTATGTGAATAAGCTTATTCTGTTTTTAAAATCAATATATTCTCGGAACTTCTCGGTAACAAGTTCCGTGCGGGCCCGAGTGACCATGATACTACTTTACCTTATGTAGATAGGTACTTAATTATTTAATTAACATTCAAAATAATATTTATTCTGTGAATCTGTTTTCATTACCTTCGCTCGACGAGGTGAGGATGACACTGACATAAGATCAATCGGTAACGAACAAGAAGCATAAAAATAAAACGAACAAGTCTTCAAAATAATTAACTTTTAGTATGTACTTATTTTACAAACACTGGCAGTGTAAAAAAATATACATTTTCTGTTCATAATTTATGCAATGTTTTTTTACGCGTAGGAAGTCTGAAATCTGAATATCAAATGTCTGAATAAAAACTCAATTATTTGAGTGATTTCTATATTGGAATTACAAATGATGATTCAGTTTAGCATTTATATATTATTTGGGTCTTTAGACGGTTCGCACGACAAGCGATTCGAACCGGCCGCGGTGCGAAAAACCCAAGCACTGTTTCTTGAGCCTTACCCACTCACACACATAAATAAATTTTAAACATTGACTGAGAAAAGGTCCTGCTGAACAAAAAACGAGCAGCAACCGATGTGCCTTTATGTAGCTTTGAAGTAGATTTTATGTGGTGCGGGAAGGTTTTGTTCCTTTTCTGAAGAACCGGTCCTGCATTCTTAGCTCTTTTGAACGAAGCCTTTCGAACGGTCACCTTCAACAAAATTCTTATTCTCGTAGGCTAGTTTTTGTATGGCCTTGATGGAAACACCAATTTTAGTGATTTAATACGGCCATTTCGGTCAACCAGTTATCCGTTTAATCGTATGGAACTAAATATGGTGCTCCGAACAAAATAAATACAGCTAAATACAGATAAATTTAAAAATAGTTTCCTGTGATTACATAAATACAGCGCATAGTATAGAAAATAGGTACTATGACTTTATAAATGTGAGTACCAATACCAACCTCTAGTGTTTACCACTGCCTATTTGCTTTGTGGTGTGTTTTTGATTTATAGACTAATCTTGCTTATTGCCTAAAAAGCACTTGAATATAGAAAAATTCTTGCCTGATTAAATGCACTACCTAGGTTACATCTATCATAAAATCTCGGAATCGATCTAGCCATCTAAAAGGCAAAGCATTGCCTCGTCACACACGTTAAGATTGCCTTACGATGCACTTCTTCTTCTTCTTATCGTGTCACTGATTCTTTCGAACCAAGTGTGGTGAAAGGATTATAAGTGCGCCTCGAAGAGGCTCCTTTCGTGCACTTGACACATATTTTCGAACTTTTTAGGTTCTACGATATGCCGGTTTCCTCACGATGTTTTCCTTCACCGTTTGAGAGCACTGGCATAGTGTACATAAATTTTTGGGCAGAAAAACTCATTGGTACACGACTGGATTCGAACCCATGACCTTAGGATCGGAAGGCGGGGCCGCTACCACTAGGCCACCAGCGCTCTAATGGATGGACGAGTTGATGGACGATGCACTGCCCTTCATCGTCCATCAACTTGAGGTGCACAGATGTTTAGCCTCATGCATGAAGAGCAGCACTACTTCTTCCTTCTCTCCTTTAAGCTGGAACACAGAAACGCTTTTTTTGCGGAAGAAAATGGCATTGTGGCAAGGATTTAAAAAAGATAAAAGAAAGAAAGAAAGAAAATACATTTATTTGACATAAGTAAGACAAATAAAACAAACAAAACACACAGAACGGACAACTGAAAGCAGGCAGGCTACCCAAGAAGATAAATAATACATACAAAACTGGGCACAGAACACACTATTACGATCACAATAACAAGAAAACTGGGTCCCAACCAGTCCCGTCCTGTGCAGAGATTATTATGTCAAATAGGCCCTGACTCAGCTTTTTGCTGCTTGATATAGTAGTAGCTACCATGTCAAGCAACGCTGGTGTTCAGGCAAAATAATAAAAGGAAAAATGCTCGTCATAAATCCCTACCAATTTTATTCTCAATTTCTAAAATAACAGTAAGTACATACATTGATTAAGGGCGTCCTTTCAAGAGGATAACCACCTTAGAATGGACTTGGCGTATGTCGTCACTATGGGCTAAGGTCTCGGGCGAATTCCCATAAATATTCATGGCAGATATAACTTACTCAATACTCAATCATCCATCTAACGTGATTGTAGCTATAAATCGACTACTTTATATAAATATACACTTAAGGCTCGAACACACCTAGTTCGCTGGCGGGCGCGGTGGCGAACCGTTCAGTTTCAACATAGGGCATTGTATACATCCGCACACACTGCCGCGTTTTTTGACATTTGCACGCTGCGATCACTACTAATAAAAACGAAAGTTCCCAGATCGTGACAGACAAAGCATCCCCTATTTAATGTTTTACTACCCCCTACTTAATTTTTCTTAATTTTGTGTATTAAACAATCGTCAAATATTTGATCTACTGATTAGTCATCGGTTAAAACGACCCGTAGAGTCTAAAATTTGGAAAAAGAGAACTATTGAGGATTCGTTCTAATATTATTAAACTCTGGAAATTGTTTTTCCTATTAGTTTTAATAGAAAAAAAATATATTACTTCTAAAAATATTTGTTTAACTACGTTAAAAGCAAAAAAAGATGTTGTGTAAGATAATAATAGGATAGAATCTTATTTGAAACTATTTAAAAATATAGTAATGCATAATGGGCGGTTATATCGCTGCAAATCAGTATTTTCCAATCAAATTTTGGATGGAGAGAAGCTTAGAATAAGATCAAATATCAATAAAAAATAAAATAAGGGCATTTACATACCTAGAATGAACCGTCATAATCAAAGTAAATCAATAAATACAAAAACAAATACAATCATAAGGCTAAGTTTATGGTATTCGATATGAATGTTTAACAGCGTGTAATATTTTGATTGATGGAGAAAAAACAGAACAAGTGAATGTATTTATAATATTTGGGGACTTTTTTATAAGAGATGGAATGCATAAATATAATATCGAAACAAGGAAGTGTATAATCACCACCCGTGGAGACAGTCGATGAAGTCGCGGGCATCAATTAGTTCAGCCACCCATCAGTTTCCCATCTGACATTACGTCCTGACTAGGGCGTGCAAACCCGGTTTTCCGGTTTTGCGAAAAGCCGGACAGCTAAGCAAAATTTATCAATAGTACTTTTTTAAACTTTTGCGATCATAACACACATTAAACTGTTACACGGGTATTTTTACCGCGCTTAGGTAAGCGTAGTGTAGGACGCCCTCCGGCAAGGTGGGGCGACGATCTGCGAAATGTAGCTGGCAAGCACTGGAGAAGAAGAGCCGAAGACCGGGCTCAGTGGCGCGTCTTGCGAGAGACCTACGTCCAGCAGTGGACTAATATAGGTTGATGATGATGATAATGATGATGATGGGTGTTTACCGCGTATAATTTTCCCCGACGCTTCGGCTATGTTGTAATAACTGTGGTCGTGGGCAGACTGGAGCATTGACATAAGTGCTATCGTCGTTGAGAGGTGGAGGTATAATAACTACCCTCACTTCAGGACGCAATGATAGGCGTATGCCTATACAGTGAGGGAAGTTTTACGTATTCCGATTTTCCTTAGTATCAGAAACATAAATCTTACTGATTGAGCCTCAAAAATATTGTTTTATTTTTAATCCCCGTGAACAAAAACTACCTAGGTACCCCGGACTAGCGGGTGAATGAATTAAGCTTAGAAAAGATTGCGGCGAACAGTTTCGAACTGCGATGGCGATGGCGATCAGTTTCAAGCGTAGGGTTTTGCATTCATCCCCACACAGCGCCGCGAACTGTCATTGTACGCAGCGAGCTAGTATTAGTGTTAGATACTGTCTTGAAACTGCGCTAAATCTTGTTCCTCAAAAGTCATAACAGTGGCAATATGGAGGCAATGGTGTGGGTGTTGTTTGCACAAGGTTCGCGCGTTCAGTTCACCATCACTTTATTCTTAGCCCTAATATGTCCAGGTAATTGAAACATTACTAAAAAGATGCATTATTTTTATAAATGGTTTTTTTTGTCTAAAAGCATACATAGCTAAAAACTGATAAAACATAAAAACCAATACTTTGTTTTTCTATTATTGCACTGCGTCTTTTTTTTTAATACATCTAGCTGATGGAACAAGCATATGGTCCACCTGATGTTAAGTGGTAACTATAAAAAAAAAAAAGCCCATTCATTCCATAACTACATTAAGTTACATTTCATGCATATTATTACTTATTATTTCGATTATTATTATATCATCATTATTATTTACATTCATACATTATAGTCATTATTTTGTTGAAATTTAATTTTAAACTTTATTTTTAATACATATATTTTGATGTTAGATTTATTTTTATTAGTTTTTTTTTCAGTTTTACTTTTTGTTCATTTGTGTTCTTATTTTTCTTTAGCTAGGATCCCACTCGGGTATAGGCCTGTAAGTGGTAACAGTGGTACCTATAGCCTGTAACAAAGCATTGCCTCGTGAGTCACACACGCCAGGAATTTGCCCTACGATGCACTGCCCTGCGTCCATCAGCTTCACGCGTACAGATGTTCAGCCTCAAGTGCCAGTAATTTCACCGGCACCCACACCCTTCAAACAGAAACACAGCAATGCTGCTTCACGGCAGAAACAGGTATGGTGGTAGTACTTCCCTGGATGAGCACTTCACAAAAAGCTCCACTACTACTACTAATCTACTCAACAATAAAGTAAGTAATATTAAACTTCACTAGATACTAATTCCTATTTCGTACAATTTTTTAATAGTTGATTTTGTAGGTATCTTAGAATATTGTTTTCTTGTTAAAATTCTACTATATGAAAAAATATTACGTTGACCAAACCTGGAAACGGTTTTTGGCCGGAAGCCGGAGATAATCCGGTTTTTAATACTTTCCTGTTTTGCAAGCGCTATAGTTTTGACGCTTTTTCAAATTGACAATTGATTTCGAGCAATTCAAAGAGTTATCAAATGGAGATTACAATGGAGTAGCATTATTCAAAGTGAAAGTCAAAGTAAAGTAAAAATGTTTAATTTTATTCATTGTACCTTTAAAATTACATAATATCAATGACCACTTTGAGAAGTCTTAGAGCTAGGTTTATCTTGTCGATAAGGTGATGAACTGACAGAATAGTATACATTGGTGGTGCACGACCAAATTTTAACCCACGATCTTTATAAAATAAATTAATAATGTAGACAATCCACAAAACACTATCTATCCCCGAGCTTGTCTTGTACTATAGGAATCAGATAGTTGATGTATTACATCAACTATCTCATTCCTATAGTAGGGGAGACTGGGTACAGTTGAAACAATTTTGCTTTGAACGCTCGTAGCACGGCCATTTTGAAACATAACAAACAACAAAACACATAAAATGAGAGAATAGACTTTTGTCTTCAAATACATCTCAGAATTAGAGGCTCAACTGCCATATTTACTAGTTAGGAAGAGTTTAATAAAATGATGTACCACTGTATCAACCGTACCCATACCAGGGGCGGTTGAAACAGCGATGGGTGTCAGTTGAAACATAAACAAATAAGTAATAAAAATCAGTTTCTTTATTCATAATCAACAAGAAATGGTTAAATTCTAGTATGGCACCATTTCTATCAGTCTTAATAATTGTTTCGAACATAAAAAGAGCTCTTCTGCTCCGGTTTAAACTAACAAACTAACACAAATAAACAAAAATAACTAAAAAATCAACAATCAGTCTCAATAATTAATAATTTAAGATTTCCATATCTTAAATTATCTGTAGGAACATAAACAAGCTGAACAGCAGCTGCTGTTGAAGTTTTTCCTCTTGAAGTTTTTTTGATACGTTGTCTGGGCATCTAGAACGAAAAAAGCAACGGTTATCATTGTTTCAATCGTACCCACAATAATTGCTTCATCCGTCCCCATACCCCTCAACCGCTAATAAAACAAACATAGCGTTGAAACAAAACAACATAAACAAAAACGAATCACGGTTTTCGAACCTTCAAAATCTAACGATAAAACAGAAAATCACTCAAAATGCAAATGCTAATATCAACAAAGTAATTGGAAAAAGAAAACAATAGAAAATACTTACTTTTTGTCGAAAAAATATAATAGGGTCCCCTGGAAACGTACAGAGCGCGCGAAGTGCAACGCGTCACTGTGATTCATGTCCGGACTCGCCGGCCGCGTCTCTCTGCCCTTGTACCCCTCACCACACCGCTAATAGTTTACGAGTTATTAGCGATGGTTTAACCGTACCCTGCTGCAACCGTACCCAGTCTCCCCTACATACATTTTACTGCACATCATTTTGTTAACACATAGTTAGAATACAATATAACACTCAGACAGAGAACAAACATCTGCATTCACCAAAGAAATATTTGTTCTCGGTGGGAATTGAACCCACGACCTACGGCGCAGAAGGCAGAGCTACTGCCAACTGAGCTGAGAGTCCAGTCAATCTTTGGATTGGATTGCTAGCTACCCTCTAAACTAGACTACCCGTGCTCTAATTCAATAGTATAAGGCCGGGTGTTTAATAGGTAGGTACTTAAGTAAGTACATCAGAAAACGTTTGATAGAAAAATTCTAATGAACCAAGGATACTGTTCAGTCTGTCAACTTTCTTACCATTTAGGTCTAGCACAAAATGTGTTCGGCGAAAATCTTGTGCGGATTAGAAATTTAAAACTGATTGTATTTGAATTGTTGTATTCGACGTTTTCTGATCTATCTAATCTATATCGCGCCCGACCTTATACTATTTATACTCGACTAGATATAAACATAGACTGCGGCGAAGAAAATAAAAAAAGGAAAGGTTATGATTTTCACCGCTATGTACCTATGCTATGTATGCTGTTCCACGCATTTCATTTAATCTTGGGTGTGAGATGTTTGAGGATCGCTGGATGAAAACTATTTCTGAATGCTTAGGATTCTGCGAGCGTGATGTATAACTGCGTGTGATTTTCTACTTTATTTTTGTTTTTAATTTCCTGACATTTTATTTTATATTTTTCATTACTCATATTCAGAAAGAAGGTCTGAAGTTGCCTGAGGAGTGGGTTGAAAATAATACTTTTCAGTCCTAGATAGAATCGCTTTCAACTGACAGCTGTCATATAATTAAAATAAACTAGTTCTATTTTTATATTTATTTGATATAGGGGAACAGATGAGCAATCATAAAATACTTATACACACACATAGTGGTCAATATCATAACATTCCTGTTTGCATCAGCATGTTGGGTAAAAGCAATACCTACGAAGCCGTTTGACTTTGTCAAAAACAATGCTGCTGCTCTATGGGTTTAACAAGTTTTATATTTCCTACTTCTTTGGTCGTGGCGGCGGCGTAGCCACGCCCACCTCTTGTGTCAAAGTTTGGTAAAGTGATATGGTCGAAGACAGAAGGAGTCATTATTATCTACGTTTTGTGCAGCTCAGTGTAGCTCACACCAAAATTGAATCAAACCAAAACTTTTTATTTCAGCTCTCACTTAGAAAGCATTGCAGCCTTAACATACTTAATACTATGGTGACAAAAGTTCATTCAAAAGTAATGTGGTAAAGGATTATAA
This sequence comes from Thera obeliscata, assembly GCA_947578465.1. NCBI lineage: Eukaryota > Metazoa > Arthropoda > Insecta > Lepidoptera > Geometridae > Thera > Thera obeliscata. Next base: position 4,222,940 of record OX387924.1, read on the forward strand.
ACGCACCTCAATGAGGCTCTTTTCGTGCACTTGACAATGTTTTACGGTTTATGTAGGTTCTACGACATGCCAGTTATCTCACTATGTATTCCATGTACATAACTAGCCAATCGCCTTAGCTTTGCACAGGCTTAGTGTAGAAAAAGCAGCCAAGTGCGAGTCGGACTCGCCCATGAAGGGTTCCGTAGCATCAATTAACATAATATAAAGGTTTTTGTAGTGCGTCGAAAGGTAAATTGCGGTTTACGATTTATGACGTATAAAAAAAAAACTACTGAGTAGATCTCGTTCAAACCAAATATCGTTGGAAGTTTGCATAGTAATGTACAACATATATTTTTTTTGGATTTATCATTCTCTTATTTTAGAAGTTAGAGGGGGGGGGACCAACTTTTTTCCACTTTGGAAGTGTCTCTCGCGCAAACTATTCAGTTTAGAAAAAAACTATATTAGAAACCTCAACATCATTTTTGAAGACCTATCCATAGATACCCCACACGTATGGGTTCGATGAAAAAAAATTTTTGAGTTTCAGTTTCAAGTATGGGGACCCCCAAAATTTATAGTTTTAGAAAAAAACGATATTAAAAACCTCAACATAACTTTTAAAGACCTATCCATAGATACCCCACACGTATGGGTTCAATGAAAAAAACATTTTTGAGTTTCAGTTTCAAGTATGGGAACCCCCAAAATTTATAGTTTTTTTTCTATTTTTGTGTAAAAACCTAAATGCGGTTCACAGAATACATCTACTCACCAAGTTTCATTAGTCTAGCTCTTATGGTTTCGGAGAAAAATGGCTGTGACTCGGCCGGACAGACAGACAGACAGACAGACAGACAGACATGACGAATCTATAAGGGTTCCGTTTTTGCCATTTGGCTACGGAACCCTAAAAAAGGAGGGCAAAATGTGTTTTTGTATTTTGCACCCATGCAAAGCCTTAAATTTAAATCTGCAAATTATGAGTTGAAAAACGAGCCTTGTGGTCGGCTGGCAACCGTTGTCAACAACGATATGAAGGCCTGTGTACACCTAGGTCACTGGCAATGGCTATCAATGAAACGATGTCAAATATCGCTTTCAAATTTGACAGCGTTTCACTGATCGCCATGGCCAGCGACATATATAGGTATTTTTTTTTATTGTTGATTGCTAAATGTTTGACTGCCATCAAACCTGATGGAAAGTGAAAATGCAGCCTAAGGTGGAGCACGCTTAGCTATTATTCACTTGTTCACTCTTGACTTGAAAATTCCAAGGTTGTAATGCTTCGAAAATACTGACGACGGTAAAGAGCACATAGGTGTGCGCAGGCCTTGAATTGAAGACGATAGTAGAAGTGGTGAAAAAGTTGGACCGAAGAATTGGAACCCCGCGGCAAGCTTAGCCGTGATGGAGTTAGACCAACTAATTATACGGCTGAGCTTGCTGTGGGGTTTGGAGCCTTACGCCTATCTAATTTTAATGGCATAAAAAATATTCAAATGTACAATTTCATAGGTAAAGACCTAGATTAAGACGAGCTATGGAGCCTGGCGTTGCTCGCCCTGATCAAATTGGAAGTCTTTCTGGAAGAAGCACAAAGAGATATAAGGTTTACGGTATGCATAGCCAATAAAAGAAACTATGTTGAAAATTTGCTTCTGCAATAAATACGTAAGGGCCAAAACCGCACATCATAGCATTTTATACTTTAGCATAGCTAGCAGTTTAATTTTAATAAATAACGGCTCAAAACAAACAGTGGCGATAATAGTTTAAACAGACTTTATTTATTCAGTTTATTTGCTGCTTGCTACTTTGCTTTGGTAGGTAGGTTAGGTATTTCAGTGAAAAAAATTAAAGTAGGTAACTATATTAACTGAATGATTCCGAAGTGAAGCCAGAAGGTCTGTAAGAGGCTTAACTTCTGCACTCGCACTTCCACACTTCTACAACAACTACATGATGTTTGAGCCGCTGAGTTGTTTGAGCTGAACAAGCTCAAGGTTGTAAATGAGCCGATTAACTGCAGGTAATTATTTCCCATGCCTAGCAGTAGTTAAGTGTTTTGATTGGGCTAAATATCTTTCATATCTTGACAGTCTAAATTGCGGCCAGTGCTGCCAGGTCCATTCCAGGGTTTGGCTATTTTTACTAATGTATTTTTATTTTTTTTAAATTAAGCATTGTAGTCATAAACCTAGACACTTTAAATGCTTCTAGATACTTTGAATAGACACACAAGTTGTCCGATAAAATAGGTGCGCATGTCACAGTGCTCAATAAATATCTTTTTTTTTTGAAAACTCAATAGAAATGTAATTTTTTTTTAACTTGGCAATTTATATGAACTACAAACTGCGACACGTATTTAAAATCCAAGGTTAATCCAAGATTAGCCTACAAAATAATAGCAGTTAAATGCTTTGAAATTGCGCTAGACCTAGCGCCAAAAGCGCCATTGTGATGGCAATGTACATTTCGGAGACTTCAAATTATTTGGGGGCTAGTTCGCCATCGCTAGCGAACTAGTTCGCTGGCGGTGTGTTCAAGCCTTTACACTCTACGGTTTTATTGTTCATGATGATTTTATCTACATTATTTCTACATATTTTGGCAAAACAATGGCAACCTTATCTTATATGAAGTAAAGAAGGTGCATAGAAAAGATTGATGGAAAAAATAACGCGTATGCTTAGAAAAAAAATTATACTCGTCGACTTGAGAACCTTCTCCGCTTTTAAAATAAATCAGTATTCTTTATTTTATTTAACATCATGCGAACTAAGTCGCGCGGTATTCGCACTAGTCCAACTACAAATTCGTAATAACCTAAAAAGTAAAACGGGGAAATCCTTTACTCGTTGAGAGGTCCTCAATAGTATATAATTTTTTTTAAATTTAATTTCATGATATTATTGTTAATAATGATCATTGTATTAATTATATTCAAAAATTAATTAATCTTAAGTAACTATAAAAAATGAATATGAATGTAAGCATGTAATAATTGAGGAAATAAAACGGGGAAAGCATAACTAGTCTGAAAACGTAAATATATCGAAGGCCACATTGCCAGGGCCAGACACCAGGTTCAATGTTGGGAAACCTGCAGAACTGGTTTTAAGTCCTTTCTTATGCAAAGCGGACTTTTAAGGTCTTAAACCAACTATAACTTAGGATTCAACATTCAAAGATAAAAAACACTTTTTACTAATTGAGAAGAAATTTATGGACTGTCAAAGTCTAAATCTATTTATAACCTTTTAATGAAAACTAAATACGTTGTAAAAAGGTGACAAATTCAGTTGGAATTTTTTGCTAAAGTATGAATAGGTACTAAAAATATATTATTATGAATGAAAGAAAATCTATTTAATTGCGAAACAAATGCTTGCACAACAATATTGGTACCTATATTTAACTTATTTATATCGATGATGTCTCAAAGTTGTTTTCCGAATTTGGTTTTTTGTTCTAGTAATTTATTTAAATAGGCGTATGCACGCGTTTTTTTTTCTAGGATATCGTCTATAAAAAGCCGTTTAAGTGGAGGCAATGACGTACCAAACTAGTCGAGCATACTACTTACATGCGAGGTATAAACAGTGGGAATGTTACTTGTACTTAAGTATCACGTAAGGAGCACGCATGATCCACCATCATGCCTTTTTCTATCGTGAGCCAACGTTGTTGCTGTTTTTCGGTTTGAAGGATGTGGGTGTCCGTGAAATAACAAGTCATAATACATAATAGCCTCTAGTTGAAGAACACAGCGCAGGAGCGTGCAGTCGATCGTAGGGTACGATCCTACATGCGTGGCCGTTGTTGGCCATGATTTGTGGCCACCTGCTTGTTCCGACACAAAGTGGTAGGTAGGTGGTTAAGCATTCCAAAGTTCCATCCCCATTACGATAATTTTTGGTACTAACTGACAAACTTTTGCGTTTGTAAGCGAAATGTTTCCAGTTCAACTTCACAAACTCTGGATGTGCGGCTGTTCTCCTCTACAGGTCTTATTTTTTAACCGATCTGCACAAAACTTGGTTTTAAAACTTTATGGATATTTTTGTCACCGTCTGGTAAAATGCTCCGCGGTTATTTTCGCACCATTATTAATTTGCTCCATTAATGGCACCGACGTAAAGGCTCGAACACACCTAGTTCGCTGGCGGGCGCGGTGGCGAACCGTTCAGTTTCAACATAGGGAATTGTATACATCCGCACACACTGCCGCGTCTTTTGACAGTTGCACGCTGCGATCACTACTAATAAAAACGAAAGTTCCCAGATCGTGACAGACAAAGCATCCCCTATTTAATGTTTTACTACCCCCTACTTAATTTTTCTTAATTTTGTGTATTAAACAATCGTCAAATATTTGATCTACTGATTAGTCATCGGTGAAAACGACCCGTAGAGTCTAAAATTTGGAAAAAGAGAACTATTGAGGATTCGTTCTAATATTATTGAACTCTGGAAATTGTTTTTCCTATTAGTTTTAATAGAAAAAAAATGTATTACTTCTAAAAATATTTGTTTAACTACGTTAAAAGCAAAAAAAGATGTTGTGTAAGATAATAATAGGATTGAATCTTATTTGAAACTATTTAAAAATATAGTAATGCATAATGGGCGGTTATATCGCTGCAAATCAGTATTTTCCAATCAAATTTTGGATGGAGAGAAGCTTAGAATAAGATCAAATATCAATAAAAAATAAAATAAGGGCATTTACATACCTAGAATGAGCCGTCATAATCAAAGTAAATCAATAAATACAAAAACAAATACAATCATAAGGCTAAGTTTATGGTATTCGATATGAATGTTTAACAGCGTGTAATATTTTGATTGATGGAGAAAAAACAGAACAAGTGAATGTATTTATAATATTTGGGGACTTTTTTATAAGAGATGGAATGCATAAATATAATATCGAAACAAGGAAGTGTATAATCACCACCCGTGGAGACAGTCGATGAAGTCGCGGGCATCAATTAGTTCAGCCACCCATCAGTTTCCCATCTGACATTACGTCCTGACTAGGGCGTGCAAACCCGGTTTTCCGGTTTTGCGAAAAGCCGGACAGCTAAGCAAAATTTATCAATAGTACTTTTTTAAACTTTTGCGATCATAACACACATTAAACTGTTACACGGGTATTTTTACCGCGTTTAGGTAAGCGTAGTGTAGGACGCCCTCCGGCAAGGTGGGGCGACGATCTGCGAAATGTAGCTGGCAAGCACTGGAGAAGAAGAGCCGAAGACCGGGCTCAGTGGCGCGTCTTGCGAGAGACCTACGTCCAGCAGTGGACTAATATAGGTTGATGATGATGATAATGATGATGATGGGTGTTTACCGCGTATAATTTTCCCCGACGCTTCGGCTATGTTGTAATAACTGTGGTCGTGGGCAGACTGAAGCATTGACATGAGTGCTATCGTCGTTGAGAGGTGGAGGTATAATAACTACCCTCACTTCAGGACGCAATGATAGATAGGCGTATGCCTATACAGTGAGGGAAGTTTTACGTATTCCGATTTTCCTTAGTATCAGAAACATAAATCTTACTGATTGAGCCTCAAAAATATTGTTTTGTTTTTAATCCCCGTGAACAAAAACTACCTAGGTACCCCGGACTAGCGGGTGAATGAATTAAGCTTAGAAAAGATTGCGGCGAACAGTTTCGAACTGCGATGGCGATGGCGATCAGTTTCAAGCGTAGGGTTTTGCATTCATCCCCACACAGCGCCGCGAACTGTCATTGTACGCAGCGAGCTAGTATTAGTGTTAGATACTGTCTTGAAACTGCGCTAAATCTTGTTCCTCAAAAGTCATAACAGTGGCAATATGGAGGCAATGGTGTGGGTGTTGTTTGCACAAGGTTCGCGCGTTCAGTTCACCATCACTTTATTCTTAGCCCTAATATGTCCAGATAATTGAAACATTACTAAAAAGATGCATTATTTTTATAAATGGATTTTTTTTGTCTAAAAGCATACATAGCTAAAAACCGATAAAATATAATAAAACCAATACTTTGTTTTTCTATTATTGCACTGCGTCTTTTTTTTTAATACATCTAGCTGATGGAACAAGCATATGGTCCACCTGATGTTAAGTGGTAACTTGTAGCATTTCATTTATTTTGGCAGAATAGTTTTTCGTATCAGTCGAAAGCTAATGGAGAGCTATTTAAATTTACGCGCCAAGACGCAAGTTGGTGAGTGAGTTGTTGAAACGTTGTAAGGGCGACCTCTGGTAACGAATAGAAACACTATAAATGGCTAGGCAGATGGCTGGCGAAGAGCGCCATCTGTTAAGTAGTAGCCGCAAAATACAGGATTTGACAGATGTCAACACTTTTGTGGGTAGCGATGTTCGTATCGAACGGTGTCTACTAGTGACATCTGTTACGAAGTAGTCGCATGTCGATAGGGTCGGAGAAGGAGAGAAATAGGGTTTAGCTTGTGTTGGAAAAGGACAACGTTTTCACCATCAGCAAGACGCGAGTGCCTCCATTGGCGAGTAGTGTAACTAACTAAGAAATAAACTATATTAGCGGGTGAATAGAAATAATTTGGTTGGGTCGATGTGTGAAGCGAGCTCGCAATTACAGACATTAAAAATGCTGGCCGGAGAGACGAATATGCCGTGGATTATTGGAGCAAGTGTTCTGGAATATTCTGAGCGGAAGTTTGTGGCTCGAGGTGCGGGGTATATGGTAGCCGATGTGATAAAAGGCGCGTGCGGGGCCGCCGGGGGCATTCCACGGAAAAGACGCCGAGCCTAGAAGAATCGCCGGTACGTACGAAAGCTGCACCCTGGCACCGTTGGGTTTGTGGAGGAGTCCTCGCTAACCAGATTTGGGTATTACAGACGAAGCTGCGCCAACGAATACCATCACCGCGTGCCCAGAGACGAGCCCCAGCACACGAAGCCAGCATTCTCGCTGCCGATACGAGCCGACTGCAAGCTGGGCGAGCGCCCATTTCTGGTACGTAGGGGATCTGAGAAGCATCACACAGCATGGGGCATACAGGGGAGGATCAGTTGTATTTTTAGGGACGCAGCATCCTGCGGGCTGTGTCCGCACGTTGCCAAGATTAACCTGTTGTCTTGTATTTTTCAGTTTGCTGACACCGTCTGCGTGGCGCCTCCCTTTTCTTTCGCCTGTGCGGGGGCGCGAGACACGTGGCGGGGGCAGTCGGCGACTGCACGGCAGGGCACGTGGCGGCAGGGCACGTGGGTGACGTCGCACGTGAACGATAAGCGCCCGTCGGCGATTCTGAGGTGGGCCAGTGCCAATTTATTTTTATGCGGAAGGAGTAGGCGCGTCAGGACAGTTCTCCGTGGAGTCCTGGGCTGTTGTTTGTTGCCAAAAAGTTGTTTGTTGCCAAAAAATTGTTTGTTGCCAAGAGATTGTTTGCTGCCGTAGAGAGTGCTATTTTTGTTGTCAATAATTGTCAGTAATTGTTTGTTGCCAAGAGATTGTTTGCTGCCGTAGAGAGTGCTATTTTTGTTGTCAATAGGTAGGGTTTCGTTGACGTGGTAATTGCCATCGTTTTTGTCGTGCGTTTTACTATCTTACCATCCTGTCGGTCAGAATACGGTCGCTTGGGTTATTTTAGAGGCGGACGCCAGGGGTGACTCACAAGTTAGTTTTCTGTGGGTTTCATTTAATTGGGTCATCCGGGGCCTTGGGATTGGTAAATTCAAATATCCACATCTCCGACACACTAAGCAGTAACCTCTCCCTGAATAAATTTGTGCTCGCTTGAGAGCTATGGTTTGGATAAAGTTTGAACATATGGTCACTAAACATCCCGTGTAAATAATATAAGCATTATTGATTTTTATGTATTCCACGAGGTCATTGAACCTCTCATGTATCCATGATAGCCATTGCTTACATTTTATGTAAAGGAATATATTGTTGTCCCGTGAGGTCATTAAACCTCTCATATGTATAAGGTGTCCCTTTAAATTTCTTTGTTCAATCCCATGTCAGAGAACGTAGCGTTCAATGTATTTGTAACTTGTTGATTAGTAGTAGGTTCATTTATAAGAAAGATAGTCTGGCATGTGGATAACCTCTATTCTGGTTAATAACTGAGAATGTAAATTTGTAGTTAAGTAGCTATTTGAGCTCACTTTAAGGTCATGTAAATGAAGGATCACTTTAGGATTATATAGTATATAAGATAGCATAGCTGTGCAGTTTCAATTTTTCATTCCTAAGCTAATGTACATGTCATGTAAGAGGTATGTGTTCTTTAAATAAAACGCTGTAACTGATTTCTAACATTTATTTTATTTTAGAATAAAAATCTTTTGTGCGGTAGGAACATCGAACCCCAACTGAGCTAGTCAGGGCCAACGCAGCCGAAATAGTCGGTCTGCCTGTCTGCACCCAGTTTTCCACCGTTACAAACTATAAAAAAAAAAAAAAAAAAAGCCCATTCATTCCATAACTACATTAAGTTACATTTCATGCATATTATTACTTATTATTTCGATTATTATTATATCATCATTATTATTTACATTCATACATTATAGTCATTATTTTGTTTAAATTTAATTTTAAACTTTATTTTTATGTTAGATTTATTTTTATTAGTTTTTTTTCAGTTTTACTTTTTGTTCATTTGTGTTCTTATTTTTCTTTAGCTAGGACCCCACTCGGGTATAGGCCTGTAAGTGGTAACAGTGGTACCTATAGCCTGTAACAAAGCATTGCCTCGTAAGTCACACACGCCAGGAATTTGCCCTACGATGCACTGCCCTGCGTCCATCAGCTTCACGCGTACAGATGTTCAGCCTCAAGTGCCAGTAATTTCACCGGCACCCACACCCTTCAAACAGAAACACAGCAATGCTGCTTCACGGCAGAAACAGGTATGGTGGTAGTACTTCCCTGGATGAGCACTTCACAAAAAGCTCCACTACTACTACTAATCTACTCAACAATAAACTACTCAATAATAAAGTAAGTAATATTAAACTTCACTAGATACTAATTCCTATTTCATACAATTTTTTAATAGTTGATTTTGTAGGTATCTTAGAATATTGTTTTCTTGTTAAAATTCTACTAGGTATATGAAAAAATATTACGTTGACCAAACCTGGAAACGGTTTTTGGCCGGAAGCCGGAGATAATCCGGTTTTTAATACTTTCCTGTTTTGCAAGCGCTATAGTTTTGACGTTTTTTCAAATTGACAATTGATTTCGAGCAATTCAAAGAGTTATCAAATGGAGATTACAATGGAGTAGCAGTATTCAAAGTGAAAGTCAAAGTAAAGTAAAAATGTTTAATTTTATTCATTGTACCTTTAAAATTACATAAATATCAATGATCACTTTGAGAAGTCTTAGAGCTAGGTTTATCTTGTCGATAAACCTACAGCTACAGTATATCTATTTATATAATAAGATAGGTGATGAACTGACAGAATAGTATACATTGGTGGTGCACGACCAAATTTTAACCCACGATCTTTATAAAATAAATTAATAATGTAGACAATCCACAAAACACTATCTAACCCCGAGCTTGTCTTGTACTATAGGAATCAGATAGTTGATGTATTACAATCAACTATCTCATTCCTATAGTACATACATTTTACTACACATCATTTTGTTAACACATAGTTAGAATACAATATAACACTCAGACAGAGAACAAACATCTGCATTCACCAAAGAAATATTTGTTCTCGGTGGGAATTGAACCCACGACCTACGGCGCAGAAGGCAGAGCTACTGCCAAATGAGCTGAGAGTCCAGTCAATCTTTGGATTGGACTGCTCGCTACCCTCTAAACTAGACTACCCGTGCTCTAATTCAATAGTATAAGGCCGGGTGTTTAATAGGTAGGTACTTAAGTAAGTACATCAGAAAACGTTTGATAGAAAAATTCTAATGAACCAAGGATACTGTTCAGTCTGTCAACTTTCTTACCATTTAGGTCTAGCACAAAATGTGTTCGGCGAAAATCTTGTGCGGATTAGAAATTTAAAACTGATTGAATTTGAATTGTTGTATTCGACGTTTTCTGATCTATCTAATCTATATCGCGCCCGACCTTATACTATTTATACTCGATTAGATATAGACATAGACTGCGGCGAAGAAAATAAAAAAAGGAAAGGTTATGATTTTCACCGCTATGTACCTATGCTATGTATGTTAACATGTCTGTTCCACGCATTTCATTTAATCTTGGGTGTGAGATGTTTGAGGATCGCTGGATGAAAACTATTTCTGAATGCTTGGGATTCTGCGAGCGTGATGCGTGTGATTTTCTACTTTATTTTTGTTTTTAATTTCCTGACATTTTATTTTATATTTTTCATTACTCATATTCAGAAAGAAGGTCTGAAGTTGCCTGAGGAGTGGGTTGAAAATAATACTTTTCAGCCCTAGATAGAATCGCTTTCAACTGACAGCTGTCATATAATTAAAATAAACTAGTTCTATTTTTATATTTATTTGATATAGGGGAACAGATGAGCAATCATAAAATACTTATACACACACATAGTGGTCAATATCATAACATTCCTGTTTGCATCAGCATGTTGGGTAAAAGCAATACCTACGAAGCCGTTTGACTTTGTCAAAAACAATGCTGCTGCTCTATGGGTTTAACAAGTTTTATATTTCCTACTTCTTTGGTCGTGGCGGCGGCGTAGCCACGCCCACCTCTTGTGTCAAAGTTTGGTAAAGTGATATGGTCGAAGACAGAAGGAGTCATTATTATCTACGTTTTGTGCAGCTCAGTGTAGCTCACACCAAAATTGAATCAAACCAAAACTTTTTATTTCAGCTCTCATTTAGAAAGCATTGCAGCCTTAACATACTTAATACTACGGTGACAAAAGTTCATTCAAAAGTAATGTGATGAAAGAATTATAAACGCACCTCAATGAGGCTCTTCTCGTGCACTTGACAATGTTTTACGGTTTATGTAGGTTCTACGACATGCCAGTTATCTCACTATGTATTCCATGTACATAACTAGCCAATCGCCTTAGCTTTGCACAGGCTTAGTGTAGAAAAAAGCAGCCAAGTGCGAGTCGGACTCGCCCCATGAAGGGTTCCGTAGCATCAAATAACATAATATAAAGGTTTTTGTAGTTCGTCGAAAGGTAAATTGCGGTTTACGATTTATGACGTATAAAAAAAAAACTACTGACCAGATCTCGTTCAAACCAAATATCGTTGGAAGTTTGCATAGTAATGTACAACATATATTTTTTTTAGTTTTATCATGCTCTTATTTTAGAAGTTAGAAGGGGGGGGGGCAACTTTTTTCCACTTTGGAAGTGTCTCTCGCGCAAACTATTCAGTTTAGAAAAAAACGATGTTAAAAACCTCAACATCATTTTTAAAGACCTATCCATAGATACCCCACACGTATGGGTTTGATGAAAAAAAATTTTTTGAGTGTCAGTTTCAAGTATGGGGACCCCCAAAATTTATCGTTTTTTTTCTATTTTTCTGTAAAAACCTTAATGCGGTTCACAGAATACATCTACTCACCAAGTTTCATCAGTCTAGCTCTTATGGTTTCGGAGAAAAATGGCTGTGTCTCGGCCGGACAGACAGACAGACAGACAGACAGACATGACGAATCTATAAGGGTTCCGTTTTTGCCATTTGGCTACGGAACCCTAAAAAGGAGGGCAAAATGTGCTTTTGTATTTTGCACCCATGCAAAGCCTTAAATTTAAATCTGCAAATTATGAGTTGAAAAACGAGCCTTGTGGTCGGCTGGCAACCGTTGTCAACAACGATATGAAGGCCTGTGTACACCTAGGTCACTGGCAATGGCTATCAATGAAACGATGTCAAATATCGCTTTCAAATTTGACAGCGTTTCACTGATCGCCATGGCCAGCGACATTAGGTATTTTTTTTTATTGTTGATAGCTAAACGTTTGACTGCCATCAAACCTGATGGAAAGTGAAAATGCAGCCTAAGGTGGAGCACGCTTAGCTATTATTCACTTGTTCACTCTTGACTTGAAAATTCCAAGGTTGTAATGCTTCGAAAATACTGACGACGGTAAAGAGCACATAGGTGTGTGCAGGCCTTGAATTGAAGACGATAGTAGAAGTGGTGAAAAAGTTGGACCGAAGAATTGGAACCCCGCGGCAAGCTTAGCCGTGATGGAGTTAGACCAACTAATTATACGGCTGAGCTTGCTGTGGGGTTTGGAGCCTTACGCCTATCTAATTTTAATGGCATAAAAAATATTCAAATGTACAATTTCATAGGTAAAGACCTAGATTAAGACGAGCTATGGAGCCTGGCGTTGCTCGCCCTGATCAAATTGGAAGTCGTTCTGGAAGAAGCACAAAGAGATATAAGGTTTACGGTATGCATAGCCAATAATAGAAACTATGTTGAAAATTTGCTTCTGCAATAAATACGTAAGGGCCAAAACCGCACATCATAGCATTTTATACTTTAGCATAGCTAGCAGTTTAATTTTAATAAATAACGGCTCAAAACAAACAGTGGCGATAATAGTTTAAACAGACTTTATTTATTCAGTTTATTTGCTGCTTGCTACTTTGGTAGGTAGGTTAGGTATTTCAGTGAAAAAAATTAAAGTAGGTAACTATATTAACTGAATGATTCCGAAGTGAAGCCAGAAGGTCTGTAAGCGGCTTAACTTCTGCACTCGCACTTCCACACTTCTACAACAACTACATGCATGATGTTTGAGCCGCTGAGTTGTTTGAGCTGAACAAGCTCAAGGTTGTAAATGAGCCGATTAACTGCAGGTAATTATTTCCCATGCCTAGCAGTAGTTAAGTGTTTTGATTGGGCTAAATATCTTTCATATCTTGACAGTCTAAATTGCGGCCAGTGCTGCCAGGTCCATTCCAGGGTTTGGCTATTTTTACTAATGTATTTTTATTTTTTTTAAATTAAGCATTGTAGTCATAAACCTAGACACTTTAAATGCTTCTAGATACTTTGAATAGACACAAGTTGTCCGATAAAATAGGTGCGCATGTCACAGTGCTCAATAAATATCTTTTTTTTTTGAAAACTCAATAGAAATGTAATTTTTTTTTAACTTGGCAATTTATATGAACTAACAAACTGCGACACGTATTTAAAATCCAAGGTTAATCCAAGATTAGCCTACAAAATAATAGCAGTTAAATGCTTTGAAATTGCGCTAGACCTAGCGCCAAAAGCGCCATTGTGATGGCAATGTACATTTCGGAGACTTCAAATTATTTGGGGGCTAGTTCGCCATCGCTAGCGAACTAGTTCGCTGGCGGTGTGTTCAAGCCTTAACTGGTTAATTATGTTTACACCAATCAAATTGAGTCAAGGCTTGAACACACCGCCAGCGAACTAGTTCGCTAGCGATGGCGAACTAGCCCCCAAATAATTTGAAGTCTCCGAAATGTACATTGCCATCACAATGGCGCTTTTGGCGCTAGGTCTAGCGCAATTTCAAAGCATTTAACTGCTATTATTTTGTAGGCTAATCTTGGATTAACCTTGGATTTTAAATACGTGTCGCAGTTTGTTAGTTCATATAAATTGCCAAGTTAAAAAAAAATTACATTTCTATTGAGTTTTCAAAAAAAAAAGATATTTATTGAGCACTGTGACATGCGCACCTATTTTATCGGACAACTTGTGTCTATTCAAAGTATCTAGAAGCATTTAAAGTGTCTAGGTTTATGACTACAATGCTTAATTTAAAAAAAATAAAAATACATTAGTAAAAATAGCCAAACCCTGGAATGGACCTGGCAGCACTGGCCGCAATTTAGACTGTCAAGATATGAAAGATATTTAGCCCAATCAAAACACTTAACTACTGCTAGGCATGGGAAATAATTACCTGCAGTTAATCGGCTCATTTACAACCTTGAGCTTGTTCAGCTCAAACAACTCAGCGGCTCAAACATCATGCATGTAGTTGTTGTAGAAGTGTGGAAGTGCGAGTGCAGAAGTTAAGCCGCTTACAGACCTTCTGGCTTCACTTCGGAATCATTCAGTTAATATAGTTACCTACTTTAATTTTTTTCACTGAAATACCTAACCTACCTACCAAAGTAGCAAGCAGCAAATAAACTGAATAAATAAAGTCTGTTTAAACTATTATCGCCACTGTTTGTTTTGAGCCGTTATTTATTAAAATTAAACTGCTAGCTATGCTAAAGTATAAAATGCTATGATGTGCGGTTTTGGCCCTTACGTATTTATTGCAGAAGCAAATTTTCAACATAGTTTCTATTATTGGCTATGCATACCGTAAACCTTATATCTCTTTGTGCTTCTTCCAGAACGACTTCCAATTTGATCAGGGCGAGCAACGCCAGGCTCCATAGCTCGTCTTAATCTAGGTCTTTACCTATGAAATTGTACATTTGAATATTTTTTATGCCATTAAAATTAGATAGGCGTAAGGCTCCAAACCCCACAGCAAGCTCAGCCGTATAATTAGTTGGTCTAACTCCATCACGGCTAAGCTTGCCGCGGGGTTCCAATTCTTCGGTCCAACTTTTTCACCACTTCTACTATCGTCTTCAATTCAAGGCCTGCACACACCTATGTGCTCTTTACCGTCGTCAGTATTTTCGAAGCATTACAACCTTGGAATTTTCAAGTCAAGAGTGAACAAGTGAATAATAGCTAAGCGTGCTCCACCTTAGGCTGCATTTTCACTTTCCATCAGGTTTGATGGCAGTCAAACGTTTAGCTATCAACAATAAAAAAAAATACCTAATGTCGCTGGCCATGGCGATCAGTGAAACGCTGTCAAATTTGAAAGCGATATTTGACATCGTTTCATTGATAGCCATTGCCAGTGACCTAGGTGTACACAGGCCTTCATATCGTTGTTGACAACGGTTGCCAGCCGACCACAAGGCTCGTTTTTCAACTCATAATTTGCAGATTTAAATTTAAGGCTTTGCATGGGTGCAAAATACAAAAGCACATTTTGCCCTCCTTTTTAGGGTTCCGTAGCCAAATGGCAAAAACGGAACCCTTATAGATTCGTCATGTCTGTCTGTCTGTCTGTCTGTCTGTCCGGCCGAGACACAGCCATTTTTCTCCGAAACCATAAGAGCTAGACTGATGAAACTTGGTGAGTAGATGTATTCTGTGAACCGCATTAAGGTTTTTACAGAAAAATAGAAAAAAAACGATAAATTTTGGGGGTCCCCATACTTGAAACTGACACTCAAAAAATTTTTTTTCATCAAACCCATACGTGTGGGGTATCTATGGATAGGTCTTTAAAAATGATGTTGAGGTTTTTAACATCGTTTTTTTCTAAACTGAATAGTTTGCGCGAGAGACACTTCCAAAGTGGAAAAAAGTTGCCCCCCCCCCTTCTAACTTCTAAAATAAGAGCATGATAAAACTAAAAAAAATATATGTTGTACATTACTATGCAAACTTCCAACGATATTTGGTTTGAACGAGATCTGGTCAGTAGTTTTTTTTTTATACGTCATAAATCGTAAACCGCAATTTACCTTTCGACGAACTACAAAAACCTTTATATTATGTTATTTGATGCTACGGAACCCTTCATGGGGCGAGTCCGACTCGCACTTGGCTGCTTTTTTCTACACTAAGCCTGTGCAAAGCTAAGGCGATTGGCTAGTTATGTACATGGAATACATAGTGAGATAACTGGCATGTCGTAGAACCTACATAAACCGTAAAACATTGTCAAGTGCACGAGAAGAGCCTCATTGAGGTGCGTTTATAATTCTTTCATCACATTACTTTTGAATGAACTTTTGTCACCGTAGTATTAAGTATGTTAAGGCTGCAATGCTTTCTAAATGAGAGCTGAAATAAAAAGTTTTGGTTTGATTCAATTTTGGTGTGAGCTACACTGAGCTGCACAAAACGTAGATAATAATGACTCCTTCTGTCTTCGACCATATCACTTTACCAAACTTTGACACAAGAGGTGGGCGTGGCTACGCCGCCGCCACGACCAAAGAAGTAGGAAATATAAAACTTGTTAAACCCATAGAGCAGCAGCATTGTTTTTGACAAAGTCAAACGGCTTCGTAGGTATTGCTTTTACCCAACATGCTGATGCAAACAGGAATGTTATGATATTGACCACTATGTGTGTGTATAAGTATTTTATGATTGCTCATCTGTTCCCCTATATCAAATAAATATAAAAATAGAACTAGTTTATTTTAATTATATGACAGCTGTCAGTTGAAAGCGATTCTATCTAGGGCTGAAAAGTATTATTTTCAACCCACTCCTCAGGCAACTTCAGACCTTCTTTCTGAATATGAGTAATGAAAAATATAAAATAAAATGTCAGGAAATTAAAAACAAAAATAAAGTAGAAAATCACACGCATCACGCTCGCAGAATCCCAAGCATTCAGAAATAGTTTTCATCCAGCGATCCTCAAACATCTCACACCCAAGATTAAATGAAATGCGTGGAACAGACATGTTAACATACATAGCATAGGTACATAGCGGTGAAAATCATAACCTTTCCTTTTTTTATTTTCTTCGCCGCAGTCTATGTCTATATCTAATCGAGTATAAATAGTATAAGGTCGGGCGCGATATAGATTAGATAGATCAGAAAACGTCGAATACAACAATTCAAATTCAATCAGTTTTAAATTTCTAATCCGCACAAGATTTTCGCCGAACACATTTTGTGCTAGACCTAAATGGTAAGAAAGTTGACAGACTGAACAGTATCCTTGGTTCATTAGAATTTTTCTATCAAACGTTTTCTGATGTACTTACTTAAGTACCTACCTATTAAACACCCGGCCTTATACTATTGAATTAGAGCACGGGTAGTCTAGTTTAGAGGGTAGCGAGCAGTCCAATCCAAAGATTGACTGGACTCTCAGCTCATTTGGCAGTAGCTCTGCCTTCTGCGCCGTAGGTCGTGGGTTCAATTCCCACCGAGAACAAATATTTCTTTGGTGAATGCAGATGTTTGTTCTCTGTCTGAGTGTTATATTGTATTCTAACTATGTGTTAACAAAATGATGTGTAGTAAAATGTATGTACTATAGGAATGAGATAGTTGATTGTAATACATCAACTATCTGATTCCTATAGTACAAGACAAGCTCGGGGTTAGATAGTGTTTTGTGGATTGTCTACATTATTAATTTATTTTATAAAGATCGTGGGTTAAAATTTGGTCGTGCACCACCAATGTATACTATTCTGTCAGTTCATCACCTATCTTATTATATAAATAGATATACTGTAGCTGTAGGTTTATCGACAAGATAAACCTAGCTCTAAGACTTCTCAAAGTGATCATTGATATTTATGTAATTTTAAAGGTACAATGAATAAAATTAAACATTTTTACTTTACTTTGACTTTCACTTTGAATACTGCTACTCCATTGTAATCTCCATTTGATAACTCTTTGAATTGCTCGAAATCAATTGTCAATTTGAAAAAACGTCAAAACTATAGCGCTTGCAAAACAGGAAAGTATTAAAAACCGGATTATCTCCGGCTTCCGGCCAAAAACCGTTTCCAGGTTTGGTCAACGTAATATTTTTTCATATACCTAGTAGAATTTTAACAAGAAAACAATATTCTAAGATACCTACAAAATCAACTATTAAAAAATTGTATGAAATAGGAATTAGTATCTAGTGAAGTTTAATATTACTTACTTTATTATTGAGTAGTTTATTGTTGAGTAGATTAGTAGTAGTAGTGGAGCTTTTTGTGAAGTGCTCATCCAGGGAAGTACTACCACCATACCTGTTTCTGCCGTGAAGCAGCATTGCTGTGTTTCTGTTTGAAGGGTGTGGGTGCCGGTGAAATTACTGGCACTTGAGGCTGAACATCTGTACGCGTGAAGCTGATGGACGCAGGGCAGTGCATCGTAGGGCAAATTCCTGGCGTGTGTGACTTACGAGGCAATGCTTTGTTACAGGCTATAGGTACCACTGTTACCACTTACAGGCCTATACCCGAGTGGGGTCCTAGCTAAAGAAAAATAAGAACACAAATGAACAAAAAGTAAAACTGAAAAAAAACTAATAAAAATAAATCTAACATAAAAATAAAGTTTAAAATTAAATTTAAACAAAATAATGACTATAATGTATGAATGTAAATAATAATGATGATATAATAATAATCGAAATAATAAGTAATAATATGCATGAAATGTAACTTAATGTAGTTATGGAATGAATGGGCTTTTTTTTTTTTTTTTTTTATAGTTTGTAACGGTGGAAAACTGGGTGCAGACAGGCAGACCGACTATTTCGGCTGCGTTGGCCCTGACTAGCTCAGTTGGGGTTCGATGTTCCTACCGCACAAAAGATTTTTATTCTAAAATAAAATAAATGTTAGAAATCAGTTACAGCGTTTTATTTAAAGAACACATACCTCTTACATGACATGTACATTAGCTTAGGAATGAAAAATTGAAACTGCACAGCTATGCTATCTTATATACTATATAATCCTAAAGTGATCCTTCATTTACATGACCTTAAAGTGAGCTCAAATAGCTACTTAACTACAAATTTACATTCTCAGTTATTAACCAGAATAGAGGTTATCCACATGCCAGACTATCTTTCTTATAAATGAACCTACTACTAATCAACAAGTTACAAATACATTGAACGCTACGTTCTCTGACATGGGATTGAACAAAGAAATTTAAAGGGACACCTTATACATATGAGAGGTTTAATGACCTCACGGGACAACAATATATTCCTTTACATAAAATGTAAGCAATGGCTATCATGGATACATGAGAGGTTCAATGACCTCGTGGAATACATAAAAATCAATAATGCTTATATTATTTACACGGGATGTTTAGTGACCATATGTTCAAACTTTATCCAAACCATAGCTCTCAAGCGAGCACAAATTTATTCAGGGAGAGGTTACTGCTTAGTGTGTCGGAGATGTGGATATTTGAATTTACCAATCCCAAGGCCCCGGATGACCCAATTAAATGAAACCCACAGAAAACTAACTTGTGAGTCACCCCTGGCGTCCGCCTCTAAAATAACCCAAGCGACCGTATTCTGACCGACAGGATGGTAAGATAGTAAAACGCACGACAAAAACGATGGCAATTACCACGTCAACGAAACCCTACCTATTGACAACAAAAATAGCACTCTCTACGGCAGCAAACAATCTCTTGGCAACAAACAATTACTGACAATTATTGACAACAAAAATAGCACTCTCTACGGCAGCAAACAATCTCTTGGCAACAAACAATTTTTTGGCAACAAACAACTTTTTGGCAACAAACAACAGCCCAGGACTCCACGGAGAACTGTCCTGACGCGCCTACTCCTTCCGCATAAAAATAAATTGGCACTGGCCCACCTCAGAATCGCCGACGGGCGCTTATCGTTCACGTGCGACGTCACCCACGTGCCCTGCCGCCACGTGCCCTGCCGTGCAGTCGCCGACTGCCCCCGCCACGTGTCTCGCGCCCCCGCACAGGCGAAAGAAAAGGGAGGCACCACGCAGACGGTGTCAGCAAACTGAAAAATACAAGACAACAGGTTAATCTTGGCAACGTGCGGACACAGCCCGCAGGATGCTGCGTCCCTAAAAATACAACTGATCCTCCCCTGTATGCCCCATGCTGTGTGATGCTTCTCAGATCCCCTACGTACCAGAAATGGGCGCTCGCCCAGCTTGCAGTCGGCTCGTATCGGCAGCGAGAATGCTGGCTTCGTGTGCTGGGGCTCGTCTCTGGGCACGCGGTGATGGTATTCGTTGGCGCAGCTTCGTCTGTAATACCCAAATCTGGTTAGCGAGGACTCCTCCACAAACCCAACGGTGCCAGGGTGCAGCTTTCGTACGTACCGGCGATTCTTCTAGGCTCGGCGTCTTTTCCGTGGAATGCCCCCGGCGGCCCCGCACGCGCCTTTTATCACATCGGCTACCATATACCCCGCACCTCGAGCCACAAACTTCCGCTCAGAATATTCCAGAACACTTGCTCCAATAATCCACGGCATATTCGTCTCTCCGGCCAGCATTTTTAATGTCTGTAATTGCGAGCTCGCTTCACACATCGACCCAACCAAATTATTTCTATTCACCCGCTAATATAGTTTATTTCTTAGTTAGTTACACTACTCGCCAATGGAGGCACTCGCGTCTTGCTGATGGTGAAAACGTTGTCCTTTTCCAACACAAGCTAAACCCTATTTCTCTCCTTCTCCGACCCTATCGACATGCGACTACTTCGTAACAGATGTCACTAGTAGACACCGTTCGATACGAACATCGCTACCCACAAAAGTGTTGACATCTGTCAAATCCTGTATTTTGCGGCTACTACTTAACAGATGGCGCTCTTCGCCAGCCATCTGCCTAGCCATTTATAGTGTTTCTATTCGTTACCAGAGGTCGCCCTTACAACGTTTCAACAACTCACTCACCAACTTGCGTCTTGGCGCGTAAATTTAAATAGCTCTCCATTAGCTTTCGACTGATACGAAAAACTATTCTGCCAAAATAAATGAAATGCTACAATACCCCCCCGGCCGTTAAAAGTTTCACTACACTTAGTGAAACTGCGCTGCCCTCAGCGCTGGCACTGAAATGAAAAGCCTTATCTAACCATAACCATATACACATATTACAACTCAAAATAAACTTGACGAACAAAAAAATATAAGAACAAACCAAACTCCTTATCACTGTAAAAAAAAAATCGTACAATTCCTTATCTACTAAACTAGCCTAAAACAAATTCTCCTGTAAAAAAAACTTTATACAATCCTTGTACATTCCCTCCACGCCCGGGGATCCCTTCTACCATGGCGTGGCCTCATAAAACTAGCGGTCTTCTCAAGTCGTCACTTGTGCAGCTGAAACAATCGGTTCGTCCTTGAACCGTAAAATACAAACACACTTGCACGTCATTGTCGCGGGAGACCGGCTATCAGAGTGGACCCATCTGCGGCGACGTCGATACCTGTTCTTCTTGCCTCCCCTTTCTTATCGCCATACATCCATCATTCTTACATGCTTCATCTCTCATTACGCGAATGTCTAATCTACATACCCTTCTTTGCAAACATCACCATTCACGCCTAGCGATACCCTACGTGGAACCGTGGGTACGCGTCCTCTCGCCCGTACTTACCCTACCCCTCGTGGTGGGTACGCTCTGCTCATCCATTCTGCTCCTCCCTGCAAGAAACCTAACTCCATCTCACGCCTGGTCCTATGTAGTCCTTTCACCCGTCTGCCCTTTAGACATACAACGAAACATTTTCCAAAAAAACAACCAAAATCTACAAAATAAAACCAAACCAAATATTTACATACAGTTCACAACACCTACTGTGGTGTTGTGAAACCCTAAACCTTTAGGTCTTTCATGTGCCAAGACCCTAAAATCTTCCCGTCCATGTCCTCTAACTCGAAGACCAGTGGTGACAGTACCACTTTCACCCTGCATTTCTCGTACTTAGGACATAACTTCGCCATCTTGAACTTTGCCGCGTCGCTGAGCGGATGGGTTCTTTTCCAGACGATGTCCCCTACTTTCACTGTCGCTTCTCTTCTCCTGAGATTGTACGTTCTCGTGTTCGCCTGGTGTGCCTTGAGTATTATCTGCCAGGAGACCTAATTCTCCTGCAAACTTTTCCCTTGGTATTCCAGGCTGACATTTTGCGAAACAACAGGTGACTTCAAAAATATCCACAAAATATATACAAAATCTATACAAAAAAATATACCAAATCTACCGACAACACCAAAAACGGACGGTTCTACCTACTTAATTGTTAGAATCTTCCAGTTGTTGCCGAGGCCTGGTCTCCGTCCTTCCCCTACACTTAGGGCAACTCCTGACTGTGTAGCCTCATTCACCACAGTTATAGCACTTGACCTGCTGATTAAATCTTCCCTTCCTGCAATCCTTAGACCAATGTCCCCTGCCGCCACACCTAAAACAACCAGATTGTGGTGTTCTATCTGAATCCTGCTGAGTGGACACCGCCGCCAGCTGTGATCGCGGCTTGGAGCCTTTATACGCCAGTGTTGGGTTTAATGTCCTAGTCGATATTCTAGATGGTTCTATGAAAAAACCTGATCGCTGCTTTGCTGCCTCTAGCCTCCTACACTTACCCTTTAGCGACTCAATTGATGTTATGTCTACTAACGCTAGTTGTTCTGTAAAAGATGGCCTAATATTGTGGAGCAGAATCTCTAACAACTCTTGTTCTGGCAGTGGATTCTTCAGCCTAGCAACCAAGCAGTTCATAATCGAGAAGTAAATATGACTGGGCTCCTCCACTCCTTGTGTCCTCGCCCTTATTTCTCCTAATAACCTATAATCGTAGTCTATCGGGCTAAACTCCTCTATCAACAATGACGACAGCTCGCTCCACGAAGAAACTTGGTCTTTGATGCCCCTGAACCAAAGCAAACCCTGGTCAGTAAAAAGCTCAGAAGCTGACTCAAATAGTTTTCCCTCTCCGGTATCGTTCGCTGCACTAAGTTCCTGCAACCTCTCTAAAAATGACCTGACATCTCCTACTCCATCAAACTTGACACCCCACTTCGCAATCGGAACCTTAGGACCCGCGCATTCTACGACAACTCGTTGATGGGTGCTATCCTTCACTGCTGGCAACACCTCGTTGGGACCTGCCGCTTGTACTGGGTCTTGAACTGGGTCCTTCGACAAACTGTGCACGTGGATCGCCGGATCTGTCATCTTGTCTACCTATAATAAAACCACGGTACCCAAAGACAAATGGAAAAACTACCAGAAGCAAACGATGTAAAAAAAAACTTTTGAAACGAGCCTCCTTAAATAAAAAATGTGCTATAACCATCAAACGTGAAAGCAATTCTTCCAAAAAAAACTCACAATAACGCTAACAAAAAAATTAACTCTATACCCAAGGTAAACAGTAGAATGTAGGTCAAGGCAAAAAAAAAAAATTTTTAAGTTCCAAACGCCTAACCCTACCTCCCCAAAAAATAATCTAATGTTTACCCCTCAAAAGTTTCGAAAATCCCAGGTTTGTGTGTGTGTGTGAGGGTGTGTGTGTGCGTGTACGAGAGGACTCGTAAATAAAATTAAACTGTTATAAGTTTCAACAGCTGGTCGCTAACCACAGAAGTGTATTATGGTTCCTAATCCGTTGCAAAACTTTAACAAATATTAGTCTTGCAATATACATACAAAAAACTCTATGCTGATCGCAGCATACAAAAAAATATAACCACAGTAGCACTTTGCAAGACTATCTCCCTAACATGAAAGGAAGGAAGTGCCCAAAAAAAATTTTACATCAGGACAGGAATACACTCTTACAAAAATACACTAGCAGAAAAATACACAGGTGAAAGAATACATCGGTAGAAAAGCACACACAATAAAATTATACACCCTAAGAAAATACACACATGATACACAAAGAACCTAAAATATACTTAAAATTAGCTGGACTGTTGTCTGTTGCCTTGTCTGTTGCTCTAAAATGTTACAATAACGCCTACCTACAGTGGTCACTAAACGCAAAAAAAAAATTTTCAAAAAAAAAAAAAAAATCAAAAAAAATTTCAAAAAAAACAAATTTTCAAAAAAATTAAAACTAGAAGTTGGGCGCCATTTTGTAACGGTGGAAAACTGGGTGCAGACAGGCAGACCGACTATTTCGGCTGCGTTGGCCCTGACTAGCTCAGTTGGGGTTCGATGTTCCTACCGCACAAAAGATTTTTATTCTAAAATAAAATAAATGTTAGAAATCAGTTACAGCGTTTTATTTAAAGAACACATACCTCTTACATGACATGTACATTAGCTTAGGAATGAAAAATTGAAACTGCACAGCTATGCTATCTTATATACTATATAATCCTAAAGTGATCCTTCATTTACATGACCTTAAAGTGAGCTCAAATAGCTACTTAACTACAAATTTACATTCTCAGTTATTAACCAGAATAGAGGTTATCCACATGCCAGACTATCTTTCTTATAAATGAACCTACTACTAATCAACAAGTTACAAATACATTGAACGCTACGTTCTCTGACATGGGATTGAACAAAGAAATTTAAAGGGACACCTTATACATATGAGAGGTTTAATGACCTCACGGGACAACAATATATTCCTTTACATAAAATGTAAGCAATGGCTATCATGGATACATGAGAGGTTCAATGACCTCGTGGAATACATAAAAATCAATAATGCTTATATTATTTACACGGGATGTTTAGTGACCATATGTTCAAACTTTATTCAAACCATAGCTCTCAAGCGAGCACAAATTTATTCAGGGAGAGGTTACTGCTTAGTGTGTCGGAGATGTGGATATTTGAATTTACCAATCCCAAGGCCCCGGATGACCCAATTAAATGAAACCCACAGAAAACTAACTTGTGAGTCACCCCTGGCGTCCGCCTCTAAAATAACCCAAGCGACCGTATTCTGACCGACAGGATGGTAAGATAGTAAAACGCACGACAAAAACGATGGCAATTACCACGTCAACGAAACCCTACCTATTGACAACAAAAATAGCACTCTCTACGGCAGCAAACAATCTCTTGGCAACAAACAATTACTGACAATTATTGACAACAAAAATAGCACTCTCTACGGCAGCAAACAATCTCTTGGCAACAAACAATTTTTTGGCAACAAACAACTTTTTGGCAACAAACAACAGCCCAGGACTCCACGGAGAACTGTCCTGACGCGCCTACTCCTTCCGCATAAAAATAAATTGGCACTGGCCCACCTCAGAATCGCCGACGGGCGCTTATCGTTCACGTGCGACGTCACCCACGTGCCCTGCCGCCACGTGCCCTGCCGTGCAGTCGCCGACTGCCCCCGCCACGTGTCTCGCGCCCCCGCACAGGCGAAAGAAAAGGGAGGCGCCACGCAGACGGTGTCAGCAAACTGAAAAATACAAGACAACAGGTTAATCTTGGCAACGTGCGGACACAGCCCGCAGGATGCTGCGTCCCTAAAAATACAACTGATCCTCCCCTGTATGCCCCATGCTGTGTGATGCTTCTCAGATCCCCTACGTACCAGAAATGGGCGCTCGCCCAGCTTGCAGTCGGCTCGTATCGGCAGCGAGAATGCTGGCTTCGTGTGCTGGGGCTCGTCTCTGGGCACGCGGTGATGGTATTCGTTGGCGCAGCTTCGTCTGTAATACCCAAATCTGGTTAGCGAGGACTCCTCCACAAACCCAACGGTGCCAGGGTGCAGCTTTCGTACGTACCGGCGATTCTTCTAGGCTCGGCGTCTTTTCCGTGGAATGCCCCCGGCGGCCCCGCACGCGCCTTTTATCACATCGGCTACCATATACCCCGCACCTCGAGCCACAAACTTCCGCTCAGAATATTCCAGAACACTTGCTCCAATAATCCACGGCATATTCGTCTCTCCGGCCAGCATTTTTAATGTCTGTAATTGCGAGCTCGCTTCACACATCGACCCAACCAAATTATTTCTATTCACCCGCTAATATAGTTTATTTCTTAGTTAGTTACACTACTCGCCAATGGAGGCACTCGCGTCTTGCTGATGGTGAAAACGTTGTCCTTTTCCAACACAAGCTAAACCCTATTTCTCTCCTTCTCCGACCCTATCGACATGCGACTACTTCGTAACAGATGTCACTAGTAGACACCGTTCGATACGAACATCGCTACCCACAAAAGTGTTGACATCTGTCAAATCCTGTATTTTGCGGCTACTACTTAACAGATGGCGCTCTTCGCCAGCCATCTGCCTAGCCATTTATAGTGTTTCTATTCGTTACCAGAGGTCGCCCTTACAACGTTTCAACAACTCACTCACCAACTTGCGTCTTGGCGCGTAAATTTAAATAGCTCTCCATTAGCTTTCGACTGATACGAAAAACTATTCTGCCAAAATAAATGAAATGCTACAAGTTACCACTTAACATCAGGTGGACCATATGCTTGTTCCATCAGCTAGATGTATTAAAAAAAAAGACGCAGTGCAATAATAGAAAAACAAAGTATTGGTTTTATTATATTTTATCGGTTTTTAGCTATGTATGCTTTTAGACAAAAAAAATCCATTTATAAAAATAATGCATCTTTTTAGTAATGTTTCAATTATCTGGACATATTAGGGCTAAGAATAAAGTGATGGTGAACTGAACGCGCGAACCTTGTGCAAACAACACCCACACCATTGCCTCCATATTGCCACTGTTATGACTTTTGAGGAACAAGATTTAGCGCAGTTTCAAGACAGTATCTAACACTAATACTAGCTCGCTGCGTACAATGACAGTTCGCGGCGCTGTGTGGGGATGAATGCAAAACCCTACGCTTGAAACTGATCGCCATCGCCATCGCAGTTCGAAACTGTTCGCCGCAATCTTTTCTAAGCTTAATTCATTCACCCGCTAGTCCGGGGTACCTAGGTAGTTTTTGTTCACGGGGATTAAAAACAAAACAATATTTTTGAGGCTCAATCAGTAAGATTTATGTTTCTGATACTAAGGAAAATCGGAATACGTAAAACTTCCCTCACTGTATAGGCATACGCCTATCTATCATTGCGTCCTGAAGTGAGGGTAGTTATTATACCTCCACCTCTCAACGACGATAGCACTCATGTCAATGCTTCAGTCTGCCCACGACCACAGTTATTACAACATAGCCGAAGCGTCGGGGAAAATTATACGCGGTAAACACCCATCATCATCATTATCATCATCATCAACCTATATTAGTCCACTGCTGGACGTAGGTCTCTCGCAAGACGCGCCACTGAGCCCGGTCTTCGGCTCTTCTTCTCCAGTGCTTGCCAGCTACATTTCGCAGATCGTCGCCCCACCTTGCCGGAGGGCGTCCTACACTACGCTTACCTAAACGCGGTAAAAATACCCGTGTAACAGT
Source organism: Thera obeliscata (assembly GCA_947578465.1). Lineage (NCBI taxonomy): Eukaryota > Metazoa > Arthropoda > Insecta > Lepidoptera > Geometridae > Thera > Thera obeliscata. The sequence goes on from OX387924.1 coordinate 4,249,885, forward strand.
TTAATGTGTGTTATGATCGCAAAAGTTTAAAAAAGTACTATTGATAAATTTTGCTTAGCTGTCCGGCTTTTCGCAAAACCGGAAAACCGGGTTTGCACGCCCTAGTCAGGACGTAATGTCAGATGGGAAACTGATGGGTGGCTGAACTAATTGATGCCCGCGACTTCATCGACTGTCTCCACGGGTGGTGATTATACACTTCCTTGTTTCGATATTATATTTATGCATTCCATCTCTTATAAAAAAGTCCCCAAATATTATAAATACATTCACTTGTTCTGTTTTTTCTCCATCAATCAAAATATTACACGCTGTTAAACATTCATATCGAATACCATAAACTTAGCCTTATGATTGTATTTGTTTTTGTATTTATTGATTTACTTTGATTATGACGGCTCATTCTAGGTATGTAAATGCCCTTATTTTATTTTTTATTGATATTTGATCTTATTCTAAGCTTCTCTCCATCCAAAATTTGATTGGAAAATACTGATTTGCAGCGATATAACCGCCCATTATGCATTACTATATTTTTAAATAGTTTCAAATAAGATTCAATCCTATTATTATCTTACACAACATCTTTTTTTGCTTTTAACGTAGTTAAACAAATATTTTTAGAAGTAATACATTTTTTTTCTATTAAAACTAATAGGAAAAACAATTTCCAGAGTTCAATAATATTAGAACGAATCCTCAATAGTTCTCTTTTTCCAAATTTTAGACTCTACGGGTCGTTTTCACCGATGACTAATCAGTAGATCAAATATTTGACGATTGTTTAATACACAAAATTAAGAAAAATTAAGTAGGGGGTAGTAAAACATTAAATAGGGGATGCTTTGTCTGTCACGATCTGGGAACTTTCGTTTTTATTAGTAGTGATCGCAGCGTGCAACTGTCAAAAGACGCGGCAGTGTGTGCGGATGTATACAATTCCCTATGTTGAAACTGAACGGTTCGCCACCGCGCCCGCCAGCGAACTAGGTGTGTTCGAGCCTTTAATGTTGATAATGTGGTAAATAAATGAATTGAAATTGATTTCAAATTTCAACCATTCAATACTAGATACACACCTAAGATATGTTAAGTTTACAATAGTCTGCCGTATCAGATCAGATTTCAATCATTCTATAGTTAAAAGGTGCATACTTTAAACTGGTTTAATAAAAAATTTGGTAGATCGTGAGTGATGGGCAGAATAGCTCCTCAAAATGCGGTATATTACCTACTCAGTTTTATTGTTTAAGCGAGGTCTACAGCTTACAGTCACTGGTAGGTAATATTAGTATGATACTGATACATACAATGTGTGTCCTAATAAAATAACCTTTGAGCAGTATTTTTATTTATTTCATTAATTTTGCCCGTTCTCCGTATCATATTAATATTCAAGGTGGTCGCAATCGTTTTTTGCACTGTATTTGCGTTCAAATTATTCATCAAATAGTGTAATTTCCTTTCGCTGTCCATAAACCTCGGCGCATGAAAGTCATTCCCACAGAGCAGAATTATCGTGACCAGTTTTACCACTAGGAGCCTGTTCCTTTGCCATTTCACTACTTTCTCTATCCGCTGTTTCCCTAGACACTCTCGGCCGGATTTACATAGAAAGCAGTTGTACACGGCGCATCATTACAGGGGTGTTCGAGCTCGAAAACAACGAAAACAAAAAAACTGTACTGTCACTGTAATCATTACTTAGTGGCAAAACTCGCATTAAACCATATTTTATAAATATAATTTGCTAAAAATTTGCATAATAATGACCATCCAGTAGAATTCTAACATTTATTTACACAAAGTAACTAAAAATAAAATAATAAAACAAATGTTTACAAAATGTACATAATACACAAGAAACAGTAGCCAAATCATTCAAAATGATCCAGATCAGTGCCAGACGAAAGCGTCTCCAAGACGCTGGCGGCATTGCCATGCTGAACATCGATGCTAAATGCGCTGCGCCAGATACTCACCAGCTCTTGGGCCACGCGTCGCTTCGATCAGTCGCTTAGACAACATTTTGAAGACCCGCAAGGCCTGAGAAATTTGGGTGCCCACAGACCCACAGTCCCAACCTCAAATTACAGTAGAATATTGCCATCTCTTACCACTAGGTAATGACAAACAGAGACTGCGCTATAACTTATGTCTCACACTTAAGTAACGCTTGTAAGTTTAAGGGTATATTATGTTTAGATGCAAAATTAAGTGTAAGACAATGAAACAATGCTAAAAAGGATTAAAAATTAGAAACCTTCGAATTAAACTTTTTTGTTACTACTGTTTATAGATTCGTTTCTATTTAAGTAAGAGTTGCTCGCACTAGATTTTTACGCTTACTCTGTAAATGCGCTCATCTACCCTACCCTATTAAATGCATTGATTGGTACTCTAATAATGCAGTTCGCAGTATCGTAAGTAGCGTTATAAGCATTAATTAAGCCAATTCGCAATTATGTGCCTGTTATTGCTGGCTATCGCAGTTCGCAGTGCAGTGGCGGATGTGCGATAACGACTATCGCGTGCAAAGCGGATGCGTGCTCTTGTACATATTTTCGGATTAAAAAGCTTAGTTTTATTTTAGGCTACTTCAAGTCTAGCGTACATCTAGCTTAGGCGTTCGCAAACATCCGTTGCATACACCATCCGCAAACGCTGCCACGAACTTTGACAGTGCATTATTTGACAGCGGTATTACACTGATCGCCATGGCAGGATATCTAGATGAATCAGCGGTTACTTACGAATCTTAAGGCGTGAATTTTGTTTACCAAAGCTCTTCATCAAGGCATGCTTCAGACCGGGCGTATACCCTTAGTCCAAAAAGTATTACTTCGTACTCCTATGATGCGTTTTTTCAAAAATGATGTTCTTGTATGCAATGATATTTTTCATACAATTTAAAGCACCGCGCGGTTTCGATCACTTTAGAATTGTCTCTGAGTATTTGTCCCCATATATACATCCTTAAATATGATTGAATATTGAGGTAAGAGGTTATCGACCTCATGGTCGATAACCTCTTACCTCAATATTCAATTACTCAATATTGAATATAATAAGACCTAGGAATTCTGTCTGTCGAATAATATCTTCTCATTAGCTAATTGTAACTAGGTTTCTGTTACAAGGGTTCATCATATAACTAAGAAATTGATAACTTTTAAATACTTCGCAATCGGTTGAAATCAAAACCATGCTCGCTTGGCTGATACCTAACCTACCTAATTCAGATTTTTATGTAATTTGACACCAGAAAGATGTATAAACAACGGGTAAGTAAAGTAGATTATTTCCTTCTGCAATAGTTATTACGCATCGAAAGACGCTAATATTGCAATGATCCGTTATGTCATTGTTCTCACCTCTTTATATATTTGCATAAGGCTAGTAAGATAAAATAATCAACTTATCTTATGAAAAAGATTCGTACGAAAAAACAATAACAATTATACCGTAAGTTGTTTGTCTGTTTTTTAGATTTGAATTACTTACGCACTTAGTTCATAAAAAAATTTGTTATGCATATTTTTTTCGTGCTTAATTACGATATACCTACCTAATATACATAAATACCTGTACCTACCATATACATACCTGTATACTACCTAAAACTTAGATGTATAACAGAGAAAAAAATATTTATATTCATATTCATTTATTAATTGCTTCATGTGTTTTATAGGTCTTAAGGGGTAATAACGTCCAGAACACATTAAAAAAAAATATATACAAAATATACTGATGAGTGGCTGATATAATACTTATACACATTTTTTTTGTAAATTCATACTTAGCATAAAGGCACTACATTGCATAAAGGCATTTGTTTCTAAGAAATGTATTGTATAATAAGCGTCAATGTAATCGGTGAGCACCGATTATGATACCGAAACCTATGGGTTTGATTACATCTTCCAATGAAGATTAAATTACTATGATGCTAAAGCGCAGAGTTGAGTAAATAATGATTATCAAAGAATAATAAATCTCACGGTATCTGCATATTTTATTGTTAGTTATTAAATCAAAAATATTATACAATAAAAATATCAAAATACGCATAACTAATCAACTTAAAGTTATAGTGATTTACATATTTTCACATACCAAACATTTTCCGTCTCATAAATTCCTGTTTAGATTTCACAAAGATTTATTATAGTGTGCCCATTAAACAAAGCTATAAAATAACTAACATTGCATTTGGCACGAAACCTATATGACTTGTTGTGCCTTCAATAAAATTATGTTATGTTAAATACAATAAATTAAAACAAAACTTAATTAAAACTAAGAAAGTAAATAGGTGTAGAAACGTTTCACACTGATTGAACTACAATTATTATTGTAATAAATTGTAAAGTTTACTGCAGGAAAAGTACAACCAATTACTTTTTGTCTACTTTGTTTTGCAATAAACGGCGTGTGATGCTTAACTTAGGTTTAAGTTTATTTCAAGTAATTAAATATTTGTATATTTACACCTACATTATTGTTGGATGTTTATTGGTCAGTTTATGCATCTATAACAGGTTAGCATTGCTAAATTTTGCCTTGAAAAGGGCGTTTAAGCAACATACCAAAACTATTAAAGAACTCCAAACCCACATTAATGGCTTCTTAACGACCAAGTTTTGATTTTATTAACTTGCTTGTTTGATTTGCTAATTTAAAATTAATACTAAGTTAGTTACATACCTATGAGGAACGATAGTCAAAATTTAGTGGGTGGCATAATAATAGAAACAGAGTTGAGTTCTTAAAATAGATTTGATAAAACGCAATGTGGAAATTTTGTTACAACCTCCGTTGCGTTACGCATACATAATTATATTATAGACAACAGAAATTATATGCAAATATTATTAGGTATAAAATATAGGTATACTTAAAAAATATTGTTTAGTAACATTGTTTTGCAAATTATATACCAACTCGTTGGGCAGAATATTTTTTTAATTAATGAATTATGTAGTAAATAGTGCCTGAGTGCTCTAATTGCTTTTTATTTCTCTAATAAACTGGTTAAATTGTACTGAATTATTTGATTGGATTTGTCACTTTTATGGCAAACTTTGTGTAATAGGTTCCTGACTTTCTAACCATTTATCCCTGATTGTCGTACAAGGAAAGATTGAAATGAAGCCTCATTAAAACCGTCCATCCGTATCGCTGTATTCTTGGAAAAGTTGTGTTACGTCATATATATTATATTTTTTATAAGGAAAGTATTGTTTCTAGCACAATAATTTATAACAGACACTATTACGTAGCAAATTTCCGGCCATCTGAAGCTTTGAAATGTTGATTTATAGTTTGTTATGATATTCATTCCTTGTGCACGCTATAAAATATGTATGAAATAAATGAATCGATAAATTAATAATAATTTAAAATGGGAATATTTTTTTTTATAATGCATGAGAAAATGAACTAATCATGTGAATATTGAAAAATTGGAATATTATTGGCTTTTTTACTTAAAATACATGGATTGAAAGAATAATTGGCTGATCAAAATACTTACTACATGGCAAAAAATACCTCCACCCGTAGCTTCACCCGATTGATAGGCCGAATATTTTTTTTTTATAAAAGCTGGGTGGTTTGCTCTACGCCATTAGATGACACAAATGTCTCAGAAGAATCAATATTATTAGACTGATTAGATTACATTTATCTATTATAGTATTCTGGTTTCTCAGTTTTGGATAAGAAGAAATCTTTATTTTTTGTTTATTGGTTTCAGAACAAAATGCCTACTCCGGATTACAGTGTAGATCTGGACTTGGGCGAGCCCCCACCAGAGCTCCAGGAGTACGCGCGGAAGCATTGCGGAGAAGACCCGGAAACTAAACTCCAGGCGATCTACGAACTAAGAGAAATGATCTATGGTGAGTTCTAAAACTTACCTGAACTGAATTTTACCTTTTAAGAGTTACGTCATCATTTTCCTATTTATTTTTGAAGGTAAAAATTTAAATTTGGTTTCGATAAGTTTTAGTAGTATTTTTTTTAGTAGTAGTAGAGCTCTTAGTGAAGGGCTCGTCCGGGGAAGTACTACCACCATGCCTATTTCTGCCGTGAAGCAGCATTGCTGTGTTTCGGTTTGAAGGGTATGGGTGGGTGCCGGTGTAATTACTGGCACGTGAGACTGAATATCTGTATGCCTCCAGTTGATGGACGCAGGGCGGTGCATCGTAGGGCACGTTCCTGATGTGCGTGACCTACGAGGCATTGCTTTGTTATAGGTGATGGTTACCACTTAAAATCAGGTGGGCCATATGCTTGTTCCATCAGCTAGTTACATAAAAAAAAAAAAAAAAAAGTTTATGCTACGCGCATAACAAAACAATTGTTTAAAAAAAATGATTCAGTAATTTAGAGTTACCTAAGTAGGTACTTCACTAATACCTATGAAGCCTTGCGCACAACTAAGCGTTCTGCGGTGGCGATCAGTGATACGCTGACAAAAATGACAGCGATATTAGATGTGCGCAAGGCTTAATAAATATAGTATTTATTTATGGAAAAATATTCATTCGTGACATACTATTTGTTCATACGCACTTAAACGTGGTTTATATTTAGGCCTTATTAAAACTGGTTTTGAGCCTATGGTTGCGTGGTACACTGACCTTGGCCTTCTATGTCATTATAGCATCTTATAGCATTAGTCACTATTGCTATGCTTTCCCATGTGGAACACGTGTTCGAAAGATTAGTAATGAAAGCCCGGAACAGGTTCTGGCAGCTTTTGAGACCCTTTTACGACGACATAATCTCTGGCTATATAGCCAGAGATTATGTCGTCGTAAACATATACTATTAGCGCCAGATACTTAATCTATATAGATTAAGTATCTGGCGCTAATAGTATATGTTTTAAAAAACTTGAAAAACCAACTTCATGCCAAAACTATGAAACCGATTTTGATGAAATTTCAATGGGAGCAATCTGGAAGTATACCTATCAAAAAAAAAAGAATTGACTAAATCGGTTCATAAATGACAGAGATATGCAGGAATAAACATTAAAAGAAACGGCCAAACCGATTTGGATGAAATTTCTATGGGACTAACCTGGCAATATTATTTTTCGAAATTATGCGATAGCGAACATAAAAAAACAATTAAAACAAAACGGCTTAGCTGATTTTCATACAATTTATCTGGGACCAATCATGACCTTCCAAATAAAAAAAGATTTTTCAAATGGGCCCAAAGGTGACAATGTTGCTACGTAAAAAAAATTCAACCGAATTGAGAACCTCCTCCTCCTCCTCCGCAAAACTAAACTTTTCTAAGATGAGGTTCGTTTTGTTTGATGATCCAGTAAATATTTTATTTTAATTAAACATACCTAAATCCCGAAGAAGTTCACTACTGATGGGTATAAAAGCAGAAGTTTATCACATAACACAACCCCTTTTCCCAACAGTGGGACGATACGGGCTAATAGTAATAACAAATCAATCTATAAAATCAACGATTTTTAGTTTGGCTAAAAGCCCGCGAATGTAGGTCCTTGCTTAGCGAGAGCTGAAAAATATGGTATTATTAGTCAGTAGTTCTAATACTTTGTTAGTGTATCTGATCTCTGAACCTCAACAGCCTAGCAACTTTGATTATTATACTCGTAGGTAGTTACTAGTTACCTACTTTGAGGTAATCATGTGCATACCTTTGATTGAAGGTCTCTGGTCTCATAAAATCAGCCTGCTAACATAGATATCTATTTGTGTAACTACCCACCGACACTTAACAAGTTACATCGGTGATGCATGCGTAATAAAACCGCTACAAGGTACAATTAAGTATTTGTTTATTATGATTAAATATCGTGGGTATACACCCATAATTATTGCTATGTTATAACTTAACTACGTGAACTAAATATTATCAGTTATTTTGATGAAATTATAGTTTTGCATAATATTATATTATAAACTAGAGATATCCCACGACTCTCAGTGAAGCTATTTCTATACAAACTTGACCTTTTCAAATACCTTGGGCGCGAGTTTTCAAAAATAGTTTTAGTGAGTGCTTTAACAAAAAGTCTCATTTACGTGCCTATTTACAGTTTAAAATCGAATACTTTACTGATGTAAAATAGCACATTTCACCTTAGGTAAAAACGTTTAAATTATCACAAAAGGTTTCATCAAATTTCCGTGTAATAAAGTGGATTTCTAAAATATCCATCCATCAGTTTATGGAATAAAGAAACAGCATTCAACAATCGAACAATAAGATTTCAATCTATTGACCATGAGTGAGAACAGTAGGCCTATCATAAGCTTTGCCTGGCAGTGTCTCTGGCTCTAGTTTTCAGTATGTGTGAGTGCACACCAGTGTATTATACTGTGTGTGTGATGTTTCGATGTAGGATTTATTTAGTCAGCACTCACACAGACTCAAAACCAGTGCCAGAGACAGAGCTTGTAGTTGACCTACAGATGATCTTAAATCCGGAAACACCTAAACCCCCATACGTACTTTCTAAATTATTTCAAACTTACATGTCCGATTGCAATGTAACTTTGCATACATAACCAAATAATCAATGAGATGCCAGTAAAACTTGAATATAATGTAACTCGATTAGGTGGTTAAAAATAGTTTCGATTCATTAGTTTTCAAAAAAACCAGAAAACACGTTTGTGTCACAATGTTGAGAAACTTTTTCTAGGTCAAAACACAATTAATTCATTCAACATTAGCATAGCGTCATTAATATAATCTAAGTGCAGTACATGCGACAGAGAGTTGGCAGATCTGATAGTAGGAGATCGATGGTCGCTTAATTATATTACGTTTTTGGAGGCTCAAGTTATTGCGTGAGCTTAGATAATAATTTATGCTAAGATGTTCTGCTATACAGACCATCTGATAGTTGGACGTTTTGCTACATGGACATTTTGCTAATTAATAGACTTACTGCTCATTACACCTTTTGCTCTGTTGGTCATTTAGCTATTTAGACCTTCTGATCAGGAGGCTCGCCTAAACCATCGCCTATAATCGCATTGCCTCGTAGGTCACGCACGTCAGGAACGTGCCCTACGAGGCACTTCCCTGAGTCCATCAACTTGAGTATACAGCAGTTCAGCCTCACGTGCCAATAATTTCACCGACACCCACACCCAGGGTGTGAGTGCCGGTCGATTTGAAAATCGAAACACAACAATGCTGCTTCCCGGCAGAAATAGGCATGGTGGTTAGTACTTCTCCGGACGAGCCCTTCACAAAGACCTCTACTCATACAATTATAATCCTGTATAGAAAAAAAAACTAGTGGCAGGCGTGTTTTATCAATATAACTAGCGATCGCCCACGGTTCCCGTTACTCGTAGATAGGTACAAACATTTGTAAAATATACTAACTCTATAGAATTTGACTCGACAATTCTTATAATTACGAATGTGCTAGATAAAAATACGAAATACCAGCACAATGTTCAATAAATCGTGGGAGTACGAGGGAGTAGGTGTGAGAAAAGATAGCATCTCTATACACCTTTGAAAACTGTTGCAAGGTCGCCCTTTGTCTGTGCGCCGTGACATGCTGTGATCCTATCGATCTTATTACACACGCATTGTGGTGACAATAGAGTGTGTCATGACGTTGTTTATGTATCTACTTACATATAGGTATATACAAGCGGCTGCCCGCGGCTTCGCTCATCCTGTTAATTCTCGTTACTCCCCGTTCCCGTTAACTTTTCGGGATTAATATCAAAAATCAAAAATCAAAATTTTCAAATCAAATCAAAATTTCTTTATTTGGATCTTATTACAAATGGAACAGAAACAGATGGAATAGTATCCAATGTCCGTCTCCTGGACTAAAGCTACCTCTTTTTATCGTTATGCAAAATTTAATAGAAGAAACGAGTATTTATAAAGGTATAATCGCGATAAATACCCGTTTCTTCTATATAATTATAAGCACCTCTCTACCAAGTTTCAGCTAAATCTGCTCAGCCGTTCTTTAGTTATAATATAAACACGATTTTCTCTTATACATATAATTAAAAACAAATCTATCCCAAGGAAACCATACATTTTATAGGTATAAAAAGCATGATGTGCTATTCCAGACCATAATCTATATATCTGCCAAATTTCATCCAAATCCGTTTAGTCGTTCTAGAGTTATTGAGTAACAAACATCCTCTAGCTCAGTTGGTAGTAGCTCTGCCTTATGCGCCGTAGGTCGTGGGTTCGATCCCCACCGAGAACAAATATTTGTGTGGTGAACACAAATGTTTTTTCTCTGTCTGGGTGTTATATTGTATTCTAAGTATGTATTTACAAAAAAAAAATGTATTCAAGTATTTTATCAGCTATCTGGTTCCCATAATACAAGCTCTGCTTAGTTTGGGGCTGGGTAGTGTTGTGTGAATTGTCCACAATATTTATTTATTTATTTATCCATCCATCCATACTTGCAAACTTTCGCATTTATAATATTAGTGTGTCATATATTAAATTAAAATAATGCACTAGTGGAAGCTGTTTCCATACAAACTTCTACCCCGGCTGCTAAGTAACGTTGAAGTAGAATACAATACATAACACCCAGATAAAGAACAAACATCTGTGTTCACCACAAACTTTGCTCAGTTTGGCGATTGATAGTGCTATAACTATTTAAATGAATATTATTTAAAGGTACTTAGAGCAGAACAGTTTAGGTAGTACCTACTTGCTACGGGTCAGAGTGGAGTACTGATTAACATGTCCTGGTTTTGCGTTTATCTTAACCATGACACATTTTCATTTTGCTAGTAGATAAATAGAAGATAGACAGAAAATACTTTATTGCTCCCAAAAACTTAGGTACAGACAAAACTTATACAAAAAAAAATTTGAAAACTATTTGTAGAAACAATAGGCGGTCTTATTGCTAAGCAACGATTTCTACCAGACAACCGTTGGATGGATAGGACTGACTGATTACGAGGGGTGATTGAGTGCGTGGAAAAATTAAAATACTCATAAAGGTGTAGTTAGCTTCAAACATAATACAAAAGAAAAATAAACAAAGAAATATAATTATCCTAATGGCCTTTCAGCTCAGTTTGTAGTAACCCTGCCTTCTGCACCGTAAGTCGTGGGTTCGATCCCCATCGAGAACAAATATTTGTGTGGTGAACCCAAATGTTCGCTGTCTGGGTGCTGTCGTATTCTACGTATGTATTTACAAAAAAAATGTATTTATGTATTATATATGCCACCTGGTTCTCATCGTAAAAGCTCTGCTTAGTTTGGGGCTAGATAGTGTTGTGTGGATTGTCAGTAATATTTATTTTATTATTTATTTATTCATCTAAACCAGGGCCATCTGCTATGCTGACGACGTGATTAAATAGCAAAATTATACCCACAAATACCTTATTACAAATAATTGAATTATCATATGTAATTGAAAATAATTGCCAACATAAATATTAATTGCAACTTTTTGAACTTCTAAACGAGGTCAGGTGCAGAGAAACAGCACAGATTCAAAAAACGTAAAACATAATGTGAGAATAAATTAATTAGCTTAATTTATTTTGAATTCGTGGCCTTAATATTATATCTAAGTAATTTTAATAAACTTTGTATGCACCGACTCTTAGCAAACCGCAATAGTATAATTGGATACAGTTATGCATAAGGAGTCCAAGCGCCAAATTTCATTTTTTGATTTTTTCGCATTTTCGTAATCACTAGGGCATAATTAAGCCATATAAAAAACACTCTTGCAGCCAGCTTCACTCTAAGTGGTATTTTTTGATACTTAGTCCAAGCGCCTTCTATAGCAAACTAAGTATTTTGAAATGCAATACAAGTCCAACAACCAATTTAAAACTAACAACCAAATTTTATGATGAAAAAGCACATTTCCATTAAACATTACTAGTCCAAACGACGTAGTGTTACGCATCAGTAGTCTACGCGACAGTTGTTTGTAACTTCTGAACGTAATCTTTGTTTGGGTGGAAGCACATCTTATACTAGTTTACCAAAGCCAAAAACTTAATTCTTTGGTCAACTTAATTGTTGCGGAGAACAGAATAAAAAAAATAAAGGCCAGAATACACGTATAAAGATAAAGATTAAAATATTTTATTGTAAAACTGTGTATTAAAGATCTTAAAAGTAATTATGTTCCAACAGCTTACCTATTTCGGCCGTACAATATAGCAAAAAAGTATAAAAATAGACCTGATGATCTCTCCTCGAAAAGCACCATATATTTCTGAAACTGCAATTAATACTTTATACTCCACAAGACTACAAGAAAGTTATGGCAAGCTGCAGAACAAAGAATCACAAATAATGAAGAAAAGGAAAAAGCTATTGTCAACAGAAAAAAAATAACAGTGGGCGAGAAGGTCAATAATAATTGGTTAAGAATAAACCAGATAAAGGAAACCTAAAATCATCCATTGCCTCATTATGTCAAGGCAGGAGCAGTAGAAGAGGAAGAAAGCTTAGAAATTGATGTAAAGAAAAGAAAGGGTAGGAAAGGACAAAATGTTTCAGAGAAAAAACTAAAAGATTTAAAATCACTGTTTCATAATATCCCAAACGACGCTATAGCATTTGACAAAGATTTGATTTCTGATGACACGATTGAAGATGATATTGTTGTTGAAGGTGTTGATGGCCATTTAGGTTTTTGATCCGGAACTTATTGAAGAAGAGTAGATTTATATATTATTTACCTACTCCATCCTACATCCTACCCGATATGTTCTGGGTTTGGGGTTGGTGTTGACCAATAATAATTATCATCAATCATTTTTCTGTCTGTCTGAAAGCTTATTTAGAGAAGATAATAATATATCTGAGATAGTCCTTATCTTGTTTTAAATTATTATTGTTTATTAAATATATTTTTAATATGTTTTTTAGATAATTATATTGTTTTATTGTATTCTAAGTATGTATTTACAAAAAAAAAATGTATTCAAGTATTATATCAGCCATCTGGTTCCCATATTACAAGCTCTGCTCAGTTTGGGGCTGGATAGTGTTGTGTGAATTGTCCAGAATATTTATTTTATTTATTTATTATTTATTTTTTGGACATACTATCAGTGCCATTTTAATAGTTTTTTATTTGTTTTTATCAATCCTCTGTAACATCTAATAGAAGATGCTGAGTAAATACGGAAATTCAAGGGTTTTTTATTAAACGATAGGAAAATAGTCCAGGAAACATTTTTATGTTATACTTATACCTACTCATTTTGAAAAATGAGTACATAATATTAATTCGTTTCCACGTGCACTTATAGCTAATCTTCCAGAATAAGTAATTATTTTGTCTCTTGGACTCGTTTTGCAAAATGAGATCATCATATTTATTAGGAGTCCAAGTGCATTTTTAACGATATATTCCAAAATAAAAACTTTTTTTGAGTTTTTTTTTTGTAACATGTTAAATTACAAATATAAGCTTCGATGTACATAGATTTACTTTCTGACGATGCAAATGCAAATCTTCTACCAATAAAAACGCGTTTATGTAATTTCCCAAAAAACTGAAAATGGCGCTTGGACTCACTATGCATAACTGTATCCAATTGTAATGTACATAATTAATTTAAAAAGTAACCATTTAACAGAGTTTTTTCTACAAACAACTCGTACATCTCAGTTGGTTCATAGCTCTGCTTTCTTGTTGTGCCTTCTGGTTTGAACCCCACTGACAACTATATGTGAGAGGAACAAAGATGGTTGCGTGGTGTACAAAAGTGAAATAAGTATACCTATATTTATTCAGTAGTATCACCAAGATCACTTTGCTAAGTGAGTCTATAGGTTGCCAGTTCAACGCGACCAAGCCTAGAAGAACCAGCAACCTACTATTATTACTATAATCACGTATTATTTATAAAAATAGCATATAAGCGTAATATCTCAGCTACCTTGGTGCCCATAGTACAGGTTTTGCTTAGTTTAAGGCTAGCTATTGGTGTGTAATTTCCGCTAATATTTATTTATTTTACTTATACAAGGTGTATCTAAATATGTGTACTATGCGAAGGTGGGGGGTTTCAGACCACAATGGTGATCAGTTGTGGGGGGGAGATAATTAAAAATTCCTATTTTCAGTTTCCCATACAAAAATATTTAATTTCATAATGCCTAAATAAATTGACAACCCTATCCTTGTAACCCCTTGACCCCTTGACCTACTACCTCTGTAGGTCTACTACTACTACTTACTACCTCTGTAGCTGAGTTTAGGGTTGTCACTTTGTATAAAGTCAGCTGTTAATGTTGAAACTTCGTTGCAGTTTTTTTCAGAGATACCAATCGAAGTTCGAAAAGTCGTTGAACAAAAGCTGTTCCCCGGGGGGTGGAAATTCACCCCCCTTCAGGATAGTACACATATTTTGATACACGTTGTATACAAGATAGTGTCGCTATAATGTATGATTATTCCGCAATACACAACACCTCTACGTCGTTTTAATTTACTAAAAGACAGCGACAAGCGTTATAATTAACACGAATGTTCAAGGATGTGGCTCAATCACACCTGAGGACATACTCCGTGAAACAATTTCTCGCTAGCACACTTCGACATTTAAAAAAATATAGAACTACTGCTGCTTATTTATGAAAATTTTAGTAAAAAACTATTTCGATCCTCACATGTTTACCTACTACTACTACTTAAAGTTTGCCTAAAGCCTTGTGAGCGAATCGAAAGCCATATAAGCGATCTGCGATGACGATTTGTTTATTGCATATACATGATTTAGCTTAGGTACATGCGTAGTTCTTAGATGTAAGTCAGTCTCACCTACTACTATCTAAAAACCTCGGCCTACCACACAACAGGGTATGGACCCGCTATAGGATAAATCAACATGGGGGTAGGCCGTGGTTTTTAGATAGTAGTAGGTAGGTAGATTGCATAATAGCGTAGGCGTAGTTATAATAATCAAATTCGAACACTTTTGTGTAGACCAGTGTTCTGTGGGTGTAGACCAGTGTAGACCGTGACCATGATCGGGTTAAGTCGCATCTTTTTATCCGCGTACGTAAACGGAAGCTTATAGTATCATGTTTAATGTTTCAGAGCGAGGCGAGTGCACGCCCCATAGAATGGATGACGAGTTCTTGACCAGATTCCTGCGCGCGCGCAACTTTATCCCGCAGAGAGCGCACAGATTGGTAAGTTTCATTTGAATTTGCTAAATATCTTTTCAACTTATCTCCTAAACTTTTCGCCCCACTTTACCCTAAAATCCTTACTTGATATTGGGATATAAAAAAAATATTTACTTTAAAAAGTCTTATCTAATGTCTAAATTAGTTTCGTTAATATACCACAGTAGGTGGTTAAGAGGGTGTCCGATTGTTTGTTTATGTCTAAATCACGCCGCAACTGTTAAAGATAATTTATTGAAATAGATGCAGATAACCTTATGATACGGTATAAAATTACTACACACGAACCTAAAATAAAGAATTAAACGATAGCATGTATGTATATATACCTACCTATTTAGATTCTCAATAAGGCGTAATTTTGTAACAGGTAATCTATACTTAGGTAATTGTTATTCACCTTTGGACAGTTATTGTATTTCGTTTGGAGGATTTTCACACGGAATTAACGTGAGAAATCATTTTAATTATTTTTGTGTCTGTTGGTGACTGTGGTGTATTATAAGGAGTAGGCCTACCACAAGCTCTGTCTGGCTCTGGTTTTGAGCCTGTTTGAGTGCTCACCAGTGTAAGAAAGAAAGAAATAAAATACATTTATTTTGGACACACAGCACACATAAACACAGCACAAACAGAGCACATAACACAAAAAGAAAGAAAACAGAATAGTAAACAGAACAAAGAGTAAATACAAATATGTAAGTGGAGCACAAATCCGTCTGTGCGCGTAGTGTATTATACTATGTGTGTGACGTTTCGACGTAGGACTTACGACACAAATTCGAAACCAGAGCCAGATACAGAGCCAGACAGAGCTTTTGGTAGACCTACAGGTGTCGTTTTTTTTACAGCCTCCACATATTAAATTTAAGTAATACACTAAACCTAGGAATTTACTTTACAACAAGTGAAGACAATAAACGTGAATAAATTTGAATTTAAGAGCAAAAGAATAGCAATTTGAGATTATTTTGGTACCTATAACAATGAACGACCCCTGACTTTACACTCAAAGACGTGTCAAAAGATTTCAAAACTTAACAAAATAAAACACGGGTTAAATATTTCTTAGCAGTAAAATATTTTGCACGTGTAAACTGGTAGGTACCTACAAGTTTATTTAGGTCTAGCTGCCAAGAGTTAAATATTTCACTTTAGGTGGAAATGTCTTATTTTTTTTATTTGTGCAATGTGTTTTTTTGACACAGCTGGTAGGATTATAGGTGAGATCAGCAGGCCGATAGCAACCAAAATCTTATTGTAACTGTCAATTTGCGATCACATATTAGTTCGAAAATCGACAGTTTCAATAAGATTTTGATTGAAACCATTGCAACAAAAGTTACATGATCGGCTTGCAGCACAGTTTATATCATAACAAACAAAGCCGTGTGTTAGGTACTGTGATATTGATATTGTAAAGCACTACGAGCCAGACATAATCTATCGTACCCGGCTCGTATTTCCCGATGTCAGATGGTAGGTATTATTGTAATTTTGCTCATTGCTTTGGTATTTCAGATCGTAAATTACTACCAGTTCAAAGAGGACCACCGTGAGCTTTTCGATAATATTTTCCCACTGGACCTGCAGAGCATAGGCGACGCTAACGTGATAGCTGTGCCGCCCTACCGAGACCAAGACGGACGGAGACTCATGATTTTCAGGATAGGCGAGTACCAAAACGTTGATTACTAATCATTAGGTATCATCATTAGGACGTCCTCCGGCAAGGTGGGGCGACGATCTGCGAAATGTAGCTGGCAAGCACTGGAGGAGAAGAGCCGAAGACCGGGCTTAGTGGCACGTCTTGGGAGAGACCTACGTCCAGCTGTGGATTGATAAAGGTTGTTGATGATGATTATGATGATCATCATTATCAGCCTGAAGAAGTCCATTGCTGGACATAACCCTTCTCTACACATTTCCAGGAAGAACGATTCTGAACCCTTTCCATCCATCGACTTAATTCCCGCTACTACTTTAATGGCCTGCGCACACCTAGTTCGCTGGCGGTAGCGAACAGTGAAACGCTGTCAAATATCGCTGTCAGATTTGAGATTTGACACCGAATATTTGACAGCGTTTCACTGATCGCTACCGTTAGCGAACTAGGTGTGCGCAGGCCTTAAGTGAATTACTATTAAGGCGAAAACTATCCATTGAATATAGCTAGAACTCTGTTTAAATTTGACACATGGAAAAAAATCATCTTAGCATTTCGACACTATTTATCTATCCCGACTTGTGACGTGTCTCGTTGCCTGGTTCCAGTAGTGATGTCCTATTCCAAAAACCGGCTAACACTACCTACATCTATAACTTAAGCAAGATTTTCTATAAAAAACTCGAAAGTGCTGCAATGCAGCGTCTCATCTAGAGAGTTAGTGGTGGATGGACACTAATGGACAGTGGTGTCAATTCTATTAATATTAAAATAACCAAATCTGCAGGGCTACCACGAGCTCCATATGGTTATGGCTATGGCTGTCAAATTGTGTATAGATAGGCTGACCCACACATTCATTTTCTTCTTGGGTTTGAATGTGTTGACACTGTTGACACAATTTTGACAGCCATAACCATAGCCATATGAAGCTCATGGTAGGCCAGCTGACAGCACTAAAATCATTCTGAAAATTAGAAACACTGTCAGTGTCAGTGTTTCATTTTTTATTTTCTATATTAAAACGATGAAAGGAGTGGTGTTCAGTACGCTGTCAAATATGACGAAGATAATTGACAGCTTTTTACTGATCACCACCGCATAAAAGATGCGCGTTTATTATTTTTACTCGCTCAATAATATTTACCTTTTAAAATCCTCCTAAATATTATAATTTTGCACCCACGTAAAAATATCACTCAGAACTCCTACGTAAAAATATTCCTTGAGTGACCTACTAAATTATTATTTTATGAATATTGTATACGCGAATGTTTTTGTAGAGATGTTCTCATTTTCTTCTTATTACTGAATAGACGTTATTTGAGTAGGAATAACGGTAGGTTTACAAAGTTATTAAATCTGAAGAAGTTAGTGTAATAATCAGAATCTAATTTAGGGCTAATCTGGTCTATCTCTAATTTTGTCTATCTACTCTCAATAATTCTTCTCTTATATGCTCTAACGCAGATTTGTTGCCTTAATAAATAAATAAATATTGTTGACAATTCACACAACACTATCTGGCCCCAAACTAAGCAGAGCTTGTACTACGGGAACCAGATAACTGATATAATACTAAAATTTTTTTTTTTGCAAATATATGATATAGTATGGTGAAACAGATATAGTAGTAGGCAACAAATATTGGCTAAATTCGGCTTCATATAGAGGGTAGTTAGTGGGCGACAGAAAAAGATAGCGCTCTACAGGGTGGAATTTTGTAATGCCACCTGGAGGGAAAGTACTCTTAATACTGCAGATAGAAAATTTTACTCAAAGGAAACATTCCTTTATTTTTGAATAGAAAGCAAACTGCATTCAAAGATTTTCGAAAATTCTATTTAGGATCTCGGAAACTGAGCCAACGATTTTTATGAAATTAAGTATACAGGGGTTTTCTGGGACGATAAAACGATCTAGCTAGGATTCATTTTTAGAAAATATCCCCTTAATCATAAAGTAAATAATCAACTTTATCATAAAATCATAACTCCTAGCGCCATCTGTTGATTAAGTCATGAGTTAGTGGGACCGAGAACGCCATCTTTTGACGAGTAGTGGAGTTTATTATTATGTCGGTAAGATCGAAAAATATTAATATTTAATCAGTATGTAAGTAATTCGTATTTAAATATAATTCAAAAAAAAAAATAACTGCTAGTAATTATTTAATTATGCTCTAGCGGGGATTTGTTAGATAAATATGTCAACTTAAACCGGAAATTAAGTTAACCTTGCAAATCAGCCGTAAATGTTACATCTGAAGGTGATTAGGTGAGGTGTTAAACTATGGAAATACGGATGAAAAAACATATACCTACTTACCGTAATATTTACTGCCTTTTCTGTCTTGCCCTTGCAGTGGACTTGCCCTGTTGGGCAAGGAGACACACAAGAAGGGAAAGAACATATCAATTTAAAATACTTATTTATACAAAGAAACTTAGAATTAAACAAATATTTACAAAATGAACAAAATACACAAGAAACAGTTGAGCTATCTGCAGACCGCTACAAACGATCTAGACATAGCTCAACTGATCCAAATCAGTACCAGACGGAAGCGTCCCTAAGATGCGGCGGCATTGCCACGCTGAATAGCATTGCTACGCTGCCCCAGATACTCACCAGCACTTGAGTCACGCGTTACTTCGATTAAAAAAAAATGCAAATAAAAGATAAAGACTAGAGGTGCTTCATTGGTGGCTCTTCAATTGATACGAGACATATTTTGTGTTCTACAAGAGCATTGGCAATAGATTTCTATTGGCTAGATCCCGTTTTATTTTGTTTTTGTTTTGTGAAAGGATCATGCAAAAAAACGGTAGGAACCAAGCCGTAGTTTATTGCCTGTTCTTCTAGGCTTGGTCGCGTGAAACTGGCACCTAAACTCACCTAGCTTTAAGACGTTTCAAAGTGATTTTTGTGATACTAATGAATAAATACATATTTGAGGTAGACCTTGAATATTCAAAGTAATACTTGTGTCAACCTCTTCTTCAGGTTGCTGGGACCCAAAAGCTATTCCAGTCGAGCACCTGTTCAAAGCCACCATCCTGGCCATAGAATTGGGCATGATGGAGCAACGCACACAGATCCTGGGTGGAGTGGCTATTTTTGACCTCGAGGATATTAGCACTCAACACGCCTGGCAGCTTACACCGTCTGTCGCTTCGATGATCGTCAAAATGCTGGTGGTGAGTATTTTGGTTACTCGAAGATCACTTATACTTACTGAGCTGGTAAGGCTATGGTCCAGTAGACCTATCACAAGCTCTATCTGGCTCTGTCTCTGGCTCTGGTTTTGAGTCTGTGTGAGTGTTGACTAAATAAATCCAACGTCGAAACGTCACACACTCAGTATAATACTCTGACAAACTGAGACAAAGCCAGACAGAGCTTGTGGTAGGCTCACAGAAAGCAATACTTCATCTTTAGGAGCATATAAAAAAATGCATACTATACGCATTATATCAGGTATCTGGTTCCCATAGTACAAGCTCTGCTTAATTTGTGGCTAGATAGTGTTGTGTAGATTGTCCACAATATTTATTTAATTATTTAGTTCTATAGAACAAATGGGCCAGTTTTCGTTTTAATAGTTCTACCATTGAACTAAAAAGACAAAAATGGTTTTGACAGTTCTATTGCCATAATACTTAGAGAACTAATGGAATTTATCAAGTACTAAGAGTACTATAGAACAATTGGCCAGTTTTATATTAGTTCTACCATAGATCTAAAAGGATAAAAAAGTTTCTCTATCACGTCACATTCCTATAGAATGAATGGGAGTTACCGATATATACTTCGAACCCCTCTTAAATCCTAGTACCATTGATTGGTTTGCAAAGCGGTGTTCAAACCAAGTAATTTATTTTTCAGTCGTGCTACCCAACATCAACGCACGCGATCCACGTCATCAACCACTCGTGGCTATTCGATAAAATGTACAACATCTTCAAGCCGATGCTTACACCTGAAATGCGCTCCAGGATATACTTCCACGGATATGAACTGAGCAATCTGCACAAACACATAGACAAGGAGCATCTACCGGAGCGCTACGGAGGCAACTGGCCTGACTACTCCTACACTATTTGGTTGGAGTCGTTGAAAAATAATATAGTCGTAGCAAAAGAAATGCTTAACTGTGGGTACAAATTTCGGGAGGAAGAATTCGCTCCAGAAGTTTTCAGACAACTAAAGGAAGAGGGTATAGAAATCTCCTGAAAGTAGGCCGGTGGTTCCATCGATTATTATATAGGTTTATTATAAGGAAAGTTAGTGTAAGCCGGTCCATTCCAGTCATTTTATGGAGTCGTTATTTCGTTAGGTGTCTAAGTTTATAAGAGTTTTTTTATGGAAAAGGAAAGGAAAGGTAAATAAGTATGCATAAGATTTTTATGGTCAGACAATCAGTATAATGCAGAAAAGATTAATAATATAATGTAGTTGAAACCTAAGTTCTCAAGTCAATCGGGTATAAAATTATGATATTTCATTTTGAATTAAATTTATAGTGTTTGGAAATCACAAACAGTAAAGGGTTATTCGTCGAGTGTGATTAGGATCCGATGGCGAAGCAGTCAGCGCAGCCCCGTACCAAGGGGAAGGTCGTGGGTTCAAACCCACTAGGCTCTTGACTTTTGGGACATTATAAAAATCTTTATGCTAGTTAATTAAGTAATTCAAAAAATATTCGTCTATATTTGCTTCATCATCAATAATCAGATTGAGTAAGAAAGCAATTGAGTGTTTACACAGGGTTATAAATATGTAGTATTTACAATTCTGTGGTTTCAAAAGTCACAGAAATAGATATTTTAGAGGACCTCCTTGAAAACACAGTTCACATTGCAAAAGGGTTCCGTTATCGATGGGATTTAATAATTATAGAAACAGATATTTTTGTGCACCAGGAATAAAGTTCATAGTGCAAATGCTTTTTAAAAATCTGTGATTCATAAAAACATAAAAAGTAAACCGTGAAAAATTGTCCGTACATTTTATAATTCGTTTATGTTAAGGACAGTAGAGTAGTATACATCTTTAGTTTCTAGTTTGTAATTGTATTATTAAGATATTCGTCAAAAGCCTGTGATAGAAAGTTGTACATAAAAAAACATTTTAAATAAATTTGTAGTTCAAACTAAATAATAGTGCATGGTCGTTTAGTGTTAGGATAATCACTGATTCTAAAAAATGATATAAAATTACTTAAGGGAGATTTTGAGTAAATTTTTGTAAGTTTTTATGCTTGTTTTTTATTAAACCAACCCAAAAATAACATTATTTGTTGAAGTTTCGTTGTTTCCTTATATTAGTTCTAATTTTTGTTTGTGCCTCATTCACGCCCCAACCCTGGAAATTTTCAGCAAATGTAGTTTGTAACCCAGACTAGCTTATAGACTTATGTTACTTGCTGTACCTTTTATCCTGAAAAAATAACTTGACCGGGGGAATAAACCTTCACTCGGAGGAAATCGCGGGTGGCCGCTAGTATTTAATGGGTAAGTTATATAAATTAAGTACTTTCTGCTCGTATAGGTCTTCCCAACTATCGAATAAGTTAGTAACTACTTCTTGGAATCTCTGCCCAGTTGCCAAGTTCACGCACCTTCCAATCATAGGGCCTCGTTCATGGAACTTCATACTTCAGGGGACACGTATACCTAATAACTTGACGTTCATGAAAGAGTTGGTTCATTGACTTTGAAGCTAATATCGGCTTTTCATTGATGCTTTCATCGCTACTCGTAGGTACTCGTAAGTTGGGAATATCCCCCGGTTTCACATGTAGTACCTACTACATGTGAAACCGGGGGATATTCCCAACTACCTACCTGTACTACCTGTAGTAATTGCTAACAACAATGTTGAAGGCGTTCTCTCTTTTTGCATTCACTCTGCACTGTTCATATTACTTTTTGGCATATTATGTAGCTTGTATATTAATCCAGGTTATGATTATGAACATGTCGCCGTTGGGGCCATGGACGAGTCCGTAAGTGTACCCACAGCCCCGGCACATAAAGGTGCAAAGAAGGGCCGCCGTTGGATTTTAGTCGGTAAGAGTCCGAATAACTCTTCCGTTGCTCGCCACGACGACGCGACGTAACGTATCCATGAGGATTTCCCAACGTTTAAAAAAATGTAACGGACATGCGATCATTCTATGTTGCATCCCCATCATTATTTTTGCATATAAGTATAACACTAGAAAATAGATTAAACTAGTAGCATAATTGAATATGATTCGTAGGTTAGGATTTGATGACCAGCACTGCTTCATAGTTTTTAAAAGTAGGTAGGACTTCAGGGCCCTGTTTAATAAAACTGACAATTCGACATTTAAGTCAAAAAGCGACAAAATTGTGGAATTGTCGTGCTTAAGCTGTTTTATAAAAGTGACAAATATGTTACAAACAGGTGGTATTACGACATATTTGTCAAAACTCGACAATTATGTCATGAAACTACAGTCAAATCATTTCTGACATTTGTCGGGTTGTCGCGACAATTTTGTCGACTTCTGACATAATTTTGTTTTACGGAGCTAAACAAACACCTTCAAAATACGATTTCGCGACAGAGGGTAAAGCTCCTGTCAGAATCGTCAGAAAATTCTACAAATATGTCAATATTTCGCGACAATTTTATGTTTTATAAGATTTGACAAGTTTTCAACGACAAATTGTCACCTGTCACTTGTCGTTTCAAAAAAAATATTATACAGAAAAAGGCCAAATTGTCGTGACAATGTGACATATTTGTAAATTTACTACCATCAAAATTTTGTCGCCTGTCGGTTTTATTAAACAGAATAATTGTCGAATTGTCACTTTTTGACATATGTCGGACTCGTCGAATAGTCAGCTTTATTAAACAGGGCCCAGGGCCCTGTTTAATAAAACTGACAATTCGACATTTAAGTCAAAAAGCGACAAAATTGTGGAATTGTCGTGCTTAAGCTGTTTTATAAAAGTGACAAATATGTTACAAATAGGTGGTATTACGACATATTTGTCAAAACTCGACAATTATGTCATGAAACTACAGTCAAATCATTTCTGACATTTGTCGGGTTGTCGCGACAATTTTGTCGACTTCTGACATAATTTTGTTTTACGGAGCTACACAAACACCTTCAAAATACGATTTCGCGACAGAGGGTAAAGCTCCTGTCAGAATCGTCAGACAATTCTACAAATATGTCAATATTTCGCGTCAATTTTATGTTTTATAAAGAAGATTTGACAAGTTTTCAACGACAAATTGTCACCTGTCACTTGTCGTTTGAAAAAAAATATTATACAGAAAAAGGCCGAATTGTCGTGACAATGTGACATATTTGTAAATTTACTACCATCAAAATTTTGTCGCCTGTCGGTTTTATTAAACAGAATAATTGTCGAATTGTCACTTTTTGACATATGTCGGACTCGTCGAATTGTCAGCTTTATTAAACAGGGCCCAGGTAGATACAGTTTATTTATTATTTTTATTTATAGTGTTGAGCATTGAGATATAAGTTCTAATACGTACTAGAGAACGTAGTACTTATATCTCGATGGTGTTGAGCGACAAATTACTATGAAATAATCGCAAGAAAGGTAGGTCTATAATTATACAAAACAAATTGGTGGGCGGCGGCGGCGGAATAAACAAGAAAATTGTTGTAGGCTGATAAAAAACAAGCTCAAAATATCAATGTTATTAAAATGTCAATCATACGAGTATTTCCATTTTCTTATGATGTCAATAATCGACCTTTCCTCAATGAGAATAAAACCGCTTTGCGAAGGAAAAAGTTTCGAAATAGGTATATTAATGTATGCCTTTTTCATAGACATTTCGATCCATGGCTTTAGAGGCATAAAGAAAGTAATATTATTTCACAATTCTGTTTGTAGTGATTCAAATAGTAATTGAAAAGCAATTTGCTTTACGTTCAACTTCAACAGCTTCTATAGAAAAAGTTACCGGTGAATAAGTAATTATTGAAGTTATTACGTACGTAACATTTTTCGAAAGATTTATAAATTGGCATTCCATTTTGCGTGGCCATTTAAATTGTTATATTTTCTATTGTTGTTGTCGGTTACATAAACAATCGATCAACAGAGAATGAAATAGAACAAAACAGAAATAATAAAAAAAAAACGGAACCGAACGAAACAGTGTGGGATATGTAAAAGTGGTCGACGCACACTACTCCAATGTTAGTCTGCTATCATTTAACTAAGTATTAGATATACCTAAATGCCTTGCTTATTATTCCAGGCTTATTCCAGGCTTGCTCTTCTTGATTTAAAAAACTGGTAAGTCAGGTGGTTTTAATTAATTTCTTAACTTGTAGGATAATGTAAAATCTCTAAGAATTAATAAATAAAAAATTAAAAAATCTCTAGGAGTAGCTTAACCTCATCTTGATTATAAAAAACTGGTAATATGCTAATATGGTGGTTTTAATTAATTTCTAAACTTGTGGAATAATGTAAAATCTCTAAGAATAAATAAAAATTTAGTAAAATCTCTAGGGTAGGTTCAACAGCCCCAACGGCCACTAAACGACCCTTGACCCAACGCCGCGTTATATCCCGACCCGGAAGAAGCTCTCAGCCGATCTTCATGTTGGCAGACTTGAAAGGAATTTAGGACAACATTTAAATCGACCATCCTTGAGGAAATGGGACTTTAGTTCATTGCCCTTTCAACTACTCTTGTACATAATTTTTTTAGGCGATCCTTTGGCTTGTAATTCAATTTTCTAAATTCAAAATAAAAAATTCACAGAGCTTCGCGATCTTCAAATTCTAAAAACCTTTTTTTAGGGCCGTAAATAAAGGCATAGTGCATTAAACTGAAGAAAGTAGGCACATTTTCTCGGAAATCTTCAACGTATAAAGAGAGGAAACTCAATCAATTAGATTTGTAAGTAGATTGTGCCAAAGTAATGCTTTGTACCTCCTAAGTGGTGAGACGTACCTGCAGGGCTGGCGGTTGGGGTTATTGACCGGAGGATTTCAGGGTAAGGCTGAGTAAGAGTGAATCTCATTCACCAACCATTTATTGTATTTCATTGATATTAAAGATTCTTGAATTGTTTTCAGGCAAAGACCGCTGTCGATGTACTTCTTGTCCTTAAAAACAGAGGAATTGCCTCTGCCTAACAATCATTTGTGAACGCACGGTAACCCGAGGGTCACCGTGCATAAAATGACTCCATGACTCGTCATGTGATAACATTAGCTGAGCGTAGAGCTAATTGAACACTCCAAACATGATCTACATAGTGAATATGTAAAACGGCTTGCTCAAATACGATGAATGCAGAGGCACTTTAATAATAAATTGCGGGCAAATTAAACGGTTCCTTAGTAAAAATTATTCAATCTCTTATAAATGTCAGGTACTTACGCTTTAATGGCTGCACGAACGGTAAATATTAAAATTCGTATGATTTCACCCACTTTATTCTAAAAAAACTTTGCTGAGCATATATTTTATCTTTATTGACATTACCTTTCGCAGAAGAGAAATCTAGCACCATTAGTAGTCTCGAGTCAATCTCGACCTATAAATGCCTCCTGATCAAATGGTCTAAGTAGCAAAACGTCCAACAGAGCAAAAGGTCTAAAGAGCAGTAAGACTAATTAGCAAAAGGACCAAGTAGCAAATCGTCCTACTATCAGATGGTCTATATAGCAGAACGTCTAGGTAGCACAACGTCATGTTCTCAAAAAAATACCTACATATATCTCGATGCTATAAAAATCTTCCATTTATAAATCGCGTAATGGAGACAAATAAATAAGAGTAATTACGAATATCAAAAGGTGAACCACCTGTAATAGCATTAGAAGGAAATCTTCTTTGGAAAAAGGTGAGTAATTATAAAAATGTTTTTCGTCAAACGCTAAGGTTATCGACTTGCTTACGGTTCCTGGTATCATTGTACCTTAGTAAGCCGTAGGTAACTAATGAGGTACCTACTTAATTAGGTAAGTACACTCCCCGGTGACCGGATGGAGGTTTTCTTCCACTGTCTGAACTGTTAACTTGAGCAAACTCATAAGGTTGCCTACTACGTTATTATATTTTAGTTCGTGTCCAACGTTTTCGGGGGAAAATTAGAGCAGGAATCAATTAACTGTTATAAATAACAATTGCACATAAATATTTTCACACAAAACCATTAGTAGGTGAGTGTATTGAATCTTCTAACCTGAGCCAAGCTGAAAATTTCCATCGGCGTGTTTGTTTGTTTTAGATAGATCTTTTGAGCCATAATTCGTCACTCTGGAGGAAAATACCATCGCGTTCCTTGAAACTTTGTTTTGGAATTCATTGACGGATCATTCGGAAACGGACTGAAAACCGATTGATCTGGCAATTCGTTACCCACAGTAACTATTCTTGTAAAGGTCATAGGCCTTTTATCATGTTTAGAGATGGCTCCCAACATTATTGTAAAGGCCTAAAGGGAAAATGCAAATTCAAATTCCCCAAGAAAATGTTGCCTCCTGTGAAGAGTGTCTCCTTCTACTTAAATCTATAAGCTTTGCTCTTGTAGGGGTTTTGATGCAGTTTCAATTCCAATTGAGTCCAATTGAGTAACTTGTTCTTGGCCTTCCTCTTCTTCGCTTTCCTTCAATCATATTCTTTATGTGGCTGTCATGTCATAGAAAAAGTCTAAACATTTTATCCCTCGATTTTGCATCGTCTTAAATATATAACTATCTTCTTCTTTTCTCGCTCTAAGACCTCTTAGTTCGTAACTTGATATAGGTAAGCTGCAAGATACCAAAGTTGAAGTCTGGGCTAATTTTGTTCGTGTTTGAAAGCTTGAGACTCGAGTTAATTAAAATATTAAAATAATATAATAAAATCATACACATTCAATACCAAAGATATGCAATAACAACCTAAACCATTTGGACGTGGCAAAAAAACAGGTTTTAAATTTTGATAATTATAAATAGAATTGCGGATTGATAGGTATTAAAATGATCGTAAACAGATTTAGTAAGCGCCGGAAATATCCATCTATAATTAAATTTATAAAATAATATTTTCATTAATCAGTCAGTGAATATATTTTGAACCAGATATTTAAACCACTGGCTCATACGTTTTTAAAATAATGTGTAGGTACTTATGTGTACGTTATTACAAAGACCTGGTAGTAATTGTAAAGACATTTTTTTTTATAAAGTACACATTAGTGTATAAGTATAATCTGGTTCCGGAATATTTTCAAATAGGTCACAGTCAGTTTTCAGCATTTGCCATCACAAAATAAACTGCTTAAAATCAATCAATATCTAAGAATAGAGCAAAAGCCGTTGAACTGTCCAACTTTGGGTTCGTTAATCTTGCACTTAAGTAGACACAGATTTTTTCTTTTGTTTGGCAACTGACACGCCGCCGTCGAGTCCAATGCTTACTAAATCACGTTTTTCCGCCCTATAGGGCGATGTCCTTTGGGAGTCACACGAACAAAGGAAGATAACTTGCGCTTACTTGATTGTAAAACTTTTAATTACAGTCATTTGTCTCGCGACGTTTCGCGCGCCACGTGAGCCGCGGCGCGACATTCCTTCGCGTCGTTATCAGAAGCCAAGCTGCTGATCGTAAACCCTAATCGCATCGCGAAAAACATTTCCTGGCTCTTCATTTCTATATGAGAAGCACCTTATCTTACGACTTCAAAGACGTCTAAAATTTACGATGTTTACTCAATAAATAGATGCTGCACTTTTTTATCATCCATCGCAGTCCCGAAATAAAAGTTTAAAATGATCCGAGGCATTGGTTTTCGGCCTTCTTCGTCGGCCTAGAGGAGTCAGAAGTTGCGATTAATTTGTAATTGGTATGATTCGTTTGAAAGAGATAAGACAAACAGGAAACTGGATCTGTAACCTTAAATCGAAAGTAAGTAATCTATCTGAAGGCGTCAACCCTGAATTGGAATGGTCTAAACATCCAAGTACTTGAGATGTTTGGGTCAATGATAGATTAATGCTGAACATTATTATGTATTTATGGAGTCTGTTTTTGGAGTGTATGTATGTGGAGTGTATGTATGTGGATCATTACTCCGCTGATTTATGTTTATAATCAATCCAATTTTATGTGAGTTATCACTTCGATTGTTACGATGAGTAGAAAATATTTTAAGGTTTTCATTAAATTCAAGACCGGTTTTCGGTTTGGACGGTCACCATATGAAAACCTTTACTCGTCTCCATTGGCTTCTTGGCTATACACCTGCACATTGCAACTTAACTAATTCTGCTAGATATGCAGAATATCTGCATCCAGCATAGCTCTTCACTCTATAGCCCGGTGTTCGACTTTGGTACCCAGTTTTGTCTGATTGAAATGAATAGTTCCTGGCCGTCCACGTGTCGGGAACCTACTTTGAAAAGCTCGAGGGACGCGGAAATTGTATTTATGGGTACGGGAAGTTACGAGGCCAGCATAACAAGCTTGTAGGAGGTTTTCCTGTTTTGTTTGCTTACTTTTGATCAATTAACAAATTCACCTGCTTACTGCTGGTTTCACGATTGCTAATCCACAAATTGAACATCTGTTTAACTCAAACTTTTGCTAAGCAAAAATCAGAGTCAATTTTTGCAAATTAGCATACGATATTTTAATACGCTTATAGAAAGCTTTATCACTTCTAAAGGTAATTTATTGTGTATAAGCTTTCTCCCAGGACTTTCTACATTAACTTCCTGCGATGTTAGCAAAGCAAAATCGGGGTTGAGCGTCCTACGCCTTGCCTACCTGCTAAAGTAAGTCTGTCAGTCATTTGAATAAAATAAATATTGAATTATAATAATTGAGAGAGATCTGACTGTAACTCAGATCAAAACACAACTAGGTAAAGCTCATCAGTTCATACAAATTGGGAAAATATTTAGAGTAACAGGAAGAGTGAAAAGTGAGACTAATATTTTACCGGCACGTGGTAGAAAATTACTTTTCAAAACTGCGCTTTCTCTGTTGCATGCCAATTTTGTTGCGGAAATAGGAAATAGTATTCAGAAACATTCATTGAAAAAAAAATCGATGCCTTGATCCATCACACGTGGTGAGCCTATTTATTATTTTAATCGATTTAATGTCGATATTCATTGAGCTTACGTCAACAGGACTACGAACACTGCGCATGAAGATGTTATTACAGAGAAACTGGCGTTTTTTTGCGAGTTTTAATGATTATGTTCCCGCATCGCCAATCCGAGGAAGGTCGAGGCCTCGCATAGCTCGTGTGTGACTACTGTTATCGCACACTGTTTACACGGTTTTTATGTTTTCCTTATGTACCGGAAGGAAAGAAACACGAGAATTTTCCACTCAGTCTATAACTTTTTAATCGGTTAGCTGTTGGACGTCCGCTCCTTCAAAATAATTTGAAAATGTTTCAGTTTCAGTTGATTTATTCATTAAAACAATTAAATAACGTATTCGAATATTACTTAAAGCTAAATACTTAATACAATTTATAATAATAACAATGCAACAATAAATTTCAAATTAAAACTACATAAAACAATATATTAGGTACTATTCTAGATTATCACATGTCAAGAATTAATTAATGCTATATACAGAAACACCTTTTTAACAACATAGTAGCGAGTCTAGTTTTGAAAACATTAATGACTATCTATATTTTTCAAGTAAACTTTTATCTTTACGTGGTTTTTCGGTTTCAGACGTTATTGACTTACTGAGTAAACTGTATTATGTTTATTTATAAAATTCCTCGTTCATCATCATTGTTAGTTTAGATTGCAATAGGGTTCACAAATCGAATCAAATACAAGATTGCTATGCGGCGTCGTGCTCTGAAATTGCTTTTCTCAAAAGGTACCAACAATATGCAAGCAGTGCTTCGAATCCTACGGAGAACTCGGTGGTGGCTTACCAATTACAGGTAACTCAGTGCCTCACTCAAAGGAAATTAGGGCTCTTTCATATGAGCACTGAGCGTCCTTATAAGTTGTCACTTTTGTTGACAATAAGGATGATCATGTTTATTTATTAAATACTAGCGGCCTGTCCCAGCTTCGCACGGGTGGACATTTATTTTTTAAGCATATAAATATAGGCTATTTTACTAAAGGTGAATGTAGCTTTCCAATGGCGAAACAATTATTGCAATCAGCAGAGTAGTTTTTGAGTTTATTCATTTCAAAAATACAAATCTTTCCTCTTTATAATATTAGCATAGATATGATGTTCAAATTATACCTCTAAACTTTAGAGGCTTTAGAGTCTAAATCCAGATATTATAGAAAGTATTGAGAACTGTTAGGTAGAAACTTCTAACAACCTAAGATTGTGCATGACGAACCGATGTTGTGAAGTGAGCATGCAGCATGCACCGTCGATTGTGCCTCGTGTGTAAGCGATCAGAGGGGCTATTCTGACTTTTGCAACACCATTTTTGGTGTCGTGTAAGACATAAGGTGTCGTGTTAGCGTTTTGTAAAGAGGTTTTAACCTCTTTACAATCCCGATTTTGTATGAAAAACGATGAGCGCCTCTGACGGGCTTTGCGAGAAATAATATTGCTACGTATCTTCACTTACTATTGCTAACACCGGTGATAGTCTATCGTCAACACCAAAATCGTACTAAATCTTTTCGTTAGCTTCACGATTCTGACGGTTTTTGTGTAAAATGCTATTCTTAGTTTCGGAATGTATTTGACAGCTTCACGATCGATCAATCAAAATGAATTAGTAAACAAACATTTATTTGTGCATTTTTGAAGTCAATGATTGCTTTTGAGAATGTCTGCAAGATGTTATTTTGCAATGCGGATGGTCGAGAAAAACCGGGTTCGTAAATTACGGGAACTGCGGGCTGGTTTA
This sequence comes from Thera obeliscata, assembly GCA_947578465.1. Classification (NCBI taxonomy): domain Eukaryota; kingdom Metazoa; phylum Arthropoda; class Insecta; order Lepidoptera; family Geometridae; genus Thera; species Thera obeliscata. The sequence continues at coordinate 4,281,654 of OX387924.1, forward strand.
CGGAAAGCTTTCAATCCTATCGAAGATCTTCCGGAGACCATATTTTGTCGTCGGTATCGTTTGTCCAAGGTTGCCTTCCCGTTCTTATGCGAAGAGTTGCGACAGCATAACGACCTAAAGTCTTCGCAGCGCGTGAGCTTTGAATTAAAGGTGAGTTATGTTATTTTCATTAATGTGTACCTACCACCTAAGATTACCAACCCGGTATTACTGCTTATGTAGGTACGTACAAAGGTGTCCCTCAGGAAAACATCCTAACTATATGGTAACTATTTAAGTACTTTAGATTTTTACATAGAAGATACCTATTTTTGTTTGAGCTTCGTAATAAAAATTATCAACATCATTTCAGGTGACTCTGGATACCCACAGTGGCCTTGGCTCATGACACCATTCTTAAATGTTACTGCAACTCCCCAGAAATAATGTACAACCAGAAGCATATGAAAGCCTTGGTCACAATAGAAAACACTTTTGGCTGGTTAAAAACAGTTGGCGTTGGGCAAGGATAGGGTCTTGCACTACAAGCCAAACAAATGTGCACAGATCATACAGGCTTGTTGTGTACTTCTCAACTTAGGCCTTGATTTTGATTGTTCAGATCCCGAAGAAGATCTAGTTATCAAAAGCCAACATGTGAATTATTTGCAATGTCTGTACCTACCTACTATTTTCGTATCTTATTTTTATATGCTGTGTAGGTACTTTACTATTACTAAGCGTAGCGTGTGCGTGTTTTGTAAAAAGATCATACAAAAAAAGTAGGAACGAAGCCGTAGTTTGTTGCCTGTTCTTCTAGGCTTGGTCGCGTGGAACTGGCACCTAGACTCACTTAGCTTTAAGACGTTTCAAAGTGATCTTAGTAATACTGCAGAATAAATTCTTTTTTTTTATTTGAGTTTTAATTTAAATACGCCCTATACTCCAGATCGGTTTTAATAAATAAGTCTCCTGAGTTTGCTCGTGCGCGGCGTCGTGCTGGTGAGCGGTGGTGGCGGCGACCACGCCGTGGTGAAAAGCGCCGGCGAGGTGATGGTGCTGGATAGTGAAGTATTACATAACATCAGTGTAAATGTCTTTAGGGATCCGTAGTTCTGGATATCAGAACAGAACATATATATAGAGTATATAGCGTCTCAATTCATATTATGCTGAAAGCCCGCAGAATTCTAAGGATTTTTGGTAAACCAGATCTTAAAAAAGTCGAATACAACAAGAGTTACCTACGATTTGGCACGAAAAAAACTTCAAATGCTTCTCCTGTAGGCCTACCATGAGCTCTGTCAGGCTCTGTCTCTGGTTCTGGTTTTGAGTCTGTGTGAGTGTTGACTAAATAAATCCTAGCTCAAAACGTCATACACACAGTATAATGCACTGGTGAGCACTCACACAGACTCAAAACCAGAGCCAGACAGAGTTCATGGTAGGCATACTGAACAATCGTGAATTGTCAGTCAATTGAACCAGCAGTCATCTTTATGGTCTTTATTTTGAGGAATCTATGCCCGATCCATGTTGACAACTTGCTAAAAAAGAAGACTTCGTGTTAGATTCATTGCGGCCAACATCGAAATGTTTGCGTCTTATCACCATGTCAATTTGCCTAGGGTAGCACGAACACGAAGTAAAAAGTGAAGCTAACACCCAAAAGCTTGTCAATTCTTGGAATAAGCCCTCAGTGGAGCTGCCTCGTGGCCGATCTCGCTGCGCAGATGATCTATAATTACGTTATTATGAAGACATTTCTACTGAGAAAAAGTTAACGCTGGAAATAGAAAACTTTCCCAACTCATTTCCATGGCAACTCGCAGCATGAAATCGAATAAACTAATACTTACAATCTTTAGGTATATATCTATAGGAAATACCTTTGTTCAGTCATAATTTTAGTTCGGTTCATTTTATTCTAACATCATCCTACGTACGTTTATGCACATGCTTTACCTTTAGTTTATTTGTATTATTTTACTATTGACATCTGAAAGTGAGGTTGCTGACCTATTTTCAGAATAAATTTAGCAGAAAGGATTGCATCACAGGATGTAAACAGCAGTTTAGTATGTTCTTACCTACTTCTATGATTATTGCGTTAGGAGGATCCACCCACGAGTCACGGGACGAGGAATAGGTACTGTACAATCAAGAATAAAATACTTACGGCATTATTTTGTTTCATAACCACAAATTGTGATATGGCTGGTTGATACTTTTTACATCATACATGCATGTAAGTAGGATTTACTGCTGTGCAAAGAGGTAAGTACTGTAGGCATTTGCTACTCGATGCATTGTTTAAAACGTTCCATTTTCAAAACACTTTACCGTCAAGCTTGATATGTTATATTTCGTATCAAGCTATGTAAAACTCCTTGGTGAAACATTATATTTTCTTCTAAATAGATACGAAAACTTTTAACTAAAAAAAATCGCGAATACACAGATTATTTTTCTCCAATTAAAATAACATTTTGTCATGATGTAAAGTAGCAAGAAGAACAAGAAAGAAAGCATTCTTCGGTGATAAGTAGCTATTGCACTCTCGAATTATACAGGCTGGTTTTTTGAGAAGGGCGGTGATGGCCAAGTTTGTAACCAAGAGAGTTATGGTAAAGTGAAAGGAGTCATGCCCTCGATTTATAGGAAAACAATAAAGGCATGTTTTTTTTTAAATTTTTGAACAAAAAAATTTTGACTGAAACGGACCCGAATGATTTAAAAAAATATATACCCTGTATTAATGAACCAATTGATTCAGTTGCTGATAAGAATATTTGCAAACAAATGTTTTACTAAAATATACAGTTATTATTTTCTTATAAACCGACGCATGACTTATTCACGGTTTTTCCCTCTCGTGTTTTCAGACTTGGCCATCACCGACCTTCTAAAAAAACCACCTGTATAGAAGTAGCACAAACTCGCCAAGACTGATAAACAACGTAGTTTCCCAAGCGTAAACATTATGCAGGGCGGAACAGAAAGCAACGAAGAAAAAATCTTAGCTTGCGAAACCCTGAAATACTATATTTTAAAATCGTTAAATTTCACAGTAACACTCGTAACATTTTATTGATTTCCAAATGAATACCTACTACATAGTAGGCGCACTGGTAGGTTTATAATATATACTCACTTCCGCAATCGTAAACTATAACAAGAATACAACAAGCTTTTCAATGCTGTTCTTAATCCACATCTCTTTGTCGAAAACTGACAGCCGCCAGCACGTTTTCATAAAACAAAACGTTAGGAAGTCTTTAGTCATCTTGGTTTTATATTGCTACGCTGTCACAACATCCAGCTTTCGAGCGAATAAAACCACGAATTACAGAAACAGTCGCGGTCAAACGTTAGCCTATAAATTGTGAAAAAATAACAACACAAATTAGTGTAACGAATCTGTCAACATACTGAAACCACGCTGAATGGCGAATATTTCAATATGAAATCATCAATACACTAATAAGACTCTTGTTCTGACATACAGAACATAACATTTGTTTATTGAGATCCGAAGTTTATATTCATGAAACGTGTAAAAAACAATGAAAAAATTGAATTTAGTACTACAACTCTGGTTTTATTTTATTACATGGCAAACAATTACAACTACACATTACGACGCCATGCGCCATCTTTCCCTTCTTCTTTTTTTTCTAGCCTAGGGATGTGTCCTGTTGCTTGATCCGAATTAGAGATTTTTATGAAACAACGGGATATTTACCATGATTAAATATCGTTGTTTCATAAAAATAGTGTTAAAAACCATGATAGTTTCAAAAGTTATATCGAATTAGAGATGTCCTATTTCCAAAACCGGTTAACAGTACAAAGTCATCATTTAGTATAATAGCAGGGGCTCAATTCTAGACCAGTGACTTTTTTGTCACGGTAGATATATATCACAAGAACTGTCAAATTCACTAAGGAAACTGACAGTTCTTGTGATGTATATCTACCATGATAAAAAAGTCACTGGTCTAGAATTGAGCCCCAGATACGACACGAGTATTGTAAGGTTACTGTGACGCCGTGCTGACGTAACTACGTAAGCGTGCAAGGCAGTGAAGTTTTTGGCAAACATCGTCATTGTCACAACGGCCGGGCTGTCAGAGCTACGACTGCAAAGCAGACGTACGCGAGTTCGAGCCCGGTCCAGCTATGAAGATTTTTGTTCGACATTTTAATGTTACCAGAAAATTCTAGTAGCGGCGAGTGCCTTCTTTAAGGAATTCGAATAAAGAACCGAAAGTTCTGGACTAAAACAAGAAATGATGTAAGAAGGAAAAGACGATCGGAATCCAACAGAAGAAAACGAAAAGACTAACGAAATTCAATAAATGACGATCGAAATCCAATAAATGACAATCGAAATTCCGGGTATATAAGGAGCTGCAAGCGCGTCTACGGGCAGTTCAGTGGAAAGTGATCTGAAGAAAGGAACAAGAGGAAAAAGTGGAAAAGTGGAAAAAGTGAACAGTGAAAGTGAAAAGTGAACAGTGAACAGTGAAGTGAAGTGCAAAGTGGTGAAGTGCTCCCAGTGGACTGTTAGTGTTCGGAGCACAGCGTTGGACCGTGTAACGCATAGTGCGCGGGGACAGTGTCGGACAGTGCTACGCGTTTCGTGCAGTGCCACGCGTTCAGTGCAGTGTTACGTGTTCGTAGTGCGAATAAATCGCTACTTTCGGTGAAATCAGTCGTTTCCTTCCAATCCCTGTACCCACTTCCGTAACATTTGGTGTCAGAAGTGGGATTGGAAGGTAAAATGCCTGTCATGCCGAGGGAAGGCATGAGTACTCGCGCTAAGGCTGCTTCACAGCAAGCAGGTGGCTCCGGCGCCGAGGCTTCTGAGGAAGAAACCCCTGGGCGCCGAGACAACTCCGGTGGGGCAACCTCGGAAAGTTCGTCGATGAGGACCCAGGTTGGGCCAGATCTTGGCGCCTTGTTTGAGCAGCTGCGCGCCATGCAAGCGGATCAGGCTCGCCGGGAGGAGGAACAAGCCCGCCGGCAGGAGGAGCAAGCCCGCCGGCAGGAGGAGCAGCTGCGTGCCATCCAGGAAGAGCAGGCTCACCGCCAGGAGAAGCAGCTGCGCGCCATCCAGGAGGAGCAGGCTCGCCGCCAGGAGGAGCAAGGCCACCGGCAAGAGGAACAGATGTGCGCATTGCAGAAAAGTCTTTTGACCGCCATCACCGACAGCATGCGGAGGGTAGAAGCGGTGGAGGAAACTATGCAGCAACATGAGACTCGCCTCTGTTCCATTGAGGAAGGTATCAAAACTGTACAACAACACGGAAACCGCCTCTCCTCCGTCGAGGAAGTTGTCAAGAAGCTCGAAACGAATGGAATCCCGGCCTCCGCATCCATAGTAGGTGCATCAACTGCAGGCGGAAATTTCAAAGTCCCGCCTTTCGATGGAACCTCCTCCTGGGCGGCCTACAAGCTACAGTTTGAGGCTGTGATGAACCTTAATGGGTGGACCAAGAGTCAGGCTAAAACCGCACTCACTTTGGGACTACGAGACAAGGCCTTGACCGTACTGGAGGCCTTGGGGAGTAATGCTACCTACGAGCAGTTGCTAGAAGCCTTGGAGTCGCGCTATGGGGACTCGCACCTGGAGCATGTTTTCCGCGCTCAACTCCGTGATCGATGCCAACGAGCAAACGAGTCATTGCAACAGTGGTCCCTGGAGGTAGAAAAGTTGGTCCGGAAGGCATACCAAACATCGCCAGCATCGGTCATTGACAGCATGCTTTTGCAGTCATTTGTCGACGGTATTTTCGACGCGGAAGTAAGAGCTACTGTGCGCTTGGGTCACCATGGTCACATCAAGGAAGCCGTCGCGCATGCGCTCGAAGTAGAAGCCGTCCGACGAGACCCGAGGAGTGGACGTCTGAGGGAAATTAATTCTACGGAAGTGGAGCGGGTAAACCAACGCAGAGCTTTCGTCCCTAGATGCTACAACTGTGGGGAACGAGGACATCTAAGAAGCGGCTGCCCGAATCGGATTGCAGAGAGACGAGGGACCGATGCTTGTGTACAAGCGTCGGAGAACCAGGAAAACTAATTCCAGCCAGGGCTGAGGGGTGGGCGCTGGCCGGTAGACATGAAGCCCCGAAAATCAAGATTCATCAGAGCACAGATGGCAACAGCTTAACTGTTAATGGATCAGTAAATGGAATTTCGTGCTCATTGACTTTGGATACTGGAGCGTCACGTACGGTAATTGGGACACAGCTGATAAGAAGAAACGGAAAGATCAACGTTCGGAAGGGAGCTTACCAGCTAACAACGGCTACCAGCCAGCGCATACCAGTATCAGGTGAACAGAAAGTGGCTATCAAGATTGGTGATAAACTTTACTGGCAACAGGCGGTAGTAGCTGACATTGTGGATGACTGCATTATTGGCCTGGACTTCTTGAAGGACCATCGGTGCAAGCTTGACATTCACTCCGGCGTCCTCAAGTGTGGAGAAGACGAAATACCGATGAGAGGCGGTGGTGAAGGCAAGGTGTACTGGATTAAAAACACTAAACTATTGCCAAGATCACAGACGCTAGTTCCAGTAATTTTTCCTGGAAGTAAAAGTTTGAAACAGCGACGGTGGACAATACTAGAAAAAGTGGATAACGATTCATCGTGGCTGCCAGCACGTACGGTCGTCAATTCATCCGCTGACACAGTGGTACCTGTGCTAAATTTGAGCAATGAAGAACAGGTGTTAAGGAAGGGTACCCTAATAGGACAGAGCGAGGAAATCGTGTGGTTGCGGAATTGTCAAGAAACCAAAAAGACGGATGCAAGTTCAATCGACGTCAACGGTATACTGGAAGAATGTAAGCACGATTTGACAACTATTGAATTGCTCAAGGCGAAGAATTTGTTACGTCGGTTCTCCGATATATTTTCGAAGAATGATGGTGATATCGGTAGGACGAGTATGGTACAACATAAAATAAATACTGGGAATGAACAACCTATACGACAACGACCTCGCCGAATTCCTTTTGCCAGAGAAAAGGAGGTGGACGACATGATTCAAGACATGAAAAATAATGAAGTAATTGAACCATCGTCCAGTCCGTGGTGCTCACCAGTGGTTTTGGTAAAGAAGAAGGATGGGTCAACGAGGTTCTGTATTGACTATCGCCGCCTAAACGACGTGACCAAAAAGGACAGTTATCCATTACCAAGGATAGACGACACCTTGAATACTCTCAACGGCATGAAATGGTTTTCTACGCTGGACCTAAAAAGTGGCTATTGGCAGGTGGAGTTGGATCCTAAGGATAAGGAGAAGACCGCGTTCTCCACAGGAAAGGGCCTCTGGCAGTTCAGAGTGATGCCGTTTGGGCTGTGCAACGCCCCGGCTACTTTCGAGAGGTTAATGGAACGTGTCCTTGCTGGGTTGCTGGGAGAAACCTGCTTGGTGTATCTCGATGACATTATAATAGTGGGGCGAGAATTTGATGACCATTTGAAGAAGCTGGAATCCGTATTCAACAAGTTGAGAAGTGCAAATCTGAAACTAAGCCAGAAGAAGTGCTCATTCTTCAAACGGCAGGTGAACTATTTGGGACACGTTATTTCGGAAAGCGGCGTCGAAACGGATCCATCGAAAATTTCGGCGGTTAAAGATTGGCCTGTGCCTGCGGACAAAACACAAGTACGGGCGTTTATGGGACTTTGCTCTTATTACCGTCGTTTTGTCAAGAGTTTTTCGGATATAGCGAAGCCATTGCATAGACTCACAGAAGAAAAACGACCTTTCGTTTGGGACCAACAATGCCAGGTGGCTTTCGAGGAACTAAAGAGCCGGTTATGTGAAACACCAGTACTCGGATATCCGGATCAGTGCAATGAGTTTGTAGTTGACACGGACGCAAGTAATACAGGGATAGGAGGAACACTCTCACAAAGAAAAGAAGATCAAGAAGTTGTGATAGCTTATTACAGTAAATCCCTGTCAAAACCAGAGCGGAATTATTGTGTCACTCGAAGGGAGCTACTTGCAGTTGTCAAAACACTTCAGCATTTTAAGAAGTATTTATTGGGTCGGAAATTTCTAGTCAGAACAGATCATGCAGCCTTGAAGTGGCTACTGCAGTTCAAGAATCCTGAAGGACAAGTTGCGCGATGGATTGAACAACTACAGGAGTACGACTTTGTAGTAGAGCATCGCAGTGGAAATTCTCATGGGAATGCTGATGCTTTGTCAAGACGGCCGTGTTCTGAAGACTGCAAGCACTGTGTGAAACAGGAAGATAAAGAAAAATCTATGGTCCGAGTTATAAGAACTGATACAGTAAATGATGATTGGAGCAGCGATGCCATGCGTAAACTACAAGAAGAAGATGAAGACCTTAGACCAATACTCAATTGGGTGAGAGATGGATCCGCACGCCCAGGATGGAGTGAAGTTGCTGGAATGAGTGCAGTAACGAAGAGCTATTGGGCACAATGGAATAGCCTGCTTTTACACAATGGTCTTTTATGTCGAAAATGGGAGAGTGCATCAGGACAAGACAATCATCTTCAGACAGTTGTGCCGAAGTCAAAGATTTCTGATATACTGCGAGCGTATCACGACGGAACATCAGGCGGTCATCTCGGTGTGAAGAGAACTTTGGTGAAAATTCGTCAACGTTATTACTGGTTGCACTGCAAGGAAGATGTTGAAGACTGGTGCAAGAAATGTACGAGTTGTTCCTCTGTCAAAGGACCACAAACAAGAAGCCGGGGAGCGTTGAAGTTATACAACGTGGGTGCTCCTTGGGAACGAATAGCTTTGGATGTGGCCGGGCCGTTTCCAATGACGAATAGTGGAAATCGTTACATTTTGGTAATAATGGATTACTTCACAAAGTGGCCAGAAGCGTTTGCATTACCAAATCAAGAAGCTGTTACTGTGGCTAGCAAACTGGTGAATGAAGTTTTCTGCCGATTTGGACTACCCCTTGAAATCCATAGTGACCAAGGCAGGAATTTCGAGTCGCAAGTCTTTCAGGAAACATGCAAGATTATGGGGATACACAAAACTCGGACTACGCCGTATCATCCGCAATCTGACGGAATGGTGGAGAGGTTCAACCAAACTCTAGAGCGGCATCTGGCAAAAGTTGTTGAAAGCCATCAGAACAATTGGGACGAGTACATTTCTCTGTTCCTTCTGTCGTATAGAACTGCGGTTCATGAGAGTACCTCTACTACACCAGCCCGAGCGAACTTTGGTAGAGAGCTTCGACTTCCAGCGGATCTTCTCGCGGGTTGTCCTCCAGATACGCCTAGCTGTATTTCGGAATACGCGGAAGATTTGAGAAGGAAAATGGAGGAAGTTCACGGGCATATGAGGGAAGAGAATCTGCGTGCTAGTGAGCGAATGAAAACGCGATACGACAGAAGCGTCAACTCCAAGTCCTTTGAAGAAGGTTCTGCTGTTTGGCTTCACAACCCCGTTCGAAGGAAAGGAAAATCTCCAAAACTACAACCGAGTTGGGAAGGCCCTTTTCAAGTAATTACGAGGATCAATGATGTCACATATAGAATTCGGAAAACGCCAAGAAGTCCAGCGAAAGTGGTTCATGTGGACAGGTTGGCACGGTACTACGGCTCTAACGATGCTCGGGACGAGCACGTCTAAGGAGGGGGTAGTGTGACGCCGTGCTGACGTAACTACGTAAGCGTGCAAGGCAGTGAAGTTTTTGGCAAACATCGTCATTGTCACAACGGCCGGGCTGTCAGAGCTACGACTGCAAAGCAGACGTACGCGAGTTCGAGCCCGGTCCAGCTATGAAGATTTTTGTTCGACATTTTAATGTTACCAGAAAATTCTAGTAGCGGCGAGTGCCTTCTTTAAGGAATTCGAATAAAGAACCGAAAGTTCTGGACTAAAACAAGAAATGATGTAAGAAGGAAAAGACGATCGGAATCCAACAGAAGAAAACGAAAAGACTAACGAAATTCAATAAATGACGATCGAAATCCAATAAATGACAATCGAAATTCCGGGTATATAAGGAGCTGCAAGCGCGTCTACGGGCAGTTCAGTGGAAAGTGATCTGAAGAAAGGAACAAGAGGAAAAAGTGGAAAAGTGGAAAAAGTGAACAGTGAAAGTGAAAAGTGAACAGTGAACAGTGAAGTGAAGTGCAAAGTGGTGAAGTGCTCCCAGTGGACTGTTAGTGTTCGGAGCACAGCGTTGGACCGTGTAACGCATAGTGCGCGGGGACAGTGTCGGACAGTGCTACGCGTTTCGTGCAGTGCCACGCGTTCAGTGCAGTGTTACGTGTTCGTAGTGCGAATAAATCGCTACTTTCGGTGAAATCAGTCGTTTCCTTCCAATCCCTGTACCCACTTCCGTAACATTACTTATTAAACAAGAAGCACCCGAGTGAAGTCACGGTCGGTTGTTAGTCAAAAGCAGGATATTTAGATATTAATGCGTATGTCTGGTAGTGGTCGTGTGAGTTCGGTTATGAATGAAGTCGTGTAGTAGCAGAGGACAAGGCCTCCGCCAGCGCTGATGGATCGAGGCCAGCTCAGCGCCTGACAGTATAAACATTGAAATATAACACTATTACTCTTTGTTATACAAATGGAATTTGTTTGTAACAGACGTGTTTGTCCGTCAAAACCATTTATTTTGATATCTAGATTTTTTCATCCCTCGGATTTCGCATTGAAGCTTTGTATAATGTTGGATGGAATCAGTTTGTTGCTATGGGTTTTCTCGCGATCATTGACTTGAATGAAACATTGTGTAACCGTGTTCAGCTGCCCGACGGTTAATTTATTGTATCATAAACATTGTAGCCATTTTGTTGTTTCAAAAGTATAGTGCAGCGATAATATTTTTGAACTGTTTATAAATCTGATTGTCATCGGTTGTCGTGGTAGACCCACTGAACAACGTTTGCTCTAAAAATAGAGTAATTGAAATTTCGTCGTGTAAAAACGGCAATAAATTTGGAAGTAGCATACGTACTGTTTACATTACGAAAACCACAGCTTGAAGCAAACGAAACGCACTTTACACACTCATTGCTTGGCTCTGAGTTCTACTAACGGGAATTATGATTTTATTTGAACAAACAAGCTCTTCGAGTTATTGTAACAGCTCTTAGAAATTATAATTCTGTTATCAACAGTTTAAATTCGTTCTGGTCAATATAAGACATGAATGGATGAAAAACTAATATAAATACGTGAGCATAAGTTATAAAAATGCTTAAAACAGAAGGACAGAAATTTAAAACAAACAGAACACATGGATTTATAAGTTATGACATGTGGGAGATTTAAGTATAAATTACATTGGACATCTATAAATTTACATCTTTTATCTCTTTATTTATTTAGTTAAACTAACCAAGACCTAACTACTGTGTATAAGCCTCGGCCTACCTCCATGTTGCTTTACCCTATACACAGGGTCCATGTGATACTGACTTACACCTAACAACTATGTATTAAACTAAACTATGTTTATGCAATAAATGTATTGAGTATTGACCTCTCCTACTGCTACCCAGAGTACAATTTTCAACTGTTTTTAATACAATTTGTGAGCTGCTGCAAATCGCAAACATTTGTGTCGTTGCTAATGAGAGCCATAACGAAGTAGAGAATATCCAGAGCTGTGCTACTCCGCATTATCGCCGCCGCCGTTGCCCTCATTCCGTTAATTTGATTACACAACACACGGTGAGTGAACATTTTTATGAATGGAATCTGGAACTTTGCTTTTTGCATGTTTTCAGGGTATCGTATCTGAATTGGAGAATGGAACCCTTTGATTAATTTATAGTGTCAAGATTACGCATTCACTTTCACAAAAGGTACTACGTTTTGTAACCCCAACAATCCTTTGAATGGTCTGATAAATTCATCATCCCACAGCCCGACTTAACCCACAGCTGGGCATAGGGTCTCTCTTTGCTTTTGCCATTCACCTCGATCTTGGGCTACCCTCGTTCATCTGAGGTCCATGACATTGACAATGTCGTCAAACCATCGTGCTAATGGACGTCCAACGTCTTTCTTCTGATAAATTAATTATTATTTATTAATAATCGAATGTATAGTAAATGATAAGTAATAGCCTAATTCTGAAATGTTATTTAATTGTTTTACTTATTTTGTAATTTTGGGAGAACTTACACTGTAGGCCTACACAAGCTCTATCTAACTCTGTCTCTGGCTCTGGTTTTGTGTATGAGTGTTGACTAAATAAATCCTACGTCGAAACGTCACACCCACAGAATAATATACAAAACCAGAGCCAGACAGAGCTTGTGGTAGGCCTGCTGGTATCATACAATTTATATAAGTACTACCTGCTTGAACAAAATATATGCTCTTTTCAGCCATGTAAGCAACTATGTGTAAATTATTTAGTAGCTTGTTAAAAAATACCGTACAGAAATCTCAGAGCTTGTGTCCTTCTCGCACTTGGCTATTATTTATTATTTAAGTAGGTAAAGACCTACATCCGTCCGTTATATTTTTTCTAACGTCCGCTAACCATTTCATACTGAAATGCAGACTTTTAAGATTTTGCAATACCACAAATAATAAAATTGGGTCACATGTGGTTTTAAATGTGTGGCAAATCAAATATTGTGTAATCTCATTTATTGTGTCTACGACAGATGTTCGAGGCTAATAATGTAGGAGCTTTACGATGATAATAATGTTGGCGAAATTAATTAAAGTTCGATTGAGTGAGCGACATCACAATTTGTATTTCGGTAAAATAATGAAATTTGAACAGTTGGCCTACCACAAGCTCTGTCTAGCTCTGTATCTGGCTCTGGTTTTGAGTCTGTGTGAGTTTTGACTAGTGTAATATACTGTGTGTGTGACGTTTTGACGTAGGATTTATTTAGTCAACACTCACACAGACTCAAAACCAGAGCCAAAACAGAGCCAGACGGAGCTTGTGGTAGGCTTACGGCTGTAAAAAATTAGCTCATCAATGTTCGTCTCCAGAAGCTATCTCTGTGCCAAATATCATCTGGATCGGTTGAGTGCTGGTTGAGTGGCATAGCCGTGAAAACAGACAAACATACATTTTAATTTACCTCGTATTATGTTGTAGTGAGATGTATATTAATTGGTTGACCAGCTCTAGTGACAGCCAGGAAGGAACTACGCCGTACAAAAGTAATTTATAACACTTTCAGAGTCATTAAGTATACCTTTTATCAAATTTGAGTTGCAATGACCGTGATTTAATTTTTTATTAACCTCAGACGAAAAGTTATTCATAGATGATATGTAATTTTTCAATCTGGTCTAAAAATATGATTTAATGGGCTTCAAAGATCTGCCTGTGTTTATCTATAAGCAGATAATGTATTTCGATTTTGTGTAAAATAAGTTTTTTACATTAAGAAATCTTGTATCGACCCTATTTCAAACTTCCGAGTAAGAACTCGGAAGTTTGAAATAGGGTCATCTTATTTCGACACACAACTTTCATACTTCAAACCATAATTTAAGATCTAGACTGGAAGATAACAGGAGTTTTATAAGGAGGAGTTTAAATGGTATGTAATTGTACTTACAATTCTTATCAATCAATAATAATGGCATGTGTTACCTGTGTAATTTATAATCTTATGCCTTTAAATGAGAAAATCTTGTATATATATATATATTTAGGATCTCGGAAACTGAGCCAACAATTTTCATGAAATTAAGTATACAGGGGTTTTCGAGGGCGATAAATCGATCTAGCTAAGATTCATTTTCAGAAAATGAGTCTGTTCGTTAAAAAAAAAACTAAAAACATAAACTGAATATGTGACTGCTCCTGCCATCTATTGATGATTGTGAGCAACTAACTGCAAGCATGTCCAGTAGGTGGCGTTGTTCAGTAAGAATAAACCAGTAAAGATAATAATATGCTTCTTATAATTTCTTAAAAATACAAATTAACGAAAAAAATTCCGAGCGAAGCTCGGTTACCAACTAGTGTATTTAAATCGTTAAAGGTGAAAGACGGAAATACAGGTCAGTGACACTGTTACTAAACTTTATTATCTACCTATCCTTAAAAAAACATATTAGTTTGAGGAGGAGTCATATTGGCTTGAGGAACCTGTGAGTATGACTTATAATACTGAAAAAATGTATACCTAACCTAAACTAAAGCAATTGTCCCTCTTCTCGTAGTTCCACGCGGTCGATGAGCGAAGGGCTTCAGACAGAAATAGTGACGAATTCGACACGCCCTCGTCTACTCGAAGGTATTTCAACAAATTACGAGGAAGGTTAATAGCTTGCTGTACTTATAGCTACGGTGGACTTCATTCGGATTTAAGTAGTTTATTTTATGAAATAGTATGAGTAATAACGTAGTAGTAGGTACTTTTCAATTCAATGCTATTACATAACTTTTATATTGAAATCGCCTCAGGGATGAGTTGCAGGTAGCTTGTTGAGACTACTTGGTGTATGAGGGACTTTTGCCTATCTGTTACGAAGCCATCAATTCGTGTGTCTGCTGAAACCTATGAACCAAGTTAGGACCTTTATCACCTTGAATGCGCATTGTTATACTGCGTATTGTTTTGAGATAAGGTTTGCCGTATTTTCAAAGTTGTTAAAAGAAAACACAAACAACGTAATAAAAGTAGGTGTGAAATGAGAGGCAATTAGTTATAACAATATTCGGAAACTCTGAAAATAACACGGAAGCTTGAAACGGCAGCGATTGTGTAACGCGTTTCGACATCCTAAACTTCAGCGAACTCAACGAAGATTTGTTGGCTAACGGCCCTTTGTACGGCCGAACTGTGAGAGCGGGGGCACACGATGCGTTGCGGCGGCGGTGCGGCGCCGGAGCGGTGTCGCTGCGTCGTCTTACATAGAAATATCTGTGGCATGTCACACGATGCGCTCCGGCGCCGCACCGGACTTGCAACCACCAAAGACGAGGCGGGGAGGGGTGAATGCGTTGCGACGTCGGAGCGGCACCACTCAGTTGTTTCCAACAATAGACGTCTTTTACGATCCATTTTCATTAACAGACTGTCCAACGGTGCTACGGCGCCGCTGCGACATAACAACGTTACGGCGCCGCACCGTTCGTGTGCCCACTGACACGGTGAAATCTTTGCGGTGCGGCGCCGCAACGCATCGTGTGCCCCCGCTCTGAGGCGACGACGGTCACAACGCTCAATTTTATTCGTTTAAACAAGTAATGATATTTTGTACTGCTATATCTATTGTTACGTCATAATCTTGCTGGTTTTAATTTATGATGTACCTGATTATCAATTCATATCATTATAAATACATTGATCATATAATTATTCAAATGATCATGATCAATGTATTACGTGCATAAGTCCATAATAGAAAACCTATACAGTAGCGACAAAGCTGTGATTCTTCTTCTTATCGTGTCACTGATTCTTTCGAACCAAGTGTGGTGAAAGGATTTTAAATGCTCTTTTAGAGGATCCTTTCGTGCACTTGACACGTATTTTCGAACTTTTTTTAGGTTCTACTATACGCCGGTTTCTTCACGATGTTTTCCTTCACCGTTTGAGCTGTTATTATGTCAAATGATTTAGTACAATTTCAAGATACATTAATTATTAGGTACCAGCTGTAAAATGATATTGACATGAAACCCTGACATCGAGACCGCCTTGAGTTATTTGTTGAGAGCGACTGTCAAGGGAATTGAAGTGGCTAAAGGGCCAGCATGAACAGCCATTCTTTTGGAGCTTAGCTAAATATAAACTCTAATTTCAATGAGCTGCCGCTGCGAGGCGGCGCCGGCGGCAACTGCCTGGTGGATTGGTTTCGTAATCACTCGTTAAACCACAAGCTATAAGCAAGACAGGGCTCAGGGAACTGATTAAGTCTTGCCCCTCCACATCCACATCTGTGTCACCATCCGGTCTACTGGAACATTAATGCCAT
This sequence comes from Thera obeliscata, assembly GCA_947578465.1. Lineage (NCBI taxonomy): Eukaryota > Metazoa > Arthropoda > Insecta > Lepidoptera > Geometridae > Thera > Thera obeliscata. The sequence continues at coordinate 4,297,590 of OX387924.1, forward strand.
CAACCTAAGGTTTTACTCCGCTATTTTAAGGAGTCGGGCTGACTAAGGGACATTGCATTATTGTGCACCCCATCGCGGGACGTCAGTGCAGATCGTATTCCCCCAACTCAATTAGAATTACATTTCTTCACACTTAGGGCGCTTGTACACGCTAAGAAAAAACGCCGGGTCTACCCAAGAATTCGTGTCGTAACTAGAAAATAACTGTGTACACTGCTCGCAGCGGTGCACGAAAAAAATCTTATCTGCGCAAGACACGACGCGGCGAACGTTGTTGCGTTTTCGTGTGTGGAAAAGACAAAATTCTTGTCGTCTACACGAAGAATTTGTCTTGTCTGCCGCAGGAACGGCAAATTTTCTTAGCGTGTACAAGCGCCCTTACATTTCTGTGTGTGTCAGTTTTGACAGCCATAACCATATTTATAGAGCCAGCTAGTAAGTGGACATATTTTTGTCAAGAACATCATGCATTATCCAAAATAAGTGTCGTTAGACATTTAAAGAAAAGCTAAGTGGTCCGCGTAGGCGTGATTGTTTATTGTGTTTTCGTTAAAAACATGCTTTTTCCTTATAAAGATCTTTAAAAGCAGTGTTGGCTATTGAAAAATACCGAGACCAATGACCTATGTACAGATGCTAAAGTAGTGAGCTTTCTCAAGTAAATTAAATAGAATTATTGTATGAAATGCATAACTGTAGGCCTATTACAAGCTCTGTCTGGCTCTGATTTTGATAGTCTGTGTGAGTGCTCACCAGTGTATTATACTGTGTGTGACGTTTCGACGTAGGATTTATTTACACTTCACACAGACTCAAAACCAGAGCCAGAGACAGAGCCAGATAGAGCTTGTGGTAGGCCTACTGAACGCCGTGGGTAGGTATTTATTGTGAAAGACGCAAGCCTGTATGGGCGGAATGTAGTCGTAACTCTTTGCCAATAATTTGCAGAGTCAAATTAATCTACCTCTGCGCTGTGGAAGGTCAGTGTGACGGGACTTTGGGAGAACTAAGCTCATTCACACTGTTTCCTCAATATTTAGGGCTGTAATTAATAATTGTCTTTCCAGAAAATGTCCATCCGGATTACGTTGGCAAACGCACGTGGCGTTTCCTGTTCCGTTTTTGCGTAGAAACTGGAAAGTATGAAATGAAAAATCTTTATTTACACGAAGTTGTCTGGCACTAATTTGGATCAAGTGAGCTATCTCTTGATCATTTGTAATGGTCTGCAGATAGCTAAATTGAGTTAATGTATATTAATTAAAATAGCCAGCACAACTACAACCGGCATGCAATTAATATATGATTTCCAAAACGTCTGAATTCTAAAACGTGATTAGACAAGTTTACATGGGTTAAAAATTTGCTAATAATTCATGATAATTGATGCAGTTTTGGTGTAAAAAGCCCATCTTACAAAAGCGAGTTAATGTTTTATACAAAAAGTTGTGGCACATGCGACATGCTATTACGACTAAGATTAAAATACATTAGGCTGAATGAGTTTAAAAGCGTTGGATATTTTTAACGACTGTGTACTGTCTTTAAAAGTATTATTTTTATAAATACGACGATTATGCGTTATAAATCTTTGCCTCGGCGCCGGGTGCGCCGGCGGCGGCGGCGGCGTCGCGGCGCTCGCGACTACGCCGAGTGGTTCCCAGTGGCGCTACAAAGCGTGGAGTCGGCTTCCTTACGACTAACTGAACATAATTTTCTTGACTAATTTAATAATATTATCGCAATTAAAGGATAACTTCCTTTCTGTCACGATACAACTAATTTTAGCCGTATGCAGGAGATTCGGTGTACGCAATCAGTTGCACATTTGTTCTAATTTATGTATCCTGAGATGAGAATTTAATTGGTACCTACCTTTTAATTTTAACTTTGAAAAGCTGACGCGTGTTCGTATATTTTGTTCAGTTTGTCGGTTACCGTGTTTTAAGAAAAAGTAAATAAACTCTTTTAATTTAAATCTATGCATGCCGTAGTATAATAAAAATGTTCTGTTGAGGTAATAAATGACAAAACCTATCAATATTTTATCAACATCTATTCGTCGTGTCTGTCGAGCATTTGGAATATTTCTCGATATATTCCACAGTGGGTAGCGTACGGCGCGCGCATAGTTGGCGCCTCGCCAACGACACTGCATCGCCGGATGCTTGGAGCCTGAAGAATCCGAACAACGACGTATCAAACCGATCATAGACTGTCTATTATAATAAACACAGAATTAGGTTCGGACTATTCTCCAAACATAGGCATTAGAATTAATTTATGGTATCTACGAGTGGAATCCTGCGCAACTTCGTTCGTATGAAGTTGTACTTTTTTTGAAATAGTGGGGTTGAAATTTTGAAAAATAATTCCTTGAGTGTATGTCTGCTAAGCGGTGCCTCAGTTTATTTCTCAAATTTTAAATCCTTAGGCCTTGTAGTGTCGGACTGACTGACTCATCACGAAATATAGTGATGAGTTATTCAAGGTCAGTGAGTAGACCTCTTGTAGTACAGGCTCTTCACCTAATTTCAGCAATAAATACCTAGTGAATTACTAAACTTATTACTTTCTCCCAAGTAATGGAGTCTTTTTTACGTAAGATTAGACAGTCGAGAGACAAAATTCTATAGGTATTTTGCTTGAAATTGAGGTTGGCAGGTGCTGGTTTAGCTCTACTATGGCAAAAGCTGACCAACTAAAATAACGATTCACGGTATCTGCTCCCGCGCATCTTCGGTAGATTCTCTCTGACATAACGATTTTGTAACAATGCTTTCCAATTTATGTTTTATATGCGTTGCAAACAGATTCATGCTCTAAAATTTATAACAACTAAAATTTATGGGCAACTTCCTTAATAAATAAATCGTAATATTATCGTAGGTATTATTTAAAGCTCATTGCACATTACTATTTATTATGATTAGGTATTCAGTCTGTAAACTTTGTGTAAGGATCATAGATGGTATGCGGTATATAATTTTCACTTTGATCGGATTTTTGCGCTATCGAGATTATTAAAAGTAAGCAAGTCTGCATGGGCAACTGTTCGCAACTGTGGTGACAGATTTTTTAGGCCGAGATCGATAGTTTACCGTGCCCACTTTGATCAGATTTCAGCGCTATCGAGACTATTGTAGAAAGTATGGGTAAGACCGTATGGCCTATGGCGCGCAACTGATGCGGTGTTTTCACGCTGGAGATCACTTACCGGGATAGACTACCGTGCCTAAAGCACGAAAACGCTCTCTACTGTAATAAATTCAACCAACAATCACTCATTCAAAATTATGATGACGTAGAACTTAGATTTTGTGGATCCCACAAAATGCAAGGCCAACGTGGGAGACCAAGAATGAGATGGCGGGGCGAACTTGACTCCTTAGATCGTGGCCTGTCACTGCGATGAATCGTCGAGGGAAGGCAGTGGGACAAAAACGGCTAAGTAATAATAGAACTTAGATAAAGGGTCCTTATTTTTATGATGACCAGACAAAGTGGTGGTAACCTTGCAGTTAAGTAAGCTTTTATGCCCTAAATTCGTAGCTCAGGGCTTTATATGGGTCTCTGTCGTTCCAATGTCCTAAGAGGCAACCCCTACTGTTTTACGGTTGAACCATTACCTATGTCCTTGGTAAACACAATAAACGCACAGCGTGGTAAGCAAAGTATTAAAATTCTATGTAAACATATTTCATAAACAACAAGCTAATGGAACAAGCATATATACGGCCCACCTGATATTAATGTTGTTATTGTGATTCTCTTCAAAATCTCTGCATCACTTGCCAACCATGCAGAGAATGCAAAATCATTTCACGGCACTTAAATTGACTAGAAAGAGCTTTACGAGTTCAGTGAATATAATTTGACGATGGATTTGAAGCAACTCGACTGTCTGAAGGAATCACAGTAAATGTAAAAGAGTTAGGTGCTTTAGTAGAGACAAGCTACAGACTCAGCCGAGCAACAACCTGATGCTTGAGCAAAGACTGCTTTTGTATTGCCTATATATACGTCTCACTTAGTTGAACTGGAACCACACTGGAACTTATTATATAGCACTTTTTAAACTTTCGCGTTCATAACACATACTGACACGGGTATTATATAGCACTTTTCATTTTGTAGAAGGATTATAAAAAAACAATAGTAGGAGGAACCACGCCGTAATTTGTTGCCTGCTCTACTAGGCTCAGTCGCGTGGAACTAGCACCTAGACTCACCCAGCTTTAAGACGTTTCAAAGTGATTGTTTAACTGAATAGGTAAACAGATAGAGACAGTATAGAGAGGGTAGATTTTGACTTTGACTCAGACTCAAGCATTGTTTCTGCATACGGCCCTAGTGAGCTTGACGAATATGTCATGCGCTGGTTAGCCTAATATATCTGTCAAAAGATTCCAGGTACGAAAGATACAAGTAGGTACAAATGCCTACGGTTTGACAGACTTTGTATGAGCGGATAGGCAACCATAAGGCTTCATAAGAGGAAAGACGGAAAGGATAGTAAGTACATCAGCTTTAAATTATTCATGCTGTGTAGTACACACTGACACATCTGACATTGTAGCATGCTTTATTTTGGATTTGAAATATCCTCGTTATATATTTCCATCGGTGCATTTGAACAGGCCAAGGCTCCTAAATTGATTGATGCACAAGGTCATTATTGTAATATGAAGTATACAATATTCATGTATGAGGGAAGCTGCATGATTAACATATGATTTCACTCACATGCAAAAATAGCCCTAGTTAACACCAAACGAAATTGAAAAATTATACACAATTTATATATCACTTAAAGCAATTTTAGTGCCATAGTAATAAAAAAGGTTGAATGAAGGGTTGTATACAGTCCACATATCCTCTTTTGGTTTAGTTTCATAAGAAAAAAAAGTAATCTTGATAATTTCTTGAATATATTGCTGTTTTCAAAGGTGATTCTTTATTTTGGCGGGCGAGTGTATATGCGTACAAAGAAACGGTTTAGAGCAACGGACACTGAGATTGTAATATTTTGATGATGCAATATTGTTGCCCAGTTTTATAGAACAACCATCTGTAAGCAATTTACCTTGATGTTTATTAAAACAATCACTGGTGGTACAAGAAACCGTAATGTCATTGACTGGGAAGTTTTTATTTTCACCAAATGTTCCATGAGGTCAGTCGGGAGTAAAACCCATCTGTTGGTGTCGAATTACTGACAATTAGCCGTTTGGGAGACAGCTGCCGGGAGCGTCGCCCAAGAACGCGACATTGTTATACCTACATTTCAACGTTCGACCCAATTATCACCTGAAGCCAGTGGTCTTATTCTTACAGCATCTTACTAAAGCAGAAATTAATCAGTTTGTATAGTGAAGCAGTTGCTGTTTTCCGGTAAATACATTGTTGACGCATGTCACAGTCCTTTCCGTCATCTGTCGTGTTATCAATGGTGACTAATGACGTAAATACATCAACATAAATTCCTTACATATCGAAATAGGTGGTGCCCTGTCTATGCAATCTGCCTCATCCAGTAGTACGTTATCGCACTACTATGTAAAGCAAAGTTCGCCAGATCCCGGGCTATATTTTCGCATTCGATCGAGCAAGTGCGATAATGGCTCAGCCTCAATTCGCAGCAGGACCACTCACACTGAAGTCTGGGTAATTTTCCTTTGATATACTCGCGGCCAAGTATGCCTGCTGTGAGTTTCTTTCTGTTTAATTTTATGAAGTGCCGAACTGGCAGTTGACCTTACAATACAATTGCAATTCATGATATTGACAATGTTTTCATATGTTACTTACTGACTGAAATGTAAGTATTTGTCTCTAGTTCCGACTTTATTAGTGATAGTAATACGAAATGGCATGTGTGCAAAGACTGAATGCAAAGATTTGCGAGGGTAGAACATCAAGGCTAGCACATTAGCTTTGAAAGCGTTGTCAAGTGCTAAAAAGTCGAATATGAGAAGAGCCGAGTGCCTACCATAATAATTGTGGCACTCATTTTTGTGCTTCGTTTTCTTATCCATTTCAAGAAAGAAAATCAATTTAAGAACAACAAAAACTTACACAACTTTTTTACGAAAGATTTAATTATAAACTTTATGATGAAGTAGGTCGATGGATACCTAGTTTTTTATAGAATTATAAAGCTACATTTTATAATATTTTAATAAAGTATTAAAATATGATTACTTTGTTCTTAGCTTTCTTCTGTTTTGACTGGCCTCTAGCTCAGTTGGTAGTAGCTCTGCCTTCTGCGCCGTAGGTCGTGGGTTCGATCCCCACCGAGAACAAATATTTGTGTGGTAAACATAAATGTTTGTTCTCTGTCTGGGTGTTATATTGTATTCTAAGTATGTATTTACAAAAAAAAAATGTATTCAAGTATTATATCAGCTATCTGGTTCCCATAGTACAAGCTCTGCTTAGTTTGGGGCTGGGTAGTGCTGTGTGAATTGTCCACAATATTTATTTATTTATTTATTTATTGTTTACATGCGCCTGCATTATCTGGCGGCCTTTCTCGAGGCCGCGACTGACCTGGATTCCGCGCTGGCGAGTGACTCATTGTTGTGGTGCGCTACGCAACTAGCATGCTTGATATTGTATTACACGTACGATTACACGAACTTTACGACTAGGGTTCATCGTAAAAACAAAGATAAAAAGATGAAAGTTTGTTTTAGTTCGGCTGTAGCGTTCCTATTTTGGGGTTTGAGATCGGTTTGTAGCACGTTTAAAGTATGTTTATGGGTAATGCTAATTGATAAAGTATCTCTTGAAGGTTTGTTCTACTCTAGTATACCAAATATAATGTTTAAATATTCTTTGATTTACAAGACCTTTGTTTGGAGCTGCAAAATGGGTTTTAAGGCAAAATATAATAAGCAGTCAAAAATATTTAGGCTTTCTAATCTTTGATCTCATAGTTGAACCCACTCAAGTACTCATAACTCATGAAAAGTTGAGAGAGTCAAAGTCGTATACTTTCTAAAGTCAACGACCGACAAGACTTTGAATTTCAGATGTCAACAATTTCTTAGGGAGTGCTCTCACCTGTGATTTGTGGCTTAGTTCATTATTGTACCATCAGAGTTCATCAACTTGCAGGGTTCATAATCCTAGTTTACTACAAAAGGTATAAACAGTTGTAAAGGTATTATATGGCTTCCCGTTTCGTAGAAAATATAGATGCGGTGACTTATTTCGCTAATTTGAATTATTTTACGTGCAATCGGTACCTACCTACTACCTAAGCTTGTAAGACTACAACATTTGGATTTCTTTGGAACTTTGAGATGGGATATAAATGGTGTCTTTAAGTTTCCGGCATTTTTTCCAAGTTTGCTTAGAATGATTATTGTCAGCTAATTAAATCTTAAACAATATTTAAAGTACAGGGTATACTCCGCTATTTAAAAGAGTTGGGCTAGCTGGGGTAAGGTTTGGCAGGGGGACAATGCACAATACACCCCATCGCGGGACGTCAGTGCAAATCTTATTCCCCCAACACAATTAGAATTAGAATTAGTACAGGCTAGGTAGGCTAAGTTTCTATATAAAATATAATTCTACTCTATTCAGATGTTGCTTTTTTTATATTTCACTCGTAATCAATCAAGAGTCTAATCTCAATAGCTGTTTACTTCCACATGGATGAACTCGGATGACCCCGGTGACAAAGTTCACGCGAGATCTTACGAGTTGCGATTCGACTGTTCGAAGAGGTAATAAACCCACGTGACAAGTGAACCAAAACAAGGAGTGATCAATTTTCTGGTAAGGTTTGGATATGGCATATCAGATTTTTCACAAGCTTCTGGTCGCAGAACGAAGGGTACTGCGAAAAATCCTGGGCCCAGTCCAACGCGAAGATGGACCCTGGAGGGTGAGGAAGAATCGGGAGGTTGCGGAGCTCGTGGCTGAACCGAATATCATCGGCGAAACAAAAGCACATCGCCTACGATGGTTCGGCGACGTGCTACGAATGGGGCAGGATCGGGCGGTAAAGCGGGCTTTCCTGGGAGTGCCAGTCGGACGGCGACCAGTCGGCTGACCCAGATACCGGTGGAAGGACGAAGTAGAGAAGGATCTCTGCTCTCTTCGAGTTTCCAACTGGCAAGAGGTGGCGCAGGAGAGGGACCGGGGGCTTTCTATTGTGTTGTGCCAAAACCCACTTCGGGGTTGATGCGCCGGCCGCCGGGATAGTAAGTAGTAGTAAGTATATCAGATTTTTAAGGCTGGGCTCATATTCATAATGCTCATATAGCAGTCATTTCACTTAGCAGGCCGCATTAGTGACGAGATACCTACTTTTAGCTAGCCGCTAAAATGTGTCAGACATTATAAATATGGGGTCTGTTTACCGCCTATGAAACAATATCTTCTTATCTACGGCAGTTTACAAAATCTCATCAATAACTTTAAGGCATAACATGTTGTAGACTATTACGTAGCGCTACGCCGTAGCATGCGCTATTAGAACTGGGAAACTTATACTTAGCCACCAACTTAACTGTTCAGCTGACCAAAGACAACTCATAATGTTATTTCATTTTGTTTTGAACATTTATATTTTCTGAGCAGATTAATTGATAGCCCTGTAATACATAGCACCTTGAAACCACCAGCGGAATTTGCAAGTTTTTGATGGTCTGATGACAAGTAGTCCTACCACAAACTCTGTCTGGCTATGTTTCTGGCTCTGGGTTTGAGTATGTGTGAGAGCTGACTAAATAAATCATAAGTCGAAACGTCACACACACACATTAATACACTGGTGAGCACTCACACAGACTCTAAACCAGTGGAAAGTTTTTTTTATTTTTTATTATTAATTAATCATAATTATCCTGGACTGAAATTTGATAGGCAACCCATATAGAATTGGCATGTTTAATCCTTATTAATATTATAAATGCGTTTGTAACTCTGTCTGTCTGTCTGTCTGTCTGTCCTCCTGTCCGGCTTTCACGCCAAAACTACTGAACCGATTGAAATGAAATTTGGTACACAGATAGTTGAGGGCCTGAGGAAGGACATAGGCTACTTTTTATTGCGAAAAAAGGGTTGTAAGGGGTTGAAAATAGGGGTTGAAAGTTGTATGGAAGTATCGTCATTTTTAGAGCTAGAAACTTAAAACTTATTTTTTAGTCTGTTGATTTGATATAAAAAAATATGACATTCAACGTTTGTGCTGGGGGGGTAGAGGGAGGGGAGTACAGGGGGGAGTGTGGAGGGGAGTACAGGGGGGAGTGTGGTGGGGAGTACAGGGGGGAGTGTGGAGGGGAGTACAGGGGGGAGTGTGGAGAGGAGTACAGGGGGGAGTGTGGAGGGGAGTACAGGGGGGAGTGTGGAGGGGAGTACAGGGGGAGTGTAGAGGGGAGGTGCGGGGGGAGTGTGGATGGGAGTACAGGGGGGAGAGTAGAGGGGAGTACAGGGGGGAGTTGGAGGGTAGGTGCGGGGGGAGTGTGGAGGGGAGTACAGGGGGAGTGTGGAGGGGAGGTGCGGGGGGAGTGTGGAGGGGAGTACAGGGGGAGTGTGGAGGGGAGGTGTGGGGGGAGTGTGGAGGAGAGTACAGGGGGAGTGTGGAGGGGAGGTGCGGGGGGAGTGTGGAGGAGAGTACAGGGGGAGTGTGGAGGGGAGGTGCGGGGGGAGTGTGGAGGGGAGTACAGGGGGAGTGTGGAGGGGAGTAGCGAGGGGGGATTCGGGGGGGTACAGGGGGAGTGTGGAGGGGAGATGCGGGGGGAGTGTGGAAGGGAGGTGCGGGGGGAGTACAGGGGGATTGTGGAGGGGAGTCTGGGGGGAGTGCGGGGGGAATGTGGGGGGGTGTTGAGGAGAGTGGGGGGAGTGTGGGGGGAGTTCGGAGAGGAATGCGGGGTTGATGAAAGTGTGGCGTAGTACGACGCCATATGTCTAAGTTTAGTAAGAGGGCAGACGACTGTGTCACGTGCACGCGAATATGACGTTGTTATTTAATTACTGTTTTCTTTCGCTGCAAATTAAAAATGCTACCCATAGACACTATACCACGCGGACGAAGTCGCGGGCACAGCTAGTTAAATATAAAATACGTTTCATTAAATAACCAGCTCTTGTGAAGGTTCTTCTATAGCGGGATCCTATACTAAGACTATAAAGCATTCTACTCCCGGCTAGCTCGTTCTGTGCCAGCTTAGTGTCGTAAAAAATTGTGGAGCCGGTTTTATTCAGTTTCCGTAGTTATTTTTGAGCACGTGCTAATATGAATCAACGAGTTATACAACTTCTAAAACATGCTTATTATATAAATATTTCTGCACTTGATACGCGAACACCTGCGCTTGAATTATAGCTAAATTAGGAGCACGTGACTTACTCCCGCACGTTGTCGGCAACGAACAGATGTTACGTGCTTATAGTAGGTCTTACTGAAACTCAATTCGTGTTTCTCTGTCTGTTTGTCGCATTAGGAATTAGAACAGGGTCAATACTGATTACTAATCGGTATTGACCCTGCATAGCTAAATAGATAACTTTTATTAGTTATGTAAAAAACTTGCTTTCGTTGACAATTGATATGCCTCACAGTTCAATTGATACATAGACCTGTAGGCCTACCACAAGCTCTGTCCGGCTCTGACTCTGGCTCTGGTTTTGAGTCTGTGTGAGTGCTTGCTAGTGTATGTGTCGTTTTGTCGTAGGAAGGCTCCTGCCTGTAGGTTGTGGATCCTTGAGAGAAGAAACATTAATTGTGTGTGTTTGTATTTGTTCTCATTTACGTAATATTATACGTACCTATGTAAATATTTGTAATATAAAGTTGGTTCTGTAAATGCTTAGAAATAAGTGTAAACGATTAACCTATTAGGTTTACATAATACAAAATGTATGTGTAAGTATAGCATGACTTGAAATTTGTTTTGAGAGCCGTTATGTTTCAATAGATTTGGATAAGATTTCAATCAAAACACATGTATATTTTATTCATATGTCACTCTAATAACAGCTAAATAGAACGAAAATTGGGGCAAAAATAGAGCAAAAATATCATGGTTCCATTACGTTTTTCCACGTTTTAGAAAACAGAAAATTGACATGAGCAAGTAGGTGCCCTAAAGAGAGGACGTGACATTTCTCAAATACGTTATCCCGATAATATGAACCGTCCATCACAAAATGGAACCAGATTGAGTTTTCGATATGAATCGGAATCCCCGTGCGATAATATCTCTACGCTTGTTTTAGTGAACTTTCTTCAAATATACGACACTCATTTTCAGCCTTGTAGAAGCATGGATAGAGATTATTTTGGTATGGTATGTTCGCCCGGCAGGTGGGGTGCTTGACCGCACACTTGACATACCTTAGCGATGCGTGCGTGACTGGCGCCCAACAAATTAGAAGGCGGAGATTAAGTTGTCGCGAAGGAATTCAGCTCCACGTGGCTGCCACCGGTGGACGACCTACCGACAGGTTCACTTCCCATCTCCACCCATCTTTCCACGTTTCAAGCACTCAGGTAAACAATATATCCTTAATAGCGCTATACCTAAAACTGAAGAGGCAACTTTGCTTATTGTTTATGAGTTTTATGCTAACATAAAATGCTTTTATTCCCGTGCATTTTTATAAAGTGTACATTTCGAAGCAATTTCTTGATAAGTTTGGACTATAACTCAACAAAGTTTTGTTATTTACATGATATTATACATGATATTAACGAGACGCTTTCTTGTTCCCCTGAGCATAAATATGGGGAACAAGAAAGCGTCTTTTTTCGTCTTGTTTGGGTCTGATGCGGATTGTTATTCATACATTTTCTTAGAAACTACATTCCATGGTCAATTAAAATAATTGTAAACAAGCGGTTATGACAATATTTGAGAAGACGTGGAATCATCAATGTGCCAAATACCGAGAAATTATGTTTTCTCGGCGACAACTGTGAATCAGGAACTCAATGAAAATCCGTGGGCGAATAATCCGTTTTATTTTTACTACTGCGGTTTTGTGATGTGATTCAATAAAGGGTTAATATTAGCCTTTGTTATTTATTATTATGTCGTTTAGTGAAAACAAATGCAGTGCCATCAATAATACGCGATTATTTTAGAGTGTCAAGTGAGGAGTAATGAGAGGAAATGTGAGGAATGAGAGGAAAGGCCTGCGCACACCTAGGTCGCTGGCGATGGCGATCAATGAAACGCTGCCAAATATCGCTGTCAAATGTGACAACGTTTCACTGATCGGCGATCAGTGAACGCCAGCGACCAAGGTGTGCGCAGGCCTTAACGGTGATGACTCCAAGTGTGGCCAATATAATCGTCGTTTGCAGTGTTGTTATTCCGGTCTAAGTTCGCAAATTCCGAAAAAAAAATCATAAGTGTGAAATGTTTTTCTAACTACGAAAGATATGAAAAAATCGGATGTTGTTGGATGAGAAATGCGGCTCAATATCGCTTAAAGAAGAGTCATACAATTTAAAGAATTACGTGAACTATGAGAACGACGAATGAGTTACCCCAACATCTAATCAGTAGGCCTACCACGAGCTCTGTCAGGCTCTGGTTTTGAGTCTGTGTGAGTGCTCACCAGTGTATTATACTATATGTGTGACGTTTCGACTTAGGGTTTATTTTGACAGCACTCACAGACTCAAAACTAGAGCCAGTGACAGAGCCAGACAGAGCTTGTGGTAGACCTAAAGGTAAGGGCTTTTTCATGAGACACACATACTTTTTTATCTTATTCAGAGCAGTTTCTAGGCGAATATAAACTAAACGTCATCGGAAAGTGTTTATTATTGCGACACATCTGAACAAATATTTGGATTCTCGTTATAGCTCAGATCATTTAGTTCCTGTGGGATCGAAATGAAATTGGACCAGCCCCAACGAACGGCACGTGGCAGGCATACCGTCATAATACGTGATGACAAACCATAAATAAGTACCGCTAATGATAAAACATTGACTACATACATATGCACAAGAGTAAATTAATTTAAATAATTGTTATTGAACCGTAATTTTCAACATTTTAACGATCTTTAATATTGTTGAATAAGGAAAGAAAGTGGGACAGACAGTAACTAATTTCAAGGTATAAACCATCTGCATTTAATTATTTTTTTTCTTTTTCTATTAAAACGTTTACAACAATTAAAGACAATAACAATTTACGGGTAACACAACACAAGTGAAAGAAAGTGAACAACAATATTGAAATATAATACCCATTCTAAATAAAAATGTTCGGTCTCAACCCAGATGACATACACAAATACATCTTAAAATATTAATTACAGCAAATAACGTAACAGCAAACGTATGTAGTAACGTATCAACAATATTTTATATAATAAAAGCATACTTAGAAACAAAGCTTTTTATGGAAAAGATGACAAACAGACTTAAAGCCTTTAGTGAAATGCTGTCAAATGTCGCTGTCATATGTCCAATTTGACATCTATCAAATACATGTATTTCATGTATTTTGTTATTTGACATGTATTTCAGCGCTTCACTGATCGCTACCACATAGAACGCTTAGAGGTGCGCAAGGCTTTATGGCCCATTTAGTGAATTAGGTCTTTGTCGCCCACATAGACACCAACGACATCATCATTACGGATAATTCTATCTAGGTATGAACCCAGAAATACAATTTTTAAAGGTCTCTCTAATTATGGAAATAAATCACTTAGTGTTGAGATGTACTCGAAGACGAATGCGGCCGTATTTATGTCCATTTTCTGCTTAGGGATTAAAAATAAAATATCGAAAATTGCGTTGAAAGCCGAAGGTCAACATTTTGAAATAACTTCCTCAATTCTTCATCTCGGTTTGGGACAAAGACACTGAATATGAGCGAGCGAATGATGTACGCTTTATGTTCTAAAGGGTAGTTAATTTTAATAAAGAGTGTATTAGGGAGATTTATTTTTTGTTCAGTGTATTTAAGCCGTGAAAACGTTTCATCAAACAGTTGTTTAAAGATAATTAGGATCATAAAGGGTCAAGAGTTTTATTGTTTTATAAGTATCCATCATTGTCATCTTTGTTCCGACAAATATAAATTGAGTTGCTAAATGGAGGCATCCCTAATAAGTTATATAAGTTTTAAGGAAGACTTCGCTCTCATCGATGAGACCGCCCGGTGTATTCCACGATTCAATTGAATACCGACAAGGTATAATCAAATTTTGTGTTAATTTTAATAAATAAAATAAAATTTTGTGGATAGACAACACACGCACATGCAGAGCTTGTGCATGATAGCTGATATAATACTTGTATTTTACTTTGTAAATAAAATAATACACTCAGACAAAGAAATAATAGCTTCATTCATCGCACAAATAATAATAATCGTTCTCGGTGGGGATCGAACTCACGAGCTACGGCGCAGAATGCAGAGCTACTACCAACAGAGCTGAGAGGCCAGTCATGAGTTTTTTTTTTTTTTTTTATTTATTTGGGTAAACAAACAGTATCACAATACATATTGCTAAAGTAAATGTTATATCTAAGTTTTGTTGGTAAATGAGAACGCAACCATATTTAGCTCTGTGTGTTGGCATCACCTTCGTTATTGTTAGTTTGCCTACACTGAGCTGTAAACACTGTAATGGCGTGACGTGTCCAATAAAACTACAATTGCATTTTCAAACCGTTTTATATTTAATTCCAACCAAATATCAACATGGTAGCAGAGCGTGGTTCGGAGAATTAAATACAGTAAATACGCAGAAGAAATTTGAAAACCGGCAAGAGAGTTTTATCAGTCATATTGTTGAAAGTGCCGTGTGCCGGTAACCTAACTTTGGAGGAAACGGCGGCGGCGGTCGGCGCGTGGTGTTTTTTTTCCTGCTAAGAAGATGTCGAACACTTATCACAGTGGTCACAACCCATTTCATATTGACCGACTCGTTGGCCGAGAAAACTATGCGAGTTGGAAATTCGCCGTACGAGCGTATTTAGAGTTGGAAGATTTGTGGAGCTGTGTCACCGGTACAAACACTGATGAGAAAAAGGAAATCAAGGCAAAATCTAAGCTAATACTATTGCTAGACCCAATCAACTATGTACATGTTCAAAGTGCGACCAAATGTAAAGAAGTTTGGGAGTGTTTGGAACAAGCTTTTGATGACAGCGGGTTGTACAGAAGAGTTGCCTTGTTAAGAGATCTTATCACGACTACTTTGGACTCTTCTCGGAGCGTGGATGATTATGTAAATAAAATATTGTCGACCGCTCACAAGCTCAGAAACATAAAGTTTGATATTGATGATGAATGGCTTGGAACGCTGATGTTGGCTGGTTTGCCGGAAGAATATAAGCCAATGATAATGGGATTAGAGAGCTCCGGTATCAAAATCAGTGCAGATTCTATTAAAACAAAACTCCTGCAGGAAGTTTAATGCTCAGAGAACTCAGCATTCTTCACTAGGAACAAAGGACCCAGATGTTATAATTGTAATAAGCATGGACATTTTGCTAAGAATTGTCGTGCTCCGAAGAACGATCCAAATAACTCAGAAAATTCAGAAGAAAATAAAGGCTTTGTTGCAGCTTTTTCAGCTTCTTCACCGAAAATGAATCCGGACCTGTGGTATGTGGACTCAGGTGCCTCCATGCACATGACCAATAGAAGTGATTGGATGTATGATGTGACAAGTCCTCCGGTACCCACCATAATCGTTTCCAGTAAGACACCATTACCTGTGGAAAGTATGGGAAAGGTTAATTTATTGATGGATAATAATAAAGACAATAAAATTCAGGTAAAACAAGTTTTGTACATACCCAAGCTTGCTGCAAACCTGCTTTCAGTGAGTGCAATGGTGAAAAATGGCTGCAAAGTGAATTTTAGAGACAAAGGCTGTGATATTTATGACAAAAATGACAAACTCTTGTGTTCAGCCTCACTAGAGAACAATTTGTATCGGCTAAAGACCCATAGAGAAGTATTTTCGAACCTGTCATGTTCAGATAATTTATACAATGCTGTCCTGTGGCATAGACGCATGGGACACTTAAATTTTTCAGATGTAAACAAGCTGCCAGAGTGTGCTGAGGGAGTAAACATGTTTGATGAGCAGAAAGGTCCTATCACATGCACAACCTGCCTCATGGGAAAACAAACCAGACTACCCTTCAACAATGTTGGTTCGAGAGAATCACAACATTTACAGCTTATTCATACTGATTTATGTGGACCTATGGAACAAGAGTCACTGGGAGGTATGAAATATTTTATTACCTTCATAGACGATTATTGAGACATTCTCGGACTGGTGCGATATTACTGCTGGCGTGCCGCAGGGAGGTGTTCTCTCCCCTCTTCTTTTTTCAGTCTTCATAAACTCCATAACTCAGGTTATTTCTTCTCACTGCCACCTGTACGCCGACGACTTACAACTCTACCGACATTTTAGTGCTAGTGAGATGCCCGAGGGCATTGACCGAATTAACGCTGACCTGGACTGTATTGGTATGTGGGCCAAAAGCTTTGGTCTGCTAGTCAATCCTGCAAAGTCCCAGGTTCTAATCTTAGGTAGCCCGTATATGCTAGCTAGGGTTTGCAAGTCTCCTCCTTTAGTTACTTATGATGGCGAACACTTGCCTTTTTCTAGTAAGGCCAAGAACCTTGGGGTCATTTTTGACGGCAGCTTATCTTGGGGAAGCCATATCAATGAAATCAGCAAAAGAGTCCACTTTTCGTTTCAGTCTCTCAAGCGTCTCCAGAAATTTCTTCCGTTTAAAACTAAAATTACTCTTGCTCAAACCTTGATGCTGCCACTCATCGACTATGCTGATGTTTGTTTTCTTGATGCCACGGAGGAACTGCTCAATAAGCTCGAACGACTTCAAAACTTGTGCATCCGTTTCATATTCGGACTGCGCAAGTTTGATCACGTCTCTGAGTTTAGATCCAAATTAAAATGGCTTCCTATTCGTCGTCGCCGTGATCTTCACGTAGTGGCGCTTCTCTATAAAACTCTTTACTGTCCTCTTTCTCCTAATTACCTCCGTGAGCGCTTCGAATTCCTGGTCCCGCGTGGTGAGCCGTGCAGGACTGCTACTTCCCTCCTCCTCAAAACCCCTCAACACTCCTCTAGCCGCTACGGTGGCTCTTTTACCGTAGGTGGGGTCAAGTTATGGAACGCCTTACCACACGATATTCGCGCTAGTCCATCGCATAGCATATTTAAGAGGAAAGTTAAGGCGCACTATCTGTCTCTGTGAACTGTGATACGTATTGTTATGTATGTATTTTTTATGTATTGTATTTTTATTATTATTTAAGTATTATATGCCTATATTTATTTTGCATACTAGTAAATTTATTCATCTAAGTATTCCTTGTTATTTTTACTTTCTTTTTAATGTACACAAACCTGCCTATATTGTCACCTCTCTCTAGCCTCAAAGGTTTGCTGTAAGAAAACTCTATTCAGGGTTAAGCTCGCCTTTGTACATGTCCTCTATTTCTGTTTTTTTCCTGTGTTTTATATTGTGTACAATAAAGAATTAAGAATTAAGAATTATACAAGAAGAGTTCATGTGTATATTTTGAAAAATAAGCTGAATATTATGGAAATTTTCAAAGATTACAAGAATAGGGTAGAAAATGAAACTGACAAAAAGATAAAAGTTATTCGTCCAGATAATGGAAAAGAATATTGCAATAAAGACTTTGAAAACTTCTTAAGAAGGCATGGAATAGAGCATCAAACAAGCACTCCGTACTCACCCCAGCAGAATGGTCTTGCCGAAAGAATGAACAGGACCCTGGTAGAAAAAGCTAAGTGCATGCTACTTGATGCAAAATTGTCAAAGCAATTATGGGCAGAGGCTTTAGCCACAGCAGCATATGTCATAAACAGGTCACCCACAAAGTCAATTCAAGGTAAAACACCCATGGAGATGTGGTCTGGTATGAAACCTGACCTATCAAACGTGAAAGTTTTTGGCTCTGAGGTTATGACACAAGTACCTAAAGAAAAACGCCAAAAATGGGATTATAAATCAAAGAAAGAAAGAAAGAAAGAAAGAAAGAAAATACATTTATTTTGGACACACAACACACATAAACACAGCACAAACAGAGTACATAACACAAAAAGAAAGAAAACAGAATAGTAAACAGAACAAAGAGTAAATACAAATATAATTGTAAGTGGAGCACAAATCCGTCTGTGCGCGTGTCCTTATGCGCGTGAGCCAAAACCGGTCCCATCTCAGAAAGTTAATATTTGTTGGATACTGTGAATCAACAAAAGGCTATAGAGTGCTTGATCCAGAAACTAATAAAATTTTTAAAACCAGAGATGTAAAATTTTTGGAAAATGTTGAACGGTATCATCATAATACATACATACCCTGTGTAACCAGCAATCTTGAGATGCAGCCGCCTGTGGAGCCTTGCGAGGAGGAATTGGAGATTGATTCAAATCAATCATTGAGTGATGATTACCTCTCTGGTGACAACAATGACTCATCCTACACACCAGAAGAATCAAATGAAAGCGACACACCAGCTCGTAATGTTACTTTACGTCCACGCATAGCTGTCAAGTATGCAGAGAAGGATGAGCTTGATGTGAGTTACTTTTGTCCCGTGCTTGAATTAAATGATCCTCAGACGCTAGATGAAGCCCTTTCATCTCCAAATGCAGATCAGTGGAAGGAGGCAATGCAGGAGAAATATAATTCTTTGATCAAGAACAAAACCTGGTCACTGGTTGATCTGCCATCCGGTAAGAGAGCCTTACCTAGTAAATGGGTCTTCAAGACAAAAAAAACAATGAAAAAGGCGAGATTATTCGCTTCAAAGCGAGAAATGATAAAAACACAACTGAATAAATCAAGGAAAAATTGAAGAAGGAACTAAGAACCTAAAGTTGTATTATGTCAAAGAAGACTCAAGAGAGATAACTGGATATTGTGATGCAGCGCACTAGTTATATACTGTGAATACCAAAGTACTATAAAGCTGGCATCAACGGACTGTTAAAAGCCTAAAACTAAGCATATAGACATTCGTTTTCATTTTCTTAGAGAAAATATTGTTAATTCTAAAGTTCGATTCTTATTTGTTAATGGTTGTCATATGGTAGCGGATAATTTAACTAAGGGTACCTACCACGTATGAAAAACATTTTTATTGTATCAGTAAAATGGGTTTGCGTTCTGTAGGGAGTGTTGGTAAATGAGAACGCAACCATATTTAGTTCTGTGTGTTGGCATCACCTTCGTTATTGTTAGTTTGCCTACACTGAGCTGTAAACACTGTAATGGCGTGACGTGTCCAATAAAACTACAATTGCATTTTCAAACCGTTTTATATTTAATTCCAACCAAATATCAACAAGTTTTATTAATTGTGGTACCAACACCGTTTACCACAGATTATTTCAAAAGTGTTAACTTAACCTAAGTTATGAGAAGTGTGTAGTAAGGTACTATACTAAATTCTCAAGAATCAATTTTTTGAAGCTGCTAGGACGCGCTACCGCAATGTCTAAAGAGTTAAAGTTGGTATTAAACGAGTGAACTAAGCGGTACAAAGGAGATCGCTTACCAGCATTAGTGCGACAGCGAGCTATTGCAAATAATTGGCATGGATTACGGCAGCGAGTTGGACCTACAAAAAAGGTTTTTTTCTTCACAGTTTATCTAATTCAGATATGAGATTCAAAAGTTTACAGTAAAAGCGTAACATTTCAGGATATAATATAATACAGTGTAACATCAGTGTTAAAAATGTTTGTTCTCGATGGGGATCAAATTAAATCGAATCAAAAGTTATTTATTTATGATGCCACACAACAATGGGATCATTCGGAGATGAGTTAATATCTTTATGCTAAAAATTTATTCGTAAAATATGTATGTAAATATACAGGGGCCTAATTCTCGGGCCGATCTCGATCATATTGCTATTTTATTTTATTGCTTCTTTTCACAACCCCGCGCTTTTTCACGGCTTTCCGTATATCGTAGCTGTCGAGGCTTTTACGATGAGGTCGTTGATGAATTACTCAAGGAAATCTGCCATTCTCTCTTCGAAAAGAAGCAATAAAATAAAATTGCAAAATGATCTAGATCGGCCCGAGAATTAGGCCCCAGGTAGTAGGTAAGTATCAAAGTTCTCATTAGCAAGTTCTTTTACCTTCTTCTAGGCAGATGGATAGATCAAAGAAAATTCACGACAAATTAAATAAAAACAACAAACAAATTAAATAATAAAAACACAAAATTAAGTTTGGAAGTTTTTGAAACTTACACATTTATACTTTCTTACAAAACCTCTCGGTACAGTGACCTCCCTTAAGTAAGGGTCATTCTTCGGGCTGTTTGTTGTACAATAAGCAAAAACTTTTAAGGATATTGTCTTTTCGGAGTAGAGTGAGAAAAATGTTCCAACTCACCAGCTCATCAGCTGTTGCCCTAACAATATTTAAACTTTTTTGGAACATTTAAGGGCAATTTTTTTAATAGATAGATACATTTATCTGTCAGGTAAAAACATAATATATATCTCTTCTTTAGGCTTGTGAAAACAAGAAACTTTGATATAATACTTCATCGTTGGCAAATATTAGTTTTAGTTTGGTTCAGTACATACTTGCTTACATAACAAAGGTTATTGAAGGTCGATAAACTTTGGGCCCTCAAAACAGCAGGTTGATTACCTGAGAACAAGTAACATCAAACTCAGTGGCAGTACCTACTTAAAATGAGTCGTTGCTTCTTAATTAAACTTTTTTTCCAACACTCAGTTTGGTGGAAAATTTATTTACTTAAAGCTATTTTGGCCATCTACTGAATAATGGTATTCGTCGAATAAAAATGACAAGTCCTTGTTTTTGAAAAGCTTAAACAAGAGATGGATATATTTTTATTTAAAGGATAAAGTTTAATGATGAAAAAATTATGTAGCCCTGAAATATTTATTACAGTTTTACATTTAACTTCTATCAACTTTGTTCACATGTTTATTTTAGTCAGCACGAGTAACTCTCGTGCTGACTAAAATAAATAACAGATTTTCTACTTACATAAATAATTAAGTTATTATGCAATCCAAATCAGCTTTCATTATACAATGAATGCTGGTTATATGAACTTGTTATATAAGTAACCAACCAATATTTGTATTCGATTCCAATGAAAAACAAAAGCGTCCATTAACTTTACAAGTGGATATAAAAAGGGTCATTTAGAAGGTTTCCATACCGCTATTTCACCGATTGCAAATGTTACGAGGTCGGAATTTATAGAAATGAGCAAACTGAGAAAATTAATTGGTCTAGCTATTTTATTAATTAAAGCAGTTGGTGACTCTGCCTTCTGTGCTGAAAGCCATGGGTTTGATTCCCCCTGGCGACAAACATTTGTGATATTACCTGCATTATACACAATTACAACAATATTTAAAAATATTATATCTAATCTCATTAGCTATCTATTGTTAGCCAGTTTTGGGAATAGGACATCCCTACTCGGACCGAGCGACGAAAACATCACTAGTGGGGAAGGGAGATGGCGTCTTAATGCCTTTGGATTAGAGTTCAAAGTTCTAGATAAATTCAATGAAGAGTTTTCGACTTAACACTATGTAGTTCTCAAAGTAGAAGCTTTGCTTTTTATGGGACGAGTTTGCAGAGTGTAGAATGTACACCTTCATAAACAAAAATTAAGCTTTTCTAAGTTCAACTTTGGGTGTTTCTATTTTCGTAAAACGCTAACAAAAAACATAAAACTAAAAGGAAAATACAGTACGTAAAAGATAAAAATATAATAAAATTGCTTGGACAGGAAGTTAGGTATGTACACTAGTTACCTATCCAAACTGTGTTTTACGATAAACACGTACATGGTACACACACACACACACGCATGTGTTCCAACGACCTTGGTCTATCATTTGTTAGCAAGTGGTTATAAAAAAAAACTAATCCATGATGGTGAAAAATACCCTTGTTTAGTGTCGGATTTTACAATTTGGAGCACTTTTCGTCAGATATACATTATTTTTATTGGCATTATTTATATGGGATAATGAGGCAATAAGAGATAGTAAAATTTTCCTCAGTAACTTGAAGAAAAGTACGGGTTAACCTTCATAATATTATTATATATTCTGGCAAGGGTGGCCATTGTCAAAGGGATTTATTACTGATACTGTTGGAACCATAATAAAGGTCACATATTACGCGTGGCCAAAGAAAATAGTTTTTTCTCAAACATGCTCGGATATATGAGCATCATTTTCCTCCTTCTTCGAGATGAATGGAAATTGCTGTACTGGTTGTCGTACATGCGAGTAGTGGCCGGCAAAAGTTGCATATTCATGCAACTAATTTTTTTTTTGAACTTTGCTTTTTGTTGTAATTTAACAATGGAACGATTTTTTAATTCAAAACATAGCAATCAAGGAGGTAACTAACTAAAGGTTTTATTTAAATAACGAACTGGCTAGTAAAATTTAATATAATGTATGTGAGGGTGTGTATGAATGTGTGATATATAAAAAACATTAAAAAAAAGTGCTGTTCGTTGTTTGTAATAATTATTATATTTGACAAAATGAATTCAAGTAGTACTACTTAGTTTTAATTTACTCTCTTTTGATGGCCGCTGCAGTGATGTACTTTTAAGCATCGCTTTCTAAAACTACTTGTTGTTTTACAACCGGAAGCAGTATAAATAGTACACTTAAATCAAACAGCAGCAAAAAACGAAACAGCAGCGTCACGAGCTTAATGCCTAGGACTTACCTACTTAAAGTTCTTTGGTGATGTCTATGGGGTAGTCAAAGACTTTCAAATGTTTCCTTTAACACTAACCAACCTTTTGCTGTATTTGGTATGCCATACCTACAACTAAACGGTTGCATCTTCTTATCGTGTCACTGGGTCTTTCAAACCAAGTGTGGTGAAAGGATTTTAAGTGCGCCTCAAAGAAGCTCTTTTCGTGCACTACATGGTAAAATAATACAACGAAACGGTGAAAACATTGATTTACTCTCTGTTATAAACTCCGATTTGCAGGATAACATCTTGTGAACTTGTGACCAAAATCTTCCTACAAAATCCATGCCCATCAAACTACGAGGGGAGGTCAAAAAGTCCGCGGAATGGCAGGGAAAACAGGCTAAATTCTATGAATTATTATTTTTCCTTGTTAATATATTCTCCCTTAAGCCTAAAACATTTTTCAGATACTTCAAAAACATTGCTTAAACCACCGAAAAAAAATTTTTCGTCAAGGTCTTCAAAATAAGCTGAAATTGTCGGCTCAACTTTTTCATCGTCAGTAAACTTTTTTCACGGAGTTTTTTTTTAAACTTTTGAAACAAACAATTATCAGAGGAGGATAGATCTAGACTATAGGGATGGTGGTTTACAGTTTTACAGCCACATTTTTGCATGGCAGCCATTGCAACATGGCTCTTGTGAACGGGTGCGTTGTCGTGCAAAAGCAGCACGCCTCGAGTCCATTTTCCACGTCGTTTTACCTTGTAGCATCTTTTAATTTTTCCAGTAGGATGGCATAATATCCTCCTATGATATTCAATCCTTTTTTTGTAGTCAATCAACAAAATTCCCTCGGAATCTCAAAAAACCGTTGCCATGATTTTTCCGGCCGATTGTGTCACCTTACATTTCTTAGGGGGTGATGTGCCTTTTTTCTGCCACCGCATAGACTTTTGTTTTAATGTAAGCTAATAATGATGAACCCAAATTTAATCTCCAGTAAAAATCCGGCTTAAAATATTGTCCTTGTTTTCACTACAGAGCTCCAAAAACTCGCGTGAACACTCGACACGCTCCTGTTTTTAAACCGCTGAGAGCATTTTCGGTATCCATCTTGAACTGACCTTAGACATGCCAAGATGGTCGTGGAGGATACTTAAAATGGTTCTAAACGATAGTCCAACAATCCTGCAAGTTGTTTCTTCTTTAATCAGGCACCTTCAAGAATAAGTTTTTCGACTTATTCGATAAAGTCAAAGGAGATGGCCGCGATCGGCTGGCCCGCGCGGTGATCTTCTTTAATTGGCTCCCTGCTTTGCTTGAATAAACTATTCCAATTATAAATCATTGTTTTTCCAGGGCAAGAATCCTCGTAAACAGATGACATTTTTTTCAAAACAATTTGAGGAGTTTTTTTTTGCTTTGTAAGGAACTTTATAACAGCACGAAACTCAATTATATCCATGTTTAGCGAAGTTTTCCCGATTGAACTGCTAATGTTGTGATAACTAATTGGTTAATGACCCGATTTTTCTACAATTTGGTATATATACCTGTATTGAGTCCCCAAAGAGTACCAGGTAAAAAAAAAATAACCCCACTCTTTCTTAACCCTTCCATTCCGCGGACTTTTTGACCTCCCCTCGTATATGATAAAATAACAGTCAATATTGAAACTCCTTCAGAAATAGGTTCAAGTTATTAGTAAAACAATTAGTTTGCGCTAGTTCCTCGAACGATAAATAACAAATAGTGATGGGATAGAGTGATGAGATTGCCCCGTGGTCTCGACGCAATCTCGAAGCGCCGTACGTTACAGAATCGTGTCAAAGTTACGCATATTGCGTGGTCCTAGATTATATAGCATCTAGACCCGATTTTTTTGATATCCTTTGCTGGTGGCCCACCACATTATGAGAATCAGAATTAGAATAATTTATCGACAAATACACGATAGTACACTTTCACAATAAATTGATATGTGTCCCAAAACCTTGGCCTTGACCTTATGTTAAACAGATGCCTCGCAAATAATGAAAATTAATGTAGGGGACATTAATTTTCATTATAGTATAGGATCCCGCTATAGAAGGACCTTCACCGAGCTGGTTATTTAATTAAACGTATTTTATATTTAATTAAACATGCCAATAAATATATTCTATATGGGTTGCCTATCAAATTTCAGTCCAGGATATGATTAATTAATAATTAAAAAAAAAAAAAAATTAACTTTCCACCGGTATGTTTATTGAATAAAAAATATATGAAAATAAAGATTATTTTATTTTTAATACGGTGGTATAAAGTTGCCTGCGAAAAATCAGTCCCGAATCCCGGTTGTCGAATTTTAAAAAGTCAAATATTAAAGTCAAATATAGCGACTGAGAGTTCCCAACCGACCATCCCATGCGATAGAAGACACAGCATAGCAGCAGTTCGGAGTCCGCCCATTTAAAGAAAAATAGTGCGCATGCTACTTCTTATTGAAAATGAAAAGGATAGCGATAGACTCGTATTATACTGTGCATCATTTTGGAGTAGTTTATTATCAAAATAGAGGAATAGTTATTTAATTATTTTTTTTCAATTAATTATTTATGTGTATTTTAAGTGACACTAAAGTATATACATATACATTTTTAGCAAAAAAGAAGGTTATAGTAATACATATAATATACTACTAACCGTCCAAATTTTATTTTATTATTAGAAGACAAAATAAAAGACAACAATAAAAAAAAAAAAAAAAACAGTTTATTGTTAAAAATTATAAATACATTTTTTTTTTAATTTTCAAAAAAATATTCAGGTTCCGAGTCATCCGAGTGGAGGTCCTTCTAGAGCGGGATCTTAGACTATTATTTGCGAAGCATTGCCCTGCGTCCATCAACTTGAGGCTTACAGGCGCTACGTTTCAAGTGGTTTGTAGAATAGAATTAAAAATTATTTATTGCACACCTTACTACTTACAATATAAAAATAAATAGGCAACAAAAATTTTAAAATGTAGTAATATACAATGGGTGGTCTTATCGTTGAAGAACGATATCTTTATTATTTATCGATGAAGACAACCTTCCAAAGAGAAAAAAAAAAAAAAAAAAAAGCTTGTAAATAACATCTCAACTAATTTGTATTTACACCATAGCTAAACCAATCGTTGATTTCATTCAAAATGAAGTGCAAATCCAATTTATCTTCATATTGCTCTGTCACATTGGTGTGACGGCAACATTTTTTCTCGAGTCTAGTGGCTGTATAGTCCTAGTGCTAGGAGGTATACTGTCCCACTTCATGATCCAGGTTACTCGAGGCTAATTTATGGGCACTAAGTGTTTTCGACCTAGTTGTACTTCGGCGAACTTGTTAGGCGATAGTTTATTGTGACTGTTTAATTACAAGTTGTTTCTTCTCACGAAAACTAAATATTTGTTACGAAATGTGGAGTAAAGTTATTTTGAAACATTCCGAATGAAATAGTTGAGCCGTCGAGTCATCGATGATGATTGTTGACAGAAAAATGAAATGATTTTGCCAAGTAAAAATGGAGTAATTTCTGTCAAATTAATAGACAATAGTGTCTACTCATTTGTCAGAAATTACTCTAATAGAGAACAAATTCCCTAGGTTTGCATGTAAGTCAACGACGCTCTACAAACACAGCTACGACCGAGTATCAAGTTCTACAAGACAAGCTACGACTCTCGTATAGGGAGGAGGTCTACAACTTGCTACGAAAATTCATTTTTACTCAAAAACTTTGTGTCAAAAATCTTCGCTCTATCACTTATCATTGTAACTTTTAACGAATTTTTGGGAAATTGTGAGACAATTGTGGCCTAGTGGTAGCGGCCTCGTACTCCGATCCTAAAGTCGTGGGTCAAATCGAGTCGGTAGCAATAAGTTTTTTGGTCCAAAAATGTATGAACACTGTGCCAGTAAATGCTAAGCGCAAACTAAAGTCTAAAATCAAAAACTATAAATTAAAGTGACCTAAGTGCGTGGTAGCCTGGTTTTTATTAAAGGTCACCATAAAGCTTGCATAAACCTGCGGTGTAGAAGCAAAGGTTAAAGGTTTAAAATTGTGGGTAGGCAGTGATAATGATGCTTATATTTGCCCACGCACTTAACAAATACCAAGCTTTCCATAATGCTACAATATTTTTGTAACCATATCTAATTTAAACGTGAATTTTGATATTTAAACAACAACACGGGTATTTATCGCGTATATTACCTTATTTTATTTATTTTCCCGACGTTTCGGCTATGTTAGCACGGACATTAGTACCTACACTATATACAGTTACAATAATAAGGATCGTTTGTAACGATCTGCAGATAGCTCAACTGTTTCTTGTGTGTTTTGTACATTTTGTAAATATTTTGTTTAATTGTAAGTTTCTTTGTGTAATTTTTTTTTTTGCTTACATAATGTAGATTCGAATTGGTTAATGAATAAAATACATCGAATAGCTTAAGATAAACAATATTGTAACTGTGAGTCTAAGATTAAATAAATAAAAAAATAAATACAGTATCATTTTATAATAAGGATGGTAAATGATCATTCTACAAACCTTCTTGACATTCAAAAATAATTTGAAACGGTGACGAAAATTAGGTAGTGGCTGAAAATGGCATGAGTTTCACGAAATGCGTACTCATTTGGAATGCCTGACAAAACTATACATTTTCAATTGCATGAGTCAAGTTCAGTCTTTCATACATCGATGTTTCCGGGAAGATGCGACGCACAGCGGGCGTCGGCTGTTTACGTCGGAACATCTGCTCGGTACCAACTTACTCGTAGTGGAAATGTATGCTACTGGAATCTAGCGCGACTTTGATTGCGTGTAGCTTTTTCTATAAAACGAAAGGTTTTATAGAAAAAGCTAAACTATAAAAAAAAAGAAATCGCTGGAATAAATGGCTTTAAGTGATAAGGCCGCCCATTGTACTTTATATAGTAACGCTTAGTTACTGTGATGCATCCTTAAGTACAATAAAGTGTTATCTATCTATCTTTCGTCGCCATGCTCGTGAGCTATGTATGTATGTAAATAAAAAAAATGTTTCTAAATGAAGGCTTAAAATAATCTAAATTATTGCATAAGCATTCTCTGTGTAGTGCAAGTGCACGAAAGGAGCCTCATTGAGGCGCACTTAAAAACCTTTCACCACACTTGGTTAGAATCAGTGACACCATAAGAAGACGAGCATTTTCTCAAAAGTACATATATTGAGAGAATGCTTATGCAATAATTTAGATCTAGAGATTGTAGTTTCACAAATTTCGTGTTGAGCGAGTCAGTCAGTGAGTGGACTTCCTGGTTTTATCTATAGATGAGCGTTACGAGCTACTACTAATGACTGTCGCTTTTATCTCAATTCTCGTTTCTCTTGAGTTCTTGAAATGATTTGTTTTTATTTTGAAGTTCTTATAGATTTTAAATTGATTCGGATAAATTACGTAGGTAAACAAAATAAACTCACAACTGTATATCATCATGCACAGACTTTTAGAAGCAACGATGGGTTTGTATCCGTTCACGTAATAGTGGATACTAACATGATGATGATAATGATTAATCTTTATGGTATGGTATTGCATTGTAGGGTCCTTCCGCGCGTGACGTGAAGTGGTAACCATCGCTTATAGCAAAGTATAGCAAAGCACTGTCTCGTAGGTCTTTTTTTTTTAATTTTTAGGTGCGCTATCTCACCTGCTGTTAAGTGATTATAAGGTCACGCGCACTTGTTTTATTGCATTGTTGTTGTTATGCTTGTGCCATCAGCTAGTTCTATAAAACTCAAACTGAAAATATGTGAAAAAAAAATTCTTAACGTATTTCTGTCTAACTGAGAAAGTGCTTTTGTAGTCGCTATATTCCTAGAAAGAGCCCATTTGAACTTGCAGAAATTATAGCACCTAAATACTAGTGAAAATTTCCAAAAAAATTGTCAAACAAAATAGTATTTATGTAGGTTATTATTATGCGAGCTTGTAATAAAAGTCTGTTCTCATCCTAAATAAGCATAAAATTATAAGAATGTATCAAAACATTAGAGCACAAAAAAAATATGTTCTCATCCACTGAAATATTTATTGAGGAAAACAGCATATCTAGCACGGGAAAACCGTAGTATCCCGATGAGATTTTGATATTGTCTCAACGGCGCATTTATGAGTCAGCACCGCACTCAAAACAGCAATAAATAACGATGGATGAATCCCTTATGATGGAACTTGGAATGTGATAGCTGACGTTTTTATTTTAATTTGACTGTAAATCAATATGAGTTTGGGAAAATTAACAAATTGTTATACCCAAAGATAATTTAAAGAAAAGGAATACTTATTATAACTGAGGTGATAAGATAACACAGCAAGCATGCGTAAGAAATCTAAAATTTGATTTTGAGTAAAATTTGTTGGTATATACAATACTTCCTCACTGACTGGGAATCGCTCGGTTCTTCTCTAATAAGTATATGTATATATAATATGATAACGATTTAACCTCTTGGTCATGGTTCATAAGAATAAGAGGAGTGGCAATAAATAAGAAATACAATCCAGTAGATGGCGCTGTTTGCAATGACCCCTAATATCAATTTGTTTATTTATAACATCCAGACACAGAACAGATATCAATCACACCAAAATTTGCGCGCACTAGCAGGTATCAAACCTACAACCGCAAAGCAGAAAGCCAGCGCAACGTCCACTGAGCTGTAAGACGTGTAGTTTATATTATCATTGAAATTCTAGATCGCAACATTTTCGGGATGAACTACGGTACTATACTTATACATATCTGCAAAAATAACAATAGCATTATGTTGTTATGCCGGGGGTTGCCTTTTTCTATCTATATATTTAATCTCCTAACGTAACTCTCAGTAAATTCTCGTAGTGACTAGGTGTAATCTCCTAACGTAACTCTCAGTAAATTCTCGTAGTGACTGTGGTGGCGGAGTTTTAAGAGTATTTCTTTTGATTTTGATCTAGTTAGGCCAACTCGATTTTTAGACGGCGATCATGCTTCTTCGGGGCTTGTCTTCTCATGCTTCAAGGCATGGAAGCGTTGAAACCAGAGAGTAAGTCTCGAGTACTAAGTATTCACTCAACCAAACCGTATATATAATATATTAAATTTTGCGTAGTGTTATTTAGATCACAATAATCGCTTTACTTTAGATAAAAGTACATCCTTGAACTGGTTTTGTTTGAAAACGTACGAAGCTATAGAAATATTCACACGCTAAACAAAATATTTACACCATTGAGTAGCTACTATCCTTTGTTTTAGATGTAAAAAACTTTATTTCTAATTATGATGGCAAGTAATTGCTCTACCGTAAGTTATATGAACTAGCAATGAGGTAGAAAAGGGAACTTCGAAAGTATAAATTGTAGTTCTTATGTGTGAATCAAGAATCCATTTAAGGTAAGATAAAGCTCACGCACGAAATATCGGTCACCCAACATAAATACGTACGTAAACCTACCAGATGCCAGCAGAATAAAAGAATTTGGTCAGTTGTCCCTGCACGTCGGGATCAATGCTCTCATTGTGCAGACATAAGGCAGCGACAGAGAATTAGGCGCTGAATTCCTCCGATATTTTTGCATGTATGAAAAAGCGGAGGGCGGGCGGCGAATGGACCTACGTATATATAGCGTCTCTGGATACGCGGCGCCCAGTCGATCCCTGAAGCTCTCAGACACGACACGTCGGCACTCCCGACATTTGCAAATTGTTGTAGGACTGTGATTGGTGATTTGTGTAAAGACTCCTAGTGCTTTTGTTGCCGACTGCTAAGCCAGCCGGCAAGGGTTTTCTACCGATCTTCAATAAGGTAAGTTTTCACGTGTTCATAAATCGATTTCCGTTTTTCTTGTAAAACGAACGACGGCCGCTGTTTGAATGCAGTTGGTGCTATTGATTTTCAACCTTTTTCTATGAATAAACAGACGGGGTTGCTAGCTGCCTTGTCATACATATTTGATGGATTTGAAGACTGCAATTCACAGTCAGTTTGTGTAAATGTTGCTAATACATTGGGCTTGTCGTGAACTAGCAGTCGCACTTTGTTTTATCCAAAGATATAATCATACCACATTTGTGGTTTTTAATTCTTACCGCAGTCTTTTTAATGACATTTTTAGTCATTGATTATTGGATAGTAATGATTGCTGAATTGTTAGGCTTGGATATTGGTAAGTCGCTGATATTATGTATTAAGTGCACAACGAAAATAATTACCACGATCATCTCTTGCTATCATCATCAGTTAGTTACACGCTTCTCAAAAAGCAATCTAAAATGATTGTGTCATTAAAATTAAAAGCTTTTATAAAAGAGCTCTTAAGGCTAAGAAGTAGTACTGCTGTGTTTCGGTTCGAAGGTTTTGGGTTCCGGTGAAATTACAGGCACATGAAGCTTACCGGTGTAAGCTGCCTGTAATTTCACCGGAATTGCCTTATTTCTCTCTATCAACACGAGGTATACCTCGTGTATACCTATAGGTATACCTCGTGTTGATAGAGAGACGCAAGGCATGCAATGTATCGTAGGGCACGTTCCTAACGTTTATGTACGTGGCTGAGCCTGCGAGGCAATGCTTCGATATAGACGACGGTTACACGGTCTGCTTGCTCTATCAGCAAGCTACGCGTAGCTTAAAAAGTGGGCAATAAAAATCTCCATTAAGTAATGCTGAAATAAGAGGAAAGAAGATGAATAAATAATGAAAACTGTACCTTCCTCAGATTAAATACTCATTAAATTTGATCTTAGGTATGAAAAAATATGGTTATCGTTCAACTATACACATTCCTTTCCTTCGCAATCAAGTTGCGAGCTTTTTAATTAGCTTGTTAATTATTTACACTTTTCCTTTGGGAAAGTCTGCACCGTTCTTTAGGATAAAAATATTTTTATATTTTTTACTTAGAACTTCGCGGATTCGTAATAGGTTTAAGAATTATCTCATTAATTTTAAAGTAAGTTATGAAGTAAATAATAATTATGAAATAAAAAACGCAGCTTCGATACCCAAGAGATCATCCAATTTATTTATTTTTTCTTTTTAATTCGTATGATAACTTTGCGGATTTATTCCAACTAGCAAACAAAAAAACATATAGAAGTATCTATAATAAGAAGTAACCAAGCCATATATTATGTTATTCCAAGTTAAAACAAAAAAATGTTTCACAATTTTTTATGCATTATGCATTTATAATGTTAGTACGAGTATCATACCAGAGATTGTGCAAAATAGAATTTAAGTGCTAAGTCTGGCACTACCCAATTCACACATCCGCATATCTTTACAATGTGTTGATTGAAGATCCATTTGTTCGACTACATGAACCAACAAAAACCGAATGCGTAAACATTTTTATAAATTGAGCAGCAACAGATTCTGAGTAACGCAATGTTGATTTTTATAAAATATATTTTGTCGAAAGAGGCTAAAATATGGAAATTTTTGTCTAGACCGCGGCGACATTATTATGATTATGGTTAAAAATATAATCTGACACGAGAAGACGTGCGGCTACAATAGCTTTCTATTTTATTTACAAAGACAAAACCTAGTCCAAAAGACTGGTTGGTACTGAGAACCTACTATAAAGATATCTTGGTTTGGCATCTTCATTTTTAAAAACTCAAAAGTACCTCCGGCGGCATACAGATCCTGATGGCACCCTTGTTGTTTCGTACACTACAAAACTCTAAAAACATGCACACTACGAGTACATACATAGAATAAATCTAAAGTTAGCAACTTTTACCAATTACATTTAATTTAGTTAGTAGCAACATGGCGACCGTCCCATTTATCGTCATTATCTCCAAAGGACGTATAATAAAACTTTCCAAACAGGCCACTCGACAGACAAATCCACGGGGTAATTTTCCATTGTATTTTTAACGTGTTGATATGGTTCATATCGTCCAACACTCTAATCCCTTTGAACATGAGATTAAAGATCAGGCAAACAAGGTATCAACGTCTATCAACAAAGGATCTATTCGTGGACTACTACATTGCTTAATTTATTACTAGTATTAGTAACTAGTAAAAAAACAATTCAAACTGCAACATACTCAAAAAAAACAGAAAACCAATTTTCTCTTTTTTGTGATCGTTTTATCTCTTGTTTTTGTTTAATAATATTTAGGAGATCAACCAATAATATGAACCCTTGCTGCGTTTGGGTAATTGACATGCAAAACTCCTAAGAGCTAAGGGCATGAATTTTATTTTCTTTAAAATACTCCTATAATGACGAGTGATTCTCGGTATCAGCTTTTTAAAAGTCATCAATTTAAAATCTCGTAGAACGAAATGCTAAATAAACAAGTGAATAAACTTTCGAACTCAATAAAATAACGAGTAGGTATATTCCACTTGAACTTTCGAGATTGTAATATAGAAAACAAATAACTTTATGGTTATTGTTATAGGTACATAGATATAAAAATGGGTACTACTTTGTATTTGGGAAGCAAACATATTTTCCTATAAGCATAATCTAAAATAAAAAGTACCTAGTTTGAGCACTTGATAAATGTGCCTATTTCTTTAACGAAAGGGCGCAGAATAGGTCTTAACGGGATCTCCGATATATGGAAAGGGATCTTAATAGTTTCATTAGTCTAGCTCTTATGGTTTCGGAGAAAAATGGCTGTGACACGGCCGGACAGACAGACAGACAGACATGACGAATCTATAAGGGTTCCGTTTTTGCCATTTGGCTACGGAACCCTAAAAATTGTTAGTGGCTGTTACTGGTGTGTGGGCGGTGCAAGATCGTGTGTTCTGGAAATATAAGAAGGAGGCCTATATTCCGCAGTTAATGTCTTACGACTATAATGATGACCTTCTTTTTATATGCGACACAGACAGTTTATGAATTTTCATAAAATAAGTACTCAGGTTTACGGTTTCAATACACCTTTGTATGATGAAAATAACTATCGGATGTGACGGTTTCGATCCAGTTATTGACTCGATTTACGACCAAAATATTCCTCGGAGCGTCTCGGTCGGTTGGAAAATTTCAATCTTGTTGTTACGCCAGTTTGCACCTGGCAGCTACGCCCAGGTGCTCTCAGATGGCATTATCTCCATAGCTTATTTAGCTTTGCTGAGCTTGGCACTCAAACTGTTGTGATTTCCGACTGATCTGTGTGTGGGCATTTCTACCTAAAATAGATAGATAGATAGATATTTTTGCTCTGAGTTTGACGAATTTTACTTATTTTTCTTGAAATTTATTTAATGTTCATATTAAATGAAATGAGTAATGAGTAGGTATAAAAAAACTAGCCTTGTCACATTATAAGAGATAGAATAAAGGTAGGTCACGGTGACTGAAAGTAGCATCGTTAAACAACCGCTATCGATTTAACTGTCACATAAAACTGA
Source organism: Thera obeliscata (assembly GCA_947578465.1). Lineage (NCBI taxonomy): Eukaryota > Metazoa > Arthropoda > Insecta > Lepidoptera > Geometridae > Thera > Thera obeliscata. The sequence continues at coordinate 4,331,806 of OX387924.1, forward strand.
AGTTTACGACCACATTTCAATAGATAAGTGGGCTTATAGCTGAACGCCATATAACATTACTACCGATACCGAATGTTTAAACGGACAACTGGTCCAAAGCTTCAAAACAATAACTATTTAATATATCGAAGCGACGCGTGACCCGCGGGCTGGTGGGTATCTGGCGCAGCGCATTGGCATTGCTATTCAGCGTGACAATGCCCCCCAGCGTCTTCGGGGACGCTTGCGTCTGGCACTGATTTAGATCAGTTGAGCTATCTCTAGATCGTTTGTAAGGGTCTGCAGATATCTCACCTGTTCCTTGTGTATTTTGTAAATACTTGTATTAATTGTAAGATTTTATGTGTAAATAAATATATTAATATAACTAGTAATAAGAAGGGTTACCAGTCGTTAATAAATTAATTATTAGGTCGAGTTTTTTTATTGCAGTGCCTTCTTTTAGCGCGCGCTGCCTCATTCCCGCTACCACGAGTCACTATTTATACCTAGAAATTTTTGGTCTGTATATCCACTGATAAGTTGGTAATATAATATCTATTTATTTAGCTGATAATGTCAAAACATGATAATCTACGATATTATTCTGCTGATAAACAGCAATAAATATTTTGATAACGTGTTATTAACTTTAACATAACACGTTATCAAAATATTTATTGCTGTTATATTTAATAACTTCATACAGTACTTTATATAGCAAGGAAAGCTTATTAAAATATTTGGAAGAGCGAATAAAGAGCCTGAGTAATCTATGTTTCCTGAGTATGAAACAAAGGCGTCTTTGAACGTAACATTAGGGAACGTAACATTTATAAAGGGAAGCATATGAATGAAAGTCCTCGTCAAATGACTTCAGTGCCATCGTCTCATACTTCAGCCAAACTGTTGTGCAATGCATAACTGGGTTAACAATATATTGTTGCTCCAAACGAAAACTACAAGTAGGTCAAGTTTACGAATGCAGTGTTTAGTATGAGATAAATACCTGTGGATATCGTTCGCATGAACCCTAAAATTAGAATTTATAAATGTTCTCTAATATTCATTCAAACGTTCAAAAGCGCCTTTGATTCATATTCAGGAAACATAGATTACTCAGGCTCGTTATTCGTTCTTCCAATTATTTTAATAAGCTTTCCTTGTTATTAATTGCTGCATGAAGGTATTAAATACATAATAATAACACGTTATCAAAATATTTATTGCTTATTTATCTCGACTTAAAAATTGAGATATGGAAAACGCCTACAGGCATACAATGTAGTTTTTTTTAAACTATAAACAAGTATATGAGCCACCTTATGATCCACTACCAAACTATTGTCAAATAAATCAAATCAAGTCATCAAGTATTTATTTTATAATATCTCAAGGATCCCTTGCAAACGCTAATAGGGAATCTAGTTGTATGTTGTTGTGTGTGTAGTAAGGGACCAAACCTACAAAAACAGGCTAGAAATTTTCTTTAAATGAAAAGCACTGTAATGCCTGAAGCAGTCGTAAGCAAGTACTTAACCAAAATAATAACAGAACTTATTTAAATTCCACCTGAAGTTCAACAGCATTACCTTCTACAAAGGTCACGCTGGCACACACACGGTTAATCATTCCTAACATTGAACCTTCGTGATTGATATACAATACCAAACTACAAAAAATAGGTCAAGTATACATGCAATGTTTGGCATTAATATTGTAACACTATTCTTTCTGGGAAAATAAACAGAACGTACACGATACATGTTCAAACAACACACTTTTCAAGGGTAATACATCGATATATCTAGCTTGTATAATGTAACGGTAATCTAATAGAAACAAATTGTAAGGGAATATTTTTCCAACATTACAGGTAGGTACAGTCACGAACAAATCTGTAGTCATAGTTGAGTAGAGTCTTTTTGTCGATAAAACCGTCCAAAACATACACAATACACAAACATCGTCTTTCAGTCATGGCATAAAACCAACATACTTTTACTACAATTGATAGATATTTCTCCTATTTTGTTTAAGCCCACGCAACGTACGAGCTTTGAGACAAAGCAAACTGAGATCGAGAAAGCAGATTTTAATAAGGCAATTCTATACTAACTACGGCCAATTGTTCATGACTGTATACATTGATTTACTAGTGAAATTTGATTGGTGAGAGAGCGATAGGCAATCAATCACAAAGGTGGTTTGGTAGTGATTCATCTGTGTTATTTTTTCCAGTTTGGTAAGTTGAATAGCCTGTGGAATGACGCTACACACGTTTTCGTCAAGTCAAAACAAATATTTGGGTGTTGTTTTTTGTATAGAGAAGGTTAGTGTTTATTTTTGACTTTTGTAAATGTAAACCTTTTAAATTTGGCCTTTATTTAAAAACAATCTATCATTATCTTTAAATTATACACTATATTGATTATATATAAAGCTTGCGCATATCTAAGCGATCTGGGATTATGATCAGTGAAACGCTGTCAAATATGACAGGGATGTTTGACAACGTTTCACTGATTGCCATTGCTTCGCCTAGATGTGTGCAGGCCTGAAAGAATAAATTCATGACTATTTTTTATCACCTATGGATGGTAGATTTCAAATATCTTGTAGTATTTGAATTTGAAGTTAGTCGAGCAACACACTGTTCTATCTAGATAACTAAATCCTAGACCTAAGACCTGAGCTGCGCCTGTACCCAGATCCAGGTGACCGGGTCAAGTATGGGTCATCGCCAATTTGCTTAGTGCTTTAGTTTCATTGTTTTATAAATATTGCACAAATCGCACACGAAAGAGTAACAGTTTGGTGGGTATTCAGTATAAGATGTATAAATCATCATGTATAAATCGATCTAGATCATCAAAAACAAATCAGCATTTCAGAGAATTGTTACATCTTATCTTGCCTGCCAATGCAAAATAATTAATGATCATGTTTTTTTCATAGTGTATATCTATAATTATAGGTTTTACATACCTACTATTCTCTGTATGATATAATAAAAGCTCATTCATTCAGCTAAGATCAGTGCCCTTGAATATTCATAAAATATCTCTGTATAAACATCGGTCTCCCGGGTTCAATGTCAAAATATAACTGTATTACAGAATATTTAGAATTATGACGTAATCTGAACGTCCGCGGTTTAAGCCATCTGTTTATGTTATCGGTTACGAAACGATTGACGTAGACCCGAGAGTTGCTACGACGCGTAGACTCTGCGTAGACCTTACGTAGAGGCATCTACATGAAAATGATTTTCGTAAAATAAAATAGAATAATAGGTGTCTATATGCATTTTTACGATTTATAGTTTTATGGCTTAACCTAGTTTCTTGATTGTCATTGAAATATACTCCTGTATAGTGATAAACATTTTTATGAGTTCTATAATTCTAACTATACCAATAAATTATGTATTGTAACTGGTGTTTGAACTCGTATTTATTGTTTTAAGCACACCACCACTTTTATATTATTGCGGAAACAGGCAGCGATACTATCAAACCGCTCATAAATATCTCAGTCCAGATTCTGGACATTAGGCAAAATATTATTTTTCCGATTGCGTATGCCATTGATATTTAGACGAAAAATATTGTTTGCGCAACCGAGAGTCTTTTTTGGTTATTTTTAAAACGAACTCTGGTTACTAGGCGCGTTTATCTGATTAGATATCTTTTATGAGTGTCCAAACATTAAGGCGAAACAAATAAAAGCTCAAACGCTCACGAGCTACTTTGCGATAAAGACTAATGAATTGCGGAAAATAACAGCGGCTTAATGTTGAAAAATAAAATAAAACTCTCGCAAAAAAAAAATGAAATTTTCAAGAACACGCTGAAATTTTCCGGTTTATACACAAGTGGTAACAAGAGCACTCTCAATATCGCGAAGGCTGTTTGCCACGCGATACTAACCTCCTATCATTGCCACTGTCAACATTACGTCACCAAGGCCTCGCGACCTTGGCTACTAACCTTCTATCGGGAAATTAATACCCTCACTCTCCAGCGTAAGATCCGAAGGCCTCGCCCTTTACAATGGTCTCAGAGGCTCAAGGGACCTTCGGTAGATTGACACTACAATAATACGATGGTCATAACACATTAAATCCTGAACACACATTGTCATTTACTCCTTGGTTTAGGATTAATTATGATCCATTTTCAATTGAAAAACGCCCGTAATTAGCTGTGTAATCAAACATTAGGCTGCACAACTATGATTTTATGGCTGGCATTAGAGTTTTCTATTTAGCCCGCAGGTCCTTACTGCTCGGACATACAGCTGAGCACGCCCACACAGGCTCACCCACTGAAATAATTATTGCCTCTGCATCTGCCATCCGCCTACGCCGTCAGTACTTAGCTAACCTTTACCATCATTCGTACAGAATATTTAGTTTTACTGTCCTGTATCCCTACTTACTTAGAATAAATGAATAGCATTTTAGTTTGACATTGAAATATTCGCAGGACAATGTGTCGATAGCACTGAAACTGTATCAGTGACATAAAATATGAACAATATGTCGTTATCGAAAAAAAACGCCTACGTAAATGTTGAGGCTATTTTTTGCTTGCTCAGTAAATTGACAAAAAGCTTCGAGAGGCACTCGACACGAGCTCTACGTGCCAGCTCGCTCTGCGCAACTGCAATCGATTTTCGCAACATGTTTGATACAGATGATAGATAAACTTCAAAGCTTTTGATGTTCTTAAGATAACAAATTAAATTATCCATATTTTAACCTGCTACATAAAAAACAAGAGTGTGCGTAAAGCAATAAATTTAAAACATTTATTTTGGCACAATAAAGGTACCTACGCAGACTACAAAAATTCCGACTGATGATATTATTTGGCGCCAAACATAAATAAAAAGTGGGAAAGATGTCAACGGTAAGCGCTGCGCACCAATCAGCGATGGACCACCATCTCATGCCAAGATCTATTGCAGCGCGAATAGAATCACCGGATATTATGCGACTTTTATTTTACATCAATTAAATCGGTTTGAAGTCAGACGACGCCGCATTTCGTTTGTAATAAAACCGCTTAAAACCAATAGTAAATGTCAGTTTTGCTTGCAAAAATAAAGAAAATAAAATGTTGCGTAACTTTGAGGTAAACAATTTGCTACATTTTCTGAAGCGTTATGAACATTGCCCACAGCCGAGCGCACAGCTGAAAAGTATTATAAAGTGACACTTGTACGTCACTCATGCTCAACAGTTGTTTACCAACAGTACCTATCTACAGTTTAAAATGTTCATAACATTGTTCACCACGTAATAAAATAAAGGATACAGGTACATTTGAAAATATTAGGTGAGTAAGTACCGTCTAATTTGTTTCAAAAACGACGACGAAGTTGTTTCTTTGTGTAAGCTTTGTAGCAATAACATTGAAATATTTTCTGTATGATATATGTAAAAGCAAACATTTAAAGTAACTTCCTCTCATTAGCAATGCTCACATTGTTAACTAGGGTTATTCAACCATACAGTGGGCAGACATTGACGCGGAATAACACGCTATTAATACACAACAGTACCTATGTCTCAGCGACTTGTGTCGCTCTCTCACGGTTCTTTTTCATTAAGAAAGTAAATTCAGAAAAATCGGCATTTTTATTCAATACATGATTCATGAATGCAATACAAATAATTAATTTGAAAATAAACAACTGACAATCAGAGTCTTCCCTATGCAATAACGCGCTAAACGGCGCTCACGAGTCTATTGTTAAAGTTTTTTGTATTGCATTTTGACTGGCCTCAGCTCAGTTGGTAGTAGCTCTGCCTTCCACGCCGCAGGTCGTGGGTTCGATCACACCGAGAAAAAATATTTGTGAGGTGAACACAGATGTTTGTTCTCTGCCTCTGTGTTATATTATATTCCAAGCACGTATTTACAAAAAAATATACATAATTTATACTTATTTAATTATCCTGGCGTAGCGTTGGACTAGTTAATCCGTGTTTTGTCTCTTGCATTGACATGCAATTGTCAACTCGAGCAAATGTGACAAAACACGGATTAACTAGTCCAACGCTACGCCAGGATTATTAATAAGACCCATACTGTATACTTATTATATCACCTATCTGTTTCTCTTTAGTTACAAGCTCTGCCTAATTTTGGGCTGGATAGTGTTGTGTGGATTTGAAAATATTTATTATTTATTTACCTATTATATGAGATTAAATTCACAAATTCCAACTTACATCAAAAGCGTATTTTATTATTTGGAAAGATAAAGTCACAAGAAACATTTGTCCATGATGCGCAATGTTGGTCATTCTACAAGCGCGTCACGAGAATGTAATGAATGAACGCAAGCCAGAACATTTTCACATGTACGTCTTCAGCATATTATTAGAAGTGTATACTCTACCCTTAGTTGAGTAAAAGATAGGTCAAAGCAAAAGGCTCCCACGCTTACAAAGTAAACAACCTAACTTATCATAAATGTAAAAGTTTGTAAAAGAGCATGTTTCTTCCCACTCAGCTCCGTAAAAGTTAAGTGGATTGGAATATACGTATAGCTCACGTTCATGACCTGGAATAACAATTATCAATACTTTTATTCACGCAAGTGGATGCTATTGTAGTGAATAACAAAACTTGGATAGTAAACCTTGTGAATAACGAGACCTTGATTCGCCTGTCTGCAGACTATTTTAATAAAATAATGTTTTTTGTTATTGGTGTTGTAAAATTATAGTTTCAAATATAAGACGAGAAACATGGTATTTGAAAAATAAGCATTATTTTTAATAACAATTGTACACAAACCCCACACACTTCTTCTTTTTAAATTTGAGAGGTTAGCTCTTGTTAGGGTTTTGATGCAGTTTTCTCCAATTAAGTCTTTCAAATACGGCCTCCTTGAGTTCCATAAACGATTTTATACTAAAATATTTCTTATGTGTTATTTTTGTATTGTTTCAGTTTATTCAGAATTTCCTCCAGAATGAGGGACGAACGCTCCAGCCCTCCGCGAGTTCGGATCGCGGTTATAGGCAGCTCCAGAGTAGGAAAATCAGGTAACCTTACTGGATTTGTAGCGCAATACTTTGTCCTGTTTGTTTGTACTTGTTTGTGCTGGATTTGTTCTTAAGTTTGCTTTGCTGCTTGATTAGATATCAACATTTTTGGAAATGTGAAATAAAACCTCGTCAAATTACAAGTTCAATCTATACTAATATTATAAAGAGGAAATATTTGTATTGTAATGTGTATGTTAGTAATGAATAAACTCAAAAACTACTGTGCCGATTTCAAAAATTCTTTCATCATTGGAAAGTTACATTCACCTCAAGTAACATAAGCTATTTATATGTGCTTAAAAAATAAATCTAAAATAAATGGTCCACCCGTGTGCCTAATATATGTAAAACAATTTCAAATCGAATTGGTTCCCTGGTTTTGATTCCACTTTCGATTTGTTGTAACCCAATTTTTTTGTGTATTTTGGACCTTTGATTATTTTATTTGAGTTTCGGACATTTGAAAAACGCATTGACAGTATGTAAACAATGCTTCAGAGAACAGACTTTCAAAATCAAGAGCGCGACCTAGATTCTATTACATAAACCGAGGGCAGGCCAACATCCCGACGACCGACATCTGACATGATGTAATCTAATTTACTACATTCCGATGCTCAAATCAAACTTCGTATTTTATTGTTACTCGTAGAATTGAGGTCGATTCTATCTGGATGACTCATCGAGCATTCATCAAAGTTCCATAAGTTTGAAACTGGGGCGCTTTTTTACTCTAATTTGAATAACTTATCGAGATCGAACCTCAAATAGACATTAATATCGCTTGAATTATCAATTATTACTTGATCTGTGTAGGTCATATGCAAATGATGTCTGTTTATCTGTTTGCTTATTTTTTTTTTTTGTTTCAGCTCTCATTGTCCGCTATCTAACGAGGCGGTACATCGGAGAATATCATTCCAATACAGGTTAGTATTTCCGTACTATCTCCTTATTTAGAAAGACCTAGCATCATTTGCTGATGAGACGTCATTCACATCTAACGCACGTACTTAGTTCTGGCAAGCTACAACGCCATTCAAATGTATCCAATGCATTTGTATACTATCCTATTAGTCATGCTTGCCAGATTTAAGTTGTGCCAGGAATTCGGTACTTTAAGACATCTATGGCCCTTTATCAGTTTCAAATTAAATGAAACCAATGAATCACGACGTAAAATAATATAAATGTCCTTTTCCAGATCTACTCTACAGACAGACGGTTCCAATAAACGGGACTCCAATGGAACTAGAAGTGATAGACGTCTCTGGTTCAAATGCAGACAAGTTTCCAGCTGAACAGGTATGTAGACAGAAACATGTTTAACATAAACAAACATAACTAGACATTAATCTGTTTTAGTATCCCAAATTAAGGTTTTCTGTTTGATTTATGTGTCCCATTTCGTCCATATCGTGACTCGTGAACCGAATGTGTTACATGTTACTCTTCCTACATCGTCTTTTTGGCCGAAGCTTTTATAGTTGAACAATTTGTAGCGGCTGTTTAGCAAATATCAACGTGATAATGTTGAGACTAAACATTGCGAGTTGGGGAAAACATAAATGCATTACGGAAAAATAAGATCACGTTACAAAAAATTTGTTTATTACAAGAGTATTTAAATAATAAATATTTCGCAAAATAATTATTGATGTTTGTAGATAGATAGATAGAATAATACTTTATTGTACACATAAGAAACATATTATAACAGAAACATAACAAATATAGGTACAATGGGTGTTTGTATAGGGTTGAGTAAAAGCAGAACTTCATTAAAAAAATAAAAGTCTGTGCGAACATGGTAAATAAAGGTTTGAATCCAGTCCTCGGTGTCACAAGCAGGAGACCCTTTTGAGAAACCTAACCAAACAATGAAATTTTAAAAAGCATTTACTTAGCAGAATGAGGTGGCAAATGCTTGGGGCTTTTCTGTGAAACATAACTCAGCGTGTTTTCGTTTGTAGGGTTTTGACTTTGACAAGGAACCCTTATAGTTTCGTCATATAGGTATACGTACGTTTGTAGGTATGACCGCTAGTACAATTACTAAACTGAACTCATGAACGGATTTTTTTCTAATAAACAAGTACTTGCTATGTATATATCGGGTACCCTTTTAAAGTTATGAAAGGTAACCTTGAATACGTAATGATTTCTCTCCTACGTGTTTTTTACACCACCTTCCAAAAACATGACGAGGTTTTACAGCAATATATTCACTCGAGGGATTTGTCTGTCAACTCGTGATTTACATACATTATTAACTGGTAGAGTATGATTGTGAACGTAAACGAGTTCTGTTACCAACTGTGCTACACAGATGTGGGTTAGTAGATAGGTACCCACGTCCATCTTTGTGGTGGTAGGGGCCTTGTCTATTGCCGAGTTATTTTCACCTTCAAGAATTAAAAGCATAAACATAACCCGACCTTTGGTTTCTAAACAATAATAAAGTTCACTAAATCACGGGCAGGATTTAAAATTGTCGAGTTTTCAGTAATAATACTCTCAAGGCTGTGTCCGTGGAGCTATAGGTTCCTCATTGAAAACATGTTTATAGTTTAGATGCTGTAGAAGCGTTTCACACAGGTTGAAATCGTGTTTATAACCATGAATCATGCGTTGATTTTATAGATACGATTAAACCAATTTTATATACTGCAAAGTCTATTTTGAAACTACCGGATCCAAAGCTCTGTTATGATTTTAAACTATGTACCTGACGCACTAGGTTGACGATCGACTATTGCCAGTTTCATAATTAATTGAATAGAAGTTAGATATATAACTTCATATTGGTGTTGTTGAAACACATAAATGTTTTGTAATAAATAGTGAATCTCTTAAATATCTCAGCTGCAGTAAAATTGAAACAGTTTAAATAAACCCTTTCCGCAAACAAACAGTTCTGGCTTTACGTTCAAGAAGTGGGTTAATCGTCACAATATTATTGAATGGCTGATGTACACAACAGCCAAAACAGTCCCGTGACCAGTACCTACCACTATTACCTGACTCATAGCCCAAACTGACTAATATTTTCATAGGTGCATAAGTAAGTACTACCTAAAGCCACTTCAGATAAAATACTAATACAAAAGTTCGTTTAAACCAAACCTCGGTAACAAGTTCTAAGGCCAACCGAAGAACCCTCTCAGTCAGAGTTCAGCAGACTAGTCATATCATCATCCATATTAATGTCGAGCAAAACAACTATATGAAAATAAGCGTTATTGCTGTACCGTGGATTTCTTTCAGCGCTGAATATGGTGGCGTACTGAAACGTCGTCATTTTCTCGATATCTGGGGCGATGCGTGGTTAAAAGTAACCATTAGCTAAAATGAACCAGTTCCAAATAGACTGTACCTACTGCTAATGATTTGCATCGTTTACTGACTACCTGTTTACGTAGACTGTTTTAACTTTTTTTAAATTGAGCAGCTATAATTATGCTGAGCCAAATATTATGTTAAGCGGACACAATGTTGGCTTCTCTGTGTTAATTTGGGTGCGTGTAATTTAAATCTTTTACTTGATCATTCAGCAATTATCTTGAAATTAATCATCAGCTATAATCATGCATGATTTCAGTTTGAAAACTAAACCACGATCTCAAATACATTGTAGTTCTTGTTTAGATGGTGGGCGAATAGTGAATGAGAACGCCAGCGCCGCACCATCTCCGTTTATTTACCTAGATGTCAGTCTCACAATAGTTTATATCAGCCGAAGCGATCAATCCTATGCGTGCAAGTTTGTTTAACACATAGTTATAAATGTGACTGTTACTACAACAATATTACTAAGCATAGCAGTTACTGGCGCGCTCCCTAAACAGGTGACATTATTATACCTATCGAAATCATATGTGAATTTCGCATAACAGTATACTACGCATATCTAAATGAATAAACTGCGTAGTTCCAAATATTTTTTCTATAAAGTATTTACACCAGTTTTCGTCTAATCTTTTGTTTACATTTCATATTATTAAATTTATGAATCGGTTATTGTTCCACCGAAACAAGAAACGTAGCCACACGTTCGGCGTAATTATAATGAAACCTTACTTCCGCGAAATAATTCATTGTTCGCGATTTATTGACGAATTGAATGTTTACGTTTCGTTATGTTGAACTTGTGGAAAGGAATCCTTTTATCCTTTTATTCAATTTGCTGCCATTGTAGCAGTAGTATAAAGATGAGGTTGGTTGAACTCCCACGCAACTGTACAGAAACATATAATTTGTTCGAATCTCTGGTGATAATTGAAAGTTCAGTCACCATGAAACATCAGATTAAGCTTGCGGACCGAAAAATCTGTCTAATACGCTCACTCAAAGTCAATCAAGTAAATCTAAAAATAAGCGCGATGAAACTAATTTTACATTAAAAGTCGATATTATGGAGACACTCCCCGTTGATCAGTGTGCGTGAAGCGCTCGGGCTGTGAATTGACGCGGTGCTAATTTTAAGCAGGAATGTTGGCTCGAACGCAGTAATTAATTGCGTACATTCTTCTCCGTCTAGTCTTTTTAAAGGGGCTTGTCAGAGTGAAACAGATCATATCGAAACATTTGTAACTCTTAAATAATCTGATCTGCTCAATCATGACCACAAAATAATTAACCAGACTTGTACTATTACTCTTACAAAAAAAAACATTACCAGTCAAAATAAACAATGATTTGTTTTGCTTCCTCTTACAATGAAACATGATGATTGATTGTTCAACCTGAGGTGGTTTTGCCAAAACCACTTTGAGTGTGGTTGCGGAAAACTGCATGGACCCGAAGAAACATATTTCCCGTCAACCTAAATTACCTTTTATCTGACTTTTATAATCTTTGTTCCAGATCCAATGGGCAGACGCTTGTCTCCTGGTTTACGCAGTGACGGACCGCAACAGCTTCGAGTACGCTACTGAAGTCTTGAGCCTTCTGAAACGGCCGCCGACGGGGAGCAGTCCAGCTCACGGGCATGCGGGATCCGCGACCCCAATGCCGCTCGCTCTTCTGGGGAACAAGACAGATCTGGACCACTTGAGACAGGTCAGTTAGACACAATCACCCCATGACCCAGCCACTATGTTTCTAGGTCAACTCACCCCTAAAACTTTATGGAGGGCATTTAACAGGGTAAAATCACGCCCTTGCCAATAAAAGTTAAGAGTACGTGGGTGGAATTCGCAACGCTAGAGTAAGTGGGTCACCACATTTTAAGCATGTATACTAATTCGAGATCATTTATTTTAATTTTATAATGTTGACTAGACAGACAGATCAGTTTCATACCACTTACATTTTGCAATAAATGAGTATCCAGGGCCGGTCTTTTTATTACGAAGAAAAAGTTAAATATAAATTAGATTTGAAGTTATCTTGAGCTTTCCACTTCGTAGCACTTTTGTTATTATACCGTCTCGATTTAAGCTGGAGGTTTCATGAAGAAAATACAATTTGTTGTTTTGTCTTCTTTGAGTTCTTTTAAATATGAACAAGGTCGATTTTTTTTTGCATTTCAAACTAAAATTCAGAGTTGATCTTGATCGAAGTGGTTTTTAGAGTACTTATCATAGGTCCAGTCGCACTAACCATTTCAGCAACTGCGACTGGTTTATAAATGTATGATTTATCGTCCTTCAAACTAGTTCCGATATTGATTTATGAACACACCGGACGCGGGAATACCTACCACTATACCAACTGCGTAACGTGTGATTGCTAAACGAATAATAAGTAAAGTTGTGAATAATAGGTTTCCACTGAACTGTCAGAAGTTTCGAAGTTGACGCATTTTGTACGCCCTGTCGTGGATATTGTTTTCAATGACAATGGAAACTCTATACTTACAATAAAATATAATAAAAAAAAAAAAAAAACATACAACCGAATTGAGAACCTCCTCCTTTTTGATTGGAAGTCGGTTAAAAATACAAGTTTAGGTTTGTCGACAGACTAAACTTGGTCGTCTAAATGTAATTTCTAATTTGTAGGTATCTGATGCTAACCACCAAAAAAAAATTTACCTACTAAAATAAACAACCATTTGATAAAAAAACTATGGTAAAGTATAAACATTTATTTAAATGTTACGGGTAACTTCACATCCAGGTCTAATTACACCTGAGGCTTGACCCTGTAACTTTCAGTATAACACGTTCAAACATTTTTCCCAGAAAATATTTCGTATTCTGTCCGGGCCCATTCAACTTTGAGTTTGTAATTGTATGAAAACACGAATCGTCTCCAGGGACCAACTTACCTAAAATAACACAATCCCTAATCCGTTCAACCTTGTTCGTTTTAGTTAGTTTTATTTTGCTAGAAAAGCCAACTTCAGTAATTGAGAAATACTTGAACTGTAAACTGTAGGTAGTTGAGTGAATTTTTAGACTACAACAGTAAGAGTGGGTATTATTTTCGGTGTTACGGAGCATCCAGTTATGTATAAAGATTTTACATCCCGATCTTCGTAAACCTAAGGCTGATTCGCCACGAGTGCACAATGTGACAGTTCTTTCTATCTTTCCAGGTGACAACAAAGGAAGGTCAGGCAGTAAGCGCAGCGCACGGAGCTTCCTTCAGCGAGGCAAGCGTGGCTGATAACTCTGGCGACCTCTACCGGGCTGTGGACCGACTGCTTGCTGAAGTCCGAACCCCGCAACGCACAAGAAAGTTCTCTGTCACGAAGATGCTTGGCTCACTGATCGGTAAGATATTCATTTAACATGTAATCTCCGCTTAAAAAATCGGAATTCGTAAGGGATTAAAAATAGTAGTCTCTTCTAGAAATCAAATACCAAAATATTCTAAAGCCAAATAAGATTCAGAAGATTACTCTATTGAATGGATGAAATTTTAAAGCTAGGTGAATCTAGATATAAAAATAATAAAATAAGTCTAGAACGACAAACCAGGAACGACTTGGTTCCCACAGTTTTTCAAATTTCTCTAAATTGCTTCTTCAGCCTGTTCTAAGTCGTAGTGTTTGTCATGCAGGTGGCACAAGTAACAACCAGACGAACCGCAGTGGCTCCGTGGTAGCATGCCCCCGCGTGCCCGCGCCCACTCGGCCCCCGCTGGCGGCGGCGGCGCCCTGACCGGCGGCCGCGCCTGCGCATCGCGCGCGCTGATGCCTCGCGGGAGCCGCCTGGCTCGCCTGCCTGCCCGTGCCCACTCGCTACGACTCACAACTATCCACCACCATTATATAAACTTCTATAAGTTTCATTGAAATCGTGAACCACTTCAAACTAGGTCATCATATTTTGGAAACGTAGCGCATGTAAACATCTTTCACCTGATTAACTTTTAAGGTATAAATTATTGGAAAGTTAGAGCTAGGTTTAGATATTGATGTTGTATGCACTTTTAACTCATGTTATGTATTTTGATCAAGTTATAAAGCGCTATCTGGCATTTTTTATTATGGATGTCATCACTTTCAGGAGACTTCTATTTCATGGCAGTGTTCAACTCACAATGCTCGTAGCTTGGTTATTAATCTAAGAACCGAATGTTTTACACGTCACATTGTCGTTGATATATGTATTTAAAAATACTATTTCAAGTGTTTTCAAACAATAAGTGGCGATTTTTAGGATCTGCCCAATAGGTCAGAGAGTAACGTTAAACTGACGTAATAAGTACTTTTAGTATTAATTAGAAGATCAGAGGAGTATGTAGATACGTTTCCAACGTTTATGTGTAGAATTTATATCTGATAAATATTCGTGTTTTACTAAATGTTATTAGTGGTTTTAAATTCTATGACGTCAATGGTGGACGGTGGATAAAGCTGGTGTAATAATGTGTTTATAAAGCAAAGTGATAATGGACTCTAACCAAAGAGAAAACTAGTCATAATTTAAGTTAGCGTAAGCAATTGTGAAGTTAGAGCTAAAGCTTTGGCAGGAGTATAAGACAGCGATCGACACCGTTGTATTCTTACTTAAATGGCTACAAAAAAAGCACGAGAGAATTCCAAGATAGTTCGAGTAAACGAATGCTAGAAAAAAGATCTTCTCACGTTTCTCAAAATTGTGCCAATATTTATTATCGTACATAATTGAATTGTTATTAGGGATTTTTAAATTCTATGAAAATACTCATTTTGAATGTTGTAAATAAAATCATGTCGGCATTTACCTATGCTAGCGAATGTACATAAATTACCGTGCAATGCTATGAAATAAAAATTTGCTACCACATCGAGATTAAAAGTTGATAAACAACAATTTAAAAGCACAGTAATGGCCTAACTTTTTACGCATCTTTAGATGATTTTTCTAACTTTTTCTACTTTTACACAGTAAGTCTTAAGTCTTCTGTAGACTGGTAGCTTTCATATATTTATTAGAGAAATAGCAGCCTCAGCTCACTTTAAAAGAAAGTATTAATTGTTGATGTTTAGTAGCTTTTCAAAATGGATGTTTAAGCTAATTTTTTTATAATGATCTGTAAATTTAGTCAAATTGTGTGATACGTAATACTGTTTTAAATTCAAATTCTAATAAATATTTCAATATTATAAGTAAATAAAAATATCACATTTTAGTCACATCTAGTCATATAGGGTAGGGGGCTGTAAAAAGACATGTCATTTTCAAAGTTGGATTGTTTCGGAGAAGCGAATTGATAAGTTGGGAATTATAAAATTATAGTATTCATATTAAAAAGAATAAATAAATTCCATAGTTGTAATTGGTATGATTGTGAATCGTTCATTCTAGTAGCCAGGAGGCCTAGCTTTCAAGACAGGTTTAATGTATTTTTACCTTGAAAATTGTTTTAAATGAAAGTTTATTGTATCCTGACGGTCTATTCCTGCAACACAATTCCTCCAAAAAATTTAAAAATCGAACGCGGATTCAGTTATTACTAGAACGAGTAGTGTTCCAGGAATAGCAGGGCAGTACCTATCTGTCAATCAATACCCATCTATTATACCTATCTATCTACTCGACCTGGCTATTAGAGTGCATCGGTGGAATTACAAGAAGGAATGTAAATATTGTAAATTGTTATGGAGACTGCTGAAAAGTCGGAACTGATTGGAATAAGTGTAAATAGTTTTAATTGATAGCTTTAATTGAAATATACGTTTCATTACACGAACACATTTTTTATTCATTCTTACCTTTACTTCACGAGTATTCAAATAAAATAAGCAATAGGAAAAAAAAATGTGGGATGAAATATGATATTTTTAAAAAACGTGGATACCTACGCCTTGCTATAGGCATAAGCATCAGTTCTTGTGCACGACCGCCTTATGAAAGGAGAAAGAAAGGCGAGCTTCTGTGTGGACTGTAATCTGTTTTTAAAGCTATGATCGCTCACAGCCTCTCTGTCTCCTCTCGTGACTTGGCTAAGCAATGCACCTAATTTTCGCCGGGATTCTATCGGGTTGAAAGACTAAGACGTGGCTATAAGGTGTGACGAGGTACGCTAGGTCGGGATCAGCTTCCGGGTGTTAGGTCCGAACTTGAGCAGGCAGGTCTATTGGCGTCCGTCCAAAATGTACTTGGCGATTATTTAGTGCTAATATAAAAAACTGTATGAACCCGAAGTTACCAATGTCTGTCAAATATCTATACCAACTCAAGTCCGCCCAGAGGTGCTAGTCCCGCGAAGCGCAAACTCTTCTTTATTCAATTAAAAACTCTTAAATTACTGACTCTACTCTTACAATGTTTCTGTCTCTATCTAATTTCCCGGTCAAGTCGAGACTTGTCTCAAAGTTGGCCTTGAACGTGACACGTGTAAGGTAAGTACCTGTATTTTTCCATGTTTCAGGAACTATTACTGTCAACTTTCTCAGGATACCTACCCTACGGTCCTATTAGGTATATAATATTAAAGTCGTATGTATATACTTCCATACTTCTTCTTCTTTAAGGTTTTACCAAAAAGGGATGTACCTAGGAGCCTGTGCGATACGTGATTTCGCTCTAAAACCTATAGGTCCTAGGTACTAACACTATGCGTGTCCTGTTAACTATATAATGCTATAAAATGTACGTATACAGCCTTCGTACATTTGAAAGGTGCCTATCTCTAACACTAGCGTGTTCTGTATTATAATAAAACGTACGTATACAGTTCTCCGTACGTTTGGATTGGGTGCCCTAGGCATGCGCGTAACGGTCTAGCGTTCGCTTTGAAACCTATATACCTAGGGCACCTAGCTCGAACGCAGACAGAGTGCTGCGCTCGGCTTTACCTGCCTGTATTACGCAGGGCTTTCTATTATGTTACCTTAACGACTCGAGGGTCGTTTATTCATTTACCTGCCTATATTAAAACACAATACCTTTGGGTACGTTTAATAAGGAGCTATATACTATTCTTACATACTATTTTTGGTTATAAACCAGTCTATTCATTTTTATTACTACTATTCCTAACTATGATTAACATCTATTTAATTTATTATTTCTTATAACTATCTTAAGGTCTCTAATAAATTCAGTCGTTCGGAACAGTTCTAAGTTGTAAATTCCTTATGAATTTGTGAATTATATACTAACATACCTACTACACATAATCATTTTTTTTTCTTCTTATCGTGTCACCAGGTCTTTCAAACCAGAGTGGTGAAAGAAAAATCAAAACGCTAAAGGTTAATGACCGAAAGTGATTTTTCTAGTTATAGGTATCAAAGATTCCTTTTATCAAAATTTACGTAGCCGGATGGACGTTTTAGTACTAGGTTAACATAATGGTCATTCAGTAGACATAAATCGAGCTTAATCTGAAGATAAATTGCTATAAGCACCTCTTTACGAAAGTAAATATAATATGTTGCGAAGAAAATGGAGGGCAAATTACAAGATAATCTCCTATAGGCATTCTTGGCAATAGCATCGGGAAATCACGTTATCTCACTCACTAAAAATGATGATACGTAGTTGGTCTATATATCTATCGGGCAGTGATGGACGCCGATGTTTTAATCTTAGTAGTTATTTGGACTAACCTACTTCCTACAACTGAATAACTTTCTCAGTTTATATATTAGATAGGAATAAATATGTATAACGAAAGAATTTGAATAAAACATCTACCCTTATAAAAAATATGTTAAGACATTTTATTTCTTATCAAAGTCAGTTCATTTAATTATTAAACCTCTCAATAGCGCTTGTGCCCCATCACAGACCAAGACCGATATCTTGCATAGTTTCGAAGATTAAATGATGATTATTGAGATTAAAAAATGTGTTACATAAAGTATCTAGTTTTTCATTCATTTTTAAACGTGCAACATTTTACTAATGTTCTGCGTATATGATATTTTTATTTATAATAATGGTTGATAACCTAATTATTTGTCGATATTTATGAGTTTTGTCGCCGGCCGGTCCGCCCGCTGAAATAAATCAGATTCGGGAACAATGAGCGAAACGAGAGGGGTGCGCACCCCATCTGCGTGATTCAATCGATCCGTGGACCAGTCGACGCTGCACTGTCATCTCGGCCGCTACTGAGACCACCGCGTTTTATTTTTTTATTTAAATGTTATAGTTTTTTATCAGAATGGAAGGTCGCAGGACGTGGGAAGGAGTGCCGGTGGAGTCGGTGTCTCCTCCGCAGTCGGTGCCGGGGAGGAGAACGCCTCTGGGGGCTGTGGGACTGGGAGGATTCTATATGCAGGGAGGACAGCCTCCGCCGCCTCAGCACTGCTACCCGACCGATGAGAACCAGCCTGAACCAGGCACCAGCTATGGTCAAAGGTAATACATCTAAGTTTGTAGTTCTTTACAGATCAACTCAAGGACGAAAATCTGGCTTTTTTGTTGATTATAAGGAGTTTTCAATGAAATTAAAAGCCAACTAAGGCTCGAAGAAGAATATCTTTGTGTAAAATGGCATGTAAATGTAAAAATAACGTGTATTTCAGTGGTTTTTAGCAAGATTTAGGTTAAACAACAGTGACGTAGGCGAATCGTTACCGGCAACATATTGTTTTGAAATGGGACGCATGCGCTCTGCGTTGCTGTCCTCAAACAGGGGATTGTAGATTACTTTGGACATTAAAATGGCTGATAGTTGAACTCATACACAAAGAAACAATAGAATAAACTCTTCGAGCATTGGCTCTTATTGTTCCCAAAGCTGCAGAAAGTTTCTTGAATAATGTTTTCATACATCATTTTGGCAACATACAAACCAAACCGAACCTTTCAGATTCGTATCGCAGAAAGGCCAAAACCGTTCCAAAGTTGGTTAAATAGTTTTTCTTATGAGCTGCTTTAGTAGTCGCAAATAAAGAAGAGAAAGAACAATAAATAAGCTTGACGACACTTTAATACCAGTAATATTATAACTTGAAGATTTTTTATTATAAGGGTTGAATTTTGCTCCAGAGTATCTCAAACACAAAGCTTTGATTTTAATGTCAAATAAAAAAACTAATATAATCAATTTTATTGATACATTTATTTCTAAATTGGTTCGTCTTATACATTACTTGAATTTTGAAATTGCTTCGTTAAGCTAATTTTTATTTTAATACCTATAAAAGTTTTACAATTTAAACGAATATTAATCATACGTTTGAGTGACATACGTACGAGAGCAACTTGCACTTACCCCACATGTTCACCCTAAGGTAGGGGTTATAAACAAATGCACTTCAAAATCAGTGCACATCTGGGCACAATAGAACAATAGCACCCTAGCGCAAGAACTGCCCATTTCGACCGCAATTTACTCTCACATAGTAATTTATCGGTAATAAGCATAGTATTATTAAATAATTCATTAAACTTATACAGCGCACAAATCAAAATGCTTCATATACCTAATTTAACCACCTCTAAAGTATACTTAAGTACCAGCCGGGTGATTGTGTAATTCTGTTGCTATCAAAAGTTTTATGCTAACAAATAAATGATACTGACAAGGAACAGCGATCACGTATCTCGTTGCCATAATTTTTCAACCGCTATCTATCTATTTACTGCTATAATAGTTTTGCAAATTCAAGTTCATAGTTATTTCATTTACGTCAACATTACATCGTGTTGCAATTGTTTCTTGTCAAGAATGGGTTTTGTTTGTATCTGTTTTTCATTGCAATCAAAGTTCAAAATCATGTCCTAATTGACAGATGCGACTAGGTTTTGATTGCAACAAAAGATACGCAATCACCCCGCAAGTAAATAATAAACGTTTTACACATCATTATCTACTATAATGCAGTTTCTATATTTTTCATTTTCATTGTGTTCCTATTGAATTTTTATTTGTTGAGCCTAGAGAAGGCCATCAAATATATATATTCATTTTGCCATAATTTCTTATTAGAATCACGTATGAATATGTATTATTCAGCAATTTACAAAAAGGTATGTGAAAAAGCACCTTACACGAACGCAATAATAGTTAAAATGTCGCACAAAACGCTCCCTTCCAAAACACCCTACCGTTGCGAATCGCATTGTTGTTTGAAAATCGTATCACTTGTTTCGTCGTACATCATTGCTCACCCTTGTCCATTCTCAGTTTCAATCGCATCAATCGATTTAGCACTGGATTTGTATCAAACAATTCAATTCAATTCTTGATTCTCTGCAGGGTCAATAGCATCTATGTTTTAAGTTTGAATCATAATCATAATTCATTTATTGTGAAAATGGTTTGGTGTGTGTGTATGCATGTCAAATTAAAATTAATATAGTTCAGTCATCATAAGCTATTTAAAGCATGCAATTAGTTTACAAAAATAAATTAACACAGCAAATTAAAATTCTAAAGAATATAAAATGAGGCAAAAAAATATTGATGAGGTATACGGATAAGATGAGGAGTAATAGGTTAGCATGGTATGGGCATGTCATGCGGAGGGATGAGAGTCATATTACGAGAAAAGTGTTAGGAATGGATGTGGATGGTGGTTATAGAAGAAGAGGTAGACCAAAGAAAAGATGGATGGAATGCGTCAGGGATGACATGAGCAGGAAAGGAGTGAGCACTGAGATGACGAGTGATAGAGGTGAGTGGAAGAAGAAAACCTGTTGTGCCGACCCCACTTAGCGTGGGATAAGGGCAGGAAGATGATGAAGTACATTAATATTTTTTGCCTTATTTTAATGAATATCAGCTTATTATAAGTAATGAATATCATCAGGAATCAAAATTGTCACATAAATAATGTTCAATAGAATATAGTGTGCTTTTTGTAAAAGCATACTTTTAACTCTGGCCCGTATTCTGAAACAGTGCTTAGGTCTGAGTCGAGCCTCAAGCATAGATCTGAGCAGAGTTTTGATTCTAGAACGCTGCTTGAGGCTCGATTCGTTGAGTAGAGTTCACGTGAGTTTTGCATATTCTGAAACGTCACTCAGACGGAATCGTTGCTTGAGCAGAGAAATTATCTGTCACTTTTTAAAGGAAAACGAAACCGATGCTCAAGCGGGGTCAAGACCACGCTTGAGCATTGATTTCACCATACTTGGATGTGTTTAAAATGGAGATGGAGATTTTTGAGGATTTAAACATTTTTGAAAGCATAACTATAAGGCCAATCAGCTTTCCCCTAAGACATCTGCGTGATGCCAGTGACCCGTTCAACCTAAATACAGTTGATTTTAAAAAAAGATATCGCTTTTCACAAGATGCAGTAAAACATATAATTTTGCCATTGTTACGGTGTGAAAATGATGATCATCTACAAACACGAGGCTGTCCAATTCCTCTGGAGTGGCAAACTTTAGCATGTTTGCGTTTTTACGCTACCGCATCATACCAGGTAGGTACTTACCTATTTAAATTTGAAATTAATTCATTTAAGTAATTGGCTTTCTATCATGACTTTGTAAACCTTCTAAACCTACCTAGAAATGGACTACTGTAGCATAATAATAATTGAGTCAGATGAAAGATAAGGTTGGTGTCATGTCACACACACTCAACATTGGTATTTTTATTTACAGCTGGTGACGGGAGACTTACTTAACATTTCTCAGCCAGCGGTTTCCAAGATTGTAACGAATATATCCCGAAAACTGGCTGAACAACACACCCACTACATAAAATTTCCAGACGACATGTCAGCCCGCCGTTTAAAATTCTGTCGACTTGGTCAGTACAGACAGTTTCCAGGACTACCAAATGTGGATGGAGCAATTGAGTGCACCCACATTAAAATTGTTGATACTCCTGGAGTTTTACACCGCGAAGTGTACCGGAACAGAAAGTCCTATTTTTCAATAAATGTGCAAGCTGTTGTTGGACCTTCTGGGGAATTTATTGATGTGGTCGCGCGGTGGGCTGGAAGCACGCATGATAGCCGTATTTTCCAAATGTCGAGGGTAAACTCTAAGTACAGACAAGGGGTGCATAGCGGTTGTCTTGTGGGGGACAGCGGATATCCATGCCTGCCTCATCTTCTTACACCCATTGGTAATCCGGATACAGTAGCAGAAGAAACGTATAATATTGTCCAAAGGAAAACCCGGAATATCGTCGAGCGCACGTTCGGCGTTTGGAAAAGAAGGTTCCCGTGTCTCCGCCGTGGGCTTGGTAATAAGCTATCAACTGTGTCAACAATAATAGTGGCATGCGCAGTACTCCATAACATAGCACTCCAAGCTAATGAAGAAATACCTGCAGACGAAGAAGAGCACTCTCCTGATGATGAAGCCATCCAAGAAAATCGGGCGGGGACAACTGATGGATTTGCAATTAGGGCTTCCATTATTAACAGATATTATACATGATTTTCAACTTGTTGTTGTATATTATTGTGGAGAGGAATGGTCATTATTTAGAAATAATAAATTAAAAAACACAAAGTGAAAAATAACTATTTATTATACAACATTTATATTTAATGCCTTTGCCCGAGCTTCTATAAGGTTCTCTCGCAATATTTGCATTTCTATTTCGTGCTTCTCTCTACGGCACTGCATGTCTAAAGAATGTTGGGCCTCCAATCTTCTCTCTCTATTTAGGTGCTCATTTCTTAAAATTTTGACTCGAAGTTTTTTTTCGTTTATGTTCCATTCATCAGGTTCTGAGCTAGCCCGATTTTCTGCTACATCAGGAGATTGAGGAGCCGTTTGGGAATTTTCTATAACTATTTCTCCTGCTACTGCCTCATTGTCTTCGTGGATACTGTAGTTCCCTGTAAAAAAATATTATGTCGTTCATCCAACAAGCAGCATAGGTAGGTAACTAGTTACTTACAAAGAAAACGGAAAACGGCATTCATCTATTCCAGACTAGCTTCCGCTCGCGCCTACGCTCCCGTTGTACTTACCTAATAGGTACCTACCAGGTGTCATTGCAAGTCACAAACTATATGCATGCTAAGTTTCATCGAAATCCGTTCAGCCTTTACGAAGATAAGTAAAAACTAAACCAACATACACATAATCGCAAGTATCACAAATTACCATAAAAATGGTCGGAATCCACCGCTCCTTCGACTTCCACAAGAAGTGCCGGCACTACCTCTGCAATGTTTGGATCGATGCTCGCATCAGGGCACGGACCACCACCGCCAGTACTGGACAACCTGTGCTGCCGTTCTATAGTAAGGGCATTTCTCTGGCGGGTCTTTAAATTTTGCCAAAGGCGGCGCAGATTTTCTCCTGATGCCTAAAAAAACTTGATAACATTATCAAACTGAGATAGATTAATAAACAATGTAGGTACTTACTGAATGAAGTAGCCGGCAGTTCTACTTACATGCTCCGAAACAATAGTCGAGCTATTGTATTCCTCTGAAATTTTATTCCAAGCCATTTTTTTTGTTGAAATACTAACAGAATCAGTTTTTGTATTTTCAATTAGATTTTGGTACTTCTTTAAAATTTCTATAAGAAAACACTTCTCCCTCTCTGTGTAGTTCTTTTTTTTTCGTTGGAGAGGCGGCATTTTTCCTACTACGATATTTATTGGGTTTCAAATGTATTGCACGAATTATACTACTAGGTAATTATTTTATGAAAGATGGAAAAGTTTTCAAAATGTTTGCGCGCAGGTTGATTTTGGCGGGAATCGTTTTTAACCACATTGACTTGACATCTTGACATGCAAAGTATGCACGTTCCGTTGCACGTATTTTATTTTAAACTAACACTTACCCATGACTTACTTAAAAGCGTCTCAAAGCTTAAGCATTTTCTAACAAATACTAGAATCTAGACTATTGGAACAATTAAATAAGGTTAGACTTAAGATTTTGTAGATCTTTTGGCCCTGCGAAGAAGTCACGCTACCTCATTCATTATAAAAATTGCGTAAAACGGAGCGTTTTTCGCAGTAATCGAAAATTATATCAAATTGTAAACGAGAACCGACTCGATCCATAGACATGACAACACATCCAACTAAGTAGAGATTTGAGTCTAGACTCAGCTGAGTGATGATTGAGGGCTGTTCTGGAATAAGCACAGTACCCAAGCAACGATTCGATGCTCAAGTAGAGATCACCTGAACTCTACTCAGGCGGTGCTTGAGCACTGTTTCAGAATACGGGCCGTAGACTTGTAGGGAGTCTATTTCGAGAATGTTTCTGGGTAATTGTATCATAGGACTGGAATTTGAAACAAAGAACGAGATAACTTGCAGTTTTCAGGGGTTTAAGGTTACTAAATACCAATAAACAGAAAAATAAACAAAAGACATGAAGTTTTTGCTCCCACAATATTAGGTTAATCTCCGTCGGAAAATAAGTCGTAACTTTAAAACTTAAATTCGAATGTTGTTGATTTCAGGCCTTTGAATGATAAATCGAAGCAGAAGATGCGACAGGGGAAAACTGTACGACTGAATATAAATGCAAGAGAACGGCGAAGAATGCACGATTTGGTACGTAGACAAAATAATAGTTATATTGCTTACGTACCCTGGATTTTACAGGTATATTTTAATGAAACGAGCGTATTTTAGAGTAAGAACCTCGAAGTCTAGCAGATATCGGTAGGAATGCTCTGAGTAATTAAAAAAATCATTCAAGGAAACAAACATTACGAAATTAGCTGCCTTTGTACCTACCTACTGACTTGTGTTTAGGGTCATGGTTTAAAATTAACACCATTAGTTACAGCAACAATGTTAATGTTGATGTAATCCACAGAGTAATGGAAGAAATCAATCAAACTTCCAAACACATCAAAAATAGACAGTATTCCATTTATAAACCAATACAAATTTAAGAATTTCCATGCTTTTAAAATTCTTGATGAAACTTCAACATCTCGGTTGAGTCAGTACATTACAAAGATTAATATCTTCACTATGCAGAAAAATGTTTTAAAATACCTTGGTGTATTTTGTAGAATGATGCCCTGGACGAGCTCAGAGGGGTGATTCCATACGCCCACTCGCCATCCGTCAGAAAGCTATCGAAGATCGCGACGCTGCTTCTTGCGAAGAATTACATAATGATGCAGGCCAGCGCCCTCGAGGAACTGAGAAGGTACCAAATATAATAAAATACTAACCTCTGCAAAAATATATACAAGTAAGGTACATATTTTACCTATACTTTGTTTTTGAAATTTTCCAGAGTGGTAGCGTATCTCCAAGGAACAATGACAGCTGCTGGTATCGTTCCACCTCCAGGCTTTGACATCACGTGCCTGCCTGCAGCAGCTAAACTCCTCCAGCCACCTAACTTCGACCTTGGACCACCAGCGCCACCAGACCCGCCATCTTGAGATATGCCCATCAAAATTGAACCTTTGAACCGCGAGTCATGTGATTTTTATCCATCTTTTGTGCAAGATTGACATCATGAGGAGTTCAGCCGAATGTTGTTCTTTGTTTATTTAGCCTTTGGAATAACCACTTTTTTGAAGATAGTTAAAACAGAGGTAATAAATTTAGGTCACCAAATTCAAATTCACCTACTTTGGTTAAATTTTTCCGTAATAACTTCTCTCTCTTAACAAATCTTTATCAGCTCTTAAATATGGTAATACGAATATCAGAAAAAAATATGATCATCAGAAACTTCTTTTATATTTTAATTTATTTTCTTTTACTTCTTTGTTTATAACATTCAAGCACTTGACTCGGTAATGTACTGTTGGTGTCAGTCTAGTATGGAAGCACTAAATGTATTAAACAAATACATATAATACATATAATGACGGAAGTATAAAAGCGGTTGATATTCTAGTCTCGTTAGCTATACAGCTAATATTTAGGTTTAAATAAACTTTATAAACTGTGTGTAAGGCTAAGTAATTTTCAAGATAAGTATTCAATTTTGTGCTCATCTTAACTTAAGTAATTTTCGTGTAGTAGCTACGATCTCGTCCAACATAGTACTCAGTAGGTTTTTGTGTCGTATTTAGTCCTATTATATCGATGTACTAATAAATAAGCTAAAATTTGAGTTTGACCGGATATGGCATCATTTGTGATCTGTAGCAACCAATGGTATTCTTTTATACAATATCTAGCTTTAGTAAAAACTGTTGAATTGAGTCTTAAATTAATATTATTTAATGTGATAGAGTTATTTAATAATTATAAGGTGATGTATTTAATAATTATTTATTAAGGTTTGTAATTGGGCACTTCTTTTATAGTTTTTTATAAATTGATTACTGTCTTAAAATATTACTCAAGTAGCTAGTCATTTTTTTTTATAAATAGGTCTAGCTGATGGAACAAGCATTTGGTCTACCTGTTGTTTAGTGGTAACCATCACCTATAACAAAACAATGCCATGTAGGCCACCCACGTCCAGAGCGTGCCCTATGATGCACTGCCCTGAGTCCATCAGATTTATCAGTCTCACGTGCTGGTAATTATAATGTTCAATACGTGAGGATGGGTAATGAGAGGTAGTACAAAGAAAAGATGGATGGATTGGGTGAAGGATGACATGGGTAAGAAAGGAGTGACTGCTGAAATGACGGCTAATAGAGTAGAGTAGAGAACGAAAACCTGTTGTGCTGACCCCACATGAAGTGAGTTAAAGATAAGAAAATGATTATGATGCAGTGCATAATATGTAAAAATCTTTTTAAACTCATGCACCATTTCAGGAATCTACTCTAGCAGTTAAAAAAATCTACTCTAGCAGTTATTCTATCATCTCTACCTACTGCTAGAGGTGTGAGAATAACTGCTATCTCTGCTGCTCTCTGGATACTAACTTAGGAATAGATTTTAAAAGTTTGTGGTTATTATTATGCAAATATACCTGCTCACTCTATGTTATGCAAAAATGGAAATATACAGTTGGTAGTAACTGTTTAAAAACGTTCAAAGTTTTGGTAATATTTTGTAATCTAAGAAATGTATATATAAAAAAACACTGTGGAGAAAAAGTGCCAAATTAGTATTAGGTTAGTTATAAAATTTATTTATTTATTGTGAAAATTTATACTCGAGACCTATTCCTATAAGATACCGCAAGAAGAAGATACCTACCCATCAGCCGGGGGTAGATGCGGGCCGAAAATGATGATTATTGTTAAATTACATTACAATTTAAAACTCGGATTATTTAGGTAGATGTACTAAGTCCATTCAAACTTTATGCCCATTTTTATGCATAGATACCGGCTAGAAAATATAAAAACAACTTATAAATATGTTTTATATTATGCACTTAGCACGGGCTTAATTCTCGGGCCGATCTCGATCATTTTGCAATTTTATTTAATTGCTTCTTTTCGACTTTTCCGTATATCGTAGCTGTCGATGACTCAAGTAAATCATCCATTCTCTATTCGAAAAGAAGCAATAAAATAAAATTATTAGATGAACCGAGAATTAGGCCCCAGCAGGGTAAGTTCTAGGACTTTGCAAAATACGAAGCATTCCTTTACACCCCTCACAGTATTTTTAACACCCCTCACAGCTCAATCGGTAGTAGCTCTGCCTTTTCCGCTGGAAGGTGCGGGTTCGAATTTCACTGAGAACAAATAATTGAGTGGTTAGATATACTTATGTTATAGTTCTCTGACTGGGTGTTATATTGTATTCTAAGTATATATGTATATTTATAGCTTACGAGTAGGTAACAAGCTCGCTAAGTTTGGGGCTAGATGTTAGTTGTGGGAATGGTCTACAATATTTATTATTATTATGTATTTTTATTGAGAAATTACAATTAAATTTTGTGCTCATAATTACGCAACAAATATATGCTCACTATTTGCTGTAGTGTACATTTATTTAGTTTTAAACAAAACTATGTTTTGTAGTTGTAATATTATAGTCTAAGAAATGTAAATATATGAAAAATACTGTGGAGCTCACGTGCCAAAAATTATATAAGTAGCTATATTAAGAACTACCTAAGAAAGTAGTGTTAAAATACATTTATATTACCTGCTTACTTCATATTTAACTTATTTATACACAGTATAGGTATGTAACAAAAACCTTCTCCGATACTAAAGGGTGTATTTCAGTATAGAAACGTGTTTCACGAATACGTTATTTTGAACTATATTCAAAGTGACGGGAACGGGGTGAGCAAAGCCGCGAGCGGCCGCTAGTAACTTATAAAATAATATTTGATCAATGGTGTTTTTATTCTCGAAAAGAAAAAATAGAATTATGTAAAAAATCTCGATTAGGTATGCTACTTATTTTATAAGTTACTATATAGCGGCCACCCGCGGCTTTGCTTGCCCCGTTCCCGTTACTTTTCGGGATGAAGGTACCCTATATCTATCTCCTGGTTCTAACCCCCACCAATTTTCAGCTAAACCGGTTCACAACAATAGTGTAACTAACACGACTTTCTTTTATATTTATAGTTTTGCAGATGACGTTGATCTTGTTAATTAACATTCATCTCTGATTGAAAACTGCATGTTGATCGATATCTATCTTACCTACCTACCTTATGACTTCCGCCTGCCTCCATGTTTGCTATGTCCCATGCCTTGGCCCCATGCAGGGTCCATGGGATACGGTATCACATGGACTCTGCATGGGTATCACTGATACCCACTTATGAACTATCCTGTACAAACTAAACCATGTGTAAAGCAATAAACGTATTGAGTATTGATACTGTCCTTTATAGTTGTGTTAGCAGGTAACAGAATAATGTAACTTTGATTAAGTATATGAAATTGATCGATTATGTGGCTATAAATTATTGAATAAAAAAATTAAGGCTCTCTGAAAATGTATAAAAAACGGAGAGCAGTGGACTTCGAAATTATTTATTAATATAAGATTAACAATAATAATGGTAAATCAAAATGTACATTATATTTACATCATTACCGAATGAGTATTATAGCTAAGTTAATTTTAATATATTTTTAAGGTAGTGTAAAGTGTTTAAAAAGCTAGTAAAAAAACACCGTTTTTAGGCTAAGATAAAAAC
Source organism: Thera obeliscata (assembly GCA_947578465.1). Lineage (NCBI taxonomy): Eukaryota > Metazoa > Arthropoda > Insecta > Lepidoptera > Geometridae > Thera > Thera obeliscata. The sequence continues at coordinate 4,361,193 of OX387924.1, forward strand.
ATAAAACGGCTACTTGAGTAATATAATTAGGCAGTGGTTAATACAGTAATGTTTCTTGCTCACATTTTTTCTTCCTAATAGGTAAATTAATAAAGAACGTACCTACATAGAGTAGAACCACATAGGAATGTGCAAACGGTTCACCAAAAATATGGATGTCTTTTGAGCAACCTAACTTTTACTTAGTAAGTACATATAATTATGATCGAAATGTATGGATTTGCTGAAGTCAAAATTAATTGTGATTATTTCAATTATTGTGATTAGAATACCATTAAAATAATAAATAAACGAACCTATCACATGTGTTCTTATTCTCTCTCTCATATTTCACATGCGTAGCCAATAATTACTTTCTGGGTTTTGATTTACGCAAATGCTTATATTATAACTGGGCCTTTTGAAATAAATGAATAATAATACTATGACGCATGAAATAAATAGTTTCAAAATACCCTAAAAGCGCCTCGGATCGGCAGAACATAGAACCATGCTTCATAAACTAAGAAAAACACAAAACAATAGAGCAACCAAGGTACAACTCAGTTCCACGGTACTTCGATAGATGGCACTGCTAATACACCTACTTTGTCGAGGTCGATAGCCGCGTCTGTATTATGTAGAGGCCTAGCCTACTCTACTTTACGCTCCTACATAGCAACTGCATGTAATTTCTTCGCAGACGAAATTGGCTCTATCAACGACTCCACTCTTCCTCGATAAGTGGTACCACTTTCCTTTTAAAGGAGAGCTCTAAATTTTTTTGTGGGTCTCCACTCCACCAGTTTTCACAGTCAAATTATTGACATAGAATAAACAGGGTCCAGAATACTAAATAAGTACTTCCTGTCTACTGGTTTACGTATGATTGGTTAGGTAATGTAGCAACAATATAATTAGAATAATTTTAGGCTCTGGGTGTGTTGCGTAGCATAAAGCTCTGTTTATAGCATAAAGGCTTATCTATACGATACGGCCAGCGTATTCGTCAAGCTGCTCGTGTGCATGGTCTCTAACGTAATTCGAATTTCCCGTCACTAGGAAAATCACTCAGAAAATCTTTAAAAAAATCGTGGCACTCTGGGAATGCCGACGGAAGTGAAAACTTGAACAATTACAGACCACAACTACAATAATAATTAGGCAAGTTGACCTAACTGATTAAGTAGGAAAACGTGTTAGTATCAAAACATTTTTTTTGCTAATCTCGAATATCGATAAATAAGTTAAATGATTTTATATCTTTCAAATGTGCGAGTGAGAAGTACATACGACGCTTAAGATGCCATGGTATGTTGAAGAACACAAGAAAATTAAACTAACCATAATCTTTAATCATGATAGAACAATGACTTTCAAAATGCTCGGGCTCGTGTGGAGGGCTAGCGACCCATTCTCGGTTGAAAATAGTCCTGACTCAGATCCTGCTTTCCTACACGTGGGAATTGTAAGTATGATGATGATGCACTAAAGTTTTTTAAGTTATTTGTGAACAGCGACATTTCAAAGTAAAATGAAAGGAGTAGGTAAAAAAATAACACGATGATTCGTTTGCCAATTCAAGTTAATTAAATAAATGTTAAGTAAATGTTAATGTGGGACCAGGGCGCTGCTAAGTACCGTCAAAGCCATCGACGATCAGCATTTTGTGGTAAAACCCTAAATACTGTGAAGATAGGCGGACTTTTCTGACGTAGGCGTAATTGCGCTAAATGAAAAACCCTCTGGGAAATAAGGGTGTTTACAGGTTAGGCGTTTTTGAGCGCACGCTCTTTAATCACTTAAAATCGCGTGTCATTTAGGACAATGACGTAGAAGGTACGCTTCAGCGTCATATTGCTACCTCCGCCGGATCAAAACTGGTTTGCACGAGCTTGCTTGTACTGATAACATTTTTCGGACGACAAAAAATGATGCTATTATCGTCTGACGAATGCCGTTACCGGGCCACATGCGAGGGCAGAGGCCGCTTGGCCATACAAAAAAAGGGTATGGACCTCGGTTATTGGGCCATTGCCAGGAAGGGAGACGATTTAGAATCTCTTCACCCAGACGTAGACAGAGTGAAGACGCGTAGACATGAGGAGTCAAGTATCCTGCGCTAACATTACGGTAATGGGCATCTTGTTCACTCAAAACGTTTCTTGGTCTACAGAGGATACGTTTTAAGGCTGTTTGAATAGTTCTCTAGCGACGAAAGCTGTTATACCTGCGCGTCTTTAAAGGCCTGCGCACACCTAGTTCGCTGGCGAACGCGATCAGTGAAACGCTGTCAAATATCGCTGTCAGATTTGAGATTTTACAGCGACATTTGACAGCGTTTCACTGATCGCTACCGCCAGCGAACTAGGTGTGCGCAGGCCTTTAAAGAATTAACTTGTAAACGCACTAAAGGACGTATTCAGAAACATTGCTTGAGTCTGAGTCGAGACTCAAGCACAGGACAGTTCTCCATTGAAAAATGATAAAAATCTATGCATGAGGTTCGACAGACTCAAGCACAGATTTTTGACAGTTCTCCACTGAAAATACTGAAAATCTATGCTTGAGGCTCGACTCAGGCACAGGTTTTTTGACAGTTTTCCATTGAAAAATTACAAAAATCTATGCTTGAGGCTCGACTCAGACTCAATCATTGTTTCTGAATACGGGCTTGAGACCGAAGTTCGATAATTCGTTGCTCAACGCAGGCAGGCAGTAAGGAATAACGCAACCGGTTGCATTACTACATGGTCTTCCTACAATCCTACATTACGAACTTATAACGTAAAAGTAGATAATTATTACAGCGCAAAAACCTAAATGTTGCCACTTTATAAAGGAAACTAGCGGCTGCCCGCGGCTTCGCTAGCCCCGTTATCCCATTACGCGCATTTATGATATTATTGGGATAAACATTATGAGTCCTGATTAAGGAGGGATGAAAGTCATGTGACCAGGAGAGTGATGAGTAAGAATGTTGGTGGATATATTGGTAGAGGTAGGTAAGCCCAAGTAAAGGAATGATGGATGAATTGTGTGAAAGACGGCATGGATAAAAAGATGACGATGAAATATGATGACGGCTGATAGAGGGGAATGCAAGAAAAAAAAACATTCAATGCCCACCCCCCATAAAATGCACAGGCAGAAGTGTACTATTGGTATTCTACCAGCTAGCAAAAATAACGAGTATCATAATCGAAACGAATCGAAAAGTGTTACTTTAGCTTAACTTTAAGACAAAGGACTCTACCAAATCAAGCCACGACCATAGTCGCTCAGTGGAGCGCGTGGTTCTCATAACGTGGGTTACCATGGAAAATTTTAGCGACTGAACTGTCTGCGAGTAAGCAACGGCTCAACGTACGAAATTCGTCGAAGAAGACAGACAGTCGGACATGACATGGCGAAACTGGGTACATAAGTATAAGCATATCTTATTGAAATGCAGAACCCTACAAGCCAGCTGAAACAAAAAGGCACTCATTATTTATTTTGAATATCTAGAGAGTCTCAAAAATTTGTAGATCTTTTAAAATAATTCAAAGTATGTCATTAAATTGCAAGTTGGGGTCGGAACTTCAAAACACGGAAATTCACTATTGTAGTACAAAACTCTTGCATGGAAAAGGTTTTTTCTTATTATCTATTGTAAACTAAAATTTACCGGGAAGCAAATTGCAACCCTGTGATGAATACAAGCGAGCTCGAGGCAGCAAGCAGCGGTGAGGTACGAAATTTAATCTACCCCTGTCTGCCTCCCTCGTCCACCCTCGCCTCACCCTGCACCGACCTACCCACCCGCACACTATGTCATTTATTCATAGTAACCCATGTCTTTAATGTAAACACCTAGTATATGACTACCATCCAGTAATCCAGCTACTTATGCAGCCTAGCCTGTGCCTAGGTACGGAGAGACACGAGACGTCATAAGGAACCGCCATTGTATTGTACCTATCTACCCACTCTACGTCTAGGTATACGCTTATGCCCTATGCAAGGACTGGTGCTGACACAGTATACCGTTAGAAAAGAGAGACGCCCGAAAAAACAAAAACCGGTTGTAAACAATAAATGGTCTGAGGTTACCTGAGCAAGACAAATAAAGGAATTATTTTAGTTTACAATGGACAATGGTTTTAGATAAGATTTTTTTTCCTAGCCTATGGGCAATGATGATTATTGTAGGACATATTTTATTAATGAGAAAATAGTTTATTTTTGTATTAGTTAGCAAAGTCTGTATTAATTAGTTTTACTTGAATCATTCAACATCGATTAGAGTGTTTAGGTCAAGGACCTAAGATATACTAAAGGCTATTGCGATAATCTTACAATAACCGAGTAGGTAAGACGTAAGCGTACGTACATTAATAAATTGAAAATTAAAAGAAATAGTCTGGAGTTTAGGTCTGTTCTGTGAAAATTACAGGACAGAGCGAGAAAGCGCGCGTCGCGTTGTCGCTTTCACCCACCACGAAAGCCTCCTGAAAATATCTATTGATTATCGTACACGTTGGTTAGTACGTAGTATAGTCAGCCACCTCGCCCACCTACCTACCTACTAGGTAGGTATTATGCCTGTCGAGAGCCAATTTATTTGAAGAACGCTCAGAGCCCTGACGAAGCTAGACGTCATAATGTCCACCTACGTTTGCTCCGAGGATAAACAAAATGGCGATATAGCTTGTACACATGTACTAGGTATGTAGTTCTAAATATAAATTCTACCTTACGCATCGAACGAAAAATGTTCAAAATATTTACAGTTAGTTAATCTAGAGCACGATTATTTTGTGGGTTTTTGTCGGTTGTTTTTCACGAATTAGGAAGAAGGAAGTCCTATCTAAGTAGTACATTCACATACCTACAAATAATTATGTCTACCCGATATCATTATTTAGAGCTCTAATAACTCGACGTTGGTAGATGTAGGTACATGTCGGTTGAAACCTGTCGAGTCGAGCCAAGAGCAAAAGGTTGTGAACCTGTGTTGCTAGTTTCTCTATTGTTTTGCGTGGTTGCGTCTACATGACTGAGTAATATTGCACCTACATACATTGTATCGTCGACGTGAAGCGAAAAGTCGGTTTTTGGACTTTTGAAATACAGATACGGATCTCACAAGGCCAAAAATGGACTTTTCGCTTTACAAATAAAAATCAACGTAACATCAATGTTTTACTCTGCGAAAAAAACATTAAATAAGTAAATAATTATTGTGGACAATTCACACAACACTTCTATAAGATATAACATAATTATTAGTTTTAATATTTTTAAAGAAAATAAATCAGAAATCAGAAATATTTATTGCATAACTGTTAACATAATTATAACATAATTTTGTTAGAATGGAACTTGATTGCATAAAAAATGCTATAGCTTGAATTCTAAAAATAATCAACTTTAAGGTTCCGTACCAAAGAGGTAAAACGGGACCCTGTTACTAAGACTCCGCTGTCCATCAGTCAGTCGGTCTGTCTGTCCGTCTGTCACCAGGCTGTATCTCATGAGCCGTGATAGTTAGACAGTTAACATTTTCGCAGATATTTCGGTTGTCTATATAAAACAACAAATACTACAAAACAAAATAAAATAAATATTTAAGGGAGCCCATACAACAAACGTGATGGTAGCCGCTTGAAATATTTACTGAATATGGTTTAGTTTTATTATTAATTTTAACAATGAATAATTAATATACAATAAATATATAAGGGGGCTGTCATTATCATTAGCCATGATTTTTCTGCAGTTTTTATAGACAATGGTACGGAACCTTTTGTGCGCCAGTTTGACTCGCACTTGGCGGTTTTTTTTACTTGAGTTTCTTGGAGATAAGCAAGGATTAGGTATGGAATGTTAGGTATATTTAAAACGGAATATTAAGCTGATTTTAGTCTGACTAACCGGTAAGGTTCAAAATGGAAAATTAAAGATTATTTGCACACATTTTCTAAAATAAAAAGAGCAAGTAAGATGTAAGATGAAAAAGTTTTATAACAATAGACCAATAGACCTATAAATTACATTACAACTTGTTTATATCAGGGGGAGAATCAAAATATGCGGGAAAATGTTTTATTGTATAAAAATCTTATTCCTCGAAAAATCTAGTTTTTCTTTTAAATTCCATTCTTATTCTTATTGAAATTGAGGCCGTAACTCTGAACAACATTTTTCCATAACTAATAGCAATTTAGATTTGGCTCATAGGCGATCAAAGCCCTCTGCATAAAAAAATAAATAAATATTGTGGACATATTACCACACATCTAGCCCCAAACTTAGCAACTAAACTTGTACGATGGAAACCAAATAGTTGATGTAAAACTTTACACTTTTTGTAAATATGTATACCTACCTACATACTTGGAATACAATAATACCTACACCGAGACAGAGAACAAACATACTGTGGCCTAATTCTCGGGCCGATCTCGATCACTTTGCAATTTTATTTTATTGCTTCTTTCGAAGAGAAAATAGCAGATTTCATTGAATAATTCATCAACGACCACATCGTAGAACCTTCGACAGCTACGATATACGGAAAACGTAGAAAAAGTGCGGGGTTGTGCAATGGCAATAAAAAAATAATCGCTTAGAAAATCTCGGTCGGCTCGAGAATTAGGCTCCAGGGGGCTAATTCTCGGGCCGATCTCGATTATTTTACAATGTTATTTTATTACTTCTTTTCACAACCCCGCACTTTTTCTACTTTTTCCGTCTAACGTAGCTGTCGAGGCTTTTATGATGAGTTCGTTGATGAATTACTCAAGGAAGTCAGCCATTCTCTCTTCGAAAAGAAGCAATAAAATAAAATTGCAAAATGATCGAGATCGGCCCGAGAATTAGCCCCCTGATGTTTGTTCAAATATTTTTTCTCGGTGGGGATCGAACCTACGGCCTACAGCGCAGAAGGCAGACTCATTACCAACTGAGCTGAGAGGCCAGTCATTATCAACGTCACATTTAAAATAACAATGACTAGGCGTGTAAGTACTTATTTAAAATAGTTTTATAAATATATCTTCAAATCAGGATTTAAGTTTTGTTTGCTGTCGAATGAAGCTGGTAAACCCACACAGTTGTAGTACCAAACAACTAAAATCATGATGGCAGCTCTAGCAATAATAATAACAGGGGTATTTCAATGTTCACGTGTGGTATCACCGCATTCACAAGATACAGAACGCGCCTGCGCGAGTTGCACGGGCAGAGGGGAGGGGGGTCGCAAGGCCGGTGCGCGGGGAGGGGAGGCGGGGCGACGTCACGTCGAACAACGCAGCCTATACCCGGCTAAATTCAGAAGACCCCTCAGCGCGCGCACCCAGGGTGTGACCGATACACATTAAAAACCGGCGGTTAAAAACTGGCCTGCTACGTCGTTGAGTCGTCGGACGCGATTACGCGAGGTGGGAGCTGTCTGTGCTGTGAGAACGCCAGTTGAGCGGCCACTCTCTATACTTAGTAATTTGAAAACGATAATAATTCGCTCAATACTTTATCAAGTACCAACCTCAAACGGCGATTATCAACGCGAATACGATAACGTTGCTGGCAAACAAGACAAACAAAGAGACTATCCTTATCCCAGGAACGTCGCTGTCAAAATACAGCAGAAAATAAATAAATAGGGTTAAACACAACGGCGCGAGAATATGATAAATGTGGACCTTAGGATGGTGAAGCATAGTGTGTTAATCGCTTGAGTGTAAATAGTGATGTGAACGAATTTGTGAAATGTATGTTGGTGACTAGCAGACCAATTAAATATTGATGATGAGATGTCTAGCGTGATGATCGAATTGTGAGTGTTTCACGATGGACTGGAGAATCGAACGTCGAGCTCGCGAACGCCGGTGAAGTTTCCGAGGCCACAGCTACTTTTGAAAGAGGTAGGTACCGGTTTTCAGTTATCATTTTGTTTGATTTAGGGCGCTTGTACACGCTAAGAAAAAACGCCGGGTCTACCCAAGAATTCGTGTCGTAACTAGAAAATAACTGTGTACACTGCTCGCAGCGGTGCACGAAAAAAATCTTATCTGCGCAAGACACGACGCGGCGAACGTTGTTGCGTTTTCGTGTGTGGAAAAGACAAAATTCTTGTCTTGCGCAGATAAGATTTTTTTCGTGCACCGCTGCGAGCAGTGTACACAGTAATTTTCTTGTTACGACACGAATTCTTGGGTAGGCCCGGCGTTTTTTCTTAGCGTGTACAAGCGCCCTTATAATGGGCACTCGGTTCAGACGGGTGCAGGTAGATTTAACATTTTAAATTTACCTTAGAGCACCCACAGTCGGCATACCTACCTACCTACTGAACTTATCTGCTATTATTATAACATCTACTTAAAACCTACGTAAATCGTAAATATTCTGCTTCCAATATTATTTACGCAAGATACAGTGCGGTATGCAAAGTATACCCAAACCATTCAAATCCCATATTGTAGATGTTCGATTCAAATAACTAAAATTTATGAACAAGACTACTTACCTACTACATAATATACGTGTTCCTACATAATTAAAATTAGTTGTTTTGCTTTTCAGACAATCATGGAGGCTTCTTCGACGCAACCACTGACAAAAGAACAGCAAGATTATGAAAATGATAGAGGAAAAGAAAATGAAACTACCTTAAGCAACGACGTTGAAGAAGACAAAGCTGATGCAGATACATATTTAACGAAAGAGGAGGAAAAAAGTGACAGTGACAGTCATAGTGACGATTTTAGTTCAAACGATGATCAAAATCATCTAGGCAGTGGTAACAGCTCTCAGTTTTATGAGAGCAGTGACAGTAAAGTTGATTATGCTGTGAAAATAGACGATAACGATACTCTCAGTGATATAGACGATATAAAAACTGATAGTGCATCGGCGGACAGTGAAGATTCTGCTCTAGGTAGCTTGCCATCAGACAGTGTGGTGCCCGACAGAGAAGAAGATGCTCAAGACAGATCAGAAGGAAGTGATTCCGGAATTGGACCAGAAACTTTGGAAGACATTAAGTTATCGAGTTTCAATCTTGCTTTTACCAGCACAAATAATTTAAAATTAAGCAGTGGTACCGATAATAATAGTGCCAGCACCAGTAATAATAGAGATATTGGTAAAAACAATGAATGCAATAACTCCCTTGAACAAAAAACTCCCGTCAGGAGTAACCTAAAACGTAAACTTACTGAAGAAAACGTGGATGCCCCTCACTTGAAAAAGATGAAACATAATATCCAATTCGATAATGTAACAGTTTACTATTTTCCTAGGGCCCAAGGATTTTCATGTGTTCCGTCACAAGGGGGCTCTACTTTGGGAATGGAGTGGGAACATTCTCATATGCAAAAATTCTCATTAGCCGAACATGCCTTAGAGCAAAGACGATTGCATAGACAAATATTGCAACAATTAAAAAGTGAACGCCATTCCTTACAGGGTACACTCACGCTATCATCTAGTGAAGATAGTGACACTGAAGAAGAAGCAAGTGACATATCGGAATCAGAGCTCGATTTGGACAGCTATTACTTTCTACAGCCAGTACCTACTCGGCAAAGGAGAGCTCTCTTACGCGCAGCCGGAGTTAGAAAGATTGAAGGTTATGAGAAAGATGAATGTAGAGACATCAGAACATCGCGAGAATTCTGCGGATGTGCGTGTAAAGGGACATGTAATCCAGAAACTTGTTCTTGTAGTTTGGGTGGCATTAAATGCCAAGTCGATCGATTGAACTTCCCTTGTGGATGTACCAGAGACGGGTGTAGCAATACTACAGGGAGAATTGAATTCAATCCAATAAGAGTAAGGACGCATTTTATTCACACCCTTATGAGAGTGGGTCTTGAAAAGAAAAACGAAGACAATCAAGAAGCTGTAAAAAGGCAGTGGGCATCAGTACACAATGTAAACACACCGCCACAATGTTTACCAACCCCCAGTTACGAAATAGATCACAGTAGAAACCAAGATGATGGGCTAGTGAGAGACATAAGCCTTACTCCAAGAATTGAAGTGGAATCCTGTGTTAGTACAGGCAACTTCAGTAACGTCCACTGTGATATGAACAATGTGCCGAACCAAACCAATCAACAAACTTATAGTTACGGAATTGAAAACACGGAACATAGAAACATCAGCGAGAACAGCATGCACTATGAAACTACGAGCAACCATCTCCATCTTGTGGATCCATACACTTCTAACATACTACAAGGAAAAGGGCCGCCTTTTACTGCTGCGGCAGCAGGTACGGTGGGCTACGAAGCAATGCCAAATAACATGCAACATTTTCCTTGTGATCTCAACTACACGTACGATCTGCATAATGATAATAATCACTTCAAGGGTCTGCACAGTTTTTCAGCAAGTAGCTTTGAAGAGTTTGCCCACAGTTCCCACATGAGTATGTTTAGCCAGTACGGCCACAACATGTATACGCCAGACTACTTGCACAAAGCGTCAGCTAACATGCACGATCACAGCACATTACAATATCACAACATGCATCAGAACCATTACGAAATGTACAAAAGCCCAGTTGAATGTGTAAATAATGAAGTCAAAGGCGAGTACGCAACCATGACGCCGCCATATCAAGCTAGTAATAAGTTGCAAGCCGTGGAGAACGACGAGAATTGGTTCAGTCACAGCACGCTCCTGAACTTGGACCAGAACGAGCCTGCCACGCCGGACGTGGCTGACCTGCAAACGCAGCCTACCGCTTTAACCGAAAGCAATAACACGGAGACTGCGGAAAATTTTGGCGAACTTATCAAAAACACTATGGTAGAATCTGTTACTGTATAGCTTATTGTTGTATTTAAATCATCAATAATTAGTAATTATCATTTTTATGAATTTTTAATTATATTAATTAGTAATCCAAAACAGCAGATAAGACATTATTTCTTTACTTTCGCATACGTAGCATACCTATTTATAAGTGCCATATTTTATTCCTAACTTGTGTATTTATGATTTAATTTAATCACTACTGTAAAATAAATTGAAATAGAGTATTTTTTCCGTTTCTTAAAACCTCTAAATCAGGCATCAACCTTACCTATCAATTACTGAATTGTACATTTACCTCGGTGGTGAAAAATAAAAAAAAAATGGTTAAAAAATATTCAGATAAAATGCTACGTAAATCAGAAGTCAAGAATCTAGCACTAAAAAGGTTGTTGGATACTCAAACAAAACGAATATAATCAATGGTAACTAAATTATTGAAAACCCACATGACATTTGATTGCAGTTTCATACAGACAGCACACAGCACCTCTCGTAGAGAGTATTATATTCTTTGGAGAGCACTCTTAAAAACATTGGCTGAAAATCATTATTTTAAGCCAGTTGTTTATATAAAGCATAAATTAGAGTAGGTCCGACACAATTACCTAAGTATTAGAATAAATCGCAACAAAAAAATGATTCTATCGTTACCCATACCTATCCCTTATCCTTCACAAAATACCCGATGCGCAGAAATTAAAAGATAAATGTTGGTGACAGAATAATTTTAACCAACTTTTATAAAGTATGCATTGCTCAGATTACTTAAATAGTCTCATCGAGAAAATAAATATATTCATAAATAAATATTGTGGACAATCCACACAACACTATCTAGCCCCAAATTAAGCAGAGGGAACTACTATAAGGAACCTTGCAACCTAGCTGATACCTATGATACTTAAATGCATTTTTTTGTAAATACATATAGTACATATAATACAATATACAAGTAGGTAACACCCAGATAGAGAACAAACATCTGTGCTCACCACACAAATATTTGTTCTCGGTGGGGATCGAACCCGCGACCTACGGAGCAGAAGGCAGACTACCAACTGAGCTGAGCTCAGAGGCCACTGGCCTCTGAGCTCAGCTCAGTTGGTAGTCAGTTGGTAGTCTGCCCAGTTGTTGTTTTCTGCCCAGTAAGCTCAGCTCAGTTGTTGTTTTTTTTAGATTGACTGGCCTCAGGCCAGTCAATCTAAAAAAAACATCCAAGAGATAAACACATTCTGTAGGTAGAGTATGTACTTGGATGTTGCTAGTAAAACGATGATTTTAAATTTTCCCGAGTATACGGGAATTTTGGATATGAAAGCTTGTTTATGCTTCGTGTTTATCTGTCTGTTTTATCGCGATAATGTAATACTTCATTGAATGTTAGAAACTACCTACCAACAATAAGTAGGTATGTACCTACCTATGTCGAAAAAATAAAAATTCTTAATTTTCCCAATTATTTTACTAAAAAAATCACTTGATTTGCCATCTCTGGATTACGCTTTAAAGTTATAATCTTCTCAAACCACGCAATTATTTTAAAAATATTGATATCTTTGTTACTTACAGGTCTCGCCAAAAACAATGATTTCAAATAATTTATCATCAGTTTTTAAATATTATTAATACAGTTGAAAGTCTGTTAATTTTAATGACACTAATTATCGTTGATTAGGCTCGTAAAAATAACCTTAATGACAATATCTTAACTGAATAACTTCGATAATTCTTCCAATTGGTAGGTAGAAAATACCTACTTATAAATTAAATAATTAATTGTTCAATTAATTTTCTTAAAATAATTTAACGTCTTCTTTTTCTGTTCTGTACGCAAACTCTTCCACGACTTCTTGTATTTGATTTCTAAACAAAAGAATCTTGTTATCAGGAATCTTACGAACGTGGGGTAACAAGCTTTTGAAGAAGAATAGATTCTCATCATCATCATCTTCATGTGGTACAACGTTGAACGATTTAACTATCTTTTTGGCAGATCCGTTGCTATTATCTTCTGCAAAATTCTTTCGTTTTGAGGAAGAGGTCGCTCCTTGGTCTAGCAATTCTAGTAAAGACATGCCGTGTTCACTATTACTGTCATCATCATCGTCATCATCACCATCAACTGAAGAATCAGCACCTGGGTCATCTGAGACCACTGCTGATGTAACAGATCGTCGTCGCCGGGAAACTTTTCCTTTAGGTTTCTTGATGAGTTCCCGAGGTTTCACCATTTCTTTGAGAAAAAGCAACGAGTCAAAATGAATCCATTTGGGACGATATCCGTCGTCGTCTGGTGGAAATTTCCCAAGTTCCACTGAAAACTGATCTCTTAGGTACTTCCATTTTTTTCTTAGTTTACTTTCTGAAAAATAAGCACAGCTATGTAATAATTTTGTACTTATCATGGCAGCACTAACCTCCACATTGTTGCCAACGTTTTACATAAGGCGCTAGATTTAACATTATTCTAGCGCTATTTTATTATATTCAAAGTATCATGTATAGTAGGTAGGTACTCAACTATTACCTACTTGGTGTTGGGGTTTCGGCAGGGTACCTCACATAATCTTTTTTATTACCTATTTATCAATATAAATAAAATAACTTAAAATTAACTAAGAAATGTCAACGTATCAGGCCCGATAATTCTAAGTTAGTTTTATCGTTAGGTTAGTTAAAGATTAATAAAACCAATAAAAAAAATCATTTGTTATTTTTTTCTACTTAATTTACTTAGACTCACACACAAATATAACATATGCCAATTATAAAATTAATTTGCCGATAAATTGTAAAAAAACACATTTCATTCATAATCAAGCATTATTATAAAAATCAAGAGGGAAACACTGCTTAGCTTGTTTAACATCGATCGATACAACATAATTTATTGTTTATTTGCTTGTTTTATTATAGACAAAACTATACGAGTGTGCTATATTTTTTACGAAATGCCGTTAGTTAAGGAAAGGGCAAGTGTATCTAATAAAGAAAATAATTCAGTTTAAACACCAACCTACTGTAAAATGTTATGCCCAAAAGATGGCTGACATTGCCGTGCGTGACGCAAGCAAGGCACACTATAGAAATTGTTTTATTGATTATTTTGAGTGCCTTGGACTTCTTTAACGTATTGTAAATTTGGTTAGTAGCTAAATAAAGAAAGCCAATGAACTAATAGGTAGGTTACTCACCATCTTCTTTCATTTCAAGGCTAATCTGCCTCCAAAACTTATCGATCACATTTCGGTCCCCACGCAACTTGTTTGTCTTATCCCACAGTGGTGGCCTGGCGTATACCATGGATATCAATGTTTCTATGTTCATTTTTCACAGACCCTACGCTGGTAAATTATTAAACGCGAATGAATGGCAAGCGCGTCGGTCCCGGTTGCCGGTACCGACAAGTTTCAGCCGGTTTTCTTTGTGTGCGTGCGTATCCATTTGCCCCGCCCACCGGTATGGATCAGCCAACCGCCTGTAAGCGGGTTACCTGCTTTGGCTATGCTATGTGATGTGAGCAGAGGACCCTGACCCTTTTTTATGCACGAACGGAGCCCGCTATCGGTGCCACACTATATTCTCTGTTAAAGTCTAAATATAATTTTAAAGCGTACAGTATAGGTAATGGGCGGCCCTAACGCTAAAAGCTATTGCTAATCTTAAAGTACCTATTTACGGGTATAGTATAATTAGAGTACCTAATACCCTGAGAATAAACTAGATTAGCATATTCAAGGACAAAACCTGGACTTTGCGATGATTATAGAACTCTAAAGTAGGCGATCCATTGGCGAGCTAAAACCGACGAGCCTATACGAGCCAAAGGTATACACCACCAATGGAGCACCAACAAACCCTAACCTATGAGTTCTTTATTCCTGGCAAAGTGCAGGTTTTGTCCTTGAATATGCTAATCTAGTTTATTCTTTGACTGGCCTCTAGCTCAGTTGGTAGTAGCTCTGCCTTCTGCGCCGTAGGTCGTGGGTTCGATCCCCACCGAGAACAAATATTTGTGTGGTTAACATAAATGTTTGTTCTCTGTCTGGGTGTTATATTGTATTCTAAGGCCCGTATTCTGAAACAGTGCTTAGGTCTGAGTGGAGCCTCAAGCACAGATTTTTGACACTTTTCAATGGAGAACTGTCATAAAATCTATGCTTGAGGCTCGACTCAGACTCAAGCGGTGTTTCGGAATACGGGCCTAAGTATGTATTTACAAAAAAAAAGTATTCAAGTATTATATCAGCTATCCGGTTCCCATATTACAAGCTCTGCTTAGTTTGGGGCTGGGTAGTGTTGTGTGAATTGTCCACAATATTTATTTATTTATTTTATTTATTTATTCTTAGGTACTTATCTTAGGATCGCGTGACAGGGCCAATGCTAGGCTAACTGTCATGAAGCTCGTGCTAGATAAGAGGTCACGGCATTTTTTCGCAAAAACGTGCTGTGCACGTACATTCACTTTACTCCCAACGGTGAACGGAGTTGGAGATGTAAATTGAAAGGCTGTTTGTAAATAATAAATTGACAGTACCTATGCATAAACTAAAACACTTTTACCACTGTGGAAGTGTCTCTCACTGTGGAAGTGTTAGAAAAAATATAAAAAGGGGTAGGTAAGTGGTTTGAGGACCACAGTAAAAAAATCTAACTTAGAGATCTAAATCAATTATAAAACAAACTAGTTGCGGCAATACAGATATCGTTTATTTTGTTCATAGATTCTCTTCTACATTTTAAAAATATATAATCTGGTCCTAACTAAAATATCACAAGAAACTTAATAATACAAGGACGAAAATGATATTGTTCCAATAATACTGGCTAAATTTGGCTTAAAACTACTACGTTTAAAACTACAATTTTGATAGCTCATTCAAAAGTTTATACGTAGGTACGGCAAGTATTTACGTAATTTTGATAACACGATATAATCTTGCAGTTAAATAGACAACGTAAAACTATCAAAGTCTTCAGAAGGGCAAGTCCCACTTCATTTTTGTTTCGCCTATTTGTCTCTCTCTATTCTAAGGAGAAAAGATGAGACACCAAAAATACGTCACATAGAAACGATCGAAACGAGTTGTTGTCTCATCAATTTTCGATGCAAAAGAGACACGTGCTCACACGAAAACAAAATTTGCTAGACGAAATGTTGTAAATGCACTGGGACTTGCCCTTCTGCAGTGTATATTCTGTTTCGCACACAGACAACAATTTTGAGGAGCAATAAAATTCACTTGGTAAATAAAATGCCACAACCGTCAGGCAATAGAATTTCATATCGTTCAGTGTTGGTTCCATAGAAAAAATTATTCACACTGATTGGTACTATAACCCCTGAAGTTTTTGGGAGTGGTCTTATCACATCTTGTACACTCAAGGGTTATCGGGTAGGAGTTTAGAGAACAATATTATGTTGCATCTTAGAAAAAAACAAGTTAAAATATTTCAGTACAAATTGGCATTTTAAGACTTGAAGTCCCCTAATATAATTTCCGATGCTCTAGATTTTTTCCTTACGGGCCCGGCAGTCATATCACTTGTACACAAGGATACACATCAGACTATACACTGCTAGCTCTTATGTCCTTGCAGTAGGCATCATTTTTCTTTGTTTCAAAACAAACCTCAAGTTACCTCAAGGTAACTTGAACATCCTACTGAGTATCCTACTGAACTTGGTCCTTTTCAAACATTAGCGATCATTAAAATACCAGTATTTTATTTCCCTACTCATCTAAATCTGGAGTACTTCTAGGAAATTTGTTATAACTTCTACCTGGCAACTAACTGCCTTATCTAGGAACGTATCTAAAAACTACCGAATAGGCGGATCACGAAAGATGCGCAATCATTTTACAACGTGACCGAATTCGATAATTCATTTTTATCTCATTGAGACTGTTGTGCATTATTTAATAAGAAAATGCTGCCTTTAAACTGCTATTAGTGTAAAGCTGCATGCATATCATAGTACTGCGTAATGCACTAAACTGATGTATCAAGAGCATTATCCTAACCGACGCTGTCAAGAGTTCTCCGTCAACTGCCATATCTTCACAGTCTTGTCCTCACTCGCCGTTATCACAGTCTTCGAGATCGCATCAAAATGAATACTGTTTATGATATCTGAAAAAAAAATCACATCAACCAATGCCAATTTTGAAAGGTACACAAGGATACGCATCAGACTATACACTGCTAGCTCTTATGTCCTTATAAGCGTCATTTTTCTTAGTATTTAGGTAACTTGAGCTGTATTCTTGTGTACAGTTGGATACAGCTCAAGTTACCTGCAAGGACATAAGAGCTAGCAGTGCATAGTCTGATGCGTATCCGTGTGTACTACTGGAATTAAAAAACAACCGTCAAAAAATTAGCTAGACACCAGATATTGTAAGGCATGTAAATAGATCAGCTTGAATGAGTTTATTGCTGGACAAAGGCCTGCCCTGTATTTGAAGGCATTTTCTGGTAGCCACCACGCTTGGCACGGGGAATGGTGACAGCAGTTGTTAGTTAAGCCTTGCTCATATATAAGCGATCTGCGATAGCGATCAGTGTAACGCTGTCAAAGTTTTAGCTGATCGCCATCGTCTAGATGTGCGCAGGCCTTTACTCGGAGATGCTGCTGTCAAGTTTGTAACGTAACATTTTTAGTAACGTTATAGGTTTATTCTGGAATATGAGCTCAAGTATTCACTTTTTGATAAAGACCTAACCAGTAGTAAAGATTGATCAGTACCATAACATAGATAGTGTGTATGTAGTGCATGATTTGTAGCGTCATCATCATCAGCATCAAAAAGTCCATGGCTAGATTATAGACTGACCACTCAGCTCAGTTGGTAGTAGCTCTGCCTTCTGAGCCGTAGGTCGTGGGTTCGATCCCCACCGAGAACAAATATTTGTGTGGTGAACACAGATGTTTGTTCTCTGTCTGGGTGTTATACTGTATTCTTAGTATGTATTTATAAAAAAAAATGTATTTACGTATTATATCAGCTATCTGGTTCCTATAGTACAAGCTCTGCTTAATTTGGGGCTAGATAGTGTTGTGTCGATCGTACATAATATTATTGACCTCTTCCACAGGCTTCCCACAATTTTTACAACATTGTCTGGCCATCCTGTCCTACGCTTCGTCTTCTGGCTCGATCTTACCGAGTACATTAAAGTTACGTGGAAAAAGTAGGATAAGTAAGGGGTAGGTTACCAGTATGGGCGTGATGTTCGCTTATTTCCGTGGCAGTGAGTAGGTTCCAGTCTCGCAGCTTGCCTCTTCCGCAGCCCAGCCAAACCACGTTGTTGCCGTCCCAACACAACGCTGTCACCGAGCTTGGCAGCCTTTTCTGATACACCTGACAATACAAGATGATATAAGTTCTGACTGAATGACCTTCGCCAATTGACTGAGCTCAGTTGATGCTGGTCTTCTGTGTGTCGATTGTGAATTGAATCTACATTTATCACGTCCGTTAAAACATGGTTTGTGTAAAGTTTTAATTTATCTTTTTGGAGTATTTGTGAATTCAAAACATCATTAAACCTATTTTCTATAGGACCAAACTGGAAGTATAACCTTCCAGACAAAAAAATAATTTACCAAATCGGTTTATAAATAACGAAGGTATGCGGTAAAAAACTTTGAAAAATCAACCGAATTGAGAACCTCCTTTTTTATTTGAACTCGGTTAAAGAACAGGAAAGACACACAAGCTATGGCACCATGACTATGGGTTTTATAGTATGTTGATTCTTTTTAAAGTTGTTTTTTAAATCGGTCGATAAACGTGAAGTTAGGCGACCAATTAAAGATCTTTTGCAGTGACTCAAAACTATTTAAATCACCCCCGGCCCGGCTAAATTCACGATTGACTAGTTCCTCCGCCGGCCATATTGTATAGGTCTTACCGAATGCAGAACACTGAGATCAGTGACGGTCATGTCTCCACCGTCGCTCGTGGTGACCACCCGGTCGCCGGATACGAAGCACGCGCCGCTGACGCCCTCAGAATGCACGGAGATGGTGCTCACAGCCGTTTTGCTCGTAAAATCCCATATAAAGATTTCTCCGTCGCTCGTTCCGGTTATGATGTCGACTTCGTGACGTCGACGTCTGAAACGAAATGATGGTGTCAGTTAATACTGGTTACAACTATTACTAGTTATAACCATAATAGTCCAGTCAACGAAAAATTCGATGATTTTTTGACAGTTACCCATTGAAGTGTCATATATGTATGCTTGAAGCCCTAAAAGTCTTGACGACTTGAAGATGAGCTGGAGTGACGGCAAAGTCCCTTTATTTATATTTTTTTACTTTTGGGGTTTTCACTGGTATCTCAAAATGATGCGTATGCGTTAAACCTTGTATTCATCCATGCGCATTGTTTTAGATTTGTATGATGATGTGTATTGTGTACCTGTATGTAAGGCTGGTGATTTTCCCATCATGATCAAATTCTGCCCTCAAGCCTCGCAGCGCCTGTCCCGGTCTACCCACGTTGCCCCACACGCGAACAACGCCGTCACAACCTCCAGATATTAGAAGACGTTCTAGAACGAAATCAAAAATTATACACTCCTCTTGAGAACTTTTTTTTCTACGTCCGGTAATTTCCGTGTAGCAGCACATAACTTTAGCGCTGACCGTTATTGCGCAGAAGCCAAAAATAAGGTACCTGAGGGAGGCTAGCGGAATGAACGGCGGGCGTGCGTAGCGCTGATTGGCTCTCCAGTCGCACTTCGCTCTCTGTACCAATGGGACACTCTGCACACATCCACACATCCAGTGTGCGCGACATGGCACACTACGACGCATGCGCAGCTATTCCCTCCGCGTATCGCTCAGCGCTAAAGTTATGTGCCGCTAGTTATACAGATATCTAAAGGGGAATAAATACTAACTACTGTCATAAGGGATATGTGTCAAAAGTAATGTTCAGACTAACCCCTTAAATTTTAATAATCCCATTCGGCTGTAGAAAGTACAGAAAAAATAAGTTAGTAGTAGCTTATTGTAATTTTGTGTTAATTAAATTATTTTTGAAACGGTAATAGTCCCACTACAATAAATCAATATTTATGGTTATGGCTCACAGATTAGGTATAAAGTTCCCCATGTTGTCCAAGGTAACTTATAGGGTAAGTAACTTATAGGGTTTTTACCTTTCTGTAACCATAGTAGGCAGCTGACAGAGTCGTCATGTGCACGAAAGCTTTCAACCACCCTTCCGTATTCCACGTCGTAAATATATCTGAAAATAAATAGAACATTATTTATTTATGCTTTGTCTTTACCTCCCCGTAGTAGGATAAACCGCTAAAATAAGGGATTACCTACGTATTGAATTATTTTCTATATTATGTATATTTAATTATTTCAACTCACAACTATTGTTACTTCCACTTAACTTTTTACATGGCATATTATTTTCTTTGATTTGTTCTAAACTCACTTAGTATTATACTTCATGATGACTCATGATAAAATGTACTACGAAAGAGCCAGGCTCTATAGCACAGTTTCCATACATAAGAGAGTCCCAAACCCATTATGAAATATACCTTAGATTAAGTTTACTTATTTACACAAAGAAACTTACAATTAAACAAATATTTACAAAATGTACAAAATACACAAGAAACAGTTGAGCTAGGTATCTGCAGATCGTTACAAACGATCTAGTTTACTTAAATAAATTATTTGTATTTGATAGCAACAGATCACCTGGCTGTATCGAAGCAGACGAGGGTTTAAGATTAACTTACATATCATTATCCCACGAGCCAACAGCAACAGTATTCTGATCCACCATCACACATGAACTGAGCGACGTATTCGACAGCGCCACACTTCTTATTTGCTTCCTTTGAACTGTATCGTACACTTTCAGCGTCCCATCCTTGCCTACCGAAATCACTCTATCATTACTACGCACAACCGCGGTCACTGCTTCTTTGTGCAACTGTATTGTATCAATACATGTTGCACTGTACGTTATATTATTTGGCGCTTCTAGCGGTTTTGGTACTTGGTGTGATATTCGCCGCACGTGGGGTTTTGTGAAAAGTTGCTTGGGAACTTGTCCGAACTCCATAATTTGGACTTCTAGTGCGTGTCGGTCGTTCATGTCGTATACGTTTTCGAGATCGACGGAACCCTCGTAGCAGACGTGGTGGAAGACTGGAATCAAAGGAGAGGTTTCAAGTTTTTTGATGTTCTATTAGTAGCTTTGGGTACATAACATTGTCAGCGTCATAGACCGTAGTAGTTTTTTGTTTGTTTTGTGTGGAATGGCAGGAGTTAAAGCTACTCGTAGAGAGGCCTATACGCAGTAATGTCTAGTCGGGCAGTGGCTGATGATTTAAACCTTAAACTTAGGACGAATAATTATTCGCATTGGATTTCCTTTTCAAAATCCTTCAAAAGTTAAACAATGCATAAAAACTATTGTTATTAATATTTGCATGACGGATAATGTCAAGGAAAGTGGCGGTTTTACAAATTCGGACGAAGTCAAAGTTACTTTTGTGATGGTGATCGTTTTTAAAAAAAAAGGACAGATGCCATTCATTAAGAAGAAGAAGTGATGGTGATCGCAATAAAATAGAACCGTGTTGCATTCAAGAGAGAGATCCCGGAGAAAACGACGGTGTCATTCAACCTAGATGGAATGCTTAATTGGGTGACGCATCGTCGATTCAAAAGTTTGGATTGTATTCTGAATTGCTTGACCATCTGACCATAGAGTATGGGTATTTAATTCGGATTTGTTACTTACACGTTATAAAACTACAATGCACCTAGACACAACTAGCTTCAAGACATTTCAAAGTGATCCTTGTGATACAACTGAATAAAGAAATTATGAATTTCAACCAAAATTGAATCAAAAATTTGCATATTCATTCGCAAAATGTCGTTCTCAACAATTTGAGTTCGCGTGTTCATGCGTAAGTGAGTGATCGGCATTGCAGATTTTTAAATAACTAGCGAAATTCGTGCGACTTAATTTGCGTGAAGTTAATTGCATACAAATTTTAAAACCCCTATTCAAGGACTTGGCACGGCAAACTTTCTAAAATAGTTTCCAGGAAGTTCCTACACACCCCTTTAAAATCTTTTTAAAACTGCTTTGCTAATAAATGGCAGACCTCCAGGCTCAGATCATTGATATCTTAGTGAGTCGACTTTTCGTTTAGAAGGTGGTCTGAAAAAGTTAAAAAACTCCCTTACCATTATTAGCCTTTACAGCCTCGTCGCCTCGTTGTTTGTATCCGAAAATGAGATCGATCCACAGATGCAAGTGTCGTGATACATACTCCGATTCCAAGGCCTCTCTCAGCTTCATCACAAAGTGTTCCGGTGATTCTGCCCACGGCGGCAGTCCCACGTTATTCACTTTACTGCCGTCATGGCGCTCGCCGAAGTCTATCTCGTATTTGTTCATTAGAAAGTCGCCTTTTGTTTCCGTGTCGTAGAACTCTGGAACTAGTTCCTGGAAAAACAAATTCGTAATTCGAATAATTTAAAAATAACCTACCTATAGGTCGAGTGGCCTGGGACTCGTATATTTAAGAAACTCCTTACTTCCAACCTCCTTGGTGAGACTCGAGCTCATGAACTTTACGATTTGCAGACGCTTCGCGATTATCTCAGTCCACAGGTCGAAATACTGATGAACATTTTAATGTTTTTTTTATGTAAAATTTCTATAAACCAACGTCTTTGTGTCTGAGAAAATAGGAATCCCGAGGATCTAGGGAGTATCTACGTCGTATCTAGGGAGCCCAAAAAACGTTGCCGCTGCGGTCAGTATTTAAATCTCTTGGGCAGCGAAACATATTCTATCAACAAGGTACTTAATTTTTATTCTTTAGTTAAATTAACAGTAGTAGGTAACTGTAAGATTATAATTACCTTAAAGTCTGACATGTTTCTCAGGCAGTTATTGTAGACATCTCTCACTGAATTGAACATTCTATCGGGGTGATCAAACCTGCCGTTTTGAAGGCACAACATGTATTGAGGGTATTTTCTGACCTGTAACAGAAGACAATGTAATACTCTGTAAAAGAACCTAGTAGTACTAGTAGTAGTATTTCAACTTTTCTGAATGTAAACTTACATTACCGAAAGCACTGCTGCTCTAAGGGTAGCGGCCCCGCCTTCCGATCCTACGGTCGTGGGTTCAAATACAATCGTGAACCAATGAGATCTTCGATCAAACGGTGAAGGAAAATATCGTTAGGAAACCGGCATGTCATGTCGTGGAACCTAAAAAGTCTTAAAATACGTGTCAAGTGCATGAAAGGAATCTCTTTGAGACGCACTTAAAAGCCCTTAACCATACTTGGTTTGAAAGAACCAAGTGACACCAGAGTGGAGTGGAGTCCGCGTATAGATAAGCGTAGTGTAGGACGCCCTTCGGCAAGGTGGGACGACGATCTGCGAAATGTAGCTGGCAAGCACTGGAGGAGAGCCGAAGACCGGGCTCAGCGGCGCGGCTTGGGAGAGACCTACGTCCAGCAGTGGACTGATATGGGTTGATGATTATGATGATGAAGTGACACCATAAGAAGATTGTAGACTCTGTAGTCGCTTCCGTGGGCAAAGGCGTGACACCGTGACACTGCGTAACACGGCGCAGACAATCCGTGTTAATTAATTGGTAAAACTTTCAAATCATTACCAGAATAATTGTTTTTTAAGTTGTTTGAAATAAAGTTAATAGGTTAAATCCGTTAGAATGAAGTCGGTTCTCTATCCACGTTGACCATGACAAAGCTGTGCAGAAGCATTTCATAGATTATATTTTTTTGTACTGTGCAGCACGTGACTTGGTTCGTTTGACATTCAGACAACTTTTCGACGCCAGCTAAATATAACTTAAATAAAATAAACGTTTTCGTCGTCGAGTTTTGTCACTTCGTCGGATATTTCGTTAACAAGCCAATAATGGCAGAATGTTTATAGAACGTGAACTTACCAAATAAAACAGTACAAGACCCGGTGCAGAATAGTGCGAGCCATAGAGAAATTTAGGATCACACATCTCATTGTATCTTTCCTTCAGTTTCTCCAGTCTATCCGGATTGAGAGCTCCCATTGGCTTTGACAGGTCACGAAATGTATCAGATTTGGTCAGATCTAACACATCTGAGACATAATCGGCTACTATCCATGGAAACACTGGATACTGAGTGAGGTCGTTTTTGCTTCTGTCTGCTAGACTGAAAAGAAAAATAATGAAATAAGCTCAAGACTTTATTCCCATCGAACTTTAACCCAAAACCTCAGATGTATTACCACTAAGCTACCACAATACTACAATACTCTCAGTAAAAAATAATAATGTCTCGATTCTTAATAGCGGTCGTGCGTGAAATCGTTCCTTCCTAAGTAACCTTGCATTAGATCAATGACCAATTTGTTGTAGTCAAACATTAATCGGCCGCTTGAGTCTAGTAGATTCGCGAGATCTTTTGTAACTAAAAAGTTTCTGATCGAGTCATTTATGTATCGAGCCGAGTTTTAGACGTAATTTCGAACAATGGGCTCAAATGAGCGAGCTCAGCGAGCTATGGAGAGGGCTATGCTCGGAGTCTCTCTGAAAGATAGTAGAACAGACAATCGTTAAAGCAAGCGAATACTAGAGTGGAGACTAGAGTACGAAATGTAGCTGGCAAGAACTGGACGAGAAGAGGCGAAGACCGGGCTCAGTGGCACGTCTTGGGAGAGACCTACATCCAGCAGTTTAGATTTAGGTTGAGATATGGCACAAATAAAACCTAGCCAAGTACCCCTTAAGAGCCTGGTTGGTCGCGCACCGTTCGGTTTCAGAGGAACTTCCTCTCGCGAACACTCAGGCTATGGAATGATCTCCCTGCTGAGGTTTTCCCTAAGGACTATAGCATGAGGGTCTTCAAAAAGGGCGTTTTGAAAGTTTTAAAGGGTCCGCAACGCGCTTGTGATGCCTCTGGTATTGCAGGTGTCCATTAGGCTACGGTAACCGCTTCCCATTAGGTGGGCCGTATGCTTGTTTGTCAACTTAGTTGTATAAAAAAAAAAAAAGTAGCTTAGGATCAAGTGGAAGGCCGTTCGGCTACACATCAGTGCTCACTGGCTAGAGTTGCACAATATCTACCATCTTTTGTTCTATGCTATAATGTTATTTCACTATGAATTATTCTGTGTTAGTCTGCAAGGTCACACATGTTACCTATATATTTACTCACTAGAAAAGGTGAAGCAATAATGAAATCAATTTCTCTAATGTACCTATGAGTAATAAAAGCTTCTGATAAGATATCACTATTGACTGTTTTCGTAGGTACTAGTATGATTCACGCAATCAATACTTGTCGCAGGGTTGGAGGTCGATTGGTGTAAGTATACTACAAAAATAAATAATGGCAGATACGTAAACAAACGCTGTTACATTTACCTACCGTATTTTGTAGTACATACAATGTATTTATATTTCTGACACACTAGGATTCCCCGTATTGTTAAGGTATCAGGGACTGTACCACCCAGATTAGGAAAAAACATTTTGTCCTGCCCGTGAATTAAACCTGCACCACCTTCGCCTCAGTCTAACACCGCCCACCACGCATACTGTTGCAAAAACCATGAGGAAGTATCACTGTTTATAAAAACTCCTATAGATACCTTTGAAACATAAAAACAAGCAAAAGCTGTTAAACTGACTCCCTGTAATCATTATTAGTCAGCGTTACGGTTCGTCAAGTAGAAAAGAATGGAACCTAAGTCAATTTCAGTGCTACCACTCCCTATAGACGTTACGCTCTGCTCCCCATTGAATTTTAATATTAAGCTGGGTATACACCGCTTATTCCTTGCTGATTACTGGTGTCAGATAACCAGTGATTTGCAGACTTTTTTTCCTTAGAGAAAACCAGTTATTTCAAGGGATTTTTTCTTCATAAATAACTGACATTTGTGATGGTTATCTGCTAAGAAAAAAAATCCTCAAAGATGGATGGTGCCGTTTGATTGTTACCAGCTGTAGAAAGAGAACAATGCACTCACCAATTTAAATACATAAGGTAGTCATAGTTTGAAACAATTCCATTCTGCCACTGCAAGGTCATCTCATCTGTGTGTACTCTTTCCAAGTTCACATGAGGAGAATCTTCTAGAACACTGTATACTTTATCTCGGTCATATTCGTTCTTGAATGTCAAGTATATGTGAACTATATCACTGTGTCCCGCATTGTATATTTCAAGCCCCTGCAAAAGTGGTGACAATATTCAAAATGCTTTTTTTTATTGAATTAAAACAAGCATGAGCCAACAAAGAACAGGCAAAAACATAGTCATTGTCTCAATAATACAGAAATCACTCATGCATAATGGAACACCAGAGAAAATTCCAATAAATGCATGATTCATTCATTGTGAGATATGGACATGACCTTGTTAAAACCAAACTTCAAAGCAAAAACTAAATAAAAGGTAGCTCAGATACATACAACTTGCCTTAGTAAAAATCTTCTTTTATACATCCTTCTCAATTGGCTTAGCTTCAACTTTAATATAGGACTCTGTAAATTAATTAATTTTTGAATTTACTGTAAAACAAAAAAAATTAAATAGAGGAAAAAATTCTAGACAAATAAAGTAAGGTATATTAGGGATATAGTAGTATGTACCTATCACAAAAATACCTATCAAAGCTCGTAAAGTATGAATTAATAATGCCTCTTTGCAAAGTACTTTTGTTAATAATAATTGAATATTAAGATCCAACCGTTTCTGTTCATTTAGTAAAATTGCATATAGGTGCACCTATTTAGAATTAATAAAATGGAGTGAAGTGGTTCTAGGAACAGATATATACCTACATTTTCAACGTTACTGAATGGCTGAAAATAGATTGTGGTAGGTGTCAGAGCCAGCTTCCCCTGATGTCTCACAAGAGGAGATATCTTCTCTGCTTGCAGCTCACACACAATCTGCTCGGTAAAGTCATCCATCATCACCGGATCAAACTCCATTCTCATGTACCTGGAGTGAAGTATAGTCGCCACCATGCTGTTGTGTTCTGGGGCATGCAAAGTTGATGCCCTTTGCAACTGCTGCATTTGGCACAAACATTCTTCAGCCGATGCAAAATCATAAACTATATAAAACTCTTTCCGTTCATAGACAAACTTGTAAGGCGCCAGAATATTCCCTTCAAGCATTTCCGCAAACTGCTGGAGTTCCACTTTTATAATGTTTAACTTATTTGCAGGAACTGTAGCAATACTGATACAGTCCCTGAAATGCATTTTTATAATCGGATAGCACCAGTCTCGTGGCTCAAAGACAAGAGACTTTGAACAAAGTTTCAATCTACCTTGTCTTGGTTTACCGTCTTTTGGAGAATCAATATCATTAAGGATGCATGAATAATCTTCGAAATATATTTCTCCTGGCTCAAGAAGTAACAGGGAAAACCTATAAATATAGAAAGAATATTATTCACTGAAAACATTAAAATTTTAAGTAAACAAATGCTCTAATTGAAAAGCTTGGGCCGCCTGGATGTAGGAAGTATTTTGATGTTATGGCTATTAAATGCCTATCTAATACATATTCAATGCAAGTAAGAGAAAAAAATTATTTGTATATTTAAAACATTATAATAGGTAGGAAAGATTGGTAAATTGTGTGTGCATTTGTGAGCAATGGTGGTCTAGCAGTAGCAGCATCACCTTCGGATTCTAAGAACGTGGGTTCAAATCCAGTCCTGCACCAATGAGTTTTTTTGTCTGAAAATGTATGTGCATATGCCAATACTCTCAAACGGTGAAGGAAATCATTGTGAGGAAACCGGCATGTTGTAGAACCTAAGCCAGCAGCCTACATGCGGAAACCAGTCCGCACGCAGTATAGGTACGAGTGTTGTCTATTCAATGGTATAAAGAAAGAACCCTAGGAATGGACCTGCCCAGATAAAGGGATGTCTACCGGGCAAGGAACACAGTTGCCTACCTATAGTTTTAACATAATCTACACATATTACCTTGATTTATCCATTGCACTGCAATTCGTAGTTCAAACTCTCGTAAACACAAAGGAAGTGTCAGTTCCAAAACCTTGGTCCGTCCTGTCCTACGGAAGGAGGAACGCTAGGTATCTTTATTAAAAGTTAGCGAGCGAATACAACACCAACAAACATGAATAACGCAAACAAAACCGTAATCTAACAACGCAACACACGCTAAACTGCAGTGCAGGCAGGCGCTATTCCACACTTCTCTTTGCTCTAGCGTTTTTCCGGTTGTTTGTTTTGTTTGCCATTAGCTACAATACGCATTACATGCAAGGTGCAGTGCTGTCAAGGAATATAATACTCTCTACGAGAGAGTGCTGTGCTGCCTGAACAAAAGGAAATTTATCAGCATTCAGCATCTCAGCAAGTAGATTTGATTTTAAAAACGAACGAATATCACTTTCTCTTTTTTGTTTTTGGGCAAAGGCGAAAACGAACGAAGCGAAACACCAAAAACCAAGGATGTTCCAAAAACACAACCAGCTAGTAGTGTGACCAGATTTGTTTTTACACAAATGCCCAGGAACCTCAAATACTGGAAAATACCGTACCGACCTACACCGGGCAAATATAGCAATCAAAGTTATTGGAAATCATCATCAGATCACAAGGATTTCAAAAAATATTCTACGCATGTGTCTGAAAACCTTAAGAGCTCACTCAAGTGGATCGCACTGTACGTACGTAGCTTTCAAATGCCATGCCATAAAAGCAGCATTAACAACATTGAACGTGAATAGCGGATATTTTAGTAGCTGATTTAACCATCACAGATAGTCTTGTGTTCATGTGACTGTACGTGCCAGAGATTTGAGAAACTTCTTACTGCGTGATGGGCTTCCAAACTCAAGTAAGAAAATATCGATTTTCTCGGGATTTTCGTAACAAAACTTCAAAAAATCATTTCATAAATATTTTTTATTTTATTTGTTGAATTCCTGAGTATTTGTAGCTAATAATGAATAACCCTGTATAGCTCCAAACTAAAAATAGTCACAAATGGTTTGGAAACTCTCCTGTTCTTAGAAACCATCATGATAGAGCTGACTTCATCCAAAATATACCCAAAAATACCAACGTCCGGCAAAAAACCTACTGTAAAATACTGATGTTCAAGAATACCGGTGAAGTATTAAAACACTAAATCTGGTCACACTGAACACAACGGCAACCAAAGTCATGTCAGCATGACATCGGCTGTCTGTTAAGCATGTCCTTTCAACGGTCAAGTTTACCAATGTCAACTGTCGCGTCACTAAATAATTGATTGATCCATGAATACATGGACCTAAATCTTAAATAAATAGTCTTTAAGAAAATGCGAAAATGGTTTGGCGGAAGGACTTTGAAACCAAGCAGCCAGCACAAAATAAAAAAAAATAATGAGATAATGGCGGGACATTTTTGATTTTTCTCGATGCATGTTGCATATGTTTAGGCAGTAGGTAAGGTACTAAATAAAAAGAAAAACAGGAAAATTGCTTGTTAGTTGCTCCATTTTGGAATTTAAACGCTACGGTATACTTAAACAAGAAAGTAAACAGGTTTCCTAGAGTATTGACCTATCTACGATTGCATTTTCACGAAAAAATGCAGGAAGACAAAAATGCTTTATTTCAAATGCGATTTCCACAGAAGTTGTGGTATTTGCTCAACATGCGCACTGATGCGATTATGTGGGGTGGCACAGGTAGAACTATATTACTGAACTACCGTATCTTACATAGCTATTTGCAGTGTGATCACTCAATATTCAAAACTACCAACATTTCAAGTTTTGTGCGACAACTAAATTTGTATGGGTTTAGAAAAGTTACATCACATCTTCAAGATCCGCTTTGTAATTCAAGCAATCCATACATGCACGAGTATGTTCATGATTATTTCCATTATGGAAGGCCAGAGTTGTTGAATAATATAACAAGAAAAGCCTTGACAATGAAACGAAACTTTAAGCCAAAGGTATGGGCATAGATAATTTTGAAATCGTTAAGTTTTAGTCCCACATTACCTTACCTATAATATCTTATGTTTCAGATTGCCTTCAGTAATGTACAGCAGCTGCTTTGTCTGACACCACTCCAAAAAGCTAGGCATGCTTTACGCATGGCTTTGAAAAAGGCATCTCATGAGATCTTCCTGCAAAATTCCCCCAGACTGTGCAACATGAAGTTTGAGTATGAAGGTAGGTGTAGGCATGCATTTGATGCTCTTAATCATTGTATACCAATTCTTAGTTATAGCCTACACAAAACAATACACTTTTGACTTGGTGCTTTACATTTGATGCAAACTTTGTAGAACCAGCACAACCAATTTACCTTGAGCCTCTGGTTGGCTCAGCATAAATTAATGGAAACCATTTTCTCTATATTTCAGATTCACAAGATGACTTGGGTGAAGAAGACGAAACTATTGAGTTTGACTGGTCAAATAATGAAGAACAATTCCAATCCCCTCCTAAAACAGGTTCCATTTTCACCATTTACATATCCTTACTTCTCCTTTTTCCATTATCCTTATTGTTTTCCTTATCCTTCAAGCTGCCACAAATACTGAAGAGACTCTGGAAAAGCATGAGGAGGCCCCAAACACATCTGAAGAACAAGAAACTTTTAGGTGTGCAAAATTCAGATTTAATTTGTGTAGGTACTTGGATACCAACTGTTGCTCATAGAGTGATTATATTCCAGGAATTCCAGTCAGTATAGTCTGATGAGCTTCCCCGAGGCCTCTTGTCAACAAACAAGTGAATCATTGCCCTCCCAATTTCTATGCATGCCGGATCTAGATTCTATAACGACAGTCCCAAATTGTGATATGGAGCTTCTAGCAGAATTTAATATTGATAATGAGGTTGATCCGGGAATCATTCAGAAGCTGAGTGATGATAGTGGCCATAGCTCTTTGAACTGTGTGCTGCCTTCTATCAATCATGACCAGATTGATGATGAGCCCATGACAGAGGTATGAACGCAACCTGAGATTCCTGAAGATTCTAAGGATTACAATGTATTATTATCACATTAATGAAAAAAATATTTTTACAGATAAACAATGAATACAACTCAGAATGGGACCAGATGTTCAGTGATATTATAACTAACAAGGGTCCTAACCAAGAATGTGGTTCAGATCTGAAGGATCTCTACTCTCAAATCTCAAAAACAATTGATTTGTTAAACTCATAAGCTTAAAATGAAACACTTTGCTAAGGCGTTTGATAAGTATAATAAAAAATGTTACAACTACTTCTTTTGCTTTTTCTTCTCAGCTTCTTCTTCTTTTTCTTTTTCAATCACGGACACATAGGAGTTGATGGTGTCAGCATCAAGCATCTGCATTGGCTGACCTCTTCGCATGACTGCTATTTCCAAGTTCTTCTGACCGGATTGGACAACTTCCAGTAAGGCACGAATAGCAAGCTGGAAAAGATGAAGATAGATTCGATTAATAATTAGGTAGTCATCAACTCTTTGCTGGTGGGATCAGAAAAAAATGTTATATGCTAGATTATCAGTTTCATACCTTCACTGCACCTTTCTCGTTGGCAACTTCCTCTCCAGTGTAGTTTTTCTCCAAGAACTCACGGACAGTCTTAGCAGATCTTCCAGTAGCATTGGCTTTCCATTCATAGTAAATACCTGATGGCTCAGTTTGGAATAAGTGAGGATGGCCATCATAATCAAATCCGCCAATCAGACAAGAAATGCCAAACGGACGACGACCGTTGCTCTGAGTGTATTTTTGCTTCAGACCAGCAATATATCTAGTAATGTACTCCAGAGTAACTGGATCTTCAACAGTCAATTTATGAGATTGACATTCGATTTGAGCTCTATTGATGAGAATTCGAGCATCTGCAGTCAAACCGGCGAATGCCATTACAACATGATCGTCTAGAAGGCATATCTTCCTCACAGTCCTCTCTTCTTGAAGTTTAGCAACGGATTTCTTTTCGACGCCTAGAACAACAACATCGCCTCCTCTTACACCAACCTGGAAATGAATTTTAGTAAAAATACAGAGAAATAGGGAGAATAACAAAAATACTTAACCAAGAAGCTTACCGCGGTGGAACCTTTGCGAACAGCTTCTTGTGCATATTCCACTTGCAGCAAATGACCGTCAGGTGAAAACACTGTAATAGCTCTATCGTAACGAGCCATGGTTTATTTATGTCTGTGTAACAATCTGGAAAATGAATAAATTTAATAACGATTCGTTTGTTCGGCTTGGGCTTTCTTTGACTTCAAAACTATTCGCAAATCATTCGAAGAAGCAGAAGAAAGAAAGAACATGATTGTTGATTTTGTTGGTGTTGGGGTGTTGCTGGTTATGTGTCTGTCGATGTCAAGTCTAATTGTCTGTCTAAACCATAGATAGATAAAATATAAACTTGACAATAAAACTGGTAGCCAGCGCTAGTAAAAAAAAACCATACACAGGCAGCAAAGCAAGCAATCAAAACCAAAAGCAAGCAAGCAAATAAACATGGCGGCGGCGGCGAGTGATTTCGAGCCGTGGTTGATAGAGAAATTAAAAGAATTGAAAATAGATGAAGGCGTATACGGCTCATACATAATAGGAATTTTAGGCGGCGATGAAAGTATCGATGAGAAAAAGGAAGCACTTGAAGGCATACTATCTGAAATCGCAGTAAGTTGGTGTATCAATTTCAACATAATTTGTATGTCAGCAGGCTGTTCTTACGATTTCTTAAAATGTACAGGAAAAAGATGTCGAGGCTGTTGTAACCGATCTACTAGAGAAATGGGAGTCATGCCAACCAAGAGAAGAGTTGGCTAAGTCCAATGTGGATGTGGTAGATGCTCAGCTAGCTAAATTGATGAATACTCGTTGTCTGGCCACTACAGCGAAAAAACAGTATACCGATGAGGAAAAGAAGATTCGAGAAGCTATTTTATCTCAGTACAGCCAGTTGTCCGACAATGAGGTAGGTAACAGTGTAAAAATGGTGATGAATGTTGAGGTTATCTCCATACCTTTGAAGATCCTCTATGTTTTTTCTAATTGAAGCGTGAACACTTTTCCAGGATGAGGCAGTTAGTGTGGAAGAACCGGAGAGTTCGGATTTAGTCAAAAATACAAATGCTGCTGATGTGCATGCTGCAGCTAGAGAGCGACGTGAACAGGCGCGGCAAGACGCGCAAAAAAAGAAAGAAAAGGACAAGGAAGATAGGTAACTGAACATTTCTTTCCCTTGCCTATGTCGTCCCCCTGCTAAACGAAGCCATCCCTCAAAGGCGTCCAGGTCTACCTATCCTGAGCCTCCTCTCACCACCTTATTTTAGAAAGTTCAGATCATCCATTGCTCAATCCCATTTAAGTTTGCCTGTCTGGTCTCTCACATCTCTGATGCCTATCAAGGAATGCAACTTACTGACTTACTAAGGTTATTTATATATATAAATAAATATTGTGGACAACCCACACAACACTATCAAGCCCCAAATTGAAGCGAAGCTATGGAAACCAATTAACTGGTTTAATACTTGTATACATGAGGAAGTAGGCTGGCTGCTTTTGAAGTCAGGCTGTGGATGATGATCATGATACATTATTTTTGTAAATATACAATATAGAACAATATACAACCTAGACAGAGAACAAACACCTGTGTTCACCAAACAAATACTTGTTTTCGTTGGGGCTCAAACCCACAACTTACAGTGCAGAGGGCAGACTTATTACCTGATGAGCTGAGAGACCAGTCATTATATTACAAGTCCATTGTTGCTGCTAGAATACAAACCGGTTTCCTCGAGATGTTTATTTACACATAACTTACTGAAATAAAATAAGTAAATAGTGTTCATGGCTGTATCAACTATGTTATAATAAAATAAGGATTACTGTTGTTTTCATTTGAGAACTATTTTTCAGTTTCCTTAGGGTGTCTCTGTAATGATTGAAAACAAGTTTATTACTGTAATAAATGAGTTTTAACTTAAAAACCTCTATTTTGTATTTTCAGAGAGAAACAAAAACAGCTGAAGGAAGACAAGAAAGAAAAGCGTAAAACACAGAAAGGAGAGAGGAAAAGGTAGCGCGGTACACTCTTCACTTTTTTGGTGCTGCTTTGTTTAATTTATGTATTGTTTTAGTTTAAAGTGGCCCTGGAAATAATGCATAATTAATTGTCTTTGGATACACATTAGTCAGGCAGTTTAAACTGTTATATTTGAGAATATTGACAAAGAAAAACTAAGGTAGGTGGTAAAATATTTGTGTTAGGTTCCGGGCTTCTTAGGTTGTATAAAGGCTTGTATAAAGTTTGAAGATAACCTACACAGGCAGAATGCAATAACTAATTATAGTGTTAACAGTATCCTTAGATAAATCCAAAGGTGTTAAATCTTTCATGTTTGTGTTTTATCTGTATTTTTATATAATTGAGTAAGAAAAGTAATACTAGTATGCATTTTAATGTTAGGTATTTTAAAGTCTAACCATTTGATTGGGGAATCTAACAGAAGGTATTTTAGTGTTAGGTCAATGCTATTACAAATAGTATTTCAGTCCAAGTTTGAAACATCAAGATATTTTGGTGTATGGCAAAAATTCTTGGAAGAACACCTCATTAGATTAAATGTTTTTTAAACATTTGTGATTTTTGTTACTAAATACCCTCATTATCTAACTTATATTTTAAAATCTAGTAAAGGTGTTCAAACCAGCCCAGATTAAATTACTTAAAAAAGCTAGCAAAATATTTTTACATAGATATTTATTTATTTACTACTTATGCATACATAAACCAGTAGAGCAAGAACTCTAGAAGAAAGATACATCCATATGGAGGAGTGTGTTACGCTACAGCAGCAATAGGGTCTTGACTGCTTAGTGCCTAGCTACTATGAGGAAGCTATGCACTGGTATTCTGTCACATGATCAAGTTTAATGATGATTCTGGGTACATGAATCATCATTAATCCTTAGATCCTATGGTAAAAATTGTTGGTATAGAAAGAAAATACATTTGTTTCACATACATACACAGATGAAGACATTAACAATAGAATTAATGTTAGATAAAATAGGCCCTGACTCAGCTTTTTGCTGAACTTCTATGTAGATAGAGAGGTAGGTGTCTTTCTATTAGAGAGAAACAAAGGTTTTATGTTTGCAAATAAAAAACTATGCAAAGTTTTAATATTTTATTCAATAGCACCTGTAATAACTATGAAATTTTAAAATGACTAGTCATGCTAAAATTAACAAAAATATATTTTACGTGTTCAAATTATATTTGAAGTTTTTAAGGACTATGGAAATGTGCACTTCCATATATTATTATCATTAGCTCTTTTCTTTAACTATCTACTTATTTTAAGTACATAATAAAACCTTGTATAGTATACATAGTATGGTTGTGAACCTATTGATGGCCTCTAGTTTTCATCAATACTGATAAATGACTCATTATCCCCTGTATCATCAGGTTCAATAACTTTACCATCGGTAATTATGAAGTTGTGAGCACCTCCTGCAAATATATGTGTGATGGTGCCACTCCTTTCTATTGGCACGAATGTTGGTAGAAATATGTCTTTATCGGATGGTATGCCAGTATTAGAGTGTTCATTCCAGCCCCATGCCCAAAGAGTGTTGTCTGTTGCCAAACATATTGTGTGCTCTGATCCTAATGCAACATCCTTGACTTGCCTGCTATCTGAAAATTTAATAAAAGTTTCACAGTGCACTGTTGCTTGGACTACAAGAATGTGTTTGTAAAAGTAGTAGGTGATAGATACATACCAGGCAATTTTATCCTATTCTTTTGTCCCACAAAATCATTGCCTCCAATCTGTCCATAAGTGTTCCTCCCCCATGTGAACAAAGTTCCATCTTCTAGCCACAGTAATACATTGGTCCACCCTGTCAAAAGTTTCTTTACTGCTTGTTTCACACCTATATCAATCTTTTGTGGTGTAAATATTTTGCTATATTTCTCAGTGTTTAACACTAACTGACCATGGTTATTATCACCCCACACATACAAAGCATTCTCATCTGTACTCCATGCTACAGTATGTTTCTGCCCACATGCAACATGAGACATCTTGCCAATGTTAGTCACTAAAGTAAATCTATCTACCAATATCACATCTGTACCAAGTCCCAACTGACCGAACTTGCCACAACCTGTCACCCACACTTCACCCTTTGAATTTATGATAGCAGTGTGCCTCAAGCCCATGGAAACCACTTGTGCTTTTACCTGAAGTCTCACAGGGGAAACTGAAACTGGGAAATGCTCTTTTGGTAGTCCTAGCTGCCCATGGCTATTTGAGCCCCAAACAAATAGAAGTTCGTCTGTGATTCCGCAGCTAAAGTCCCAGCCACATGCAATATGTGTGAATGTAATCCCACTTAGTGCCCATGTTCGTTCTAAGGTATGTAATTCTTTATCTGTCGCTAGCTGGAGTTTTGAGTTCCAGCCGCAAGTAAACAGTCTGCCCTCTTCATCGATTAGTAACGAGTGGCCGCCTCCACATGCAATTTGTTTTATTCCAGTGTCATAAAATTCGATTTCCACTTTGGTAGGTTTTTCTATTTGTTCGCTGACAACGTTGAGGCCTAATTGTCCATGGGAATTGGCACCCTGAAAATGCATAGTTAGTTTTAAATAGGTTGGTAAGAAATCATTATGTAAAAACTATGTGCTCAACTCAAATTGCTGTTATTAGTTGTTCTTACCCAAGACCAAAGAACCATGATGATGGCTACACATATATCACCATATGCTTACAAAAATTGGCTTTAAACAAAATCAAAAATTGCCGAAATGAAAAATGAAAACAAAACAAGATGCACAGCTGATTTGATATGACTGTTGCCTGACTGATTTGACGCATACCTGACAGTTGACGTTGACTTTTACTTTAATATCAAAACAAAAGTGTAAAACGAGAAAAGAGGTAGGTAGTTAAAAAAAACTAATTAGTAATTAATAATAAGCCCAGCAAAGCAAAAGCAAGGAGTATTGAAAATAGTGGAGCAAAGAGGTAGTGAAACGCGCAACAAGGAATTTTTAAGTCTATGAAAACTGGCACGCTCACACGCAGCACACAGGGGCAGGGTCATTTAACTTTGTTTGAAGCTGTGAAGACTACAAAATATGGTATCGAAGTGAGTGAGGCAGAAGATATTGAACATGCAAGAGGAAACGAGACAGAACAAGAAAAAGTTACCATTATACAAAAGTCTTGTGATGAATATCAACAATCGATATAAACGATTATTAATATCGATAATATCTTTATTTTCTATAGTTTAATTTACATGTTAATGATATGTTTACACTTATTTTAATTAATAAATGACTAAATGAAAAGTTTATTTTATTATTTTATTAAAAACCTACACTTAATGTGCTGAATATTAAAACTAATCGATTATTTTCACCAAAGTGAGATGTCATGAATCGAGATCAATAATTTAATAGATTTACTAAATGGCAACCCTAATTTAAACAAAATGTCGTCTTCTACAACTGAAATTTTTACGAAGTTTTCGTTTCGTTGTAAGAGTTTTTTCAGTTTTTCCAGTGTTTTGTTTGTGAATATAGCTTCTACAAAATGTGTTTACCATCTTCTCCCTCTGTTCGCTTGAGGCAACTCGCAACAGTGTGATTGAGACTAGTTGGTAAAAAGTGAGAAATAAGATAGTGACTTTTTTAAACCTTGTGTGAGACAGAGACTCTTTTAATACCTTGGTAAATAAATATACAACAGTGTTTACCATGTTATCCTCCTGTTTGCTTGACGGCAATTCGCAACAGTGTGGTTGAAAGTTGGTGAAAAGTAAGACATAAGATAGTGACTTTTAAAAACCTTTGTGAGACAGACTCTGTAGAATACCTTGGTACCTATGTTCAGTTCTACAGTTTACCATGTCTGATATTTATAGAAAGTGTGTTATGTGTGGTGCCTCAGCTGCAAAGAACCCAGGGTTAATCCTTCACTCTTTTCCAAAAGCGGGCAAAGCATCGAGCCTTGAAAGGTATGTTTTCTATTTGAAGCAGTACATTCTCATCTTGAAAAGAATGCACGTATATTTTCACTCATTCATTTATAAACCTATCAATGTATGTATTTCAGTTTATAAGCCACTTCTTTTTCACTATGTGTTATGCCCGTTGAACAGAGTATTGTTATTATTTGTTTTAGATTACGACTATGGGCAGAGTATTGTTTCCCTGATAAAAACTTGTTGGATGCACAATTAAAAGACTTGTATAAATCTCATAAACTAGTATGCAGCAAGCACTTTCACCCCAGTTCTTATACTAATGCAAGTATGAAAAAGTTAAATCGCAATGCTGTGCCTGGACCGTCACTATCACAGCGACAACTAGAAGTTCCAGCGGTATGTACCTACCAACAAACAACTGATTCATTTTTACATATTATTATTTATAGCGCTAACAGAATTTGTTTTTAATGATTATGTTGTCTATTTCCAGAGCATGGCAGTGACTCAACAGTCTACTGTTACTGATATCAGCACCCTATGTAAGGCGAATGAAATTTTGTTGCCTGATGCAGTACATGCACAGTCAATGCCTGGACCGTCACTACCACAGCGACAACTAGAAGTTCCAGCGGTATGTACCTACCAACAAACAACTGATTCATTTAAACATATTATTTATAGCGCTAACAGAATTTGTTTATAATGATTATGTTGTCTATTTCCAGAGCACGGCAGTGACTCAACAGTCTACTGTTACTGATATCAGCACCCTATGTAAGGCAAATGAAATTTTGTTGTCTGATGCAGTACATGCACAGTCAATGCCTGGACCGTCACTACCACAGCGACAACTAGAAGTTCCAGCGGTATGTACCTACCAACAATAGTACATTGTTACCTGAGGATTGAAAGTCACGTTTTTGAGTCCCTAGACGGGTAGCTCCATTGGTGCCCTCGCTACGCTCTGGCGCCAATAGAGCTTGAGGGACTTAAATAAGTCTTTCACCCGAGGTAAATACTGTGCTTTTCATTACGAATACAAGGAAAGTAAAAATAAAAACATGATAGAAAAATTAGTGAAAATGAAGATTTAATTGCCGTCTTCCCGCTTTTTTTTTTCTCTGGTGGGCCTTCAGCTGGCCAGCATTATTCAGCCATTATTTTCATTTTCATAATTTAAAAAAAGCGGCCAAGTGCGAGGCCAAGTGGGACTCGCCCATGAAGGGTTCCGTAGCAGTAAGTAATATAATATAGAAGTTCTAGTTCGTCGAAAGGTACATTGCGGTTTACGATTTATGACGTATAAAAAAAAAACTACTGACTAGATCTATTTCAAACCAAATATCGTTGGAAGTTTGCATAGTTGTGCGCAACATATTTTTTTTTTTGTTTTATCATTCTCTTATTGTAGAAGTTAGAGGGGAGGGGGGGGGGGGGGAACATTTTTTTAACACTTTGGCAGTATCTCTCGTGCAAACTATTCAGTTTAAAAATAAACGATATGTGAAACCTCAACATCATTTTTGAAGACCTATTCATAGATACCCCACACGTATGGGTTAGATGAAAAAAAATTTTGAGTTTCATTTTCAAGTATTACTCCCCAATTTTTTTTTTTATTTTTTTTTTTTTTGTGTAAAAATCTTACTGCGGTTCACAGAATACATCTACTCGCCAAGTTTGATGAAACTATTAGATATTTTTTTCTCTGAAACTATAAGAGCTAGACTGATGAGTCTAGCTCTTATCATCATCATCAGCCTGAAGAAGTCCACTGCTGGACATAGGCCTCCCCTATACATTTCCAGGAAGAACGATTCTGAGCCCTTTCCATCCATCGACTTCCCGCGTTCTTAACAATGTCGTCGGTCCATCTGGTGGGTGGTGGGTAATTTTTACATATTATTTATAGAAAGAAAGAAAGAAAGAAAATACATTTATTTTGGACACACAACACACATAAACACAGCACAAACAGAGTACATAACACAAAAAGAAAGAAAACAGAATAGTAAACAGAACAAATAGTAAATACAAATATATGTACCTAAGTGGAGCACAAATCCGTCTGTGCGCGTGTCCTTATGCGCGTGAGCCAAAACCGGTCCCATCTCAGCTATATGCCACCCACTACAGGCGTAGTGAGTGACGCTGGTTTTCAGATGAAACCGAAAGTGACCTCACGGCGGCCACCGAGGGCCAACTGAACTACATCAATTTAAATTAAAAAATAAATACTAAATAAATATACCTACTATTATTTACATAAACATAAATAGATATCTGTTGTTATTACATACAAAAAATAGGAGGCGGGATAGGTAAGGACTAGACATTGTGTAAAATTCTTCTTTTTCTTCTGAAAATGCTATGTGTATGAAAAATAACTATAATGACGGAACACAAACATGACACTTGCATTATAGCGCTAACAGAATTTGTTTTTAATGATTATGTTGTCTATTTCCAGAGCACGGCAGTGACTCAACAGTCTACTGTTACTGATATCAGCACCCTATGTAAGGCAAATGAAATTTTGTTGTCTGATGCAGTACATGCACAGTCAATGCCTGGACCGTCACTACCACAGCGACAACTAGAAGTTCCAGCGGTATGTATCTACCAACAAACAACTGATTCATTTTTACAATTATTATATATAGCTCTAACATAATTTGTTTTTTATGATTAGTTCCTAAAATATTTTTTTTCATAATCGGTTTAACAGATTAGTTTCTAAATCTAAATAACAAGGAAAAGTTACGTCATCCTTGTATTATTGCGTATTTTGGATTCTTGCTACTTTTTTTACCGGCTTTTAAAAAAAAAGCGGAGGTTTTCAATTCGGCTGTATTTCATCAAATTGGTTCAGCAGTTTGGGATTGAAGTTAGTTTCACAAGTATTTTGAACTTAACGGATCGCCCCGAATTCGGTTTGGTTTATTTGCCGGTGCCCAAGCTTTGCTTAGTTTGGGTTTAGATGGCGCTGTGTGAAATGACTAGCATATTTTTAATATGTATTATTTATATTTATTGCAGAACACTTCCGTGCGAAAGCAAAAAAAACCTGTGGTGAAGCCCAAACAAACGAAGACAAATAAAAGCAAGCAAATCAAAAAATGCAGGAAATATATTAATAAAATATATAGACTGAAAAAGTCACTGCAATTGAAGAAAGAATCCAAGAAAAATAGAAAATTCCTATTGGAGGCTTTAGCAGAAAGTGAATACATAGATAAATTATGCCAAAATTTGAATCCTGCCTTTAGTTTAATGCTGCAAAGTCAAATGAGAAACACGCCAAGGAAGCTCAATGGAAGACGCTGGACCCTGGACCAAAAAATTATTGCTCTAGCAATATACAAAAAATCGAATGCATGTTATAGACTTCTCCGAAGATTATTTTGCTTGCCAAACCAAGGAACACTGAAATCTCTTCTAAATAAGGTACCTTTGCCATGTGGAGTAAACGGCAAAGTAATGGCAAACCTAAAAGAGGTTGCACAAAGACAAGCAGGGAAAGATAACCTGTGTATTTTGCTATTTGACGAGATGTCTATTAGAAAACATTTTGTGTACAATCCAAAAACGGATGAAATCGAAGGATACCAAGATCATGGATCCCAGGGTAGAAGTCCAGACATAGCTTCACATGCCCTAGTCTTTATGTTAGTGGGTTTAAGAAAAAGGTGGAAACAACCCATAGCCCACTATTTTTCAGGAGAGTCTGTAACGGCAGATAGACTTCAAGCTCTAATTAAAGAGGTAGGTTAATATATTTATCGTTAATTTATAATTATGTGTCATGTCCATATCAAATAGGCATTCTCAAGTTCTACATATAAATACATACAAAAGCAAGTTCGTTGTAAATATGGCTACGCTTAGGCTATGCTAATGGTTGTGCTAGTCATTCGCAAATATTTGTGTTTTTAATGATAGATAGTTATGCAGATAAACTCTTTAATACTTTTTATTGATTTTATAGTATTATAAGTGTAGTAACTTAAGGAAATCACAAAGATTTGCAGCCCCGTACCAAGAGAAAGGTCGCGGGTTCAAATCCCGCTTGGCTCATAACTTTTGGGACATTATAAAAACTCTTTATTGTACAAAAAGAAGAAATAAACATTACAGAAACTAGTAAATATAATTATATATAGGTATAGGTAGGTAGATAGGTATCACTAAACTTTTTATAGGTAACTAGACTATACGTGCCACGACTGAAGTCTTACGGCAAAAGCGGGAACTAAACCTCTACGTACAAAAACGTGTAGATTGAACATAGTTACTATATTGAGTCTGCGATAACAGCGCCCGTCTATCATCAGACTTCAGTGGTGGCGCGGACTCTAATATTTAGGATGGTGTGACTGATTGTTCATACCAAACAGTTAGTCCGTGAGTAAACTGATCCTTTGATTTTTATTCAATCAAGATTTTATTTGTTTTAAGGTACTGGCTGAATGCTTCAAAAATGAATTAAATGTAGTTGCTACAGTGTGCGACATGGATGGCGTTAATATGAGAGCATTAAATGGACTAGGATCTACTGTTGAGTCACCTTACATCACATTTGAAGAAAATGAAGCTGTGACCATTATGGATCCTCCTCATCTCCTCAAATGTTTAAGGAATAATTTTCTTAAGTTTATTGCATGTCCAAAAAGTTTTGCTATTACTGGAATGTCAGGTATTTATTAATTGTTATATCAGCATACCAGCACATATTTTAAATACATTGTTATTCTGAAGGAATTGATTTTAAATTTTAATTATTATGTTTCAGGAGTTGCAAAATGGGAGCACATCAGAGAGTTTTATGATAAGGATAAATCAAATCCAAATTTTGTGTTCGCACCCGCACTCACTGACCAGCACCTCAACCCAAATGGCAAGCAAAAATGCGAGTAAAACTTGCAGCACAAGTATTCAGCCATTTGGTTGCAAGTGGGATGTTTGCCAAAGTCGGTACAAGTAAGTTGCTAATCTACAAGCTATGTTACTTAGATTCTTCAAACAAATTTAACGAAGCTGC
Organism: Thera obeliscata; assembly: GCA_947578465.1. Lineage (NCBI taxonomy): Eukaryota > Metazoa > Arthropoda > Insecta > Lepidoptera > Geometridae > Thera > Thera obeliscata. The sequence continues at coordinate 4,404,110 of OX387924.1, forward strand.
CGAGTAAACTGCACAGGGACTGTCTAATAGTTATTCCAACAGAAAGTCGCCATTTTTTTGGGTTCCGTAACCAAATGGCAAAAACGGAAAGATTCGTCATGTCTGTCTGTCTGTCTGTCTGTCTGTCTGTCCGTCCGTATGTCACAGCCATTTTTCTCCGAAACTATAAAAGCTAGACTGATGAAACTTGGCAAGTAGATATATTCTGTGAACCGCATTAAGATTTTTACAGAAAAATAGAAAAAAATAATACATTTTGGGGGTCCCCATATTTGAAACTGAAACTCAAAAAATGTTTTTTCATCAAACCCATTTGTGTATATTTATGTGTATCTATGAATAGGTCTTCAAAAATGATGTTGAGGTTTCTAATATCGTTTTTCTCTAAACTGAATAGTTTGCGCGAAAGTTGCCCCCCCCCCCCCCTCTAACTTCTAAAATAAGAGAATGATAAATCTAAAAAAAATATATGTTGTACATTACTATGCAAACTTTCAACGATTTTTGGTTTGAACGAGATCTAGTAAGTAGTTCTTTTTTTGTACGTCATAAATCGTATATCGCAATTTACCTTGCGACGAACTACAAGAACTTTTATATTATGTTACTTGTTGCTACGGAACCCTTCATGGGCGAGTCCGACTCGTACTTGGCCGCTTTTTTTATCAAGAACCAATCTGGCCAGATTTTGTTTGTAATTGTAACTACTAACTTTTTTTACAGATGAGATATCTTCTGAAGCCATTGTGACGGCAACATTTATAAGTAAAATAGATCAAACATTCGACTCCTTGAATACGGACAGCCCCGATTTAAAGGGGGGTAAACCCCACTCAACGAACTTGACGAACAACAGTAAACACCTTCAATTATTTAATCAAATGAAAAACTTTTTCCATGAGATAAAATTTATTGGAGCTCGCTGTGCTCCACCATCTGTCAATGGGTGGATAAAGACGATTAGGGCTGTAGAGAGGCTCTGGCATAACTTAAGAAAGCAAGAAGTTAACAGTTTAGCCACCCGACGTCTGAACCAAGATCCATTGGAAAATTTGTTTGGCTGCATTAGAAGCAATTGTGGATCAAATGTCAACCCAACTGTGCAACAGTTTATCGCTGGGTTGAAAACGAGCATAATAAATAATTTAAGATACAAAAGTAATCAAAAAAATTGTGAAGATGACAGTAACATACTGATAACAAATATGACAACATACATAAATGCAAAACAAAACAAAAATGCCACAACACCGAATCAGCTGCATGATTTTGACATTTTAGAAGAAGAGCAAAAGGAAATAGGAGAAATTCAGGCATGTGCATTGTGCATACCTCTGTGGTTTTATTTTTAAAAAACTAAAACATAAAGAATGTGAAAACTGTAAAAAAAATATGCTTTCAAATGATTTTGCAACCATGCATACATTTACCAACTTCAAAGAATATAATGAAAACAAATCAAGTTTAAATTATGTAACTGATGATTTTGTTAGATTTGTGGAGGTGTGTGCTACAAACATTAATAATTATTTGGAAAGTCATGCCTATACAACAGGTTTAAAAAAGATTCTGCGAAGCAACTTGACTAATGTCCCATGCAGTTGGTTAGATGGATATAAGCAACACAAAACAGAAACATTTGAACATATTGTTAACAGTGTACTATGTATAACTATCAAGAGATATTGCATTTTAAAAAACAGGATGTTTTGCAGCGGAAGCTTCTGCAAATGCAATGAAAAGGAAAATATCCATATTAAAACATGCATAAAAAATAACATACATTATAGATATTTTTATCTAAGTCCTGATTAAAATGCATTATCTTTCTAGTAGGTACTCCTACGTAGAAGTTTGTATAGTTAGCTTTCAAGCTTGACCATCATGACCAGGCTTGAATGTCAATGTTATTGTACTGACGGTCGGCTTCTGAGACGGTTATCAATGTTTAGTTAGTTAAGGTCGTGAAATGTGAAATCAGTAGTTGCCTATGATAATATTCTGTTCCTTGATTGGCTCCGAGCATTGATTGGTTAACACGAAACTTAAGATTAATTAACAGCGTGCTAAGAATTCTTTTTGCGACCCAATTAAATTTGACAGTCCTGCTAATTTAGACATCATGCTTGCTGACAAAAGGTTTGATTATTGTCTCAGAAACTGGCTGTTATTTCGTTAGTTTCCGTATTTATAGAGCCAAATTCTATGCAGATTGTAAAATCTGTTCTTAAATAACAATATTCAATCCTGATAAGTAGTTATTAGTATTATTTCATAAATAAAACCAAAAAGAAGAATTTTCGGCTTTATTGTTGCGGTTAATGACATGTACATTGTTCTTCTGTTTGTTGTTTAATAATTATTTGAATTTAGATTTAATACCAATAAAAGCATACTGGTACCTTCATGATTTCGTTTTATTTTATGCCTACCTATAGTATTGCAATATTAGGCTATGTCTATATAGGTACCGTACCTACCTACCGATAGGTACGGTATATATACGTGTATATACTAAATTCAAACTTCCCGCCAACTCGCCAGCACTCGTAGTTACTGTGGGATCTCTAATAGATGGCGTTAGCATCTATGCGATTTTTCGTCTACACCTTTTATGTATGGAGTTGTGGTTCTTCTCTCGTAGAGAGTATTATATTCCTTGCACAGGGGCTTGCTTGGGCGTTTGGCCTAGGTGGAGCTTGGACTTCTTTATTTATTTGCTTCGAAGTTCGAGCCATTAGTTATATGCTTCGAGCATTCAAAAACTATAATCCATGTTTACGTTACTGCTACGCTACGGATTGTAACTATTTAAAGAAGTAAATAGGTAAGCTGTTTGAAAAGAAAGGTAGGTAGGTAAGTACCTATACAGTTCGTTCGTTGTTACCGCTATCTAACATGACGTAGGTAGGTACAAAATATCTCGCAGCGAGATTGATCGTTCAAGAAATAAAAGGCTGGTTCCAAATAACATAGGTAATATATTTTTCATCCCACCAGCTCTGAAAGTGTGTTTTTGCTGTTTAATTTCTGACTGGAAAGCCGTTTTTATCCGCTAGAGGATAAAGTAAATTTGAATTTAGAATATCGTGTTCAATAAGTTTGTGAATACACAACCTATTTACTTCTACCTCCATGGTGCCGAACTTATCATACAACCTTTTTTATTTTGTTAAAAAGTCGCACTCGTAACCTTCTTGGTGTATTTGTGAATTCAAAACACCATAAAACCTATTTACTTCACCTGCATGGTGCCGAATGTATCATACAACCTTTTTAAATTTGTTAATAACTCATACTGGGAACCTTCTTGGTGTGTTACTTTTAGTCGCGCCATGTTCTTTTTTGCATTTAGTCATTTCCTCGCTGAGGTGGGATGAAAAGTTACGTGTTGCACTCGAGTGCAAAGATTTTTCACCTTGTGCTCTTTTGATTCCTTCACCAACGCTTAGGATTCTAACTTTTAAACCACTCGCTACGCTCGTGGTTAAACTTTAGAATCCTGCGCTTGCTCAGTCATCAAAATTGAGCACGCGGTTAAAAAGCAGCTTTGCACTCTTGTATAACAAATAACTATTATAGTAGACACAAAGTTTATTGCTTTGGAAAACGAAAAATCGTTTAGCTTGTTTTGCGGGCGTAAAATATAACATGATAGGTACCTACCTACTTAGCTGAAAGAGGTAAGTAGGTATCTATTTTGTAGTATCTTTCTGACTTATCTTATCTAGCTCTTATTAGATAGGTCCGTAGGTTACCTAAAGCTAAACTAATAGACATTTATGCGATTCCATTCCTCGAGATCTATAGTCTGCAAATTATGGGGCCTTTTAATATTTAGCTTCTAGTGTACTTTCTTATGTGTGTACATTCTATATACCTATATATAATCTTACCGTAAAGCCCAATAGCCACTCCATTTCACAGAATTTGCCCATACTTCATGGTATTTATAGACGATCGTACTCAGTTGTCACGTCAGTAAAAACGGTGGTAAATACCACCTTTCGTGTCGAAAAGGTAACACTCCGTCTCAATGGTCGTTACTAAATATTTGAACAGGCCGCAGTGCGCTGGGCCCTACATAAAACAAGTCTTCTCGGGCGAACTGAATTTTTCAAGCGAACTGAGGCCCCTTAGTCCTTTGAGGATAGTGCCAGGTCGAATATCGGATCAATTGGTTTGTATCTTTGGTCGTGCCGAATTCGGTAAACATCAATCTCGAGGCTAGCTCCATTATTTTCGGAATGGGATGGTGTGGTGATTTAGGGACGAATAGGGAAGTTACAAATTTTAGCGGCGAAACTTGTGCTGAAAAAGCTACGAAACTATAGATTACCTACCTACTTATGATTTTAAAGTTCCTCATAAATAAGAATACATACGTACCTACCTTACCTTTGGGCGTTTATTCGTTTCTGTTCGAGACTTTTCAGTAGGTTTAGGCACCTACGGGAGGGCTGTCGTGCCACCCTGTTTTTAGTCAAGGCACTAGGTAAGTGCTGCTTAACTAATTATGTGTCTGAAATTATAAAAATGTTCTACCTCTGTGCGGTGCCAAGTTTCAACAAGTAAGTTAGCAAAACATATAACGCCAAACATCACTTAAGTCTAGACTTAGACCCTGTTAAGTATTTATTTTTGAAAGTTAGGGTAGTAATCTATCTACATACACTGCACACACACAGTACCTAGGTATAATATTCGTTATGTTGAGCTATGGAAGCTCCTAAAAGGTGATTTGCATTATATTTCTCGGAATTAAAATAAAGGCGACGAAAAATGTAAATTTGGGACTCTCCTGAATGTAAAGTTCATGCTTGATTTTATTTCCATGGCGTAGATGCGAAGTGAATTTTAAAATCAGTTTTGATGAAATTCGCTCGGATATTGCATGGATTTCTTTAGTTATTTTTGTTTAAGAACTTTTCTTCGTGCCTGTTGTAAGTGGTGAAATATAATTATACTTCATGGTGGAATATGGCATCTCCGAAAAGCTTGAGGAACGTGTAGGGCTTATACGACCTCAAAATTGCATTTGGCTGAAAGTTTAAGCATTTACTAGAAAAATAGATTTCGTTAGAATGACCACATTCTTAAATATAATCAACTTATACTTATTTATAAAACATAAACCCTACTTAGTGTATATTGAGCTTACAAAAATTTCGTACAATAGTCGAATGATTGTGTTTCAGGCTGAAAGAGTTGTGCAACGCTAATTTGCTAACACCTTTCAACGTTCGCTGAGCGCGGGAAAGAATACTTATAAAATTCCTAGTAAATAAAAGTTTACGTTTGCTCTGTTTATCTTTGTGTTTCCATAAATTATCATAATTAAAAAACATCTGCATAGTGGCAATTCGGTCCTGTTATTTATTCTGTGAAAACAGTGTGTGTTATGCTTCTTAGGTCTATGACAAAACAGATCATTTTTCTATGAAAGTATTTTGAATTATAGCACACCAACTGCATGTCCGTGTGCGTGCGGGCCGAGTACGTACGCTCAAGTCTGTCCATAATAGTAGATTGTGTCATAAGGGCCGTCAGCTAGTAGACCCCTATAAAAAACCTTGAGAAAAAAAAGTTGCAATAATATTTTTCTCGAGTTCCTCATATGAAAAATCTTCGCACCGGTAATGATATAATCCGTAGCTTCGGTATACAAACTTGACTAATGAAGTTTAGTTAGGCTGGCTCGTGCGAGATCCAATCCCGCCGTGCCTAATCGTATTGCTATAGCGTTACTGGATCGGCTAACCATGCTAGAGACGCCTATTTATATTGTAATACAATAATAAAAACGAACAGTTTTCTCTCCAAGGCCACGTGTCCTGGCTTAACGACTGCTATAGCCAGGATTGACAGAATCATGGAAGCGCTGTTGTTTGTGACAGTTGGGTGACTGTGTACCTAATTCTGTTGCTATCAAAAGTTTCACACTAAAAAATAGACTAGGTTTTGATTGCAACAAAAGATACGCAATAGGTAGGTACTATATCTATATCCAAGGTCTATCCAAGTATTGAGCTTTTTAAGTGTTATAGCTTTTTTAATCTGTGACCTTAGTCAATTGATTATGAATAACCAAACAACTAACAAGTAACGTCATGAAAACCTGGCTTCCGGCCGCATCTAGAGAATACAGAGCTGCGTGTAATTCGGTTCGCTCGGATATTGCAATTTCCATCCAGCTCACGCCTGCTGCTGCGTCCTTCCATTTCGTTTCATAGTGAGCTGAAACAACATTTGACATTTATAAGGAAAATCGCGGGTTAATTTCACAGGTTTCGCTATTTGCATCCCCTAATTTGTTATTTGCCAAAGTTCAATTTTGCTCTTTTCTGTATTTAGACCCTGATTTCAGGACTGCTTAAGCAGTCAAACTGCTTAAGCAAATGTAACTCCACTACTATCAAAAGAAAAACCCTTTTCATCATAATTATTTTGTGAAGCTGCAGTAATGGCCTTCCTTCCATTATTTGAGTTTTACGCAACGTTACTCGCTTTCAGTGGAGCACAAAAGATTTTCATTAGACAACACAACGCCGACCCTTTTGATGAGTTAAAATTTGATACTTTTTTCATATTTTAAAACATTCATCCGCGTATTGTTCAGGCAAGGATCGAGGGTGGACCGCTGTTCAAATATTCAGCGCTCATAACAAAACCGCTTTATTTTTATGACTCGCTTTAATAATCGTGAATTTATTTTTGGAGGCGTTCGATTTTTGTCATTGATTTTATCTTATATTTTCATAGCTACTTTCTCGATTAAAATCACGACGTGTAGGTAGTGTGTATGTAAGTACTTGTCTCATTCATTTATCATTGCTACACAAATTAGTGACACGAACGGGGCTTGTGTCACGGCAAATTATTCGGCTCAGCGCGTCGTGCGATGTAAGCTCAGTAGGCTATGATGAGGTAGGTATTCATTTAATAGAGGTCGAAAAAGCGTTAAATTCCTCGTTTCCTATTTTAAGCTATCCCAAAAGGTCGTTTACTAATACTTTTGCATCACGATGGACGCGAAATAGGTTGGTCTCTCAGCTCAGTTGGCAGTAGTTCTGCCTTCTGCGTCGTAGATCGTGGGTTCGATCCCCACAGAGAACGAATATTTGTGTGGTGAACGCAGATCTTTGTTCTCTGTCTGGGTGTTATATTGTATTTTAAGTATTTATTTAAAAATGCATATTATTATATCAGCTACCTGGTTCCCATAGTACAAGCTCTGCTTAGTTTGGGGCTAGATAGTGTTGTATGGATTGTCCACAATATTTATTTATACTTATAACCAGAGAGAGAGGGTTGAATTACGGATTCTATGTGATAAAACTACGGCATTCATCGCCTCAGAGTAATAGATATATTTTTTTTCCAGCTTAAAGTTTTTTACATGTCTGTGATTGTAGAAACTGTGTTTAACTCATGATATTATAATCCCAGGCTGCTCTAAAATGCAAAATTAAACGTGGCCTGGAGTCGAGCTGCATATAAAGTTGATTAATCACCGTTTTACGGCTCATGCTATGGAGCTTCATGATGTTTATGTAAATACACTGCTGTAGGATGAAAATATAATAGTAAAATGCACTACAAAATACAAAGTGTACTTTTAATTTACCAATGGCTACACTGACCCCTATATCGACGCATCCAAACCACTGCCGCGCTGCTGGCTCAAACGCGCAGCCCAAATTCCCAAGAATATTCTCTTTGAAAAATACCTATAAATGTTTTTAGGAATTAAAAAAAAAACAATATGAGGGTGCTACGGGAACTCAAAGTTTGTTAAACTTTTAAGGAGTAATAAAAATTGGTATAGTTCAGCAAACGTAACACAACAGTAAATAATTATAAGTTTAAAAAACTTGAGAAACCGACTTCATTGCCAAACGGCTAAACCGATTTTAATGAAATTTGTTTGGGACAATCTGGACATAAGAATAACCTTCCAAATAAAAAAATAATTTTCTAAATCGGTTTATAAATGACAGAGGCATGCAGTTACAAACATTAAAAAAATTATTTAAAAAAAATGGCAACACCGATTTTAATAAAATTAAAATGGGACCAATCTGGAAGCAGTACCTTTCAGAAAAAAAAAAATATTTTCAAATCGGCTCACAAATGACGAAGTTATGCGGTAACAAACATTAAAAAAAAAAAAAAAATTACAACCGAATTGAGAACCTCTCCTTTTTGATTGGAAGTCGGTTAAAAATAGGTGCCGCAGCACCCACACTTACTATCCGGCATACCATACAGTTCACGCGAAGTCGTGGACTTCAGCTAGTGCAATACATTTCTATTCACTAGCTTGGGTTAGCTGTCCCAGGCAGTATAAGATACAGGAGCTCTGTCTGGTTCTGTCTCTGGCTCAGGTTTTGAGTCTGTGTGAGTGCTCACCAGTGTATTATACTGTGTGTGACGTTTTGACGTAAGATTTATTTAGTCAACACTAGGGTTTGTTCCCGGGAATTCTCGTCCCGGGAATTCCCGGGAAATCGGTCGGTCTCGTACCCGGGAAATTCAGCTCGAGAAAAGTCGAGACATCGAGAAGTTTAAATAAACATTTTTACGCTTAGCTTTCTTTGTAAATGCGAGGCGGCAGCGGCAGCAAAAATTGTGATACCATACCATACCACCCACATAGTGAGATTAGTGAGTGATCTTTAGTTATGATGAGAAAAATTATGATTGTTTTTAGTTAAGATGTTTGTTTTAAGCTGATTGTTAACAGAGATTTTGTTTTTTATTAAAGATTAGTGAGATTAGTTATAATAAGAAGAAGTATGATTGTTTTTAGTTAAGATGTTTGTTTTAAGCTGATTGTTAACAGAGATTTTGTTTTTTATTACAGATTAGTGAGATGAGATTAGTTATGATAAGGAGAAGAAGTATGATTGTTTTTAGTTAGCAATTTTGTTTTGAGCTGATTTTTTATTGAGAACTTGTTTTTTTTGTTAAAAATTATGTTGATTTTTTTCATGTAAAATAAACACAGTTAAATTAAAGACTCTTTTTATTAATTAAACAAAAATTTAGGCGTATTTTATTTTTTCTCGACAACCCGAGAAGACCCGAGAAATCAGGCTCGAGAAGTCTCGACACCCGAGAACTAAAAAACCTCGAGAAATCGGAAACCCTAGTCAACACTCACACAGACTCAAAACCAGAACCAGAGCCAGAGCCAGACAGAGCTCATGGTAGGCCTACATGTTTATTAGATAAACATACACACAGACAAACTTTTCAAACATGCGCTATAACAAATATCAATCGTACTTATAGCAAAAGCTTTGGAAATACACAAAATGGTTTTTGGACACAGAATAATGCAGTATCTATTTAGGTACTAAGTGGGAGGATAATGGTACGTGACCGCGTTCCTAAGCTAATGTTCCGCAAATCTTTTTGCAAGCTATTAGCTCATACTTTCCTTTCATAAAAAGCTGCAAACCTCGTAAGATGGTCGATAGACGATACTTTATCAAAGTCGGCAAACGTTTTTTGGAAGATGTTTTATTATTTGTTTTCGATTTCGGTAAATTACAATGCCTACATTATAACTGAACTCAGTTTACCTACTCCTGTAGGCGAAACCAACAGTAGGAAAACAAAGAAGGCTAGGTAAATACTACGCTCAAAGCTCTTCAAATTCAAATATTTCCTATATTCTAATTTCCTTTAGTTAGAGAAATAGAAAACCTCTAACGTCGTCAAATCATTCCAAAAAATGACGCGGATCATATAAATTTAGGTACCTACCTATTTATTACATTGCTTGCAGTTACTATTTTAATAAACTATAAAACGATCACTATTCTCTTTAGAGCTTTACTTGCCAGGAGATACACCTGACGCTGCACTTAAGTTAGTTCCTCAGAGTTAGAAAGCTATTGCTATCAAAGTGTCAGTTCGAGCGAAGAACCGCAAGCCTTTGAAACACGACTCGAGCGTGGTAATTTATCCTTTTCAAAATACACTGCGTGTTCTGTTGACTTAGCGGATAAGCCAAGACAAGTCTAACAAGAAATGTACGTTGAATGTAGTGCTTAGTCACGCTCAATTAGTGGGGGAGGATTTATGCCAGACCGCAGCGTTCGGGTTCGGCTGACTCAGAAGATGCATTTGTAGACGGCATTTGTCTTGTGGGAATAAGTTTAACGAAGTAGGTTTGGGGATGGGTAAGGTATAGATTATGTAGATACTATTACTGTGTTTCTAAAACTGTTATTGACACATGATCAAAACGTCGCTAAAATAAATAACAAGAGGTGCGCGATAAATGCGCGTGTTTCATAAGGTGTCATAATCGTGAAAGTTTAAAAATCCTATTTCTATCCTATCTTTTATTAAGCCTAAGGGTGCGCACAATATCTATTTTCCAAAAAAACACCCTTATCTCAAATATCCTAACACTCTGGTAAGATTTGTCAAAGGTGATGAAATATTCGGAACAAACACTCGTAGAGTCGTATATAGAGCATGGATCAAAGGAAATTCTCACAAAGGGACACAGAACAAGAAATAGTTACAGTGTACTAGCTAGCTTTGAATCACGAGTACCAACACTTGTTTTGATTCAAGCGACACTTTGAAATGCCAATCAGTTTTGTTGATTTGCTTGTGGATTTTGAATTTTATTTCGAAGGGTATTTGACGAGCTAGGAACAAGTAGGTACCCTAAATTTTTTTGGGCTGTTGGTCTACCAAGACCTCTTGAGTGCCCCCTAGACCACCATTCTGTCAGAGCCTTTACATTTTTTTTGTTTGGTTGGTATAACTTAAACCACATACCATAACTTAAACCCATAAAAACGACCCTAAAATGCTTATTTGCTTTCGCTTTAATATAGGAAGTAGAATAAATTGTTGGGCTGTGGTTTCTATCACGTAACGTAACCCAACCTATACTTGAAATCAAGTTTGCAAAAAAATGACATCCTTTCTGGTCTTTCCGTGGTCAAAGGTTGACTGATATTGACACAGACTAAATGCATACTGCATCAGGCACCGTCTCTTTTACTCTAGAATATACTAAATTCGATAAATTGGTATCTACGTGGCTGCAATAAATATCAGTCAGTGTTTTTCAATTATAAAATGTTTCATACCCAATTTCTAAACATTATCTTCTTTATTCTCAAACAAAGAATACTGAATATAAAATGTGAGAGTTTTTCAACCAATAAAGCAATTTGCGACGAAGATAAATTATTTTACGAAAAGTTACTTTGGTTGTCGAATGTTTAAACTTCATATAGCACGATCTATTCAAGTAAAGTATTTCGTATTCTTGTCAAGAAAAGGTTTTTCAAAGCGTAAAGAAAAAGTTTTGCATTTTACGGAATCTATTAATTTTCAGTAAGAATTGTAGCATCAGACGCTGGCAATTATAATAAGCTAAAGTCGAGTCTTAGACGAGTATAAGACAGTAGTTTTCGTTTTATTAGTTCTACCATGGAACTAAAAGGATAAAAAAGTATTAAAAGTTCTATGACGTCACAGTCCTATAGAACAAATGGGAGTTACCGGTGAAGAGGCAGCTTTTGTTTAGCGTTCGCTTCAGCGCGGAGGCACGGAGCACGGAGGCACATTCGAGGTCGAGAATTGGGAAACACCAAAGAGGACGACAGGGCATCAATCATGTTTTGACATTCGATTTTCGACCGCCCTCCCCATGGACCGCCCCACGTTCCTGTCTGTGGAATAACTAGAAAAAGTTTTCCCTCTGAAATTGACTTGCGGAACGAGTATTTTTTTAATTGAATCGTGGGTTTGAATTGAATGGGAGCTTTTAATTTGACGGTACTGCACTGCATGTTTTTACCGTTACGCTCAAATAGACAAGCGAAATGTAGGGATGAAATTTTATTTATATGCCATTAATTTACCGTCCACCATGACTACGGCTTGTTATTAATAAAATCACCACAAAACTATCCAATACGTCCTTGATCCTCGGTCGTCCGTGCTGTGCCAAAAAAGCGCCCAATTGATTCGGAATCTAGGTTCTAACATAAGTACTTACTACTTATTTATCATTGTGAGTGGAAATTACTTTCTCGTACTTGTCTTATTTGTACCAGTTTGTACTTATTCACAAAACCCTAAAGATCATTATCCGCGTTTCATATACTCGTAAGTAATTGTTTTCTGTCAGTCATCCAACGTGAAGGTCGGAAGAATGTTTGCACTCTTCCGACCTTCACGTTATTTAATATAACCTATATACTACCTTTATTTAAATAACCTCAAAACTAACTCACGTAGAGCTTCTACTTGAGTTATTGCTGCTAGTAAATCTGTTAGTGGAAATGGAAATATTTGGCAAACAGTGCCCATTCTTGTGTCACATGAATCATCGGAAAGCAGGGTCAGTTGGAATTCAGAGTTCAGGGTCAATAAGAGGATAAAGGAATGAGGTAAACATTCTTTATGGATTATTAGTGGACCAGAATTTATACTCAATCTTAGTTTGATAATATAGTGGAGACAGTTCAGGTCCCATGGCTGGTCTTTTTGGAGTCAAGCTAGCTTCTTTGAGTCTTCATCTGACTGCCGCTTACAGGGCTTCCTCGACCTCGACTTTTCTGTGCTGCTGTTGTACCTACGTCTATGCCGGTCAGGTTTAATAGCTAACAAATTACCTTTCAAATGATATACCACAGTTCCTAGTTCACTGGACAGAATTGTAAAAAAATGTCTTGATGAAGCGATTCCAGTTTAAAGCTCGCAAGATTACTTTTAGTTTTCACTGTACATGTACATCCCTATTTGCAGAGCAGTATCGCATTGCGCTAGCTTCATACCCACAAGCACGCGCGCTGTTTTTATATCATCACAGATACTATGATATTTATGTTCGAGGCTTTAGTTAAGCTGGCTGGTCTGTCCTCGTTAGCAAAAAAAGCGGTTTGTTTTTGTTGTTGAAAATTGGCTGTATAAAAATATATCGATTTCATCATCATAATCATCATCAACCTACTCTAGTCCACTGCTGGACGTAGATCTCTCCCAAGACGCGCCACTGAACCCGATCTCCGGCTCGTCTCCTCCAGTAGGTCTACCACAAGCTCTGCCTTTGGCTCTGGTTTTGAGTTTGTGTGAGTGTTGATTAAATAAATCCTACGTCGAAACGTCACACACACAGTATAATACGCTGGTGAGCACTCACACAGACTCAAAACCAGAGCCAGAGACAGAGCCAGACATAGCTTGTGGTAGGCCTACTGTGCTTGCCAGCTACATTTCACAGATCGTCGCCCCACCTTGCCGGAGGGCGTCCTACACTACGCTTAAACGCGGTCTCCACTCTAGTATTCGTTTGCTCCAACAATTGCCTGTTCTACGGCAAACATGACCGGCCCACTGCTAAAAATATTTCGAGCTGCTAAGAAAATATTATTCAATTCATCAGTTGCCATCCACTCATAAATTAGGTACTCATAAATTAGAGCAGTTAATAACGGAACTATGAGGCCTAACTATGTCGCCTGGGGTTGAAACATAGTTTATATGTACTTTGGCATATTACCACTTACCCTCGCCCAGTAGTCTCGTGTATCCTAGTACACAAACATACGTGGATTTACAATCTCCAACACTCTCGGGACACTGGCCTGCGCTGGGTAAGGATAAAATACTGGATAGTGTGATACATTATGAATAAGCCGATAGGTGTTTTGTGGCTGTAAATATCTGAAATGTTTCTTGCCGAATTGAAAATAAATATTTAGCGGATTCGTGTTTAGAATGCATATATTTTTAGTTGAGTACTTTATCTCCGTTAAGAGTAAAGAAAAGAAAAGAAAAGATGAAAATCATGTCATGCAAAGTTTTATCTTACTACTTTTACATACTTTTTTTCTATTAATAGTATGATATTAGAACATCAAATATTGGTCTGGTGGGACTGGTAATTATTAGCAAATGGCAGAGTTGTTTGATTTCAAGGTTTTGTTTTTAATTAAAACAGATTTGAGATGTGAAAACAGTTATTTGATGGCAGGTAACATGCTACGTTTGTGTCTACGCGCGTAGCTCTCTACAGCTCTCTACGCACCTCTACGGATTCTACGCAAAAGCGCAAATTATACTCTACATACCAATAGACAAGAATTTTAAAAAGCAAACGTAAAAAGCGTTCTCCAATAAAATTGCTCGCGAATTTCAAACGAGTTTTTTTCATCGATATTGATCGCGTTTTACTCTTCAAGCTAATTCAACCATCAGAGAGCGAGCACTCCAAATTCGGAATAGATGCCACAAAAATTGAGCTGGATGTTTTTTATGAAAAACAAAGCAAGCACAAGTTGGGATTGCACTCTCGGGTTCCGCTCCATCACGTAATAATCATAAACACTAGCATGAAGTACACTTATTGCTGGACTGGTTTAACCGATTGCTAATCTAAATATTTAATTAATAAAATATTTGACAGTTGATTAATCTAAGATTTAGCAAGCAAACAAATGTCTTCTTTAAAACGATTACAAAGATTCAGCCTGATATAAATGAGGATAGATTGAGGAAATATGTAACACTAAAAAGCCAATATCTCCAACTGTAAATTTGAGGTTAATTAATTCTCCCCGAATACAGACATAAGAGATGAACAAACGCTAACTAGCTAGTGCTTGCAGACAGGCGGGCCTAACAAGTTTGAACAAGCCCAGCCGTCCGTTCCCATTCAGTTTTTGTAATTGCCCAACTCGCTGGATATAAAATGGACTGAAATTTCAAATGAATACTGAATTCTGCCCGTTTTTAAAATCTACTTCAAAAAGGGCTGCGTCCAATATAAGCTGAAGATTCATAGAATGAATATCTTCTGACATAACTTGTAGAATTAAGGAAGTTGAATTTGCAATAGGCGGTTCATACAATGCATATATTTTTAGACATCCTTGAGTTGTACCGACAACCACTAGGGAATGCATTAAGTATAGTAAGTATTAGCTTTTCGAATAGCGACCACGAACAAAAAACCAAAACACGACGAATAATATGACATTGTAAAAATCGCGGGATAGGTAGATGCAGAAGGCTTAGAATCATTTTATCCTGGAAATGTTGAGGTCCTTGTCCAATAGCGTACCTTCTTCAGGTTGATTATGTTGATGATCTTAGGAAATCTCCATTTCCGCACAAGATTATTCTATTAGCCTATCTACTATTACTTAAATTCTATTGCCTTAATTAAGTAGAGAATAATTAAGACCGCCTCAAAGACTTGTCTTGAAGAATGAGGGTTTTATTCCCGGCAGATAAGAAAAAGGCGAAAGAGGGTTAAAACAAAAAGGTTTTAGAGGATAAGATTGGATACTTTTTTCCTTTAATTATTTGGATTACTTTACTTTTATAGTCTAAAGGTAAAAAGTGTTCAACGAAAATATTTAAATACTTACCAATTCAATTATTTTTTCGCAATTCTCCCCGAACTAACACATTGTTTCTTATTTTAGTAGCTGCACCGGCGGTCAAAAAATCTGTGATTTGATGCAAATTACATCAGGCGATGCGAATTGCTCCAATTTAGGTGGATTTTTGCGTAGTAACTGCGATCTTGAAATATTATACGCGAGAATAAAAAACTCGCGGTGAAATATCGCTGTGCGGACGGGCCCTAATAGTTTTGGTTATTACATTTTGTTGAAGCTCAAAAGAGTTTAGTTCAGAGTTTGTAAACGAAAACAAGAGAAAAAAGCAAGTTCCGCTGCGTGTTATAATAAAAATGCGCCTATTTACAAATGTTTTTCTCGCCAGTTCGCTCAAAGAAACTCGCTTTCATAACTTTCTAAAAGTTTCAGGGCTTTCAAGCCGCTTTATGTCGATGTAACGCTCTGGGGAAAAAAGACAGAAACAATGATTTTTACGAACTTCGACAGTTTCACGTATACCCTGCTCAACAATTTCGTTCCAGACGATATGCTTAGCGTAAATAGAACTAAAGTCCTCGACAATACAGACCTAGTAAGAAGACTCAAAAGGACCAAACCTTTTGAGTTAGTGTAGTGATAAATTTAATATTGTGTAGTGATAGTGCTACTATAATGAACACATAAACAAAGTGTCACCTTAATTAGTTAGAGACAGTAAGAAAAGTGCCAATGGACACATTCTTAGTACCTAATTCTTATTTTATAAAACTAAGCTAAAGCAAAATTACTCATTAGCCTACTAGGCTAGATTGTAATATTAATTAGGGTACTGCATAGATGTAGTACACTAATTTAGTAAAAAAAAAAAAAAATAGAACTAAAGAATTGAAAATACGATACAAAATGGAGTTCTAGAGAAGTCAATTTATAGTCAAGTCAGTTACTACACTACTTTATTATCCATAAGGGACTGATGTTACCGTGCCGTTAAACAAGAATTCTTACTGGCATGCTTTTTCAACGGTGTAATAAATACATTTTTGGATAAAGGTTTTACTCCATCCAAGGGTTATGAGAAATAAATCGCTTTTAATGATAAGACCGACAATTATTGTCCATTGTACTTCTGATTTTAGAGCTGGGCCGAATAATTACCTAATCGATTAAATATTTGACAGTTGGTTTATTGTATGGCATGTTAACACACTCACAGCGTCCCCAAGACGCTGGAGATATTGCCACGCTGTTTAATAGCAATGCTGATGCGCTGCGCCAGATATCCATCAACTCTGGGTCATGCGTCGCTTCGAACAGTCAGTTTTTAGTTTAGCTATCCTAGTCATAGATGACTTATCAACTAATGACATATTCGTCAGCGGTTCAATTTGAATCTAACCTAAACAACTCAAATATATAATTCAACGATTAGCCTTCTAGAAACCGTCAATTCTTTTATATTTCTGTATTCTACTTCTCCGATTTTTAATAAAATTGTTAGATGATGATTTTGAAATACTCACCTAGTAATAATTAGACCCAGTATGTTAAAAAAATTAAAACATACTGAGAAATAGGTGCTTATATTTAAATATGCTTTTATAGCTGAAAATATTCTTCATAAACGTCTGACCCGTTTATAAGCACCACAGCTCGTTGAGTCTCAAGGAATGATGGCAGAAAACTGCAGCGCTTTAGGATTTAAATCCACACAGGAAAAGTTTAGTAAAACCTTTATATTTCTTTAAAAATTTCAAGCAATATCATAAAAAGGTAAGTAGATGAAGGATTTTGCTCTATTACTATTCCAGAAGCATATGAATATTGAATATAAATATGAATGCGTAATTTAACTCAGCATAAAATAGTATTATGTAGGTAACATATTACTATTTTATGCTGAGTTAAATTGTAGTTTTCCAGTTCCCTCTATTCTGAGCCTCTTCCTATCCCTTTTCGAAGGCGTCTAAGTCGTCGTAATGAATAGAGGGAATTGAAAATCTTTGGGGGAGGCCTTTGCCCAGCAGTGGGACAACATAGGCTACTAAAAAATGCACTTTTATTTGTTGCATCTATTAACGTAATTCGATGAAATGGCCCACGAATCAACCAAAATAAATGACGTATTTTTTACAAAACTGAAGTTTCCTCATAAAAGCCAGGGCATCCTTATATCCAGTTGAATACATCTCGACTAAGGGCACTGATAAGTTCTGATTGGTTGAAGCTGCTTCCAACGATGAAAGAGTATCATAAAGGCTTTAAGAGTATCTTAATCTGTCTCAATAGTCTCAATACTATGTTCAGTTCATTGAATTGCTTCTTCCTTTTGGTTGAAGGAAACCTATAATGTGAGGGTTAATATTGTACAACACAGATCCGGTAGCAGTCGCTATGGACTAATCAATTACTGGAACATCTGGTCTGAAACCCCGGTGTATTCATATTATGTTGGACTTCTCTTGAATTATTAGAGAACTTAAGGCGAAGACCACTGTCGATGTACAGTATGACCCTTTGAAAGATATAAAATCACTGAACTTATCAATAAAAGTAAACCAAACTTTAGAAATTTTATTTAAGTTACGTTTGTTTGTAAGTTTCAAGTTTGTAGTAAACTTTTAAGTAGAAAAACGTGTTAAGATCCAGATTTGTTTTGCTAATCTGTGTGTAGCGGATCGGACACAAAATAAGTTGCTCGCTATTTTTAATTTATAAATTCAGTGATTTGTTTCTTTCAAAAGGTCAAAGTGTTCGCGTATTAAGGTCATCGACGGCGGTCTGCCCCTTAATTTGTTTGACGTTCTCCCAGGAGGCGCGAGTGCACTTTAGCCTACGAAACGTCTGGCTGTGGCTAGAAGCTAGAGCGTGTCAATTTGTAGGAGCTAAGTGGTTTCCTTTATGCTTTTAGTGCATAGTTGGTTTCCGCGAAAGACAGAAATTAACTCGGGTAACCTAAATTAAGCTAGGCTCTTAATTCATAAATAGTTTTTCCAGATTAATGAAATACGTTTATTTAACACACAATTTGACCCAACAGAGAAGTTTTTTGTAAGAAAATGTAGAGCACGTGAAACAACTTTTTGCTTTTTCTTTATTTTTTTAAGTTTACTGAAGTACGAAAACCAGTTAGGCCAACTATTAATTAGGAAAGCGTGCTTAAGATCATAGTTATTTTCTCACAAAATGTATGCAATCCGATTGCACACAAGATAACTGCTCGTGATTTATTTATATTTATCTCTGTTTCTCTTATTCGCTCACACAATGACAATAATTTGTGTCATTAATGAGTAGACGTACATTGACGGTTGTCTTTGCCTTAACTATAATCGAGTAATGTTCACCTACCATGACGTAGGTAAGTATGGATTAACATATCCGAATTTCAAATTCACGGCTTCACCTGAATTACGTGAAATTTGAGCGCACGAATACCTATATCAGTATTCAAATCGGTTAATATCTTAATCCGGTGCTTCAGTGATGCGAACGTACAAGTCCAAAGTTCACCAACATGTTAGTAACATAGGTATTAGCTGGCAGCACGATTACAAAATAAAGCTTTAGCAACAATACAAGGAGATAATCATATTAAATTTGTTTTGTTTTAACCGTTACTTGTGATTTTATTCGTATATTCCGCTCACTGTGTTTATGGCAGCCCTTAATATCATTAGAGTTCGTGAAAGATACATCTGCATGTGACAGGTGGCAAAAAAGATAGAAAAAAGCAGCCAAGTGCGAGTCGGACACGCCCATGAAGGGTGCCGTAGCATCAAGTAACATAATATAATAATAATATAAGGTTCTTGTAGTTCGTCGAAAGGTAAATTGCAGTTTACGATTTATGACGTATAAAAAAAAAACTACAGACTAGATCTCGTTCAAACCAAATATCGTTGAAAGTTTGCATAGTAATGTACAACATACATTTTTTTTAGTTTTATCATTCTCTTATTTTAGAAGTTAGAGGGGGGGGGGGACCAACTTTTTTCCACTTTGGAAGTGTCTCTCGCGCAAACTATACAGCTTAGAAAAAAACGATATTAGAAACCTCAACATCATTTTTGAAGACCTATTCATAGATACCCCACACGTATAGGTGCGATGAAAAAAAAAATTTGAGTTTCAGTTTCAAGTATGGGGACCCCCAATATTTATAGTTTTTTTTCTATTTTTGTGTAAAAACCTTAATGCGGTTCACAGAATACATCTACTCGCTAAGTTTCATCAGTCTAGCTCTTACGGTTTCGGAGAAAAATGGCTGTGACATACGGACGGACAGACAGACAGACAGACAGACAGACATGACGAATCTATAAGGGTTCCGTTTTTGCCATTTGGCTACGGAACCCTAAAAATGGACTGGAAATATATTTTCCGATCACAAACATCAATGGGGAGGGAATTTTTTTATATTAATATTTAATGATTAATTATATTAAGATTTAATGCGGTGATTTAAAAAAAAACTATGTGATATTAGTCAGCCTCTAAATATTTCGCATGGGCTAATATATAAATTTTCCTCCCTAGCTTCATAGCTAAACAAAAAAAACAGCTCATAGCTAACTAAAAAAAATATTTAAGCCGACGCTCATGCGTCGGCTTAAATATTTTTTTTAGTTAGCTCAATAAACCTACAGGCCGGTAGGCATACCACAAGCTCTGTCTGGCTCTGTCTCTGGCTCTGGTTTTGAGTCTGTGTGAGGGCTAACCAGTGCGTGTGACGCTTCGACGTAGAATTTCTTTAGTCAACACTCACATAGACTCAAAATCAGAACCAGACACAGAGCTAGACAGAGCTTGTGGTAGGCCTACAGTAATCGATACCCTATCTCGACATTGATCCAATAATCCAGTGTACAAAAGCCCTGTCGGCTAGGTCGGTGCAACTTGTTTATCCAGACGGAGCGAATGAGCGGCCTTAACGCGATTACTCGCTAGCTGAGCGGTGATGAGGCGGGCTTTTCCTTCACGCTCATCAGCTCGATGAAACTGTAAACGAAGTATGGGCAAGGATTTTGTTTACTTCGTTGCCTATAAAATTCTTGAGTATCGGCCATGGTATAGATGCTTGATACAAACTGCCTCATTTATATATTTATGAACAGCGTTTCAGCTGATCGCCATCGCATTGATGTGCGCAGGCCTTTAAAGCCTATTGAATTATCGGTCTGTTAAGAGGGCATCACACAGGCAACTCTCCATACAAACGTAGTCCCCTATTTCCTCCCTGGATAATAAATAAATATACGTAATAAATATATATAAATATACGAGCTCGTATGTTTTCCTTTTTTTCAGAAACTTATTGATAAAGAAAATATGACCCTCTTAAGATTTATATGAAATATGAATTGGAAGTGATATTTTCTTTATCAACAAGTTTCTGAAAAAAAGGAAAATATACGAGCACGTATATAGCAGTTCTGGATTTTATGAGAAAAAATGGTTACTCTAGAGGCATTATCCAGGGAGAAAATAGGGGACTACGTTTGTATGGAGAGTCGCCGGTGTGATTCCCTCTTAAGCTTAAATGACTGCTGATGGCCATTATGAATATGGGCAGGGATAAAAAGTATCCGTCTTCTGATTTTAAGCTACCTCCCAAATTGTCAACCAAATCGGTCCAGCCCTTCACCCGTGATGGCGAGACAACGGAAATAGGGATTGTTAATCATGATGTTATTTAAGGATTTTCACAATTTCAAAAGTATGGTAGGTACCTACCGGCTATGAATTACAAAGGATTAACGCTAACCCTTGATAAACACACACTTTTTCCTGACAAGGCAATAAACTACGGCTTCGTGCATCTGAAACGTTCAAATAATACAATTAAAAATAAAATGCAAACAACTTTCTATCCCTAGCTGAGCGGCAATGAAGCGCTCCACTCACGCTTGGCTGCTTTTACGCTCATCGGGCAGAGAGCTACCCGATGGTAGAGCTTACACAGCCTATTTCATTTTATGGTTTATATTTAGGGCACGCTTCATAAAAGCCCACTCATAAACTGAAATTGAAAAAAATACTCGTTATCTACTGATGCATGGCATCTCGGGCAGCATGGCATCTCGGGCAGCATGTCTTCAGCAGCATGAAATGAGAGTCATGTTTCTAGGAGATTGATGAGTATGAATGTAGATGGATTTGTGGGAAGAAGTAGGCCAATATGATCACTTCACCGTAACCAACACCTCTTCGGCAAAGATCGGCAAACTTCGCCAAAAGTCAGGGTCTGTCCGCCCGCAGGCAGGGACATACACATATGTAAATGGTCAAATTTTCACTTCTGATGTCGGTATTCCCAGAGTGCCCCTGTTTTTTTCCATAGATTGACTGGACCTAGAATAGGGTTTGTTCCCGGGAATTCTCGTCCCGGGAATTCCCGGGAAATCGGTCGGTCTCGTACCCGGGAAATTCAGCTCGAGAAAAGTCGAGACATCGAGAAGTTTAAATAAACATTTTTACGCTTAGCTTTCTTTGTAAATGCGAGGCGGCAGCGGCAGCAAAAATTGTGATACCATACCATACCACCCACATAGTGAGATTAGTGAGTGATCTTTAGTTATGATGAGAAAAATTATGATTGTTTTTAGTTAAGATGTTTGTTTTAAGCTGATTGTTAACAGAGATTTTGTTTTTTATTAAAGATTAGTGAGATTAGTTATAATAAGAAGAAGTATGATTGTTTTTAGTTAAGATGTTTGTTTTAAGCTGATTGTTAACAGAGATTTTGTTTTTTATTACAGATTAGTGAGATGAGATTAGTTATGATAAGGAGAAGAAGTATGATTGTTTTTAGTTAGCAATTTTGTTTTGAGCTGATTTTTTATTGAGAACTTGTTTTTTTTGTTAAAAATTATGTTGATTTTTTTCATGTAAAATAAACACAGTTAAATTAAAGACTCTTTTTATTAATTAAACAAAAATTTAGGCGTATTTTATTTTTTCTCGACAACCCGAGAAGACCCGAGAAATCAGGCTCGAGAAGTCTCGACACCCGAGAACTAAAAAACCTCGAGAAATCGGAAACCCTAACCTAGAATGAAATAGAAGTAACTGAAAATACCTTAACCGATGGTTACGGTAAGAGGTGCTTGTTGTGTTGGTCAACTTCATCCTAAGTAGGCTCCTAATTGTATTGTTGTAGTCAGCGCTATTGTTTCCATTGATTTGGTTACTGGGTGGAATTTAATCTACAGGGAGTGCAAAGCAGCTCATTTAAAATATGTCATATCTTCATTGAAATAAAGTTAAACCTAAGTCAGATTAATTGATCCGTCAGACAAAAGCAAAATCCACACTTGTAATAAGGTGAAATCTATCCATGAATTCTATTTTTGTAACACGGAAAATAATATTCTACGCAATTTTTAAATCAATTTTTTTTTGTATGTTTACAATAATATAACTTATTTTGTACCATTATTACATACATAGGTACATTAATTTACATTTAATGTAGATGTGTAGCGGCACAAACTAAGTTGTTGAATTGCAAGTAATTAATTCATAAGGCTACTAAGGCAGATGCTTAAATAACCCACGCTAAATATCTCCACTCTTTTTTAGGCCTATTAAGGAATTACATTTTTATTCGACGAATAGCGTTATTCCGTAGATACTAAAATCTGCCCTAAATGCATTGTAACAAACATTGCTAACTGTAAAATTATTATACAATTAGGTTAGAGTATACAATGGAAAGTTCCTGGCTCCGTACAGACCTTGTCGGGAGTTGGTTTTATACACCCTGTAGATAATTAAATTGACAAATAGACCAACCACAATGTACTCACGTATCAGTGCATTTAACTAATTAGTGTTATTCCCACCGTGGAAGTTATTTGTGGTTCTAATCTATTATTTAATGAACTAATTAGATACTGATTAGCATGCAAACACATTAACCTCGCTTGTATTTATACTCAGATCTGCCATTTTTGGAGTAATTCTTGTATCAACCCTTGTTTACGCTTGACTGAAGTAAAAAGTTTAGTTATCAATAAGTGATGTATGTACCTAAGTATCATGTCGTGATATTATGAAGTATGCAGCTGAAATCACATTGAAAGAATAATCCAAGTTTATGGAACTGGGAACTGGCTGATTGAAAGAATTAATGAAGTTGAAGATAAATGAGGTAACAATTTGAATTATTAAAGAACATGCATACAAAATAAAAAAAAATGATGAACAGTTTGACACTCATGACGAAGGATTCGTTTTCTGTCATTTTGGGACGTCACACGCATAGCTTTTATTAAGTTCTGTTGTGTAATTTCGGTGTAAAATGTGATATGTGGTAGCCTGATTTGAACTAAAATGTTTCCGATGGTTTTGAAGAACAACGCCACCATTTTCTTCAAAGCTAATAACGGCTGACTTGTCTATTGACTGACTTGACTAAAACTATTTTTTTTGTAATATTTCCCCACTCGACATTGGCCAAATTGTCCGATTGTACAGATGTCATCTAAATTGAGGGTAAGAAGAAGAAGACTATATATAGGGCCTATTTCACGGATAACTATTCACCTAATAAAATATTTGTCAGCTGTTAACCTCGTGTTTTTGCGTTCAAAGATGAACAACTGTCAAAGATTTGATTAGTCGATTAGTCATCCGTGAACAGAGAAATTAGCATCGACTCGAGATGATTTATCGGGATTATTTACGTCAGGGGAAATTATTTTTCACACATGCTTCTACATTTAGGACCCTATAAAATTATTTCATCAGGTTTGACTTGATCCATCTTCTCAGCCTAAATGGAACCGAGAACAAATATTTATGTGGTGATCACAGATGCTTGCTCTCTGTCTGATGGGTGTTATATTGTATTCTAAATAAGTGTTAAAAAAACATATTCTACTAAATCAGCTATCTGATTCCTATAGTACAAGCTTAGCTTAGTTTGAGGCTAGATATTAGTATTGTGAAGATTGTCCATAATATTTATTTATTTATCCCCAGGAAAGACATGGTGAATACACGTGGAGCTGACTCACTTGCGGGTTACCTGATGATGTACTGCTGTTGGGGCAAAACCAGTCGAAGGATACTTGACAGACCACCTTGAATAAAGCCTCCTTTGGTGGACTTCTCTTGGCAGAAACTCGTACCAAGAAGATCTAATCTGCTGATTCGAAGACATGGGACATGAAGAAGGGCGTGGCCTGTCCGAAGTCAGAGTCTACACACTGACACATAATATCTGATGTTGTCTACGAGGTATGAAAGTGATACATAGTACGAGTACTTACTGATGATCATTCGTTTTGCAACTATGATGTTAAAAACGTCATGTTCTTTGGGTAGGTACGTCATTGACGCCAGTTTTGGATAAGGTTTATTTTTAAGATAAAGCCAGTCGTAAAATAACACTTTTAGTTAAACTACGAGCAGCTTTAGGCAAAAATAAGTTCAGAAGGCCATATTTTGTTTGCGAAAAGGGTTGGGTTAGCAAAAATACTAAGTCAGAAAATAGAAATAGAAGCCATTGTTTGGAAAGTATCTAAGTGCTGGATTGGGTTACACTTTGGTTTTACCTTTTTCAATTAAATAATTTAAACTGAACGTTCTTGGTAATGGACATGCCACTTGTCACGTACCTATTGAGGTTACTGCCGAGAGCATGTAAAAACTTATAAAATTATTATAGAATTGAGAAGATATCTATCGAGCAGAGGGAATTACCAAGTCAATTTATAAAGGTATATTTTTAGATTAAATCACAAACATCACTTTTAAACGTTTTAAATCTGCGTGAATCGAGGTGCCTTCCACGCGTGGAAGACGTGGAAGGCAACCTTGATTCAGCTGATTCTAGAAATAGGGAACAAACTTACGGCTTTTTTAATTCCTACCGTTCGATCAAGCTATAAATTTATATTTTATTATATATCTCGTCGTGTAAGTCTGTATATTTGATTGCGTCTTGTTGATTCCCAGAAATAAGTTTCATAGCTGGATCCTATCCAATCAAGAAAGCAATTTCTTGTTCTTGAACCGGATTAATCATCTTAGTTTTATTGGTATTTCAGAAAAGTTTTTTCTTAGAAATACTTCTGAACGTTACTTAGAGTTCCAATACTGTTTTGTTCATTAGTGATAATGTTCCTACTTACAAACTAATAAAGTAATGATTGGGGTTTATTTCAATAGTTTCAAAGCATTGTTCTGAAACCCGAAGTTTCATTTACCGAAAAAACAGTTCCCTGTTTCTATAACAGGAGGCCATAGAAGTAGGGGAACAACTTTTCCGTAAGTTTGCTTTAAACTTTAGAGTTTTCATATTGCGTATCATAGTTGAATTCAATAGTAGCTCAAACTAAAAATATGTTTTTCCCTAGAAATTTTCTATTTTTCATTACACGTTTCCAACCAAACAAAGTTAAATATTCGTTCGCTAATTAGCCTTGCGCTGGTCTGTCTGACGACTTTCATTATTGCATGTGAGAGGAGGCGAGAAGGGAGGCACAATTAATGCTCCAATAATAATTTGCGACGTTGCCAGTGGATGAGCTTTTGGAGCGAGCAGGTCACACGCTCTGCTGGCTTTCATTTTACACCCTCGGGGCACTAAGTGGCTGTAATAGACTTCACAGGCCAAGTTGTTTTTAGACCGTCTATCTGGTCAGCGAAGGTTTTATAAATCTGGAATGGCCAGATAAAGACAGTGCTGATACAAAGTAAAATAAAATTATACCAGCTAGTATAATAAAACACTAAGTTAAGATGAGTTGTTTGTACTAAGCGAAGCTGTAGACCTTCTAGCACCTTCTCTCGAATCGATTCCAATACACATTTATTTTTATGTGAATTTTGAATAGGTGTAAATCTATAGGGCTTGTCTAGCATTCGTATAACTGTAGCTACGTCAGCACACGACTCTAGTGAGCCAGACATCGGCCCGTCTGGCGCACTAGAAACGTGTTCCAGCTTTAATTTAGTTTACTTGCCAACTAGAATGCAATTAGGCGCATACTTTAATTAGGACAAACCGACCAGGAAATAAGCTCCCAGAGTGATAGCCAAATGTGAATAACTTATTTTTTTAACTACTTGTATGTGTTTGGTTATTGAGTTTAAACTTTTGGGTGCTAGCTAGCGATTAATTGTGTAGACAAATTAACGGGCTTCAACCTAGCCAATCCGTACAAAAACAAGCCGGGATAGTCAGATAAGTAAAACAGTGAGGGTCGCTGGACAACACAGTAATCTGTTTAAATTCCGTCCGTTCAGATAAATTCCATTTAAATAACGGTAGAACTGTCCGTGTGCGGATGCCCTTAATCCTTTTGATGTGGATCACGTCACGATTGAATTTATTACGGATAAAAGGACTAAAGAATTATTATAATACCTCATAAGCACAATAATACATCCAATTTAACCCTTGTACCAATGTGATATAAGAATTCGAAAAAGAAAAGCACCACCCTCACTAATATTATGATCATTCCATACATCTCTGGATCTCTGGATTCTTTGAGCATGTCTAAAGCGGGTTTTCACAGAAGGGAATCCAAATTAAAGTCTGGGCTGATAAAGGTCATGCGTCCTCATTATATTTTTCGTGTTTTTCTGGCAGCTTTTATCCATGAGGTCGTATAAAAGTAATAAAAGTAATGGAGATTAACTATTGAGTAATAATCGGATTGTAGCAAACAATTTAAAAACATCGACAAACTCTGCATAGTTTTTCTCGTGTTTCGTGAAAGGTTTTCTCGTGTTTTGTGGACGCTTATAAAACTGAAGAGAGTATTTGACTTTGCGGCGAAAGCTGTGGATCGGAAAGTGCTGCACTAGCGGTGGCAAGCTCTTGAAGTTCAGGGATGTGCGAAAACAGATTCTATTCTGTGGTGAATACACAAATCGAATTTAAAAATCATCCTCCTTTACCCAAAAAGGTTTATATGGTTTATATTAAAACTGTATTATTTATACTATGGTTATAAAATAATCTTGTGCTAATTTGTGATAAAACTCCTGGATGATTTCTTTTTTATTTTGGTCATCTGAGTTTTGTGCAGCTTTCACGGTTTCTGCCATTTTGATCCATACGTTGTGGTTCAAAAGTTATTCAGCCCAATATGTATGTGTAACCATATCTACTTCAACATCGTGAATACCATTCCATTAGACCCGAGCCTAATGTATTATCGATGACATATTACCAGCATAAATAGAACGTATAATAATATGGCGCGCGTTCGTTTACGTGGTGAATGATTTCAGCTTTGCTTGGTTTCATTAAAATAAATATATGTAGTAGGTATTATTACTTGTGTGGTATATTTTTTATGCTTTTTCCTCTACATAGTTTTCTGATAATAATACATTTCTTGGCTATTTTTTCATCAGAAGGCACATCAAAAAGTCGGCTGATATTATTTTATCTCATGACCTCGCATGGATCGGAATGTCGAGTTCAATATGTAACGTATTCCGAACATGTCTACTTCGGTTAGAGCGGCACGTGGCAGAATACCATTACCGTCGGTAGACGCTCTTAGTTTCAGATTATTAGAATTCACCGAAGTTGATTCTAGTGGCTTTAGAAGTTAGAAAGTTCGTTTGGTCAAGTTGGTGGTATAACTTTAAACTCAAGGCTACCATCAAGGTATTGGCAATCGGATTGTATAATTCATATACTATAGTTAAGATTCTTCAAAAACGAACTTCTTCCTTGTTCTAAAAAAAAAGATGAAAATGTGTATTCGCAAATCATTTCAGCTCTCGCAAAAGATTTATTTTCAACGTTGCTCTCTAAAAATCCTTATCCTATGTATATTACGGGCCTTTCCACTTAGAGGGTCCAAATATATTTCTACTGTTGGAACACTCCTTATAATGTTGAAAAATATAAAGTGCCGATTCACGGCACTTGTGGGCCACATGTGTCATCGTGGTCGTAACGTTAGAAGGTGCAAAACTGTTCGTCATCGCAAAAAATTGCGTCGCACACTCGACATGTTGCCACACTGCTGAGTCGACGCCGCGTGATGAATCGAACACGTCTTGCTGGCTCAGCCCTCATTTCAACGAGTGTCAAGCGCTGGACTAACGTGCGATTCAGTTTGAAATATGAACGGGCATGGTAATATACTTTTACAAAGGGTTCATTATCTAGGATAACTGCGGTAGGGTATCCCTCGTTTTTTTATATACAACTTGCTAATGGAACAAGCACAATTATGGTCTACGTGATATGCTGCTTTAATTTTTTATGACACCCTTGCATAGAAATTCAAACGTACTGTTTTATGCCAACCAATTTGTTCGATATTCTATTGCAACATTTGTTACCGGCCACTACGTCTAGCTGAAGTAACTATTGCGTATTATGATATATTACGCAGTGGCTGGAATACCTATACCTACCTACATATGGCTTATTAGATACTCCTATGTTATTATGGCTCGTAAAATAGTCACTAAAATGGTACAGATGTGTCACGAGCTTTAGCGCTACCGATTTAATAGTTCAGTTTATGGAGATAAATTTATGTTTTTCATAAAAGCGTCTGTGAATCTCTTAGATAATCTTCTTATTTCTCGGATGCAAATTTTGCAACACTTTTTACTCTCGAGTTTATAATGCTGCAAAATATTGCATATAAACTCGATATTTTTTTCAAGTTTCTGAGTAGTTTTGGTATATACTTTACGCTAGTAATATTAAAAACCCTTGCGAATATACAAAAGGTTTGATCAAATACAAAGGGGTGTATTTATACCTAATGCGTAAACAAAAACAAGGCTCTTATACTCATCAATTATTTACGATACAATAGGAAAGAACCAATTAGCTGATTATCTTTGAGACAAAAGTACCTCCTCAACTTCCCTTTGTTCCCCTGAGAATGGCCAAACCATTGTCGATATTATTTTTGTCTCGCATGTTTCTGACTACCTACGTTCTCAGTGTTACGTTGTCTCCAGAAGTTGTTCATTTAGACGCGAATGCTTTCATTTGATGATTAACCTAGGGTGAATCCGTTTGGTCATCCATTGCTTAGTTTCCAGGTTCTTCTGAGTATTTATTTTTTATGGCTTTTAATTATTATTAGTGGATCTAAATCAAATCAAACCTAAGTATATATTACGCACAAATCTGAATTAATATTTTTTCTAATCTGTTGAGATTGCGTTGCGTCTTATTTTGAAAGTTATGTATAGTGGTTCAGCGAGCTCAAAGCTCGTCAAAACATAATAATATATTGCCCACTGGGATAATAGTGATTCGATCTATATTTCCATGATTTACGGAAATGAAAATTTTACCTTCCTCGTCGAAGAATACACCGGAAAGAGAGGAAAGGGTTCTAGAAATATTTATGTGAGCAACAATTCCTGTGATTGAACTGGAATAGAAAGAATTACAGAAATAATCTGATCTAGATTCTAACTCAAACTTATTTTAATTTACTCCACAGAGCGATGCTTGGTTGAATAATATTTGGTCTATCATTTTTAGAACTTGCCTTCTTGTTCCTCTTGTTGGCGCAAAAGGAAACCTGTGGGTTTTGGTATTAACATGTGTTTCGGAGGTGGTAGAAATTGAATGTTTATCCTGGTTTCTTCACAGGCTCGTCTTTGGAGTTGAATTACCCATGTCAGAAAATTAGATTATAATGAGGGAGTCATTTTAAATTCTCTTTAGCGTCTAAGTTATTTTGACGGATAAGTTTGTCCATTGTGTTGATGGCTTGAGTTTGTTTTGTTTTGATAAGTAGATCATTGGTTAGAGACTTTTTTGTTGGTTGTGTTTGTGTCACATTAAAGTTATTAGGAATTAGAGGTTAACTGTGTTAACTGTTTACTGTGACTTGTGCGCTGAGGGTAATTGTTATTTTCTATAAGGGTAAAGCTTTTTTTAAAGATTTTAAAGGTTTTTAAAGGCTCTTAATTAATTCTTTTTTGTGACTTTGTTCCGAATTCGAACGCTGAATCACACGATCTAATGAATTGATAAACTTGTCATCTATTTGCGGTATCAACGCAAGGTATAAATACCTATCACAATGTGACTCGATATCACTGGTGACTTCTACCGCAAGGGGTTTAAAATAGTCAAAAATTGTTACCTAATGATTTATTTTCAAGAGTTTAATAATGAATTGAATTCAAACTTTCAACTTAGACTACGAGATACAGAGATGTGTCTAGTTAGGATGACGAATTAGATTTGAACTGAAAACGAAGTTTAAATACTAAAGGGTCGTGCGTGGGATAACCAAACATCATTAAGGGTTGGTTTCCACTCCTCACTTTCCAAGTGAGGAGTGGAAAAATACAAGTCGCAAAAACAAGGTCCTTAAGACCAATCAATTGTGTGCGATACAATAAGGGTATTACCCTGTTTACCTAATTAACTAATCAGCTTATTTGGGGAAGTACGAGTACCTATGAGTACTTTTTCTTAGTATTAAACATTGATGGGGATTATTTAACATCTCCCCCCATAGAATAAAGATTAGGCATTAGTGCCTGATCTTTGAGATTGAGGTGTGGCGTTCTCGATGTCTATGTCTTCTTCGTTGTCTGTTACACAGGAAGTTTTTTGTCCCAAGTCTCTTAGCGGGATAGCGATCCGAGTTTTGCTATGTCGCTGGGGAGTTGTCGAAACAGTTGTTGAAGATTTGGACGCACCCTGATGACCGTCGGTGTTGATCTCGAATGAATTCATTAGGGCATTGGTTGCAAAGTTTAATCAGGATATAGGAAAGAAGCACAATGCCCGTCGTAAAATACAGTCACATTAAGATTGAGTGGTTTTTCTCGACGAATGATTGAGTTTTCGATTTAGCTTGGAATCGTAATAATCTTCGTAATCTTCTGAATATTTTTCTTGATGTCTTTTGATTTTGTTCCGTGAATCCAATTTTTCTCGTTAATTTTGATAGGTAAAAGATGCGGTGGGTTTTAAATTTTCTTTGATATCTCGAAGCAGTCGTCCGTTCTTATGTCGGGAATGATGATAGGACTAGTCGTATTATCCTCGTTGGTTTGGTATGCTGTGAGCGTGCTATAGTCTGTATAAATTTTGCATTCTTGTGGTAGTGTGATAACGCCTGAACCTCGAGGTTTGTGGTTAGAGTCTTCATCGCCACAGTGTAGAACGCAACTCGTTTCCATGTTTAAGATGTAGAGCCATCTGTTATGATTTAGAGGCTGAAACGTCTGGATTTCTGCTGGGAATGTTGTCGTCGTGCAGGTCTCAGGTATTGTAGTCTCCTTGCTCAAGAGTAGTTGTAGCTCGCAGATGGGACGCTCAGATGAGTCGTAGACCACGAGTTCCCTGCAGACGCTCCGTCTCGGTGCAAAGGTCATGCAGTTATCCAGCGAGCTCTCCGACGCATAATATTGCATTCTAGGGTAAGTGGCCAGGTATATATGCTCAGGAAGGATGGTGGAATGGAATGAGGAGTTCGGGTGTTGGATAGGAATGGAATATATGTGGTACAGTGTAAGAGGGTCATTCATGACCAAAGGGAATTCTAATATGTAGACTAGACGATTCGAATAAACGTAGGCTGTCAAAGAAGTGGATTTCAACAGTGTGTGCAAGTTATCGATGGAAATAGAAGTGACAAGCCTTTTGTTTGTTCTGATAATAATGGACTTTAAGAGTTCTTCGAAAAGTTTCTTGGAGCTTATGATAGAAGGATGTTAGATATTGGACTTAGCAAAGAGGATAAAGACAATCGTTGATTTCGTTTTCTAGGTTAGTTACAAGTTCTAGAATTTGAAGGGATGTAGTTGATATATCTTCACTGATTTTCAGGTCAAAGATGATAGTGTCGCTCTTATTGAGGTAGCTATTTAGTCGCTTTATGTTTTCATTAATGACTTGTTCATCGAAAGAAATCTTGAAGATTGTCTCATTAAAGTTTTTAATCGTTGAAGATATGATTTGCAGTTGTTTTTGCATGAGATTGGATGAATCTAATTCACTTCGCTCCAGTTTATTGATGCATTCGTCGTAACGTTTCGCGTCTTTAGCGTCGGGCGTACCAATTAGCTACTTAAGAACAGAGCCAAAGCCATCTAACAGTTCCCTTTTTACACGTGAGTTTTTACCTAGATACATGTTAAGTTCCGCGAGTCTTGATTCGATTTTATTAAGATTTACGCTTAGAAACGAATTGTTGATTGGACGTTAGGAAAATGATTATACTGAGTGGACATCATTGTAAATTTATCAGAGAGACGTTTTAAAGAATCGAAAGAAATGAACAATGGTTTTAAGTATCTATAAATTTTAGGTTTTCATGATTCGTCCGAAATATAAATATTTCCTTCTCGTCAAAGAATACACCGGAATGGGTTCGGTAAGGGGTTCGGATATACTTATGTGGGCAACGATTCCTGTGGTTGCACTGGAATATAAATAATTACAGAATTAGGATCGGAGTGAGAGTTGAATTTATTTTTAATGATACTCTTCGTGTAAATGTATGTTTTGTATCAGATGATGCAGAAAATAAGTTTGATAATAGAACAAAATACGAAAATGTAAATATAGATTGGATCTTGGAAAATTTTGAAAAAGGGAATTGTCTGGGCTGCTGTATGGTGGCAAGCTCTGTAAATAAAGAATCCAAATTTTAATCTACACCTAAACCTAAAGTTAGCTTATAATATAAATTTTAACCTAAGTATGGTCGCAGGCGATTAGCAAGCATGCACTAATTGGTTTTTACCTGACTTCTTGATTATGTAGGTTTCGTTAAAATCTACACGTATTACTCCACATGGACCTTCCCATTTTGAATCCATATTGTTTGGATACGGAACTTTGAACATCACTTTATCACCTATCTTATATTCGACAGTATTCTTGATCTTACTATCATAGCGCTCTTTGGCATTTTCCTTCATGTTCTCAATGTTTTTCAATGCAGCATCGCGAGATGCTCTTAGGCGTTCGTTGAGATCTCTTACATAGTCTCATGCAGTGTAATCGGGCCGGGGATTGACTTTAAAGAATGGGAGGATGAGGCTTATAACCAAAAAGGTGTTCATGCGGTGTGTACCCGGTAGAGTTATTAGCTGATGCAGATGTGGTCACGCAGTGTTCCATGGAAGCATTCGAGGGCACCGTTTGTTTGAGTATAGTAAGTAGGATTAAAAGTATGATTGGAGCTGAAAATTGTTTCATGGCACTTTTCATGAATTCAGTGCCTTGGTCTGAATGGAATCTTTTAGGAACTCTGTAATGTTGGCAAAAATGGCGCAACTGATGTGCTACCGTCATAGTTTCTTTATCAGGGATTGCACACGCTTTATTATTATTCCATTAACGTCTAAATAAGAAACTACATCCATTGAAACTCTTTTGAAAACTTCGGTTGATTGGGAAGTTTTGGTCATAGGAGCTTGAAATGATTTCTTTTGGATTTTATGACGCTGAGATGCAAGAATCAACATAAGTTCTGATGTCGTTGGTCATTCCTTTCCAAAAAAAATCGTCTCTGATTTTTATAGTCGTTTTGACTATACTTCGATGTCCTGAGAGAGGTTCGTCGTGATATAGTTTAAGGATCTCAGGGATTTCTTCAGGCTTGGAATACCTAACTTTTTCAGGGTTAGGTTCCACACCTTCGCTAGAAATTATGTGACCTAGGTAACCGAAGTGCTATGTTTAATAATGTTTTGGACAAACATTTTCTGGACTTGCGTTTTGACTTCTTGCTGATGTACGAAAGGAAACCTGTAGGCTTTAGTGTGAATATGTGTTTCAGAGGTGGTAGGAATAGAATGTTTTGTGTGATTTGTCAGTGATTCACTGTCGGTCAGTATTTAACAGAGAACTCGTTGGCTATTCTATTGAGAGAGTCCTTCTCTTCAATGTTCAAATGGTCTTGTCGGATAAGTTTTTTGATTGCACTAATTTTAGCACTTGAGTTAGCTGAGTTTGTTAAGTTGATTGGGTGCTCAAAATTCTCAGGACACTTATCGCGTCTGCTTTTAGTTCAGTTGAACTGATTTTGGGACTCGATAAATCTTTATCAGTGTTGCTTGAGTTTACGCAAGTTATTAAGAATTTGTTGTTTTTGACTGTAACTAACACAATGGGGATAGTTAAATCATTAACAACCTGCTGTTTTTCGATTACCATGCACGTATCCGTCTTGAATATCTTCGGTGTAGCACGTTATGACGGTTTCTGAACGTTAGCCTACGAATTGTTCATCATCTGTGAGTCTGGGCATTAGACAAGTAAGCTAAAGCAATGAGCAGCCCTTCGGAAACTTATGGTTCTGATTAAGGATTCTGCTCATCTCTTCGGGTGCGGGGCGTTGTGGCATCATTCGTTGTTCAGAGTTAGAATTTTGCCTGATTGTTGTTATTAACGCGTTTGCGGCATTCTGAGATTAAATGCCCCAGCTTTTTGCTATAGTTGTATGTTTTCGAATTGATTTGAGGCTGCTGTGGAGTATTATTTAGGGTTTAAGGAAACAGAGCATATAAAATTGGGCTGCTTACCACAGTAACACACTAATGGTACGGATGCACTTGTCTTTTGGTTTGGCAGAGAGTGTAAAAACCTTTCGGGACCGTCTTACGCGTAGAAACGTTTTCCCTGTCTTGATAAGAGAATTGTATCCTACTGGCTGCGCCGAATTGTTACGTAGTAAACGGCACAACCGATTTAAAAAATAATTTTATTTAAACTCGATCTTAGGATACGAGATACAAAGATGTGTCTAGTTATACAGAGAAGAGTCTTTTCAGTTGTTGAGTGAGAAAATATTAGGTACTTGATGGATTCTGAAGATTTCGTTAATTTTGTATTTAAACTTTTATTTTGATTTCAAATTTGATTTTGACTGATGTTGATTTAGAAATTGTAATTATTATTGGTTCAGATTAAGGATTTCAGTTTGAGTGCTGGTGTATTATAATTTTCTCCAACTAGCTAACTCTAATCGGAGTTTTGTTATTGTGCGTTTCACGCCGTTACCTCGTTATCCTCGTTTTGACTTTGATATTATTATGTGAATTGTTAATCTTATCGGCTACGGCAAAATTAGTACAATCACTCTTCAAATACAAATTTATTTAAACTTGAACTTAGGAACGTGAGAAAAAGAGACAACAGTAAAGTTAAAAAACGACTTCGTTCTCGTTTTAGAAATATGACGTTAACTCCTAAATATGACTTTGTAGCATTAATAAAATCCTACAAACTTCGCCATTTTTTTGTTGAAATATGCAGCGTTAAATAATTATCCGGTTTCCAACTTGATAGCGATAGCGACCTTTAAGAACGTTTGAACCCATTTTCTATTCCACTAAAAGAAAAACAGATGAAACACCTTCGATTTACTGGATCCAAAGAAATTTAGCCTACATTTGGCATCGCGCCCGCGACTTGAAAACAAACGCGGGAAACGTTTAGCTTTAGCTATCGCTCGAAATCTCACACGTCATCGCCTCGATGTAGGGTAGGTGTCACACACGTTTGTGTGAATGACCTATTTGGTAAGAATGAATCGATGACAAAAAAAAAACCTAATGAACAAGATCGGAAAGCTTGTGTGTTCTTTTACTAATATTATGCACAGCCTTGACGATTTTTCTATAATTGAGGAAGCTTGTATCCTTTTTTCGCTCGCCCCGTTCCCGTTACTTTTTTGGGATAAAAAGTATCCTATTATATTGGTTTATATAACCAAAAATAATTCATTAAAGGTCGTATTATACTGGACATTGACATAATGATTGCCCATTGACCACTAAAAGAGTTCATTTAGTGTTAATTTTATAAAGCTAAATTGTTACTTTGGGCCATCTTGGGGCTAGTACCTAAGTCAGTCGTACAACGTCTTTCTAACGTTACTAAATATGTAACAAAAAGTGTTTAAAATCACCTTTTGAATCGAATTAACTCGAGAATCCTGAGGTTATTTTATTAGTAATCCAATCAATGATACTCTGTGTGACTGGCCCACTTTACGCCACACGTAGGTACGTAGTAACGTATATCCAGTATTTCAGAGGTTCAAACAGACGACTTATGTCGGTATATCATACCTATACGCTGGTATACGGTAGAGTGTTGGCTCAAGTCGCGACCTACTTCCGAACATCACGACAGCAAGTCCGTTTTTCCCGACAGGAAATGAGATTTCCAGACAGATAATGGCTTTCCACGGATTATGCGAGCTTTGAGTTTAGAAAATTCGCCTGAATAATTCAGTCTGTGGCCCGTCTCGGCCTGGATCTGCCATTGTTATTTTACGACTGGCTTGTTCCTGTTACAATTTTATTATTATGGTGTAATTTTTACTTAAACTTTAGTATGTTTTATTTTATCATAATTATGATGAAGATTATGCGAAAATTAATGTCACGAAGTTAGGTACCTCCTACTTACAACTGTATTTATTAGGCTACATCCAAAGGAGGCTGGGTGGCGGCATCCACTCGCAGAACAAAAAATAAGATTTTCAATAAAGCCTAATTGGTCTTTCAAAGTGTATAACTTTTAGGGATCTCATTTGTTTGGTATTATGGCCCTCACACCCTCACTCACACCAGCCTCTTTTATCAGGACTTTGATATAATTAAGGAAGTCGGCTGATAGTGAAACGTGAAACAAAGCCTCATTTTGTATAGCATCATTATGGTCCTTTGAATTACCGTGGAGATACGGCGAGTTCCTGTTTCATTAATTCCAATTGGCTTTCCACAGGAAGTTTTGTGTTCCGAGAATTCTCTGTAATCTCACTCTGTATAATTTTGTCTAATAAAATAACTTCATTATTTGTGTTTGTTTTATTAATTTATATAATAAGATCTTTAATTAATCCACGCAAGCCGGGATTCGTTCCTGTACGGTCCGCACACCCTGGCTAGTGAGTAATCTTCAATCATTACAACTCGAGTAAATTTTAACTAACTATGATAGATGATGGAATGTAGACGTGAGGTATGATTGATGAC
This sequence comes from Thera obeliscata, assembly GCA_947578465.1. Classification (NCBI taxonomy): domain Eukaryota; kingdom Metazoa; phylum Arthropoda; class Insecta; order Lepidoptera; family Geometridae; genus Thera; species Thera obeliscata. The sequence goes on from OX387924.1 coordinate 4,441,474, forward strand.
CGAAAGCGAACTGATTTGGTAAATTCAATTATTGGCTTATGCCAATAATTGAATTTACCAAATCAGTTGCTTACAACGCACTTAGTGCGTTGTAAGCGCAAATCACTTTGTACGGTACGTGCTCGTACAGTTCCCTCAGCTTGCAATATTGACAAGGTTTTATAAATAAAGAAAATACAGAATGGCTGTTGTAAAAAAAACTTTTTTGCAAACGAGCAAAGTAAAGCGAGGAAAGATCTTCTAATATCTAATAAATATATAAAACTCTTACGTTACTGACTGACTGACTGACTGACTGACTGACTGACAATCAACGCACAGCCTAAACCGTTAGTCCTAGAAGCATGAAACATGGAGGGTATGTTCCTCTTATAGCGTAGAGGTGTACTAAGAAAGGAAATTGGAAAATTCTTTCCCGAAGAGGAGAAAAAGGGGATAAATGGTTTAAAGAAAAATCAACACACAGCCTAAACCATTAGTCCTAGAAGCATTAAACTTGGAGGGTATGTTCCTCTTATAGCGTAGAGGTGTACTAAGAAAGGAAGAGGAGAAAAAGGGGATAAATGGTTTAAAGAAAAATCAACACACAGCCTAAACCATTAGTCCTAGAAGCATGAAACTTGGAAGATGTGTTCCTCTTATAGAGCAAAGGTGCACTAAGAAAGAAAATAGGAAAAAAAATTCCCTAAAAGAAGAAAAAAGGGAAAAATAGTTTAAAGAAAAATCACAAAAAATGCTTTACAAAATACACAAAAAAACAGTAAAAAAAATTCAGCTACCGCAGCATCTGTCACCAAATTTGAATACACACAAAAGTTTACAATCATAAAACCCAACGTGACCACTAAGACAAAATCGCGGAAAACACCTATCATACCGAAATTAAACACCGCTTCAAAAACGACCACAACAACACTCGCCTTCACATTCAAACCTACCCTAAAGTACATGCTCAAAACTATGGTAACCAGCAGTTGGCCATGTCTAATTAAAAAAATCTGATTCGATTATACACCAACACTAATACAAACCCCCAAATTAGCCACTAATCTAAATATATATAACTCAAAGGTGACTGACTGACTGACTGACTGACTGACATAGTGATCTATCAACGCACAGCCCAAACCACTGAACGGATCGGGCTAAAATTTGGCATGCAGGTAGATGTTATGACGTAGGCATCCGCTAAGAAAGGAAAATGGAAAATTATTTTCTAAAGAGGAGAAAAAGGGGAAAAATGGTTTAAAGAAAAATCAACGCACAGCCTAAACCGTTAGCCCTAAGAGCATGAAACTTAGAAGGTATGTTCCTCTAATAGAGCAGAGGTGCACTAAGAAAGAAAATAGGAAAATTCTTTCCCTAAAAGAAGAAAAAACGGAAAATGATTTTAAGAAAAATCACAAAAAATAACTTTACAAAATACGCAAAAAAAACATTAAAAATTTTCAGCTACCGCAGCATCTGGCACCAGGTTCGATTACACACAAAGGTTCACAAACAAACAGATGATAACCACTAAGACAAAATCACGGGAAACATCTATCATACTTAAACTAAACACTGTTGAAAAAAATCGGCTCCAACAAAACTCACCTTAAAATTCAAATACACTATAATGCACAAGCTCAAATCTATGGTAACTAGCAGTTGTTCATGTCAAATTAAAAAAATCTGATACGATTATACACCAACACGCATACGAAACCCCAAATTAGCCACTAATATAACATAAATCACAAAAAATAGCTTTACAAAATACGGAAAAAAAACATTTAAAAAATTTTCAGCTACCGCAGCATTTGTCACCAGGTTGTAAAACGCACAAATGTTTACAAAAAAACCAATGATAACCACTAAGACAAAATCGCGGGAAACATCTATCATACTTACTGCTGAAAAAAATCGGCACCAACAGCACTCGCCTTCAAATTCAAATACACCCTAAAGTACAAGCTCAAAACTATAGTAACCAGCAATTGGTCATGTCAAATAAAAAAAATCTGATTCGATTATACACCGACACGCATACGAAACCCCAAATTAGCCACTAATATAACATAAAATCACAAAAAGTAGCTTTACAAAATACGAAAAAAAAAACATTAAAAAATTTTCAGCTACCGCAGCATTTGCTACCAGGTTTTAATACACACAAATGTTTACAAAAAAACAGATGATAACCACTAAGACAAAATCGCGGGAAACATCTATCATATTTAAACTTAACACTCCTGAAAAAAATCGGCTCCAACAGCACTCGCCTTCAAATTCAAATACACTCTAAAGTACAAGCTCAAACTATAGTAACCAGCAATTGGTCATGTCAAATTAAAAAAATCTGATACGATTATACACCAACACGCATACGAAACCCCAAATTAGCCACTAATATAACATAAAATCACAAAAAATAGCTTTACAAAATACGCAAAATAAAACATTAAAAAAATTTCAGCTACCGCAGCATCTGGAACCAGGTTCGATTACACACAAAGGTTCACAAACATACCGATGATTACCACTACGACAAAATTGCGGGAAACATCTATCATACTTAAACTAAACACTGCTGAAGTCATGTCAAATAAAAAAAACAGATTCGATTATACACCAACGACGAATACGATTGCCCAAATTAGCCACTTCAACAAAATCACGAAAAAGAGCTTTACTAAATACGCAAAAAAAAACATTAAAAAAATTTCAACTACCGCAGCATCTGGCACCAGGTTCGATTACACACAGAGGTTCACAAAAAAACTGATGATAACAACTAAGACAAAATCGCGGGAAACATCTATAATACTTAAACTAAACACTGCTGAAAAAAATCGGCTACAACAGTACTCACCTTCAAATTCACATACACTCTAAATTACAAGCTCAAAACAATGGTAACTAGCAGTTGGTCATATCAAACTAAAAAAAACGAACTCAAATATCCACGCGGACGAAGTCGCGGGTATCAGCTAGTTTCGTATAAATGGAAGTTATTGATTTACGGCGCACCCTAAGTATTATTCTTTGGGTTTACGACCTAACAAATGCTTGAAGAAGTGAAATCATTCTTTTAGAGATGTACTTAGAGTGAGTCGTGATCATTAGCCGAAAGCGGTAGGTACAAATGGGAGTGAATAATGGCACTCGCGCGCTCTAAACGTTTGACTAACTGTCTTGGGGTCGTCATTTTGAAATATTTGTAAGCGATTCGCTTCGCTAACTACTTCATCGTTTAAATGCTGAATAGCTTAAATCACACGATTCACGCCAGTTGGTATTTGCGCACATCTAAGCGATCTGCAATGGCGATCAGATATCGCTGTAAAATATGACAGCGGTATTCGACAGCGTTTCACTGATCGCCATCGCCTAGATTTGCGCAGGTTTTTACTCTGCTTGGAGATAAGAATTATAGATACTTTTACAAAAAAATTATCATGCTTTTAGGACATCGCATACTACATCGTAATAGGTACCCATAAATTGCTACAGTGCCCTAAACAAGTTTATAAAGTTGGTAAAGGTAAAATATAAATCAGGGTTCCCGAAACCAAATCTTCTTAGATACCGATTTGAAAAAGGTAAAGCAAGCGCACTCGGAATACTAAGTTATCCCGTATCGAGAAAGCAGCGATTCTACTACTGTAGGTAATTATCTGTGGCGGCATGCCGCGCATTTGAGCGAGATCGTTGGAAGAGATTTCTGAAGCTAGCATCCGTCTTATCTCAAGTTAGGTACCTACTTTATGGAGCGCCTGATCGTATGTTCTTATCTAAGTAGTTTCATGTTTGTTTTTTATGAGCAAAGTTGGATGTAAGTATGCAAAATCTTTAGCAGAATCTTTACGAGTAAGAATAGTGACGATCTGACAATTTTGATAGAATATGTGTCTATAGTTACATGTGTATTGATGTAAAAAGGCTGACTAAGCGACCCTATCGCATAAAATTATACAAATTCAGTTTGCACCCTTTGAATACTTGCACCCATGTCTTCTGTTTCAGTTTGATGTTAGTGAATGGTAAAGTACTGACCGACTGATAAAAAAAAGAAAAAAAATCAATAAAAGTTTTTTTAAAGGAGCTTCACTCACTGTTATTCGAGAATAGCATTTCCCGACCAATTTTTCCATAACAATGAGCTGCGTTCCACTCAAAATGCAATAAAAGGATTCAGAACAATAGGTGCCCAGCCTACTGCCTATACTCGTAGCCCCAATATAGCTTGACGTAGCTCAGTAGAGCTTCAAAGTTATGCACAATAAAGCACGTAGTTTGCAATCGAGTTGCGATTCCAATTCTCGATGCGGTTCGGTTTTGGTACAAGGTACGTAGATAGACGGCATGAATAAATTAAAGCGATACTACAATACCTATAGCAGCGTCCGACTGGAGTCGATGAACGGGGCACTCTCATTCTTATACAGTAGGTAGGTAGTACAGATGAGAAGTAAGAACCCGCTCAGTATTGTCCATGTTTTGTTTTGTAGGTACAAGGGTCTTACAAGAAATACCAATTGGATCAAAAGCTTTGTATCCTCGTAGATAGGGAGAATCGTATAACATGCCAGACAACTTGATCTTGAAGATTCGTAATAATATGGGAGAGGCTGTATTTGTAATACAAAGATCAAGAACGGGTCAGGAACATAAAATAATCATGAGAAAGGAGTAAAAACTGCTGAAAAAGATGAAGTTTATACACCTAATACCGGTTCTATAAAAGCTTGCAATGCCTGTTTTTAAAAATACCCAGAATCGTAACCATCATTATGAAAATAATTAAACATTCGTCCACCCCGGGATTTGAAACTACCTTGCGTCTAAGCCAACAGCACTACAAAGGTGTTTTCAAGTATTCAACTTCAGGGAAGTTGGGATACTGTTTCACTGCTTCGTCTTCTGTGGCTCCGGGTATCGTCGGTGCTGTGCGGTTCACTGCAGCGATACCAGGAAGTACCAAACCGATTGCAGGTTTATTCTCTACGTTTAAACTTAATTTAATTTCATAGAAGAAAACTAAATTGTTTAGCTCAAATGGAGTGGGCATCACGCATGGCGAGGCGTGTTGCTAAAGGCGCTGTGCAAACGTAGAAACTTTTTATGGCCGGTACGGTACACCATTATAGGGAGCCGTAGTTGCTGTGTACAGTTGTGTGTGTGTGTACAGTTTTACGTATTCGCAGTGGATGATTCATCATACTGGTTCTTTATAATTCAAATATTCATTGATAGCGTGTGTCTGACATCAGACTCAACAGTGTTCACCCAGTGCGCCCTGCCAAACGGTGATGCAAAAGATAAACGGAGTGGTGGCCGAGGACTGGGAAAAAAAGCGACAGGCCGACAGAGGTCCAGTAACACGATGACGATATTGACATCGTCGTGGATTTCCTGATGTTGCATTAAAACTGGCTGGCTGCTGTAGAGCATTTTCAATATATTTTATTTTTATTTAGTGTCTAGAGGATTGAGAGCACGAACCAATCATAATTCGACTCAGACGAGCATTTTATTTCCTACAATGTGCCAGCTTGATAGCTGTGTTGCACTACTGCATCCGTAAAATCCCACCTGCCATACTAAAATACAAACTTTAGTATCGCACACGAATTCCTCAGACGATGCCTCGGGTAAAGCAGAAAATATATATCAGTCTAAATATATTCAGTAGATTTTATATAAAATAATGGACTTTCATGCAATAAATCTATTAGATTTACTAGTGGTTAAGGAATCATCATTATAATATAAGTTTAGGTGTAAGGAAATAATTATAAAGATAAAAAATTTGTTAATTGAATCCTTGATGATTTTATTTTTATTTGCTATCATGTCCAAACAGGATAATAAAATAAACAAAACCACTAGTAACTTTAGGTAAAGCAATCTCTTTAGGTCCACTGTTTCGTGGCAAGTACAAGTACCTACCAAGCCAATGTCTGGTTTTATGGCCATGGTTTTGTGGGCATCGCTGCATCGGCTTAGTCCATAGACAGGCTTAGCTTTATGAGCCGTAAAGGGCTGCCGTATACGGGTAATGCCGTATAAACGGCAACATTAACTCCAGACCAAAGCTAATAAGAAATGTACAGTCGGTGACAGCAACTCTGAAAGGGTTTTAAAGCATATGTATTCATTCTTGGCTAAGCCTCAATGTTAGTTACTATTATACGCTTAGCTTAGGCATGTAGACCACGTCGGAAAACAGTTACTTAAACGTTGTGCTTCGTAATGTAACAAAAAAGGTTATGATAAAACATTGTTTATCATTGATCATTACAAAAATGGTAGGTAAATAAAATATGTTGTTATCATAACCAGAAATACAGCGATGACGCAATCGCGTTAATAAAACTGGAAAGTAAGGTACGAGTATTTTGTTTTAGTGCATTGTGAATTTTCAACTCATGATGCAGTGGCTCGTTGGTCTAGGGGTATGATTCTCGCTTTGGGTGCGAGAGGTCCCGGGTTCAAATCCCGGACGAGCCCAACTTTTTTTATTCTACTTATTTTTTACGGAACGTTGACACAAATTAACAAAAGTGAAGTACCAGAAGAATGTCTTCAAACGTACTATTAGCTTAATAAATATTTATTAAGGCACGCACAGGCATGATGCTCACCGTAGCGTGCGGTGCCTACCATGGAGGTTTCTCCAATCCAACGCCTTTCACCATGCAAGTACCTACGTCTGTTTGATTACGTCATCGCATACGCCCACTGGCTTACTAAACACGTGGTTAGAACCATTATTTCGTTGGCAGAGTCAGGTGGCTCGTTGGTCTAGGGGTATGATTTTCGCTTAGGGTGCGAGAGGTCCCGGGTTCAAATCCCGGACGAGCCCAATTTTTTGTGCCAATATAACTTTAATTTAACTGCTCAAAAATCGTCACGTGACTTGTAATGAATTTTGTATTTCCTTTTAGTTGTATTTTTTGATAAAAAAAACGATTTTAAGAAAACTGAGTATCCCATTATACTCAACAGCGAATCGTTTAGAATTTTCCATACATATTTTAGTTAGTATCTGATTCTATGTTCACTGAGCAAGAAAATGACTTTTGTGTAGATAAGTATTTGTTCGTATTATCTCGCCCTGATTTCGCCTGGGAGATTTACACTACCTATTTAGGCAAACCCCATTATTCTTTATTCTTACTTTTCAAGCATAGATAGTGGTTTTACATACCTAAAATTTAGGGCAAGAATGTTCCACGCCGCTAAATTCGAAATAGCAATGTTGTGTTCCGACGTAACCCAATAATTCTGTTTCCGTGACTGATAGCTTATTTATCCAATTTTGTCTCGCCGTCCCAATGTTACTTTGCTTCCCATTTCCATTAGCAGTCAAAATGAATTTATTGCCAAAAAGCTGAGAGGGGCGGCTAAGATGATGTGATGGAGAGGTCTTAATTTATTCTCGCTGGAAAATTGAATGTGACCTTGTAGATCTATTTATAGTATATAGGCATTCCAGCTTTGAAATTACTGTTGAATATTCATCCATTGAATGGAGTAAGAAAACAATCCAACCGTTTTCAAGTCTTTAAAAGAAGTATGAGTTGGAATACTTACAGAATCACGCTCAAAGACGAGAACAAATGAGAACCAACTATAGTATCTATGTTTATTAGCCTGATGAACTTCACCCGTTGACCACCTACCCAAGAGTTTTTTTCCAAAAAATACGAGCTTGTTGTCTACGGTTCACGGTAGTACAATAGTACATTGTTACCAGAGGATTGAAAGTCACGTTTTTGAGTCCCGAGACGGGTTGCTTGAGTTTGAGGGACTTAAATAAGTCTTTCACACGAGGTAAACACTGTGGTTTTTGAAGTGAAAACTTCTTTAGCGGCGTTGAGCACTTTCTGTAATGGGTATAAAATCTTAAACTCGCGTCAGGATCACGTGACCCTGATCGAAAAAGCGTAAGACGGATGTTTTTGTAGAAATGTACCCTAAGACTACAACGTAGAGTTCATAATAAAAAAACATTAAACTGCACGAGAATTGCCCACTTTCACAGAACTGCACAATTATTGTGCAATAATTATAACAAGTAAAAAAAAGCCAAGGATCTCCAAATTAAATTATTGCAAATAATAAACAATAAAAAGCGGAGTCAATATAATTCTTATTCTATAAATGCAAAGTTTTTGAAGTGAAAACTTCTTTAGCGGCGTTGAGCACTTTTTTTTTTGGGTCATGTAGGGAAGGTGAGATTATTTTGAAAGCAATATAAATTTTTCCCCCCTTTCCCTCTAGACCCCTTTATTATTTAAAAAACCTAAAAATGCCCTATTTTTAAGCCTTTTTTTTCGAGTGGAGCATTGCGGCGAGCGAAGCGAGCCGCCATGCGACCATGGGAACAGCGCGGCGAGCGAAGCGAGCCGTGCTGTGACTCCCCCCAAGCCCCCCAGAACCCCCTCCTCCTGAACCCGGGGGGAGCGTCGCGGCGAGCGAAGCGAGCCGTGCTGTGACCCCCCCTAAGCCCCCCAGAACCCCCTCCTCCGAAACCCGGGGGGAGCGTCGCGGCGAGCGAAGCGAGCCGCCACGCGATCACGGGGAACAGCGTGGCGAGTGAAGCGAGCCGTGCGGTTACCCCCCTAAGCCCCCCAGAACCCCCTCTTCCTGAACCCGGGGGGAGCGTCGCGGCGAGCGAAGCGAGCCGCCACGCGACCACGGGGAACAGCGTGGCGAGCGAAGCGAGCCGTGCTGTGACCCCCCTTAGCCCCCCAGAACCCCCTCCTCCTATGTCTGCCGTTTTACTTCATTTAGGACCTACTTGTAGGTCGCGCGACAAGGTCCCTTCTAGCGGTTCCGACCCGTTGAGGATTTGGCTTTACGTAAAATTTAGGGTTCCGTATAGGGTTTTGATTGGGGTTATACTATATTGAGGAATTTGATTAAATGGTCGACTTTTAGGGTTCCTTAGGACTTTGATTGGAGTTTCAACTACACTTAGAAGCTTGATAATGTTAAAATTTTTAGGGTTCCTTAGGACTTTGATTGGGGTTTTACTACATTGAGGAATTTGATTAAGTGGTCAACTTTTAGGGTTCCTTAGGACTTTGATTGGAGTTTCAACTACACTTAGGAGCTTGATAATGTTAACATTTTTAGGGTTCCTTAGGACTTTGATTGGAATTTCAACTACACTTAGGAGCTTGATAATGCTAAAATTTTTAGGGTTCCTTAGGACTTTGATTGGGGTTTTACTACATTGAGGAACTTGATAAAATAAACAACTTTTAGGGTTCCTTAGGCCTTTAATTGGACTTTCAACTACACTTAGGACCTTGATTATGTAAACAATTTTAGGGTTCCTTAGCACTTTGATTGGAATTTCAACTACACTTAGGAGCTTGATAATGCTAAAATTTTTAGGGTTCCTTAGGACTTTGATTGGGGTTTTACTACATTGAGGAACTTGATAAAATAAACAACTTTTAGGGTTCCTACGAGTTTTCACTTCTGCCGGCACTCCCGGAGTGCAACCCGTATTTTTTTATTACGAATACAAGGAAAGTAAAAATAAAAACATGATAGAAGAATTTGTGAAAATGAAGATTGAATTAATAATAATAATAATAATAAATATTGTGGACAATTCACAACACTACCCAGCCCTTGAATTGCCGCCTTCCCGCTTTTTTTTTCTGGCGGGCCTTTGGCTGGCCAGCATTATTCAGCCATTATTACTACCCTCTACTCACTGGCCTCTAGCTCAGTTGGTAGTACCACGGAGAACAAATATTTGTGGTTAACATAAATGTTTGTTCTCTGTCTGGGTGTTATATTGTATTCTAAGTATGTATTTACAAAAAAAAATGTATTCAAGTATTATATCAGCTATCCGGTTCCCATATTACAAGCTCTGCTTAGTTTGGGGCTGGGTAGTGTTGTGTGAATTGTCCACAATATTTATTTATTATTTATTTATTATTATTTTCATTTTCATAATTTAATAAATGGTAAATTTTTAGGTCAAATCTGAGTTATTTTAAAGAAAATTTAGTTAGAAAGTCTTTAGAAAGTTGGAACATGGTTGAATAAAATAGAACTTGTTTTTTTTTATAATTTGACAGCTGTCAGTAGAAAGCGATTCTGCCTAGGGCTGAAAGTATTACTTTCAATTAGCTCCTCAGGCAATTTCAGACCTACTTTCCGAGTATGAGCAATGAAAAGTTCTAAAATATGCAGGCAAAAGTTATACAAGCAATTTAAATTACAAATGACATCAGGTTACAGCCCATCTATAATAATTATCGCGCTCTTCCATTCTCCATGAATCTTACTTGACCGATTTTTAGCAAGATTTATTGAAGAGCGGGACAGAAATTAATGCTTTCAGGAGCTTAGGGTAATTTCTCACGTAAAGCCCTGAGGGCAGGCTAAGTAACAAATGAGGTCGCATAATTTTATTAGTCTGAACTTTTTGAACTATGTTGGGAGTAGTAAGCATATTGAACCTTTCTTATGGAAACTATTTCAAAGATTCTAAGTGCTGGTGCTGGGTTAAATCAAATGTTTCAAATCAATGTCAAATGAATCAAAGTTCAAGGTGATGGATTTACCTACTATGTAGTGTTCCAAAAGTTGAGAATATTAATAGCTACACAAACATTTAGCAGCTAACAATCAAGTAATAGCAACTAGGTACCAATATTATTGAGCTTTTAATATGACTGTCCGAATCATTGACCTAAACCAAATTCGGATAGGGATTTGATGCTGTCCGAATGACATTTCCATTAGCTGCCAGCTGCCTCCAGCTGCTGTTATTTGTCTATTCCTTTGTGCTCTCTATAAACATAGTCTAATCTAGGTGTTAATATAGTATTTTGTACAATATATAGCTACGTTCACAGAAATAGCCACGTTGCAACACTTTCACGTAAGCAAATGTGTGCGAACCTTTGTCTCATTGCAATTTCGTTCTTGTGGACTTCATTTCCTGTGGAGTAGAAATTTTATTTACTTGCGAATGAGCGAATCCAGATTGCATTATCTGCGTGAATTTTAAATGGTCTTTGCTAACGTATTTGCGTGCTAGTAGATTGATATAAATAAAGATCAGGCGCTTGAACCGACGACGATAACAATAACATTATTAGTAAGTATTTGATTTTCTTAATTTGACGCTTTTTTAAATATGAAAATTCTTTAAGTAATCAGTATTTAAAAGCTTTTATGGTATAAATACTTATGGATGCAGTGTTTGTGCACCTTGCGCATATCAAGGTCGCCTGATATGGCGATCTGTGTATTGCTGGTAAATATCGCACTGCCAAAGTTCGCGGCAGTGACTATGTGCAATCAAGGCGATCACCATTGCAGATCGCCTAGATTTGCGCAAGGCGTAACTTAGTGCATAGCCAACTCTGCTGAACTTAAAACAAACAGCATCCATTATTTATTTTGGCATACCTATTCACACACATATAAGTTTCTTGAAAACTCGATTATTCAGTATTCAGTATATTTATTGCCTTATTATGTAGGTTTTAACAGTGTCAGATCTTAAAACTAGTTTTTGAATCAATACATAATTTACCCTGTAAGAGTGTTGTAATAATATTATTTCGGTTGTAGCAAGAAGCAAAGTTATTAATAATAAATGGTAGGTATCTTATTTTTAGGATACCTTACAAAATAAAGGGCTAGTAAGTAGATCATCAGTTTGGAAAATAAAATGGCTTTCTAAAAAAGAAGATTAATCGTAGTATGATAAAATTCCTAATCTAAAATTGATTACCGACTGAAGAAAAAGGTGACCTAGTTTGTTTAACTCTAGCTCTTTTATCATCAAAATGTGAACATAATCTTAGAAGTTTGAAATATTATTATTATCTCATTACTTTGACATAACCCACGCAACGTGCAACTGTCTCGCTTTAGACCTTCAATAGTTCTCTTTCATCATTCTCGCTAAAGAATTCGACAGAGGGGTCATTCACCGTCATTAGTGAGAAGGCGGCTTTAGTGACGTCTATTTACGGCGCGAGGCTCGACCTACAGAATACCTGCTACTGCTAACAATGCTCCACTTTGACGAATACGTTACCTTTTACCTACGTACCGTCATTAAGAACTTGCACACTGTGTAGCTGCGACTAATGTGATGTTCGTAAAATAAAATGTTATGGTAAATACAACTGTTGTTTGATGATTTTGTTCTTTTTGGAGTATAAATCTAGTAAAGACAGAGAATGGAGGACGGGTAACGGAGACTGAATAAAATAAATAAATATTACGGACAATCACATCACAATCTATCCCCTAACTAAGCAGAGCTTGTACGATGTGTACGAATATACGACGCGCTGCCTGTCAACACGTGTTGACAGGCAGCGCGTCGTATATTGACTAATTGCATTCTCTTACATAGATACTAACATAGTTACTAGTACATCACCACAATTGCAAGTGATAAGGTCAACGACGGCGGTCTGCCCCTTCATTGAAAACACGAGAGATTTATTCACTAATTGCATAATTTACTATTTAGACAACAATTTACAGATAGGTATTTACCTACTGACCTGCCTAGACATAATATTTGATAAGCCATCGGCTCTGTAGGTATTAATCCAATAAAACATTCCGTATCACTTAAGTTGTTCTGCGGCGACAGGCAGTTGCGCCCGTACCGGAAGAGCCGTGTTTACTCAGAGAAATGGCGGAAATTCAACTGTAAACAGCGTGCTACGCCAACCGCTACGTCCGTTGCATCCTTGGAAGCTGTATCACTGGACACCAAATCCTTATATTTTACTAGTGACAGCACGTACTACTTCGCTCACTCCAAAATAATTTTGTAGCTAGAGACTAAGTTTGTATGTTTAGATTTAGTTGATGTTTTGTTATAGGACAGTGTGGACGCTTGGAGACATACCCTTTCAAATAAAAAAAAAAATACGGGTTGCACTCCGGGAGTGCCGGCAGAAGTGAAAACTTGATTATTAACGTAGGAACCCTAAAAGTTGTTTATTTTATCAAGTTCCTCAATGTAGTGAAACCCCAATCAAAGTCCTAAGGAACCCTAAAAATTTTAGCATTATCAAGCTCCTAAGTGTAGTTGAAATTCCAATCAAAGTGCTAAGGAACCCTAAAATTGTTTACATAATCAAGGTCCTAAGTGTAGTTGAAAGTCCAATTAAAGGCCTAAGGAACCCTAAAAGTTGTTTATTTTATCAAGTTCCTCAATGTAGTAAAACCCCAATCAAAGTCCTAAGGAACCCTAAAAATTTTAGCATTATCAAGCTCCTAAGTGTAGTTGAAATTCCAATCAAAGTCCTAAGGAACCCTAAAAATGTTAACATTATCAAGCTCCTAAGTGTAGTTGAAACTCCAATCAAAGTCCTAAGGAACCCTAAAAGTTGACCACTTAATCAAATTCCTCAATGTAGTAAAACCCCAATCAAAGTCCTAAGGAACCCTAAAAATTTTAACATTATCAAGCTTCTAAGTGTAGTTGAAACTCCAATCAAAGTCCTAAGGAACCCTAAAAGTCGACCATTTAATCAAATTCCTCAATATAGTATAACCCCAATCAAAACCCTATACGGAACCCTAAATTTTACGTAAAGCCAAATCCTCAACGGGTCGGAACCGCTAGAAGGGACCTTGTCGCGCGACCTACAAGTAGGTCCTAAATGAAGTAAAACGGCAGACATAGGAGGAGGGGGTTCTGGGGGGCTAAGGGGGGTCTCAGCACAACTCGCTTCGCTCGCCGCGCTGTTCCCCGTGGTCGCGTGGCGGCTCGCTTCGCTCGCCGCGACGCTCCCCCCGGGTTCAGGAAGAGGGGGTTCTGGGGGGCTTAGGGGGGTAACAGCACGGCTCGCTTCACTCGCCACGCTGTTCCCCGTGATCGCGTGGCGGCTCGCTTCGCTCGCCGCGACGCTCCCCCCGGGTTTCGGAGGAGGGGGTTCTGGGGGGCTTAGGGGGGGTCACAGCACGGCTCGCTTCGCTCGCCGCGCTGTTTTTTAAATAATAAAGGGGTCTAGAGGGAAAGGGGGGAAAAATTTATATTGCTTTCAAAATAATCTCACCTTCCCTACATGACCCAAAAAAAAAAGTGCTCAACGCCGCTAAAGAAGTTTTCACTTCAAAAACTTTGAATTTATAGAATAAGAATTATATTGACTCCGCTTTTTATTGTTTATTATTTGCAATAATTTAATTTGGAGATCCTTGGCTTTTTTTCACTTGTTATAATTATTGCACAATAATTGTGCAGTTTTTTTTTTTTTTTTATTGTTGATAGCTAATCGTTTGACTGCCATCACACCTGATGGAAAGTGAAAATGCAGCCTAAGGTGGAGCACGCTTAGCTATAATCCACTTGTTCACTCTTGACTTGAAAATTCCAAGGTTGTAGTGCTCGGGAAATACTGACGACGGTAAAGAGTTCCACTCCTTGGCCGTTTGCACCAAAAAAGTAGAAGCGAAGCGCTTTGTGCGATGTTGTGGGATCTCAACCATGAAGGGGTGACACTTATCCGTACGCCTGGTGGTCCGAAGGTAAAAGGGTGATGGGAGGATCAGATTGTGTAGTTCCTGCGCACACTCACCGAAATGTATTCGGTAGAATATGGATAAACAGGCGATTCGTCTGCGGTGCTCTAGACTGTAGAGCCTGGAATCGAAAAGTTGGTCATTGTCCACAAGCCTCCTAGCCCGCCGCTCAATAGAATCTAAGGCTTCAAGCTGATACTTAGCAGAGCCATCCCACAGGTGGCAACAGTACTCCATGCACGATCGGACTTGAGCTTGATAAAGATGTAGAAGCTGTCCCGGCGAGAAGTACTGTCTTACCTTTGAGAGGATGCCTAGTTTTTGAGCAGCCACTTTAGCCTTAGATTCTATGTACGAGCCAAAGTTCAGTTTGGATGTTAGTCTCACCCCTAGGAGCTCAAGATGATCCGCGAGCGGTACCGACACGTCTCGGAAAGAGGGATTCAGGAGAAAGGGTCTCTTTTTGGCGGAAAAAAGACAAGCCTGTGTTTTAGTCGCGTTGAAAGAGACTAGATTGGCGACACCCCAATCTGAGACTTTCATTAAGGTGCGATTTACTCTTTCCACCATCGCCCCTCTTAGAGTTTCGATAGTATCCGCGCTTGCACGGGAATCAGAAGTGTAACTTTCAACAATAGTGCTATCATCTGCATACCCCACGACACCGGGCTGAAGCAGATCGTTGATGTGAAGCAGGAATAGAGTTGCTGAAAGAACCGACCCCTGAGGTACCCCAGCATTAATAGCCAATTGGTCAGACGAGCAGCCATCAATGACAACTCGAATAAACCGTTCCCTCAGAAAGTCGGATATCCACGCGCGCAAGCACGGAGGTAGCCCGAACGAGGTTAGCTTGCTAATAAGACCATCGTGCCAAACCCTGTCGAAGGCTTTGGAAATGTCGAGGGACACAGCGAGAGCCTCACCATGCTTCTCTATTGCCTCGCTCCAGACGTGGGTGACGTACGCTAGAAGATCCCCAGTAGACCGTTTACGGCGAAAACCGTACTGCTGGTCACTGAGGAGGTCATTGGCTTCTAGGTACGCCAGGAGCTTGTTGTTAATAACCCGTTCCATGGTTTTGCATAGAAGGCTGGTGACAGAGATGGGTCTGTAATTTGCAGGCTCTGCACGACTCCCTTTCTTAGGCACTGGCTGCACGTTTGCTAGCTTCCATGCCCGTGGAACTAATCCAGCCTCCAGAGAGAGGCGAAACAAACGTGTCAGTATTGGTGACAGCTCAGGGGCGCAATGTTTAAGAACTATTGCAGGTATTCCATCAGGTCCACTAGCCTTATTCACGTCCAGAGCACGTAGTGTTTTAAGCACCTCCTTTTGGTGTATGCGGACGATTGGCATTGTTGTTGTGCAACAGGGAACGGAAGGAGGCACTTCACCAGCCGTGATGAGGCGTGAAGATTCGGCAAACAAAGAAGCAAAGAGATTTGCTTTCTCCACGGCAGAGTGGGCAAGCGAACCATCCGGTTTTAGCAATGGTGGAAGCGAAGGGCGGCTGAAATTCGTTTCGATGGATTTTGCCAGAGACCAGAACGCCTTACTACCGGCTGGGTGTAAAGCCAGTTTGGCCCCTACTCGGCCTATGTGGTCGAAACGAGCTCTCTTTAAAACTTTTTTGCAATCTTTGGCGGCTTTGTTATAGGCTCTTTTCTTCTGGCTTAAGTCTGGTGCTTTGCGGTTTCTAGCGTCAACCCAAGATAAGAAAGCCTTATGCTTAAGTGCATCTGCACTTTTGCATTCGGCACCGAACCAGGGTTGAGCTGTGTTAGATGGTTGGGAGTCTTTGTATGGAATATAGTATTCCATGCCACGACTCAACACTTCAGTGATGGCATCAGCACAGATCGACGGATCACCAGAAGAAAAGCAGGTTTGCCGCCAAGGAAACGACGCAAAAAAATGCCGCATCTCGTCCCAGTCCGCCAAAGCGTACCGCCACAGACGACGACTACCCCTAGGGCTAGGATCGGGTGGGGAATAGGCAGATACGGCCTTTACAACGCAGTGGTCGGAACTACCAAGTGGAGATGATATCGACACATTGTATCTATTGGGGTCAGTTGTTAGGACTAAGTCTAAGCAATTGGCTGTGTGACCATCGACGTCAGGGACTCTAGTCGCATCTTGTACCAGTTGAGTAAGATTCAGTGACAGCGAAAGTTTGAGAGCTTCTCTTCCAGCATGGTCAGTTTGCTGATAAGGAAACAGCCAATCCTGGTGGTGAGCGTTGAAATCACCCAGAAACACTAGTTGGGCCGAAGGGTACCGTTGTTGGGCCTTTTCCGCAGCTTCACTGAGGTAGTTAAAGAGCTGAGTTGTCTCATGATCCCCACTATGTGATCGATATATTCCAGCGTAGAGTATCTTCTCCATACCCGTCTCAACAAGAGTCCATATTACTGAGAATTTAGAATTTTCAAGGTTTCTGAGACGCCTGGAACAGATGTCAGCGCGAACATACACACAAGTGCCAGCACGAGGCTTGAAGTTGTGTTCAAGCACGTAGCCTGGGTACGTGAGGTATGCCGCATCTAGTGGATATCTGATTTGGGTCTCTGTAAGAAAAAGCAGATGAGGTTTGGCAGTCTCGAGATAGTGGTGAACTGCAATGATATTTGAGTGCAAACCTCGGATATTTGCCAGGTGCACTTGTAGAGAGAGGACGTGCACACGCTGTTTAACTTTATTTCTTAATTTGTTTATTTTCATTGTTGGTTACGGAAGAGTGAAGAGTGGTAAGAGGACGGCAGTAGAACAAATACACGCTGCATACCTGAAGACTGATATCAGATCGCCTACACTAACGGGGGACTAGGCGGGAGACTGCGGGGACGCCCGAACCCCCCCGGAGATGGCCATCGGGTCCTCTCATCCGGTCGCCAACCGGCACGATGGAGCATCCCGGGATTTTTCGCGAGGTGGCGGGGCAGCCTTTCAAGAGTGGCTGGCTCTCTACTTGGGCCCCCTACTACCTGCGGTCGGCCAGCGGAGCACCGTGCTTCGGATCCCGCTACCCTCCACGACTAGCCTCCCAGCATTAGCTCAGTGACATCATATCTATAAGTGGTGTAATGCAGTACTGGGTGCACTTATCCTGACCCGTCCTCAATTGTGGCTGCACCGAACAACGCACCGGAACACGAAGGATCGTTTGGCGATACGGCTTTGTTCGGTGGGTGGTGACAAGCCGCGGTCGAAACCTACCACCAGAGAGTGCTACTCCTTTGGCACCACCCAGGGGACACGTGTAGGGACTCAGAGGGTAATCACCTACGGACGCGAGTAGCATGGCCCCCCAAAAAAAAGTTCTGTGAAAGTGGGCAATTCTCGTGCAGTTTAATGTTTTTTTATTATGAACTCTACGTTGTAGTCTTAGGGTACATTTCTACAAAAACATCCGTCTTACGCTTTTTCGATTTTTATTATGAACTCTACGTTGTAGTCTTAGGGTACATTTCTACAAAAACATCCGTCTTACGCTTTTTCGATCAGGGTCACGTGATCCTGACGCGAGTTTAAGATTTTATACCCATTACAGAAAGTGCTCAACGCCGCTAAAGAAGTTTTCACTTCAATAAAAAAAGATAATTTTGAAACACACTTCAGCCCCACTGCAGCCTTACGGATTTTGTTGAGAATTTGTTCCTTAGTGCACCCCTAAACTTCAGCAGGAATATAAATCTCAGAATAGCTTTAGTATCATTCAATTGTCTTCCCCTTCGTCCCTATTTGTTGGGTACAATCTATTTTCGAATTCAAAATCATTTTCTCCTACGACAATTTTGCTTTATTTTTCCTGCTTTATTGAATCCTCCTTGGTTTAAAGTAGGTCGCAGTAACGATATGAGTTTTCATGGCGGCAAATGTCTTAAAAATAAAACTCTTTGCCGGCTGGGTTTATGCGACTTTTCTAAAGCTAAAGTGTTCTTTGAGTAAAATTGGCATAGTATATTCAGTATTCAGTATTCAGTATATTAACAGTGTCAGATCTTAGAACTAGTTTTTGAATCAATACATAATATACCCTGTAAGGGTGTTGCAATACTGGAGAAGCGGGCCGATATTATTATAATCACGCAGATTTGTAAGCAGGTTTAGTATAAAATGTTATACCCAAGTATCTAGCTCAGTTTATTTTATGAGCTTAGTAACTACAAATTCTTTAATATAAGTTTACAAAACTTGAGAAGCTGATTTCATGGCCAAACTGCTGAACCAATTTTGATGAAATTTCTATGAGATCGATCTGAAACCTTTCAGATTACATTTTTTTTTTCAAATCGGCTCATAAAATAATATGACGAACATAAAATTAAAAATTAAACAATCGAGCTGTGAGCATCCTCCTTTCTTATTTGAAGTCTGTTAAAAAGAAGAAAAATATTTTTAGGTACTTAATTAATCCTTATCATTCGTTTGATGAAGCTATTCAATTAATCCTGCCATTGGGGTAGCGCACAAAGCCTCACAAGAGCTAATAAGAAGTTGGCTCTGCACAGTTGATTCCTGTCGCAAGTCGGCGTTTGTGTCAATATTTGTGACCGACGAGGCAAACAAGCCCGCCCTAGTAAACACGACTTAGGATACACGCAATTACCAACCCTAGAGCACATTCACTGCTATCGTTTTTCATTTGAAATTATGAATTGGAGAAAATGAAGCGTGCCAAAATGGCTTGCTGAAGCTTAACGTCGGTACCTAACTACGTACCTAGCTGTAATTTTATGAGAGCAATCTGAAAAAAATAGGTTTGAGGAAAATGTTGGGCACATTTCAGTAAATGGTTTGATTTTATATAGAGAGTTTTAGGGGTAAAAATTGGTTTTGGAAAGAAGGCTCGTTATTTTTGTCCCCCAACACGCACGGTAGAAGTCTGATCAGATCTCAAGGTCTCATAAGGTAAAGATTTTTGAGAATTCAATATTCTAAGCTTCTGTTCTTCTATTATAAGCTTAGAATTTATACCTACCACCTCGGTACTTGGTGAGCGGACTGGTTTCAGCAAGCAGGCCACAGGTGAGCCCTTTTTGTGTGACGGGTGCGGTGGCGTTGCTTAGTTCAACCACCCGATGTCCTCCAGGAAGGCTAGGAGCTCACGGATTCCCTATTTAAACCTGCTGCAGTAAGCAAAGGTTTTCTTATCATAAAAGATAATTGATGTATATGCAAGCGCCGCTCGCGGCGTCATCGTTTCTCAGTAATAAACTAGTATCCGTTCAGTTCGGTTGTTTCATTGCGCTCCATACATCTCACTGGCGAACGAGGTCGGACAACCTACCCGCACAAAAAAATAATCAATCATGAACGCGTATTTGGGAAATTTGCCTATTTTTGACCATAAAACAAGCGATTGGTTGATTCATAATGGGAAATTAACACAGTTTTTGAAGATTAATAGTGTGGATGAAGAAAAGAAGAGTGGAATTCTACTGACCCATCTAACAGAGGAGTCTTACCGTTTGGTACTTAACCTAGCATTTCCGAAGAAATTGGAGGAGCTCACCTACACGGAGCTAGTTGGATTACTCGATGGCCATTTCAAGCCGAAAAAGTGCTCATTTGTGGACAAAGCCAAGTTTTTTGGTGCAAACAGAAAATCAGGCGAATCTTTAGTAGAATGGGCGGCGCGTTTGCGAGGGTTGGCTACCTATTGCGAATTCGGCACCGCCCTGGAAACGAACCTGAGGGATCGTTTCGTTCTCGGCCTGGGTGCTGGTCCTGAACGCGAGAAGCTGTTCGAGCAGAGTCCGTCGACGCTTACGTTGGCGCGGGCTATTGAGTTGGCGGAGCAAGCAGCGTGTGCTAAGGAGGCAAAGACCATGCTGGCTACGGGCACGGAAGTCGTTTCCATCAAGGAGGAACCGGTTTATCGTGCGAAGTTCCAGGGCCAGTCTGATCGAGGTCGTGGTGCTGGCGGCAGCAACGCTGGCGGAGTGGATTCGTCAGCGCGCGGTGAAGCTGGTCGTTGCTCAGTTTGTGGTATGAAGAACCACAGTAGTGATAAGTGCCGTTACAAAGGTTACAAGTGTCTAAAGTGCGGTGTGAAGGGACACCTAAAAAAAGTGTGCGGTAACAATAAGAGTTCGTGTGTTTTCCATGTCAAAACGGATCAGGAACGCAGTGATGACCAAATCCAGGAGGTTTGTGAGGAGTGCCAGAACTTTAACATAAGGTACGTGGCCGACAAGCCTATACAATTGGATTTAACTTTAGGTAATAAAAATTTTATGATGGAACTCGATTCAGGATCAGGCAGTAATGTTATTTCAGATTCGCTATACAAAAACAAGTTTTCGGAATACCCGTTGCAAAGTTGCAATGTAAGAATGTGCTTGTATAACGGTCATAAAATCACTCCCCTAGGTTTTTTTACCGTAGAAGCTAATTTTAATAAAATAAAAAAATATATAAAATTTTTTGTAGTTACGAATGGAGGTCCACCGTTGCTGGGCAGAGATTTTATGACCGCGTTTAATTTGATAATTACTACGGATATTAAATCCTTAGTGAGTAGTGACATGGAAGTACTTGAATTGCTAAAAAAATTTCCTGACCTGTGGCGAGATGAATTGGGTGAATTCAATAAATTTAAAGTGAGCCTTCAACTAAAAAATGATTCTGTGCCCAAGTTTTTTAAACCACGAACTGTACCGTTTGCACTAAGAGATAAGGTCGAACAGGAATTAGCGCGCCTGGTAGGTTTAGGTATATTGGTTTCCATTGACCATTCAGAATACGCCACTCCGATAGTACCCGTCCTAAAAGAGAATGGTCAAGTTCGAATCGCAGGTGATTTTTCTGTAACGTTGAATAAAGATCTGGTTATTGAAAAATACCCATTACCTAGGATAGAGGAAGTATTCGCAAAGATCGGAGGGGGTGAGTTATATAGCAAAATTGATTTGAAAAATGCGTACAACCAATTTGTTTTTGATAAGAAATCACAAGAGCTTACAACTATAAATACTCATAAAGGCCTATTTAAATATACTAGGTTAGTTTATGGCCTAGCTAATGCACCGGCTATTTTCCAAAAAGCCATGGAAATGCTATTATCCGGTATAGAGGGTATCAGTGTTTGGCTCGATGATATATGTATAACAGGACCGGATATAGACACTCACATGAAAAGACTGACGGAAGTTTTACATAGGCTAAGTAGGGCCGGTCTACGGCTACAGAAGGAGAAATGCGAGTTTTTCAAGAAAAGCGTTAAGTATTTAGGTTACGTAATTAGTAAAACGGGGCTGACTACTAGTCCTGATAAAGTCCAGGCCATACTCAGTTCACCGGAGCCGACTAACGTCACCGAAGTTAAAAGATTTTTAGGCGTGGTTAATTATTATAGGAGCTTTATTCCAAACGCTTCGTCCATATTGAGTCCGCTCCACGAGCTACTTCGTAGCGATGCACCATGGGAGTGGGGAGAAAGGCAGCGACGTGCTATGAGTCGCGTGCGTCACGTGCTGGTGCTGGCGTCGGAAAGCGTGCTGGCGGTGGACGCAGGTCCGGCCGGGCTCGGCGCCGTGCTATCGCAGCGCACTGACGGCGACTTGCAGGAACGCCCACTAGCGTACGCGTCGCGCTCATTAACGGCTAGCGAACGTAACTACAGCCAGATACAGAAGGAAGCGACGGCTATTGTATTTGGTGTAAAGCGATTCCACCAATATTTATATGGTCGAAGCGAACCATTCATTTTAAGAACCGACCATAGGCCTTTAATATCCATATTTAATAATAAGACGGGTATTCCGGTAACGACAGCATTGAGGCTACAAAGATACGCTATTATCTTAGCGGCGTATAACTACGTAGTGCAGTACGTCCCTGGCGAAAAAAATTTAGTGGCAGATTATTTTTCACGCGCGCCTTTAGAAGAAAAAAATCAGTTGGAAGGGACCGATAGCGATGTAGATGCCTATTACGCACTAAAATTTTTAGACGAAGCGTCACCTGCTTTATCGGTGCGCGATATAGCTGAGGCAACGGAACGTGATACCGTTTTTCAATCGGTAATTAGGTATATGAAAGCAGGTTGGCCACGAAAAATTATATGTAAGGCTGTATTACCGTACTTTCAGTGTAAATCAGATTTACAGGTTGAGAACGGATGTCTATTTCGAGGACATAGGGTTGCCATTCCATCGGTTCTCAAGGATAAGATGTTGCGTGAATTACACGATACTCATCTAGGTATAATAAAAACGAAGAGTAACGCGCGGAGTAGGATGTGGTGGCCAGGTATCGATGGCGACATCGAGCGGTGGATAGGATCGTGCGCGACGTGCGCCAGCCTGCGCAGCGCCCCGCCCCGCGACCCGCCCGCGCCGTGGCCCGCCGCCGCCGGCGCCTGGCAGCGGGTGCACATCGATTACATGACTGTGGCGCAGAGGGTATATCTTGTGGTTGTAGATTCCTATAGTAAATGGTTAGAATGTCTGCTTATGCATAACGGTACTACAACAAAGGCACTTATATCGAAGCTAAAAGTAATATTTTCAACCTTTGGTATACCGAACGTGTTGGTATCGGATAATGACGTAAAAATAAATTCGAATGAGTTTAAGATTTTTTGCTCGTCTAATGGTATTAAGTTTATGACTTCTCCTATATATCATCCGCCCAGTAACGGCCAAGCCGAAAATTCGGTTAGAACATGTAAGAAAATGCTAAAATGCATACTAAAAGATAATTTGCCGCTGTACCAAATAAATGAACAGTTATTAGGTTACTTGTTTAATTACAGGAATACAGTACACTGTACCACTGGAGAAACGCCCGCAAAGTTGATGTTTGGTAGAAATCTGCGGTCTCGGCTCGATTTAATAATACCTTCAGCTGAAACTCAGATAGATTCATCCGGGGTGCCCGGTAAAAGACAATTTGCGATTAATGATATGGTTTGGGCCCGATGGTACAGTGCACAAAAAGAAGTTTGGCAGTTAGGTATAATTAAGGAAAAAGTAGGTAATAAAATGTACAAAATTTTTATTAGAGATTTGGAGGTCTGCTGTATCAGACATGTGGATCAAATTATTAAATTCACGGGGAATTATGAACAACCCCCACTCACAGACAGTGTAAGAAATACTGGTCCTCATCAGTTCCAACAACTTGCGGCTACTGATGGCCCGGCTACCTCACTAGAAAGATCAGTAATATCGACTGATGTCAACAATCCACACGATGTCGAATTGCCTGTGGTAATTGGAACTAATGAAGCACCGGTCGCACCAGATGTGCAAGGTGTATCAGATATTGAGGACGAATGGGGTGATTGTGAGGCGGGAGAGAGTGAGAGAGGAACAGCTGAGTCGTCTAAGGTCACTCCGGCGCAGGCCGGGGCTCTTTTGCTTCAAAGCGAACATTCTCCATGCCTTACATCCATTGACGATGGGACACCAGCATCGTCACCCACACTTTCACGCTCTAAGCGGGTTAAGAAAGTAGTAGACTATAAGAAGTATTTTTAGACATAAGTGTGTTATTATGTAAGAATAAAGTTATTAATTTTGTCACCAGGTTTCACAATCTAAGTGTGGAGGAATGATGTATATGCAAGCGCCGCTCGCGGCGTCATCGTTTCTCAGTAATAAACTAGTATCCGTTCAGTTCGGTTGTTTCATTATGGGAAATTAACACAGTTTTTGAAGATTAATAGTGTGGATGAAGAAAAGAAGAGTGGAATTCTACTGACCCATCTAACAGAGGAGTCTTACCGTTTGGTACTTAACCTAGCATTTCCGAAGAAATTGGAGGAGCTCACCTACACGGATCTTAAAAGCTCTCTTATTTTCTCTTTGTCAGATGCGTGTCATAAACAGTAGCAGTTTTAGCCATTAGGTAACCACTTTGTCTGGAAGCTTTAAGGCCTGCGCACACCTAGTTCGCTGGCGGTATCGATCAGTGAAACGCTGTCAAATATCGCTGTCAAATCTCAAATCTGACAGCGAATCCATTTATTTTTCAAACAGCAGATTCGATTTTCTTTGATGATCAAAACAATAATGCGCTTTGATCAACATCAGCTGCAAATTAAAATAATTCAGCAGTTTGATCAAATCGAACAATTCGTTTCCATAACAAATTAGCTGACCACATGCCAATGCGCCGTTACTTCTCATTACTTTGACGTTTATTGAGCTGGGTTTTAATGCGGTGGAAATTACCTGCGCTTCGTGGTTTGCTAAATTATGTAGTGCGGCTTGACTACATTTTCCAATACAAAAAAATAAACTAACATTGCAAAAAGAAACCTAAAATGCAGCTTATGTCGGCCAAAGTGTAGCCACATGAGCAAGCTTTTGTCATGTTTTCATGGCATTATACAAATTAACCAGTCGCGGTATCTCCGGTCAGTAATTACTGTTATCGAATACCATTTGCATAACCAAATTCACCTTATCGCAATCGCTTTAACAATTGACGCTTTGTATTTTTTATTTAAAAAAATATTTATCGCCATGACTATTGCAGCCTTCAAAACGAAATGACAAAAAGCATCAAACTCTACTTGCCAAATTAGATAAGGCTGGATACCAAGGTTATTTGCATGCAAACTAACTCCTTCGTATACCTATACATTCCAACATTCGAAATTTGGAAACCCAATGTAAAACAAACCTCTTTTAATGGGTGTTTGGTCGTCATTGTTTTTTGCTATAAGATTGTCATGAGCACATTTTATATTGAGTATGTAATGTAAGCATTTTAATGTTGTATTTACCTAATTGCTTTTCATTGCCCTTGTAAATATTTGAAATAATTCGAATCAGTATTGAGGCAGTTTTTTTTATTGTTATTATTCTTGAGCACTATTACGCTTATAAATGATATACTATCATGGCTGGCAGGCACTGGCAGTGAAGTTCTTAACAGGATAGCAGGGGGTGCTTAAATTAAAGACTAAGCAAAGAAAGCTGAACAAAATGATAATTAAAACGGTAGTACGGGGAACTCCAAGATAAAATTCCAACGTTATCTCATTATTGAATTCAAAAACTCTTTCCTCAGGTAAATTAGAACTCCAAGAAATAATTATATCAATCTCGAAAGTTGTAATCGCGTCTTTGGGTCGAGGTGAAAAGTTTAGGTGCTTTGCCGAGACAGTAAACATCTACATGAATATTAGTACAGAGCTACCAACAGTGCTGCATAACTCGGAGCTTCTCGGAGCTTTTAAATGAGCATCGTAAGGGCTCATGGAGTGGCTTGCTTCCTTGATCGTACGAGCAACTTATCCACTTAGATCAGGCAACACTAGCGCAGTTGTCATTTGCATGAGTCTTACATGAGTGCTTCCGTCTCGTAAGAATAGTATTGTTCTGTGGCTTCCGTGCTTCGGAGATCGGAGAGTGTTTGCTTCGTTTTCTGACAGCTTGATGGGATGTAAAACCATTTTTCGCATGACCCTTTCAAAGCGATGGGATTGCTTGTTTTGTAACTACTTGTTATCTTATATGTAGTGCATCCAAACATAAAACTTTACTTTTATTTCTTAGTTCGAGCCTTTGAGATGTGTAGACTTGTTAATGCGTACCAGGTAACTTTTAATGGGCAGAATGAGAATGTTTTAATAAGCAGTCTCTCTTAGTTTGTTTTCACGGCTTATTTTAAGTTGCTTATTTGGCACTGAACTGGATTTGTTGCTAACATTTGTAATAAAAGGAATGCGTGTGGATGCAAAGTGTTTGGAAAAGGTGAGGAACATCTCTTTCTATCTTAATATTTTTATCAAGATCGATCTTGGGTTTATTCTATCACAATAAGATTTATTGTTGATAAAACTACCAAAAGTTTGAACGTAATGTACTCTCAAATAAGTGTAGTCGTGGTATTTTTGGACTATTTACATTTGGATCGTATTTTTCGCATGTCATGTATCTGTTTGTAAAGGTAGGTTTGTGTTTGTTTAGGAGCAAAGCTTCACTTGAGAGGTTGTGGTTCTGACGCTAAGTTTCGCCTGACCGCAGTATTCCACCCCACTGATCCCAAGCTGTCACACAAATACCAAATTTCTCACTAAACCTTCGACTGCTTTGTAATTCAGCAAGCGTACGGAATGTCAGTATTTGAAATGAACAAATGTATTTGATAATTATATAGGTATCTAAAGTCCTCACAGTTGAGAGAACACGTCCTGATATCTCGGAAGGGTAGGTCTGACGAGGGTTCGAGTACCTGTTTAATCTTTATTCCTGAAGAAGTAAAACGCTGGCAGTAAAATTTTAGGAGTACCTACCTACTGTCCAAAAATGTATATTTATGGAAAAATATCCGTCGTGATCAATATTTGAGGCAAATCTTAGGGCACTCGTAAATAGGTCAATCAAATATTTGACAGTGGTATAACCCAAAGTTTTGCTTGCCAAATTAACAGCTGCCAAATACTTCAGTGGTCGATTAATCACCGGCCTAGGTAACGAAAATGTATTATGTTATGCGATATTAATAAGTTCAAAATAAACCTAAATAATTTATATTGCATATAGGTATAATCTTTATGAAATTTACCTAACACCTGATAATTATTTTTTTATCTGTAACGTGGTTGTAACGTGTTATGAAATTGGGACAATTAATGAAACCCCGTGTATTCACTATAGTCAAATAATAACTTTAATAACCCTACAAATATAACAAGCAAAATAAGATACACATTACACATAAAACCTTGGCCCGTTCCTCTGGTATTTCGTAATTTTCGAGATCTATTTAATTTCCTTTCATAACAAAGATCGGCAATAGGAAAAGGTTGCTCGGGAAAATAAATTGAGCTTGGATTCATTTCATTCTTCGCTTGACTTGAATTATAAAGAGATTTGGCTAAATCTGATGATATTGGATAGTAGGCATATCTTTTAATTTTACACAATTTGTAAAATTAGTTACGAAAATATTTTTATATATGCATGTTCATATTATACGACTATGAACATGCATATGGCGCACCTGATGTTGCGTGGCACGTCAGGATCGTGCCCTACGATGCATTGTCCTGCGTCCATCAACTTGAAGCATGCAGATATTCAGCCTCACGTGCCAGTAATTTCACCGGCACCCACACACCCTTCGAACCGAAACACAGTAATGCTGCTTTCAGGCCGAAATAGGGATGGTGTTAGTACTTCCCCGAACGAGCCCGTCACAAAGAGCTCTACTACTAAGTATATAAATCTTGTAAGTTAAAAAGCTTTTTATAAAATGTAATATGCTGAAGTTAAGTAAACAAAATGACTCAAATTTGGTTTTTATTTCCCATTTTGGTATAAGTTATGAATAAGTTTTTTCATAATGTTACATTTATATCCAAATAATCTAGACGCAAGTTAGTAGTACTTAACAAAACCTCCATTGTTTGAGTGTCTTTGTGAAGTTCTTTAAATGATATTCCGTGGAGTATACCTACTTGAAAGTCGGCTCTAATTAAATCTTTTTTCTTCTTTTTGTTTTTAATTTACGGCTGACTGCGTTCGCTTTTATTAGAATTCCAATTTCAAAACTTTGAACAACTTAAGGGTTCTTAAATGACCGCTTATTATAATAATGAATCGCTTGGATGGTTTCATTTTTAATATCGTTTAATGAAAATAGATGAAGGCCTGTTATTCACATAGCACGGTTTTTTTTTAAGTGAAAACTTCTTTAGCGGCGTTGAGCACTTTTTCTGTAATGGGTATAAAATCTTAAACTCGCGTCAGCGCGTCAGGACACGTGACCTGATCGAAAAAGCGTAAGACGGATGGAGAGTAGACAGCTATCCCCTCTCTACGGCGCGGCGAAAATGTATGCCTGGGCCTACTGTTTCGTTTAGGCAGCGCAGGGCGCTTGCGCGAATGTTCGTGTATGTTACAGCGTGCCAAATAACAAACAAGCCCCCCCTAACCATTCCAAAATATCAAACATGCTCAACGTTAATAATCAAGTTTTCACTTCTGCCGGCACTCCCGGAGTGCAACCCGTATTTTTTTTCAGATTTTCCGGTGGTGTTAATGTTTCATTTTATGATTAAGGGTCATAAAAATTTGGTTAGTTTACAACTAATATTTAATTTGTACCCTATACTCCAGAGTTTCCCGGAAAAACCGGAAGTCCGATGCATATTTGATAACCCGATCACTAATAGGAAAAGTTTCTGAGTAGTTGGGTCCAAAATATAGAGCAGAGATCACACACGCGTCGGCTCTCTCATTCATTATTCAGCTATCGGCCGCCACACGGCTACTGCCGATTTTAGATCGGGAGTTGGTTGGTGATTATTTTTACACGTCATGCTGAGGGTGGTGGGTCAGTTTGCATGACAAGTACTTTAGAACATATCACTACAAATTAAGGTCACAACACCACTATTTTCTAACCATTCGCACCTCAAAACACAATTTAAGATGAAACAAGTAAGTATAACTTGTACCTTGTTTTACAAAATGCAATGCATGATGTGTTATAATAGCTATCAGTCTAAAACGTGTTTGCAATAATTTGATGTAAGAAAACTATCACTTCCTTCCTGTTTTCTCATACTATCAGCTTCTAACTCGATTCTTATAATGGAGATTAAGTGTTTTTTGACATTTCTTCCCGGGTGGCTGCGGTCGTTGCCACTTCGTTACGCCTCATTGCTTATCTGATAAATTAAAATGGATAGTCTTAGTACACTAATGGATAAAGTTGGCTGTTGATAGATTATTTATTGATACGGATACGGAAAACCCGTAGTTTCTTGCCCGTTTTTCTAAGGTTTGGTCAACTGAGACTAGGGCCAGGCTCACCAAGCGATCATTAGTATCAATATCATCATCAACTTTTTGTTTTTGACTTTGAAAATTATAGGTACAGTCAGTATCTAAAGTAGATTGTTCCCATATTATTATTAGCTTTGCTTAGTTACAGCCTTGCTCACATCTAAGCGGTATGCGATGGCGATCAGTGGAACACTGTCAGATATGACCACAGAGCACCAAACACGCTTTTGCTTACGCAAAATAGAGGGAGCATGATGACTTATTACTAAGAGAACCAGTGTCGCCAAACTCATACACGTAAAAACAAACACACATGGAAATAAAAGTTATGATTGGTCGAAAAAAACGTTAAAAAGGACCTAAAACCAAAAAAATAATTTAATTGATAATAAACCTTAAAGCTATCGTGACATGGTTCTAAACTTAATAAAATAAACAGTGCTAAAATGAAATTCTACTTACCAACAGATGGCAGCTTTCATTCAGTATTTTTTTCTTTTAGTCTCTATTTAATTGTAATAAGATTGATAATACAATGGCTGTTACTTGATTGACAACAAAACAAAGCTACTTGACGCTAGATGGCGTTATAGAAAACAATTCTGTTAGTCTTTATCCACAAGGTATAAGATTCATAATACAATGGCTATTACTTGACATAGCCACTCACTTAGTGATGTGCCAATGCGGATGCAAGACGAATGTATCGACATCGATGATTACCTACCTACTTCTTCTTCTTATCGTGTCACTGATTCTTTCGAACCAAGTGTGGTGAAAGGATTTTAAGTGCGCCTCGAAGAGGCTTCGTGCACTTGACACATATTTTCGAACTTTTTAGGTTCTACGATATGCCGGTTTCCTCACGATGTTTTCCTTCACCGTTTGAGAGCACTGGCATAGTGTACATAAATTTTTGGGCAGAAAAACTCATTGGTACACGACTGGATTCGAACCCACGACCTTAGGATCGGAAGGTGGGGCCGCTACCACTAGGCCACCAGCGCTCTACTCACCAGCGCTCCTACCTACTGATGTGTAACGATCGGTAGCGCGTCAGGTTATATTTGTGGTGGTTGAAATAAAAAGCTTTTCTTATCTTTCTTTCTTTATTTACACAATCAAAGGTTTAAAATTATATTCTATTGTAAATACTTGAAAAATATTAACAATCAAGCGAGCGAAGATCTTATTGGTAAGTTAGGCAATTTTGTTCATTAATTTTATCAAATTTATTGATTATAATCACACTAATATTAACATATTACCTATAATAAAATGCAAAATTTTGAATGTTTGGATGGATGAATGTTTAGATATACTATTTTGTTCCGCTCAACAACCACTTAATCGATTTGGCTGAAATTTAAAATAAGGAATAGATAATGACTGGGAATAGGACATAATTATGCTTCTTTCTATCCAGGTCTCACCCGAGTGAAGCCGCGGGCGGAAGTATATATATATATACTTATATATATATATTAATATAGTAATATATATAATAATATATATAATATATATAATATATATAATACTAATATAGTATATATATTTATACCATCCACTAGTTTAGATACGTTTCACTATATTTCAATTTTACATAATCTTTAACGTCATTAATATAACAAACACCATAATAACCAGAAAACACAAAATTTTTAGAGTTGGTATGGCAGTGGCAACAATATATTTATATCCACTTTTTTTTGTCATAAAATCTTCGTCCCTAAAGTGCTCTGAGCAAATGGTGCTTGATTTTGAAGGAAACCAATTTTGTTTTCCGGTTGCATTTATCCATTGATTTTTTATATCTGGTGCCTTGGGAAAACTGAAACCAGAAGATATTATGTAATTTCTTCAAAATATTTCTGTAATCTATCTATCTGACTATCTGGGCAGGCACCATAGGCATTGAATAAGAATAAAGAAGTAGAATTATAAATACATTCAGAATGAAATCACCACTATAGCATAAAAAAAATCAATGCCATACAGTAACTACATATTTACATAACCAATAAAGTATTCGATAACACGTTCATCAGTTTATTGGGGTACAGCTCTAATTGAGTAGCGAAGATGAGATTTTTAGAAACGCGACCTTAACAAATATCGTTCACAGTCTATTTTTGCTTGACGGTTTTTCATGTTAAAAAACCAAGCAAAACCGCTATAAAATAATAAAATATTGCTTACCGGTGATACGATATGCCCCCATTAGTTAAATTTTTGGTTCGGCTATCGTTTTTGCACTCCAAAACCGCACAATACGGCATTTTTTTATTTTTTTGTATTTTTCTTAGTTACGTTTCTTCTGACAGACTTCAAACACGACTAAACAAAGGAGGGCTTGAAGTCGTGGTACTCCGCGTAATTGAAGCGTGAGAAGGTCGTCTACATACTAGTTCCATTACTTCTTTATTTCGTGGATATGACAGTGATATTTCACAGCGTTTCACTGATCGCGGCATTGCCTAGATGTGCGTAAATATGGCTTTAAAAGTCAGAAAGATATTCTGCGTGAGAAGATCAAACTTTCAGGAAAACCCGTAATTTTAGACTATAAGTACCTCTAGACTATAAGCGCCTCTTTGAAATGAAATATATTTATTTGTAAGTATGGTACAATTAGGTCGTAGGGTATGTAAAAAAATACTGAATAACATACTTCGCCGGAGACCGATTTAAATCATTTCAATGATCAGAATTAATGACACGAAAGCAAGGAAAAAAAAACACAAATCATATTATAACATCCAAAATAATAACAAAACATGAAAAATATACGAAACATTTACACAAAATGAAAAAGACAGGAAAAGATTCTGATTTAGTAATCTTTTACGATCATTACACGTTTCTAAGAAAATACGGGCAGAGACAAAAACAAGATATCTCTTGGAGATTAATACCCATAAATCTTAATGCCGGTGGATTGTGAAAAACGACCCTTATTAAAGGAGAAGTACATAAAAAGCCCATAAAAATAATGGCAAAGGCGCAAGTGGAACGCCCGCTCTCGAAAAAAGTCGAGACCTGATCAAACATTGAGGTCTTCTCGTTTAAAGTAATGAAAGTCTTGTTGATTTATTCTAATTATAAAAAGCTAGCGTTCTAGAAAAGACTTGATTTATATCTTTCAATAGAGAACGTGGCCTCATGGAATGAGGATCTCTTGAGAAAGTCACAGATTTTTTTTACTGTTGTTTAATCCAATATAGATACATATATGTATGCATACATTTGACTTTCAATTAATTTGTAAAATGTACAAAAAACAGTTGAGCTATCTGCAGACCGTTACAAACGATCTACAGATAGCTCTACTGATCCAAATCAGAAATTCATTAATTTTTAATTAATTTGTCACATTTTGAGTTTAGCGAAATCATGTCTTCTCAGTACCGGTTCACAAACGTATCCTTTTTATTATAAATAATAAATCAGTAAAAAGATAACATTTCTTCTCACTTCAAACATTTGTTTTGCCCAGGGGGATTGGGACGTAAGGCCTGATGCGCACACCTAGGTTGCTGGCGATGGCAGTGAACCGCTGTCAAATTTGACAGCGTTTCATTGATCGCCATCGCCAGCGACCTAAGTGTGCGCAGGCCTTTACACGTTCGCTAATACGCTCGACCGTTTCAATCAGTTTCTTGCAACATAAATGGCTTAAACCTTATCATATACTTTTTAAATTTTACAACTCCGCAAGCTTTTTAAAAGTACGAAGTTTGCCAAAAAATAACGAGATACGGTTAAAAATATTATGAAACAGAAAAGCTGGTGGATTTCAACTTCGTCCAATTTACTGTGCCAAGTAAGGCTTGCGGGCATCGATATCGTACAGAGCCGCAGATCCAATTGAGCCACTTCCGATGCGTTTCATAACTCGATAAACACTAAGAGGATTGAGTTCTGCCATCCATGTGTCTGTTTTGTACTACCACAGATAAGATAATACTATACTAGTTGTACTACGCAGCGTAATAATTTAACCAGAACACTGCGGTGAGTGCCTATTTATTTTTTGTATGCCCTCTTTAATCACATAACATATTCCTAATATTATGATAAAAATAAAAAAACAAAGAAAACCGATATTTCGTCTACACAAACCATCTCTAAAAACATTCTTCTTCGAAATGAAAACTCAGGAATTTATTTATTTTCTTGGATACGACGTGTAAATCCGTTCAGCTTTTACAAATGGACCGGAGCAATGCAAACACTATAAAAAAAAACAATTTAAAATCAAAGTAGCTTTAGGCGGATTGTACCTACTTCAAAGTGATCCTTGAGATTCTAGTTCTACTGTATAAAGACGTGATATACCTAATACCAAATCCGTCCGATCGGTTTACTTGGATTTATCCCGGAAGAACGATATCTCAGAGGCTCGATATCAAAGTTTACAAACATACCTTAAGTTTACCTTAAGTTTACTAACACCCAAACACGGAACACCATCCTTATATTTTTATAGTTTAATAGGTGGTTTCATCACACAAACTTTTAACCTCGGTCAAACCCATAGTTTGTAGATTGTAGCGCACATAAATACTTGCAAGACATCCTTGAAGAATTCAACTCAAAGAGATTTGTGCTTATCACGGCAGGATCAGTATAGGCCTTTATGTAAAACAATTTACATAATTTGCGAAGCGTCGACGCAGCGCGCTTGTATCAGCGGATTATGACGTTTACCTGCCCTATTTTGCTGAGTTTTAGCAAAATATATTTTAGATATTCACAAGTATTATGTAAATATTGATGTGGGTTGACGGTTAAAGGATGGTCAAATATACATATTTAGAACACGTAATGACTTTTGGTTGAATTCTTTGAATATATTAATACATACTACATATAAGACATATGCCGGAGATCCTAAGAAACACAGCTCATTATGTTTGAAAAAAATAGGCGAAGCCCCGTAATAATAATATAAGCTGAAAAAGAGATCACGTAGTACATGCCTTGGGTACCTATCTGTCTAATGGGCTCTTAGTTAATTTATTTTAAGTTTAATGTACAAGAGTTGTATTTTCATCATGTATCAATTCTGGGTGTTAATTTATAAAAAAAAACCTGTCAACATGAATTTTATGTCGATAATTAATTATACTTAGATTATCAATCCAATCATGACTGTGGCGATCAATAAAAAGCCCGAGTGAGCTTGCCTTGAGCTTGAGAGAGGTTTAATAAACCTCTCTCAAGCTCAGTCTCCAGGGTATCCAGGGTCTCTCAGTCTACAGTCTCCAGGGCCTTCCGTCATAGATATAACGTACGTAGTATTGCCGGTAACGTCGGATAAATGTTGTTTTATTTATCATATATGTACTTAAACTTCGATTTTTTTACCCGTAAATAGAGTTTCTTTCTTACAAAACTCTTTATCCTGAGCACCTGAATTTCCTGTACTGCTGACTGCTGCTTCATAATTTTTGAATATCTCTCCTCTGTCCTCTCGGAAATCTTGGAAATAGATAGAAATACTATTTTGGACAATACGCTAACAAAATGCTTCCATTTTTAAAAACCATTAGAAATTATTTCCTTTTTTTATCGAATCAATATTCTAGCAATACCAGCCAGTAACTAACTTATTCGGTCAATTTTTTTCCTTCACTATTTGATTGCCCTACGTATGGAGCACCCTCTTCATTCAACCCATTTTATTAAAGTTTAAACTCAAATACTTGCTTCAACAAAATGTGCCTCTAAAGGAAAACCTTATGAAGTTTATTCAAGTAATATTGATAAGCTCCCCTCAAGAGAAATTGAGTTGAAGTTGCCGCCCGCGAGCCAACTCGAGTGAGGTGGCGTGAAAGCGCTTCTCAAATATTGACTGTGCGGTCGGTGCTTCAAACTTGCGGATTTCCTCGTGCTATATAGTACCATAACTTTCATATTAATGCTCTAGGGAAAGTGATAAACTTGTTATAGGCTAGCCTTTTGCCGTGGCGTGGTCTCGATCACTGACTTCGCATTTCTTTGCATTTCATTGACAGCGTTTCAGCTGAATAGTGCATTTGACGCTATTATCATCACCAGAGATGTTAGTTGCCGAAGGTTTCTACGTCATCTTTTACACATCTGATTGAGCAATAGGAACTTTGCTGATATATAAATTCGCTTATCTTTTATCATTTTTATTATCTTAGCAGTATAAATGTTCCTTATTTGGTCCCTAATAGTATAGGATCCCTAGAAGAAGGACCTTCACCGAGCTGGTTATTTAATGAAACGTATTTTATATTTAATTAAACATGCCAATAAATATATTATATATGGGTTGCCTATCAAATTTCAGTCCAGGATATGATTAATTAATAATTTAAAAAAAAAAATGTTTTTTTAACTTTCCACCGGTTTGTTTATTAGACAAATTCTATACCAAAGTATAGACCCCATAGAATATGCAAACGTTAGGTTGCCTATTTTTTTCCGGTCACAACTCTCGGGTAGCCAGGTATAAACAGGAAAATCGATACTAGCATTTTGCACTGGTATGTTTATTGAATAAAAATACTGGGGTCTATACTTTCGATTGGTATAGAATTTGTTTAATAAACAAACCAGTGGAAAGTTTTTTTTTTTTTTAAATTATTAATTAATGATAATTATCCTGGACTGAAATTTGATAGGCAACCCATATAGAATATATTTATTGGCATGTTTAATTAAATATAAAATACGTTTCATTAAATAACCAGCTCGGTGAAGGTCCTTCTTCTAGGGATCTTAGACTATAAAGACAGGTTTTTTTTACTGCTGTAAAACTTATTGGCATTGAAACACGTTTCAATTTCACTTTATTCAACTTTATTCCAAAACCTATAAACAACTACAGGGGTAAGTATTCGTATGAGTAGAATAGCAAAAAGTTGTTTTCTAAGATTTCATAAATAGGGTGAAAACACAATAGTATTGGTCTACGACAAATTTTTGCACGTCTTGCTTCACAGAAATTTAAAATATTGGAACCATTTTCACTTAAGGCTGCCTGTGACCAAATCAATTAGAAAATGTTTTCACCCTAGAAGTTCATAGATTACATGCACATAATTCAGTATTATTATGAGGTTTATTTATATAAACTAAATGTGATGAAGGTAGGTTAACAATACAAAATATTATCCTATTCTTAGTCTCTAAATGATATGGTCTGTGAAGGATAATGTCATGTAACTAATTTCTATGATTATTGTAAGAATTGTATCTCTATAGTGATTTGGTGGCATGACTTATTTCTTTGATCGTCTAGAAAATAAATAATTTCTAGCTACGATTATTACCTATACTGAAGTGAAATACATACCTAGTACTATTAATTACGAATTGACTAAGTTACATTTTTAATTTACTTGGAATATATGTAATTCAAACCAAACTAAGCCAAAGACATGAAGCAACTTATTCAAATAATGCGATATTACAACAAAAACACACAGTGCGTTATGATCCTGCAGACTTGTAACTTGATCCTGTGCAAAGTTTCAGGGTGAAGTTAGCCGTTATGCTCTGTTTTCTACCACTGGCTGATGCTTGCTTGCACGCACTGTTAGGTGTGCCTTTGTTGATTTTATCAGCTAAGTGCATTGTGCAATCTCAATAATTGATAACGTGACTGTGACTTCCTATATCTAATTGTATTAGATTTCAGTCATCTATTACTTCCTATCATGGCAGTAAAATTAAGCACTTAGCCTAATATGCGAAAAGGGTTGAATTTTCGATTCTGTTGTTGAGGTCTCCTAGTTCTAGGTGGCCGCGGCACTGGCTCGTATGCTCCGGATAGGAGAGGCGAATCATCATCAATAATTTCTTCTATGTCAGTTGGGTTCGTTTCTAGTAGATCATGGACTCCTGTATTATTAAAATCATTTTTTTCTGTAGATGCATTAGTTTCTGTTGCAGCTGAGACGGAATGTTTATTAGTAAGCACATGAGTAGTGGTAGTTTTATCAATGTCGTCACTAGCAACTTCATAACTGTTATTAAAAAATGACGTTGTAGTCATTGTTGCTGGCAGTTCAGTAATTTCAGTTTTGTTGATTATTATTGGCGTAATAGTCACTGGTATGATAGACTCAGCTTTAGCTGTTATAGTTTCAGTTGTAGTGGAATGATACAATGTGGTATTGTTTATTGTAATCGGATCTTCTGTAGCATTAACAATTGATAAAGTTACTTGAACAGTAGTAGGTGAAGTTTCTTGGTTAGCCTTGGATGTACTGTCAGGCTTTTCAACTTTAATACTTTCCATAAAATTTGTTTCCTTTGGAGCTATAGACGGCAAAGAAGTAGAATATACACCCGGTTTTTCTGTATCATCTCGAAAAATCGGCATTTTGGTAGTAATTTCAAAAACAGTAGTATTTACAGTAGGGTCATCATTAGAAATGACAGTGATTTTAATCACTTCATGTTCCATTGAATTATTGTCCACAGGTTTTAAATTTGGAAGGGGTGAAGAATTTTCTTGTGATGCTATAGGAATACTTAACTTGTCGTTTACTAAAATGTTTTTCTTAGTTATCGTTTCAAGTTTAGCTACGTCACCTGTGTAACGAGAAGTTGCTGTATTTTCTTCACTGGTAAGAGGAGCATCCTTTAACATAACTTTGAGATCCATTGCAAAATCTTCATCTATTTTATCTTGATATTTAGAATGATATTTTAAGGTTATAGCTTTGCTTTCTTCCAGTGTAGTTATTGGGTTCTGTGTTGAATCTGCTGGTTTATTAACTCCGCTTGACTTGGGTTGCCACATTTTGCCTGCAACTTTTTCTTTGGATTCATGATACTTTTCATTCACATATTTTTTAGGCACGTGTGACTTCAATATATTTGATTTTGATTCTGTTACTTGATTCGGTTTAACTGGAGCAATCAAAGGTTTATCCGTATTACTATTTGAATTTTCCGATTGCAATGTGTTGCTAGTTTCAACGAATAAAGAATGATCAGCTTGAATATGTTTACTGAATTGCTTTTCAGCTAGTTGCTGAGCATGCTTTTCTGCTAAAGAAAGAACGGTCATATCGTCATTCATTCTAGATTTTGCCATGACTAGTGGCGGAATAAAATGGTCAGTGGGTTGTGTAAAAATGTTATCGACATTGCCTACTCGGGCTATTTCCTCGTGTAACATCTTATGCTGCATGTGTCGTGCATCTTCTAGTTTTTCAAGCTGTTCGTCTATCAAAACGTTACTATCATCAACAAGCTTTGGAATGAAGTTACTTTGAATATTATGATCGTCACCTGCTCCTAAATTGATATCTTTACCAAATGAAACTTTATTAAAATTGTTCATGTCAGTGAATTTAGTAGGAGATTTGTAATGTATTTTAGACTTAATATACTGTGGGATTGAAGTAGCGGTAACAATTATAGGTTGATTAACATCGATTTCGTGTTCAGCCGTCGTATTTTCCTCAGTGGTAGTATCACTTGCTGTATTTGGATCAGCGCTAGGATCTGCAGTAGCCGGCTCGTTTGTGCCTATCGAGGTACTAGATGTTTCTTCTTCATCGGCACACGATAGATCTTTAAGCAGGCCTTCACGTTTCTGAAAACAAACATGATATTGATACTTGCACATTTGTCTTATACTAGTCGTTAAATTTGCTTGAAAGAGTAGTTACCACATATCCAGTGCATTGCACTCGTTTCACTCCAGCCAGGCCGCAGTCTGCGTTGAGCTGGACAGCCGCACTTTCAGGTAGGTAGAGGATGGTAAGTGCAGGAAGTTCTTGTACCATGCATCCTTCGTTGCCCAACGCCCATTGAGGTACTAGTGTAAACACATAAAATATGGAGGTTACAAAATTCACAGCATGTAAATATCAAAAATAATTATTTGTAATAAAAAAGAAAGCTTTTTGACTTTCTGACTCTCAAACACTAATCAGTGAAGGTTATATTGCGTATATAGTTATCTCACTTCATACAGTTCCAGAACAAATACCAATGACTCACCTGGTAATTCACAAATGAATGACGCCACCGTAGGTCCACCACACGCCCTAGCCTCCCAACGATAGTCGGCAGCAGGGTTAGCAGCGGCGCAAAGTGGGGCGGAGCGCGTGTCTGGAGCCGAACTCCAGTATCCATCGCCACTCAGCCCACGGTAGTCTCTGCAAAGAAATAAACAGCAATAACCACATTAAAAAATAATCACTTATTTTTAGAAATCATGTATAACGGTTGTAAACTTGCTAAGAATCTTTGTATCATCATTACGAGTAATAATTATAAAATGTAAAATTTTCAGAAGCGACAATGTCAAATTAGGTTTTTGAACTAAACTGTTCAACAACATTTACTAAGATTGTTTATTTACATTATTAATTTGCTCAAATTGAAGTTGAGCTCAAATTGAGCTATGACCAAAAACCAGTTTAAAAAAAGTATCGCTTAGCAAAGCAAATTAATAATCTTCAAAGAACTCTTCGTAGTTTTAAGACTTCATTTAACAAAACGGATAAATTGAGAGAAAACTGTTATAAATCACTGACTTTTCTTTAAAACAAAACGGTTGAACTTTGCACGTTTCCCTACCATAGTTAAGCAAGTTGATTGTTGGATCACTATACATAAATCAAAGGCATAACTTCTTCTTCTTATCGTGATATTGGTTCTTTTAAACCAGTGTGGTGAAAGGATTTAAAGTGCGCCTCAGAAAGGCTCCTTTCGTGCACCAATGATAAAGGCATAAGAATTTGTAAGGTATACTTACGTCCAAGTAAAGTCTCCATCAGGGTTGCTGCGGATGAGGCCTACCCAAACAGAACTAGTTATGTCCAGTTCTCTTAGGTAAGCTCGAACTGCATCATACTGGGCCGTCGTGTCCACTGTAACAAACAATGTTTACAAGATTATACTAAGAGCCTGTTCGGTAAGCAGTCGGTTCTAGGTCTTAGCGTCTTCAGGGCACTCCATCACCAACTTCCATCAGCATGGGAAACACTTTTGTGTTGGCATAAAAAACAAAAGCAGCCTGATTAGAAAACAACAATCCCTAAAGGCCTGCGCACACCTAGTTCGCTGGCGGTAGCGATCAGTGAAACGCTGTCAAATATCGCTGTCAAATCTCAAATCTGACAGCGATATTTGACAGCGTTTCACTGATCGCTACCGCCAGCGAACTAGGTGTGCGCAGGCCTTAAATACGAACATCAATATGTCAAATTGGCAAATTCATCATCCGCACTTGGTGTGCGGATTGGTTTTACGCAAGTAGGCCGCCGGCGGGCACTTTTTGCGTGACGCTTGACACGTTTAGATTTTACGACACGCCGGTTTCCATGTTTTCCTTCACCGTTTTAGAGTACATATATTTGGCATATTGCACATATATTTTTCGACAAAAAACTCATGGGTACACGACTGGATTTCAAC
Source organism: Thera obeliscata (assembly GCA_947578465.1). NCBI lineage: Eukaryota > Metazoa > Arthropoda > Insecta > Lepidoptera > Geometridae > Thera > Thera obeliscata. Next base: position 4,482,180 of record OX387924.1, read on the forward strand.
CCACGACCTTCAGATCGGAAGGCGGGGCCGCTACCACTAGACCACCAGTGCACTACGTCATAAAAATAAGTACTCATTCGCTGGTCTTTGAAAAGGTTCTAACTTGTAATTTCTACAATGTAAGTTTACTTAGCAGCAGATAGAGAGAAATTTAATTAAACTCCACCGTGATTGTGGTCACAACTCCGCTGAATCTTACTTATGTAAAGTGGACAGTGTGTCCTCGAGAAGTGCCCTCCGGCCTCAAGTATTGAGCTACAGTCCTACAAGAGCAGGTTGGACTGTTAAACAATTATTAGCCTCCAGCAATCTTGCTAACATGAGCTTCAAACCATCGCATCGGCGCGGGCTAATTAAATTTAAGCAGTCAAAAGATGTCGGGTGAAAGGAAGGTAATTGTTTGAAATTAATTTACTACATATATTATTGCGTAAAATAATACTGCATAATATTTTATATTCTATAGATGATATTGATGCGATAGCGTGAGTGGAATTCAGTTTGAATTAATTAAATCTGGCGGCTGTATAACAGCTAATTTCACTGTATCGAGTACACTCAGATCCGAGTAATAATTATTTAATTAAAAACCCGTGTTTGAACAACCTCTCACTGCTTCTTTCATTTGTCTAACAAAGTATGTGAATTTGAAAAATTCTGCTAAGGAAACAAAAAAAATACCTAGGCGATGTAAGTAAAATACCGCTTTGGGCTTAGTCTCAAATAAATGTAGGGGTATCTAAAATTCCAATGCACATTTCAGTAGACACTTCCGTCAATAGGTACATGTTCTCGTACACACGAGTAGCATTCTCGCGTTGGTCCGAGTCTGAACAATACATTATTCTGGAGAGAAAACCTTTGGAAACCAGTAAAACCGTCTATTTTCCGGAAAGAATATCAACATTCACACATTTATTATTCAAGTGAGACGTTCAGGGCAGTTTCCTATTGGTATTCGACTACCCAGTTTGTGTTTGTATTTCCTTTCCATTTCAGATGAATAATACAATGCGTTTTTAGTAGAAAAATAAGAATAATTTAATTTTAAATGAGTAACTAAAACTTTTAATTATACAATCTCCGATAACTATGAGTGGAAAGTAAAGTTACTTCTATCATTCATGGGGATCATAGACGTGAGTGAACAACATTTCATATTTGTTTTTAGTGTTGACTTTTTATGAGTACCTAGAATTGGTATAGATTTAGGCTCAGAATAAAATAGTTCCACTTGAATTAACCAGTGGCTAGTAAATTCATTAATAACATCATCGAAGAAAACCAGGTTGCGTTTAAAAATCTTGTGTACCAATGATTTAAAATATATTCCTCTCTTATGGCACAAAGCACCATTATCCCACTTAAGCCCAGACACGTCAAGTGCATGAATAACGTGAGATTAAGCATGAGACAGCACCTCGCAATGCTCGTGAGGGGAGACAGCTGACGTCACGATGCTCGTGAGGATAGGCAGCTGTCTAGAATGTCTCTTGCTGTCGATGTACAGCTACTTGGTAATACTTTGGCTGCTACTAATGAAACAAGATCGTTTTGAACTCACGCGACGGCGGGCGGAGTTAGTTTTGGTTCTGAATTTACAAAGGCAGAAAAAAATTAAGTTAAACTACATTATCTCAAACACATTGGTAGCATCTTTTGGTCTCTCTTCCCTCACGTGCTTTACACGTCACGTACGACGACTGAGCGTTGATTGGCCATTTTAGAAACTGACTCGTTATTTTACAAAGAATTCTTGTGATTCGAAGTGTGCTTTGGCACGAACACTTTTTATGGATTCAAGCTTCGTCGTAGATAGTCGAAAGTCGATGCTACGTGCGATGTGAAAATCCTTTTTGAAAATGCCGTAAATTGCCTTGAAAAAATAAATAATCTGAGGTTTTTGTAGGTAAAACCTTTGATGCTACGTTAGAAACTTAGGCCAATCAAAATCACGTAGGGTGTTATTAATAATCCTGGCGTAGCGTTGGACTAGTTAATCCGTGTTTTGTCACATTTGCTCGAGTTGACAATTGCATGTCAATGCAAGAGACAAAACACGGATTAACTAGTCCAACCCTACGCCAGGATTATTAATAAGACCCGTAGAGTATAGTAAAATAGTGGTTGACTATTTCTAATAAAATTCACATTATAAATTTCGTTTAAACTTAAATTCCACTTGGTAGGAGAATAAATATCATGATACGATCCCCGGTGTAGGTACGAATGGCGTCAAATGTAGTTATTGGGATCCCGCAGGCTAAATTGCGGCTGGCTCGACGCTTCACAATCTAATATAAATTTCCCGATGCCTGTTCTGGCGAATTTTGGTGTTATGGCGCTGGATTACGGGAATACAAGGGTTACAAGGGTTTTATGATTGTACTTGGGTCTGCAAATTAAAGCATTAGGGGGCTGTTATTTCGTTTTCTGTTAGATATAATGGTATATTTAAAATTTCGAGTCGTCCATTTGATAACTGTTATTATTGAATACCGTGGCAAAATATAGATAAATGTTAAAAGTGGGACTCAAGTAAGCTCTTAGAAAACTTAAATGTTTGAGAGCCATGATAGTCTGAACAGTACATAATACAACACACACTTTTTTATTGGAATTTTCACGTATTTACTCGTAGTAGAAGGAAACACCGAACCCAAGGGCAAAACACTTGTGAGTCGAAAGATTAAAATAAATATATTTTGTGGACGATCCACAGAGCTATCATGTACTATGGGAACCAGAAAACTGGCACAATACTGAAATACATTTCTTTGAAAATACATAAATATCTACATAGAATATCTAGACAGGGAACAAGAATCTATGTTCACCACACAAATATTTATTTTCGGTGGGATCGAACCCACGTCCTCCAGGACAAGGCAGAGCTACTGCCAACTCAGCTATGAAGGATGATCCGTTACAAATATAATAAAACATCCACAATGAAATAAGTGGCAAGCGGCAGGACAGTTAAATGGCATCACAAATATTGACTTGGTTGCGAAAGATTTCTCTTGCGATCTCGCGGCTTCGGTACAGGCAAGGAAAACTTAACATTCTCCTTCATGTTAGGTATGTTGTATGCAATATTCTGGCGATTATTTTGACCAGTACCAAGTACTCTATACCATGTTTATAAGACTTTGTATAGAGGAACTGACCAGTAATCCTTCTGTCCTACCAAATAATTCATGGATGGTGGTCAAATGTCAGTCATGATCATGAATGAAATAATTTATTTGATTACAATTATTGAATTAATTTTTATTTATAGCTATTATTATTTATTTATTGCAGTGCAAACGAGGGAATAAAAGGTTTTTTCTGCGAGTGTACATCCTACGCTCGGTTTGGCACCACGCCAGTTGACTATCGCATTTTATAAGTATATAAAAGTTTCAGAGGCTATACTGCAAGTCTTTGAGACCCGTTATTTCTTAGGGGGAACGGCCAACGTCACGTCTTAGAGCCAAGGTGCTTTCTAGAGTTCGTATTATAAATTCCAAATTAAGTCGACATTTAAATTTACCCCGAGCAAAAATAGCCCAACTTTTCTACGGTTGATGCTATATTATGAGATAAATATTAACTGAAAATATATTAACGGAGCGTTTAGGATAACAAATTTTGTGATTCTACTCAAATCATTCCAGACGCACGCTAAGAATAAAAATAAAATATCAAGTTATTTCATGTATGCCACATGTGCTATTTATTATTCTCCGATAGAGAAACTGTTATGAGTTCCAAGGATTTATCAATATTACCTATTCTCCGTCTCTATGACGCTAGCTATAACCCAATCAATATCAGAAGTAATAAAAAGACTTACTTCTGCTATTGGTTAGTTTACTTGTTTCTACCCTACTTTTAGCAAATTCGTTTTCCCTCAAAAGAAAATACATTGGGAGAAAAGTTACCGACAAAATCTGAAGCAAGAGCGAACAAAGGCTTATTGCTCTGATGTTATTGTATTTTTAGCATTTATATCCTACTAGCTTCCACTCGCGTCTTCGCTTGAATGTAAATAAGACCTGGAGATAAGACATACCTACCCTATCAATACTTACGTATTATTATTAATATTACTGTTGCTATATTCAAAACAAATTCAAAATCTGTCCGGTTGTTATGGTACATAACTGACTAAATCATGGATAATCGCTATATCGCTATCGCATGCTTACATTTGCTTGGTCTGGGCATAACTATTTGCGAGATTTTTATAGGTATAAGACCAGTTTTTGTATAACCATTTGACATTGACAGCTATCCGGTTTACGCCTCTTCACGGTATCGCAAATTTCCTTTTTGTGCCACCCTGCCGTAGTTTCCTGTTGTTTGACACTTCAAAAGAGCTGTCAATCACCTCGGATTTTTAATAAGACGAAGCTCGCTGACGTTTACTGTGTTGTCAGTTTTTGATGAAATAAAAATAGTTTTGTGACAAAGTGATTGAAAAAACTCCTGAATGAATGTAATTGCCTCGTTTTTCAAGTGAATAGTTAGTGTGCCGATTTTGACTTGACGTGCCCGGTTGAGGATCTATATCGTTCGCGTGAAACAATATAGCAACAAAATACACAACAATTACCACAAGCACAACGTAACGAAAAACTTTACAAAAACAATAACTAAACAGCGTGAGCGCAGAAAAACATTCGTGCTATCAGACCAGAGGTAAGAAGCCGAATTACAAACAAAAAGGTGACCGACGCGCGTGGCGTCCATCGGTGTTGGCACTAGTCGCCACGCCGCGCTTTGTAATAAACCGTCAAAAAACTGATTGTAATTACATAGGTACTACAAGTAATTTATATCAGAGCACTTTTAACATTTTTTTATACAAATTTCAATATTATTTTATAGTTTGAAATGATTAACAATTCACTCATTGTTCATTCATCTGATTGAACGAGAACTGAACGCAGCACTATATTACTTTAAATATGGCAACATTATTTTACAAAGTGGCATTAGCTACTGTCAGTGGGTATCGTCTAATTAAAAATCCAACGAGACAATTGCACCACATATCGATCACAGAATTTAAAAATTAAAATGAAAATAACGTGTCTACGTGTAATACGTACGTCTATATTCTATAGGTCTTTACGGGACGTATCATTTTATCTTTTCTGCGGGTCAGGCCGATACTTTAAATATGGCAACATTAGTTTACAAAGTGGCATTAGCTACTAGTGTTGGGTAGGACACCGTTTCAAAAAGAGTTTGTATGAGGCCCTCGTTCTTGTACCGTGAGGTGTCACAATGTCATGCTTCAAATGTCATGTCACATGCGAAGTAGTGAGTGTAACTCATTTTGCTCGACTCATTTCATTTGTCATCCAGGATTTTTTTTCATGAACTACTGCTGTTGAGGTGTATTGATGAATGAATGTCATGTCACATGCTCTTGCGAAGTAGTGAGTCTAACTCATTTTGCTCGACTCATTTCATTTGTCATCTAGGATTTTTTTTCATGAGCTACTGCTGTTGAGGTGTCTTGATGAATGTCTCATTATTTATTTCTAGCCTCTCTCTACTCTACATAGTATTATTTACCTATTGTGGGTTACGTTTTAATTCTTTCACTAAAAGTGAGGCGCCTTGCTTGATGAGCAGGTAGATACTACTTATGGTACTTAGATTGAGGAAGCTAAGTACTAGCAATGTAGCAAGCAACGACAAACGAGCTCACATTTCGGTCCCAAAATCCAGGGTCATCCATCTTTGTTTGAAGCTGTGAAGACTACAAAATATGGAATAAGAGTAAGTGAGGCAGAAGATATTGAATATGCAAGAGGAAACGAGACAGAACAAGAAAAAGTTACCATTAGTGAATTTTCGAATATATTGTTGCGGTTATTGACAAATACCTCACGTTGAATTTGGCTGTGTTAATAATATTTATATAGTAATTGTACTTCTGTTTGTTATACAACAATTTATGTATTTAGATTTTAGACCAATAAACGAAGCATCATCATCATGATTTCGTTTTATCTTATACCTACTTAGAGTATTGCAATAACAGTAGGGTGTAGGTAGGTACTAATGTCAAACTACCCGCCAACTCACCAGCACTCGCAGTTACTGTGGAATCCCTAATAGATGGCGTTAGCGTCTATGCGATATTTCATCTACACTTTTTATGTATGGAGTTGTGGTTCTTCTCTCGTAGAGAGTATTATATTCCTAAAATACATCAGCTCACTCACTCCCAAGAATGAAAGATTTATATTTTCCTCTTTCGTCCCGCTCTCGCAAGTGACGCCGCGCGCCGGAAAGAGTATGACAAATATTGTGAGGTGGTGAGGTGGTACATGCATTGAACATGAGGAACGGGACATTTTTGAGTGAATGCTTGTGACAAACGAGGTGCCTCTTGTATGTCCTACTCAACACTAGTCTAATTAAAAATCCAACGAGACAATTGCACCACATATCGATCACAGAATTTAAAAATTAAAATGAAAATAACGTGTCTACGTGTAATACGTACGTCTATATTCTATAGGTCTTTACGGGACGTATCATTTTATCTTTTCTGCGGGTCAGGCCGATACTTTAAATATGGCAACATTAGTTTACAAAGTGGCATTAGCTACTAGTGTTGGGTAGGACACCGTTTCAAAAAGAGTTTGTATGAGGCCCTCGTTCTTGTACCGTGAGGTGTCACAATGTCATGCTTCAAATGTCATGTCACATGCGAAGTAGTGAGTGTAACTCATTTTGCTCGACTCATTTCATTTGTCATCCAGGATTTTTTTTCATGAACTACTGCTGTTGAGGTGTATTGATGAATGAATGTCATGTCACATGCTCTTGCGAAGTAGTGAGTCTAACTCATTTTGCTCGACTCATTTCATTTGTCATCTAGGATTTTTTTTCATGAGCTACTGCTGTTGAGGTGTCTTGATGAATGTCTCATTATTTATTTCTAGCCTCTCTCTACTCTACATAGTATTATTTACCTATTGTGGGTTACGTTTTAATTCTTTCACTAAAAGTGAGGCGCCTTGCTTGATGAGCAGGTAGATACTACTTATGGTACTTAGATTGAGGAAGCTAAGTACTAGCAATGTAGCAAGCAACGACAAACGAGCTCACATTTCGGTCCCAAAATCCAGGGTCATCCATCTTTGTTTGAAGCTGTGAAGACTACAAAATATGGAATAAGAGTAAGTGAGGCAGAAGATATTGAATATGCAAGAGGAAACGAGACAGAACAAGAAAAAGTTACCATTAGTGAATTTTCGAATATATTGTTGCGGTTATTGACAAATACCTCACGTTGAATTTGGCTGTGTTAATAATATTTATATAGTAATTGTACTTCTGTTTGTTATACAACAATTTATGTATTTAGATTTTAGACCAATAAACGAAGCATCATCATCATGATTTCGTTTTATCTTATACCTACTTAGAGTATTGCAATAACAGTAGGGTGTAGGTAGGTACTAATGTCAAACTACCCGCCAACTCACCAGCACTCGCAGTTACTGTGGAATCCCTAATAGATGGCGTTAGCGTCTATGCGATATTTCATCTACACTTTTTATGTATGGAGTTGTGGTTCTTCTCTCGTAGAGAGTATTATATTCCTAAAATACATCAGCTCACTCACTCCCAAGAATGAAAGATTTATATTTTCCTCTTTCGTCCCGCTCTCGCAAGTGACGCCGCGCGCCGGAAAGAGTATGACAAATATTGTGAGGTGGTGAGGTGGTACATGCATTGAACATGAGGAACGGGACATTTTTGAGTGAATGCTTGTGACAAACGAGGTGCCTCTTGTATGTCCTACTCAACACTATTAGCTACTGTCAGTGGGTATCGTCTAATTAAAAATCCGACGAGACAATTGCACCATTTAGCGATCACAGAATTTAAAAATTAAAATGAAAATAACGTGTCTACGTGTAATACGTACGTCTATATTCTATAGGTCTTTACGGGACGTATCATTTTACCTTTTCTGCGGGTCAGGCCGATTAATAGATGAAAGGATATCATAGGATTCAAGCAAGCTTTCTCCTCCAAAATCGTGTCATACTGCGTCGAACGTAGTAACCTAAAGTTCAACAACGACGCAATATACACTCCACGTATTGACAGAACTCAGTAACTCTATTAGCCTGTTGTTTGTCAGATAAATGGATGGAAAGACAGGTCGATATAGGCTGCGTTTGGATACAAACGTTAGTCCCAGATTACTGACGCGAATTGAGACCAATCATCACTGGCACTGAAATCCTGGGCGTTGTTTACTTACCAGTGCATCTATGAAGACTAAAAGTGTTTATAAAAAGCAGTAATTTTTTTTTGACGATTTTGTTTAGTACTTATCGTCGATAAAAGAAACGATCATAAAAGTCATGACAAATCTGATATTGTATAATTAATTATTATCGCAAATGATTTATTTGATAGATTTTCGTCGGATTCGTTGAAAGATCGTGATAATAGTGTGAATGGTGGTGGGTATCATTTAACTAGTATAGAGCAGACAAATATAATGACAGTTGATTAGTTTTACCTTTAGATTAAGTAATTTGTGAAAAAGAACGGTTGTCTCTACGTAGGTATTTGGAGATAGCAACTGAATCCTACCTAAAAACCACATAAACACACAATTCTACTGTTTATAATTTCTTAATGACATATATAGGTATATTTATAACTTCTAAGAATTATAAACTAAGTCTTTACATAATAAAGTATTCCTAGAAGTTTCAATTATTGAATAGGCAGTTCAGCATAATTCAGAGCGAACATAAATTATTAAAAGTTTTCGGTAAACGACGTAAAAAATGATCAAAGCTACGGGTATTTCAAATTTTCTGTTGATAAAGAATATTTTCAACGTTAATGACAATAGAGCAATATCCACTGGGAATAGATAGATTTTTAGCATAAATTATTACTGAAATGAGCCCAGATTAGGCTAGAGGGTTTCTTCAAAGCCCACTGGTATTATATTCTACCATTGTTTTAAGTAGATCGAAGAAATGTAGTATTAATCAATAGCAAGGAAACCTCAAACTAACTTTAAGACTGACTAGTTGTCTCTCATGCCGTGTGGAGTGGAAGTTGATGTGGAGTGTATTAAATTAATATCACGAATATTGCCAAATATGCGTATCTTGCACACAGCATCAGACCCTGTAATATGTTTTCGCCACTTGGCTTATGACTCGCATAACTTGGATTTTATTACCCTTTTATAGCGGAAAAAGATTATTAGCCTTGACACCGAACAGCGGGATGACTCAGCTGAACGCAGTGAGGGGTCCTAATAGATTTACGACTCACTAAATTTAAAGCCGGGTGCCTGATATAAATCTTCAGCAGTTGAATATTTACCGGACGAAGTGACGCGAGACCACCTCAGGTTTGTAGAAACGGTATTACTTATTAGTCACCCAGGTCAATAACCTATGGCTTTGATGATTATCAAATATGAATATTAAGCTTGATCACATTTTCTTATAAAAACACTTTCAGCAATAAATTAATTGATAAAGACTCAACAATGACATGCTTATCACGCACTCACCAAAATAAAGCCAATAAGGCGATGGTCGAGCTCGATGAAGGATTTGCAAGTGGTTAAGGGTACAAGAGGAACCTTGTTCCTATTAACCAGTTAAGGTTATACAACCCATCTCAAATGTACTTATAGTTTTCCTAACTGGAGAGGGACCGTTCGCTATACTATAGATAGGTACTTGTGGTGGGACAAGGTATTATGCAAATTGGAGGGATTACCTTTACCGTCTTATCCTAGACTTGACTTCAACTCAACCGGTGACTTGAAACTGATATGTATCAGAAGTAAAATAGGTACCCTAAACAACCCTTGACGTTTTTTCCTATAGGTATAAATATTTAAAAAAAGGCGTCAGTCTATTGAATGAAGAGGCGTATGGCTCTCAAACGATGAAGGAAAACATCGTGAGGAAACCAGCATGTCGTAGAACCAAAATAGTTCGAAAATATGTGTCAAGTGCACGGGAGGAGCTTCTTTGAGGCGCAAGGCTTTCACCACACTTGGATCGAAAGAATCAGTGACACGATAAGAGAGAGGAGAGAGGCGTCTTATGCTTAAAAACTAGTATTATCACCTAAAATTAGTCGTTTTTACAACATTCGTCTCTATCAGGTACCGCTCCGTTAGCAAAATAAATCAATACGAGGGGCGTGTGTATGTTTACAGCTGACAGCAATTATGGGGACGTTGTTTGCCGTCCGGCGGCGGCGTCCGGTGTCAAGTGCCGGACAGCGGCATGTCATTAGAAGGCGTTCGCTGTCATTTGTCTGTGAGGCGAAGCCCTAACGAGGTACTGAGGTTGATAGCTACCTTTGTAAGTGTCTTTTTTGTCGTACCTTTATTATTTTTTGGCATGACAAAAAATAATATTTACCACGATCTGCTAAAGTTATTGGGAGCTCACTTGATCCACAATGACGTAATTCAGATTTAAGCTTTGCTGTGGCAAAGTCAATGTTTTTAGCAGGCGGTGGTAGTTTTTTTTACGATTTTTTTTAATTTTTAAAACAAAAAATCATCTATTTCTAATCAAATTTTCTCAAATCAATCAGGGGTATTAATAAAATGTACAAAATAGATCATGGCATTTTACAGGTATCTGTTTACAGTCCGCTTCACGATAATGTGCACAATTCGTAACTTTTATGGTAGTAGCAGCGTTGCATTGGACATTTACAGAGCAAAGGCTTGCAAGATTATGGACGCTCAAGACCAAAATGCAGCAACACTTACTTGAACAAACGTTTACTTTCTTGCTGCTGCCTGTACCTACCGGCAGTGTGGCATTGTAACTTGTTGTCAGTGAATGCCCGGTGTCATTAGTCATCATGTCAGAAAGAGAATCATGGTTTTGACAGTTGGTTGTGAAGATTTGAAAAGGGTGTGGCACAAAGCCTCCCGGGCACAGAGTCAATTAACTTGGCACAATTCAAACGAAATATTGGCTATTCTAAGGTAAATATTGTAATTAACTACCTATATCAATAAACCCAAGCAAAACTTAAAGGTCCAATCTCTCGGAATCTTGTCTGTTCTAAGGTAAATAATGTAGATCTAGTATGTACTTACTAACACCAGTTGCCCCTGACGCTATATAAATTACTAGTGGCCTGTCCCGGTTTTGCACGGGTGGGCATTAATTTTTTAAACATAAATATAGCTTATGTTAAGGCCTGCGCACACCTAGTTCGCTGGCGGTAGCGATCAGTGAAACGCTGTCAAATATCGCTGTCAAACAAAGATATTTGACAGCGTTTCACTGATCGCTACCGCCAGCGAACTAGGTGTGCGCAGGCCTTTACTCAGGGCGAATGTAGCTTCGCAATGGTGAAAACATTTTTGAAATCGGAACAGTAGATTTTGAGTTTATACAGACACACAAAAATACAATTCTTTCCTCTTTATAATATTAGTAGGTATAGATAGTATAGATCTACAATAGATCCACAGGCCTGTTTACTTTAGGTATACTTTCAATAAATTGAATGAAAATGAAAACATGTAGTCGCCTGTATTTATATTTTAAACCATGGGGGGTTAAAAAATTCACGGCTATAGTAATAAATAAAACATATAGCAACCACTATTGACAACAACAACAACTTACAACTTGCTGGTGCTGGAAAAAAGCATAAGGTTGTAAGCAAAAAATTTTGTTACCTTGTAAGTAAATATCCCGCTCAACTCTTAAGACTTATTTAAACTATTTCTCAAGAAGTTTTACTTCGCGAAAGTGCCTGCAATCTTGCACATAAAATCTTAAAACGACCGTGGCCTAGATACAATGTGAGCGTGAAACATCAATATATTAGGGTTGCCGGAGGGATAGGGTTTAATTAAAATTAATGGCACCATAATTTTATAGCACTTTGGGCTTTATGGAATCTCGTATCGCTAAAGTACTTAAGTTAGCTGTAAACCTATTTGTGTATTAAAGTGGTTCGTCTTGAACTGCACTCTCGTAATTTAGATAATATTCCTAACGACCCTACTGGATTAAATGGAAGGATCATTGGTAAAACTAGAATCCCAACGACCCCACTGACTTTTTAATTAATAATCATAATCTTTTCATTTAAAAACAAATAACACTGGCAACTGTTTAACTTGATTGTTTTTGGCGATTAATATTCGTTAACATAAGTACTACAGCCAGCATAGTGTCAACCTTTCTCATTTATGATGGAACACTAACTTTAGACCAAAGTAAACTAGCTTGAGCTTTTTGATCGGCTTTCAAATAAAATAAATAAATAATTTAAAATCATATTGATTCGAATACAAAATGTAATAAAGATAAAACCCCTAATAACATCATCGATTCCAACATTAAAATAACAAGTTTTCAGACTGCCAAAGCTAAGACAAAAACAAAATACTTACTCGTATCACAGACTCGTATCTAAGAAACATAGGTACAACTTTCTGAGCTAGCCAGCCCTAAACACGATATATTATGTACTTATCGTAATAATATTGCGTAGAATGTATGCCGCTGGGGCTTTTTATTGGGTGGCAATCCATCACACACGGCATTGTTATAGTTCGATAAAGGAATAATAGTGTGGAAAACGAAATAATATATTATTATCACGGTGATGTATATAGTGGTTTTCTAGTTATAATCCAGATACCTCTTTCAGAAGCTATACAGTTTGATTAGGAATAGATAATGCGCGTATATTTTTGCCGTAGAACTATATAGTTTTTACAATTCTTTTAATTTTAGGCTCAATTTTAAATCAAAAGAGGTACTTATTACAAATTGAATTAGGTATTTAAAACATAGTTGAATAATTCTAAGCACACTTTTTTCTTCTTTTAGGATACTTTCCAAGTTCCATCTGATATTTACATAGGTATAATAAAAACCTTAGAAATTAGAGTATCTACCTACTAAGTATCAGAATGTCTCGAGGCTGCTCTGCGGCTTTGGTATCGGAATATACAAGTTTAGAATCTCATATCTCAAGTACCGCACTACCTGAGAGTGGCACTAGCTGTTAGTTAGGTACTAAACGCTGATGCTAAATAGATAAGCCAAAATGATTTATGTATAAGTTCAAAGGATGTTATCAGTGAAGCTTGTCCGTTTTGATTGCTACGTGCTACGCCCTGCGGCTACGACGTAGACTCTCTACGCCGAAGACCTTTGTACTTTGAAATATAGTGCAAATAACCTGCTGAGACGCAAAGGTTCAAGCGGCCACGGTGGGATAACATTTAATCATTTGCAAATATTCGTTTCTGGTCTGGTCTGGCGTTCTGGCGGGGCTTATGAACTAATCATGATTCACCGAATCAAGTTGGGTTTCAGAAGATGAAACATTTTTTTATTTGATATGAAAGCATAGAAATAAAAAAAGTGAATAGGTACTTACAAATAGCCGAAAACACTCATGAATACGGTGGCGATTTATCTATAGTACCTACTACAGGGTTATTAAAAGCATAAAACCGTAATGTTAAAGTACGCGACCAAAATAGAGGGTAGACGATCGATGGACACACCTAGGTGGGCGGCCAGGGCTGGTGGACAGGCCATACATAACGCTAATAGGGCGCACCTTGTTTTTATATTCACTAATAAACCAGATTATGGCCGGCTGAGTGTTGTGCACTGGAATAGCTCGGTAATACCCGGGATATGTGATGTAACAGCCGTGGGATCAACGTTTTTATGTAAACATTTTTTTAGATCTTTATAATAAATACCATTTTTGTTTACTTGACTGAAAACTGGTTACTAACCTTTTATAAACTGAAGTGAAAACATGAAATTCATGTGATTTCTTTAGCATAAAGCTATGTGGGTATAAAATATGATGATTTTCCAAAATCGTCAGATAGATTAAAAAAAAAAATCCCGAGTGCGTTGATTCCTCTTTTAGCAAATAAAAGATAATGGAAAATATTACAAGTCAGCAACTGAATTTTAACTCCAATTTTATTTTGTACAGACCCAGAAAGAAGAAACAAAATTACGTCATTAAAAATAATAGTTACTGGCTGGAATTGGTGGTTCATTTCATAGATAAGGTTTCATTATACCTTTCAGCAAAAATAGAGCGTGGTTTCGAAATACGCTTTCATTACATCCCATTGAAAAGCGTTGAATGACTCCATTAGTAAACCTGCACAAATAATCACTATACAATTTAAAAACCTACATAATCGCTCCTAACGAGAACACGCCAAACAAAATGAAAACATGCTCTAAAACGTATAAAACTTTGGCCCTGCCCTTTCAAAACCGGTTTTGATATCGTTCGTGATGATCACAACACCTGAAAAAAACAACACTTGGTGTACCATATTCCCATGCTTTTTTGAGATTGGCTACGTGCAAGTAAATTACACGTAGCTCATTTTGCGTGATAGCGTATTCAATGGTAAATCGTAAAATAAGTAAGCGCACGTTTTTACTACTGTAGTACGCGCACGAAAAACTCTTTCAAATATTTATTAGAGATGGAAAAGTGAATTTTCATGAGAAAGTAGATATTTTTTACGAGCAATAAGTAACCCATGATGTAAATGTTAGATGTAAGTTGGTTCATTTGCGCTCACGATCCTTTTTATTTTTTGTGTATTAATAAAATTCGGCGTGTTTTCAATGAGTAGAGATTGAAACAGAAAAGGTTCATTCCTACTGTAAGTAGCTACCTACCTGCTATTGTTGTGTAGCTAGCTGGGCAGGTATTGACATCTTTTATAGTTGTTTTATGTGTTCCACTACCTACTGGTGTACTCTTTTTGTTTTATACCCTTGCCTACTTTTTTTGTGTCCCGCCCGGGTACTGAGCCACGTTAAAATTAATGATATTTTTTTATTTTCTTTCTTTAAATTATTAAAATAGCTGGTGCATGTAGATACTTCAATAAAAACATGCATTTATAATATAAAATTAATACCTATAATCATTCTCGTTCATAATGTGTTAAATATTACGGCATATACTGAATATATTGTGCAATCCACAGCTAAAAAACTGCATAGGTTTAAATAAAGTTACAATGATAATTACGATATGACCTCAATGCGATTATTTATCCTTATCGTCTTTTTCGAAGCACAGAAGTTAAATTAAGCACACAAGGACGCGACGCAACAACACATAAAGTGATTGTTCATAAGCATCTGAAATGCCGTATTTACGTGAGTATACTTATTCATTGTACTCAACAGTCTGCGAACCATTAGTTCCACGATAAATCTTGCCTTTCAAACAAGAGCGTGGCAATCTATTCTGCCCTTTCATACCCTCATACATAACTACAGTTTTCAAGCGCTGGATCGGGACTTGGGGCTAAGTCCCATAAAGTAACAACCCTTAACTACAAAGAACGTTAGCATTGATTTACATAAACGGATTGGAGTTCTTAGTCCTCTTGGATTTAAATAATAAACGTGATTTCGAAGTCGGTGTAGTTCGACAAGACTTATTTATAACAAAGCCCGATAAGTAATTGCTGTCACAGACAGTGAATGACCATGAGATTAGGGTATTTTATTTATTTTAACTACTAAACGTGGGGCTAGCCAGCACCAATAGATAAATATCTCGCCTTTAGACTTGTCAAAAAACTGAAATATTTTAATGTGACAAATAGCGTTACAATACGGTGGTAAGCCCCGGCTGTAAAATAATCTTAAAATCAGGGATCTCTCTAAAGGCTCGAACACACCTAGTTCGCTGGCGGTAGCGATCAGTGAAACGCTGTCAAATATCGCTGTCAGATTTGAGATTTGACAGCGAATATTTGACAGCCTTTCACTGATCGCTACCGCCAACGAACTAGGTGTGCGCAGGCCTTAAATAGTATGTATACCTTTGATGAAGTAATGCATAACCTCCTAAGACCCGGAACTATATTTTTTAAGTACTCATTTGTACATTCTGTACAGAAAAATGTACAATTTAAAAATTCGTTGTCAGACCCAAGGTTATAAATACTTTATTTTTGTATTTTTTGAGTTTTTGACATGAAAATTTATTTTGTTTAGGTTAATTTTGAATGTTTGGAATACACCTATAGTTGTAAAATGTATTTTTAATTAGTACATAAAAATGTACATTGGGTCTTAGCATTTACCTATTCGATTGTTTAGTTTAGTAAATAAAACAAGAAATATAGAAATTAAATTAAACTTATATTCATTATTTATTGTTATTATAGTATATTAGAAACGTTACACACAAATTAGTTACATCTTAGTTTCAACTAACAATTGCGTATTCAGCCATTTGGCGCGTTTGATACAAAAAAACTTAAAAACTGCACTTCTATTTGCAAAAAAAAAACAGTAAACTTAACAAATAAAAATCGTCCTCTTCATAATCAGAATTCTCAAGTATGTGACTGATTTGCTCTTCTGCGAGATCTGTGGATAATAGTGAAATGATTACCAACCATCGAGGCTCTACGCGTTCAAGCTGGAAGCGCCCCTCTAGAGACCCAAAGTGCAAAAATATGTACAAATACTGTACGGAAAAAAGTAACTTTGAGTCCCAAAGTACATAAAAATGTACTAAAATTGTGGGACGAAGAAATGATCTTCAGACCCAAAGTGCAGAAATATGTACATAATTATTCCATGCGAAATAAAGTAGGTTAGAAAAGTGAAATTCGAGTAGATATTTTAAAAATCGAATAAATTGATTATTGCTCAATGAAACGTATATTAGTTTGATGTAATATCTATCATGATAATTTTGATAAATTACGATAAAAACTAACCAGCGCGGCCGGGCGGCGCCATCTTTTTCCACGTCTACTCGTGTGCGTGACAGGTGGTGTCAAACGGTTGGTAATATTGAAAACCACAGACAAAAAACATCACTCACATACGTCAACTGTCTAAACTCAAGCCCGCGAAAAATCAAAAAGCCCCCGAGTTGTTTGAATGTTATGTACAGGAAAATGTACAGCGGGTCTCACTAAATACAGAGACAGATGTTGTAATGGGACTGATGAAAGTAATTAAATATGTACATTATAATGTACCCGAGGTCTTAGGAGGTTAATGTAATATGTAGCGTTTACATCATCAATTTTTACAAAGACGCCTGCACCACCTCGCCATGCGTAAGTAATAAGTAATTTAGTTAATTTACTGACTGACTTTAGCAAACTTCACGTAACGCCCCCTGAATCATTAGTACCAACATAACGAACAAAAAGTTGCGAATACTAACAGTTGGCAGTGCTTATGTTTTTCACAACTTTCAATTACTGTCGGAAATTGGCTAAAGAAATATAATTTTGAACTTTTCTCGCGCAGATAAATGGTTCTTTTGCAAGTTCTCGAGTTTGGCTTACAGTCTTCGGGGGGCGAACTTTCAAGGTTTTTGCAAGTTCGTAGGTAATTTTAGAGCCCTTTGAGGATATTAGTTTCAATGTTATTGGCATTTCTTTAAAATGAAATAGAGGTTTCGTTATTGCGGAATTTTTATTTTGCGAGTCGAGGGAATGACCCGAGTGGAAAGCAAAAAAAACTTACTCTAAAAGAATTAATTTTATAAGGCCTGACTTGAAAAACTTATTAGTTTCCTGGCTTAACTCACTCAAAAATGGAGGACAGTGAAAATAATATTCCATGATCACGAACCAAAGAACGTTACCTTACTTAATAACATCGTGATCGTATACACAACATAGTAACATAGTTTTAGTAGAAATAAAGTTTCTTTAGTCAATTATTTTGGAAAAGCATTTCCTATTCAAGTCACAAATGCGAGTGTGTAGAGGACGAGAGACCCCTTACCCCTAGTAGGCCAAAACTTGCGGACGTGATGAGCCTGCATTTATACAACTACACTTCGGCTTACGACCAACCGTAAAGCACGTACGATATGAACTTTTCGACACCGCTTGAGTAGTTTAATTTCGTCCAAGATGGAAGAACTTTACGTGTAAGCAAACCCTTAAAATGATCAATGTATAAAATCATCACTTTGGTTCACAGAATCGTATACTGTAAGCGAATCCCCAAAATTTTGTAGCAGTACCGAGAACTATAGGCTTCGATTACGAGTATTGTCTTTCCACCAGAATTCAGAATTGGAAGAATACACTTTGATCTTTTGATATTAATTTATCGTTCACCTAGCAACTGAGCGGCTTTAACATCAATTTTCTTTAATTAGTGCGAATCAATTAAAGTATAGGTAACAGTTTCTATTTATAAAAATTCAAAGGAACATTCCGGGAACTATATCCAAATACGGGTGGATACTAGAAACTCTTTTCAAGTTAGTCGCAAAATAAGTCAATCCCTTTAAAATTGCTTAAAATGTCTGTAGATGTTCTTTTAAATTACAAGTATTGAAAGGACATTCTTGAGGCTATATCCATAGATAAAGATCCATGAACCTTTTTCAAGTTGGCTCATGAATCACCAAAACCGAATTCACTATTAGATTAGCTCAAGCGCTATCTCTGAAACCCCTAAATTTTGCGTACGAATGCCGAAGTATCAGTAAATTGTGTCTGGTATATATTATGTTAGTTATTAAACCTTTTGATAGGTATTGTAAAAATATGGAATACCTAAAGTAGAAACCACACAGAGTTTGTGAACCAATTATTACCCAAAGGTTAGCTGGTAGATAATGATAGCAGCATTAAGTTCGCCTGTGTACGCATGTTATTGGAATAAATCATTTTCTATGTATATTTTATATGATGAGATACAAATAATCATTAGATCTACTGAAAATTTTAAGGAAGCTAGAACCATTAAAGAATTCACGATATATACTATAGTTAGAAATAACATGATATTCAAGTTATATACCTACTTAAAAGTTATGAAAGGTACAGAATACTCAAAGTAAGAATAAAAAGTCCCATAACAATGTTATCCCAACTTGAAATTACGTCGAAATAGAAAAATGTGCGGACTCAGGAAAAGGTTTATGTGACGAGGAAAAATAAAAAATATCCGGGTTGGGAAATTTTCACACGTTGATATTTCATGACAGCGTTTTTCTCAGGAAATAAAAAGGGCACAAAAGAGGTATGGGTTAGTTTGATAACAAATGCCTTTTAATAAAAATATCTATAAAAGATTTAGAAAGATCAAGAATTAGTTTTTGAAAGCTTGCAATATCATTTTCTTTGGTCTCGAAAAACTTATGAGCCATGGCGTATTTTAACGGTACGCAGTACTTTTGTCAGTTTGGTAGATTCTGCCATAACTTTAAAACCTATGTAGAAGTAGATTCACATCTGGTATATCTGCCATCAGGCAATATGTACTTTTATTGATAAAAGTTGAATTTGTTCTCCACAAAAACAAAAATCTAGATGGCATACAATAAATTCAAATGCTTTCAAGTTGAGCTAGAAGCAAAAGCGCTTAAGGGGAATACTTCTTTGTTTTTATTATCAAAGCTCTTTACTCTTTTTCGCTTTTACCGTCCAAATTGCTACAGGGGACTCATCGATTTTAACGCAATTACTGCTTTTTACAGTTGGTATCTATGCTGAAAAGCAAAACCACCTAACTACTATTGAACCGATGTCTTATAGGTGGTGGTGGTGGTGGTCCGCTAGGCGCATCAGTGTCAAGAGATGGCGTAGATGTTCTAATTTCATCATTTTATTTATTTTTTAAATGAAAACGTGTATTTTATTTTGTAGTAGTATGTGGCCCGTTTATAGCGAATTATTTATTATGTCCCTAGCTATAATTCGTGTTTATTTTGGTCTGAAAAGTACTTATATTTGGAAAAATCAAAATCGCAGGGATTGAAGC
This sequence comes from Thera obeliscata, assembly GCA_947578465.1. Lineage (NCBI taxonomy): Eukaryota > Metazoa > Arthropoda > Insecta > Lepidoptera > Geometridae > Thera > Thera obeliscata. The sequence goes on from OX387924.1 coordinate 4,502,012, forward strand.
AGACTAATGACGCACACAGACAAGCATTTTGTTGTTTTCAAACTATAAGCTAATTTCAACATACTGACATCGCTCAAACTGGACCAGTGGCTAGGCCCCTCGGCTGCAGAGCTACGGTACCGAATTCAATTCTTGTCTACCAACGACTTTTTTGGCTCAAATTTTTCATTTTGCAAAATGATTTATTCTAGTTGTTATATTCCTTCTGCAGAATATCCAGCTTTGATCGGGTTTCGAAATTAGGTTACCTATATTTTTTTAGTTTTCAATAAAAGACCTTATATACCTATTGTTTGTCATAATTTCACGTAAAAATGATGTACATACTCTGTAAGTCAATATTTTATTTTTTAGATATTATTATTATGTACACATGTAACTTATTTATTTCTCAACCACAAAACTTTTATTGACATACACTTGCATCCACTGGGCTAAACAAGACTACACAATAAAAAAACAAAATATGTATCGAAATATATAGAACTAGCGGCCTGTCCCGGCTTCGCACGGGTGGACATTTATTTTCAAAACACATAAATATAGCCTATGTTACTCAGGGTGAATGAAGCTTTTCAATGGTGAAAGAATTTTTGAAATCGGCACCACTGGGTTTTGTGTTTATTCATTACAAACTTATTTTTTTTTACTTATAGATGAAAAGCAAGTGTGTGTACAGGGTTTTCTCTATCACCGCCGATTAGGATCTACTCCCCGTTGTGGGTGGTGGATTGGAATCGTCTGTTTTCATCTTTTTGCACCACACTTCTGTTTGCCTGCAACAAGAGGCAACAAGTCATAGAGAGTTTTTGATAGTTAGCCGTAAGTTCAATAATCTGCGATAAGTTTGTGTAAAATACGACAGCAATAATTACTTGCGTGCGTAGGTAAGCACATACTTACGTTTTTATATCTTCATGACATCGTTTTATTTGTCCCAGACTTGGCTAGTGACTTTTCCTGGGACCAGAGTATAGATGATTTTTGTAATCTTTTACCGAAGTTCGTGGCTCCATGGCGTCACGAATGAAAAAAAATATCCGATTTAGATAGTAGATAGCACTCTTTTTTTCACAGCAAGTAAGGGCGCAAGGAGGTTGGAAACTGACAGCAAAGAGATTAAAAAGTATTGTTTCTATGACGTGCTGCTGGCATAAACTTTCAAACTCCTTGCTGCCTCAGGAATATAATATACTTAGGGGATAGGTGGCAAAGTGGGCTAGCGGGTAAGACACAGTTCAAATTATATTATTATATTATTTATCAATCACGCTCGTTCATTCATCGTTTACCGCTTAAACTACCCAATAATAAGGTAAAAATTGTGTTTCTGATTATTGGCTGTTTTTTTTTACTTTTTTTTGTAAAATGGCTTTGCAGGCGAGATAGGGTAACCGTTGGGGGTCCTAGGCAACCTGTTTTTTCTGTGTCTAAAGAGAATGAGCTTTGTGTTTATTTATTAGAAATGGAAGAAAGGTTATTATGGACTTGTTGTTAAAGATCTAAATGCATTGGTATAGGTATAGGTTCATCTGAAGATGAGCATCACTCCATGAATGTATTGTGAGGAAGTATATTCCATTTCCATTGTAGAGTGGATATCATGCTTATTATGTGGAAGATGGGCTCGTAATAGCTGCGCAGGAATATATTATGATGATGATGACGAAGTCTGCGAGTTCTGCCAGGTCAAATAATCATCTCATCACCCCATCTTATTTCAGGGGGGTATCTCATCTTACCAGCACCATTGGGCAAGACGGAGAAACTGACCTGTTTTATTTTTTATTTTTTTTATCTTAAATGTGTTGCCAAAAGTTTCTAATGACACCAAATATTAGAATAATAATAATTAGTTGTTAATTAAAAAATAAATATGATTGTTTCATTATGTTATTTTTTATATTATTGACCTTTAAAGCTGACCCCATCTTTGCACCTTTTCCTCTACTTGTAATGGTCCTTGGATGATTGTCAATATACGGTACGAATATAGGCCTGCATACATCAAGGCGATGGCGATGGCGATCAGTGAAACGCTGCCAAATATCGCTGTCATATTTCTCAGCGTCAGCTGATCGCCATCGCAGATCACTAAGATGTGTGCAGGGCTTAAACTTAGCAAAATATAAAATAATTGACCCGAGTGAATTATGAAAAGACTGGGAAGTATGGCAACAGTGCGGATGTGGATGTCGCGAGCTGGCAACGTCTCGCTCCAACATAATTGCAATGACGTCAGAGCCGTCAGCCACTATCCGTGTTTACTCATACATTGACAAAAATTAACTAAATTTTGATGTTATTTTCCCTGTAAATCGACAGTTTTCTTCAACCAAATATGTTTCCACGTTTATAAAGACCTATAATAAAAACCAACCACTGTTTTTTCAGTCTACAACTGTATTCTCACGCCCATAGTTGTGTATTTCAATTTGTATGGGAATCGAGCGACCTTAAGTAATTTTAATATTGTGAAACCAGTGTTAAGATGCCCTTGAAATTCAACCGGTGCCTAGTCTTTTTTGAAAGTCATTCTTTTACCACTAAAACTAAAGATTCTATTTGTATATACATTATTTATCTTCATTTCATTCGCTATTAGCGATAAGATCGCCCATAGTAGTAGTAGTTTTTAAGTATATTTCAGTCCATGTTTTACCTTTTAATTTTGGTGTAAAATAAAGTTATATTCTATTCTATTCTTCAGCTACCCATCAGTTCGGGGGAAACATGTCCGGATAATGATTAAGCTTCAGTAAATGTAGGTACCCAAAGCTTCTACTTTCACATTCATTTCACGCCTGACCGCTGTCAACTTCTTTATCCTGAATGAACATGGAATTAACCCCTGCCGCAATTCAACCCTTTGTTCTATCCGAAAAAGTGCACAACAACGTCGAATGAATGTTTTTGGGTTGAGACTACGGTCGAATTCTGTTCTTTTGTTTTTGTGGGCAAGTATTTTCACCTACTGGCAGTGAATAATTACTGCCCGTTATTTCTCTTTACAGGTGTAATGTTTATGAATATTTTATATTTTATGTGTATATTAAATATTTTATGTGTATTCCGTTTTCACTCACCTTCGTAACGACTGAACGGGTTTGGAGTGAACTTGAAGAATGCGAATTATCTAAATGACCGCAGTAACTGCCTATATCGTAGGTGCCCTGCAAGGCAATGCTTTTTTACGAAAGTAACGTGCCCTATGATGCACTTCCCTGCGTCCATCAACTTGAGGCATACAGATCTTCAGCCCCATGTGCCAGTAATTTCACCGGCATCCACACCCTTCAAATCGAAACACAGCATGCTGCTTCACGGCAGAAATAGGCATGGTGGATATTATTTCCCCGGACGAGCCCTTCACAAAGAGCTTTGTACTACTCAAACCCGCCTAGAGACGTTTTCACTTCAATAATTCTTGTTAATTATTTAACTACTGGAACCTAATCATTAGAGCTTCTAATTACTCTCAACCAAAACTTTTACATAATTATGTAAATCCCTTTGAAGTGAACACAAAATCACCTAGGCAAAAAGCCACGCTTCAACTCTCAGCAGACTTTTGATTTTGTTGTTTAAAAGTTAAAGTACTACTTTCAAATCAATACAAGAGGTATTTACATAATTTTCATAATTAATGCTAGCCTTGAGCCCATCTAGATCGCCTGTGATAGGAATCAGTTTATCACTGTCAAATATCGCACTGTCAAAGTTCGCAGCAGTGCACCTCTGCGAACTTTGACAGTGCGATATACAGGGTTATTCATAATTAGCTGCAAATACTCAGGAATTAGGTTCAACAAATAAAATAAAAAATATTTATGAAATTATTTTTTTTAAGTTTTGTTATGAAAATCCCGAGAAAATCGACAAAGAATATCCTTTGGAATCATTGGCGCCTGACCTATTTTGACCTTTGATCCGCGCCCGCACGCCGTGAGCGACACTCTGCGTTCAGTCACCGCCTGGGTGGGTCATCGTCCTGTTCTCCATGGCAATCATTATGCAATAGCTGTAAAAAAATTAATAAAAATAAAATTTTGATACAAAAACTTAAATCATAATTAAAAAAAAAAAATTACATAAATATTTTTTATTTTATTTGTTGAACCTAATTCCTGAGTATTTGCAGCTAATTATGAATAACCCTGTATATAACTGCGACATATACAGTGCGATATATATCACACTGCAGTATGTAGGAACATTATAGATATATGCAAAACCCTAGGCTGAAACAGATCGTCATCGCCATCGTGATCGCAGATCGCAGTTGATCGCCTAGATAAGCGTAAGGACGCGACTGATTTCTATAATTCCTAAAATCACAAAATGGAAGAGCCCTTCTGATTCGGAATTTGAGGTATTCCGACCTTATTTAAGTTTTCATTTACAAGTGTTATGTTACAAAGGAGTCGACAAGCCCTTTGAGAATACAATACGAGACTGACTCGATGTTGTGAAGACGAATAAATGCTGAGTACTAAGCCATTGTTTTGTTTGTCAGCTTGGGTACAATAAATGACAACTCCAAGACTAAATTGGGTTTCGGGACAATATGAAGTGTCTCTATTCTAATCTTGGCGTAGTATTTAGTTATCCAAGTTTCAAACACATAAAGGCTTCGTAACTCAACAACACACACTGAATATTCCTGGAATGCAACACAGTGTTTGGTCAGGCATAATGCTCACGGTTGAAGTGTACAAAAAGATATATGTAGTATAGGTACGCTGCTATCGGTTTCTACACTTCACTTAAGTCTTCACATCTAGGCGATCTGCAATGGCGATGGCGATCAGTGCTGCGAACTTTTACATTGCGATATTTTTCAGCGGTACACTGATTGCAGGCGATCTAGAGGTACGCATGGCTTTAGATGTAGCAATGCAAATGCAAAGGTCTGCTTTCCAAGTCTCCGCCTTATTCGTTCTACGGTTTGTGGTCGTCATTCGAGAACCTTCTCCAACAGATTTTATAAAACGTTTGAATGCAAGTTCTAAAGTTAAAATATACAAGAAAGTATTACTAAAATGATGCTCACTACAAAAATAAGAACGTAACGGTGTGTAAAGTGAAGCAACGAACACGAAAACATTTAAAACACACCCCTTAAGCATATTCCCAACGGCGCGAAGTCAACACGCATAAAACCTTGCTTATTTACATTTTCTTATCGGTTGTTACCTACATCCATTTGCGAGGTATCTCTGAGGTCGGGCCATCAAGTGTAATGGGGTCTTGGCTGGATTGCCCTCGATTACACCTAACGGCCCACTGGGATATTGAAATGTGGTGCGAGGCATTGAAATCTTCGCGGGGCTCTGATGGAGGCGAAAACATCATGTTATAGCATACCCATGATAAAGTTATATTTCGTTTACGTTAATTCATTTAGAGGTTGTTATTTTAAGTTGCCCGGGCTTCACTAGTTTTCCCTTTTTGGGTTCTTAATTTTTGCTTTCTTAATTTTTAATTATATTTTCAAATGACACTAAATATGATGTATGAAATATAGATTAAGGGCATTTTGCCATCCCCTATCCCAGACAAAAGCATTACGCACATCTAAGTGATCTGCAAAACGTTATCAAATATGGTTAATATTTGACAGCGTTTCACTGCACAGTGCCTAAACGCAATAGGTCATAGATAAAAAATACGCATTTTTTTGATAAATTTAATGAAGAGGCGAGTTATTTTTATCCAATGAATATTAAGATTAGAAACGCTATCCCTATCATGTGCTTAGTTGGACAGTATAATGATATTTTGAACAGGGAAGTCCATAGGTATAAGTCAAGCTTTTCACTGCTCTGCGTACTTCTTTCTGCCTTGCATCTCGCGTCGAACAATAGGCCACATTCCTGTAAAATGTGTCTTGATTGCCGACGATATTTATTTGTAAGCTCGCAACAATACAGTGATATTATGTTGAGAGAATAATCTTTTAGAGCTGGGAACAACGACGCACAAGTTTTTGGTTGTGCTTTTATCAGTAATAATCTCTTATATCTAATCTAGGGCCTGTTCCCCCTCTTTCATAATGCCGGACACATTTTAACGGCTCCCTAAAAGTATCTTGTCACTGTCACTTTCATGTCAATAAGTAGAGACGGCAACAGACTTATCAGTCTGTTATGCCAAATAAAATAACTGCTTTAGGCCCATACCCGTAGCCGTCAGCATTCCTATTTGTCCTTACATAACATCAACTAACTATTTGCATAAAAAAGTGACGCATTCAAATTCAAAACAGGGCTGGTGTTATAGTCATCCTGAAGAAGAGCACTTTTCAGGACATAGGCCTCCGCTATACATTTCCAGGAAGAATAATTTTAGCCATTTCATCCACCGACTTTTACAGACAGGTATGTATTATGGCAAAAATATATAAAGCCATCTAAATATTTTCCGATAGTATCGCAAAGTTTATACTCAAATTTAGATAAAAGATAAGCACGAGATTATTATTATAACTGAGTTATAAAAGCCATTTAAACTTTCCGTATTTCCAGCTAGCCACTCTGTGAATAGAAAATAATTCCAAACGATGAATAATTACTTTAGATAGTGTATAATTACCCTTGCTTCACAAATGAGTTCACTTTAGTACACGTGTAGGCTTTTAGCTAATTGTTCTTTAATAATCAGTTTTGTAAAGCGGTTTTTTTAGAAAAGTAGAAACAGATTGTTTTAACTTAAATGGACTTTTTAGGGTGTGCTTTTAATTTTTGATGAGGTGAAAAAAGATTTGAAAGAATGTCGTCGTATTGTAATACATACTTACCTACTTACATTTACATTTACTCGTATATCATAAATTGTTCAGCTTTTCCTCTTTTTTTATTAAGGGCGGGTTTTACCTTTTCTTAATAACGCTATCCTTCAGATTAAAATATTTCCCTCTCTACTATAGACTAGTGAAAATTAAAAGCTATTCCAAGATTTGAAAACTAACCCGCGCCGTACATATTTTTTTCATCTGGTGGATAGCGTTTCAGAAAAGTTAAATATGTATTTTGAGTAGTTTAGACACTACAATGACTAACCTGTCACAAGATTGGCGTGGTGGAATTGGCAGACAGCATCAGCCTCGTACCAAGAGATGCGATCTCTGAAGTAACGGTAGAACACTGGGAACCCTTCCTCTGGAAGCACCCATGTGTTGCTAATGTTAACCTGGAAACCAAAGTACTATGAGTCAAGTAATCCACCATTTTTTCACGACTACCTAGAAGGAGGGATATTATTATAGTCGTACTACATTTTTTTCCTATCTAAGCATATTTAAATTGTTTATTTTGGCATCGTACTCTGCATGTTTGGTTGCAGTGCGGTAAAATAACTGCATTATTGTAGACCATAGTTTTCTTATTTAAAGAAAGTGATTTGTGCGGACAATATACTCAAAATAACTATGGAATAATCAGATGGTCCACCTGAAGTTGCGCGGTTACCTCGGCTTACAAATTGAATTGTCTTACTGAGCACATCCACCACAGCCGTGTCCTAAGTACTATTACACTGTTCACGTTCTTCTTTCTGAGATGTAATGGTAACAACCAAATTGAACTTTTTAAAACGTTTCTTTGTCTATTATTACTTCCGTAGCACAAGTACATACTTACTTCGACTTTGGTTCTCGGTAAGGCTTAAAACTTTCCGCCTAGGTTCTCCAAGAGCCGTTGCAAAGCTTTATTGATAAAATAAACAGTCAACCTGCTTTTATGTTTTTGATTAGTATAAAAGCTTTTTAAGAGCTTAATAATGAAAACTTTTTCTTTTGTAATAATGTTCCATTTAACCGTTCTCTCTTTTCAAACTCAGTGTCTTTTCAACTAAGTTTCAAAGTCTTGTGATAAGTAAATGTTGACTTCTCAGAAAAAGTAACTGTACTGTACTGTGTGTTGTGTGTGTGTAAGTAACTGTGTAAAATGTTTATAAGGTTTATGAGCGCATCTAACCACTTTTTTATGTGTAGGTGCGTTTTGCTCTAAAAATAAAGATTCAGGAAACTAATTACCTTCAAAACCTACATTTATCTAGGCAATGGTGATGGCGATCAGCTGAAGCGCTGTCAAATATCGCTGTCATATCTTTTTTTATCTGATAGCTGATCGCCATTGCCTAAATGTGCCTTTACGCAAAGCGTCCAATAAAATCGGTACTATTCAGTTCATTATTCCATTGAAGTTGCAAAGTAGCCCTCAACAAGCTGTTCCCGATAATTTAATTAGTGAGTTGAATACTTAAGTACTCCATTTGACTTCGTAACTCAAACAAAAGCTTGTTGGGCTTGTTTGTAAGTAAGAATTTAAATCGGGTTGAACATGGAGAATGCAGTCTACGACGAAAGTAAATTAACATTTTCAGTCATTTGAAAATGTTAATTTACTTGAAATTAACTTCAATTTTGTGAAAGAAGAGGATCAAAATGTATATGAGTAATTTAATTTCATTGCTCACCAAAGTATTTTCTTTTCAGTTTTAATTTGTTAAAAGGTTATTCTTTTTCATCAAAAACTTGCCGGCGACGGCAGAAATATTTGAGCTTTACAAACCGGAAATATTCATTAACTTTTGCGATTAACTTATTTCTAGTAAATATCATATTGAAAACCAGAAAAAAATCATGCAAAAAGATCATGATGATGATGACATTAAAAAGTAAATTTAGATAATTACTCGGTCTTAGGCGACAATACTGAAATTGCTTTCGTTTCCCGTTTTTTTCGCGGTTTTGTTTGGAAACATAAGCCGCATAGAAAATTAGCAATATATAGATAACCAAAAACACAGAAAACAACGGTTTTAACTTTGCTTAAACGTTACGTTTTGGATTGCTAGTATTGCTACTATTGACTTACAAAACAATATCATCCCCCATACTGCGTCGGTTCGTTTTTTTTCGCCCCAAACTAAGCAAATCTTTTAATATTGCATTTTTTTGTAATTACGTACATTAATTGATGCAAACTTTTCTGAAATAGAACAAAATGTAAAAGAAAAATGATGAAAGCTGGATAATATTAAGCGGCAAATTGTAGACATTGTATAAGCATGTTATTCAGATTCTCACGCAGCGCGAGAACAATGCGTGCGTGTAGAATTTTTGTAATATTTAGATATGAATTAAGTCTTTATTCTCTTTGAATATAATTTGTATCATTTTGGGTATTTTTCATAATCTTTCAAAGTCCTTGGAAAAAGAGACGCTTATACGAACTAAAACTTTATAAAATTGGAAAAAGGAATAAAAAATAAAAAAATATTTTTTATAGTTTAGTAGGTACCTAATATATAGATATTAGGTACCTACTAAACTACTACTAAAATGTACTATTACATGCAATTACCTTTTACTATTATCTAGCAACATATCTTGAGTAGAGATTGTTTTTACCCATCTGCCCAAAAGGAGGGTAATGTTTTCAAGTCCTAACTTTATGAATGTGTAAAGCTTCATTTTCTACTTTAAATGTTCGCTACGAAAGTAAGCTAAGCAACTGCGTCATCATTGCATGTTGTCTAAATAATAAAAGTAGCATACCGCTCGTCCTTGGGCCGAAGCGAGCAGTGCGAACAACACGAGCGATGTCCACATGGTGGCTTCGTAGCGCGTAGCGGTCCGTAGCGCGCGGCCGCTGTAGCGTGACTGCCGCAACTACGCGCTACGAGCTCCTGCCTACGTGGTACCAACTGTTACGTAAGCTGTGTATTCTACACTAGCACTGCTAGCATTCGAAATAATAGCAAAACCGATAAACACCTAACCATGTTTACGAATTGCAGTAATGCAAATTATTCTTATATGCAATTGATGGACTTGGCAAAATATTTTTAGAAGATTTTTTCAAATTTATGCTGAAAACGACATTGATTTTTTTTGGACTTGTGACAGACAAAATAATCTATACGTAATTGACCTCGTTACCACATCTAGGGGATATGTGAAGGCGATGGCGATCAGTTTCAGCATAGGGTTTTGCATTACATTCGCACTGATCGCCATCGCAGGCGATCTAGATGTGCACAAGGCTTCATTTGCTTCCACATCCTGAGGTTATTGTAACATTTTATAGAACGTAACTCACACTCAATATTAATGTTCCAAAGTTAACAACGATCGTAAATTCAAAATCATCCCAACTTTTACTGTTCTTATCGAAAGTACAGTTGGCTGCACAAGAATGTATACAAATCTTACAAGGCAGAAGTGTCGCTACATTGCAATATATATTTTACAGTACAAAACTGAAAGATGATGAAACAAGTTGATAAATTCACTTGGTTTGAGTATTCAACATGATTGTCCATTGCAATGCTGCGACAGAAACTTGAATCTACGAATGGTCTACATTCTAGCGCAGCTGACTGTATCGTCTTGGGTTCATAACAAAATCAATTATTCTTGTTATAATCTTACGAAACTCATTAATCATGGATTATCGAAAATATTGGGTCGGCCCCAATCTTCATCAAGTCTACAAAAGTTTGCAATCTTTGAAAATATTTTGTGAATAAATCATTTTCTCTGAATTATCAGTTTTATACTCGCGTACTGGCAATTTAGTGAACATAATTGCCCCAGGGACGTTTTTTTTCGAGAAAATATGAGCAAAAAATTTAATTAAAATTAACAGATAATAAAAACGTCAATTATTGCATAAATTCATACTAACACTAATGTAGATTGAGTAGGTACCTATGCCTAGATCGTATGAATGAGATTGAGAACGTCAAAGTTTGTTTCCGGTCATCTTCGTAACGAGTGAACAGATTTGGAAGAAATTTGAAATACTTTATGTTGGTAACCTAGAATAACACACAGTCGACTTTTTATCTAAGCACGAAGCAAGTGAACTTGAGATCGGCTGATAATGAATAATATTCAAGTCCATTGTCTGTGGAAAATAATAAGTTAGGATAAACAGCCGTTTAAATGCCGATAGCTGAATTGAAGGACACATTGACCTTAGAGAAAACATGATAAAAGTCTCAATTTTCTTTTACAAGACGGAGAGGAATATAATACTTAAAGCATTTAAATGTGAAGGTCGTTTCTACGCTTTTCTATAGTACCTACGTGACGTAAATGCAAAAATCAACAATGGAAATACATGAGCGAAATTCTAATATTTTAAGAACAAGGAAGAATGTATTTTCAGATACCGCTGAAATTTAGTCATTCGTGAAGTCAGTTGGTATTTAGGTTGTTTTTGGACTTCTTTGCGACCATTTTCCATGAGACCAATGGTGGAAGATGGTCACATAGAATAAAACTAAACTAGCCTTCCGTCTGATAAAGCTGATCAAAGTCAAAGTCAAAGTGGATTTTTTTATTTCGTGTTAGGTATTTCATTATTATTATTTTGCGTTAGTTTTATTATTATTATATTATGGTGCCACTGAAAACCAGCGCTACAAGGGTTACCGTGCCCTTGTCGCAAATGCTGAGTGGTCTACCTTTTTTGCCGTCATGTAATCTAAGTTAAATACCTCTACCTTTTATTTTTAAGTTGACGCAAAATAAATTATTTCTATTTCTATTTACAGAATTACAGGTACAGGGTTGTTAATAGTTAATTTTTATAGATCCATTGTAATGCTGCCCATATGGTCATGTAAAATTTAAATTAACAATGTTACTTAAAAACTAACAAAAAGGCTGATGCTAATGTATGTAACTTACCTACAGCAAATTAATTTGCTGAAACGTCCATAATATTACGAGTATGTAGGATTTTTCCAACACATGAAAAATGCACCGTAAAAAAATTAACGTGAGTTATTTCTTTATGTACCTGAGTTTTATATTTGGTAATAAATATGCTATTTTTATTTACAGTCACATATAACTTGGTCCGTACGCTGCGAGTTGTAAAAGATGTCATAATATATTCGTATAGGCAATACACCGCGCACCAATGCGAATACGCCTAGTTTATTTTTTACATAAATATGTCTGCTGCAAGAATATTGGCCTTATATTTCAACTGTATTGGTCTTTATTCTATAATGTTTGCGTAATCACAATTTGTGATATTTATAAATGACTTGCTAGTATATATTATGATGTATTTTAGTAGATACATACTGTATTTAAAAAAAAAATTATTTTTATTTATAGTTATCTGCTCTGATACTTTTGATTGAAAAAACTGTTGAATTTGTATGGAGAAAGGAGCACATGCTCATGTATTTTGGCGTCACTTTTCCGGCCGTTCTACTTTGTTCTGTGGACACCCCCATATTCTTGGTATTAAAATTGTAATTCGGAATCGACACTCCAACTTATTGCGCGCCAAACTATGATTGCAAATTGTACTCACAAATAAGCGAATGCTTCATCAACTTGGTATCCTTTGTTACTGTTGGTTTTATTACTGGTTTGTCTCGGTCTCGCCTAACAAGCGAGTCTCTCGAAAACATTTTGCATTATGCACGAACCGTGGACCAATCCGAAATTGCTTTCATAGTAAAATTCATATTGGGTCGAGATGATTGTGTAAGTAAGGAATAAATTTACATCTTTAAAAGTTTGTATTTGCTTGGTTATAAGGCTGAATATTGAGATACTGAAATGCCTAATATAATACTTGTCTTTCGCTCACCTGCTGAGCTCTCGATATTCGTAGAAGCGTGTTATAGTATCAGCTTAAGTTAATTAGATAATCTAGCGGGCTTGATATACTCAATCTCAGCAACCTAGAACCTACTCTGATTAAAAACGGCATTATTAAACTAACTTACAGAAGCGATTACCAGGTAAATTTGACTTTTTTCCAACGATTTATATTGTTCAGATGAAACTTACTTCTGTTTTTGTATGTATTTGTTATAGACCAATGGAAACATTTTTATTCTTTTAGTTGTCGTAACTCAGATGCTGATTATGATATTAGCAGTAGACAAATCACCATAATGTTATTTTGTTTCAGGACTCTAGATTGCTTAGTGCTGCTCTTGAGCATAGCAACGGCCTACAAATACTTACCCATTAGCAGTGAAACCCAAATTAGCAGCAGTCACAGTTTCCACAAGTACACAGCAGTAATCAGCAGCATACCTCACCATGTGCTCATAGTGTACAGTAACGTGTACTGCTCAGGGAGCCTCGTGAGAAGTAGGATAGTGGTCACGGCTGCCAGCTGCTTTGAAAGACGTAAAACCGATGCGCCTGTTATTGTGAAAGTTGGTTCAACTTTGGTAACTGGGATGGGGTAAGTTTCTTGATGGATTCCCTTTTTTCTTTGTTGCAAATCGGTTACGTACCGCACTACTTTTTAGTAAGAAAATTAATGGTTGAATATCTATTCATTTTACCTACTTTATAACACGGTTAATAAGTATTGCTTGGCCCTTGAATCAAATTATCGTAGATTCAGTTGTGACTTCATAAATTCAACCATTTAATGTCAAAAAAAAATTCTCATTCTAGGCAGGTGATAGAAGTTCTGGAAGTAAAATCTCACGAGTATTATGGTCAAAATACAAACAGAAACAACGACATTGCTATTCTGGTGTTAAAGGTAAGTCTGAAGACAATACATTAAATTTTTGTTGCGAACGTGCTGGAGTGGAAGTAAATCTCCCAGACTTTGCCGTAGTTTTCCCGATTTTACTTTTGCAAAGATGGAAAAAACTTATACAATGCTATATTTTCTGCAACAGATTATTTGTAGAGCCACTTTATCTAAAAACTAATGTGAAGTGCTGTTGTTGAGTAGTAGATAGCTAGTCTTTCTTCAACTCAACACGTATTTGAAATTAAGTTCCACTGTGTAATAAACTACTTAGAATCAGAATCAGAATCAGAATAATTTATTGACAAAGATAGTTACACTCTAACAATAAATTGCTATGTGTCCCAAAACCTTGGCTCGTCAAGCGTGATTAATTAACAATTTAGTTCCGAACTACTCTTAAAGGTAGGTACCATAAAAAATTAAATATAAACCTTAAAACATAATGCGCTGTAAAGAGGCGACTTTGTCAGTTTGTGGGTGATTCACCCACAAACTGACAAAGTCAAGTGTGGGTAAAATAGTTGATTCACCGTACAAAAAAATAAAATTAAGAAGTTGAAAGGACAGAAATTACACTTGGACGTGGGATAAAGTAAAGATAAGATATTTTTGGCAGGAACACGTATCTTTCGGGGATAAGGTGAAGAAGATCGTTTTGGTTGAGCCTGAGATGGCTCTACGGGTTGGTACTATTCTGGACGTATCCGGCTGGGGCAGTACGGTACGTGCTTCATGCTTCATGGTAGGCTGCCTATTTGTCCATAAATCAGTCTGTTATTATGTATTATGTCTATTCGCCGTATTACTAGCATGCCCTTCTTCTTATTATTGTGTCACGTTCTTTCGAACCAATAATGTGGTGAAAGGATTTTAAGTGCGCCTTGAAGAGGCTCTTTTCGTGCCAAATTACCCCACGATGTTTTCGATCACCGCTCGAGAGTAAGTACCTACCTACTGGCATAGTGCGCATAAATTTTAAACATTGCGCATTAATATTAAAAACTCAGCATTAGATAGACTTTCAATAATTCATTCAAGCATCAAGTGTTTCGAAGTGTGTTGTAAGAAAAAGGGTCTGTAAGTGTCTAGTGAATATTTCATCTTCAAGAGAAGTTACAGAATCCCATATGTAGGTAGGTATAGGTAACTACACTGCATTCTAAATTGTTTTACAAGCGCCATCTGTGTGTTTTTGGTTGTAATATTCTTTCGGGGGAAAAGGTGTTTGCAAACGAGCGCGTTCTGCAAACTACGGTGGTTGAGGTGAATGTTTCAATCAGTTACCTACTTCGTACCCCATTTCACCAACAGATGGCGCTTTTACATATTTATTTTATTTCTAAAATATGAAAAATAAATAAGTGTGTATACTAGAATTAAGTTTTTATTTTTGTTTTTCAGAATCTTAAACCGATATACATGAATGTTCTTCTATGGTCGGAAATGGTTGTAATCAATAGAAATGAATGCATGAAAATTTATCCTCATCTGATAACATCCTCCAACTTTTGTGTTCGGTATCAACCTGTAAGTATCCAAAGAGTATTCAACATGATCTGAGATCTATCTATCCTATTGTTTGCTCACATCATCATCACCATCTTTCCCATCATAAACATATTTGTTACATTCATCATCATCATTTTCCAGCTCATCTCACGCTACAACACTCCTCATATCGGTGTTCACTCGTTTCTCACTACTTATTCACATTGTCCATCTTACTACAAAACAAACAAACACTAAAATTTTTAATTCACACAATTACAAATTATAGCAACTGAACTATCTGTACATACACCTTTGCAAACGATCTAGAAATAGCTCAACTGAAAAATAAATTAAACCCAAATTTCATCAATTTATTCAAAAAGTTATATACATAAATCAGGTCCTTGGCCGACTTGCTGCATGTAACAATTTTCCTGTGTTATTATCAAGTACCATCGTGTATTTTCACTTGCCCAGGAGAGCCAACTCAGCGACAACGGAGGCCCAGCCGAATACGACCAACTGTTGGTCGGTGTTGTGTCGTTTGGCGCTGCCAGAACCAACGAGCCTTACGTGGCCGTGTTGACAAACGTTTCATATTTCAACCGGTGAGTTGCTCTACATTCTGCTACATTCAGTAAACATTATCTCAGGATACCAGACCACCACGAAAAGTTAATAAGGCGAAACAAAAAAAAACTAAATGCAATATTTCTAATTCTTATCATCCATGTAATGAAAATTGTAAGACATACTTTTTGTTAACTTTCAAAAACTTGAGAACCCGAATTCGTGGCCAAACTGCTGAACTGAATTTGATGGAATTTCTATGGACCAATCTGAAAGTATTTCTTTTTCAGCTACAAAAGATTTTTTCAAAACATAAAAAAGAAATACTACATAAATACAACCGAATTAACAACCTCTTCCTTTTTATTTGAAGTCAGTTAAAAATAAGTACTCAGCTCATTAAAAAAAAATGTTATTTCACAGATGGATAGTACTAAATTCCAAAAGATTTTTGGATAAATACTGCGTTCCGCCTCATCTCGCCTCAGCTCGGTAACGATTATACGCAGACCATGGATGATCACGTCAGCTATGCAACGTGAAACTACACTTTGTACTTTTAATGCAGCAGCCAAAAGCAGTCCGTATATAAATGAAACAAATAAAAAACATGACTCGGTGTCATCTCTTCTTTCAAATATACACAACCCACAACCATTAAAACTCTAACCTGTCTTTAGGTTTATTTATGGTTTTTACAATAATTTTGCATAAATATATTGATATGGTATTTGATCCACTCTCTAAAATAATAGACGTTTGTGTAAACGCTAGGTTTGTGCTTCTTCGCACATCCGTCTCCATGCGAAGTTAACCCCACTATCATCCTGGAAAAGGAGAAAACTATTCAAATATTTTTTACACAAAGAAACTTACAATTAAACTAATATTTACAAAATGTACAAAATACACAAGAAACAGTTGAGCTATCTGCAGACCGTTACAAACAATCTAGAGAGGGCTCAACTGATCCAAATCAGTACCAGACGGAAGCGTTCCCAAGACGCTGGCGGCATTGCCACGCTGAATAGCAATGCTAATGCGCTGCACCAGATACCCACCAGCCCTTTGGTCACGCGTCGCTTCGATCAGTCGCCTAGACAAAATTTTAAAGACCCGCAAGGCCCCGGGTCCCCACATTCGATTATAGTTTTGTAAAAAAACAATTTTTCATTACTCATACTCTGAAAGTAGGTCTGAAGTTGCCTGAGGGGCCTAATTGAAAGTAAAACTTTCAGCCCTAGGGAGAATCGCTTTCTACTGACAGCTGTCAAATTATAAAAAAAAACAAGTTCTATTTTATTCAACCATGTTCCAACTTTCTAAAGTCTTTCTAACTGCAAGGAGGTCGTTGAACCAAATTCCAACTTTTTATTCAGCAAGTAGGTTGGAAACCCATTGCAACGGTAAGAAGTTTAAAAAGTCTAATTAGAGCGCAATATAAAATTTAAATAACATAAAGATGGTATTAAATAAATAATATATCTTCTTAATTACTTTATTAATATATAGCTTCAACTATTTCTTTAAAATAACATAGATTTGAGCAAACAATTTACCATTTTTTAAATTATGAAAATTCAAATAATGGCTGAATAATGCTGGCGAGCCGAAGCCGAAGGCCCGCCAGAGAAAAAGAAAAAAAAACCGGGAAGGCGGCAATTCAATCTTCATTTTCACTAATTTTTCTTTCATGTTTTTATTTTTACTTTCCTTGTATTCGTAATGAAAAGCACAGTGTTTACCTCGGGTGAAAGTCTTTTAAGTCCCTCAAGCTCCATTGGCGCCCTCGCTACGCTCTGGCGCCAAACCCGTCTCGGGACTCAAAAAACGTGACTTTCAACACCCAGGTAACAATGTACTATTACAGAAGCAGTGACAACGTATACAGCCCCGGTACTTTTGAATAGGGTTAAGGATTTAAACCTTTATTTATTGGATTTATAAGCAAATTTTGGTTTAGCAGGGCAAAAAGAAAAACTCCCTATAGTTTGAGCTGTATTTACCCACGTCCAGCGCTGGGATTGCTAGTACCGTGTGTAACGCGAGATTCATATGTAAGTAATTAAAACAATCATCGTATTACCCATGCCATAAAACACCACCCCCTGAGTCTCCCTTACACGTGTCGCGAGTACCTTCTCCATACAAACAGAACATGTCCTTTGTAAACGGCAAGGCATGCAAACGACTACATTCGTTGCTGGGAATGTACCGTAATCGCGTCATCATGAGACCTTGTTTTGATACGTCACCTCCATACTAAAAAAGAAAACGTTTTCTTTTATACATACTCGTAAGTCACCCTACCTCGTGATGACTATGATCGCTAACTAAAGACCTGCGTATATCTAGATCAAATATGAAATATCGCTGTCATATTTGACAGCGTTTCAGCTGATCGCCATCGCCATCACCTGGATGTGCGCAGGCTCAAGTGAACGAGTAAGTTGAAGTGGCAATGGGTGCGCCACATAACTCGTAGAGCTGCACGTGCATGTAACCTTGGTATTTATTTATGCACAAGGTAGGTATATGAAAATGGCGGTTAAGTCAGCTCCGCACGTATTGACCATATATTTTATATATTTTTTATATTTTTTTTTGCTGACTAAACTGAAGGCCGGGCGCATTATTATCCGAAAACGTCTAACAAAAAAACCACAATCCAAAGAAAATTGTTCGGTCCATCAATTTTCTGACCATCTGTGGGGTCTCGTACAAAATTCTGCTACTACTATAAAAGCTTTCCTGTAGGCATACTACAAGCTCTGTCTGGCTCTGTCTCTGGCTCTGGTTTTGAGTACGTGTGAGCGTTGACTAAATAAATCAATCCTACGTCGAAACTTCACACACATAGTATAAAATACCTACTTGTGAGCACTCACACAGACTCAAAACCAGAGACAGAGACAGAACCAGACAGAGCTTGTGGAAGGCCTACAGTACGGATTATAAGCTGTCCATAGAATGGTATATTATAGGTGCTGGGCAAGATAAGTTCATATAAAAATCCCGCAGTCCGTGACAATGTATAATCATCTACAAGCATATATTCCAAGCTTCGAGAATGACACAGGTGCTGGGCAGGCTGACTGCATTTCAAATCTTGATGACGCTGACGCTGTATAATCTATCATCTACAATAGATACAAAAGCCCTGTGTACTCTACTTAGATATGTATATTTTACCTACCTTTGTCCAGCCCCAGCCAGTTACAGTAAAGTTCGATTCTCGTCGATTCATCCATCTTGTGGTATACGCCAAAATACCCTTTTTCGAGTAATTTGTAAAGTGAATTGGCCTGTCTAAGAACATCAATGCTATGTCACACGCAAAGTTTTGCGTCTCGTTGTACTCGTGGTGGATCACTAATGACTGCACACCGTACGATTTTGCATGGAAATCGTACACGTATCTTGTACCTAGAAACAATGCTTTAATTTCACATAATACATTAATTTTTCAAGTTTTATTTTAGTTTAGATGGTATAAAAGAAGTTTGAAAATAGCGTCTGTGACAGACAAGATGAGGAGTCATTGCTTAGCATGGTATGGGCATGCCATGCGGAGGTATGAAAGCCATATTACAAGAAAAGTGTTAGGTATGGACGTGGATGGTGGTATAGAAGAAATAGACCAAAGAAAATATGGATGGACTGTGCCAAAGATGACATGGGCAAGAAAGGAGTGAGCACTGAGATGACGAATGATAGAGGTGAGTTAAAGAAGGAAACCTGTTATGCCGACCGCACTTAGCGTCGGATAAGGGCAGGTAGATCATTTAAGATGGAACCTGCCAGTAAAACAAATTGATATAGAAATGGGGAATCCATAATTTGAAAAGATTAATTATTTTCGATTCATTTCATGGCTTGAAAACCCGATCTACATCAAGATGTAGATCGTTACTTTGTTAATCAAGGTAGCGTTTGTTCTAGTCTAGATGATAAAATTTCCACGATTATGACATTCTAGCTATTCGAGAAAGTAAATCACATTTAATTTGAAACATACTCACGTTTATCGAATGCACTAACCTATTTGAATGACCATCTCATTAACATCCCAGTTTAAGTCAAAGCAATGCGCTGCCGTAAGTATAGTCCAACTGTTAATTATATTTCCTGCACACATATTCCCTTCATTATACAGTTGCACCATTGAGGGAAAATGATCCAAGGACACAGGACTGCCACCGACAATATTTCCTTCCATGTGACTTGGTTTTATAAGAACCGCTACTAACCCTTTACAAAACATGATTAAGAATTCAATATTCGTTATCAAATATATAACAAAATATTCGGTTAGTCCTCTGAACATTTTGAATGCCTGCGAGGTTGAGTAGCATTTTATGAGTCGTTTAAGTGGAAATCACTAATTACTTTTCTGGCTTAATCTTGCTTTATGTCGGATATAAAACCTAATTAATTTACAAGACTTTAATCATGAAATAGTAAGAAAATACTAGTTAATAAAATTCATGGAATTTGCCATCAATCATGGCTATCTTTCGTTTTATTAGTTCTACCATGGAACTAAGAGGATAAAAAAGTTACCGGGTGGTATAGGTTAAATTTGATTTAACAAATAGGGACCCATACTAAAATTTTAAAAATAAAACCCAAGGTGGAAAAATAACTGTTTTAATAGTACATTGTTACCTGAGTGTTGAAAGTCACGTTTTTTGAGTCCCGAGACGGGTTTGGCGCCAGAGCGTAGCGAGGGCGCCAATGGAGCTTGAGGGACTTAAAAGACTTTCACCCGAGGTAAACACTGTGCTTTTCATAACGAATACAAGGAAAGTAAAAATAAAAACATGAAAGAAAAATTAGTGAAAATGAAGATTGAATTGCCGCCTTCCCGGTTTTTTTTTCTTTTTCTCTGGCGGGCCTTCGGCTTCGGCTCGCCGCATTATTCAGCCATTATTTGAATTCATAATTTAAAAAATTGTAAATTGTTTGCTCAAATCTATGTTATTTTAAAGAAATAGTTGAAGCTATATGTTAATAAAGTAATTAAGAAGATATATTATTTATTTAATACCATCTTTATGTTATTTAAATTTTATATTGCGCTCTAATTAGACTTTTTAAACTTCTTACCGTTGCAATGGGTTTCCAACCTACTTGCTGAATAAAAAGTTGGAATTTGGTTCAACGACCTCCTTGCAGTTAGAAAGACTTTAGAAACTTGGAACATGGTTGAATAAAATAGAACTTGTTTTTTTTATAATTTGACAGCTGTCAGTAGAAAGCGATTCTCCCTAGGGCTGAAAGTATTACTTTCAATTAGGCCCCTCAGGTAACTTCAGACCTACTTTCAGAGTATGAGCAATGAAAAATGTATTTCATTGCGTGCGCTGTCAAAATTATAAAAACAAAAATACGTTCTACAATATTCAAGAACATTTCAATATCTAAAAAACACTAACCATTTGTCCAAGTAGGTACAGTTTATGACATTACAACTACTTTTTATTCATTTTATAGTTGATAGAAATTCTGACCGAATTGACATTTTATTCGTATTTTTTTATTGGTCAAAATTAAATATTTGATTGGTCCATTAGTCATCATGTAAAACTGAATTTAAGGTTACATTATTTTTATCCGTTTAGCTTAAGGAGATTCATGTTGTTCATGTTATATTGGCAAATGCCAACATTTTTAACTCGTGTTGTTTTTGTTCATGTTATATTGGCATTTGCCAATATAACATGAACAAAAACAACACGAGTTAAAAATGTTGCAGGTATATATGTATATATATGTTTTAGTAGTAAATACGAAAACAAAATAACTACACATTTACGCTGACACTTTTACTTACAGTTTGTATAAATAAATGTTTTTTTATAAAAACTGTTTTATTGAATGCAGTGCAGTGATCGCACAGCGTCTGATTGTACGTTGCGGAAATATCACGCCGCCCGCCCGCCTTGCAGCCCAAACCACTAACCAGTCGCCCTGCGCCGGCCGAGGGAAAGGCCGCGCCCGTACTCCCTGCTAACTAATAATAACATAACCAAAAACGGTCTACTTGGAAACACACATTTTATTTAAATAAATTTCATGAATAAAACACCAATTTTATTCATCAGCTTCGGGTATTATGGTTAGCTGTTATGTGTGTAACATGAGTTTTGGGGTATGAATTCGGAGATAAGTTTTGAAGACGGAATGAAAACAAAGGTGTATCGATTCGGAGTTTGCAGCAGTTTAGAAGCAAATCAGGTAAGCTTTGGATATAACATGATACTTATAAAATAATTTAAGCAGAAGCTCTACTATGTACCTACCTACTTATTCTACAATTTTACCTCAGATCATTTTACGATTTAAGTTTTATAAACGAGGATTGTATCGAGGAAATTTTAAATCAATTTACTTACAATCAAGTAAACTGTCATACATCATTCAAAGTACTATACATTTACTATTGAATAAAGACGTTTTTATTCACAAGTTAATTTACTACCTTTGCAGCTGTTATTTACAAAATACACACAAAACATCTGCAAAACAGCTGAGCTATATTTTTTTATCTTTAGATAGTTTTAATTTTTTACGATATTTTTTTCTCAGAGATAGTTTGCATTAGAGAGACGGTCATAGGCTTCATGTTTTTATATTGGAAATTAAGTTTTTCTATAGTAGGATAATACTTTGACCCGAGTGTAGCCGAGTGAGTTTACTAGTGCATGGTAATAATATTAGTAATACTGTGAGCCGGCAATAAATCAAAGCTATCATTAGGCAAATCACATGGGAGTGTAGGTATATACATATATGTATATTGCTATAACATAATACAGGCACATAGGATAGACATCTAGGAATCTGTAATCCGCATTTGTAGTGGTGGTATTTCGTATGTCATTATTTTAGTATTTTAGCGTTCTATTTTCAAATGCTTGCTAATAAAAATACGCAAACAAATTCACTCGGCCTTGTAGAAATCATTGCAGAAAGTATTTTATTTTTATATTTATGGGTTTTTTAGATCTTCGCCCAAAAATAATAGCATAGACTTCGTGGACTCACTCATCCTAAATCATTTATCAACCCTGTTCATGTAATTCTGCAAATAAATACACTTTGACTTTGAAATGAAGATCTATGACTGTATAGGTACTGTACTGTGTATTACTCACTTACGAGATTATTATTATGGTATTGAATGGATATGTAAAATGTATGGTACGAGTATGGTATTTTATTTTCTCTCACAAAGTACCTATAGTAATTATAGCAAACTAATACCGATACAGTAGGATTACTTCGTGAGAGACTGGTGCCGGAGGTGTGACTGGTGGTGCGAACCTGTATTACAAGTCACCAGGCCCTACTCTGTAAGTACAAACAGTTTCTGACACTTGAATGAAAAACTAAAATTAATACTAAGTACTCACATAAATACGTACGTAATGACATAAATTATTGTCATTTTGTGAGCGAATAAGAGATTATATTATGGTATTGAATGGATTCTTCTTCTTCTTCTCAGTCGCTTCACTCTTGTCAGAGCGGTCGTGGTCATCATGAATATATGATTATTTGTTTTTATCAGGGGCTGTGGCACGCCTCACGTTATCTCGCCACTTCTCCCTACATGTCGTCATCCGGGAGCACTCTTGTAGGGTTCCACCCACTGCTGATTTGACCTGATCAGTCCAGCGCATGGGAGATCTTCCACGTGGTCTTGTACCCTCTACTTGTCCCTGAACCATGAGGCGCTCAATCGAGTCAGTGTCCCGCCGCGAGACGTGTCCGAAGTACTTTAAAATGCGGCACTGTACTAAGTTGGACAGACGCTGTTTGATGTTTAGTTCTTGGAGTATCGAAACATTAGTGCGAAATTCAGTCCACGATACTCCAAGCCGTCGTCTCCAGCACCACATTTCCAAAGCATCAATCTTCTTTTTCTCTACTTCACGAAGGGTCCATGTCTCTGCAGCGTACAGAAATATAGGGAAAACAACAAGCGCAAATATTTTTATGCATTTATTGAATGGATTATTGGTAGGTATATCTAATGTTTTTTGACCGTATTTGGGGCACCCCCAAGCACCTAATCGGAAGGCACTTAGCAAGCCCGTTACGTAGTCATCACGTGCGTATAACCCATACGTGATATGCGAGTACCTATCTGAGCCAAGGTTTTCCAATAGGGGTGGAAAACAGAGCCTTTCAATCTAGGCTAGGCGGATGTGGTAAGTGAAACGTGACAAGAACGCACGTGTTTGAAGAAAAGCCAACCAATAACCCTTTTGTAGTACAAACATAGAACAAACGTAGTAGGTAGTTATAGGTACATAATATACGTCATTATACAATCCACTTCGACTCACGGCCGCCTAGCAAACAAGGTAATAACAATAAGCATATACATATGTTATGCATTTTTATGCATTTATTTTTCTCACATGGGTTTACGATTGCTGTTTGGTAAATATATTTGGGTATATTGAAATTCGTTACGTTCCACAGTGATTCAAACTTTCGTTCCTGCATACGACCCTTGTGCATTTATAGTGATATAGACACAACAGTGGTGGCCAAGTATCGACGCCTTCCGATTCTAAGGTCGTGATTTAAATCCAGTCGTGCGCCAATGAGTTTATCGGTCTAAAAAAATATTTTGCCCTATGCCAGTACTCTAAAAAGGTGGAGAAAAACATCGTGGGGAAACCGACATGTAGAACCTAAATAATTCGAAAATATGTGTCAAGTGCACGAGAGGAGCTTCTTTGAGGCGCCCTGAAAATCCTTTCTCCACACTTGCTTCGAAAGAACACGTGCCAAAAGAAAAGTATTCCAAAAGGAAAATTTCCGTAAACTCACTTTCAAACTCTACTCCAATGCATAACTTGTGTAATAAAATAATGGACCATCAAGTGATTGAGTGTACAGCAAATGACTTGTAAATTGAGCGCACACAGCCAGCGAGGGTAGGACACAGCTGACACAGCGAGGCCCAATCAGCCAGACATAATCGCGTTACTTGCCGCTCTAAGCTTACTACAAGGGTTGAACGAGTTAAGATGTTTCAGTTCTATAAAGGTATATTTTTTTAACGTCTAGCCTCACAATCAACACTTTAATGCTATTAGCTCTGTTTGCTAGCGCTCTTTAGGCTGGTTCGATTACCATCGAGGGAAAATTAACATTAGGGCATGTTCTGATAAAAATATTTTATTAAAACCCTTGACAAACAGGAGCCCACCTGAAGTTTAGGTTTACCCTTTTTAGGGTTCCGTAGCCAAATGGCAAAAACGGAACCCTTATAGATTCGTCATGTCTGTCTGTCTGTCTATCTGTCCGACCGTGTCACAGCCATTTTTCTCCGAAACCATAAGAGCTACACTGATGAAACTTGGCGAGTAGATGTACCTATTCTGTAAACCGCATTAAGATTTTTACACAAAAATAGAAAAAAAACTATAAATTTTGGGGGTCCCCATACTTCAAACTGCAACTCAAAAAACATTTTTTCGTCGAACCCATACGTGTGGGGTATCTATGAATAGGTCTTTAAAAATGATGTTGACGTTTCTAATATAGTTTTTTTCTAAACTGAATAGTTTGCGCGAGAGACACTTCCAAAGTTGAAAAAAGTTGGTCCCCCCCCCCTCTAACTTCTAAAATAAGGGAATGATAAAACTAAAAAAAATATATGTTGTACATTACTATGCAAACTTTCAACGATATTTGGTTTGAACGAGATCTAGCCAGTAGTTTTTTTTTTATACGTCATAAATCGTAAACCGCAATTTACCTTTCGACGAACTACAAGAACCTGTTTCCTGTTTATTTTCTGTAGGTATATTATGTTACTTGATGCTACGGAACCCTTCATGGGCGAGTCCAACTCGCACTTGGCTGCTTTTTTTATAACTGCATTACATCGCAGAATCGTTAATCTTCCGCGTTTTGCATAAGTTCTCGTGTATAATACGAAGTTTCCGGAAATATGCGGGGCCATTATTTTTGACCGTCATATTATGTCGGAAGCGAAAGCCGCTCCTAGTGAACCAAAGTCAAACGTTGCGTGACATCCCTGCGAGATTGAAATGTATTTTTTTAGTGGCATCGGTTCAACTGCCGGAATGTTTATGGTAAAGTTCTATAAAATACAGAAACCAGAAAATCTGGAAAATCATCAATCTGCCGTAATTGTTTATTTATTTCCTTAGTTAAAAGAATATTCTACTCGTAGCTGCATTTTTTTAACTAGAAGCAGAGCTGAGAGAATTTACTGTAAGTACGGCCACATCTATATAGGCTATATGCTGTCTATAATCTGCAACATTTGACAACGATACTTATATCGCTGTCAAATATCGCAGCTTATCGCCTAGATATTGCCGTACCTTAAGACTTTACTTTCTTACTTTGCTGAGGAACGAAAAAATACAAAGCCTATTTATTCTTAAAAGGCTCCGCCTACATAAGTTGCACTTGGAGGTACCTACAAAGACGCAGACAAAAGACTTTGCATTCCGTCTTTGTAAAAGAAAACTTAAGAAGAGGAAACCGCTCTAAATGTTTTTTCTATTTGTTTTCTGTTTAATAATTTTGAAATCACGGTTCTCAATAATCCAATATTGGAAATAAGAACATTGTTTGCGGTGATTTTTTCTACGGCAAATTCTGAAATCTTGAAATAACAGCGTTACACTGGTAATGTTGGCGTTTTCAGAATTCGCAATTTCCATATGAGGAAGCTGGAGTCATGCACATCTAAGCTTGATCACATCTGGCATTTCACTGTCCGCTCTGGCATTTTAGCTCTTGCTCCGAAAATACAATTCTAATTCCAGAGGCAGGAACCGGAACTATCTGAAGCTTGGGACAAAGATAACTAACAGCTAGGTAATGTGACGACTCATTATGTTCTCGTGCATTATGTGCACGATTAATGACGATCTGAATCTTCGTGGTCCGCTACTTCTGCGTGAGATTCAAAATCAAAATCAAAATGTAATAAAATAAACTAAAACGTTGACACTGCAAAAGTTAAAAACTGAGTAGCTATGATTAGAGTAAGATTATTAGTGATGAACTGCAGAAATATTAAGCTCTAGCCAATACTCAGGCAGTCTTAGTCAAGTGACACCTTCGTCAGTTATTAATTATTTAATGGGAAAATCATATTTAAGTATAAAATACTTAATAAATATATTGTGAGCAATCCACACAACACTATGTAGCCCCAAATTAAGCAGAGCTTGTATTAAGGGAACCAGATATAGCTGATATAATACTGATGTATTTTTTTTGTAAATACATACTTAGAGTAAGTATGGTGTTTAAATATCTATTGAGCGCATACTGTAGATCAACAATCAATGTAGGTATTGTTTACGCTTAGTGTGACGTACAAACACCACATAATATTAGAAGTATGTTTGTCCATATGGCACTTGAATTAATTACTTTATAATGCATTGAGTCATCTACAAATTATCATAGGTAAATGCAAATTGTCATAAATATGCAAATTATGGGTTATCTAGGTTACGACATGCGTTCCACGCAGAAGTAGGTGGGTAAGAACCTAAACAATCCAGCGTTGATGAAACGTTACACTCACCTCATTCATTAAATATATTCGTTATCTACCTATATTATAGACTAAACAGTAAATAATTCAATTCAAAAACGAAATGCAATCCTATACTAGTAAGTATCATATGCTTCTTCGATAAATATGAATATTTGCACGTGTTGAATCATGCATAAAAATACAGCCTATCGATGAAAAATTGTGCTCACACACCTCTTAAGCAACGGCGCGGCGACCGTATGGCGGCTAAAGCGATACTCAAGCACACTTCAGTGCAAGTCAGTGTGAGCGATTTACTTGAAAAAAGCTATGGGGTTAATGCGTGTTTCGTGCTTATATTTTACTTAGTAAAGGGTGTAGGTGTGTAGGTAATTGTATGCACGGTGATCAGCACGATGACTTGAAACTCTCAAAATAAGTATCTTAAATCAGCCTCTAAGGTATTACAATTTTTTTTAAGTGAATTTATTTTAAGGGTCGATTTTTTCATCTATGGAATAACGGTATTTGTCGAATAAAAATATCAGTCCTTGTTTTTGCCAAGGCTGAAACAGAGATGACTGTATTTTTATCCAACGGATAATTTTATCTCAAGATTGAAAAAATAAAGGCCTGCGCACATCTAAGCGATGGTGATGGCGATCAGCTAAAACGCTGTAAGTTATCGCTGTCATATTTGACAGCGTTTCAGCTGATCACCATCGCCTTCGTCTAGATGTGCGCAGGCCTTAACTGTCTTATTCTGGAACAAAACGGACAACAGTTGATAAATCTAATAATACAAGAAAGTGTAACACGTATTCACTGAATGATCCCGAGCGTTTCTGTAAACAAAGATATCTGGGTATCTTTGTATGTCACCGAAATAGAACATAGGCCTGTCGTAGCGGTCCTAGCAACTTACTATGATCAATCACAGATAATTCAGATTTATTTTATGTCAGCTAATAACACTTGAACTGTCACAATGGGTATAAGTACCTAGTATAACAGAATCTGAGACAAAGATACACATGTTACTGGTCCTGTTGAGATAAGATTTACTATGATTGAACTATTGCCGATAAATTTTCCGACTCTATTTCCTTACACAAAATGATTATACCTAGTATATATATGATTATAAATTGATAACATAAAATAACAGCACCGGTGGTCTTGTGGTAGCGAGCCCGTCCACAAAATCTTCGGGTCCAGCAACAAAATAACTTTTTTGGATAGTACAAAAAGTACATTTTATTTACTGTAAAGAAAAACATCGTGTAGGCAACGTGGTTTAGTAGAAGAAGAAAATAAAAGAAGATTTGGGTTATCTGAAACTGAAATATTATACAACGTGTATCAAAATATGTGTACTATCCTGAAGGGGGGTGAATTTCCACCCCCCGGGGAACAACTTTTGTTCAACGACTTTTCGAACTTCGATTGGTATCTCTGAAAAAAACTGCAACGAAGTTTCAACATTAACAGCTGACTTTATACAAAGTGACAACCCTAAACTCAGCTACAGAGGTAGTAGGTAGTAGTAGTAGACCTACAGAGGTAGTAGGTCAAGGGGTCAAGGGGTTACAAGGATAGGGTTGTCAATTTATTTAGGCATTATGAAATTAAATATTTTTGTATGGGAAACTGAAAATAGGAATTTTTAATTATCTCCCCTCCACAACTGATCACCATTGTGGTCTGAAACTCCCCACCTTCGCATAGTACACATATTTAGATACACCTTGTATACTAGCAGCCCGTCCCGGCTTCGCACGGGGTAGACAATATTGTTGTACATTATTTTGTTCTATCGCTAATAGTTTCGGCAGCGCATTCGACGAAAGACATTTTAAGACTCATTTTTCTACACCTTCGGTTACATTGTTCAAATTTTACCAAGGATCCCTAATTTTTTTCAAAATGAAATGTAGCCTATGTCAAATTGGAAGAATGTAGCATTCTATTGGTGAAAGATTTTTTTAAATTGGCCCAGTACTTTTTGAGCCTATTCATTACAAACATAAAAACATACAAAAATAGGTACAAATCTTTCCTCTTTATAATATTATAAGTATAGATTTGTAATTGATTAGAACGGTTGCGACATAGCAACCACTTACACTTGTAATATATTGATAGCTAAGGGCAATATCTATCTATATTTATAAAAGAAAGTCGTGTTAGTTACGCCATTTATAACTCAAGAACGGCGCAACCGATTTGGCAGAAAATTAGTGGGGAGGTAGCTTAGAACCGGGAGAAGGACATAGGATACCTTTTATCCCGAAAAAGCAACGGGAACGGGGTGTTACGGGAACAGGCGAGCGAAGCCGCGGGTGGCCACTAGTACCTATATAAATCCAAATATTAAATAACATAACTTATTATGTTAGTATTTAAAGGTCAGACTTTAATTCCAAATTACAATTTTTCCAAATTCTAATATTGCAATTTTCCCAAATAATTTTTTTATATTTTCTAGATTCTCTGGATATATTATTAACTAAAACCAATCAATATGGGTGTTATTGTATATCTTTTCGTTCCCATCGCTCTGCTTAGTTTGGGGATAAATAGTGTTGTGTGAGTTGTCCACAATATTTATTTTATATTCATTAATTACTAAATAAGACGTTGTACTGATGTCAATAATTAGGTGTAGGTACGTGAAACGCACTGCCTCTACCAGTAAAAAGAATGTCCGAGAGAACTTCCAGAATGTGCTATTCATCTTGTTTTTCTTTATCTCCTGTCGAACAATGTTCTTTATTATGTTTTATGAAGAAATTTATCGAATCTCTTGGAGTTCCTTCAGTTAGGTATCGCTGTTTTATTTTCTGTCGGTTGTCAGTACGAGAATAGCAACGCGCTAGAGCGGACGACGCCGCCGCCGCCGTCACTGCGCCGCCGCACGCTAATCATTTTCTTTCTTTCGAGGCCCGGGAAATCGTGAACTTTGTGAAAAAAAAATTGTGATGTATTTTTGGTGACAGGATTTCTGAAGAGGTAAAATTATTTATAAAGCTAAATATATTTTTACAATAAAAACGGGAATGTTCAAAATCATGTCTGTTTCAAATGTTAGTTAGAAAAACGTGAGGATTAAACTTATTTTTGTGCTAAACTGCGTGTGCAATCGGATTGCACTCGAAATAGCTGCTCCTCGCGATTTTGGCTAGAAGTTCAGAGATTTTATATCTTTCAAAGAGTCCAAATTTTTTGTTCAATTTTATCAAACCAAGTGCGGTCAGGCTAGACTAGTTCCTTCAAATAACGACTGGTACATTTAATTTTTATATTCTACCAAAATAAATATATTTTTTCTTGCAACGAAAAATATTAAATTTTAACTCGTCTGTTGTCAACCGACGAGTTTCACCATTCATTTTTATAATGACGCCAATGCAATAAAGTTAAAAATTTCCTGTATTTTAATCATATAGCAAGACTAAGTATACCAACAAAATAAAACGTGTTCGTTGACCGAACACGGCAGCGGCGCCAAGAAAATTTGGCGCGAGAAACGTGAGTTTCAAGGACAATGAAAATGCCTGGAAATGCCCTTCCTTAAACACGTTTACTTATACCTAAAGTAAAAACAAAGAAAACTCGAACCCGGTAATTAAAACAAAACATGAATCGTTGTTTTTAAATGTTTTCTTACGAGAAAACAGTTTTATGGCATGTTTACTCTTTGTATATTAGGCAAGGAGGTTGGAAACCTAACCTTCTTGCTTTCTTCTACTACCTGCTAATAAGTCCTTATTATTAGGCTATCGGTATTAAACTTTCAAATTATACCGTATCTATGTAGAGTAATTTTTAAAAGGTACCTGCCATAGTAATTATCTTAATCCTATATAGGCCTGGTTTCACGGATAACAAATCGCCGAATCAAAACAAGTATTTGACCGTAAGCACACATTTTGGGAGCAATAGCGTTAATTAACCAACTGTCACATATTTTATTGGGCGATAAGTTATCTGTGAAACCGGGCCTTACTACATTATACAAATTATTATGCCTAATTAGTAATTACAGATATTTTACAAATGAGCATATTGATAAGAGCGTCCAAACCTAACCTATCCGCAAACAGCGCGATTGACCTACTGATCTTTCAACTCAATTTAAAGATAAATAAAGATAGGGAATATAACTTCTGCTATGCTATATGGTTCCCATCATACAAGCTCCTGTACAATTGAATACCTTTAGGCCTACCACAAGCTCTGTCTGGCTCTGTCTCTGCTCTGGTTTTGAGTCTATGTAAGTGCTATCTCTAAATATATATAACTCAAAGGTGACTGACTGACATAGTGATCTATCAACGCACAGCCCAAACCACTGGACGGGTCGGGCTGAAATTTGGCATGCAGGTAGATGTTATGACGTAGGCATCCGCTAAGAAAGGAAATTGGAAAATTATTTTCCGAAGAGGAGAAAAAGGGGAAAAATGGTTTGAAGAAAAATCAACGCACAGCTTTAACCGTTAGCCCTAGAAACATGAAACTTAGAAGGTGTGTTCCTTTAATAGAGCAGAGGTGCACTAAGAAAGAAAATAAGAAAATTCTTCCCTTAATCTAAATATATATAACTCAAAGGTGACTGACTGACATAGTGATCTATCAACGCACAGCCCAAACCACTGGACGGATCGGGCTGAAATTTGGCATGCAGGTAGATGTTATGACGTAGGCATCCGCTAAGAAAGGAAATTGGAAAATTATTTTCCGAAGAGGAGAAAAAGGGGAAAAATGGTTTGAAGAAAAATCAACGCACGGCTTTAACCGTTAGCCCTAGAAACATGAAACTTAGAAGGTGTGTTCCTCTAATAGAGCAGAGGTGCACTAAGAAAGAAAATAAGAAAATTCTTCCCTTAATCTAAATATATATAACTCAAAGGTGACTGACTGACATAGTGATCTATCAACGCACAGCCCAAACCACTGGACGGATCGGGCTGAAATTTGGCATGCAGGTAGATGTTATGACGTAGGCATCCGCTAAGAAATGAAAATGGAAAATTATTTTCCGAAGAGGAGAAAAAGGGGAAAAATGGTTTGAAGAAAAATCAACGCACAGCTTTAACCGTTAGCCCTAGAAACATGAAACTTAGAAGGTGTGTTCCTCTAATAGAGCAGAGGTGCGCTAAGAAAGAAAATAAGAAAATTCTTCCCTTAATCTAAATATATATAACTCAAAGGTGACTGACTGACATAGTGATCTATCAACGCACAGCCCAAACCACTGGACGGATCGGGCTGAAATTTGGCATGCAGGTAGATGTTATGACGTAGGCATCCGCTAAGAAAGGAAAATGGAAAATTATTTTCCGAAGAGGAGAAAAAAAGGAAAAATGGTTTGAAGAAAAATCAACGCACAGCTTAAACCGTTAGCCCTAGAAACATGAAACTTAGAAGGTGTGTTCCTCTAATAGTGCATTAAGAAAGAAAATAAGAAAATTCTTCCCTTAAAAGAAGAAAAAACGGAAAATGATTTTAACAAAAATCACAAAAAAATGTTTTACAAAATACGCAAAAAAACAGTAAAAAAAATTAAGCTACCGCACCTGTCATCAAATTTGAATACACACAAAAGTTTATATAAAACCCACGACAACCACTAAGACAAAATCGCGGAAAACACCTACCATACCGAAACTAAACACCGTTTAAAAAAACGGCCACAACAACACTCGCCTTCACAACCTACTCTGAAGTACATGCTCAAAACTATGGTAACCAGCAGTTGGTCATGTCAAATCAAAAAAATCTGATTCGATTATACATTAACACGCACACGAAACACCAAATGAGCCACTGATCTTCTTCTTCTTCTTCTTCTTCTAAATATATAAAACTCTTTCGTTACTGACTGACTGACTGACAATCAACGCACAGCCTAGACCGTTAGTCCTAGAAGCATGAAACTTGGAGGGTATGTTCCTCTTATAACGTAGAGGTGCATTAAGAAAGGAAATTGGAAAATTCTTTCCCGAAGAGGAGAAAAAGGGGAAAAAAGGTTTAAAGAAAAATCAACGTACAGCCTAAACCATTAGTCCTAGAAGCATGAAACTTGGAAGATGTGTTACTCTTATAGGGCAAAAGTGCACTAAGAAAGAAAATAGGAAAATTCTTTCCCTAAAATTCTTTTCTGCCGCAGCATCTGTCACCAAATTTGAATACACACAAAAGTTTATATAAAACTCACCATAATCACAAAGACAAAATCGCGGAAAACACCTATCATGACGAAATTAAACACCGCTTCAAAAAACGGCTAAAGTACATGTTCAAAACTATGGTAACCAGCTGAACGTGTCAAATTAAAAAAATCTGATTCGATTATACACCAACAAGCATACGAAACCCAAAATTAACCACTAATATAACATAAAATCACATAAAATAGCTTCACAAAAAAAGGCAAAAAAAAAACATTAAAAAAAATTCAGCTACCGCAGCACCTGTCACCAGGTTTGAATACACACAAAGGTTGACAAAAAAACCAATGATAACCACTAAGACAAAATTTCGGGAATCATCTATCATACTTAAACTAAGCACCGCTGAAAGAGATCGGCTACAACAGCACTCGCCTTCAACTTCAAATACACTCTAAAGTACAAGCTCAAAAATATGATAATTAGCATTTGATCATGTCAAACTAAAAAAACCAGATTCAATTATACACCAACGAATACTAAAGCCGATGTTCTTGCTTTTATAATAAACTTCTCTCTCTTTAAAGCCCAAATTACCCACTAAAACAAAATCACGAAACAAAGCTTTACAAAATACGCACGCAAAAAACTTTAAAAAAAAATCAGCTACCGCAGCATCTGTCACCAGGTTTGAATACAAAAAACCCCATGATAACCACTAAGACAAAATCGCGGGAGGCACCTATCATACCAAAACTAAACACAGCTGAAAAAAATCGGCTACTACAGCATTTACCATCTTTCGAACACACTTTATATAGTATTGAATGCAAACTCAAAACTAAGGTAACCAGAACTTGGTCATGTAAAACCAACGCAAACAAATACCCGACTTAGCCACTAAGACAAATTCACGAAAAATAACTCTCAAAAAATACGCAAAAACCAGTGAAACATATCAGTAGTTGTCCGCCTTCCACCATAAAATAGTTTCTTTTAAACGAACTCAAACAATGACTTTACCACGCGGACGAAGTCGCGGGTAACAGCTAAAACCCACCATAACCACTAAGACAAAATCGCGGAAAACACCTATCATACCGAAATTAAACACCGCTTCAAAAAACGGCTAAAGTACATGCTCAAAACTATAGTAACCAGCTGGTCGTGTCAAATTAAAAAAATCTGATTCGATTATACACCAACACGCATATGAAACTCCAAATTAGCCACTAATATAACATAAAATCACAAAAAATAGCTTCACAAAATACGCAAAAAAAAACATTAAAAAAATTCCAGCTACCGCAGCATCTGTCACCAGCTTTAAATACACAAAAAATTTTCAAAACAACCGATGATAACCACTAAGACAAAATTGCGGGAGTCATCTATCATACTTAAACTAAACACCGCTGAAAAAAACAGCACTCGCCTTCAAATTCAAATACACTCTAAAGTACAAGCTCAAAACTATGGTAACTAGCATTTGATCATGTCAAACTAAAAAAACCAGATTCGATTACGATACCAACGAACCAACCAACGAATACGATAGACCAAATTACCCACTAAAATAAAATCACGAAAAAGAGCTTTAAAAATACGCAAAAAAAAACATTAAAAAAATTTCAGCTACCGCAGCATCTGTCACCAGGTTCGAATACACACAAAGGTTTACAAAAAAACCGATGATAACCACTAAGACAAAATCACGGGAAACATCTATCATAGTTCAACTAAACACTGCTGAAAAATAAAACAACAGCACTTGCCTTCAAATTCAAATACACTCTAAAGTACAAGCTCAAAACTATGGTAACTACAGTTGGTCATGTCAAAATAAAAAAACAAACTCAAATATCCACGCGGACGAAGTCGCGGGCAACAGCTAGTCTACATATATAAATCCTACGTCGAAACGTCACACACACAGCATATTACACTGGTGAGAACTCACACAGACTCAAAACCAGAGCCAGAGACAGAGCATGTGGTAGGCCCCTTTTAACAGTAACTACCATAATTTTACTACTACTTTAATTTAGTTAGGTAAAAAAACCCATCGTAAAATGTACCTATGTTACAATTTCATAATAACAAATCAATTCACAGAAGCAGAACAATGACATGCAATATCCAATAATACAAGTACCTTCATTGTGTTAATGACCTACTACGTAAACAAAGCAACACAACAAAATGATCACGTGTAATATGCATACGTAGACACTTGTGGCTAGTGACCTTGCAATAAATTAATCGACAGTACCTACTTCTTACAAATAAACAATCAATACTAATTCAAAATAAATAGATTCAGTACCTAGTCAATTATTCTTGTTTCTATGGAGTAAAATAATAAGCCGAGTGAGAGTACATTTGGTTGATTAGTATATAATTTAGACCTACACCATTTTATGGGGCAATTTCTGTAACAAATGGCTAGGAAGTCTGGTAGGTATATGTTACCGTCAGAATAAGTCTGCCAAATACTAATTTTACCTAGAGGACAATAATTTTATTACATAAATTGACTGGCCTCACAGCTAGTCGCCAGTGGCTCTGCTTTCTGCGCTGTACATAGATTTAATCCACAGTCAGAATGAACATCTGATCATGCGTATACATATGTTTGTTGTAACAACATTTAGCCCTGTCCATAAACGTTGCGATTTGCTCGCACATTTCAACACTGGCTTCCGCAAACATATTTTTTTTATTTACTTTGTCACGAAATGTTCAGGTGACTGGATAAAATAATTAATTTGGGGACTTTTTGATAAAAGTCCCCAAATTAATTACCAGACCACAAGGTCAGATCCTAATGTCTGACCAGAGTCAGACATTAGGATATATTATCATTGTACTTTAAGTATAGGAAGACAAAATTAAATAATGAATGAATAGCAATTAGCATTATTCAAAAGGACTGTGGTAAAGACTCTAGCTACAGAGTTTGTGAAATCCTGATAATTGTTTACAAAACTATAGAATAAAATGAACATGTATGGCTGATGTAACAACACCCAGCGGATCTTACGACGTACGACCTATTATCTCGGCTGATAACACCTCGATACAGAGCGGTCATGACATTACAAGTCAATCTTCTCTGTCTTGTCAAGATATTTATAACTTTTCTTAGCGAAACCATGGTAAAACCCAAAACAACGAATTTTTCTAATTATAAAGACCTCTTCTAGTTTTCTCAATGAACGTGAACAAAAACAGTGAATGTGATTGTGCTAGTACATAAAATACCAAACTAAATGCGCCTAATACAACAGAAAAGAGCGTATTATGAGTGTGTCACTTCTGCTCACAAAGATTATTTTCTTGTAAAATAATAATAGCCTAGTAGACTTCCTCCCGACCCGGCTCATACATATTTTACCAAATTATTATCCTTTCTTTGCTACTCCAGATAAACTCAACAAATAAAAGCTGGAAGTGACTATTTGTACGGGTGCTGGATGAATAAATTATATTTATTCGTACATTTATTCAATTTTATAATGAGTATATTCATACGGATATTATTCAAACTCGGGGCACCCCGACTTAAGTCACAAAAGTAACAGTAGGTAGGTTTTTTTTTTTTATATACCTACTCAATTTCAAGAATGGTGCATGTCAGTGCAGAGAGGACCCCTCCCCCGTCCCTCCTCCTCCCTAACAATACTAAAGCCAACCCAAATTTTAACTTTACTACGCCTTTTAAGCGACTGTAAAGTGTTTTAAAAATCCAGATTCAAACTCGGGGCACTCCGACTTAAGTCACAAAAGTAACAGTAGGTTGTTAGGTTTTTTTTATACCTACTTAATTTCAAGAATGGTGACCCCCCCCCCCCCCCCTCCCCCCGCAGCACCCGTATTAATAATTATAAATTGTTCGTACGGTAACCGTATTAATAATTATAAATTGTTCGTACAGTACCTGTAATAATAGACTCAATCATAAAAGCTTTAGGGTCAAACTGTCATTTTCAATACCTACTAAATTACTTACCTACATAAAATGTACCGATGCCCAAGCATGACACTAAAAAAACTAAGATACCGTTGCGCTATATTCAGTCACCCCGATTTCCTCTAGGGGTAGGTCAAGTTTGTGGTACTATTAGTTATGATTATGACTTATGACCCGTGATGTTGAAGGCTGAGTCGTATGTTGCTTTCGCTATGAAACTAATCGAGAATATAAATAACGTATTAATGGTATTCGTATCTTTATTAGGCAGTTATTTATCACAAGCAGTACTTAGTTTTAAATTAATCCTTCCTCAGAAACACAAACGTGTCTACAGGCCCGCATGAGGTAAAACCTTCATTTAATTATTTTTTCTTACAAAATATATGGTCAAGGGTGATTTGATTGCAAGTAACGATTACGAAGACATCTACAAAGAAGTAAACGATCATATTTTTTTTCCTATAGCCATAGTGAAACACATAGACCTATTTACAATTTGCACAAAATAAAAAGATGATCTACGAGTACGATAGCTATACTGATCTGAATCAACTTATCGGGAAAGTCCTCACCTATAATATCACTTCATTAACTCATAAATAGAAAGTTTTCTGGAGATTGTAGTCGCAGCTCGAAGCCTAAAAAGCTCGTTTCAAAAATAAAGGTTATGTATGTAGATATCTTCCATAAGGTACCACCCACAAAAGTAAACAGAATAAGTCCTGTCAATTGCCAATAAAGTATCTCACTGAGATAGCCCCAAAATCATATTGTTATCAGCAAATCACTTTGGCCTGCACGATACATCACAATCTCTCAAGGGTCGCTATATCGGCAATCGATCATAGATAGGCAGGGTTGCATATTTGAGAATTGAAATTAATCGAGGCACCTACTTGCCTACTCGTGTTGCTATGTATTTTCGAATGCTTAGTTATACATTAACTAGAAGAGTAACTGTAACATTCTGTAGATAATCGGAATTTTTCAACGTATGACGTATTAGTAATCATATTTGTTTTGTTTCAGTTGAAACGACGGCTTCACGGAAAATGCTTCGCATCTGCAGAACTACATCGCACACTGTCCTAAACCGGAGATAGGCTCTAAGAAAATGGTCCACGACCAAAGATAGCTTCAGTCTTTCCCACACCCCTTCCATTGCATTTTTTTATCTCCAATAGCAGTAAGTAACAGTGCCTCTACAAGTGATCAAAGAAAAAATCTTTAACATATCTACGACAATACGGATCATAAATTTTAGTATACAAAAGAAGAGAAGCTAAAGGTGATATTAAAGTACTTCAGAGATTTATATAGCTGTAAGGAGAGTTGCCAAAGAGTAATAAAGATGTCTCATGGAACGATCAAGAACTCGAACGGTAACGGAAGAATGAACAAGAATGGTAATGGACATGCGCCCTCGGCACCGCCGCCAGAGTACGACTCACAAAGCTTGACACCGCCACCTGATGGAGGATGGGGCTGGGCAGTGGTCTTCGCTTCTTTCATGGTCCACGTTGCCAGTAAGTATTTCCTACCTACTCGACAATTTTATGAAACTGATTAAAACTCGCAAAAAAAATTCAGCCATCATTTTAAAACTTTACTATTTTCCTCGATCTAATCATTTGTCGTGGAATGAAGTACAAACTCATTTCAATGCCAAAGGAGCGCGCTGCGTTGAGTGATTAAAAACCCAGTTTACTATAAGTACGTAACAGAGTCTAAACGAGTTACTATTTACTACTCTACTAATTGCATAATAAAAGACATGATTCGTATCTATAGAATTATGTTCCATTTTTGGTTGGGCCATGCAGTTTATTATTTTACAAGCGTAAATTTATATTTTATGAAAAAAAAGTACAATTAACATAAAATTTCTGTTTCACCAAAGTTTTACACGAATGTGAACTTTTTAATATGTTTTGTTCCTCTAACATCAAACATCATCTTTCTGTCCATATCCCACTACTTGATTGTTGCTACTGTTAATAGCTGCTGTCGAATAAATAAATGAAAACAAAAAGTTTTCGCTAAAGTCTTGTTAGTTTAGGTGTTTCATCGTAGAGACTACAAACATATCATACACATCTAACCATAATTAGTTTCTGGATCTTGAGAAAATAGCGCAACGGTATTCCTAAATTTAGTAAACGTAATGAGAAGGTACAAATAGAATCTGAAAAATTAATAATGACCCCATAAAAGTGATAATACCAATAATGATAATAACTTAAAAACAAACTGCCACAAGTAATAAGAATTTTGTAGTCGGAGACATTGCAACCACGAAAGCCTTGCCGAAAATGGCTGGAAAACTAAAATAATAAATTCTTACGACTTACTTCTATTATTAGATTAGTACATTATGCATTATGCTTCGGCTATTTCTATAACCATTGAGAATACTTATGAAGAAAAGGACGTTATAAATTCAAAAAATAACCTAACAGATCACTAAATTGTTATTTTTTATTGAATATTCTCTGAAGAGACAAGATAAATATTATATGGAAAGATGACTCATAAAGCCATCCATCATGCAGTCGCTCATGCGTCTGCAAAAAGTGCAGAGCCTAAACCAAAGAAGTCCTATACAAAGGAATTGCCAGCCCCCCCGGACGGCGGGTATGGATGGGCGGTGGTCTTCGCTTCTCACGTTATCAACCTTATCAGTGAGTCTTTAAGCATTATTTTAGTCCATCATTATTTTAGTAAAAGATTATTATGTATAGAAGGTTATTAAGGAAGGCACATCTAGGCGATGGCGATCAGTGAAACACTGTCAAATTGAAAGCGTAGTTTCACTGATTGCCATCGTAGATCGCTTAAATGTGCGCAAGGCTTCAGTAGATTAAATTGTGTTTGTACAAAATCTATCCCAGTTTTTGTTTTCAAAATGTTAGATTTGTACTCTACCTTATTTCTAGTATAAGTAATATTAGCTAGTCACATTTTCGTTTCTGTGTCATTTAAATTGATAAAGTCCTTTGTACAATTAAGTAAGGCAATGTATGTAAATAGTACGTTTCGTTTTATTTATACAAAGACAACATTCTTGTACCCATTTCAATTGTAATTTTTGTTCATGCCAAATATTTCTACGAGATATAGGAGTGACTTGTATGGTAATGGGGTTACAATAATTATTCGATGGTAACTAATAGGCATATTGGTTACACTAAACAGTGAGTTTTAATGGGCTAGTGACAAGCTCTAGTGACGGATTATTGTGGCTTAGACCGCTAGCTAATAACGTGCGATAGTTTAACGTACCTTCCAATTAACAGAAGGAAGACTAAAGAAAAGAGCCGAACTGGTAAAGTTCCGCAGATACGGTCTCTCAATCCCCACGGTGTTTACCGTGTCCCTTGTTTTATTACACGAAAAACTGGCCATAGCCGTTCATAGGTTAGCTAGCTCAGTCCATATGGTTGATACCTTTAACCTCTCTCTGTACCAAACAGGCAGCTAAACTTTTTATACAATTCGGTAAGGCAAGGCATATTCAACCCAATCAGATTTTCAGACTCGATCAGAGTCTGTCGATTAATCATCGTTGTTTTCTTTCGCTTGACTCACGAAGCAATCGATTTTTGATGCAAATTGAGACTTTTGACACCTTTACTTCGGAATGGAACTCATTGCCGTCGGCAGTTTTTCCTGAAAACTACAATCTGGGCCTCTTCAAGGCAAGAGTGAATAGGTGTCTTCTAGACCATCCTGCTTCATCGTCGGCTACATCGTCGCTTACCATCAGGTGAGATTGTAGCAAAGGATGTTCTATTTAATGTAAAAAAAAATAACTTCAATCACTGAAGATCCGCTTCCGCGATTGGAGGCGATTTTATGTATTACTTTGTATGTTAGTAACCAGCTGATTTCTCTTAAGCTGTGAGCAGATTGACGCATGAAGTCTGCTTAACCGACCGGGCGGCAGGTTTCCACCTCGGGTATTTGAGCCGCGTCTGATTTTTGACGTAATCCAACCCCATGTACAGTGTTTCACAGCTTTATATTGTGGTCGGAGTTACGGTAGATTTACTTAGAAGTCTTGTTACTTCATAAATACCAAATGTATGCCTCGAACTAAACCAAAACATTACGGATTGGTAAGTTTAGTTTGTACTTAGCAGACGTTTTACTTTATAATTTTTTCAAACCAAACATAAATTTCGGTAGATTAAAAGTTGTGACAACTTTTAATCTACACAATATTTATGCACAATTTTGCAAAGTAGGTACCTATAATCTATCCAAGTTAGTTGGTTGGTTAACATTGAATAGCGAATGTTAATTCATGTTTATAAGCTTCTATGTATTGGTTTCACCAATGACGAATTGCCAATCAAATATT
Organism: Thera obeliscata; assembly: GCA_947578465.1. Lineage (NCBI taxonomy): Eukaryota > Metazoa > Arthropoda > Insecta > Lepidoptera > Geometridae > Thera > Thera obeliscata. Next base: position 4,543,680 of record OX387924.1, read on the forward strand.
TTGTCAATTGTTTAACTCAAATTTTGTAAGGTTAAATTTTGTGCAATAATTTATTGGGCGAGTAGTCATTCGTGAAACCGGGCTGAAAGTTTTATTCATGAACTAGCGATACCTATAGGTGATGCCACAGAATAAAGTTATAGTGAGTGCAATAACAGAGCAGAAAACAGAGATAGTAGCAGCTGGGAATATTTAAACAGAGTTATCTAAATATTTTTCTATATTTATCTTGAAAACGCTCTTGCTTAACTGATACACAAATACATAATAAAATATCAATACTAAAATAGGTAGATACATTGTGTATCTTTTGACAGGTTCTCGAAACTTGTATTGTGACTTTTCTTACTGTGTTATTTTGAATACAAGCTCCATATATTTTTAATAAGTAAATATTTTCGAGACAAAATAAAAAATTGGCTAAGAGTTTAACAACTAAAGTGGCGAACCATTTCAAAGGCATAAATAAAATACCCTCCGCTAGCTTTTATCGAGGTTGGTAATAAAGTAACAGAGTGATACTAAGGACTTGGGGAAATAATGTTGCTATCCCTCGAGATAAATGTACTATAAAGGAATGCCTTTTGCACTAAAAAAGCTTAATCAGCGAAATCAGAGTTTACTAAGCACAGAATAATATAAATACTTAAATAAATATTATAGACAATCTACACAACACTATCTAGCCCAAAACTAAGCAAAGCTGGGAACCAGATAACTGATATAATTATTTTTGTAAATACATACTTAGAATACGATATAACACCCAGACAGAGAACATTTTTGTGTTCACCACACAAATATTTGTTCTCGGTGGGGATCGAACCCACGACCTACGGGCTCAAAATGCAGAGCTAATACCAACTGAGCTGAAAGGCCAGTCAATATAAATTGAGAATAACATTAAGAGAGACAGACATTTTTGCGTGATATAAAAATAAAATTCAGCGTCTTATTCATTCGCTCTGATTCATTTATTAAGAAGTTCACAAGAACTATACGTACTCAGACTGATAAAAATTGATCATATCATTACATAGCATGTCGTCGAATCCTAACAAGATATTCTAGGAACCTCGCGTGACAGGGGAATAGCGGCAAATTAGCGTAATTTCAGACGTTCTTCTTGAAAAAAGGAAGCTCGTTTAGTAATTCTGAGAACCCAGTATTGTCCGAGATGGATGGGATAAGTAATTGTTTGGGCACTGGAATATGTTCTTGAAGGTAAGGTAGGTATTTATAAGAAGAAAAGCACAGAAAGCGGCCTCAACATTAGCATGGATACTATAACAGATTTTTTTTTTCATGTTACCTACATTTTAACAATCCCACACGCTCTGCGCTTCAGTATGTAACATTTATTTATTATATAAAGCTAAAAAAAATGTTGATAATAAATAAAGCCAGATGTTTTTTTTTTATTACGAACGTATTTTAGTATTGTAAGCGGGAACAGAACATCACTGCTGGGATTGGGGCAACGAGACACATCATTAGATGGGGATAAAAAAAATGGCGTCGGAATGCATAGATGATAGTTATCCGTTTTATAATGATAAACAGAGTTCTAACTGTATGCAAAGGGTAGCTTTCACCTTATTAGTAATACTTGCAGAAAATGATCAAAATTCTGAGCCGGAGGTCCTAGAATCCAGTGAGCTCTCATACGTAGTGAGCTCAGTGAATTTATTGGCGCAAGACCAGAGAAAATTACATTCCAAAGATCACTGGTACCCAGTAATAGGTTCTCGTGGCCTGATTATAAATGAATGTGATTAAATAGAAGAATAAGATGATTAAATGAAAATGAATAGATTAGACGGAAAGAGGTGTATGCAATGTTAAAAAAAAAGCAGCCAAGTGCGAGTCGGACTCGCCCATGAAGGGTTCCGTAGCATCAATTAACACAATTTAAAGGTTTTTGTAGTTCGTCGAAAGGTAAATTGCGGTTTACGATTTATGACGTTGTAACGGTGGAAAACTGGGTGCAGACAGGCAGACCGACTATTTCGGCTGCGTTGGCCCTGACTAGCTCAGTTGGGGTTCGATGTTCCTACCGCACAAAAGATTTTTATTCTAAAATAAAATAAATGTTAGAAATCAGTTACAGCGTTTTATTTAAAGAACACATACCTCTTACATGACATGTACATTAGCTTAGGAATGAAAAATTGAAACTGCACAGCTATGCTATCTTATATACTATATAATCCTAAAGTGATCCTTCATTTACATGACCTTAAAGTGAGCTCAAATAGCTACTTAACTACAAATTTATATGCTCAGCTATTAACCAGAATAGAGGTTATCCACATGCCAGACTATCTTTCTTACAAATGAACCTACTACTAATCAACAAGTTACAAATACATTGAACGCTACGTTCTCTGACATGGGATTGAACAAAGAAATTTAAAGGGACACCTTATACATATGAGAGGTTTAATGACCTCACGGGACAACAATATATTCCTTTACATAAAATGTAAGCAATGGCTATCATGGATACATGAGAGGTTCAATGACCTCGTGGAATACATAAAAATCAATAATGCTTATATTATTTACACGGGATGTTTAGTGACCATATGTTCAAACTTTATCCAAACCATAGCTCTCAAGCGAGCACAAATTTATTCAGGGAGAGGTTACTGCTTAGTGTGTCGGAGATGTGGATATTTGAATTTACCAATCCCAAGGCCCCGGATGACCCAATTAAATGAAACCCACAGAAAACTAACTTGTGAGTCACCCCTGGCGTCCGCCTCTAAAATAACCCAAGCGACCGTATTCTGACCGACAGGATGGTAAGATAGTAAAACGCACGACAAAAACGATGGCAATTACCACGTCAACGAAACCCTACCTATTGACAACAAAAATAGCACTCTCTACGGCAGCAAACAATCTCTTGGCAACAAACAACAGACCAGGACTCCACGGAGAACTGTCCTGACGCGCCTACTCCTTCCGCATAAAAATAAATTGGCACTGGCCCACCTCAGAATCGCCGACGGGCGCTTATCGTTCACGTGCGACGTCACCCACGTGCCCTGCCGCCACGTGCCCTGCCGTGCAGTCGCCGACTGCCCCCGCCACGTGTCTCGCGCCCCCGCACAGGCGAAAGAAAAGGGAGGCGCCACGCAGACGGTGTCAGCAAACTGAAAAATACAAGACAACAGGTTAATCTTGGCAACGTGCGGACACAGCCCGCAGGATGCTGCGTCCCTAAAAATACAACTGATCCTCCCCTGTATGCCCCATGCTGTGTGATGCTTCTCAGATCCCCTACGTACCAGAAATGGGCGCTCGCCCAGCTTGCAGTCGGCTCGTATCGGCAGCGAGAATGCTGGCTTCGTGTGCTGGGGCTCGTCTCTGGGCACGCGGTGATGGTATTCGTTGGCGCAGCTTCGTCTGTAATACCCAAATCTGGTTAGCGAGGACTCCTCCACAAACCCAACGGTGCCAGGGTGCAGCTTTCGTACGTACCGGCGATTCTTCTAGGCTCGGCGTCTTTTCCGTGGAATGCCCCCGGCGGCTCCGCACGCGCCTTTTATCACCTTTGCTACCACATCCCCGCACCTCGAGCCACAAACTTCCGCCCAGAATATTCCAGAACACTTGCTCCAATAATCCACGGCATATTCGTCTCTCCGGCCAGCATTTTTAATGTCTGTAATTGCGAGCTCGCTTCACACATCGACCCAACCAAATTATTTCTATTCACCCGCTAATATAGTTTATTCCTTAGTTAGTTACACTACTCGCCAATGGAGGCACTCGCGTCTTGCTGATGGTGAAAACGTTGTCCTTTTCCAACACAAGCTAAACCCTATTTCTCTCCTTCTCCGACCCTATCGACATGCGACTACTTCGTAACAGATGTCACTAGTAGACACCGTTCGATACGAACATCGCTACCCACAAAAGTGTTGACATCTGTCAAATCCTGTATCTTGCGGCTACTACTTAACAGATGGCGCTCTTCGCCAGCCATCTGCCTAGCCATTTATAGTGTTTCTATTCGTTACCAGAGGTCGCCCTTACAACGTTTCAACAACTCACTCACCAACTTGCGTCTTGGCGCGTAAATTTAAATAGCTCTCCATTAGCTTTCGACTGATACGAAAAACTATTCTGCCAAAATAAATGAAATGCTACAATACCCCCCCGGCCGTTAAAAGTTTCACTACACTTAGTGAAACTGCGCTGCCCTCAGCGCTGGTACTGAAATGAAAAGCTTTATATCTAACTATAACCATATGCACATATTACAACTCAAAATAAACTTGACGAACAAAAAAAAATATAAGAACAAACCAAACTCCTTATCACTGTAAAAAAACGTACAATTCCTTATCTACTAAACTAGCCTAAAACAAATTCTCCTGTAAAAAAAACTTTATACAATCCTTGTACATTCCCTCCACGCCCGGAGATCCCTTCTACCATGGCGTGGCCTCATAAAACTAGCGGTCTTCTCAAGTCGTCACTTGTGCAGCTGAAACTATCGTTTCGTCCTTGAACCGTAAAATACAAACAAAACTGGCACGTCTTTATCGTGGGAGACCGGCTATCGGAGTGGACCCATCTGCGGCGACGTCGTTATACCTGTTCCTCTTGCCTCCCCTTTCTTATCGCCATCCATTCATCAATCTTGCATGCTTCATCTCTCATTATGCAAATGTCTAATCTACATACCCTTCTTTACAACCATCACCATTCACGCCTAGCGATACCCTACGTGGAACCGTGGGTACGCGACCTCTCGCCCGTACGTGTCCTACCCTTTGTGGTGGATACGCTCTGCTCATCCATTCTGCTCCTCACTGCAAGAAACCTAACTCCATCTCACGCCTGGTCCTATATGTAGTCCTTTCACCCGTCTGCCCTTTAGACATACAAACAAACATTTTCCAAAAAAGAACAAACCAAAATCTACAAGAAAAATGAGTTATCATATTTCCTACTGCCTTACAAACCAAAACCAAACCAAATATTTACCTACAGTTCACAACACCTACTGTGGTGTTGTGAAACCCTAAACCTTTAGGTCTTTCATGTGCCAAGACCCTAAAATCTTCCCGTCCATGTCCTCTAACTCGAAGACCAGTGGTGACAGTACCACTTTCACCCTGCATTTCTCGTACTTAGGACATAACTTCGCCATCTTGAACTTTGCCGCGTCGCTGAGCGGATGGGTTCTTTTCCAGACGATGTCCCCTACTTTCACTGTCGCTTCTCTTCTCCTGAGATTGTACGTTCTCGTGTTCGCCTGGTGTGCCTTGAGTATTATCTGCCAGGAGACCTAATTCTCCTGCAAACTTTTCCCTTGGTATTCCAGGCTGACATTTTGCGAAACAACAGGTGACTTCAAAAATATCCACAAAATATATACAAAATCTATACAAAAAAATATACCAAATCTACCGACAACCCCAAAAACGGACTTAATTGTTAGAATCTTCCAGTTGTTGCCGAGGCCTGGTCTCCGTCCTTCCCCTACACTTAGGGCAACTCCTGACTGTGTAGCCTAATTCACCACAGTTATAGCACTTGACCTGCTGATTAAATCTTCCCTTCCTGCAATCCTTAGACCAATGTCCCATGCCGCCACACCTAAAACAATTAGATTGTGGTGTTCCATCTGATTCCTGCTGAGTGGACACCGCCGCCAGCTGTGATCGCGGCTTGGAGCGCTTGTACGCCAGTGTTGGGTTCAACGTCCTACTCGACACTTTAGGTGGTTCTACGAAAAAATCTGATCGCTGCTTTGCTGCCTCTAGCCTCCTACACTTATCCTTTAGCGACGCAATTGATGTGATGTCTACTAAAGCTAGTTGTTCTGTAAAAGATGGCCTAATATTGTGGAGCAGAATCTCCAATAACTCCTGTTCTGGCAGTGGATTCTTCAGCCGAGCGACCAAACAGTTCATAATCGAGAAGTAAATATGAATGGGCTCCTCGACCCCTTGTGTCCTCGCCCTTATTTCTCCTAATAACCTGTAATCGTAGTCTATCGGGCTAAACTCCTCTATCAACAATGACGACAGCTCGCTCCACGAAGAAACTTGGTCTTTGATGCCTCTAAACCAAAGCAAACCCTGGTCAGTAAAAAGCTCAGAAGCTGACTCAAATAGTTTTCCCTCTCTGGTACCGTTCGCTGCACTAAGTTCCTGCAACCTCTCCAAAAATGACCTGACATCTCCTACTCCATCAAACTTGACACCCCACTTCGCAATCGGAACCTTAGAACCCGCGCATTCTACGACAACCCGTTGATGGGTGCTATCCCTCACTGCTGGCAACACCTCGTTGGGACCTGCCGCTTGTACTGGGTCTTGAACTGGGTCCTTCGACAAACTGTGCACGTGGATCGCCGGATCTGTCATCTTGTCTACCTATAATCAACCCACGGTACCCAAAGACAAATGGGAAAACTACCAGAAGCAAACGATGTAAAAAAAAAACTTTTGAAACGAGCCTCCTTAAATAAAAAACGTGCTATAACCATCAAACGTGAAAGCAATTCCTCCAAAATAAACACAATAACGCTAAAAAAAAATTTTACTCTATACTCAAGGTAAACATTAGAATGTAGGTCAAGGCAAAAAAAAAATTTTAAGTTCCAAACGCCTAACCCTACCTCCCCAAAAAATAATCTAATGTTTACCCCTCAAAAGTTTCGAAAATCCCAGGTTTGTGTGTGTGTGTGAGGGTGTGTGTGTGCGTGTACGAGAGGACTCGTAAATAAAATTAAACTGTTATAAGTTTCAACAGCTGGTCGCTAACCACAGAAGTGTATTATGGTTTCTAATCCGTTGCAAAACTTTAACAAATATTAGTCTTGCAATATACATACAAAAAACTCTATGCTGATCGCAGCATACAAAAAAAATATAACCACAGTAGCACTTTGCAAGACTATCTCCCTAACATGAAAGGAAGGAAGTGCCCAAAAAAAATTTTACATCAGGACAGGAATACACTCTTACAAAAATACACTAGCAGAAAAATACACAGGTGAAAGAATACATCGGTAGAAAAGCACACACAATAAAATTATACACCCTAAGAAAATACACACATGATACACAAAGAACCTAAAATATACTTAAAATTAGCTGGACTGTTGTCTGTTGCCTTGTCTGTTGCTCTAAAATGTTACAATAACGCCTACCTACAGTGGTCACTAAACGCAAAAAAAAATTTCAAAAAAAAAAAACAAAAAAAATTTCAAAAAAAAACAAATTTTCAAAAAAATTAAAACTAGAAGTTGGGCGCCATTTTGTAACGGTGGAAAACTGGGTGCAGACAGGCAGACCGACTATTTCGGCTGCGTTGGCCCTGACTAGCTCAGTTGGGGTTCGATGTTCCTACCGCACAAAAGATTTTTATTCTAAAATAAAATAAATGTTAGAAATCAGTTACAGCGTTTTATTTAAAGAACACATACCTCTTACATGACATGTACATTAGCTTAGGAATGAAAAATTGAAACTGCACAGCTATGCTATCTTATATACTATATAATCCTAAAGTGATCCTTCATTTACATGACCTTAAAGTGAGCTCAAATAGCTACTTAACTACAAATTTATATGCTCAGCTATTAACCAGAATAGAGGTTATCCACATGCCAGACTATCTTTCTTACAAATGAACCTACTACTAATCAACAAGTTACAAATACATTGAACGCTACGTTCTCTGACATGGGATTGAACAAAGAAATTTAAAGGGACACCTTATACATATGAGAGGTTTAATGACCTCACGGGACAACAATATATTCCTTTACATAAAATGTAAGCAATGGCTATCATGGATACATGAGAGGTTCAATGACCTCGTGGAATACATAAAAATCAATAATGCTTATATTATTTACACGGGATGTTTAGTGACCATATGTTCAAACTTTATCCAAACCATAGCTCTCAAGCGAGCACAAATTTATTCAGGGAGAGGTTACTGCTTAGTGTGTCGGAGATGTGGATATTTGAATTTACCAATCCCAAGGCCCCGGATGACCCAATTAAATGAAACCCACAGAAAACTAACTTGTGAGTCACCCCTGGCGTCCGCCTCTAAAATAACCCAAGCGACCGTATTCTGACCGACAGGATGGTAAGATAGTAAAACGCACGACAAAAACGATGGCAATTACCACGTCAACGAAACCCTACCTATTGACAACAAAAATAGCACTCTCTACGGCAGCAAACAATCTCTTGGCAACAAACAACAGACCAGGACTCCACGGAGAACTGTCCTGACGCGCCTACTCCTTCCGCATAAAAATAAATTGGCACTGGCCCACCTCAGAATCGCCGACGGGCGCTTATCGTTCACGTGCGACGTCACCCACGTGCCCTGCCGCCACGTGCCCTGCCGTGCAGTCGCCGACTGCCCCCGCCACGTGTCTCGCGCCCCCGCACAGGCGAAAGAAAAGGGAGGCGCCACGCAGACGGTGTCAGCAAACTGAAAAATACAAGACAACAGGTTAATCTTGGCAACGTGCGGACACAGCCCGCAGGATGCTGCGTCCCTAAAAATACAACTGATCCTCCCCTGTATGCCCCATGCTGTGTGATGCTTCTCAGATCCCCTACGTACCAGAAATGGGCGCTCGCCCAGCTTGCAGTCGGCTCGTATCGGCAGCGAGAATGCTGGCTTCGTGTGCTGGGGCTCGTCTCTGGGCACGCGGTGATGGTATTCGTTGGCGCAGCTTCGTCTGTAATACCCAAATCTGGTTAGCGAGGACTCCTCCACAAACCCAACGGTGCCAGGGTGCAGCTTTCGTACGTACCGGCGATTCTTCTAGGCTCGGCGTCTTTTCCGTGGAATGCCCCCGGCGGCTCCGCACGCGCCTTTTATCACCTTTGCTACCACATCCCCGCACCTCGAGCCACAAACTTCCGCCCAGAATATTCCAGAACACTTGCTCCAATAATCCACGGCATATTCGTCTCTCCGGCCAGCATTTTTAATGTCTGTAATTGCGAGCTCGCTTCACACATCGACCCAACCAAATTATTTCTATTCACCCGCTAATATAGTTTATTCCTTAGTTAGTTACACTACTCGCCAATGGAGGCACTCGCGTCTTGCTGATGGTGAAAACGTTGTCCTTTTCCAACACAAGCTAAACCCTATTTCTCTCCTTCTCCGACCCTATCGACATGCGACTACTTCGTAACAGATGTCACTAGTAGACACCGTTCGATACGAACATCGCTACCCACAAAAGTGTTGACATCTGTCAAATCCTGTATCTTGCGGCTACTACTTAACAGATGGCGCTCTTCGCCAGCCATCTGCCTAGCCATTTATAGTGTTTCTATTCGTTACCAGAGGTCGCCCTTACAACGTTTCAACAACTCACTCACCAACTTGCGTCTTGGCGCGTAAATTTAAATAGCTCTCCATTAGCTTTCGACTGATACGAAAAACTATTCTGCCAAAATAAATGAAATGCTACAACGTATAAAAAAAAAACTACTGTCTAGATCTCGTTCAAACCAAATATCGTAGGAAGTTTGCATAGTAATATACAACATATATTTTTTTTCGATTTATCATTCTCTTATTTTAGAAGTTAGAGGGGGGGGGACCAACTTTTTTCCACTTTGGAAGTGTCTCTCGCGCAAACTATTCAGTTTAGAAAAAAACGATATAAGAAACCTCGACATCATTTTTGAAGACCTATCCATAGATACCCCACACGTATGGGTTCGAAGAAAAAAAAATTTTTGAGTTTCAGTTTCAAGTATGGGGACCCCCAAAATTTATAGTTTTTTTTTCTATTTTTGTGTAAAAACCTTTATGCGGTTCACAGAATACATCTACTCACCAAGTTTCATCAGTCTAGCTCTTATGGTTTCGGAGAAAAATGGCTGTGACACGGCCGGACAGACAGACAGACAGACAGACAGACAGACATGACGAATCTATAAGGGTTCCGTTTTTGCCATTTGGCTACGGAACCCTAAAAAAAGAAAATAAAGCAGAGAACGTAAATAAAATGTTCTAAATACAGCTTTGTGTATCGAAAATAATATTGGCATGATGTCAAAGTGTTGCTATCAAAGTGTATGCACGCCCACTAATCGATAAGACACTTCACATATCATTTGAATTTGAATATAGCAATTATCGTAGGACAATCATGTGTGTCTACGATTATTATACTTCAAGCCAAGCAATAAAAAGAAATCCCGAATTTTTACTGCTTAAATAGTCATAGAAATAATTGCTATGTTACAGTTATTTGAGGAAACAAAATTGCAAGTGGGTTATGCTATATTATACTCACAGCTTATTTGTGTTTTATGTAAAATTTCAATAAAACAGTTTTTGTTTTGGAAATAAATAGCTTTTTTATCATTTTTGTACATTTTCTCAATTATTATTTAGCTACGTTTTCCCTGCGTAACAAAGGCTATTTACTAGCGACCAGCCCCGACTTCACGCGGATGTCATTTTTCCACGCAGCTGGGGTGGATAGCTGGTATTTCTATAAACTGATAGATCATTTATTTTGGCTGTCACCGTACCAAGACAAACAAATTCCCAACAACAACACGAAGAAAAACCATTATCAACGATGTTGTGAGACTCGTCGTAATTTTAAAACAAAAGTACGAACTTGTTGTTTCCGTTTGACTTTGCATAAGCGTCCTAATACCTACATCATTAATACCTATGCTATCAGCTTGCAGGCGCTGCCCGATGTGACGACCCTTGGTCGTCATGTTTATCAAAACAATATTATCACGCATGAACACACACATTTATTGTAAAACAATAATATGTTTATGCAGGGTTTCGATTTGTCTACCATCAGAATGATAAACATGTAGAGCCCGCGCAAGATAACTCTGTACATGACAGATGGCGAAAATTGAAAACACAAATATTTGGCATAATCTTGATGAATATTTTGATTAATCTTATATGCAAGCAAATAGCATGGTAAGCAAATAGTTGTACCAACCAACGTCAAACTCGAAGTTATTTGTAATATCTAAAAAATAAAACATAGTATTTTCTTTTCCCTGACATAACATAGGTTAAAACACAACGCCGAGTTAAAACTATCCTTCGTATAGATAAATAATAGGTGGGTTTCATTTAGGCTTGCGTGTAAAGGGCACGTTGCAAGGGGAAGTTTCGCTACCCTATCAAGGTCGGATTTCTAGCCTCTGGGATATTAAATGGAAGGCAAATACAAATATCTTAAAATAGGTTTATCGTATATGGCCTTTCTAGAGAATAGAAACTATACAAATAGTTTGACGAGCTTTGCTTCAGCAGGTCTGTTGGTAGAATAAACCTTCACCGATAAACGTTTGAATGAGGGAAAAAAGATGTTTGTTTTGCTCTGAGACTTGGCGTTATATTTTAACATAGGTACATAATATTACTTTTTCTTAATTATTATTTTTTTGGTTCGCAGTGGGCATTGTAAGAAATATCCACAATCATTTATTTATTTTAAACTAGTAAACCCGGCGAACTCCGTTTCGCCACCAGATGGCTTCGTTTTAGCTGTCAAACAATGTATCACGCACCGGCGCCATCTACTTAAAATGTTGGTTTGTCCAGAATTTTTCCTGAATTTTCTTTGCTATAAACCTCACGGAGCCCGAGACCTTTCCAACAAATGCAAAACCGTGGAAATCGGTTCGTGCGTTCTGGAGTTATAGCGTCAGGAAAGAAAACCCGACTTATTTTTCTATAGTAGAAGATAATTTTAGATAGATAATACTTTGAATCCTATAAATATGTATAATCATTTTATGTTTCACAAGCGTGCTACTAGAGATAAAGTGCATTGTGCATTGTTTTTGTATTTTCTATGAAGAGTTATTTAAGTGCCAATTAATCACGTTGCCTAATAAATAGAAGTACAAACTGATGACGATACCAACAAGTCGTAATCGACACGGCTGTCAAGACATGATTACTGGGTGCATGATAATGATATTATGTATTGCATAATATGAAACTACTGATTACATCCAATATGCGTGATTTAAATAAATATACGCTTAACAATAGATAAAAACGGCACACCTCCTTATGCGATGATAATATCAGGATAGGTATAATATAAGTACAGAATCTGTTAACTAAAACCGTGCACGGATCTCGAACTATGATTTATATTTTAAGACGATTAAAACCATGAAACAACTTCACGCTCGCACTCTTTGACCTTTGAAAGATATAAAATCACTGAACTTGTTTATCGAAAGTATCGAGCAACTATCTTGTGTGCAATCCGGATGCACACAGTTAAGCAAAAAATAAATTCTGTCTTTCGGAGACCAAGAATGAGATGGCGGGACGAACTTGACTCCCACCTTAGATCGTGGCCTGTCACTGCGTTAAGTCGCGAAGAGTGGAAAGAGGGAAGGGAGGCCTTTGCCCTGCAGTGGGACAAAAACGGCTGAATAATCATAATAATAATAATTTCGTCTTAGCCTTTAATTTGGATTGGACAAAAGATAATTTCTCTAATAAATATAGATCGAAGATTTCTCTAATAATAAAGGTTTAGTGATTTTTAGTGAACTATATCAAATCAAATGATGTATGCACAATTTTAATGATATCAGTCACGTAGTTTTCAAATGAATGAAATGGAAGTACGTTTGTAAAGTGACGCGTGTCCATTACAAATATTCCATAGCAGAAGTAGAAGGTTACAAAAGTGCAAGCTACTGCCCGGTTTATCAATAATTAATCAGCAGTGCAACAATTAATCACAATCATTTGTTCTAGCCATCTGTTTGATTAGCATAACCAGTTTTGTCCTGCATTTCATTGAAGTAATTACAAACAGATGTATGACGATTTAGGCTTGCGCACATCTAGGCGATGGCGATGGCGATAGCGATCAGTGAAACGTTGTTAAATACCGCTATCATGAGAACGTTGCACTGATCACCATCGCAGATCGCTTAGCCTCTTGGCGCATAATCTACTATTCATCATAATGTTTCTCTTTATGTACCTTTTAAGAGACTATTACAACCTACTCGTAGATGCCTTTCTAACCTTGGAAATACTTGAACCGCTTTACTGTCTTTAGAACTAGAGCCTGGCAATGACACAAAATAATAAAGTTCTCGTGACATTTTGCAATAAACAGCTAAATACCGCAGTCGTTTATTGATTAAACATGATCATGATATCAACAGGAAAATAAAGTCGACGTGCATATTTTTAAAACAACTATATCTGATGGAATCACCATAATTGGTCCTGGTGTTAAGTGGTAACCATGGCCTATAACAAAACATTGCCTCGCAGGTCACACACGACTAAAACGTCCCTACGATCCACTGCCAGATATAAAGCCTCACGTACCAGTAACTTGACCGGTACCGCACCCTTCAAACCGAAACACAGCGATGCTGCTTGACGGCAGAAGTAGGTCTCCATACCACAGAAGAAATAAATGGAGCTTTTTACTAACTTTGAAAAATCAATGATATTTTGATATTTCTTACTCAACCACATCGGCTAGGATAATTTGCGGGTGGTACTCAAGGAGAAGGATTATTATAATAAAGTGTACTACTGTGCCCAAGGTACTACGAGGAAAGTCGCAGGCAGAACCCAGTTACAAAAAACTAAAGAAATCCTTTACCTAGTTAGCTACATGTTGTTGTTACTTTTGTTCAACTTTACTTACTTTACCTAAAATTATCCTACAGTGTAATACTTGCATAACAGAAATCTAAGAACGAGTTATAGGATAGCTACCCCCTGTAGAAAACTCAGGGCATACAGCATTTTTGACGTCGTCCGTCGATACTTGTCTATTGTTAGCTGAGCTTTTGTTTGCAACACCCTCCCTGCATTGACATCAGTTCAACGCCTCATGTTAGCCTATTTTATCGTCAAACTGAACATTATTCACGTTTTACGTGATTGGAGTAACATCGTTTAACTTTTCAAAGCTATGCTGACGACTTGCGATATTATTACCATTGCCTTTAACTGTTATGTTATCACCAGTACTTATCAGGGGTTATTTTAGAAATATTTAATTGTAGTTTCGTATAGCTTTTAGTTATTTAGCTCACCACCATTTCATTTCAAGGCTCATGAGTAAGAATTGAAAACGTGATCCATTGATTAATTTATTTAGGTACTTCCCTACACCAAATAATCTGTTGTACCTATCAGGAATACACATTCCTGAGTTTGCGTTGGCCCTGGCTTATGATAATTTTTTGCAATTACTCTTTGAATTAACCATAAAATTATACTGTTTCAGCTGATGGTTTGACTTATTCGTTTGGCGTGTTCTATTCGGAGTTCCTGACCTACTTCCAGGAGGGGAAAGGCAAGACGGCATGGATCGTGTCTATACTCGTCGGGGTCACTCTATCTTCAGGTAAATAAAATATTAGGTATAATAGAAAGCTAATCAGATCACTGAGAGACAGATTATATTTTACCGTCTATTAAAGCTGCCTGCTGCCGCAAGTCTAATCACTGAGAGACAGATTGTATTTTTACCGTCTATTGTAACTGCTACCAGAAGTAAGTTACGCAGAAGACTAACAAGCGACCATGCGAAGTTTTATTTGGGATAGTATAGTACCTCTTACTTACGAGAAAACTTCAAGGCCAGAACATAAATTTATAGTGATGTTTAAATTAAGTAGCACCTCGATGGAGTTATGGATTCACGATATCAATGCCAGTAAATTGAGCCCCCCCAAGCTGCCATTACTTACACCAATATGCTTCGTAGCGTCTGCCAAATGAAAGTAGAGACTCAAAAATTGCGGCAAATTCAATATTTCCAAAACGTTATGCAAAAATTATTAAAAACGTGTAATTTCAAGCATCGTATCTAGTAATGGATTGCCAAAGTAATATTTTTTACTTTGCCGCGATTTTCCAGTCTCAGACAGACTCTAACCACTAGTCGAGTTTTAAAACGAAAATGAATCATTCCGCGTCGTATTGAGTTACAATGAATCAACTATTAGCAGCGAGGTAATTGAACATTTCCTCGATTGTGGCTTGCATAATTAATAATTTATGTGAATTAGCAATTATTATTATTGGAAGTTATTCTGACCCTTCGGCTATCACACTTAGCCTTTATAGGTACCTACTTACACTATTGATATGTTATGATCAACTATAGATATTGACTGGCCTCTCAGCTCAGTTGGTAGTAGCCCTGCCTTCTGCGCCGTAGATCGTGGGTTCGATCCCCACCGAGAACAAATATTTGTGTGGTGAACATAGATGTTTGTTCTCTGTCTGGGTGTTATATTTACAAAAAAATACCTATATTCAAGTGTTGTATCAGCTATCTGGTTCCCATCATACAAGCTCTGCTGATATAGTTTGGGGCTAGATTGTATTGAGTGGATTGTCCGCATTATTAATTTTTTAAGTGCTAGGTAGAAGCACATTTTATCTAAGAACTTTCTTTTTCTCTTTTTCAGGGCCTATATCAAGTTCGTGTGTTAACCGATGGGGCTGCCGAGCAGTCACTGTCGCCGGTGCCATCCTCTCGTCAGTTTGCATAATACTGTCTGCATTTGCAAACAACGTGCTGACTCTTATATTTACTATTGGAATAGGCACTGGCTTTGGTTTTGGACTCATCTACTTGCCAGCCATTGTGAGTGTCACGGTGTGGTTTGACAAGCGGAGAAGTCTTGCCACAGGTGCGTATTTAATTTAAATTTAAGTATAAGAAGTCTTCGAAGAAGAAGTCTGGTCATCAGTTTATTGTGACTGGCCTCGTAGCTCAGTTGGTAGTAGTACCTTTTGGACCATAAGTCGTGGGTTCGCTTCCCACCGAGAACAATTGTTTGAATGGTGAACACACATGTTTTTTCTTTGTCTGTAAATACAAACTGAATATTGTTTTGTGTTTATTATTATACATAATACTTATTATAATATGTACAAAAAAAAGTTTTTAGGTATCATATCAGCCATCTGTTTCCCATAGTCCGAGGTTTGCTTAATTTGGGGCTAGATAGTGTTGTGTTAATTTTCCACAATAGTTATTATTTTACGGGCCACAATAAAGTATTCCTTTGTTTAAAGATAAGAAAAGAGATCCTAATTATTGCCAAACTTACTTAGTGAACTTATAAAAATTCTGGATTTGTTGGTTTCAGGTATAGCAGTATGTGGAGCAGGACTAGGCACACTGGTGTTCGCTCCACTCACGGCATCACTTATAAACTACTACGGCTGGAGAGGAGCTATGGCCATCGTAGGCGCTATCACTCTAAACTGCATACCACTCGGAATAATGTTCCGCCCCGTGCCTGAACCACGACGCTCCACAGTCGAAGAACCAATGCTACCGCAACAAAATAATGTCCCACTTATAAGGTCCCAGAGTAGCGAGAATGTAATAAAACCGAATGGTAAACTGAAATCGGATGATAATGATGTTTCACGGCTGACGCTCTCGCAGCCAGCACTGAACGATACACAAGGCTCGAGATCGCGTTCGCCGTCGGTCCAGGCCAGCGGCATCATGCTGAGACCCGATGTTCTCTACCGGGGCAGTAGGAAAAGCCTAACGGCTATCAAAGCTTCTACTCTAGATATCACTAAAATGAGAAGAAGCACAATAACAGTGAAAAAACAGAGTTGTCATTGGTTACCATGCTCTACGGAATTCAAGACTGCATTATCAGAAATGCTTGACTTCTCATTATTAGTAGACCCGATTTTCATTTTATTCGCTATATCAAATTTTTTGACCAGTGTTGGTTTCTACATACCATATGTTTACGTGGTGCCGATGAGTGAAAAGTTGGGAATTGAAAACCCTCCATACCTGATTTCCATTATTGGAGCGGCGAACATGGTGGGCAGAATTGTTTTAGGATACATAAGTGACATGCCATGGGTGAATAGATTATTAGCTTACAATATCTGCCTCACCATTGCTGGTACAAGTAAGTTTCCCTTCCTAATTATTCTTTACAAACATCCTTTTTATAATGTTGTGTAATTGTCGTTTGAAAATATTTTTAATTTCAGGTACAGTACTGGCGATGTTTTGCTGGGAGTTTTGGGGACTAGCGCTTTACGCTACGATATTTGGCTTTACAATTGGTGCCTACGTAGGTCTTACTTCAGTGGTTCTCGTGGACCTTCTTGGGCTTGAGAAGCTCACAAATGCCTTTGGCCTACTTCTACTATTTCAAGGAATTGCTTCACTTATTGGCCCTCCGTTTGCAGGTAAATTAATTGATTGAGTGAGCGAGCGATGGTCTTACAATCAGCTTGGGTAATTTGTCATTGTATCTTTGTATGTATGTAGGTATTTGTCAGGCTATAACTTTCGAAGAGTGAAAGAACTTCTCATTCGCACACTTTGGACCATAATGGAGTCAAGGTCTGTTCAGCGGAACACAAAGTTACTAGGGGTCATCAGAGGCAAGTCCAGGCAAGACTAGAGTGAAAATCTCAGCGGCGATCCACTATAGTAGTTATAAAGTTCAAATACTGTGCAAAAATATGGTCATATACACTGAGTCCTGTACCCACATACTATAGTATATAGATACTAGCATGTGGGTACAGGACCCAGTGCATAACTCTACCTATATTTGACATTGAAGTTTTCTAAAAGTTGCTTTACAACTATTGTTCCAGGTTGGCTGTACGACAATTTGGAGACATATACACCTGGTTTCTACGTAGCAGGAGGTGCGATAGCACTAAGTGGGTTGATTCTATTCCTTATTCCTCTGTTCGAGAGGCGACGGGATGAGGAACAAGACGAGGAGACACCTCTTGAGCAGATATAGCAGGAAGAGCGAGGGACTTGCGAGTACCCGACCATAGTACTCGACACTCCCTCAACACCATCCTACACCAGTTCCACTGAGGACACTATCACCAACAGGGTATTTAAAACTACAATAATAGAACCTACACTATTAGAACATACATTGTTATGTAAAACGATTACAATTTTGTAGTTAGCATTGAAATCGATGGGTGAAGAACAATTCGTAGAGGTACATCGGATCCATTCCATGTGCTATTTATGCAGTGCTTATAACTACTGATTATTTAGGTCGTGTTAAATGAAATGGTGCAATATGGATCAAAAGTTTATTTTTATAAGTAGGTTAAGTTTGTGCGCCGAACGGCTATGTTCGCTCCGCTAAAGGACTTCAACAAATTTACAATAGTACCTTAGTACCTAGTTTAAATAGTTGGGTACGATCATTAAGTAGTTACTTTATTGAACTTCTAAATTTATCAAGATTTCTGCAAATGATAATTATGGTTTGCAGTTCAATACAAATTATTAATATATTGAAAATTATCTATTGTTCCATAAAATAAGCCTTATTGTGGACCAATCGTGGATGTGTGATGTGAAGATCCAAACATTATATAAGTACAGAAAGATGCATAATATTAATAAGTAGGTACCCTATGTACGTAAGCTACCGAGATCAAACACTTAATTTATTTTATTAGCTGATAGTTTTATTTGAATAGAAAGGTTAGATTATTAATATTATTATGTCTTCTAGTGATATCTTCCAATTGTGTTCATAATAGAGTTATTATTTTCTTCATTTCTTCTGTCAGCTAATATATTCCGATGTAGTTATACAATAATAGGATGATAATAATAATGTGACTGAATTATAATAATCATAATGATCAGTTTTTACTCGACTGCTGATATTCTTCGTACAAAACTTTGTCACTATGTATTTATATTGTAACCATTCTTTATTATCGTATGTAATGCGATTTCTGTGTAGGTACATTTAATGTTACTGTCTATTATAAGTACATTATAACCCTTGATATAAAATAAAATATATTTATTCGAATCGACTTTGATGTTTACTTGTAGGCACCTACTTGTTTATTTATTAGAGTCACTAACATCGTATACACCAATTTATTCTTAAATAATACAGTACAGACCAAAATACATGTCAATTGTTACAATAATTATAGGGACTAATCGCATGCAATAAGTTAGTATATAATAAGTAAGAATTAGAGTACTTCTTCTACTTCTCCTTTTGTTCTTGGGTGTCACCATCTTTGATGACGTTGCCGTTAAAAATCATTTTATTACGAATGTTATCGTCAGCCATGAACAATGCTACTGCAGTCAGCGCAGGCGCAGCCTGGAATTAAAAAAATGAATTACTGGTTGTAATATTTTGACTGGCCTCTCAGCTCAGTTGGTAGCAGCTCTGCCTTCTGCGCCGTATGCCGTGGGTTTGATCCCCACTGAGAACAAATATTTTTATGATGAGCACAAATGTTTGTTCTCTGTCTGGGCGTTATATCGTATTCTAAGTATGACAAAAATTATAATTATAATATCGGCTATCTGGTTCTCATAGTACAAGCTATGCCACAACAATCCACACAAAACTATCTAGCTCCAAATTAAGGAGCTAGATAGTGTGTGGATTGTTTATATTTTTGTTATTTTTTTAATGTAGAACTAATACACAGAATTTGTGTATGCCATCATAATTAATAAAAGAGCAGACACACACACACATAAAAAAGTTCTAGGGTTTGATTAATATTTAAAATTAATTTAAGAATGTCTTTGTCTATTTCTCAAAAAACTAAATCATCTTGAGGCATTCAAATGTGTTAATTCACATGTGCCTGTATTCACCAGCAGCTTTCAAACCGAAACGCAGCAGCGTCTTGACCACAAATACATATGGATCATGATCGTAGTAGGTACTGCCCCGGAATAATAACCTTTCACGAAGAGCTGGCTTCTGTTTTTTAAAACTATGAAGTATCTGCAAGTTACTGCATAGTCAAGAACGAATCGCCATATTAGTAGAGAAACACAGACATGATTGGAGACTTAATTTCAAAAGAAAAGGCAATGTAGCAGTAAAAAGACATTATGATATTATAAAGAGCAGGTAAGTCAAATTCCTACTTGACCCGTGGGAAGAATTCGACTTCATCATCGTCATCATCAACCTATATCACTCCACTGATAAGACGCGCCACTGAGCCCGGTCTTCGGCTGTTCTCCTCCAGTGCTTGCCAGCTACATTTCGTAGATCGTCGAATTCGACTTATTGACTTCAAAATCTCAAAATTATTATTTCTGGAAACGTATGTAGAATGCCTACTATTCCGGCAAAGTACCTGCAGCATTTTAATGAGCAACATAAAGAACCAACTCAACTATCTAGTATGATTTCAGGGACTAATACTCGTAGATACTTACAATTAAATAAAAACAATTCTAAAAGTTGTCCTCCATAAGATAGTACTGAATACTTGCCCAGTGAATCCACAAAGCCAATTTGATGTAAGATACTGAAGCCATCAATACAGATCCGGTGTAGAGCAGCTGTGATAGCACCACCCCTCCCCTTACTAGTGCAACGGGTGTCCAGCATAACAAATTCACGAACGCTACCATAATGACAATCTGAAAAAAAATATAACCCTTGCTTACAAGCGTTTCAAGATAATCATTTGCTTTTGCAACTGCAATCTCTTGCCACTTATATACAAACAGTGACAGGGTATTTAGACCTGCGCACATTTAGGCGATGGCGATCAGCTGAAACGCTATCAAATATGACAGCAATATGAGATGTGGGCAAGGCTTCACACCTAATTAACGCTTGTATGGCCATTCATCTTTAAGCTTTGCGTACATCTAGGTGTTCTGCGTTGGCGATCAGTGAATCACTGCCAAATATTGCTGCCACATTTGACAGCGTTTTACTGATCGTCACCGCAGAGCGCTTAGATGTGTGCAATAAGGCTTTAGAAAACTTTGAAAGGTGATGGTGGAAGCAGGCTCGAGAAAGAGAAAAACTAGGAGTATACATTGGCAAGTAACAATCGCAAATTACTTCCAGAAGTCAACTGACAACTGTTTTCACTGGCGGCAGTTTTCCACGTTGGACATGCAGCAAGTCGGCATGTCACAAAAACTTAGAAAACCTCTTACTTGAGCGTTCATCATCATCATCATCATCAGCCTGAAGCAGTACACTGCTGGACATAGGACATAGAGCTCTACACATTTCCAGGAAGAACGATTCTGAGCCCTTTCCATCCACTGACTTTTCCTGAATTTTAACAATCGTCGGTCCATCTGATGGGTGAGTGCCCTACGCTTCGTCTTCTGGTTCGTTGTCACCATTCGAGAACCTTTGTTCCGAGTTAGAGTTCGCGTTGGTTTGCGTGAGCGACTGAGCGTTATCATGTAGAAAGTCACTTGCGCAAGCCAACTACTGCAAATGTTATTGCCAGTGAACACTTTACTATGTCAATACATACCCGATTGAAGCTTCGGAGCTTTTGGTTTTCTTCGGAATCTTTCAGGTTTTTTTCCGATACACACGCCCCCACCAGCGCCATCATTCTGTAAAAATATATTTTAGATACTTGTCAAGAGTATCGTAAGCTATATGCTATAGCTATATGCTATAGCTATCTACTATACAGGGTTATTGGTAATTATATAAGAAACCAGTTAAGTGCTCCTTCTTTACATCTTAACAAACAATATTTGTTCTACGACTTTTGTCAAAAATCAATACACATCCCAAAAAAAATATTTTATGTTTTTGTAACACTTTTTAGCTCTGTATAGTGTAGACGCTACATGGTAATGACCGGTGACCGGAGTCGCATCGCGACCCCGCACCGCGCGCCCCTTTCATTGAGATTGCCGCACGCCGCGCCAAGGGGCATAGAGTTATAATTATTTAGGATGACAAGTTTGTTAAAAATAACTTATTATGTTTTGTATGGAAAAAAAATAACGAATTATTGAAAGTCGTAGAACAAAAGTTGTTTGTTAAGATGTACAGAGGGAGCTCTTAACTGGTTTCTTATATAATTACCAATAACCCTGTATATAAGAACATCCAGTGAGAATCGAACCCGCACCTCTTGCTTCTCAGCCAGTTGGTCGCCAGCTGCGCTACATAATTTAAACTGCCAATATACAGCAGTAGTACAAATAATGATCGTTTTTCTACTTACATGACAGCAGTAGGTTTGATACTGCGCAAAAAGAAGATGGCCAAGGTTACATACTTCGTCCAAGAGTCAGACAATATCATATCAAAAGTATAGAAAGTGCACGAAAAGTCGAATCCATAACTTCCGAACCCAAACAGAGGAGGGAAGGAATATAAACACGCACAGAAAACGCACAGGCGTTTAAATAATGTGTAATGGTCTTTGTTGATGTTCCAACCTGAAAATAAAAAAAAACATAAAAATTATTATTCATGGACTCAGTTTTTATTGCCCTTAGTATAGTGTTTATTCAATCTTAAAGAAAATCACAAAGATTTTATCACGTACTCTTAAAACAGGATGCCAAAACTGGGATTATTTACTTTGGAGCATATTTTATTGGATAGTTATGGTTAAGCTTAAATTTATAGCGTGGAAAAACTTAAACAAAAATAATAATTACCTTTAGCGACGTATTTAGTGACGACATATCTCTCGATGCAAACGTGGGTGAGCCATTCAACCTCGAGTACTGCCAAAAATGTTTCCAGAAAAGCAAATAAATTGCAGTATGGTTGATATTCATCCGACCTGTAAAAGCAAATATAGACTACAGCAATTTGTTTGTTTATTGAATTTTCGCTTTTTTTATGCTTTTAATTTAAGCTCATCTTGAAGAATGTCATTGATCTTCACACTCAGTGCATTCAGCTACACTAAGTATAGATAAACCAGTCTAAAAATGCACGCCCTTCCACCACGTTTACTTGACGTTGACTCACAGCAAAGTACTTAAAATTGATCCTTGTGATGTAAGTGATAAAGAACAATTTACTTTGACTGACTGAAGTAGTAGGGCATGCAGTTTAAGATTGGTTGATCTCTACACTAGTTACTAACGCTGGTCCGTGTCTGCGCTAGCAATGGCAAAATTTAAGACCTACACATAGGTAATCCTTTTACAGGAGAAAGGCATAAAGTCATTTTCAAGAGAATTGAATGGTAGGTTAAGAAAAAAAAATATTAGATGAGTACCTAATGTTTCTTTATTGAGTTTTAAATTTATTGGGTATCAGAATTATTTTTAGCCTAGATTGTCCCACTTCTTCTTCTTATCGTGTCACTGATTCTTTCGAACCAAGTGTGGTGAAAGGATTTTAAGTGCGCCTCGAAGAGGCTCCTTTCGTGCACTTGACACATATTTTCGAACTTTTTAGGTTCTACGATATGCCGGTTTTCTCACGATGTTTTCCTTCACCGTTTGAGAGCACTGGCATAGTGTACATAAATTTTTGGGCAGAAAAACTAATTGGTACACGACTGGATTCGAACCCACGACCTTAGGGTCGGAAGGCGGGGCCACTACCACTAGGCCACCAGCGCTCTACTAGGCCACCAGCGCTCTATATTAACTAAAATATTTTATTTATTTAACTTGCTGATATAACAAGCGAATGGTCCCTGAATAAAAACCTGATTTTAAGTGGTAACCATCACTTATATCAAAATATATTGCCTCGTAGGTCACGCGCGTCAGTAACATGCCCTACGATGCACTGCTCTGCGTCCATCAACTGGAGGCATGCAGATGTTCAACCTCACGTGCCAGTAATTTCACCGGCACCCACACCCTTCAAACCAAAAATCTATTCGATAAAATGTATTTACTCACCTTACAATCTTGTTGGCGAATGGTACCATAGCTACAACTCTATGGGCGCAAGCAGCTACTGCAAAATTTGCCAAATTCTTGTAACTGCGGTCCAGGCGAAGGTTCGTCATCGAAATGGTCAAGTACAACCACAGGCCCAGTGCCACAGATATGATCCCTGTTGAAATAATAAATAATCACCTGGTGTGGAAACTATTCAAGTTAAACTATGTGATTCTCCAAACATAATTATACTCTGTCTACGGAACAGTATAAATAAAACTCGTAAAAAAACGGAACGACTCAATAGCAAAACGTAACAAAAATTAGATAAAAATAGGGGCTAAAACATACCAATGTTGAAAAATCCATGCTCCAAACTATTCTTATCATCATCGTCAAACAAGTTATCCCAAGCACAGTTTTCAACGGCCGCCATATTGAACTTTTGCTGATCGATATCAATGTTATATGTCGTACTGAAAATCCAAGAACATTTAAAGCTTAAGACAGTTGCCGTGAAGGACTGCACAGAACGGTGTGGCGAGATAAAACCACAGTCTCAAGTTGCATTTGTATCTTCAACCAAAACGACACCAGTTTTTACACGCTCTGTTAATTGCATTGTCTTTGTACTACTGCAACAATAGTGAAATTTAGACGAGAAGGTAAAACTCAAACCACACTTGGCGACCGTAATCTAGAACAAGATATTTCTAAGACTTAAATACACTCTGCTGAACTGGTGAAAAGATACCTCATCTGCAAAAACAGCATGCACACAAAGACGCAAGCTGTAGGTACATTGAAGTAATAAACCGAAGAAACCAAAACGATATACATAAAACATTAAATACTCACGAAAAGCTTACTTCACTCACCTTTTATTCAATTTATCAATGATAATAAATCACCGCTTCTAGAACGATCGGACTGCGTATCTAGCCTGATGTGACACAGCTAACTTATTAGTTCCTCTCTCGGGGTTCTCATAGCTGCTACCCCCACCCCTCGCCCCGTAGTAACGATTTACCTGAACACAGCATCTGTTTTACACCCCTCACTCGTCGATTGAAATATCAACTAGCGTTTCGATGGACTGGTCGGTATCTCAAAATTAAGAATGAATTATACTTTTAATTTAGGTACCAGAAAGCAAGCAAGGTAAAAAAAGCAGATGGCTTTTAGGCTTGGACGGTTTGAATCACAGTTACACAGTAGCAAATTGATTTCACTTGATTAAAGAAACGACGAGTATTTAAAAGAAGTTTATTTATTTTTTAAGCATAGGATTAAAGGTTCTTAAAATATAACTCATAGTCTTTTCTTTTGTGTCTCATTCATCTCGGGGCGAATCTAATCTGTTGTGGTTTTCTTGCCACCTCAAGTTTTCAACCAAAACGGTATTCAAAAAGTAGGTAAGTATTTTAGACGTTTCAAGTACTAAGGTCTGTAGAACTTTTTGGCTCGGTCTGGGCGTAGTAGCGCGTACTGTTTCCTCATACGGCCGAGAAGGGCGGCGCGGAGCCTCTCGTCTCCAGTCAGGTAGCAAAGGACGGGTATCGTTGTTGCAGCCTATAAACAATAAATATCACTCTAGTTTCTAGTATTTCCAACATAATATCAGAAACATTGCATTTTCAAATTATATTTGCATTTTACAATTTACAAAGTTATTTATACCTAAGAGTTTGGTAAATGCTGGCACCATAACTCTAGGAATGTGAGTTTATCGTCTGCCGCTTTAGGAATTGAGTCGGAACTTCAGAGATCAAAACATTTCGTAGACCCTCTACGAAGGTCTACGAAAGTTCGTAGAACTGAGGTGACCTTGTGAATGTCAATGGTGCTTTTTGATTGTAATGTTCATTATAAAGTTAATTTTGGTGGTAATGTTGTTGGTTATATTGTAAAGTTTGTCCTCAAACGTTTTTTTTACTTTTTCTGCCTTTTGGGGCTCGAAAAAATATTTTGTAAGTCTTTGTAATATAGGTACTTTTTATATTACTCACTTCAGAAGCAATAGGAGCAATTAAAGCTAAAGCTGGTGGAACATGAGATCTGTATCCAAGAACCAGGAGAGGGAACCACTGCCAACCAATCAACACTGCAGCAGGAATCCACAGAGCTAGCGTGGCTACGCATATCGTATGGACACTCTGAAACAATAAAGTTATTTTGTACGATGTTGCTGCTCTATTAGTACAATTTGAAACGGCCTAGCAGGAGTTGATTGTACGATTTTTGACACAGTTCTTTAAGTGTCGGCTAGCATTTCGTTTTTCCTGTGGGCTCGCATACGGAAAACCAAAAGCAAAATTAAGACTCAGATTTAGGGCACTGTCTCACACATGCGTTTGCTAGTTAGCCCCATCGTACACAACGCTACGCCAATCTTCGATACCCGACGATTTTAGTATCTCAGAGACTAAAATCGTCGGGTATATCGTAGCGTTGTGTACGAAGGGTCCTAAGGCTCCTCCGGGGCGACGTCGGACAATGTTGCTAGGCAACGCCTCTGCGTTGCGCTGACGTTCGTTTCCCTAGGTGTGGCAGGGTGTGGCATGCAATGCGTCGGTCGATCCGTCGCGAACCTCGTGACGGCGCAGCACAACGCAACGCATAAATGGGGCATCATCCTTATGAACCTGTTCTTATAGAATAAAGGTAAGCAGTTTAATTTCAACCACAAACGAAGTGTAGAATGCTTGTCCACCCGATGGATTGAACATATTGTAAAGATCGTGGTGAACCCGGTTCCGGTGGCTAGAAACACTCGGAGCCTTTTTTCCTGGAAATGTTATGTTGTGTTGCTTATATCGAGAAGTTGACTTTTTTAGGCTGACGATGACCTTAAAAATGAAAAGATTGACAAGTGTACCTGTGTTAAATATTTCTGCTCCTGTTGATTTTCTCCCCTGTAAAATATTTGTTCAAGCCGTACCGCTTTGCCCATGTAAAAGAATCTGTAAAGTAGAGTCATCAAAAAATACGTACATAATGTTTATTTGCTAAAATATGGACAAGAATCTATATCAGTAGTGAATTCTCGTTTGTTTCTATTGACTCCATCATAGACAAGTCTTTTTGTGTAGATACCTAAGCAGGTAGCTGCCTTCACACCTGATAGAAAGTGAGGATGCAGCATGCTTAGCAATAATCCACCAGCTCACTCATGTCTTAAAAAATCCTGAATTAAAACGTTCCGGAAATACTAACGCTGGGAGAGAGTTCCATTCTTTGTACAGATTTTATCCATGTGAATCTCCAGGGTCACTTTAAAATGCCTTAGAGCTAGGGGAATCTAGGTGTCAGCTCCACGCCACCATGCTTAGGAGAACCGACAAAAACCGTTAAAATAATATTAAATACTCACATCCCGACCACAGGCACTACTCCACACACAATAACGTAAGGTATGCAGAAGCCAATCTGTCTCGTTGAAGTCAGCGATGGCCATAGTAGAGTGCAAACCGTGCCGGTGGGATCACAGGAATACACACCATAACCAAAAAGTGGAGGGATCGCGAATAAAACCGCGTTTAACCCACTAACGCCAACCAATGTCCAGTAAAACCTTATATGTAGTTTCTTTTCTGAAAATATAATATTAAAATACACAACTATTTAAATTAGCATCTTATAATTAACTAAGACGAACGGTAAAGATTTTTTTATAATATCCCAAAAGTTAGGAGCCGAGCGGGATTTGAACCCGCTGCCTTTCCATAGCCTAAGCTACTAAATAGCAATCCAGTAATTTATTCCTCTATTGAAAATACCAACTTGTATGAAACGAACCATGTCTGTAGTGTTTTGCTAACACATATCGCTCGAGGACAATAACAAATAATGCGGTCATTTGAAAGACACCAAAAAATTGATTTGTAAATGCGA
This sequence comes from Thera obeliscata, assembly GCA_947578465.1. Lineage (NCBI taxonomy): Eukaryota > Metazoa > Arthropoda > Insecta > Lepidoptera > Geometridae > Thera > Thera obeliscata. The sequence goes on from OX387924.1 coordinate 4,571,257, forward strand.
AGAGTTGACAGCACGCTGGACCAAAAAGCCATCTGCAAAAAATACACATTGATAAAATAAAATGCCAACTAGAAGATACGACGTACAGCGAACGCATTAGATACGATTCAAAATACCTCTATCCCTTTTAGCAAGGCTAACGTGCATACCTTTTTGCAATAGCTGATGGCCCCGCAAAAGGGAATCCAAGAAGATTTCTGCCGAGCGAGGCCACACACAGATTGAGTACCAAAATATGACTTTTGAATATGAGCAGATGACTGTGGATGAACGTAATAAAAAGCCAACCGTTGAGCAGCACCCCAAACAAGCCTGCCAAAAGAATAATTGAATGCTTAAACACATCGAAACACTACTTGAAAAGAATAAAACTCGCACTGCAAAAACTGGAGACGAAGCGTCATACGTGATATTGTTATCCACACTGGGTAAAAACACTTTTGATCAACTACACTGATCAAATGTAAGACTAACCGAACACAAAAAGGCAAGCGCCGAGAAGCGTCTTGTAAGAACTGTCAAAGTAAAACCAAGGGCACTCTTCTTCATGGTAATCAAACATTTGCATTGTCACACTGATCACTGGGTGCTATGCACCGAAAGACTTATCGGTGATTCTTTCTCGTTTTTTGCACATTTAGATTAATTTTATGACGGACAGCTGAACGTCCACGTATGAGAAGCGGTTACAGAGACTGGGCAGGTTGTCGAACCAGCAGGACTCTTGGACAAAGGGGGTAGATCATGTTACCAGGCAGATGACGCCACTTTGTGTTTGAGATCGAGGGCGTGAACGATGCGCGACTACCTGTACGCTCGAACCTACCATAGTAATAAAACTAGCTAATAAATATAATATTATAAATCTTGGGGTTGCAGAACGTATCTTCATCTAAATCTGAACCTCATAAAAATGCACCGGCGGATTCCCAACCCTTGCCTAAACACTGTCTACAATAATGCCTATATTTACTGGCGTAAAATAAAAGCATGCAAGCTAAATTAAATGTATTTGCCAAGTGTGAGATAAACTCACGCACCGAGGATATTGTATCCAAACATAATATCAGAGTTGATAACGATGAGATAGAAGCAAGAAGAAAAAACTCTAGAAGTTGAAACTCTATTTATCTTAAAATCTATAAGATATGAACCACGCATAAGATAAGAACTACAAGTCTCGTCATACGAGTTTGCCAATTTTTCTGTATAAAAAAACATCACATGGCAATAAGTAATTGATCGTCGCGTCGCCACGCTTTGCTGCAGATGCCTCGCTTAGTCTCTAGCAGCGCGGTACATCTGTTCTTCAAATAGCCTGTATCGAAGCACAATACACTACTAATAAATCTATGTCATTAGGAATCTGTGATGACGTGACCAGTGCCTACTGTATCAATACGATACGGATAGTTTCTTAATGTCAATACAAGTTATAAATACAAATAGCAGTAAATTATAGCTTATTATAGGTTTATTTAGGCATTCAAAGCATAATTAGATTGATTGAACTATTGAATGTGTTAGCTACATAGCATTGTTCCTTTATTTGTGCGTAACCGGGTTTTGTAACCAGCTATTTCTCAATCTTATAGTTGGTTGCTATTACTAATATCATTGGAACTCATATTTTCTCAATTCCAGAATACGTCCATGTGCTTAAATTTCGTGGTATCGACTATTATTCATTTGAATTACCCTAAACTAACCCTAAAATAGTTACTATTACTATTACCTAAGCATTTGTTTTAATCGTTGAAGTAAAATCCACTAGCCAGCAACGATTAAGCCATCGCCATTGTGTCCCCATCCCATCTCACGATGCTGTTCGTACTTAATTTATTATCTCGAGAAATACAATAATATAAACTATGTCATCAAAAACAACCTAACTGAAACAAAACCTTTGACTGTTGCACCGGGATTCGGAATTCTAAAGTAACAGCTCTAGAAAGTAACACTTTACTGTGACTAAATTACCCAGAATTTTCTGCAACCATTTATTTTACTTCAAACGTTTAAAAATAGTTCTATACTCGACCTATTTTTATATCTTAGATGATTTTTTTCCCAGATGTCACGGCTCCGTCGTTCACACTATTTGTTCGGTGGTCTTGGCTCAGGTAACTGCTGATTTCGCAGTGCTGAGTCATGAGTCAAATAATCGATTTCCATGAGTACTTAAATTGCATGATTAATCTATACGTTATTGGCAACGGCTCCGTGAAGAGAGCAATAGATCGACAAGAACGCACCGCCCGGCCGGTGCTCGCCCGACGCAGTTAATTACGGAGAAGAATGCAACCTACCTGGTTTGGGCTATGATATAGTGCGTTCGATCAGTTCCTGGCTGTTATCATACCGCTGATTTGTTTATTCGCATCGAGCGCGCAGTGCAGTGCCGTCACCGGCGGTCGCGACGGCAGGATGTTATCGTTGGAGCAATTGTCGCAATCGGTGAAGGAGCATCTGTACAACTGTGTAGATGGAATGCAGCACTCCTGTAAATGGACCATTGGCGAGTCATCTCTAGGAGGACGAGGGCTCATAACGACCGAAGACATCAAGTCCGGTGAAGTGTTATTCGTGGACCATCCACTCATCTTCGGACCACGAGCCGGGCCCAACCTTCCGCGTGGATGCACGGTGTGTCGTAAACAGTTAGACTCCAACACGTTCTTCAAGTGTTCAAAATGTGCATTGCTAGTGTGTTCGGAACAGTGTCAGAATACAACAAAACATTCGGACGATTGTGGTGTTATTTCCTGTTGGACTAATAAAATACCTATCGAGGAAGTCGACGACACGTTAATGTCGCGAGCGTTGACAGCGATAAGAGTATTATTACTCAACGAAGATCAAAAACAATTCATGACTTATCTACAAGCTAATATGCAACCGCAACACGGAAAGGAAGTTCGTGATATTTTGCCTTATTTTGTTATACCCGAGGAAGAAGAACGATTGATGGTATTAGCCTGCTGCGCGCTCGATACTAATGCCTTTGAGATAGCAACTCCGTATGGAAAAAGTGAAATAAGTATGCGAGGATTGTACCCTGTCTCGGGTCTAATGAATCACACCTGTGTGCCGAACACAAGGTACAGCTACAACAGCGAGCTTCAAATGACAGTCAATGCAGTTAAACCTATAAAAGCCGGATGTGAAATATTTTCGTGCTACTCTGGAACTTTGTGGGGCACACCAGCTCGCCGTACGCACCTCTACAAAACGAAGCATTTCTCATGTAAATGTGACCGATGTGCCGACCCGACGGAGCGTGGCACACTTTTGGCAGCTCTTAAATGCTTCGCGTCAGAATGTCCGGGGGTAATCCTTCCTGTAGAGCCGTTAAAAATGACAAGTGCCTGGCGATGCATAGAGTGCGACTTGCGAGTACCCTACAATAATGTCTGTGCAATCCAAGGCGCTCTTGGAAGCTTGATGAGCACATTGAATTTTGAAAATGTGGGTGACTTGGAGAATTTTCTCGTGAACCGGATAACAAAGCACATTCCGAGGACAAATCAGATAGTGGTGGATCTACACTGTAGGCTCATTTGGATGCTTGGAGATTCTGAAGGGCTTCACTGGCACCGTAAGTTGAATTGACTACTTTAAACTGCATTGTAAATTTGTGCGAGAGTAGTGCCAAGCCAGTCAGTGAGCTAATAGACGCAATTTTAGCTCACTGATTGAATAAACCGTTTGAATGGTCTATGTCTAGTCAAGCCCACACCATATTTCCAACTTGCATGAATATCTGACTAATCAAAATCTTTGCTGACAACTAGTTTATTTATTTGTTTATTTCAAGGCTCAATTTTTTTTCTGATAGCCAGTAGATAAAATGTGATAGTGAGAGACAAAATATCAATCAACTAGTCGATCTAACGAAAACTAACCAAAATCTCATTCAGTTTAAAATATTCTAACACCATAATAATCTGGTTCCTATATTAGCAGATAGACATGTATATGATGTTACTATAAAATAGAAATATCGTTTGCTAGTTAGTTGTGCAGTGTTTGCTCCTAACAATACTTAGGCGTTAATTTTCAAGACATTTTGCAAAAAACTTTTTTTTCGTTTTTCTTTGTCTAACATTTTAGAAATGGCAGTTTTTTTAACCCAGAAGAGTTAAACGAACAATATCATCATCATGAAGAAGTCGCTGTACAAAGGTCTCTCACCTACACTACACTACACTACACCATTTTCAAAAGAAGAATTCTAAGCACTATTTATCCTATGACTCCGCAATCTTCACGAAGTCGTCGGTCCATCGGGTGGGGAGGTTCGCCTTCTAGTTCGTGGTTGTCACTCGAGAGCTTCCATTTCCAACGGCTATTGGTTCTTCGCGCTTTGATCTACTTGATGCCGCTTCAACATGGTCTTCTAAATTCTGGTTCTATTACGAAACTCCCCGCATAAAAAACATGTATTGTGGACAATCCACACAATCCTATCTGGCCCCAAACTAAGCAGAGCTTGGGTGGACTATTGGGAACCAGATAGCTGATATGTATAATAATTATATTTTTTTGCAAATATATACATATAATAACAACATAACATCCAGAGAGAGAACAAATATCTATGTTCACCACACAAATATGTTCTCGGTGGGGAGCGAACCCACGACTTACGGCGCAGAAGGCAGAGCTACTACCAACTGAGCTGAGAGGCATAGTTCTTTTTATAGCCCGTAGTGCTTTTGTTACTTAAGCCAATATTAGCGATCACATCAACCTCATCAGCTACTAATATGCAAGTTATGCAACCTCTAAGTATATCCTTTTAACTGGTCTATGAAGAGATTGTGAAAAGTATTTATTTTATGAATACCTTTAAAATAACAATAGCACTCTACAATACATAGACTGCAAGATTGTAAAATCTTAAGAAACAATTGCCAGGGTTATTTCGGGGAGTAAATATTTATATATTTACCTTACATCATTTGCACTTAAAACCAGGATGCGCTATTAGCAGCAGCGGTCAAAATAATGTTTGTTAGGTCAGCGGTGTAAATTACCGGAATGTTAATTCAAGGTCATACCTACTTTAGATGTTTAACTATTTAATTGTCAGTGAGCAGTTGCTGGGTCATATACTCACATCCTCTTTGAAGTCGATCAGTTATTTTTTAATTATGTATGTATAAGTAAATTATTAACCTATAATTATAAAATTGAACGTGGAATCGAATTTGTCTATTATTTAATAGGTAAGAACTTACGAACAGTAGTAGGAACAAGTTGGTCGTTATCAGACAATAAAAAGTTGACGGGAGAAACAATCTTTTTGCGTACATAATATTTTCTCGGATCTTTCAGTACGTAAATTGAATAATTCTTCGTAATCTTCACAAGTGCTTTTTCCATTGTCATAAGAAATTGGGTGTTTGACGAATCATGACAGGTTCGATTACCGCGGTAGGACAGGGTGAGATAAATGCAATGCTATTGCTTTTTTTCTGGTCTGGGTACGTGTGCACTCGTAGTTTCAGATACCTACGTCACGCGGAAACTTTAGAATAGAACAATAGTGAAGTAAACATAGCTCTCGCTCGACCGACACGAATTACGTCAGTTTCGACATGTGAGCTGGCTCCATAAAACCGAAAAGACTTCAAGCTATTTTCATATTGGGTCAGCAACATTGATTCGTTTGAGCCTCAGTCAGCCGCGATTCACTGCTGGGCCATACAAACTGCACTGTTACTCCATCGTCAAAATGGAGTCACGTCAATACGAGCTATTGGAAAATCAACTCGATCCAAACCAAACAGGACAGCGAAACTGGAGGATCAAGCAATCCGATTTGGGAGGCCGAGGGCTGTTCACTACGAAGGTCATCAAACAAGGAACTCTAATCTTCGAGAATAAGCCTCTAAGTGTAGGTCCTAAAATGGACCATGACATCATTTCATACTGTACAGTGTGTTATAAAATTAGTGATAAGGAATACAAATGTAATTTGTGTTTAATGCTATTGTGTTCTAAGGAATGTGAAGTTGCTCTGGATCATAAAAAAATGTGCGATTTCGTAACCAAAAGTTGGATACCAAAATCAAACAGTAAGCAATTAGAAACGCTGTCTCGTGTGCAAATATATTTAAAACTTCTTCTGCTAGAAGACCCAAATTTACTGCAAATATTACATCAGAGTAAAACTACCTCTAATTTTGAAGAATTAGATGATCTTTATTCCAAATACAATGTACCGGACGAACATAAAAAGTTAATGTCGGTTATAAATTCGATACTAAAAACAAACTCGTTCCGAATCGCCAACAACTCTCAGGAGAAACAGATACCATTACGGGGTTTATACCCTCTATCTTCATTCCTGAATCATAGCTGTGTGCCAAACACAAGGAATATCTTCAAAAAGGATTACACAATGTCTGTTATCGCGTCAAAAGATATCGGGGCAGGTGAGGAAATTTTAACTTGTTACACTGGATTTTTATGGAGCACACCAGCAAGACGATGCCAGATTTACAAAACAAAGGGGTTTTGGTGCAAATGCAGGAGATGTGAAGACAGAACTGAAATGGGCACAAAGTTATCCGCATTAAAGTGTCTAGATAGAAATTGTGTTGGAGTCCTTCTACCAAATATACCCACTGACCCTGGATCTGATTGGAGCTGTGATAACTGTGAAACTGGAGTACCAGCTAATCGAATTAGTGTTGTGCAAAGTGCTTTAGGAAGTTTGGTAGGCACTTTAGAGTTGGATGATAATTTTCGCTTAGAAACTGTCGTGTTAGAGAGGTTAGCGAAATTAATTCCCTACAGTAGCCATATCTTCGTAGACCTGAGGCTACGGTTAGCAATACGAGTTGGTTATGAAGGAGTTAAACTAAATGGTAGGTAACGACCTAGTTACTTAAAAATATTTAACACCCTAAAACCTAAAATTACATTATTTTTAGTACTTTGTTGCATAACTTTTTAATTTTTTGCAATTTGTTACGCATTAATTTTTTTAAGCTTTTGAATGATGCTTATTTTTTGGATAAATGCGACCAAACATTTTACTACATTTCCAAGGTAAAGTTAACCAATTTTCCTTTGTTATAACACACAGTAATAAATAGATACAGCAGTAGATAAGAACGTGCGTGCACGAAGTTAGCTGTACCATGTTTATTTTTATGAGTGAAAACAGGACAGACTGGACTCACAACTCAGTTGGCTGTGGCTTTGCCTTCTGCGCTGTATGTTATAAAGATAGCGAGAGTCCTAGCTTTATTCAATGGATAGTTTTCGCTTTAATAATAGGTGCTGCCTTAAATAATTGTCTCGCAAACTGTATTTTGGAACTATTTCGTAGAAGCGTAGAGGGTAGCGCTACGCCGTAGCTGAGACCTCTACGCAAGGGAAATGATGATGAGGGATCGGTGGGTATGATGTTCTAAATAGGTTCCTAATACAGACGGATACCTATTCAGAAGTTATTTATTAAAGTAGGTACCGATATCTAAAATAAAAATTAGTTCTAACCGTCATAAATCCTTTGCGAGGCACAATATTATAAAGATTGTAATAATAAACATAGCAAACACTTTTTTAAATTACATTTTGTTAGGTACTACAAAATGCTAGCTTCTTGCTATCTAAGTATGTAATTGTATATTGTTTCTCGGACAAAGTGCGGTTAGTATTGTGTCAAGGTCTGTTAGAACACAAAATGTATCGTTCACATTTTAATAGATAATATTTTACACTAACGCTAAATCGAAAGTAAAATTTACAAGAAATCAAACAATTTATTTTCAGAAAATAGTAATAGAATTAGATGGTTACTGATCACAATTTCCAAACGTAGAAAGTACGCCATTATCTTCTCATTTTCACTCAGATCTACCAGACATAGTTTTTTTTTTGAAAATCGTGAAGTGTCAAATTAAATATACTACTGCAGGCGACTGTACTATAAATAATGCATTTCTCGTTTGGTTGGTTTTACTCAATGGAAACGTGTAATACTCTGACGTATGTGATTTACGCTTAGATACGTACGACACGGGTGATGCGTTTCTGGGGGTGATACTACTTCTGGCCAAACGATCGGAGTGCCTAAATGGAGGTAGGTAGATAGATAGGTACGAACGCTTGCTTGTATATCCGATCATCAACCTACAGTAAAGAAAGATCTTCATACACAAAGGATCACCACAATGAAAACGGCGAAATGTTTTCAATTATGGAAATACCCAGCAACCCTTTGTTCGGAAGCTGCATCGCTGTCACAACTGCGTCATGAACAGAAACTCATGCGCAGAATAATTTTAAAGGCTTGTATAAATTATGCAGTTAGTACTGCAACGTTCAGAATACTCGTAGCGTGTCCCGGCATGCGACGAGTACTACGCAACAAGTGAATAAAATCAGAGACCGTTGTACTGAGACGTGCAGTTATAATATTGACCGCCTATTGATATGGGCGCAGCCGCTAGGAACGCGCGTCCTCACGTCGTCACCAGATGGATCTGTCTGCCTGTGCCGTTAGTACCTTCATTCATAACTATGTTACGCACTGCCTAATAATTTATCCGGTAATAGCTGCCAGAGCAAGGGGTAATAGCTCACGGATTTGGCATCGCTCATGCATGCGAATGTGACGTGTGACGAGATAATACCTTTTGTGTGGCTAGTTTACATGGTGCGAACCGAGTTGGTGAGTCGTAAACAGTGTTCGCTCTTATTAGGTTAGGTCTATCTAGATTGAGATATGCACATACCTATTTATTGAATGGATTTGCATGTATAAGTGTATTGTGTTCGACTTGGCGTCTTGCCGCTACTCAACCATAGGTGTAAAGGTCTTTGTTTACGGTTCTGCCAACTATTTCATTAGCCCTAGCCAAACAATGATAAATAACAAATGAACTCGTTAATAGCTGTCCAGTTAATAGAACATAATATTTCAGTTATAAACTTAGAGCTCATCTGGGAGGACCAAAAAACAACCACATCTATAAAAAAATGGTAGTAGTAATTCCGAATTAAGTAATGGGCAGGACCCAACTTAGCTTCCGAACAATATTTTGGTAGAGATCCAAAATACTTTGTTAAATAGCAACCAAACTTTGAATAATATGCGATTAAATTTGTTACTCAAAAGCCTGATGAAAGAAATGAGAAATAGCATGAAAAGGATCTCTATTAAAAAGACAGTTCTTGAGATCTTGTTGTTTTAAAAGCTTTTTTGTTTGTCAGAGCTGTCGGAGTCGCGCCTGGCGCTGAAGGAGAGCCTGTGCCGCGGCACGCTGCGCACGCTGGCGGCGCTGGGCGCGGGCGACGCCCACCTGCGCGGCCTGCTGCTCTATCACCTGCACGCCGCGCTGGCAGAGCGCGCGCGCCGCTCGCCCGAACTCTATGACGTGAGTATCTAGTTTGTACGGATTTTGGGAATAGGACATCCCTATTCCAAGCCCTATTCGGACCGAGCGACGAGAGACGTCACTAGTGGAGAGGGAGAGAAGATGGCGTTTTGCGTAGTTGAATTGTTTGCCGTGTAATAAAGTAACACAGAGTTATAGCTAGTTTTCAATGAAGAGTTTTCGCCTTAATAGTACCTACTTACTCCTTGTTTGTTTGCTGATGGCCTGCTGAATAATAGTATACATGCAGTAGTATATTGAGAGCATAGGCCGGAACACGCTGCTATTGTTGACCGCACTGGACCAAATGATCGCAGCCTATAGTAGAGCTTTTCGTAAAGACTGGGAAAGTACCACCGCCATAATCTATACCGATTTCAAGGGGAAATAATAGAAATAGTAAAGTACACCACCACATTAGGCACATACTCAGTGGGCGCATCAACTATGTGAGGTAGGTACCTACCTATCTAAAGCATGTTTTTTTATCCCTTTATGCATAGGTAACGCCATAGCATCAGATTTGCCAAATTCCTTTTTCATCACGAAAACCACTCACCTACCACAGTACCTTGTGTTTCGCCATGTAACTTTTAAACTTGTTTCCATAATAATATGAATAATACATAGTTGTATTGTTGTATTTCTAGGAACTGAAGTCAGAGATCGAGAGTTCCATAGAACAGGCGTACCACATACTCCAAGGCGATATCTCCGCGCCCCCAGACATCGAACTGAGACGCCGCTACCTCGGCCCAGGCTGTGATAAACCCCAACAGGAGAGATTCTTTATATTAGACTCGTGACGTCACCGCGTCGTCGCGTCGTGACCTCCAGTGCCTTTAGAAAATAATTTTATTTATATTGTTCTCATTAACCTATAGAATGGTTTTATAAAAACTTATTTATCCATTAACTATGCCCACTTACTTGCCTTATTTCTTTGTAAAGGAGCATCATCCTCAAAGGAGTCGACCTCACCGACTCACAAAACTTTTAGGCCCATGCAGAAAAACAATGCTTGAGTCTGATTCGAGCCGGGTGCGGTTAATGCCTCAAACATATATTTTCTGGCAGCTCTTCATTGAAAATTGCCAAAAATCTGTGCTTGAGGCTTGACCAAAATAAATATGAAAAATATTATTTTTTCGAGAAAAAAGATTGTTATGCATACTTACCTGCCTACCAAAATAAATTTGGAAAATATTTAATTTTGAGAAAAAATACTGTTTTTAAAGCCGCCCGCGGCTTCACCCGCTCGGTTGGCTTTTATACCCCGTCCCTGAGTTATTGGTCAGGGACCCAACTCGCCAGTCGCCCGGTGGGAAACTACCTATCTATGGAACGAAGACTGGATTGCTAACCAAGGTTGCCTAGTAGAGATCGCTGTTACCGATAGGGCAGCCATTGTATTACTGTGACTGTTAATATTTTAAGCTAAAACTGTATCCTACTGTAAATTGTGTACATTGAAGAGTTATATAACTAGGATTATCTTTTTTCTAAGAAAATACAAACTTCACCACCCCACGGGAACGCAGCAAAATAAGCTGAACGACCGGCCCTGCTATTCCCTACAACACGGCTCGTTCGGGTGATCGCTGAATACGCGTTCGATTTTCAAATTTTTGATCCAAAAATTAGAATATCACAGCCGATTCAGCGATCGTTTATACGCAGCTGAGTTGTTCTAACGGGTCTTCACCAGCTTATTTAGCTGAGGGTAAGGGCCTCTAGCTGGCGGTATTTACCCTAATTTCAACTGGTTCAAATCAATTCTGACTTCCAGGAGTTATTTCTGCTCATTGAGTAAATAATAATAATAATAATAAATATCTTTATTTCAGACACACGATCCATATTATTCTTACAACTAACACAAAAATACAAAAAGAATAACAAGTACTTAAACATTATAAATAGGTAGGTAGGTACCTAATAATGTTAGGTGGCAATATTCACCCAACGCTCATACACTTTGGTCTGCATAGGCCTTTCCGCCAGACTCCTGTTAATACCATTGCCACACGAGTCAACTCTGGACATAAAAGACTCTATCCTCTTTCGTTGGATAGCATTGAAAGAGTCGATCCGGGCATCAGCGTACATTTCTGAGGTTAAAGAGTGGGTCATCTCGCTGGCTAGCGCTCTTCCAGATCAAGAGGGTAGGGGGTGCTTCTAGGCTTGGTCGCGTGGAACTGGCACCTAGATTCACCTAGCTGTATGAAGTTTCGAAGTGATTCTTGCAATCCTACTGAATAAATACACTTTTGATTTTGATTTTTGATTTTGCCTAGAATTTATCGGGGCAGGTGGGGCAGGTAGGTACCGCAAAGGTTTACGGGCACCACACTCCACAGCTGATTAATCCTTTTGACATTGACATTAATGACATGGCCACACAGCACAGCAAATAGAAGGTGGCATGCCCGCAAGTCCATCCATTGTTTACTTACACAGAACACAGACTACTTACACTTATAGCATGAGCGTTGTTTATCATCACGGGCTCAATAGCGATTAGTGCGATAATTCCAGTAAATTAGCTTGCCATGTTATTATTTCATTAGTCATCTTAGGTCATCTACCTACATCGTATCACAGAATGAGTACTTATCGCTGCGCTCAGACCAAATAGTTGCAAAAACAAGATTGACGTTTTATCAAGAACAGAAAACCCACCTAAAAATGTGTTCCAAACTATGCCAAGCTTTGCTACTTTCCTCTTCAGGTTGCTATGGATATTCCATGTTAGAATTTGCAAGGGAAGAAATATGTGCATTCCTGAAACAGTAAGTTTGATATTTTATTTTGATTCCTGAGCATCTTACTTTTAATTTTTTGAATAATGCCTACATTTATGTACCTTTTAGGAAAAATGTAGAGGAGATTATTTTCTTACCTTATGCTCAAAATGACTATGATGGATACACAGCTAGAGTCAAGGCAGTTTTAGAACCCTGGGGTATAAAAGTATTGGGAGCACACACTCACACTGACCCAATAAGCCTGCTTGCCAGCTCTAAAGCCATTTATGTTGGAGGTGGAAACACGTTTCTCTTATTAAAAATGCTGTATGACCTGAAGATAGTGGATGTGATAAGAAATGGGGTGGAATTGGGTAATTTGCTGTACATTGGTGCCAGTGCTGGGTCAAATGTTGCTACAAGAAGCATTCATACAACTAATGATATGCCAATCACTTATCCACCAACATTCGATGCTATCAACCTTGTTCCTTTTAATATAAATCCTCACTATGTTGAAACTGTGAGTGATATTCATAGGGGTGAGACAAGAGACCAAAGAATAAGTGAATATCTAGAAATGAATTATGCTACACCAGTATTGGGCTTGAGAGAAGGTTCTATTTTAAGAGTTGATGGCACTGCACTCACTATTAAAGGAGTTGCTGGAGCTGTACTATTCCGCAAGTAAGTATGCATATACATAAATAATACTTAAATATGGTGATTTATAATTATTTCAATATTAATACTACCATTTTTTTTAGGGGTATGCAGAAGACAGAATTCCCTGTTGGTTCTGATATGACCTTCCTTCTGAACAAAGATTAATAAATAATGATAAAAATAATAAAAAATCAAACTGTAAAAAGCTAATTTAGTTCTTTGTGAACCAGATGGCTGATAATAGTACTTATATACTATTAATTATTTTTAAATAGAGTACAATAAAACACCCAGACAGAGAACAAACACCTGTGACCTATACAAACATGTTCGCCATGCAAATGTTATGCCGCTACTATACACTGAGCCATGGGCTGTCAGCTTGCAATGTACTGTAGTAATATCCCAATAATTGTATAACCTATTTGGAGACAAGTTAGTACATAGTTTATAATTATTCTACACAAAACCACTAATGTTAAGTTTTCATTTTTTATCATGCTACTTTATTTAAAATCAATTTTATTAAAGTGATTTTATTATTTAATAAGTAAAAAATATATTTTTAAATAGATTTAATATTGGAGGCCTTTGCCCAACAATGGGATGATTCAGGCCAATATGAATAGTACCTACCTAATAATTATTTTATTAATATTTGGAACTATATTATGGTAACTAATTGGATGTCTACTTATTGACAAACGCAAGCCTATAAATATGTAAAAAAAAATTGAAATTTGTATTCTGATATTTTTAGGCTATGTAATTCAAGTGCCTACATTATTCAATAGATAATCAATATTTCATAATGAAGCTATGAGAGTTGATAAATGGAATGAAATAAAAAACAAATAATATGTAATGAGCATTTTATATTTCATGACTTGTAAAAATATTAAGCTTCAGGTAATCTGTAGCCCAAAGTAAATAGTTATGCGATGTCTCTACATAGCATTGCAGAGTAACCAGCTGTGTTTAGGTTAAATATCTAATCCCATAAAACTACACAGTCATATACCTCTTAGGGCATTTTTTTCCATCTATAGATAAAATTATCCATCAAATAAAAATATATCCATCTCTTTTTCTATACTTTCTATTCAATGAATAGTGTTACTCTGAAGATTCAAAAATCAGCCCTTTTAGCAATATAATAACTTAAATATATTCTGGAAAATTATTTTTCTTATTGTAAACCACCAATTATTTAATTACATAAGCCATTGTTCTCCCAAGCACTTCAAACCATTTCATACAGAATCCAGCATCTAACATTCACTGAACTTTTCCCAGGATTCAATCTCAATCCATTTAAAATTTGTAAATATTGTTTTGATTTCACTTAAATTTGATCACAATCCCACCAAGTTCCACTCAAGTCAATCCTGCACTCAAATGTCTTTCTATGTGTGACGTCTGCATCCAAAATTATTTATTGAAGAATTGAAGTAAAGGCATAACGCTCACTTACCACTTCATTTTGTCTCTTATCTGAGGGCCTGATAGGTCCATTTATGTGATCTGTATATTTGAAACTTTCTGTGTATGATCAACCCGATTTCGAATGTATGAGTAATGCCCTAGCAGCCTGGAACAGTGAAGGCGGTGGCGGAATTCGAGACTGACCCGTCCGCTCAGTGGCCGGCAAATTACACAAGAATCGTCGCAACGCCAAGTCTCGTCGAGCACTCAATCCCCTAGTTATTTCACAGCCTGAACCAAATAGTAGAGCGCGCTGACGCTTACGTTTTTCTATCGCGACCTGTAACCAAGAAACAAAATAGGTATTCAGAAATATTTTTTGAGAAAACTAGTAGTCACAACTACCTATTATAAAATAAATTATCTACATTACAACAACAAATAAATCAAAATTGACAAAATAAATTTTGTATGCAAGTTAAATATACTAGAAGCTTACTGAATCTCAGTGGCAAGCTAAACCAATAAAATTATCTTGATCTTTCATAAGCTTTGAGACAGCTAACATGACAAATTGAATCACAAAACAACTAGCCTGTATAGCAGCAACTGGATGCAAGGAGTTGACATCCGGCGCCGATTGTTTCTGCTCTTCCTCGTGGTGCGTTCCATTCTGCTCGGTACCATTATTTTCACTGTGATTCTGTTCTGAATCTTTTTTATCAATAATCGCATTTTTGTCCAAGATTTCTTGCACGAGTTCTTTGCCAGCCATTTGGATGGAGAGTCCGACGCGGGTAAGAACTTTCTCTGGTCTCCATCGATCCCTGGCACCTCCGGAAGGCGTAATTTGTTCCCGTCGATGCACATCTGCCACTAAACTAGCCCAGTCTACGCCCAGGGCATCACCTAAGCCAGCTAGAAAAAATAATAATTATGTAAACTTTGGAGTACCTATGTAACTGAATACTCCAGATTACTCCTGTCCTGAAGGGGCAATTAGTGCACTAGATGTAAAAAAAAGAAGAGATGTTTCTAAAATACAAAACTTATGCAGTATACAAAACTGTTACCTCTAGTCCGTTCTTCTTCAAGTTCTCCATCAGATATCTCTTCAAAATCTAAATTGGTGTCTTCATCATCATTGATGTCTTTCAAATCTTTTTCTTCAGCTGCTCCACTAGTATCCTAAAACAAATAAAATATATAATTGAATTAAATGTTGTAACTGCAAATATATGCATAGCAAACATTAGTACAAGATATTGTATAGTGAAAGAGTGAAGTTACCTGGGTAGATTCCTGTTCAGCTGGTTCTGGCTTGATAACGCTATCGTCAAGTGGTCCATTCTGACTGTCATCATCCATAGTTTGGTCAGCCATCTAATAATAGTAAATTACAAATAAAATAGAATCACATCCATCGTATATACATCCATCCATCGTATATAGCAGGGAACTGATAAGAGAAATAATACAATTTTTAGATGCATCATGATTTTTGTCAATAGTAAGGGGCCGCTGCTGAGTGGCGTTACTTACATCTTCTCTATTGAGTATATCGTCAGGGTCGTCGCTGATTTCACTAAGGTCATCGGGAATAGGCTTGTCGTCTGCCTCCGAGTCAAGGCGAGCTGGCGCGGCCGCGGCTACGGTGACGGTGGCAGTGGCGGCAGCGGCGACGGTAGCAGCCGCCGGCTGAGCGGGCGATGGCGTCTGCTTTTCTGCCACTGGAGGTGGCTCGTTCCTCGGAGCCCCTCGTCGCTTGTGATCCATACGCATGCCACGTCCGTAGTTTTCTTAAACCATTGAAACTATGCTGGCTTAATTGGTAAGGGATGGAGGCATGATATGCAAGTACTAGTTCATGTCATGCTAGCTAGTATAGAAAAATGAGTAAAATACACATCTCTCTAAAAAAGTAGCTAATTAGTTAGAGACCAATCTAAAAACTTTAATTAAAAGAGTCTAATTTCTAGAGCTTTAGGTGATTTCCTAATCATGTCAGAGTACACCAAACGTTCAACAACTCACCATGCATGCGACCACGATGTCCAGGGTGACCCCTATGATGCCAGCCTTCCATTTCTGGATCTTTATCAGCCCACTCCGTCATCTAAAAATCAATATTCTTAGTAAATAATAAGGTTGGTTTCTTTGGTATGAAAATGAACACTTATGCCTACCACTACAGGAATGTATAATATTATGTAACCAAGCAAAATGGACATACCGAAATGCGGGTAAGGACAGCCAAGGAATTTGTGGGATAGGATAGCACAGGGAACTTTAGAGCTCCGTTTGTGATAGTCAATCGGCTCGTACTGGTACAAGTACCAATAGTATAAACTCACCTAAAGGAACATGCAAAAGATATAAAGCATGAAAATAAATTGGGATATATCTGGAAGTCACCAAACATAAAGGCGGTTAGGTACTTAATTTATAAGAGCGCTGATAGCCTAGTGGTAGTGGCCCCGTCTTGCGATATTAAGGTCGTGGGTTCAAGTCCAGCCGTGTACCAATTAGATTTTCTGCCCAAAAATGTATGTACACTATGCCAGTGCTTTCAAACGGTGAAGGAAAACTTCGTTAGGAAACCGGCATATCGTAGAACCTAAGAAGTTCGAAAATATGTGTCAAGTGCACGAAAGGAACCTCTTTGAGGCGCACTTAAAATCATTTCACCACACTTGGTTCGAAAGAATCAGTGACACGATAATAAACTTATTTTACGGTCAAAACTAGTCTTACCGCCAAGTTTAGTGAATTTCACTAAGCATAGAAAACTTCTGATTTGGAACCAATCAGCTCCAAATGATTTTTCAAGTTTTGAAGGTTGGAATCAGGAGTTGTCAATGCTCTGTGAACTTCAACAAACTTGTCGGTAAGGCTGCTGATCTGCGGACGAACTTGGAAGGATACACAGCCTATGTGCGGTCGCGTTTAAATATCATCCACACTGTTAATAGTTTAAAGGAGTCAATTAAACAAGCTTCTATGGTTAAGCCATGACTAAAGCCAGCCAGCACATCAAATTAAAATAAATAAGGGGTATAGAAGTAAAATAATTACCTGAGACTCATGCATAGGCCAGCGCCGCTCCCTCCCCCAATCTCCCGCGGCGCGATAATCCTCATTGTCCCATTCCTTGTGTGGCGGATGCATGTAGCCTCGCTCGCGGTCCATGGACGCTCTTCCTTCCCATGAGCGATCGCGGTGCGGTCGTCTGTCATCGTATCCTAGAATAGAATCACCATCACAGTAAGGTATAATTATAACATTGATAGTTTACGTTTAAATATCACCTTATATAAAGAAAATACCTCTGCGTTCTCCCATACGTTCACCATAGAGTCTCTCGTCTTCTTCAGCGTACCCTCTGGGTGGACCGGCCATGTCGTATGCAGCGGCGTCATAATGTCTCTCCCTCCCTTGTATTGCGTAACTAGGTGAGCGATCGCCATCTCTAGCGCTTGCATCGTAACGGTCGTCGCCGCGATCATAATGATCGACCCGATCGGTATCGTATGTCCTTTCTAATTCATAATCGCCTGGTTCACCATCCAAACTATCCAATCTTTCGCGTTTTGTTGAACGGTCCCTGTCTCTGTCGGTTTTACGACCACCTCTTTCCGAGTGTGAGTCTGTGCGATCTTTCGATGTTGTCGAATTCTTATCGGTTTCGACCGTTCTGTTTGATATGGCTGCCAGGGCCGCAAGCCGCTCTTCGGGCCTAGGCAGAAGTCGCTCCATTGGTTTATTAGGTTTCTCCAAACCTTTGTCAGAGCTTCTGCTGCCTCCCAGACCCTCACGACCACTTCCTCGCCCTCTGCGCTTATCATCTCTTTTGTCTTTTCTGTCACGCACCCTATCTTTTCGGTCATGTCGTTCTTTGTCTTCGTTTTTCTCTTTCCTTCTTTCCAACGATCTATCTTTGTGGTCACGTCCTCTATCACGATCACGGCTAACGGATCGCTTTTTAGGTCTGTCAGAGCTACCATCTTTTTTTACTAGTTTCTTAGGTGAAACTGGTCTGCTTCGTTCTGAACTTTCTTTTCTTCTGGAATCTTTGTGCAGTCGTGGTGAACGCGAACGAGCCTTTCTAGGGGATCTACTACGCGGCTTAGTTTTTTCTCTCTCCTTTTCTCTTTCTTTTTCCCTTTCTTTTTCTTTACGATCTCTTTCTTTGTCTCTATCTCTGGTTGAATGTGGCGAAGTACTTCTGTTTCTCTCTCGTCTAGGCGGCGACTTTGCATGTTTTGCTATATTCTTGGTTAAAGTTTTTGATGTAATAGGTGGAGTACCACCAGACTTTTTTGCTGGTGAAAGTGATTTTTTTCCAATCGAAGATTTACTGGATGACTTCTTTTTAGTTACAATTGTTTTTTTTAGAGGTTTTTCATCTTTTTTTGCAATAGTTTTTTTAATCACACTTTTGTCTCTTTTTAGTGTGTCATTTTTAATAAATTTCTTTTTAGATGGCACATCCCCATCTGATGAGGAACTTGAGTTTCGTTTGAGCTTTCCCTTCTTTACTTTTCTTCTGGTATCCCTAAAGAAATTGAACAATTAGGTAAGTACTTTCAAAATGCATAATTTCATTAGTTGTTAAAATAGTATAATCATGAATTATGAAATGAATAGTCATAAATTATAATAATTTTTGTATTTTTGTTTACATTTCAAATGTGTGTTAGTATCACTTTACTTACAATTGTTGTTAGTAAATTTAGAAACAGTAAAATAAATATATAAGATGATCAGTCCTCTTATTTGTAAAGATAGGAGCAATAGGTTGGCAGGGTACGGGCATGTCATGAGGAGGGATGAAAGTCATGTGACTAGGAGGAAGACATGTTGTGC
Organism: Thera obeliscata; assembly: GCA_947578465.1. Taxonomy (NCBI): domain Eukaryota; kingdom Metazoa; phylum Arthropoda; class Insecta; order Lepidoptera; family Geometridae; genus Thera; species Thera obeliscata. Next base: position 4,590,359 of record OX387924.1, read on the forward strand.
CGACCCCACATAAAGTGGGATAAGGGCAGGAAGAAGAAGAAAAGATCAGTCCTCTTATTTAATCATGACCCAAATAAAGGGGATGTGTAAAGAAGTTGAGAAAGCAGCTTCAGGGCTCACCTGGACAGTAATGCATTAGTTACATAGACCAGCCTAGTAGAATAAGTACTAAAATTGCACACAGATTACAAAATATCCCTAAGAGAAGAAAAACTAGGAATCTTTTTCTCTTGGCATTACATTTTTCAGATTTTTTACCAATGTTAAGTGATGTGTACAGTCAACATTATTCAATATAATCAATAATCAGAAAACTGCTACCATTATTGTCAATACAGCATACTACTTAGAGAGTTATAACATAGATGAAAATCTCTAATAACAATGTTTTACTAAAAGTTGCAATGTTAGGTACCTACATTAGGTCAACAATTCAAAAGACAATGCTTGGTTTCTCAACTTTACAATTGTACATTCTAGTTTCGAAAACAATTTGAAAGAAATATGAATAAACTAGGCAAGGACAGTTAATTAGTCTCTAAAGATTCAGGTCAAAGACATAGGTTCCAGCTCACAGGTCCACAGAAAATGCTAGCATGATGTATCAACATTGAATTTCCAGGTCTGTGTGTTGTAACACCATGGTACTTGTAGTTTCTTAAACCTTTAGTGGAGTGGTTGAGTACACAAGCTACACTAAATGAAGATTATAGCAGCTGGGGCTCACCTATCAGAGGAAGAAGATGAGGAACTGCCATCGGACGAAGAAGACGAGACACTGGATGAGCTGGAGCTCCTCGATGAAGAGGTGCTGGACACGGGTTTCTTTTTATCTTTGCGCATGTCTTTACCATCCATTTTCAACTGCAATTCTAATTCCCGTTGCAGCTGCAACCGCCGTTTTTCGAGCGCATCAGCATCTGCATAATCTAGGTCATTTTGGTCCCAATTGTCAATTTCACCGTCGGGACTATGCCCTGGCCTCACAACCACTGTCGAATGAAGTCTACTTTTAGGATCATCTTTCACAGAACGCTTTTGTTCACTATCTTTGTTAGCAGCGCGCTGTTTTGACGGACTAATTAACGTATGGGTGGATGCAAATTTACAACTTTTACCGTAAGCACAACTGCCGTGCTGGGCCCACTGTCTGCAATGTTCAGTTGTTTTTTTAGCACTGGAAGCCTTTTTGGTACCGAGGCGCTCAAATACACTGGGTCTATTTGATAAATCTTTTTGTTTCGGTAACTCAACAGTAATTTTTCTTTTTCCTTGCTTTGACATTATAAATTAAATACATTGGTCTCGTTTTCAAAGTCAATTACAATTTTTACTTTCAAGCCGGCAATGAAATCGCCGCCATTGTTGTTTTGTTCATCGTCATCGACAAAATAGTTTTGTTTTTTAAGCATCTCCCACACCGACGCGCAGCGTCTATGGAAGGACGTGTTTTTTCGGAAAGTTAACGGTTTCTCTTCAAGTTTATCATCCTCCAACATTCCTCCAAGTTTAGTGGTCTGTGGTTTTTTGATTTGATACTGTCACATTCACATTCATCATTAATTCAGTCACTCTTTCATTCAATGTTCAAATCAATTCTCCCAAAAATCAACAACAAAATTCAAGATTTGTATTTTAGTAATTTTAGCTACCTGAATGAATTAGCTGCTAGTGTAGTTTTCGCTATATGTAGATACGTACAGGTACAGCTACCACGCACGATGCCACTTCTAGACGGAAAAGAAATAGAAATATTTTTTGTAAGTATAAATTCATATGCTTTCATGTTTTTCAAATGCTCATGTTCACTAGAATAATAACACTGTGCTAATATTAGTTCTCTAGTCTCCATTTCAAAGTCGACTCAGTCCGACTCAGTACCTCTAACTACTACTAAAACCTTTATCAATTTGCTAACCTCATTTTCATCAATCTGACCTTTCCTTTTTTTTTCAGAGTGAGGAGGATCTTCCATATGAGGAAGAAATACTGAGAAATCCATTTTCAGTAAAACATTGGCTCCGTTATATAGAGCACAAAAAAGGCGCCCCTAAAAACGAAATCAATCTTGTGTACGAGAGAGCCCTCAAGGAGCTTCCAGGATCCTTCAAACTATGGTACAACTATTTAAAACTGAGAAGAGGTCAGATCCGTGGTCGATGTATCACTGATCCATGTTATGATGATGTCAACAATTGCTTTGAAAGGTCTCTGGTGTTCATGCACAAGATGCCTAGATTGTGGATGGATTACTGTACCTTTTTAACAGACCAGTGTAAAATAACTGCCACGAGAAAAGCATTTGACTGTGCTCTAAGAGCTTTACCAATAACCCAACATCACAGAATCTGGCCTTTATATTTAAACTTTTTGAAAAAGCACAATATCCCAGAAACAGCTGTGAGAGTGTTCCGCAGGTACCTAAAATTGTGCCCCGAAGATACTGAAGAGTATATTGACTACTTAATATCTATACATAAGTTAGATGAAGCAGCTGTAAAACTAGCTCAACTTGTAAACAATGAAAACTTTCAATCAAAACATGGAAAATCTAACCATCAACTTTGGAACGAATTGTGTGAGCTAATTTCCAAGAACCCTGATCAAATTCACACCCTCAATGTGGATGCGATCATAAGAGGTGGACTCAGACGTTACACAGATCAGCTGGGACATCTGTGGAACTCTCTTGCAGATTACTATGTCAGGAGTGGACTGTTTGAAAGAGCCAGAGACATATATGAGGAAGCTATACAAACAGTCACCACTGTAAGAGATTTCACTCAAGTATTTGATGCCTATGCTCAGTTTGAGGAACTGAGTCTGAGCAAGAAGATGGAAGAAGTTGCAAAGAAACCAAGTCCTTCTGAAGATGATGACATAGATTTAGAACTGAGATTGGCTAGGTTTGAATACCTAATGGAAAGAAGGTTGTTGCTGCTCAATTCTGTACTACTGAGACAAAATCCTCACAATGTATCTGAATGGCACAAGAGAGTGAAACTGTTTGAAGAAAAACCACATGAAATTATTGACACTTATACAGAAGCAGTGCAGACCGTGGACCCCAAACTGGCTGTAGGAAAATTGTACACTCTGTGGGTTGGTTTTGCTAAGTTCTATGAAAAAAATGAACAAATTGAAGATGCAAGAGTTGTTTTTGAAAAAGCGACTCAAGTCAGCTATGCCAAAGTTGATGACCTTGCTTCAGTGTGGTGCGAGTGGGCTGAAATGGAAATAAGGCATGAAAACTATGAAGAAGCCCTGAGTTTAATGCAAAGAGCTACTGTTTTACCAAAGAGAAAAGTAGCCTACCATGATGATACTGAAACCGTACAAACGCGCTTGTACAAATCTTTGAAAGTGTGGTCAATGTATGCAGACTTGGAAGAAAGCTTTGGAACATACAAATCATGTAAAGCAGTTTATGACCATATCATTGACTTGAAAATTGCTACACCTCAAATCATTATCAACTATGGTTTATTCCTAGAAGAACACAACTATTTTGAAGAAGCTTTCAGAGCATATGAAAAAGGAATTGCCTTGTTCAAATGGCCCAATGTTTATGACATCTGGAATACCTATTTGACTAAGTTCTTAAAAAGGTATGGAGGATCGAAATTAGAAAGAGCTAGAGATCTGTTTGAACAGTGTCTTGAAAACTGTCCTCCTGAGTTTGCAAAAGCGATATTTTTACTGTATGCCAAATTGGAAGAAGAGCATGGTTTGGCTAGACATGCCATGTCTGTGTATGAGCGAGCAACAGCAGCTGTTCTGCCAGAACAAATGTTTGAAATGTTCAATGTGTACATTAAGAAAGCAGCAGAGATATACGGCGTTCCTAAAACACGCACAATCTACGAAAAAGCTATAGAAACTCTTCCAGAAGAGCGGGCAAGAGAGATGTGCCAGCGCTTTGCTGAAATGGAGACAAAACTAGGCGAAGTTGACAGAGCGCGAGCAATTTACGCACATTGCAGTCAAATGTGCGACCCAAGAATAACTGCAGAGTTCTGGAACACCTGGAAAGAATTTGAAGTAAGGCATGGTAATGAGGATACTATGAGGGAAATGCTTAGAATAAAGAGAAGTGTACAAGCAACATACAACACTCAAGTCAACATGATGTCAGCACAGATGTTGAGTTCATCTGGAACAGCTGGAACTGTTTCTGATCTTGCACCAGGAATGAAGGATGGTATGCGAATGCTGGAGGCCAAAGCTGCTGAAATGGCTGGTATTAATAAGAGCAATATTATGTTTGTAAGAGGAGAGACACAGGGGCTGAAGGAGGCAGACAAGGTGGTCAATCCTGATGAAATTGACATAGACGAAGATGAGGCGTCAGACAAAAGTGATGGAGAAGAAGAGGAAGAAGACCCAGTCCAAAAGATAAAAGTACCAGCTGCAGTGTTTGGAGGGCTTGTCACTGAGAATGATGAATAATATTAGTATAAATCAACTTTTAATAAAACTTAGTTAAATAATGCAGTTTTTAAATATTTACAACAGAAATCACAGAACTCAGTTATTTCTAACCATTAAATTATGATATTACTAGTCCAAGATTGTCACCTACATACAACTTATATTAAGATAGTACAACACTGTAAGATGTTTAGCAATTTACAGTCATTTTAGCAAGAAAATACGAAGATTTATTCAGTTTGAAGTCTTTTATAAAGACAAAATGTCACTTTATATTATGTGCTACAAATACGTTAGTACAACTTCTGATACAATAGGCAATAGCAAAAAAAACAAGCTTGAGAGCATTGAAGATATCAAATACATATAGATAGGTTCCATAAAACATACAACTTGTTGATATCAGTAGGAAAAGACTAACATGCCTACTTAAGATAGTAATCATATGATATCCCTGGGAGATGTGATTGTATACAGAGAATTTGAGTACATATTATTCAATTCAGAATAGTTTAAGCCTATATCATTGGTAACACCTCCAAACATAATCAATTCTCCATTGCCTTTCACCAGTGAGTACATGATTAGTTCTTCTGGTGCTCCATTAGTTTCCCCTAACCTAGGACAGAGCCATGCCACATAGTTCAAGGAGTTGCCATTTAATATGGTTGAGATATCAAGGACATGCATGGACAGTGTATTTCTTTTCGATTTCTTCACTTCTGGCTTTACTACAGGATTTTCTGGAGGTGGTGGGTCCCTGTTTTCTAAATGAGCAACATTTCTTATATTGATGAGATCTTGTTCTGGTACTCCATTCTCCTCAGTTGGGTCACAGGCGAAGGCAGCCATTCTGTACCTATTAGCTTCTTGTAGTTGTCTCATTAGCCTCATAGCTTTGTCCTGGAAAATATATTATTGGATTACTGATAACAAACTACATGGTTGCATGCATGATACCCAGTGATACCCTTGCATCTTACAAATACTTATACACACACAAGTATATCCACAGCAGCTTTAGGAAAATAAGTAAATAGGAAACCTAAAATAAATCTAATAATGTACCTTTTTAGTTCCTCGTATTGGTGAATCTTTTCTTCCAAATTTGCATTCAGTATAATTTGGTATGCATGGTATATTTGCATCACAATTTTTGTTTTCATGACTAGGACCTGCCACAGGCTCATCATTTGTGACCATCTGTTCATGCATTGGTGCATTGGATGGTCTTCTGGGCAGTTCACCTCGCCTGCCATTTATATTTAGATCTCTGTCTAGAGGTCTTTGTACACACTGCTCCACTCTGACTGACACGGGTGGATTATCTGGTCTGCTAAGTGCTGAGATCCGGACAGCTGATGTGACTAGTGGCCGAGCACCATTCCATCCATTCCTACTTCTGCTCAAGCTAATCACTTTGTCTCCAACTCTACATGCTGGGTTACACCAGATATTTGAAGCAGCCCATTCTTTGTTTTTGACCGCTAATTCCTTCCAAGTCCACACGGGACCCGTCATTGTCAGCATCCAGCAATCATTGTACACAAATCGATTGTGCAGTGTTTGGACGCCTCCCAACAGCATCAACCTATCTGAATCTAGTTCTATAACCGATTGAGAGTATCTAGGTGCTGGCCTAGGCTTAGTTGTTGGTTGTTGCCTCCATGCAAGGGTATTTATATTTAGCACCCAAACATCATTTGAGCATTGTATTTGTTGTTGAAATTCAGGACACATTGTCAGTCCTCCAAATACAACCATTTCATCATCCTTCATGTGGGCTGAGTGCCCCGCCATCGGTGGTGGGCAGTTAGTTGCATTCATCAACATCCACTTGTTAGTTCTCACATCATAAAAGTGTATTTCATTGAACATAGTAATGTGGGTGTAATACTGAGAGAGTGAAGGGTAAGTCCAGCCCCCAAAGACAATCAATGAGTCTTTATATGGAACCATTGAAGTGTATGCCTTGGGTACCGGATATGTGCCAGTAGCAAGTGGTCTTACCCATTGCCGTTTAGACAAATCAAATCTCCAGAGATCATTAAAAGAGGTTGCATTAGTGGTGCATCCCCCAAATACATACATATTGTTGTCATAAACACATGCTGCATGTGAGAACCTTTTGGTGATGGTATACCCCAAGTCACTTGCGTTTATGTTGCCCCAAAGTATATTGAATTCCCCAATAGCTTTGGTCAGTTTAGTAGTAGTTTGCCGTAACACACCTGAAATACAGACCAAATGTATTAATAGGTAGGTATTTTATAAATCACATAACTCATGAAAACGGATTTGTAGGTAGGTAAGCTTAATCCTTTTTATTGAAGTAAGCCTAGCTTCTGCAGAAGAAAACCATACTTACTTTGAGCACAGACATGCCACCTCTTACAGACGAGCATACAGTTCTGTAAATCTTCGTACGGTGGTAGAAATCCCAAAATGAACTCCAATACTTCATCTGGCAGATCTTCTACAGAACTTTGTAATGTTTGGTCACGAAGAGATTGATGAATTACTTCCATATTTTTGATATTTTGAAATTGATCCAAATTACATATTTTTTGGTTCCTACTGTATGTATCTACTTTCTGAACGTGATTCAAACTATTTAAATCAGATTTTTTTCGCTGTCGCGTTTCTATGTACTTTTCTTTCAGTTTTCAGTTTTATTCACACAGTCGCTCGCATACCAGTGTTGCCAGACGGGGTTTTTTGAAATAGTCAAAAATTTAGCCTTTAGTGTGTAAAAGTAACCTCTTCTTAATGTTTTAAGTTTTTAAACTGATACGAGCTTTAAATGTTAAGAAACTACTTTGTATTAAAAAGCTGTAAATATTTTAACTTTTTTTAACCGAACATTTTTAGCGGATAAATCGGATAAAATATTAGGAGTAACAAACTAGAAAATACAAAAATACAAAGCTTAGTATCAGCGAACGAAGAGAACGAATTAAGCCACGAAAATATTCATGTTTTTACAACAAAAATTAAATAAATCATTGAGAGTTCTTGGCGAACAGCAGCAAGTTGACTAATAAAATATGATATTATTTATCTACTGGTGAACAGAGCGTGCCATGAGGTTTTATATGTACCTACCTACCTACCCACTTTAGCCACAATTTTATTAAAATGACTTTTATTTACACAAAGAAACATACAATTAAACAAATATTTACAAAATGTACAAAATACACAAGAAACAGTTGGTTGAAACAGATCGTTACAAACGATCTAGAGATAGCTCAACTGATCCAAATCAGTGCCAGACGGAAGCGTCCCCAAGATGCTAGCGGCATTGCCACGCTGAATAGCAATGCTTATACGCTGCGCCAGATACCCACCAGCTCTTGGGTCACGCGTCGCTTCGATCAGTCGCCTAGACAAAATTTTGAAGTCCCGCGAGGCCTCGGTTCCCCACGGACCCAGAGTCTCAACCCCAAGAGGAGCAAACAAGTAGGCTCTGTCGAGACCTGCATATTTGCGCCTCTTGAGATCCTCGGCCAGATCTGCCGCCGCGCCTGCCACAACGAATGTCCTTGGCAGATGAGAAGGCGCAAGTGTGTCGATACACGTAGCGTCCCAAACAAGTGGCAAACATGGGCGGGATCGACATTGGCATGTCGGAGGAGATCAAGATCTTGGGGCTCACGATAGACAGGAAGCTCACGTTCAATAGCCATGCGGCAAATGTCTGCAAAAAGGCATTGAACGTGTACAAGAGTCTGTCGAGAGCCGCCAAGATCAGTTGGGGTCTACATCCGGAGGTAGTTCGCACCATATACACGGCAGTAGTCGAGCCGATAGTAATGTATGCAGCCTGTGCCTGGGCACCGGCAGCTAAAAAATTGGGCATACAGCGGCAATTAAATGCAGTCCAACGGGGCTTCGTGCAGAAAATCTGCAAGTCCTACAAAACCGTTTCCCTAAACTCGGCACTAGTGCTGGCTGGCATCCTGCCACTCGACCTCAGGATACAGGAGGCAGCCGCCCTGTATGAGGCAAAGAGAGGAGTCCCCCAGCCGGCACTAGGAGACAGGGAAGTGGAAAAGATGGCTGCATTTAACGAATCCCCTCACCCGGCGGAACATATGAGCCTGAAATTCGTATGCCTGGAAGACCAACAGCAGGTGGACGCTCACAGCGATTACGCAGTCCGAGTGTTCACGGACGGCAGCAAGATTGAGGGCAAGGTCGGAGCGGCATTATCCGTATGGAATATGTCAGCCGAGACCAACACCCGTAAATTGAAGCTGTCGTCCTACTGCACCGTCTACCAGGCAGAATTACTGGCCATATGGGAAGCCACGAGGGTGATTCTCGAGAGCTCCCAGAGAAGCTTCGGCGTGTACAGTGACTCGAGGTCCTCATTAGAGGCAATCACAAACTACGCCTCAACACACCCTCTCGCTGGTAATATCCGAAAAAACCTAAAGATAGCAAAGGACCAGAACAAAACTGTTGCTTTGTTCTGGGTCAGGGCTCATGCAGGTCTTGAGGGTAACGAGAGGGTTGATACTCTCGCAAAGGACGCGGCACTTCGTAAAAAGACCAAACCTGATTATGACCTCTGCCCAGCTTCGCACATAAAAAGACAGATAAGGATGGGGACGCTTGATGAGTGGGGAAATAGGTATAAGAATAGCGAAACAGGCTCAATAACTAAATTGTTCTTTCCCGATGCCATAGCAGCGTTCAAAACAATTAAACACGTAAAGCCAGCCGGAGTACTAACGCAAGTAATGACAGGGCACGGTGGGTTCTCCGAATACTTGGCTCGTTTCAAGTGTAAGGATAACCCATCGTGCTCCTGTGAGCCCGGCAAGCCGGAGAGCATCCCGCACATCCTTTTTGAATGTCCCATATTCGGCAAAGAAAGATACGAGCTGGAGCAGAAAATAAATGTCACCTTGGCACCAGACAGTGTTTATGAGTGCATTAGTAATAAAAACATAAGAGATCAATTTTTAGACTATTGTGTAACTGTAGCAAATAAGATAATAGATAAAAATAAGGATAGATAAGTTTGTATGAACATACATATTTTAAATAATATGTATAAGATCATCATTAAATAATACTGTAAAAAACTGTTAGCATAAAATAGGATTAAAAATATATGTAATAAAAACTGTAAGAAATTAAGAAACTAGATTTTGCCGCTAAATAGAAATTGTTAATTAGCGTAAACCCTTTTTTAGATCAAATACCACCCCTGTTATCCCATAAATGTAAATTTAGCAAGACTGTGTAAAATAGATTTAAATAAAAAGTGTAATTAGATTTAAGACTCCCCTAGACCCCAAGAGGGTACGATAAGCCTGTAGCCCTGTAAACCTGTAGATAGAAAAAAAAAAAAAAAAAAAAAACAAGTGGCCTCCCCAACTCCCAAGGAACAAGCGTCATACTGTCAGGCCACTTACCATCGTCACGCAACAGACCATTCGGTTCGAGAACGGCTGGTACGTTGACGGTTGTAAAGGCCCGCCGGGTGACGTCGCTAAGGCTGGCGTGACGAGATATCCGACCGGCGGCCCTAGAACACGATAATCCGTGGTGCCCAAGCTGATCGACTGCAGTACCGCACTGCCACCGATGAGGTGCGCAGCACGGCGCACCCAACCGTAGGCAGGTTGCAATACGGAACGTGACGGGATCCATTAAAGTACCAGTGTTACATGAAGGAAGGGCTTGTAACCAATAACCTGACTCCAATTTGGAAACAGCAAGAAGACGGGCACCATCTGTAGAGCTGGAACACGTTTGTAACAGACAATTCCGTGTCAACTCACACAGAGACCCGTCCCATTGCCGTTGAGACGAAAGAGATTTGGGGGGAGCAGTATTGGGACTTGCACTATGCCAAGCATTACCAGCTTCGTCTAGATATGAAATTTGGAGAGTAATACCAGATTTAGCCGAAAAAGACTGAGATAGAATTTGTTTAACCAAAGAGCTAGTGCTATAGACGGAAGACAAGAAAGCTGGTAGGGCTACACTCAAAATTTTGCGAATACCTAAGCCTCCTAATTTGACAGGCAGGGAGGCCTGCGACCATGCCCTGTCATCCAAGGAAATATTCAAAACCGATGATAAAATAGTCTTTAGAATGTTGTCTAAGCCTTCCACCAGCTCACTGTGTTTCCACAGTTGACAACATCTTAAAGAGTAGGTAAATTTAGGCACAAACAGGCAAAACCGAATAATAGTAAAAGCCATAAATATGGCTATTAATTTTGAGTAATCTGTCCGAAGTTCTGTTAAAATTTTGAATTTTCTCATCTACAAATGCCGGAAAGTACTCATCAAGAATTGGTGAACCAAGGAGTCGAAGTGAACACTTATCTACAATTGTAATGTTTAGAGCCAAACTGTTAAATTTATTAATGATATAATTTTTGTCCACAAAATTATCTGAAATAAATAGTTCGCACTTTGAAAAATTTTAATTCTAAACCTATATGCCGAAATTCATCTGTGATGTGTTTTAGATCGTCATAAACTGTGTCCACATGACCACCTAATGTGATGGAACATTAGGTGGTGATGTGGACCAATAACCAAATACCAAACGTTGATCTTGGATTGGAGACGTTGAATAACAAATATCAGTACTTAGCGCGCCCGTTTTACAGAGTGCCGTGGTGCCTTTACCTTCAGAAAACACTATAATTATATTCTATGTAACGAACATTGAAATGCTCGACCAACACAACGATATGACACAACCAATGTGATAACGTGCCGTGCCGTGGCACGATGGCAAACGAACCTAAATAGTAATTAATCAGCTGAATCGAACGACAAAGCACGAAGTTCTAGTCATTTTGTGATTTGCAAGGCAAATGGTATGTGAAAGAAAGGTTTCAAAAGGTTCTCGTTACGAACGAAGTATTGCTATAGCAAACAGCAAAAATAATAAGGCATGCCAAAAGTAGCACAAAAGGTTACCAAAGTAGCCTTCTGGCAACGCTGTCGCATACTCAATCAATCAAGCCTAGTCAAACGTAAGAAGGGAAGAAGCTAAACTGTCAAATTTTGGAAATTGTGTCAGCAATGACAATGACATATTTCTAAAAATAATCTTCAATCTTTCGATGGGATTGTTTAATCTGTGTAGCATTGATTGATTGGTTATTTAGTTTATTTGTCAATGTCATGTCATGTGTAAGGTTGGAGAGTAGCGCGAATATTTGAATTTTCGCACAATAATTAAATAATAAAAATCATCATTATTCGTTTTACTTGTTCTTGTAATACATCTAGTAATGTTTAGAAAGAAATTTTCAATTTACAATGCATAAAAAGTAGATAATTAGGAGCATTTTCTTTGTGAAAGAACTTTATGTATGTGTATGTTTTGACAACTAAGATAACCTATACAAGTGCTAGGACTTTACGAATTATTTTGTAAATAATCAGTTAAAACGGCTTCCCTAGTTCACAATGCAACTTTTATTACAAGCCAGTCCATTAATTGATAAATTAAAACACTGGCAACGTGCTATATCTTTTAACGAAGTTCAACTCACCACAACACAAAAGGTAAGTAATCATTGGATTTGTTTGCTTTTGCCTTCTTAGTCCGCTGAAATATGATTTTAGTTTAAGTTTATGAATTGTTTTGTGATTGTTGAAATTGGTAAGTAAATAGTTTTCATGCAAATCTTCTTATCCTTTTTATCTGATCCTCTGTATACATCAGAACCTAAACTAAACTTCGGTATCTTCGTAGGAACTTGATCCCTTCTTATATTTCCAGGTAGTTTTATGGAGTATAGGTGTGGTTGGCACAAGTGCAGTGGTTGTGGGAGTGCTCTCACGGTATTTAGCAAGACGGCGAGCCAAACCTATAATCAATCCGAGGATACAGCGAGCTCTTAACAAAAGGATATCTAGAATGAGAAGTCCTAATGGTGGTAAGTCTCTATTGATAACTGGACTCTTGAAACTCATCCACAAATAAATTTTCTATAAATAAACTTACAATTAAACAAATATTTACAAGATGAACAAAATACACAAGAAACTGTTGAGCTATCTGCAGATTGATAACTTATAGGTAGGGTATGTTCTCAATGTGATGCTGACTCTGGAAATAAAAGGCACTAAAAAAAAAAATGTCTTTAGTACTTGTAACAAATAGCTGTACTTCATGTCTTTTTTGTTTGTTCGAAATAAACGTTATTATTATTATTAATATGTGTGACATGAGAGGCAATGCTTTGTTTTTAGGCCACAGTTATCACTTAACCCCAGGTAGGCCATATGCTTGTTGCATGAGCTAGTTGTATAAAAAAAAAAAATAACGAAATCTTCATACAGCCGCCGGAAATAAGGATGAACATGACAGTTCTCGAGCCCACAAACTGACCAGGAAGGTAGAACTGCAGTATCCTTAAAAACATGGCACCTACTTAGTTTTATTATGCAGGCATGGGATCAGTGGCTAGCAGTGGAGGCAGGGGTAGCCCCATAGGCTTCGGAGAGAGGCTATCACTGGCTTCAGGCTCCATTGGCTCAGGTGGAGACGCTGCGCCGCTTTCTCCACAGCAGCTTGGCGTTATGGGTAAGAATGTAATCATTTCTAGTGAATTTCCTATATTATGTTTGGGAAAATCCCATCATCTGTCAGTATGGCGGAAATAATATAACAAAGATGTTTTGAATACCACTGTTTAGGCATGTTAGTTTGTAGTATGTACCTGCGGTGCATTAATCTAAAGTAATGTATAAGTTGTTTTACTGTAATGGAACTTTTGTATTTACTTTAATTGTACTCTGTGTAACTGTTTGTGTGTTTGTATGTAAGGAGGTATAACAATTGTAATAATTATTTTAACTAAATTATAATGATATGTTTTGAATTTGAACATGATTCAAAACTTAGCATAAACAAATGTAAAAAAAATTGTTTTGGATATAAGAATGATCCACGTAAATTTTTTTACAGCGCCATCTATTGATGAGTGGCAAAACTACATTGATATGCACTATTCAATGTAAGTTTTATTGTTAAGTATAGATGGCGCTTTAAACAGATTTGTAGAGAATGTTTTTGTGGTGTCTGGTAATGGGTTTAATTTGTTAGGATAAACATTTTTTGTTTATTAGAATAAACATGCTTCGAAAATTACGTCATCATTCTTGATAAGTCCTTCCCTACATAGTTATAAATTACGGGTTTCAATATTGCAAAGTGCATAAAAATGAAGTACCTACAACTTTCCGAACGTTCCACCAGCATTTTTAAAAGTACCTAATTGTAATGTACCTAATTATGGTCATGCTGAGCGATCGTTATTTTCGCTCGCTGAAAGCACGGCTCGTTGGTCTAGGGGTATGATTCTCGCTTTGGGTGCGAGAGGTCCCGGGTTCAAATCCCGGACGAGCCCGTGTTTTTGCCATTTTATTTGTACAACACTTTATTTGGGAATTTTTCTACATGTTTTAATATAAATAAACAGACTAGTTATAAAATCGGCGCCTTTTTTGGATCCAGTGCTTAGAATTTAATAGTATAGCAAGAGCACAAGAGCAATACTTCATAATCGCGCCACATCTCATAACAGTTTTCAAACAATAGTCATGCGTAACAGGAGGTCTCCCTCGGGACTCGTATTTATGCGTTCAAGGCACGCGCCGACCCACTGACACCAAGGCGAAGCTGTTCTTCCCATCTTGAAAGAGACGTGATGTGCGTGAGGAGTTTGTTTTAATTAGAGTCTATCGTCTAACCTAATTTATTTTAAACCCTGACCAGTGGTGTATCTAGGGCCCCAACTAAACTATGTAAAACCGTTTCTTTCGATTTCGACGTATTCTAGATTTGTAAGTCAGAGTCCGAGGGTTCCCCGCCCCGTCTACCCCTTTGGTAGCTACGCCACTGACCACAACGTAAAAACGGCTGGGAGTTATAAGTTGTGTGTGAGGGTGGGGTGGGTGTGGGTGTGTGTGTGTGTGTGTGTGTGTGTGTGTGTGGCATCGTAGCTCTTGAGCGGATAAACCGATTTTGATTTTGTTTGAAAAGTGTATTAGGCGGGAGTGTTCTTAGCTATGTTTGGTGAAAATGGGTCCAAGATGACGGCCGTCTCAAAATGGCGAATTAGTATTTTTTCACAACTTCCTCAATATGGGTATCAAATGAAAGGGCTTGACTAGTAGGATATGTACACTATACTAAGGAATTTGTGACGGGATTTTTTTAAATTTATTTATTTATTATCGCATTATTTGCCCTAATATTGTAGTTAGGTACCAACGATATCTATGTACTTACTAATGGTACAATTTGTACTATTGCTCTATTTACATTTGCTTAAACTGTTTTCTGAGAAGTAAGGCGTTCTAACAAATTGTTTTTTTTTCCACAATCAAGAATGTTGTTGTTCTAACGAAACGTAACCATTTATTTCATGAATAATAATTACAATTAATGCTTTGAATACGTACTAATCATTAATAAATATTAAGTGATTCACTGCTTTAGTCACAGTGGTCTGGTGATTCAGCAAAGGGACTATTTTAAATATAAGATATGAGTTATGACAAATCAAAATACATACTTACCTAGGTATCCTATAGGTCGGCCTTATTACTGCTTTATCATTGAATGTTTGTTATTTATAGTTGGCCACCGCTCTTTTATTTATATAATTATAATATGGATTTTTTCATAATGTAATAATAACATTTAGAACAAATTATCATCTGAAATGGAAAAATTTACTGGCTACTCCACACTAGATGGCGCTACGAGAAGTTTGATATAAATTATGTAATGTTGTCGCGTGTCATTATTTTACTGTTGACTGTTGAAAATTGATAAACTCTTGCTAAACTACCTAACATGGACATGTAACGTATGTAATAATAACAATAAATAACAAATATGACGTTAGCTTTTGGTCGACGGTCAAAGCAGTGTATTTAGCTATTTCGAGCAACTGACCAGGTGGCTCGTTGGTCTAGGGGTATGATTTTCGCTTAGGGTGCGAGAGGTCCCGGGTTCAAATCCCGGACGAGCCCAACGTTTTGCAACTTTTTATTTTGTTTCTTAATTGTTACAGTAGGAAGTATGAACATTATGTTGGTAATACTCTCGTAATTTTTAAACATCAGAATCATCTCGACTTCATTTTCTAAATGTTTGATGTCGTTTTAATTTGACTTTGTTTAATTTGACTTACTTATGTATAAAAATAATTATCAATCAAACACATAATATACGTATTTTATAATAAAAAAAAAAAAAGCACCCACCTCTACCTAAATACATACTACATAAATCATTTATATCTAATAAATATCAACATAATTACGAAGTAACACAGATGCAATGTTTAAGTTCTGTGAAAAACCTTATTCCTAACCAACTGGGTACTTCAAAGAAAACGTTTAAAAGCACGTCGATTGCACAGTGCACACGTATGCAAACAAACCTTGCAGGCATCCCGCCCGCGGGAGAGCCGTGGGGACTATCCGTAAAAGCGTTATTTCAGTTCCAAGGGACGTAGCTCAACCGAACATGCATCAATTAACACACCTTATTAGACCTTACAATTATTAAAATACACGCTGGGTGAAATAAAATATAAATAAATATTCTGGACAATCAACATAGCACTAACTAGCCCCAAACTAAGCAGAGCTTGTACTATGGGAACCGGATAGCTGATATAATATTTTAATACATTTTTTTTTGTAAATACATACTTAGAACACCCAGGCAAAAACAAACATCTGTGTTCACCACACAAATATTTGGATAGTAGGTATATAAATATCCGCAACATGTGATTGTAAAGCCAGCTATAAAAATTGCATTGGACTGGAAATCAAAGTAGGTATTTACAAGAAAATAAAGGTTTTCGATTGATCGCCTACTTGTCAGCTGGTTCTTCGCTTGTTCGAACCAGTGCCAGTGTGGTGAAAGGATTGTAAACTCAAAGAGGCTCCTCTCGTGTGCTTGTCACATCTTTTCGTTTTTTTAGATTCTACGATGTGTTGGTTTCCACGACTACTCTGTGAAGAGTGCTACGACCAGGATTAATTGGCTTCTAATTTTCTTATTAAAGCAGTAACGAGTACTAATTTTCTTAATAAAGCAGTATCTACAAATTTTCTTATTAACAGTACGAATTTTTTTTATCGTAATCAGAACCATGATTCAAATGCGCTGTCTCATTTTCGGGAGTAGTCTTATTCCACCCTGTATAGTTCCGATCTAGATAAGTAAAGATGGCCTCCGCGGATACAAGCTTCATCCATTATGTTTCCATTTATTTCCCTCCTTATCTTTCCATCCTGCTAAGTAATGGCATTTTTCTTACCTACCTCTTTTACTCTTATCAAATGGGTCCTTGTTCTAAATCCGGTCGACCTGTCATCTTCTGCGCGTATCTGCCATGCCATCCAAGTGGCCTGCCCACCTTCATCCAATTTATAAGCATGTGCGCGTTGGAGAGCCTATATTAGGTACTCTATGTTTTGTTTCATAGGTGTTAGTGGCTCACTTGGCTATTGAAGGAAAGTGAAGCTGTAGGTAAACACTATACTTACGCTGATACGTAAATCAAACCGCGTTTTCGTTATTATTCGATGAACAGGCGTTCCTATTCTTGTGCAATTCTATATAGCAACACAAATCACTCAAGCGATCGCTGAATTCGATGTGAGTTTGTCAATTTTTGGTTGGTAAATTTGAAAATTAACCATTCTCTCGAAACGAGCTCATATCCCTCTGCTTGGAAAAATGCTTTTGTCATCCCTCTTCCCAAAACGTCCAATCCCACTATTGCTTCCCAATTTCGGCCTATCTCCATTCTACCCGTCCTCTCTAAACTTTTAGAACAAGTTGTTCACCATCAACTTTCTCTCTTTCTTTCCAGCCACGACCTCCTAAGTCCCTATCAGTCTGGTTTTCGCCCAGGGCACAGTACCGTCAGTGCTCTTACCAAAGTTGCTGATGATATCCGCAGTGGCATAGACAACAAACTCCTTACTGTGCTGGTGCTATTAGACTTCAGCAGTGCCTTCAATTCTGTGGACTATGACATTCTCCTCGCCATCCTGTCCTCGCTCAATATTTCTCCTCCAGCTATCTCTTGGTTCGCCTCATACCTTACGGGCCGCTCGCAGTGTGCTCGCTCGGAAGAGTCCTGCTCTGACTGGTGTAACATTACTGCTGGCGTTCCTCAGGGTGGTGTTCTCTCGCCTCTCCTCTTCTCTGTTTTTATAAACGCTATCACCCTCATCCTTTCCACACATTACCACCTTTACGCGGACGACTTGCAGATTTATTGCCAAGTAAAAGTTGACGAAATTTCTAAAGGTATTAGCTGTATTAACTCGGACCTCGACCGTATCTACTCTTGGGCTAATGCTTTTGGTCTTTTAGTTAACCCTGCTAAGTCACAGGCTGTGATTTTCGGTAGCCCTTATATGCTAAATCGGTTAGATCAGGCTTCTCTTCCCTCGGTCTTGTACGCTGGCACACCTATAAGCTACTCGACTAATGCAAAAAATCTAGGTGTTATCTTTGACAACCAGTTATCTTGGGTGAGCCACGTTAACGCGGTTAGCCAGAGGGTTTATTTTTCATTTCAGTCCCTTAAGCGTCTCCAAAAATTTTTACCCTTCGAAACTCTTGCTCAAACTCTCTTGCTGCCCCATCTCGACTATGCTGATGTCTGTTTTCTGGATGCCACGGAAGAACTGTTAAATAAACTGGAACGTCTTCAAAATTTGTGCATCCGGTTCATATTCGGATTGCGCAAGTTTGACCACGTTTCAGATTTCAGATCTCAGTTAAAATGGTTACCGATTCGCCGTAGACGTGATCTTCATGTTCTTTCTTTTCTTTTCAACATACTATACAGTCCTGTCTCTCCTTCCTACCTCCGTGAGCGCTTTGTCTTTCTTATTCCTCGGGGTGAGCCCTGTAGAACAGCTGTGTCCCTTCTCCTTAAAACTCCCTCCTGCTCCTCTGCCCGCTATCGTGACTCTTTCACTGTCCACGCCGTTAAGCTGTGGAACTCTCTTCCCCACACTATTCGTGCCAGTCCATCACTGGGCATATTCAAGCGTAAAGTTAAAGAGCATTATCTCTCCTTGTAATATATTTATGGTATAGGTATATATATATATACAAGGTGTATCTAAATATGTGTACTATGCGAAGGTGGGGGGTTTCAGACCACAATGGTGATCAGTTGTGGGGGCGAGATAATTAAAAATTCCTATTTTCAGTTTCCCATACAAAAATATTTAATTTCATAATGCCTAAATAAATTGACAACCCTATCCTTGTAACCCCTTGACCCCTTGACCTAATTCCTCTGTAGGTCTACTACTACTACCTACTACCTCTGTAGCTGAGTTTAGGGTTGTCACTTTGTATATAGTCAGCTGTTCATGTTGAAACTTCGTTGCAGTTTTTTTCAGAGATACCAATCGAAGTTCGAAAAGTCGTTGAACAAAAGTTGTGCCCCGGGGGGTGGAAATTCACCCCCCTTCAGGATAGTACACATATTTTGATACACGTTGTATATATATAAATATATATTGTGTGAAATGTCCACAATATTTATTTATTTATTTATATATATTTATATGGTATATTTAATTTATAATTTGATATATTTATTTATTTGTGTTTAGTATAATATGTAGGATTTCGATTATTTATAGTATTTAGTGTAGTCTGGTTAGTATGTATGTAAGTTTAATATGTCTGTATGTAATTAGTTTATTATTTATTTAGAACTATGTGATATTCTCTATATATACTTCTGTATAAGTATTTTAGTTTAAGGTTTTTTTTCTCTTTTCCCAATGCCTGTATGTTTGTACACCCACCCACCACTATAATCAACTCTCTCTATCCTCCAAGGTTTGCTGGTAGAAAACTCTATTTAGGGTTAAGCTCGCCTCTGTACATGCCCGCTTTATAATGTTTATCTATCATCTGTATGTGTGTACAATAAAGAATAAAGAATAAAGAATAAAGAAATCGAACGCGGATTCAGCGCTCACTCAATTGAGCCGTGTTGCTGGAATCGACGCCCCAGAGCTTTATTTTTGTATGCCATTCGATTGAATTCTGTCTGACTGACCGGACCGACTTCCACAAAAAGAACGTTTGCGATAACATATTGCTACCACCGGCTATCTTGAGTACGTTGCATTGTACCAATATCAACTGACCTAACAGGGCAGTCGTTCTTCTAACACTGAATTCTAAACCACGACATTCTAATGATGGCCTATTGCGTTCACCACACATCACATATTTTGTTCACCACACAAAACATATTCCCCGTCCCTGATACAGCTCGGACGTTTGTGGAAGTGGAATATCGTTATAGAAAGCCTTCTTCCCGTCCGTCCCCTGCGTGTGGAAATAATTAAACCGCCTCCACCTACCTTTGAACTGAGCTGAAATGTCTTCACAAAGAACCTGTCTACGCTACGCCTCCGGTGAAAAGAAACACATAATTTCTGGAGCTTTTAAATTTAGCTGAAAGAAGACGTGGGTGCAACACGTCTTGCACAAGGGCAGTATTTCGACGAGAAATATTTTGTTTTGGAAATTTACATACAATGCTATGTCGCCCAAAATATGCATAGCTTGGTACAAAATTATTGCACTTATTATTGTTGTTAGTTTTACTCGTATAATACAAATTAACACCCAGACAGAGAACAAACACATCAATGTTTGTTGGTGGGTATTGAACTAATGCTTAGTCTAGCGAATGGAAAACTAACCAATTGTCCAACGCAGTACATAGTACCTAACTCGAAGACAAGGTCAGTCAACTTCTTACATAAAGAGATTCTGTAGGTATGAATGACAGAATCTGATGACAAGTTTGGCTGGATTTTTAATTAAATTACCCATTTATTGCCTCGCCTACACAGTCCATTAGGTCGTCATTTAATAATAGGACGATAATGACGAGAACCACCTACTCATTTATCACGATGCTGAGTATATTAAATTTCATTTCTCCGCTCTCCTTAAACTATTGGATTACCTAATCACAAACGTTCATTGTTAAACCAAGTAAATTATGCATTGTGTTTCGTATAGCTATGGTTAACCCTTTCTGATTTATGTGCCCTTATTTTCTGCTTCGTAGGCACCTATTTATTCTGTGCTTTGGCAGGTACTTTTCTTCAGAGTCTGTCGACTGTATTTTCTCGTTCTTTACATTTGAAAAAATTGTTTGTGCGTTTATTTATAAATCTGGAACGATAGCGGTTTCTAGTATATGCCTACTGAATATCCGTTGATAAGCTATCAAATTCAAAACTTTTTTGCTCAGTGGTATCACAAGGATCACTTTGAAACGTCTTAAAGCTAGGTGAGTCTCGGTGCCAGTTCCACGCGACCAAGCGTAGCAGAACAGGCAACAAACTACGGCTTGGATTCCTATCTAAAAGAGGCACATCCAAATATATAATAATACATTATACCCATGCCAGTAAGCCTAGAGAGGCATTACCTGGTTTCCCCACGATGTTTTCTTTCACCTAAGCATATTTTGCATGATTAAACAAACCCAAGCGAAGTCGGTATTTCAGGCTAGCGAGCGTACTACAATCGGATTGTGTCAGGCCGTTTCCTACATCTGTCGTCCTATAAGTTATGAAGTCGAACGGGGAGTTTCAAGCCTTTCTATTGGTTTCTACTTTATTTATGTATTCGAGCGATGCCTACTAAACGTTTTGAAATGTTTCTCGAAGTAATATACTCAGTACTTACTTACCTACATCGTACTTTATGATGATCTAACAGAAACCTTGTCATGCCATGTACATAAGGATTCATTGATCATCTAGGCCCCTATTTATTCAGCATTCTAAGATACTAAAATGTTAGTTTCATTGACTTTGACCCATCGAGCTAATGGGGAAGTAAATTCAACCCCAAATCGTCTCGCAGTTTGCTGGGGCCGCTCGACGCCCGCCGCACCCGCCTCACCTCGCTATGTCAAGCCACTGTACTTCCCAGTAGGTATTCTGTGAAATATTTTTCCAAGACATCGTAAACGCCATGCAATTCCAGGGTCTTACGCCTTTCGTTAATTAGTCCCACTCTAATAACGACCGCACTGTATGAATGCCGAATCAACACTTTAAAGTAGGTGTACCCACTTACCCCCATAGTTCAAGCGGCATAAGTGAATTTTCGGACCACGACAGCTTGAGCGTAGTACATATACCTGGTTATCCTTGATCTTGACACTATCATTGCTCGTGGCTCCTAAGATTACGTCATCTGTATCTTTACCTATCCTCTCTGTTATTATTTTAACTTGCAATCGTGATATCATATCCAAATAAACTTATGATACCAATATACATATTTTATATACCTAATAAAGTCAAAGTTCATTTACACATTCATAGTACTGGTACTACTATGAAACTTTATTGTTTGGCGTTTCATCTTTACGATCTTACCGAACATTAGAGTAGACGGGCTTGCAATCTTTTATTTTATGCGTGCTGCCGCAACGAATGGTCTTTTTATGGGGCGTTGTAGGGTGGACTGGTGTTCCGTGGCCTACCTCAGCCCAATGGGTCTAAATGTCAGGGATCTGAACTTTTCTCATCCCTTGGTTTATATATTTAAACCCATACCTTCAGTGCTGACTTAAAAAGTCAGGGTTGCCGCTTTATTATTCAGCTATAGGTACCTAGTTCTCTAAGCATAAAATACTAAAATTATGAATACCAGCAGCATTTTATTGAACAATTTTCTTTTGTCGTCTACTGTTACTTTGTCATTACTACTCATTTTTGTTTATCTGTGGAAACTTTTAATTGGCCCTCTGCATACATGTAGCATTGCTACATGTTTAATTTTGTAACCTATTTATGTATACCTATACAAAATTTTGAATATAAAAATAAATAAATAAAGTAAAATAAATAAGCTTATCATAATATAATTGTATTTAGTAAATAACTCGTCACTTGCTGCGAACTTCATCGTTTTTCAATATGTTTTCTGTACTCTTTGTAAAATGATCCAAATAAATAAAATTTTGATTATTGATTTTGATGTAATAGAGTTGTATTTATACTTACCTTACCTTGCCTACTCTACTAATTACAGGGTGTTCTATAAACGCTAGTAACATCACTGACAAACAAGAGCTACCTAGTGATAAATGAAGCTAAAAATACAATATTACTCAATTAAGTACTTACGCACTCAACGAGCTTTTATGGGCATCACTTGTCTAAGCTCTAGTTACTAAGTTCAACAGACGAGAAATATACGCTGGTTATACAGGATGATTTAGTGGCCATTGTACTTTCATATAGGGTGTGATCTTTTGAGGATGGCTAGATGAAAATTAGGTCTGAATGCTTGAGATTCTGTGTGCGTGATGTATAGCTGTGTGTGAATTTCTAATTAATTGTGATGATTGTCCTGACATTTTGTATTATATTTTACAATTGATTTATTTGACCAAACATTTTTATGCTTTTTTTATTTTTATTTTTCTTTCTGTCTATAATATCTATAATTATTGTTATTGGTGTCAACCGTCATAAAGTAAATCAATAAATACAAAATACAAATATATAAGTTAAAAATTTTTTTTAGTTAAGTACTCACAAATGGTAGATATTTCATAATCCATGAAAGTTGTAGTGTTCTCGATTGTAGGTACTAGGCAGGCACCCTTTCTCCTTTCATGCGTTGTTATCCCCTCCTTCTCTTGGAGTACATCGTGTGTAAACCCTCCCTAGACTGAAGGTCGTCTCCGAGGGCTGTTTGAGGGTCGGCATTACAAGGGTACGGACAAATTTTCTTTTATGATTCATATCTATGCTATCTGCGTTTTATGGGATTCGTACTAGGCACTTTTCTATAGTCTGTTTTATGTTCGAATGGTTATTTTATTAGCAGTTATTATTTTCATCCAAGTTGATGCCTACATTTTGTCCAACATCAAAGTCTTTCTATACCTACCTAACAAGTTGCCTATATATACCTACATTATATCTGCTTTGCTTTTTCAGAACTAATTTTTCGGCTAAGAAAGTCACACTTCAAAGGGAACATAGATAAAAGTTCTGTGATTCGATTTCGACCACACTTATTTCACGTGTGTCGGTTGGTGTACTGCATGGGGCCTGTTTTATAAAGATGACAATTCGACATATAGGTATGTCACAAAGCGACAAAATTGTGGAATTGTCGCTCTTATGCTATTAATAAAAGTGACAAATATGTCACAAAACCGCAACAATTCCACAATTTTGTCGCTTTTTTACATATAATTATATGTCGAATTGTCAGCTTTATTAAACAGGGGCCTTGTTGTGTTTAAGATTATGTTTACCCACCTGCTTATAGGTTTTCAATCAGATCACTGAATGTGCTTGGATTTATATTTCTTTAACTATAAATCCTTTATTAATATAATAACTATTAAAATAGTCTATATTAATCTTTATAAAATACCGCACTATCTCTTTTCGTCAATTATAACCCGCTTTCTGTCGTACTATCAATAATTTATACAGACATTCATGATTGACGCATTCTTAACATTTTCCATTGGCGGATGTCTAAAGGTGATATCAGACGGTTCATTTTTTGTTCATTTTCACCTTTCATTCGGTACATTTCACTCGAAATGAAATGTCTGAACAAAAAATGAAACACGAGTGCCGAATGAATTCATTAGTGAACCGATCCAACAGTGTTGGATATTGGCATCCGGTATCTTTCATTCCCACTCCGAATGAACGAGAAATGAACGGTCTGAACACTGAGAGAACGTTCATTCGGATTTCTTCTTGCAATCCATGGTCGCACCCACCACCGACGTACGACTTCATTCGATGACATATTTAAAAGAAAGAACAATGAATGTTCATTTCTGTATCATTTCGTCTAAGCCGTGTGAACATAGAATGAAAAAAAAATGAAGCATTCACTCGAGTGAACAATCATTCGAGTGAACCGTCTGATATCACCTTAACGGAGTGCAGCTAACCAAGACATCGACAGTTTATCGACAAATCATCCATCAGTGTTAATTAAAACAAAACTGTTTGATTTAGTACCTACATAGAAAATGGCTTGAATTTAACTTCATTAGTTCCGACTAGTTTAGTAAGTATTTAGTTTCCTTTGAGAGATTTATGTTGAAATAAAATATGGGACGCAAGTAGGAAATACAAGGGCGCGTTCGTCACGCAGCAAAGTCACGCATTCGTGTTAAAAAAGTAAACAATGTGGTAAGTTAGGGTAAAAAACAATGAAAGTTTTAATGTTGACATCGCAATAAACCAAAAGGTACCGCAGGTTCGTGGGCTGATAAAATATCTACTGATACCGAAAACACAAACTTACTTTGTGAAGCGGAAGTTTTTACTATAAAACATATAGGTATATGGTGTAGGTATATGGTATATAATAATATGTCCTATGTACTTTACCTTTATAGATAGCAATTCAGACATGAAAGATCGCGCAATGTCTATCCCAGTCTATCCTTATCTGAATTCCTTTTGGGTTTTCAAATCTAACTATTTTCGTTGTGTATTTAACAAAACAATATATATAAAAATCATTTTAGAACATATGACGTCTGTCTACTAATACTAATAAATCCTTTTTCATATCAGACTGCACTGCTTGTATAACTTAATACCTTCCTAAATATTTGGATCCCGATTTCAATGAGCTCTTAACCGATTTTACTCATATCATATTCATAGTCATCAAATCTTGAAAGTTCCACTTCGTCCTAGTTGGTCATTAAATGTTGGATTGCTTCGCTCGCTCGATTAATTAGTCTTAAGATCACGATTAAGATAATTTGGGGTAACTAGAAGGTAAGCCATTAAAACAATTAATAATTTTATTACACTTTAATGATTTAAAACATAAAACTTGCATGAAACATCACAATTATGCTTCGCAAAGAAATGTAGATGCCATGAGATTCATTTACTTTATTCAGGTTTTTGTTTATTGAATAACAATAGCAAGTACTTTTAAATTGCCTACTTTTTAGAAGGGAAGCAATTTTATTTGGACAATACGTAGTACGTAGTAGGAAAGAGATAGACATCAATTTTGGAAAATACAACGTTAAAGTAAGTACCTAAGTAGGTACAAGTTATTAATTACCCACTACACTATTTTACCAGTTGAACAAAGTTTACCAAAGAAAGCTAAAGGTTAAAATACTATGATTTATAAAATATGATTTAAGACTTATCGTTTATGGTACACTAGGTGGGATATTTGTTTGAAACAAATTATATAAAATTAAGACAATATTAAAACTGAAATCAGCGTTATAGAAAAGAAGAAGGACAATGGGGATCACTTACAATTAAGGCGAACAATTACACCGATCAATTCATACAAAAATATCTTTTTTTTACACACTGACAAACACAGCTAAGCATTCTAACAAACGTTTGATTTATGACCTACTTTCACCAGTTACCTTCACTACATACAGACTTTCTACAAATAAATGTTATTCAACGGAGGGATGAATGTTTAAAATACAGTTTTTTGTTAGAGATTCTAGCTACCATGTATCTCTTAACTATAACTTTGGATGTAGGCTACCAAAGTTATAATTTATGATATTTTTCTTGCATTCATTCATGATTTTTAAATTACAAACTAATACATCATGTAACCTATTAAAATAAAAACAAAATAAATAAGATATTTTATAATAAAGACTTATTAGATAATAATATCTTTTAATTCTGTAATTTAAACTCTTGTAACTTAACTAAATCTAACAAAAAATACTAAAAACTATAAAACAGGAGGTACTAAATAGATGTGCTTTATTGATTGAGCGTAACATATTTCAAAATACCAAACAGGTTTTGGTTAATATAAAAAAAATGTGCTCTTACTACGAAAAATAAAAGTTTCTATTTAAAATGAACATGGACAAACGCGCATTTTGTTATGTTTATATTAGGCTTAGTTTGTACATATTATCTTTTAAAGGTAACGTAATGTTGATTCGAGAATTGTTTTGAATTTGGATGACTATTTAACGTTATCACATTAAGGGAGTTGTTATGGTTTGTTTCTACATAATCTTACTTGTTATTACAATACAAGGTTGGTAACAGTATCTTATTCCGCTCATCACTAATATCTATAATGTCACT
Organism: Thera obeliscata; assembly: GCA_947578465.1. NCBI lineage: Eukaryota > Metazoa > Arthropoda > Insecta > Lepidoptera > Geometridae > Thera > Thera obeliscata. Next base: position 4,616,987 of record OX387924.1, read on the forward strand.
CTTTGCCATTTCGTCTAATAGCAAAATCCTCTTTGTCGCTCTGCGACTTTCGTTTTCGTATCTATTTACAAATATCTATTTACAGTTATGCGATTTATTTTGGCTCCTCATATAACAAACTGGAATGAAATCACATAACAGGAATGTTGGAGAACAAATTCCTAAGTATTTACAAGTTAACTCCGAGCTCTCACCCGAACCAAATAACAGCGTAAAGCTTGGTTACTAAAAGAATGATCAAAGACAAAGCAACTATATATTTAGTGATATATTTTCAATTTATATTTACAAGGGAATAACTCTGCTTTTTAGAGTAAAAGTATGAAAGTTGGAACAAGTAACGCGACGGTGAGTATTTTAGTAACGGCACCGTTGGGATTGCTTCCGAGGCCACCGACTTCAGCCCTGTTAATATTGTCTTCCTTAACAGGAGGAACTTTAACCATGTCTTCGCTGCTGTCGCCCATCATGTCGCCGGTGTCCATCTCATGTGATGACTCTGGTTTTTTGATAGGACTTGCAATATCATTTTCTTCCGGCGCAGGCGGCACTGTCTCAGGAACAGGAGTTGTTGTTGTTGTTGTTGTCGTCGTCGTAGTGGTGGTGGTAGTTGTAGGTACTAAACTGTTATTTCCAACAAAATATATTTCTCCATAGACCGCTTCCACTTCCATGATGTTCTCAATACGTTGCCCTCGCATCTGCCTCGATCGTGAATCTTTACCTTTGTATAAAGTTACTAACTTAGCAGTGTATTGCACGTCACGATCTGTAATATTTCCTCTGAATGTAACATTACACGCAGTACCAGGTTCAAGAAATTGTTCTAGTTTGTAAAGTAACGTTCTCTTTTCAGTGTACTGGTTAGCCCATTGGATTTGAGGCAACTGTGTTCCGTCAGCCATTTCAACTGAAGTGTTTAATCCGATTGCAATACCATGTCCGTGACCCCAAGACAATGTGTAATCATAGGAATAAGGGATTTCCGTTGTGACCGTTGCACCAACTTCTTCGTCATTTCGCAAGACTCTTTCATCCAAAATCTCGGGATCTGATTGCGTGACGTGCTCTGTGCTCATATCCAGCACCACATTCTCTAACTTGTAGCTGACAGGTTCAATTTCTACAAGAATTTCTCCATTATCATCTGTTATTATATCATTCGTTTCATCAGTAAAACTTTTGAACTCTCCAATAACATTTTCATAGGCAATTTTTCCAATGTAATGAGAATTATCATTTGGTTTTTTGATGCGGCCAATAAAAACAGAGTCAAACGAAGAGTCCACTACTACAGCCCCGTTTGGTTTCGAGTTAAACTTGAACCAAGGTTGCCAGTCAATCAAAGATGCGTTTTCTATATTCTCGAGAACTTCGAAAACATCATGCTTGCTTCCGCCAACTAAACAAGAAGAGTAATCCGGTTTCAATTGACCCAGAAGCATGTCTCCCTGATGACGGGCTCTGCAAAGGTAAATGGGTCCTGGAAAAAAACATCAGATTTTAGTACAACTAGTATAGTAATTATTATAAATTCTAATTGTCATCTCGCATTAAGTTAATACAAAATATAATCGTTCGTACCTTGTTCAGATTCAGATCCAACGACGTAGTTGACCATGGCTTCTTTTTTTTGGTTTGCCCATTTGAGCGTACTGGAAGTGGTGACTTGCTTTAGCTTTGAGTTGTAGAGGCCCACGCTAGCCTCTGTCATGGCTGGGACGGCTAACGTAGCCGTCAGCAGCACCACCCACCAGCCACTCTGACAATTTCTGTTTTTCTTCATACTTGTATCTGAAACAAGTAAAGCATATTAGTTACTGTTCTACAAATTTGATTTAGTCTTATTAATAGATCATTGGATATTTCAAGTGTATTTTATTTCGATTGGATACAACCAGCCTATATAACCTAGTTTCAAATAGTTGTTGGCGCAACGGTATTTTAAGACTCAATCATTATTTTATTTGATCTTTTTTTTATACAACTAGCTTATGGAATGGCCCACCTGATGTCAAGTGGTCTATAGTACCATCGCCTATAACAAAGCATTGCCTCGTGGATCACGCACGTCAGGAAGGTGCCCTGCGATGCATTGCCACGTTAAGATTTAAACCAAGAATGCATTATTTATACCTCCTGAATTAGTATAGCTATCTAATTATATGTCAAGGACAAGGAAACCGAAGAAAACAAATAACTAACATTTTTTTATAATGAAGTCTTGTATTAAGGTACCTACCTATCACGTATTCAAACTACTCGTGGGTTGGAAAAGTAAAACTAGTAACAAATAACAGGCGAAATATAGGCTAAACTAAATCATTTTATTCTTATTTTTTGCCAATATTGCCAAAGCTTCGCAAGACCTTCAATTTATTTAGCTGGATTGTGTAAAAAAATGAAAATCCAGTTGGCGTATCACTGAGGGTAGATCACGTTAACCTTTTTTGCCTCTCGGCATTTTATAAAATATGAGTAATATTTTACCTAAAAGGTACGGTTATCCCCTGAACACGGCATTTTTATTAGCGCACATATACACTGAAAGTTTACAAAGTTTCTGCAGGTTAGTTATCATGTTTTTAAATATTGGTGAACATGATCGCCATGCTCCAAAAAGCATACTACGTTTGTATGTCTTTTCGTGTTATTTTCGAACAAGTTTTTCCAAATTGATCCACTGAACCACTTGACTCATCTATAATACCGTATTTTTGATTCTCAATGTATTTTACGAAATAGATGACGTGTTTTAAATGGGAATAAACCACACTTATACCACAGCAGATGGAGTAAATTTAATAAGTTCAATTGGAGATTGACACGCACTATTTCAAGTGACACAAATCCGGACGCCCTCTCTCTTTGTTATTTGATCAATCGCTGATAAATTGTATTTGAGATTGGGATATTGGATTCAATCTATGAATTTGTTACGGAGAGCTTCATTGTTATTGGAATCACTTGGATTTTATGTCTATTTCATAACCGTCTAAAAAGTATATTTGTGTTTTTTATAGACCTTTCGTACCAATGTGGAAGTTAGTATCTTAGTTTCCAAGTTATTGAAACAGCGTGCATTTTGAATAAAAAATGGTGCTCGATTTATCCAAAGAAAACAGAATGAGGGCATGAGGATTGGAATTCCCCTAAACGAGTTTGGTGCACTAGCTATTGTGTTAGCATTCCATCAGGCCGCAGACGGGCGCCGACTGAGCGAGTTAAACCCCATTGTGGCGGGGCAGGCTCCGTGTCCAAACGCAACCTTTGTGTGCCTGCCAATATAACACCTTTAATCGATTAACCGATTGCGGCTCTGAATGGCATGCGTATGCAGTCCTTACAGGGCTCTGTGCATAAGTACACTCAGAAAAAAATATTGTTGGTTCCAACTATAAAACTTTAACAGGGGAGAGCCCACCATGGTGTATAGTCCGTGCCTCAATGTTTTTATTGTCATGGATCAAGTTGTCAGTACAACAATATTTCTATTGTCAAGAAGTAAATTGTCATTGCAACAATGTTTCTATTGTCAAGAATTAATTGTCATTGCAACAATGTTTCTATTTTATAAATAAGGCGTGTTTTGATACTACAACAATGTATCTTTTGTCAGCAAAACTAATTTCGAAAACGAAGGACTAAAAATGCACAACTAGTAGGTACGAAAGACCCCAAGTGTGAGGGGTAAAAAAAGAAGATTTGATAACACCGAAGTTGATCCGATGCATTCATCGGATCAACTCTCCAGTCATATCAAATCTTCAACGGATTCATTAATCCGTTGAATACAATTTCATAAAACCACTTCTACAATATAAAGAAACGCCGTGCGTTTTCGTCAGCGCGTTCTAGGATCGTTACAATTTTAGTCATGCCATCTAGTTCTAAATTTAGTAACCATCTTTTTTGTTAGTTTACTTTACTAACAATGTTCACATTGACACACTTGCAACGTTCCATTGTCACCTCAGCGACATTTATTGTATGACAAAAGGTAGTTGAATACTGCGACTATAGTTATTTTGCTAGGTTGTTTTACAATGTTCACATTGATACACTAGCAATGTTCTATTGTCACCACAACGAATAACTTATTGCATGACAAAACGTAGTTGAACTTTACGCTTTAGTTATTTTGCGAAATTTATTAACAATGTTTACATTTACACATTTGCAACGACCCATTCTCATCACAGTAATTATTAGTTGTATAACACTGGCCCACTTCTACTCCAAATATTGCTATGCCCTAAACTTAAGGGCTTATTATGTATTCACCATTTTTAACTTTATAACTTCATCATGTAACATAATAATTGCAATAAAGAATATGAGTATGAGTTTGAGTAGTCACATGCTCCAACTATAGATATTTTGTTAGGTTTATTAAAAATGTTTGCATTGACACACATGCCAGTTCCATTTTCATCTCAGCAACATACTTATTGTATGACAAAAAGTACTCAAATGCCACAACTATAGTTACTTTGCTATGTTTTTTAACAATGTTCACATTGACACGCTAGCAACGTTCCATTTTCACTACAGTAACGTATCTATTGCATGTCAAATGGTAGTTAAATGCTACGACTATAGTTACTTTGTTAGATTTATTAACAATGTTCACATTGACACACCTATAACGTTTTATTGTTATATAATCAATTTTTTTATTAACTTTGATGTAAGGACAAAGCTAAATTGTTCCTTGCACATTAAACGAAGGAAAATTAGGGGACAATAAAAACGTTGCTGAACTCAACAAAGCTCTTTCTGCTAAAGTAACAGAGTATTTAGTTGCTCCGACAGGAAATTTCTGACAATGCATTTATTGTGACTTTGTTGACCCATTTTTTTCTGTGTGTAACATTTCTAGTTTATTGCTATTCTTTTTTATAATTAATGCTTCGCTAAAAACTTTGTTTTAAAACAGCGAAAGCTAATTTGTCGACACTTTGCAAGTTTGCTGAAGTAATATCCGGTCATGTAGATGATTTCGATCTCCCCCGAGAAATTAGGAATGATAACGTGTAGAAGGGAAATGCAGACAATTACTCTGCGGTGGCTTTAATGAGTCGATTTAAACTCCCCATACAATCTTTCCGACACAATACCTTCATCGTGTGTTGTGTGCGAGCAAGTACTCGTTGCGAGGGGAGAGACGCTTCAAAACAAAACAAGGAAATCTCTCGTCAGTCAAGAGTTTTCCAACTTAGTTCCTGCCACTGAATTGAAAACAAGCATTTGCCTTTGCTGCTCCTCTCCATTAACTGGTACATTAATTATTATTACCATCGTGAGTTTAAAGATTGTGTATTTTTGGCAATATATATTCTTGGCATCCCAAATACATGTTCGAATAAGGTCACCCTCGTTAAAATCATGAAAGTTGGCACTGTTATAAATTGCAAAGATGACATCACTAAAGGCTTAAAGGCAAAACTTATACATTTTGTCGGAATAGTTGTTGCGGGTAATAAAACTTTACGACTGTTGGTGATGGTTGCAGTGAGGTCACATGTTATTCATACACGCTGTAAGTACAGGTGTTCGTAATTTGAACGCTAATTCAACACAAGGACATCATCTCTTTGCCAAAGTCAATGTTAAAGCCATTACGCATCTACGGTTCAAATTGTCGTTAGTGGCTCGGCCAATTTATAAATATGTGTTCAAGGTTCCTATCATAAAGTAAATTTTAAACTAGCGTCTTTTTAAAATATGCGACCAGTTTATCGTCAAAATTGTTTTTCATCTAGGTTAAGGTTATTATCTCGGAAATCATCATTTTAATTTCTCTAGATTTATTTAACTATTCCTAGTATTACTTTTAAGCTAAAAACTGTATCCTAACTTTTATTACCATGACACCTAGGTAAGGTGTCATGGTAATCAATAAAGAGTTATCTGTCTATTTTCTTACATTCTCCTGCTGCTGCGCTCTTTGGGATAGTCTTTGTTTCGTTTTTAACATTTCACTATTATAAAATAATGATTCTCCCAAAATTCCATGGTATAACGTCACTGCATAATATTTAGAATCGTAAGATTTTCATTGACAGCTTTTTTGTTTCCTGCACAATGAACAAAATACATAAGTAAACCGTGGGAACGAAACTAAGTTAACATAATCAAAATATAATAGCATCATCAATTAATCTTAATATAACTGTATTTGATAACAAAGTTACCGTAAGTTCGTGTCTAGCTGTGATTTATATGTACTATCTGAAGAGAAAGCTCTTGGGATGACACTTCGTTATCTTTGATTCCGTTGCTCTGGCATTGTTTGTTAGAGATCATTTATCAGCTTCAAATAAACGGATCTTGGATCTTGGAATGGTATTTTATTGGCTGTGTTGATTAATACTGTATACTCGTATATATACTGTATTTTATGTATGTAGATATCCACTTCAAAACTATCTGGTGGTCCCTTTTCAATTGAAAAATATAAGGAGCTCATTGAAAGCACAGAGCTCCCGGCAATTCGCGCTAATCGCATTACCTGCCTCTGCCTACAAGCAATCGATATTGCTAGACCGGATTACTGTCGTCCGGGAAAGAAAGGAAAATTGCTGATTACGCTTAGTAAGAAGCTTAAGTACTGACCGAGTACCGACCTCTGTCTGAGTCGCTTAGTGTATTAATTTTATTGACACATAATTTTTCCTTACTCGGCCGTTTACTTTGTTTAAGATAGGTAACTAACCTAGTACAAGTTGTGCTTTAGACCTTATAATATCCGGAGTTGTCGTCCATTCTATTAAAATACGCGCCACCCAGTCTTATGATGCCATTTATAATCTAATCCAGCCTTAGCATTATCTATACGATGCCTAGTTTACATCTGACTGAACTGAACTCACTACACTAGTCACGTTGCGATCAACACTAAGCTTTTAACCCAGTTGTTCTGCACTCACAATGCAAACATTCCGTTAACGCCGCACAATGAAGCTCTAGGGATGCCGGACATTGTACTACTTAGAAGAATGAAAAACTACTGTTTTATAACGTAGGTCTTCACCCCATTGATGATGCTTACCATGATTATTGTAGCGGTATATAATCACAGCAGTCGTTAGTGTTTCATAGTTGTTGCTGCCGTGCCTCGCATTCTACCGTTAGCACAAGGCAAACTTGTTCAATTACTACACCGGGCACAGGGGTCATGCCATTTTTAAGGCATTCACTTAATTTCCCTCTAAGATAACCCACCAGTCAAGAACATTTTCTCCGTATATAATTCCTGCTACCTTCATGCTATGCGATTAGGAATCTCGCTTGTCGAGCCTCGTCACCTCTTATCTGTTCAATCAGTTTTTCATGATGACGGCATGTGGCGTAGCACCGTTAGGTACACTGTTCTTATTAGTTTATCTAAAGTTCAGTTCGCTCGTGCTATTCGTCGGTCTATTTAAGAACTGTTGCTTGTTTTATATTATTTGTTGAAATCCATGTAGTGTGATATGATTAGTGTTGTTCTCAGTAATAGAAGCATTAGATGGGCGGTCCACATAGGGTGGCAATTAGCTGGGTAATAGCTTCGTTATCAGATGCCGCCTCAACTAATAGTGAAACGAGCACCGCTCTCTGCCGCATTACTTTGTTGATCGTGGTAAAATGCTCATCCAGCGAAAATTATGTTATCAGGAAGGGCTCCATTTAAGCGGTTTCTAAAACAACTGTTCTAGTAAGTAGAAGCCTGTTCATTATTCTTCAAATCGGTCACATCTGATTATGCTGGTCTCTACCAACAGTGGGTAACGGAATCAGTCAATGAAAATAGATTTCATTTGGTGTACTGTTATCTACCGCTGTTTTATTTCTCTAAAAGCTAAGCATAGCTGTTGTTGTAATAAAAATAAAATTTAACGAGAAGCTGGCTATAGTTAACTTTAAACAAATTTATCAATAGAAGTCAGTGAACCAAATGATGCTTAGATTAATAGAAAGCACCGGATGGATCCGTTACAATCATCTTTATCGGGAAGTGCACGGTATGCGATCGACAATGCTGGACCATTGAATGCGGGCAATAAAGTTTTTGCGCAGTGCAAATTACTCTCCAGGGCGCCATCGTAACTGTCAATAAATCATCTTTTATCACTGTTGGACGTACTCGTAGTACCTAACGGTTTTTCACTCCATTCTTTTTGATCATTTATGTTTCAACTTTGAAAATGTGTTTCAAAATTGTATTTTATAGTAGATATCATAAATTCCTGTTCTCCCAGCAGTTGTCATGAGTTGCATATTCATGGAATCTGCATTTCATCGGTATCAGTCGCCGGACAACCGGTGTCACGGGTAGCGCTAGCGTCGCGGACCGCTGCGTGAGTGCGCCCGCGCGTAAACCAGCTGATAGCGTGGGAATAACCTCATGCGTGAAAACCATAGAACCGCAATGCGCATCGTACATTATGGTGTGGCGCCGGGATGCAAGATCATATCGCAATAATACACACTTCTGAGAACATGACTGTATGTAACGCAATTCATTAACAATGAAATCCTTCACGTAGAAGATGCTGGCGCTTTATCCGGTCGTTATCGAGTTTGTGACAGTTTTATAATAATTATTCTTGTACTCAAAATACTTGTAATAAAGGCCAAGTTAACAGACGTCGTCATATACATATATACATTGTTGAGTCAAAAGTCACTTTTGTTTTTATGAGTGATGAATGATGTAGTTGTTGACTCTGAGCTAAGGGTTGCGACTGACTCAAACAATACTCATGTAAGCATCCTTAAAAGCTCTAAAACAATAGACCGCGATGCGGGTTTGCTTTTGTGGTGAGTTGACGAGCTCGTTTTGTTCTCAGAGTTGTTCTTGACATTTACAATTAAGTAATCATTGCTCAATGAACTCTGCTAATAGGTTTGATTAGTGATAATCGTCTTAACTATTTTTGGGGTTTCCGCTGGTCGTTGGCAAAAACGCAATTTACCCTGTTTCCTATACCGTATTGCAGTAGTATTATTCACTTTACCAAGTTAACTTTCGAAAGCTAATAGATTAGATTTATATTGCTCTTAAATGAAATAACAGGTAGTTAGGGTTTTGCGTGTCTTTCCCAAGTGAAGATTCAATTTGTCATGTTTATCGTTTAAAATCGAGAACTCTCGACGGATACAAATGATGACGCCGACCGATTAGCTGGCACAACAGTACCAGTGAGAACGACTTGCCTACATTCGTCACGCAATAGTTTGCTCGTGCCCTACATTCAGCCTAGTATCAACACACTCCATTATCGTAATAGGGGGTCACTGTAGTTTCTCGCAATAGGTATCTAACTGACTAGTTTAGATCGATAGAGGTGCGCATTTTTACCGTAGTATATTCAGGGTACAGTTAGCTTCCGCTAATTTTAATTTGTGAATGAATGTGACTAATTCCGACGGACAATGTTTAACACGCCCGTCAGCCACGCAACCACTCTCGCCAACCGTGACGTTGTTGGGACATAGATGACAGAGAATGAACTCTAACATAAAAACTACCGCCAACATTATAATAATAACAGTACGCAGAAGCCCAGATTCCAATCGTTGTTTCCGTTTTGACTCTGTTTCACCGTTCCCCGTAGTACGTGTTATTCGGTTCGATTACAGTTTAGTTTGTTTTATCATCTATATTTGGAAACGAATTTAGCAAGAAGTTTAATGTTAACAAAAGGTCTCCGGTTCACCTCGGTTCTTAAATTTTACTGCTTGTAGCTGTAGTATGCGTCATCGATAAAAGACTGATTAAAGGATTTATTTATCGGAAGACAAAGTTATGGCGTATATCAAACGGTAAGGGGCCAATTAACATCGCGCGGATAGAGTCAGTACTATCGCACCTGCCGCCGGTGGCTCGTGGTGAGAGGTAGCAATTTGCAACGCATCTAAATTTAACGATATAATAAGAAATGTGTCGTTTCCACTGACGAGTGTGGCGGCATAAACTTATCTGCTTTGACCTCACTTGTGTTTATAAACTCTCAGCAATTTACACCAGCTTTAAAAGGTTAAAAGGACTTCTAAAACCATAATACAATTACCATGCTTACGTTATTCGACACCGCAAAGTTTGTTACAAACAAAACGAAGGTGACAAAGTTTACCCATGGTTTCTTTATAAGGCCCAGTCTAAACACACAATTTCAAGTGTCACGTTTTTCAACACTTATATTTAGTTAAGCACTTAAGCCAAACTAGTTTTTAAAAGCTGTTTCGTTAGAAAGAGGCTTTCTCTTCAAGGTGTCATAACATTTTTATTAACACTTGAATTGTATATAAACAAGTCATGATAAACTGGTGCTCTGTGGATTGTTGTTTGGCTATTAAGATAGGAACGGTAATACCACTACACCTTAACTCAGTAGCCATTTTATCATGAAAGCCTACATTATCAACATTCACATCATCTTAAGTTTGAAATAACACAGTCCATAAATTTAATGACCTTTCTTTTTATGATGTGGTCTATACTTATATTTACCTAGACATTTTTGGATGGCTCACTGAATAAATTCAAGTATTAATTACCCGAATCGATCATTTGTAAAACTGAGTCATTTCTGACTGAATTACATTTTGAGAACAATACAACAATAGATTATATTGATGTATTCAAGTGTTCTCGTGCTTGCTAAGAAATTCCAATGATATTAATCAGTTTAAATACAGCCTTGTTGGGCTTGTGAATCATGTCGTACACATAGGTAGCGCCAAGCCCCTTGGCATAGCTGGAGTATGCTATAATGATGTGCAAAAGGATATGGAGGATGGCAATCTGCTCCCCACGATTTGTGACAACGAGCAGCAAGGTCGCCGTCTGATTGTCGGTAATAGGCGCTTATGATATACCCGACGACACATTGCCCTATTTTTTGCTATACGAGTACACCTGCTTTGGATTTTTCGATAACTTTCCTATATCGGCCTACATTTCGGGTATAATTGTTTAAATAATTCTTCTCTCAAAACAAATTAGCTTTGCACATTACGCATGACGAAATAATGTGCACGTCATTATTTTTCGAAATGAATTTGTTACTTTGATTTAATTTTGATCAAGACGATTGATTACTAGTTTATACGTAGGTAGTTAGTACTCTAATAATTTTTAAACCTTACATGGTATCGAGCTATATTCGGGTAGGTATTTTAGGTATACATCGGTAGAGCGATTGTGCAGCTATAGTGAAAATTGCATTACGCAACCAGCAAGATAGTGTCGAGCACTTGTCTTGTTTGAGAGGACAATTGCGCAGTACCATCCTGGATTCTGCCTGGCACGAGCAGGATGATAGTGGGCTCTAGAACGTGCCTCAGACTCGTGACTATTTTTAGATTTAGTGACGCCACCGAAACATTCCATTGAGTTGACATTGTAACAATTTCGTAGATTTTTTGCGGCTCCCTGGTCCACCGCGCCGGTGGTTCCACGCTTCACTCGCTACGTTAGTAGCATTGTTGAAATGGTGTAGGTAGTTTGGTACTATGTTAATACGATCACGTTATGCATGATTATTTAATTTTACGATCTGTCAAGCGCGCGCACGAGGGACATGACAAGTACGATTTGTAGCAAGATATGTTTCAACAAAATTGTTTTTATCAAATTAAATTTATTTTATTAAGTATTTATTTATTTATTTTAAAGAAAAAATACCTTTTCGCAGTGGCTATAAAGCTTCCAGTGTTGCTAATATTCAGCGAATTTAAAATCTGAAACAAGATTAAAAAAATGAAAACGTTGAAAAAACTTTTGTCTTGATTTTATTTACGATTGTAGTTAAGAAGAAAAGACCTTGTTCCTAATTTTTATAAACGAGCTGCGTGATCTTCCAATTAAAGTTATGCAACAAACAACATTCGTATGCTGTTTAATTTCAAACGATACCGGTATCAAGAAATTGGTTTAGTAACATCGGTCAGTAAACAAAAAAGCAACCTTTACGATTAGATACAGCAAATTGTTATCAAGTTGCACTGCAGCTGTCTACTTAATAACTGTAGTTTGCTTTGTATCTTTTTCTTTTCTATGAGCATGAGCAGATGCAAGTTCCTGAGCTTAGCAGCTGCTGTCCTTCCTTTTTGCTTGTGCAATAGTTCGATTTTTTTTACACTTAAAATATATTCTGTGGGTAGGTACAAAAAATAAAAATACATTTGCGAACTGTGTCGCTTCACCACAAGTTTTTCAACATTTTTCCAAAGCGTTGTCACAAGTAAAGGAAGCTTGTTGTTTTCTACTTAGATTACCATAAGTGAATATAAATTGCTACTTTAAACCACAAGATTATGTCAGTAGGTATTCGCAAGAATGCGTCACGTACAAACTGCAGAATGCAAGCAAGTGTTATAATGCGGCCGTTATGCGGCGGTGGTTTGGCCTTCGCCACGGCACCAGACCCATTGTTTCGCTACAAAGAACTCTCGTAACAAGATATCGTCTTCTGTCTTCATCGTCTCCACTTTAATTACACGGTGCACAGTTCAGAACAGGAAATCCTTAATTTATACGCAAACGATAAGCATGAGGCATAACCAATATAGAAACAGAATTGGACGGACTTTGAAAGTTGTTTTATTGTTGTATTCGTTTTTGACTTTCATGGAAATTACTAAATTTTGTTTTACATTCTTGACGTACTATAAATCGGATCTGAATCAGACTTAAATGTTCCCTTTTCCTCGATTTTCTCTATATATTTTCTAAACTATACTACAGTTAACAAGTTATAATTTCTCAATTGTTTTGAACAATAATAATAACAAAAGAACTGTTATCTTCTGTAGTTCAGTTCAATATAATCAATTCCCATTATCTAAGATTGGTGGCGTACCACCTTGCGGTCAAATTGTTCAGTAACCGCAGTGTGCGTAAGGAAGCCGGGATTTCCAATAACGATTGGGAAGGCTGATAGACAACGGCATTCTGTGACAGGGGTCAAATAACCAAATAGAGAAGGGTCGAGAAAGCCATTGCTCTCACTTTTTTTATACCCCACGTTTGTATCTTATTCCACATATTTGTCTGCCAATACTTTGCAAAATATTATTCTGAGATGGTTTTCGCTGCTCTAGAGTTTTTTACGCGTCAAGTGATAAGCCCGCCGGTCAGCCTTACAAAGCTTGATTATATCATAACAGCCCCCTTATCACACATTGGACCCGCCTCCAAAATGTAATGTCCATTTTGGCCTGCGATAAAACAGTTGTTTATACAGATCGTCCCTCTGCCCCCAATTTGAAATTGCCTCGCATCCCTTTGTTCAATGGAGTTATTATTACGGACCACTGATTTGATGAGGATATCCTCTTGAAATATTATGTTTATCTGCTACAAGTTTGCAAAAAATAGAACAATTTTAGGTAAAAAAACAAGAAACTGAGATAATAAAAAAAAACAAATTGTTGACGAAGAATATAAAAAGAACATACAAATATTGTAAACATCGAATTCTGGGACACTTGTAATAAATCTTTTACATAGCGAGCTGTTTTTCTACCCTCCACATTCCACATCGCTTGTACTCATGAAATTATGATTATTACTTAGCCAGGACTAATATTAGACGGCCCTCTATATTTTGTAGTGCAGTAAATTCCAAGTTATATAGACCATGTCTTAGGGTAGGGGGTTGTGAAAACGGCGTAGTTTCCACCGTTACCATGGTTACGCCCCGTACGCGGCTCGACTGCCCGATGATTTCGCAACCGGCTGCAGAGTTAGCAGCCAAAACATACTCGAATTCGTTGGTTATCCCTTTGTGACCCGATTACACAGCATTTGTTCCGTCGTGCTTAATCGTTTGTGTAAAAGCCTCAATATAACCTTCAAACCCTTTGCAAAATAGGTTTTTTAAGGTTTGAGTTCGTAATAATAATAATTGAATCGAAACCGTAAGTAAGTGTTTACTTACTTACGCTTTACACTTCCTCCATCCAATCTTATTTATAAGGATATTCTAATAAATTCATCATATTTTATTCTATATCCCATGTTAGATGTAGGGGTGTTTGCTCACCCTAGTCTAATTGCATTTTATTTATTCAAGACCTTAGTACCCCTTGGATGATCGCGTAGGGAGTGATTTGGCGCAGTCGCTCGTTAGTCGAGCTTGTAGTCTCGAGAACTCCGTAATGCTATTGAGTAGTTCATTAGCCAACCATTGACTCTATTAAGACTCTATTACTGCAGTGGTTACTGCAGTAATCCTTACATTTTTGGAACTTTATGAAATCCTTGTAATTTTCTTGTAATAGATTATGTTGGTGTAGAATCTTTTGCCCAAAAATTTGATGATTCGTGATCATGGGTCTGACCTGTTTGTGAATTGTAAAGAGCTATATCTTCCGGTGAAATACTAAATTGAATATTATCCGACATTGTCTCGAGCCGAAAAAACATTCCATTAATCGCTACCACGGTGAACGGTATCAGATTAGACCCCTCGGTCCGTCCCGGCTCCCGATAAACGATTAGAAAGCAATTTGGTCGGAAATTCAAATTGGATTCCGTTCTCAGATAATCTTAAGTCATGATACAACACGTTTTCAATGTTAAATCAAATCTACGCCCAAAAATGGAAATACTGATATTTTACAGGGAAATCTTATTTAATTCATTGCATCACTGGTAATAAATAAAGTATTTATTCTCTAGGGAAATATCGCAAATGGCTTAACTTGCATAATTTCATGATTCCTATACTAACGGGATTGTATGCCGTACGCCTCGACAATACAAGTAAGTACATTTTTTGCTGATGTCATACCTGTTCCATAATAAAACTCCCTCGATGATGCAATCGATATTGGGTGGAGCCATTACATATTTATTGCTATTAGGGTCTTGAGTTCTCAGGAAAATGTAAAAGTCTTCCACTTTTCGCCCGTCCGTGACTTGTGTTTTTACATCTGTATAATCTCTTGGTTCCATCTCTAGATCGCATGCTCTTCGTGGTCCATAATAGCTTTTTTTTCATGCCACCCATTTAGCATTATTTTTGCTCTCTATTCCAAAAAAACTATGCACAATGTAGAGATCCCCTCAAATCTAACAGCACATAAGATTACTTACACTTTTTGTACAAATTTTATTTAAAATAATTCCATGACGCGATCACTGCTCTATTTTGCATTGCTTTATTTGAATTGGGATTCATATTGCATAGCTCTATGTGTGTTACATATTCGATTGAAATTTCTGTTTATTATAATTGAAATTCCTTTGTTTTGCACAAAGTTTGCCTATGATATTCGGTAGGCTGTAAACTTCGCGTTTATATGGACTGGGGGCTTTCAAACTGGCATTAATTACCGCCGAGTAACTTCTCCCGCTACACAAACCGTCGAGCAGTAAACATTGTGCAATATCTCTCTAATTAAGTTCCTTATTCTGAATAACTAAAGCCTGATTTAGTTTGACATTGATATGGGCATGGTGTTTTCATTGAATACCTCCAATAGCTTTTCTCTCATAAGTTTTTTTATACTTTCTTTAGAAATTTTGAACCTTCATTCTTTATTACTATTTTTAATACAGGCTGTGAAATACAGTACTTAAGCTGAATTTCAGGCTGTGGCTGCGTATTCTAACAGCTTTGTCGGGTCAATCTGACTACGTGAATTCCAATTCAAATCGCACACGAATCGACAGAGTTTTCCCCTAATAAGAATCGTTTACGCAGTGCAAACATAAAACAGGCAGAGTTTTTCGTTAGCATAATGAAATGCTGTTAGTGAACTGAACCGGGGGTTTAAGAAACATCACCGCACCCGCACGCGTGCCATTATTTCATATGTGCTATTACTGTTATGTATTCTATTCTGCTCGTTGCATTTTGTAGAATAGATCTCATCTAAAAGTTTACGAAGTCAATGACGACATTTTTCACTTGATTGTATTCTGTTCTTCGGTTCTCAATTATTTATTTATTGAGAAAATTTCTGAGAAGAAATATTTAAACAATTTGGATACTATACACCAGTCAATGATTTGCTTATGATATGAACTGGCCACAAATACAATTGGCAAAGATAACCACCGACGCCGTGCAAAAATACATATGGGTGCATATGACAACAATATCGGCGCCAAGCTGTAGGGGCAGGTCGATGAACGCGAGCACATCGTTGAGTCATCGGTCACCGCCATCTCCAAGTCCCCATTCACTTGTAAGAACATAGATCTTCCGCTCAAGAGAAAAGGCTTCACCGAACGCAAATGAACACGCTAACAATCCGTAGTCACGTAGTGTCGATAAAGGCACAAGTCACGCGAACGTTACCTGTTCTTTTAAACCACCAAATTGAATCGAACTCATTGCCCGAAAATAACGTACGTGTAGGAGAGGACAACATTTAAATTAAAGGTTCAGTACAAAAACGTTCGTGTTTAATGTCCATTAGTGAAAGCAATAATAGCGGAAGGATTCGAGAGCCCTGCATTCCACGTGGTAAGAGCCATTAACTGCGTCGAAACGCTGCCTGAGTGGACCGGCGCCAGAGGGTTCTGTAAATTACTGGCCTTTAAAATTATTCGACCACGATGAATGCATCATAATGAGTCCATCCATACCATACCAACTATCTAACAAAAATCTTCAATGTTCTTTCTGACATGTACCTCTATAATATATAGTTGAAAACAATGCACAAGTTCAATGTGTCTTTGCTGTCCACAGTTCTCACAATCTTACATCTATTCATCCGTAGTGTATTTAATTATTAATTAATCTTGCTCATTTCTGTGAGACACAAAGCTGCGTTGTTGTAAACTTGACCCAGTTTCGTATGAAGGCTGGTAGTTGTTGCATGGCCTTCATCTAGTTTCCAATACGACCATGTAGGAAATTCTCGTGAACAGCTCGTGAAAGAGAGAATACGTCAATTATGCGGACGACCTGTTGGCGTCGCTTTTTTATTTTATCTGTGTAGTCAAACGACTATCGTGCAAATCCTATAAGAGAAAGCGAGTTTTCAAAATGGAATTTAACTGTCGGGGGATTGTTTGAATACATTTTTTTACGTTGGGTTGCTGCATAACTTCCTCAAACTCCTGTTTATTTTATTAGATTCGACGCAAGCTAAAAGGTACCTACTTTATCTTGCATGTTTATTTCGTCGTAGTAAATCTTATTAAACGATGTATTTGTACGTAGTATTCTGCTTGCCTACTTAAATTCTTAGAACTAAGTAGAAACGATTACTTTGCAAGGTTGAATATTTCCATGCTTATTTACGACGTCGTTGCATAACTGAGATTCATTACAGGTTTGCTCAAGTATAATAATAATTGCTGAGAGCATTGCATAGAGTAAGCATTTATCATTTTTTACAATGCTTTAAAATATAAACTCTGTTCATAGTTCTAGTTGTCCGGAATGGGTCAGTTTCAAGCCTAGATTAGAAGTTCCTGTTTTCCATCATGTGCAATGAAGCCATCCACCTTATCTTGTCAGATCTAGTAACAAGAGCTGGATGTCCGTTGAAGCATGCCCTAACGGGAGTCACACTACAAGTGCATTTGCCATTTGATATGATGAAACGAAATACTACTCCAATCTGCAAGTATTGAATTCGCGAAACTTACAATTGCAGTATTATTCATCTCTAGATATTATATTATAACAATTCAGAAAAGGTCGTGCAGCTTTTGTTAGTTCAAAATTTTGATCATTGTTGCAACATAGATGTAATAACCAGGTTTCTTATTGGCAGCAATAACAATAAACTTTACAATTTTAATGCACAAGACGGCACGTTGCGCCTGAGCGTGCTTCTTGTTCTTGAACTCAAGTGGTTGTGCGTTTTTACGATCCGTGTTTTGTTTTACATTACAAATAAATCATTTCACCTACCCTGATAAGCGTTCCGTTTCTTTCATATTGATTCATGACTGATTGATGCTCGTAACTTCTATAATTAGAAGTGCAGGCTATTTCATAATGTTTATTATCGTTAATTTATTAATGAGACGAGACATGAACTAGTTGTATATTATTCATTTTGTCCACTTTGTTTATTTCTGCTTCTGGATCTTCTTAGTTGTGCTCAGTGCAAATTCATAGGTGAATTGAATACCTAATCAGTACAAATTTCTTCCAACTTCTACGAATTCATCGTCGCCAAGAATTTTGTTTCAAAGTAAGTAAAACTAAAAATGTTTTCCACCATCATTACGACTAAGTAGCTCGAGAATGTTCCCTGTCTGGGTACAAAGGCAAAGTTTACAATACTCTGTCGGCTGAAGTACCCTCTACTGAAGTAACGCACTCCTACTTGTGGTGACTTAAGTGCAAGTCGTGCTGCCAGGTGCTTGTTCAACATGTCTCCTGGAGACGTCTCGCTTGGTCTTGCAATGCTCAAAATGAATGTGTCTTCTAAAGAAGATTTCGTAAAATACAGTTCTTGCTCGAACAAAACTGTTGTTTATCCTACATTGTACAGTACAGTCAACCTTTTTTTTTTGAAAATATGGTAAGTATATTATGTATGTCCAAAAATTACATTGGGCTACAGTCAATGCATATTTAAGTTAGGTACCTTACCTAAATGTTCTCATTGTTTATATAACAAAATATTTCGTTGTCGTGGATTCAAGCACCTGCCGAAAACGTGTTTGATAACAATCTCAAAGTGTTTACACTAGCTTATGATCTTAAGCATCGTTTAGACAAGATTGTAGGGAGCTTGAGTGCTGCTTAAAGCTTTTATTGAAATGTAAACAATGAGCCTTACGCGCGGGTCACGGTCCGGTCATAGTGTATCTGATGATTTCTGTATATTTTTACCTATAGTGAAAAGTTAGTTATTCACATAAAATTAATTGTTAATTTGATGTGAATATATTTTTTTTGTATAGCTAATACTGAGGGTCCTAGAAAAAAAATCCAAACTGTTTTGGAATGTCCAACCAAAGTTCTTTCTTAATATGACATGTACCTATTAATTCGATTTTTTTTGTCACTTTTTTATTTTTGCATCCTGAAAAACCCCCATATCTTAATAACCCCTCATCCAATTTTACTCAAATACTTACCAGCAAATTTCTCAAGTACAAGCTATCGACTTATCAAATTTCATGCAGATCGGATCAACCAACGGTTCGAAAGTTATCGTCGGACAAACATACACAAATACCATACATACGCACATAAAATGCGAAATCGCCCAAGTTGTTTGTAAGATCTTCGTTCGCTTCGCTCACTCGATCAATTATAACATTCTTACTACCTAAATAACATTCAGTACTACGTGATATGACCACTAATTTGTTTTAATCCATTATTATTCTGTCGGCAAAACAATGCCGCAAAGTTTTCTCAAGTAATTTGTGTAATTGGATGACGTCCCTTTAATATCTAGAACGTCTTTATCTCTTAAGGTTTTTCGCATACTAAATTCCATGTTGTTTTATTTAATTTCGACCCAGTATTTTCTAAAAGTAATATTCTTCTTTCTTTAAAATACCGACTTAAAAGGTTATTACCGAAATTCTACATTTTCAGCTGTTATAATTCTCCTAAACGATGAATTTTGCAACAGATTATTTATAAGAGCTAGTACGTGCTATGTTTGTAGTTCGTGACTAGTAACTTGATAGATTAATATCATTAGCAATCGAAGCACGTTCATTGCGAACCACTTCAACTGTAACAGTTACTAGAATATTTCACATGTTCTTAAAAGTACGTCTTTCAAGCTTCAGTGTTTACAATTTGTCTAATTTTGGACATTTCTACGTTAAAAATATATTATATACTTTTTTCCTAAATCCTCCTGAACTTTGTACTTAGTTTTCCATATTACGTATTTTGAGAGTTGGTTCAGAGAATGTGGTATTTGGGTATCGCGTTAAAAAAATGTACTTTCTTTCCCATATCCTCGTGAACTTTGTCTGTGTACTTCGTTTTCCTCTTAGGTAGTACGTAGTTTGGGAGTTTGTTCAGAGAATGTAGTAGTTTCTCTAGTATATTCTTCTGTCCATCGATTAACGGAAGAGGCTGCTCTCCATTTACAATTAGTGCCTTGTCCCGTTACGACATCATTGTCCACTACAACACTCCATCACTTATATTCCTTTGTGATCCTAATGGAGGTTCTCAAGTTTTTGTTTGCCGTTTATTGTTGCATCAGTTAATTGGCTATTGTTCAGAAAAAGCTTTCACATTGGTGTACTCGTTGGAACTTGAATCTTTCAGTACCTTACATACGAGTATCTTCCACGTGTGTTGACTGAATTTATTTGAATAAACTAGAGTGAATTCATCTTTGTAAACCTTGGTTGGAGTAAATTACGCAAGATCACGATATATCCTAGCTGAAGGTCTAATTCATTTAAAGGTGGCGCTAAATGAGTTGTGTATTTATGTAACTTGTACCACCACCGTCCAAACATGTCCAATGCTCCGCCAAAACAAATTAATTAATTCACATTTTCATAAAGTAGTAGGTAGGTAACTGCCAGTATAAACGTAGTATTAATCAAATGTCATAATAGACTTCCATCGATTCCATTTTCAATTGAGTGTTCATTTGTTATTTGTTCTTAGAAACGTTTCAAAAAACTCCACTCAATCACGCATGAATAATATGACTTCTAGAATTCTCTACAAAATATAATGAAGTGACCTTCAGCATAAAAACTTGTTGAAGCTCAACAAATCTCTGCCTTTCAATCAAAGTATTAAGAGAAAGATAATAAGCTAAGAGTTTGTTCGGGAGTAAAAGCTTCTGAAAGCCAAGGACGCCACGCTAGCGCTGCCCGCGAGCCCGGGCGAGACCTTGTGCAACCTTGGACGAGAAATGGCTACGTCCTTGAATACTCTGGAATACGGCCTTTGTTGGTTATGACCTGGCTGGCACGTAAGCTTTTATACTGAAAATTGCGTAATAAATGAAACTGTTTAGGGAACTATATATAGGTATTCCTTTTGTGCCTTTATTTTTGTTCTCCTCATCCTTACTTCTGATTGCTTGATAAGGTCGTGTTAGATATCATCAGAATGACGTGATTAACAAGAAAGAAGATACCATCATCGTTTAATCCGTTATTAAGACAAACTAAAATTACTGGCACGTGAGGCTTATCTGTAGGCCTCAAGATGATGGATGCAGAGCAGTGCATCGTAGCGCACGTTCCTGACGTGCGTGACCTACGAGGCAATGCTTTGTTAAAGGCGATGGTTAAAGATTTAAAGAAAATCTTTTGTTCCGAGGTTTTCAATCAATACCTACCGGTAAATTCACACTGGCACGTCTTTCATTAGATGTGTCAATGTGTGTGATGTGATGATATTCGTGTTCCTAATTCTTGATGTTCCAAATACGCCATTAAAGTTGGACTTATAAATGTAAACAAACAAACCTATTATTGGCATGTTTGTTTGATTTGTTTTATTCACGCATTACGAATTCTTTATTGACGTACCTTTCTACTAAATGTCTTTCCTGTGAATTAGGCCGACTAAGCTGTTAGGATGGTATAGGTGCTGGGCAAGCCAATTCAATCTAAAAATCCTGTCCCAGGCTCTATAGGGTCTCGCAAGTAGGGCTTGTGTAATCACCAGTTGCCTTTGACGCTATATAAATTATAAACAATAGATGCAAAGGCCTGTTTACTTTTACTTTACTTTACTTTCTACAAAATAAAGTAGGTACTTTTACAAATAAATACTTACTTAGATGTCTTTCACTCAGCGTCTTTTCCCAGAGTATTTGCGTTGCAAAGTGATGTATAAATACTGTATAAGTATAGATTGGTTATTGGATTTACATAAAGCTCATGCTCATGCATCACTTTCCTCACATCATCTATCACTAGGACAGCTCGCAGCGTCGTTTCTCGTCTGACTGTTTGGTCTGTGTTTGTTTGCAATACAATACAGTGAACTGTATTATTCGAATAAAATTACCTACCAATTGATCACACTTCTCTTTCTCACAAATAATTGGTGTGAAAGCTGTTCTGCTTTCTTTTACTATCACGAATTGCTTTCATCAAACTTCAATACGATCGTATAATATTGTAGCCATGCCACTATCACCGCTAAGTATCATTTACAGCAAACATGAAACGTTATTCACCTTGTGGTTATTTGAAATGTCAAAATCATTACATGACATTATAGAAGTAATCATGTTTACCGATTCACCAAGCATTATTTTTCGATATCACATTTCACAGAAATATAATAGTACATTATGATATAAGTGCGGTAGGTTGAAAATTACAGCCGAGGCGTTATTGAAGCCCGAGCCGTAGGCGAGGGCTACAAGAAAGTAGAGGCTGTAATTATCAAAGCGCACGTATGTCATACGACGTTTTATAACACATTTGCGAGGAAATAAATAAAAATTAAACGAATAAATTCTTTATCACTTGTTAAAGCAGTTAGAGAATTTGAAATGAAATGAAATGACATAACAGATTGTAAATGTCATTTAATTTAATTTCATTCCAATTCATCCCGTTTCATTCAGTTTCATTCGGTTTTATTCATTTTCATTCGGTATCATTCAATATCATTCGGTTTCATTCAATTTCATTCGGTTTCATGCAGTTTCATTCGGTTTCATGCAGTTTCATTCGGTTTCATTCAGTTTCATTCGGTTTTATTCGGTATCATTTGGTTTAATTTTGTTTCATTCCGTTTCATTCGGTTTCATGCGGTTTCATTCGGTTTTATTTAGTTTCATTCAGTCATTCAGTCATTCGGTTCCATTCGGTTCCATGCAGTTTCATTCGGTTTCATTCAGTTTCATTCAGTCATTCAGTCATTCGGTTCCATTCGGTTTCATTCAGTTTCATTCAGAATATCGGTTTCATTCGGTTTCATTCAGTTTCATTCAGTCATTCGGTTTCATTCGGTTTTATTCAGTTTCATTCAGCTTCATTCAGTTTTTTTCGTTTTCATTCGGTTCCATGCAGTTTCATTCAGTTTCATTCGGTTTTATTCAGTTTCATTCAGCTTCATTCACTTTCATTCGGTTTCATGCAGTTTCATTCGGTTTTATTCAGTTTCATTCCGTTTAATTCGGTTTCATGCAGTTTAATTCAGCTTCACTCAGTGTCATTAAGTTCATTCGGTTTCATTCGGTTTCATGCAGTTTCATTCGGTTTTATTCAGTTTCATTCGGTTCCATGCAGTTTCATTCGGTTTCATTCAGTTTCATTCAGTTTCATTTCATAAATTTAGCATCTTGATAAACCGTACGTATTAGAAAGCAACCCGTGCGTTTTACATTACATTACCGCACTAGTGCGTAATGACATGCATAACGATACTGAAATTAGTGGAATAAGAGACCCTTTTCGAGCAAATGTGTTATAAAATCTATAAAAACACTACACACCTCATTGTCAAGGGCATTAAAAGCGATTAAGGCGTTAGTGGCGTGGCCGAGGAAATGGGATTATTTTCGGGCGGATATTAAATTATAGCCGGTAAAACCCGCATTACCAGTCCTATTGAGGTCGAGATTTATGATCCATTATCAATCACTGATGACGAATGATTCGACTTTGTCGACCATGAAAAAGTTTACCGGGGCTGGGCCGAACGAGAAACAAAATTGAACGATAAAACTCCAATGTTTGTCGTATGAAATGAAGTCCGTGATCTACCTATTTTTTCTTTACCTACCTTTCATTGATGGAATAAATAGTGGAAAACAAATATAAAAAACTTTTAGCTATGCATGCATAAAGCATCCGATCTATTAAAATGATACGCTAAATACATTGTTAACATTTCCTTTATATGTAAGGTGTAGGTAAGCACACCAAATGACCCATAGACATTGTTTATGGAGACAGCACGTGGTTGCGCGCGCGCCGGAAACTTCCAGTGATCGATACCACAGAAGAAATAATAGTAGTAAGTGGATACTTGCTTGAAGTTGCGTGACGTGACATTGTTCTAGGGCCAGAAGCACCGGTCGTCAAGCCGCCTCCTTTCATGCGAAGAATTTAAATTGATACTTCCGATCCCCAATAAGGGCTACGATCGTCGGACTAATTACCTCATTACAAATTGTTAATTAAGATGAAACGCAACCATCAACACGTTTACCTTTCTACGTAGGTACTTCCTTTACCAGTATGGTTCACTTTCTTTTTTGTTTTCGCTTCTCCTATATTTTTAAGCTCGCAATATTGATATGAATTGATTATTCGACTTTTAGTTAGTGTAATTTGTTAATGTTCGTTTCTAAATCTTATGCGAAAAAAAAAACTATTTGCATGAGGATTTAAGTCAAGGCTATCTTATCGGTTTCTGTGATACTATTTCGAATATACGTGACCTTCCGTGTTTTTGAAGTGAAAACTTCTTTAGCGGCGTTGAGCACTTTCTGTAATGGGTATAAAATCTTAAACTCGCGTCAGGGCGTCAGGGCGGGCGTCAGGATCACGTGACCTTATCGAAAAAGCGTAGGACGGATTTTTTGCAGAAATGTACCCTAAGACTACAACGTAGAGTTCATAATAAAAATCGAAAAAAAGCGTAAGACGCTACAGATACGCTAGTAGTTACTATGACACGGTAACGTCACAGAATAGATAATAGTTAGTAGCAAGCATACCAAGGCGTTTTTCGTGACTGTAGTAGGTATAGGTACATACCTATTATAGATTTTATGAACTAGCGGCCGCCCGCGGCAGGTAGTAGTGGTCATTGGTACATGATTTTATAGATCTACTGTATTTATTTTTCGAGTGGAGCATTGCGGCGAGCGAAGCGAGCCGCCATGCGACCATGGGAACAGCGCGGCGAGCGAAGCGAGCCGTGCTGTGACTCCCCCCAAGCCCCCCAGAACCCCCTCCTCCTGAACCCGGGGGGAGCGTCGCGGCGAGCGAAGCGAGCCGCCACGTGACCACGGGGAACAGCGCGGCAAGCGAAGCGAGCCGTGCTGTGACCCCCCCTAAGCCCCCCAGAACCCCCTCCTCCGAAACCCGGGGGGAGCGTCGCGGCGAGCGAAGCGAGCCGCCACGCGATCACGGGGAACAGCGTGGCGAGTGAAGCGAGCCGTGCTGTTACCCCCCTAAGCCCCCAAGAACCCCCTCTTCCTGAACCCGGGGGGAGCGTCGCGGCGAGCGAAGCGAGCCGCCACGCGACCACGGGGAACAGCGCGGCGAGCGAAGCGAGCCGTGCTGTGACCCCCCTTAGCCCCCCAGAACCCCCTCCTCCTATGTCTGCCGTTTTACTTCATTTAGGACCTACTTGTAGGTCGCGCGACAAGGTCCCTTCTAGCGGTTCCGACCCGTTGAGGATTTGGCTTTACGTAAAATTTAGGGTTCCGTATAGGGTTTTGATTAGGGTTATACTATATTGAGGAATTTGATTAAATGGTCGACTTTTAGGGTTCCTTAGGACTTTGATTGGAGTTTCAACTACACTTAGAAGCTTGATAATGTTAAAATTTTTAGGGTTCCTTAGGACTTTGATTGGGGTTTTACTACATTGAGGAATTTGATTAAGTGGTCAACTTTTAGGGTTCCTTAGGACTTTGATTGGAGTTTCAACTACACTTAGGAGCTTGATAATGTTAACATTTTTAGGGTTCCTTAGGACTTTGATTGGAATTTCAACTACACTTAGGAGCTTGATAATGCTAAAATTTTTAGGGTTCCTTAGGACTTTGATTGGGGTTTTACTACATTGAGGAACTTGATAAAATAAACAACTTTTAGGGTTCCTTAGGCCTTTAATTGGACTTTCAACTACACTTAGGACCTTGATTATGTAAACAATTTTAGGGTTCCTTAGCACTTTGATTGGAATTTCAACTACACTTAGGAGCTTGATAATGCTAAAATTTTTAGGGTTCCTTAGGACTTTGATTGGGGTTTTACTACATTGAGGAACTTGATAAAATAAACAACTTTTAGGGTTCCTACGTTAATAATCAAGTTTTCACTTCTGCCGGCACTCCCGGAGTGCAACCCGTATTTTTTTTTTTCGTGTTTGCTTTTTTAGTTTTATATTATTCAAAATTTAAAATATCTAATTAAAAAAAAGCAACATCAGAAAACCTCATTAAAACGTTTCAAGGGCTCCTTCATTTCGATTGTGTGTACTAGCAAGAACACACAATAAGGAAGCTGTTTCAGAATACCACTTTACTACACGGTGGTACAAGCAACAGCTAGTTTCATTCAACTCATCTTGATTATCATAATGAAGTGTGAACATTCCAATAAGAACACCTCGAAGAGCCTACGTGTGCTCATTTAATTTCCTCGCTGACCGCGGTACTGCTTGTCGGTCTAATGTAAGTAATTAATTTTACCTAGCTGAAAGCCCCGTCCCGCTCAAAATTTACTTATCATAGTCGCATCAGATGCCGAATAATATTGTATACGTTGGACTTCGCCTATAGTTTTTTTTAATACAACTAATTGATGGAACATGCATATGACCCATCTGATGTTAAGTGGTAACCATAGCTTTAACACTGGTGCACTGCGTCCATCAACCTGATGCATATAGATTATTGTGTTTTAATTTAGGATTCTAGACGTTTTCATATAAATTAGGTTTATTTACGACTAAATCGTGATTCAAATGTTAAAAGAATCTTTATTTCACCCGTGAAAATGTGGTTTTGTGTTTGCAAACGAGCGAAGTGGCAGCTGTTTTTCCAGTGAATGCAATTTCCCTCAAGCCGTTTTCTCCATTAAGCCAACACTTTACGGAAGAGATTAATTTAGTCCCATCCCTCCATGTTCAAGCTTTCTGTTTCTCTTTGCATTTCCCGACGTCCGTACTGTACTTCGGCAACGACTGTGGAAATCGTCTGGGGGCAAAGAATTACACTGACAAATACTTATTAACATGCATGTATTTTTAGCTGGCGCCTGTTGTGACATTAAAACGGTCTTGTTCACAAAAAATATTCAATGGCTGATCAAGGTTAGAACCCAGCCACCGGAGCTCGGCTGCTCTGTAGCATTTCGCTAATCGATAGCTACATTACATGGCCATGAACTCGGACCGACACGCTCGCAGCAGGCGTGCTTGGAAATTGACGGAACTAGTAAAACCTCACGACTGAAAGAGCAAAAACAATATTTGCTTTCCTGTTTGCTCACGATTTCTTCTGCAAGCATGTTAGTACAACTGCTCCCAGCTATTACCTTGCATGTTGTCTGTCCGACCAGATATCTAGCTCCCTGTAATCATTATGTAGAAACTCTGGCGTGTCGCCATCGTCTGGCGCCGCGGGAAAAAGTTGTACACTTACTACACTGGGACCACATTGCTTTTCACGTTGCGTCATCTGCTTTGGAAGTAACAGCTTTTTGTTACTTATAGAAACGTTCCGGATCGGTCTTTGAAACCTAACATGTTTTTGCGTTAGGTTCGACAAATAAGTAGGTTATTCTGTCATCCGTATTATTGGCATAATATGTTTTGATCCGATGTCATCTCAAACCAGAACTTTTTTGTTCATTTTATAATAAATTGCGGGCAGTATTTTTTTGAAACTGGAAATATATTGTATTTTAAATTTATTATAAATGTATTTTGACCGATTTTGCAACCCAGTGACTTCTACAAAGTATAACACGAATTCATTTAAAGAAAAAGAGCAGCTGCACGTTTCCCCTCATTCTAATCATTGTTCGGCCAAAGGGTCGCCCGAATGGGGAGCAATGGAATACGTGAAAAAAAAAACATCTATTAAAGAACACATCCAGGTACGGGACTTGATCGGTTTAATATCAAACGAAATTAATGATCTTACGATTGCGAGATAGTTCGGAAGCTATATGAATAGTAGATAATAAAACTTATCTGTGTTATGTAGGTTGCAGCAAGAGTATGCACTCAGAAAGAACAACTTTCTCTGATACTCAGCGTCTTACCTAAGTATACCTATCTAATTCAGATAACATTACGATACAATTAGGAACCCATTAGCGAACCCTCAATAATTATGCAAATTACATTACCGCCTACCACCAGCCTGACGAATTATCCATACTCAAATCTACTCTCAAAACCACCGCACATTCGATGCAGACAGACAATGACAAACTAACAATCTGTTCTGTTATGCATGCGCTATGTATGGGTTTGCATATTGTAGCTAAATAACCATACGCGTTATGTGTCATTAATGAGAGATTTATGGGTATTTGCAAAATTTATAGTGCGCGTTTTCAGTGATAGGTATATATTTTATGTTAGTTCATTACCTACAAAGCCATGACGTTTTAGGACGTACGGCACGACTTAGATACAGAATTATTGCAATGCAATTACAATTTAAAATTGTGATCACGCATCTCGTATATAAAATGTAAATCGGATTAACACAAGTGCTCTTCAGTTCAATTTGTATTTGTATGCTTCAGAATATTAACTCAACAATTATGATAATCATTGAACTGGTTTCATCTGGATCAGGATCAACGCGAAGACTCAATTATTGCTGTTCCATGTTCATAAATAGATCACAATAGAAATGTAGGAATGCCTTATTCTTATCAATGCATAAGCAGTGGGTATGACACTACAGCGATTTAAATAATATATTCAAATTAGAACAATAGTTATTCATAGTAATTTTAATATTTAAGTTTCACGTTCAATGTTAATATTTTTTTACGTAACTTCATTTTACTATACTTGATAACATATTAATAAGTAAGACACACTACTTGGTCTATATAATTTATATTATATTTTGTGACATAATTAGCTTTTATTCCAGATAAAATAATCTCGAAATAAAATACGTCAATAATGGCGTCTCTGCTCCCCCTGATGTTCGTCAGACGGGCATTGGAAGTGCAAGTAAACAGTTAGTACATTTCGCGTTGAAAAGTGACCAATCGAGGGTCTTTTGCTTAGTAAATAAAACCTTCGTTCCGTACTTCCGTATCGCCTACATCACTAAACTACATAATGAACGCCTCCTTATACCTACGAGATATAGGAATAATTATAATATTACGAGCCTCAAGACTCATAAGATCCATGGCAATGATCGCCCACGTAAAGTATTACGTGATTAATGATTTGTTTTGCTATATTAGCTATTACATAGTTATGAACTACGAGCGAGGCCTTTGCAATCAAGCCTATAAGGCTATTGGCCAGCTTAAGAGTTCAAATAAAAAAACACTTAAAGTTCTTTAAGTAGTATGTAGTACGGATGCAAGTTAAATAGTCTGATATTGATCGAAGTAGCTAGTATAAATAAGCATTAATACAGTTGCGTTCATTTAGGGAAGGCCACCATCGGGTTATTCCATCAAGATCAGGGCCACACGGTCATCGGCCGTTAACAATATACAAGCTATCCGGCTGGCCAGTTCGAAAAGACAACTTTTTTATGCTCTCCCTTGGTCGTTGCCGTCAACGATGATGTCATCTACTTATCTTTAACTCACACGACTCGCGAAACACGCTCCTTTACACAAATAATAATACTAAGAGTTTTTGTCTGTATCTTTAATGGAAAAGTCAAGTACCTACCTATACAGTGGCTGAATTAATTTTATGATTATAGAGAAGGCAATGTACGTTGAGCCTACTAAGTAATTGGATCACCTTGCAAGCATTTGATGAAATATCGCCATAATTCATGATTGCCAGTGTTTCCACTTAGCCGTTCGACTTGGGCGTATAATAGCTTAATAATTGTCCTAATGTTATACTACGATAATATCCCGACGCCATTATAAATTATGGTATCAACATCAAAGTCGGTGGCGATCATATTGGTATCGCTATAATAGTAACAAGGCAAAAGAAAGTCTCGCAAGGAGTTTAATAAAGTTAAGTGTATTTGCTGTGGCAGACTTGGACTGGTGTACCGAGTACTTGCGAGGAAGGGCGTCGCGCGGGCGCGTATCGATCGGGCCACCTCACGCCGCGGCCTGCATACGAATACAAGAATCGCCCCCGCCACACTCAGCCCCTTATCAGGCACTTCCCTAGACTAGACCCCAAGCCCTCCGTCAGTGTCGTGACCTCGCTGATTATTGTCACAACAGCGCCAGAAAACGTCATCTACACAAAGCACCTATTTATAAGGTCATATTATATAGTTATCAGATACATTGATATGCTGGGAGCTTATCAATCCCCAAAAAGTAAGGTTAATCGAAATTCAGCAACAGTGAACTAAGCTATTTTTATTGTAAAAGCCATATTTGAACGCCAACAAGGTATTTCAGGCCGTAAAATGTAAAAGGGCGATGACGCGACGGTTGTGTCACAATGTTATGACACGCGGATGTAGCGAGGCTAAATTACAAAAAGCTTTCCTCGTTCACCCTACGCCCGAGGGACGTGACCTCGTTCCGTGGAGATTGCAAGAACAACAATTTACCTAGACTTATTCCTAATGATGACGTCACAGAGTTTGCATCTTTAGAAATGATGAGACGTTTAGTTCGAAGCGCCTATTCAAATGCCGTTAAACCTTTGATTAGTTTTGTTAATAATCAAATCATTAAACGCTATAAGCCGATTAATGTGATTGACTAATCTTCTTAAGACTCAGAGAAGGTTTAACACACTGTCGGCCGTGTAATTCTATTTGAGCTTTTACCAAACTATCTTCTGTTACGTGAAACAATGTAACTTGCATTTTTCTTTATTGACTTTATGAAGACAAACCAAAGGCGGTTCCACGCCAAGCAGCTATTCAGCAAAAGGAACCAGACAGACCGGATAAGTGTTGGAAACATTCCGAGAAAGAAAGTAATCTTCTTTCTGTTCGAGCACGCGACAAAATGTATCAGCTCTACAATTATTTGCTTATTTAAATTGTACCTACGTTGCGATAGCGATATAATATCGATGGAATGAACGAAATGATCCGAACTCAATTCACGTGCAAAAATAATTTTTGTCAATAATTAAATTACGCCCAACTCAACAACTTTTCACCCCCACAAGGCGTGTAGTTAGCATTTCTCAAATTACGAAACAGCCGTTCAGGCTGCGAGTTTCCCAAACCTTCCTTTTCGTGCTTGGCTATTTAGCTGATTATGTTTCTGGGGTGGTTCGCGCCCCAAAAATTGACGCAATTTTCCGGCCGAGATGACGCCTACTTATTTTGTCGCGAAATGTTTCGCGCCTACAACGTTTTAGTAGGCCAACCGAGGGTTTGGCTATAGGGTTAAAGGTCTGAATTTTAATTTGATATCAGAAGGAAACTCTGTGATACAGAATTTGGAGTTTGTAACTTTTCCTTATTTTCATTAGAATAATGTAGTTACGAATTATTATAAGGTTATCAAAATTAAAAATGCAATTCCAATTAATAATGAAATGGGATTATTTAGCGATTGGCTATCGGCAGACTTTTATCAAATTCCTGATGTTTTACAAATACTCCTTTTTACCAACGAACCTATGTACTTAAATGTCGTATTGAGTTTAGAGATGTGCAGCTTATACGACACACCTAATATCTACTCAAGTAACCTAAATCATCGGATTGGAGAAATCAATCAATAACAATATAGCCAATTCTGCAATTTTCTTAAATCGGTTCAATGATAAGTCTGCCACATAAATTAGAACTGTGATCGTAACATAAGATTGGTACTGATTCCAATTGTTTTTATACCCTATACCCATGCACTGGAAGATGTAGATTAGCATACCGTTTACGAGATGCATAGTTAACTAACAGCAGGCGGCAGGACACGCCAAACGGAAATGACCATCTCGCAGCCGGAGACCGGAGTGGAGGCAATTTAGATCTACTCTTCCTAGCCCTCCTGGGCAGTCCATTATTGTTTTGCCCTCTAAAATAATAGTTCTGACGCTGCATTCAAACATGGTAAGGGTCTGAAGTCAAATATTGGATCATGCTGAAACTGAATCAATGATCAATTCGGAAAGAAATGTTATCCTCAAACAACTGTACTGTATCTGTATCTGTGTGTTACATCTGTGTGCCTCAAGTTGATGGACGCAGGGCAGTGCATCGTAGGGCACGTTCCTGACATGCGTGACCTACGAGGCAATGCTTTGTTATAAGGCGATGGCTACCACTTAACATCAGGTGGGCCTTATGCTTGTTCCATCAGCTAGGTGTATAAAAAAACCTGCTGTGTTCAAAAATATTTTAATCAATAAAATAACAAGAGTTTGAATTTGGCTCTTCTGCTAGACTAGGTGAATCTGACCCGGTTATTAGCCGCCAATGCTTGAATAATAAATTGAACTGCAATCAAGCTTTTCTGGCCGTGGCTGATTAGCTTAAATAGGTACAATAGGTACTACCGGAAAATCTGCTATCCCACGTCGTCGTGGGGTTTAATTTCCTTTGATCACTCATTCGATGTCTATAAATATTTATTAAGTTAAGTCAATATGATCTTTATTTACATCCAAAGTATATTGACCTTTGGATTGTTTACTTACTAATTGACCCGTATAACTAAATAAGAGGCTAGCATGTGAGAGCTTCGTAAGCTTAACTAATTAACTTACTAACTTCACCGATGAAACCATAAATAAGATACTGAAAGGTAAGACATTCTAGAATGAGTATGCTACCTTTCAGTTTCACCTTTATAGGTTCACCAAACTAATTAACCTGTCCTCATACGTTGGTGAATTGGAATAGCTGATCGATAAAGCGCCGCCAATTTGTCGTGTCGCTACGTAGGAGGCGGGCGGGCGCTAGGGTTTCAACAATCGACACTGTTGCTATGTTTACATGACACAGAACGTCTCCAGACTATTTAGGATGAAATTCACATGAATCATCTTAGTGTTGAGAAAAATAAATTCGTTTATCCTTCATGCATTCAATAAGTAGTTGAGTCAACATTCTGATCCGTTTCCGTTTGCGCAGTCATCACAGCATTTATTTTATCTTAAAGTTCTGGACAACTACCAAACGATGATGTCTTTTTCATGTTTTTAAACAATTTCTGCGCGAACAAATCTGTTCTCGGAAAAAAAAACGTGCTTGCATTATCTATTTCGTTTAAAAATGAATACCACTGTACCGCGAACAAATTTAATTCATCACAGCGTCAAAAAAATGTGAAAGCTTTTAACGTGTGCAAATGGTGTGAAGGGTACCTTCGCCAGGAAATTCCCTTGTTTACTTTTGGATTTGGATACAATGAGGAACTATTGTGCGATGCAACGCTGCGATATCTGCATTGTTGTCTACGGTGTTCCGCAGCTGCGGTTTTTGGTGCGGATGGGGACTCGTGAAGTCGCAAATTATTTGGACATTATTGTAACATGTTTGAGAACAAGTGAATAGTTGGTACGTAAGTTCTGTAGGTACTTTACTGCCTCATATACGTTATCTACGTCAATAAAGCAGCAAACATTATGCTTGACTAGTTCAGGTAAAGCAGTTTTTATTACTCCTTCGTTGCAATTGATTGGAACCCTTATCGCTATCGCTGAATGTAGTTGAGTTTTAATAAAATGGTCAAATCGATTGTTAGCAAAATATAAGTATTGTACATTCCCTATAGCCAGGAGTGCTCCAACAGTTATTAATGCTATTTAATGATACAAATAGGTTTATAAATAATTCTACTGGCTGCTCTAATGTGAATTTGCACTACAAAACAGCTCTATTTTCGGCCCAAGCTGACCTATTGTCAAACCTTTCTGTACAGCGTTTAAATTCAAAGGCCCAAGGTTTTCCAATGCATTCATTCTGGTTACGAGGTTGGGTAGTGGTTATTGGGTCCATCGATAATGATTTAGTGAGCCGATTGCATAAGCCCCACTCATGTGAACCGGTTTCAAGAAACGTGTTAGGAGGTCCTCTTCCAATCCAAGCTCGTGTAGAAGTAACACGGACTTCCTCTGGCTATCCGTCTACAATAATTAAGTTTAATCCGTGCCGCAGTGCAGGTAGGTATTCGAAATATTGCTTTTAAGTTAAGATGGTCGACTTTTGGAACATGGTGTTTGCCTAAAACGTAGATTCTTTGTAAAATATGCCATAATCTAAAATATGTAAAATATGACGTTCTTACCTTTGAATTTTTAACTTCAAGATCATGTTTCGTGTTAGCTAAAAGATATAATCTGATAAAATAATAAGTATGCTCTTACTCTAGGGTTTTCGTCTTTCGACGAAAAATAAGGAACGTCTACTTCATTAAGTCATGTATATTAATAACTAGAATTCTTGCCAATAAACTGAACACAGCCCAAATCTTCCATGAAGTAAAAAATAAGATGGGTACCGTATATACTTAGTAAGTTTGATAATAACATGGTTGATTCTTACCTGTCGCAAAAACTATTCAGCGGGAATTTCTTCAATTTCACAAAAACGTTCACTCACTGTTCAGTTTCAACGTTTCACTTATTGTTCGTTTAAAAAAAACACGGGAGATTTATTGTGAATTTGTGAAGTGTGTTACGGTACCGACGCAGTGCGAAGTTGCCGGTAAACTGAACTGCCGACTGGACTGGAGCGGTTCCGCCACGTTCGCGGGGGAACTTGGGTTGGGACATGCTCAGTACCGTCCTCTGATGACGCACTTCGGTAGGTACGTAGTAACTCATTTGTAAGCCGTGGTACGTTTCTTATTTACTGTTGCGTAATCTGCGGCATTAGCAGTTTGGTGGCGCGAGAATAATCTTATCTCTTGCTTTTTTCTTTGGCTACAAACTTACTTACCAAACCTAGGCACGTAGTTGTAGGTGCCTGGGTTGGGTAAGGGGTAGACTTAGGTATTTTTATTGAAAGCTTTCACCAGTTTTAGGACATCCCTTCCAATTTCCACTTGTTTCTTTAGAAAACTATACACAAATGATCTACCTACCTTGAAATAATAAACCAAAAAAATACTCTTGGCGCGTCACTAATTCTTTTGACCCAAAAAAAGGATCGAAAGGATTTTAATTTAATAATGTGTTTAGGCATCAACTATAGATAGTAATATACCTACCTACGTATGATTATCCCAATGGTCACGAACGACCTAAATTAATCGTACCTATCTACCTACACTAACGCTTTTTCTTAGAATTAATTACTGCCTACCCACTTTTCTAGGGTATTTCGGGTAAATTAATTTACATATCACAAAAGCTTAGCCCGTAAGCTGACACTTGCGCGCCCGCCCGGCCGCGGGGCGGCTCGCTACCGCTGCCGCCCTAACCTTATGGTACCTACTATTATACTAATCTACCTACCTACCTACCTTACCGACTAAATCGTTTTTAAATTCCCAGATAGAGATAACATCGAAAAAGTAAATAATTAGATAACCAACGATCCGAGTTCTCCCATTTCGTTAGTTGACATCATAGGTACAGACAGAGTTAAATAATAGTTTCTCGGTTTATTTCCTACTTTGCTGTTTTAAAAATATTATTTTGATGACTTGTTATGTAGTTACTTAATTATCTTAAAACAAGCTGAGGTCTGTTCAACGGAACTCTTCATTGATTAGATCGAATGGTCTGAAACTTGGTGGTTTGGTTACCATACCAAGTTCAACCGTTGCGTTGGTTAGTACCTAGGTACCTAATCAGAAAGACTGAGAATTCCAAAGGAGCTAACATTCTTCACAATTAATATTATTCCTTTTCGCTCCTTTCGAAGCAGGCTATAGTATCAACACCATATCGCCTAGTCTTACGTTAATTGTTGGAATTTTTAAAATTTACGTCTTTCGTCAGGCCGCCATCACGTTCTTCACAAGATCTCTCAGATCGTCAGATCGGAGCGAACCAGTCTTTAGATTTGGAAACTCCTTGCTGGGATTCGTAATATAGACATTCCAACCTCCTTGGTTTCCTCACTCATTGGGCTATTTTCATAGACAATAATTATATACGCAATAAACCTATAATAATTATAAACTCCTCGCTCGGTCACCTTACCTCATTGCATTGAATACTCAATTATAGATAGATTAATTTTTCAAGTTTTTTTTGTTTTGCTACTCGACACTAGATGGCAGTATGCAATGTTATGTTGCTTGCTTGTAAGCCTGTATTAAACATTTCTCTCTCATTCGGTCATTAGGGTTCATTCATTCAGTCATAAACTTTCTTTTAAGTTGTCTGTTCTTGCATTGCTTACCTTTCTATTTTCTATCTTTTCTTCTTTTACGATTACGTTACATTGTAAGATGACGATTACGTTGTAATCTGAACTTTGCGATTTCTCTAATTCAGTAGGTACCTATGTAAAATAACTTTAGTGTAAGCTCGTAGATGGCACCCCCTAGGCAAGTTCTGAGACAGCAACTCGAGATCCTGGTGGATTTCGTGGAGGAAAACAAGGATTTGCTAAAAGGAACAGCTGCGGAAGGCTCCATGCGAGACCAACAGTGTGTCCGACAGAAGTGGACAATTGTTGCTAAGAAATTGAATGCTGTGCAATCTGGGGCTTTGAAAACTCCTCTAAGATGGAAGAAGGTTAGTCTTTATCGTCCCATGTTTTAAAATAAATAGCGAACTGTGTGGAAGAACACATTACACCATATAACACAACCGTAAACTTGTGTCATTTATGCAACCAAATAAATTTGAAATGTTTTTTTTTCAGTATTGGTTTGAATGGAGATACAGATGCAGAACAAAATTGGCCAATTCTAGGTTTCATTCTGGAGGAAAAAGATTTCTGCCTATCAGTGATTTGGAGATTAGAGTAGTAGAACTCTGTGGGATAGGATCGGTAACGGGCACCAAATCTTCTAAGGCCTCTAGTCAATTGGACAGTGTTATTGCAGAAAATGAAGATTCAGATTCACAGCCACTAGAAAAGATCAAAGTTCAGGCTGTATTGGTCAACAAACCGAAACCAAAAAAGGGTAAAACTCATACTTCAAAACCAGCTATAAATTATCATCAAATTACAGGTAAATTCCATTTGGTTTAAAATATCTAATCATTCAACCACTTAGGTACAAACTGACCTCCTAGTTAGTAGTTAGGGTTTATGTTAGGGTTAGGGTTCTATCTGGTTTCACATTGAAATATGTATCTGTAGTGTGTATATCAGAAACTACGCTAACTTTGGGGGTACCACAACATATTATACCTACCTAGAACAAATACCTGCCTAACCTATGACCATACAACAGGCTTTTAGATGTTGTGCAGTGTACAGACCATGCACATATTTGTTCTGCTGCTACAGCAATAGCTACAAATAACAATAATGTGTTACAGAGGCATGTAAAATAATAATTCAGGTTATATGTTTTCACTATTACAGATCATGAAGCCAGATCAGCAACACCACCTCCTAAATGGGCTTTAGACATAGAAGAGCGAAGGTTAGCTACAGAAGAGCGAATGGCCACTGCCTTGGAATCCATAGCTTCAGTGATGCAATCACAAGAGGAGCGCAGAGCCATGCTCGATGAACGAATAGTTGACGCAGTGACAACCATTGCAGGAGCAGTACAAGATTTGAATAGCGGATTCCAGGAAGCATTGCAACATTTACATACAATGAATTCTACACATACAAATGGGGAAGATTTTAAGGGAAATTTTATCATCTAGGTATAGATTAAGATCAGCTGGGCGATTGCGTAATTCTGTTGCAGTCAAAAGTTTTATACTAATGGCCTTACTTATAAAAATATGTCAAAAGATAAACAGTGCTTAAACTATTGCCATCTCTTACAACTGGGTAATGGCAAACAGTGACAGGGCTAAAGTTAAGCATTGATTAAATTTAAATTGCGTTTATAAGTATGGCTGTAACAAATATATGATACTATCTAGGAACAGCGATCACATAACTTGTTCTCATCATTTTTCAACCTCTATCTATCTGTGGCCATACTAGTTTTACAAAGCAAAGTTCCTATTCGTTATCTCATGTTTATTACGTCAATATTCAGTCTTTTTTATAATGTCCCAAAAGTTAACAATATTTCAATTTCAATAAACAATATTCAGTCTTGTTGCAATCGTTCCTCAAGATAAGTTTTTTATCGCAATTGACGCTCAAAATAATGTCAATACTGACAGATGCGACTAGGTTTTGATTACAACAAAAGATACGCAATCAGCCCACTGTGAATTAGTTTTGTATTAATTTATAGCAACTGGATTATATTAATATATTTTCATAACTTATAGTATTAAAATAAGCATTTAAATTGCATTTAAACCGTTTGGTCATAATTAATTATAATCTTATTATTTATGCAATATATAGTGTTAAGTTGTAGAAAGTTTAGTTTAAGGTTTTGTTATTGTACAAAAACAGTGGTATTCAAAACTGGTCTCATGTGTAAATGGTTTTCAAAGTATAGGATGCAAATGAATGTTGAAAGAAACTCAAGCTCCATTGCGTTCGTAGAGCTTGAGTCTTTATAATAAGTTTGTCTTAGTTCATGTTGTATTTCTATAGGTATGGAGGCTCTAGAGACGAGTATAAACTA
The DNA here is from genome assembly GCA_947578465.1 of Thera obeliscata. NCBI lineage: Eukaryota > Metazoa > Arthropoda > Insecta > Lepidoptera > Geometridae > Thera > Thera obeliscata. Next base: position 4,655,385 of record OX387924.1, read on the forward strand.
CTGGGAAGACGCATTAGCGGCGTTTTCATTAGGAGCGCGAGGTGGCGTCAGCGGCACGTTGGCGCTGACATCGCCCGAGGAAGCTGAATTCTGCAGGGAAATACAAGAATTGTTGCAAAATGCATACCTACTACAGGTACCTACGGAATTTCTGACACCATTCAATGTTGTAACGAAATGTTTACTGCAATGCCTACTATTGCCGTGTCGGCGGAGTTAACACCAGTAACGCCAGTAAAGACAGATTATGATGCACTGTCTTGCACATCTCTAGAACGTTCCCGATCGAAAACGTCAGTTTCTGTGTCTTATAAATACCTACATACATGCAAACAAACTGCAAGAGAGACAAATTCAGACTGAAATGATCGGCAACGTTTACGAATGTTAAGCTTAGGTCTTGGCAATGATCTTTCTTTACTGAATTGACTCTAATTGTACATACTTACGCTTTGTCTACCATGCCTGCAAACAAAACGATGTGGCAACCGGACGACATTAAGTATATAACATTAATAGGTATTATAAATGTGAAAGTTTGTAAGGATGGATGTTTGTTACTCGGATAACTCTTAAACGACTGAAAAGATTTGTATAAAATTTGGCACAGATACAGATTATAGTCTGGAATAGCACATACTTTTAATCTCGAAAATTTTACGGGAACGGGACGAGCGAAACCGCGGGCGGCCACTAGTATATTTGTAAATCTAATGTGTTCTCATATAAGCGACTATTTGTCTGTATTGAGAATAAATATCTTTAAACTGAACTGAATGTTTTAAAATATGCTGATCCATGGAATTGATCACGTTTAATAGCAACAAAACGTGTTTTAGGCAAAAATTAAAATCACGTAGATAAAGCGTCACTCCCCAGCTGGCTGGCTTGTGTATTCCAGGAGCGATGCGAGCTGTTGTTCCTGGACCAGCGGTCGGTGTTGTTCCGGTCGGAGAGTGGTGGCGGCGGCGGCGGCGGCGGCGGTGGTTCCGTGGGCTCGGGCGCCGGCCGTCGTTCGCGTCTCCTGTCCACACACACGGGTTCTTCGCACACGCGGCGGGATCACCACTCCAGTGCAGAGTCCTTCGCGTCTGCTGAGGATCAGGTAATTGCCGCGGGCGCAACCTTAAGGGTACAACGTCGTACTGGACTGGCTTGCGGTAACCGTTGGATAAGAGGCTCGCGCAGGCTGGGTACTCTTGCGACCTAAATTTAAAACTATAGATCAGATAGTTTGTTCATACAATTAGAGAGAAATGAAATAGTAAAATTCGAAAAATGGTTGCTTCGGACCCCCAGACTTGTGGTCAGCCACCCGGACCCATATTAAAAAGCTTCCTTGAGGCTTACATAAAATCCTTTCACCACTACTAATTAGAAAGACCTCATTACTCAATATGTCAATCTATAAAGAATCCATGCTGTGGGTAAATTTTCATTTCGTTTTGTTTCAGGTAGCAGACTTGCGTGATTTTGATGATTTAACGGAAGCCTTACCAGAATTAGAAAACTTGGAGTTATACCAAGCTGCAGTGAAACAATTAGAAAACGGTATCCCTTACAGGTAATGAAAATGAAGTACACTGTTCCCATAGTCGCTTCCTACGACATCCATAGAGTGTGTTGTTGTAGTCCCATTTTATGCTGCGGCCACCACAACCACAACTTTTAAATGGGAATCAAATAGAACATCACAATATAATTTATTCGATTGCATAACATACATATTTAGTAGTAGTAGAGCTCGTCCGGGGAAATACTACCACCATGCCTATTTATGCAGCCAAGCATTTCAGTTTGAAGGGTGTGGGTGCCGGTGAAGTTAATGGCACGTGAGGCTTAACATCTGTATGCCTCAAATTGATGGACGCAGGGCAGTGCATCATAGGGCACGTTCCTAATGTGCGTGACCTGCGAGGCGATGGTTACCACAGCAAGCTGGATTGTTCTATCAGCTAGTATTTTTCATATATTTCAGAACTCTTCGCACTGACGTAGTGAAGTGCACATCGGATTCTGAGTTCCTGTGCAAGTTGTATTGCCTGCGGATTGCGTTTCAACTCGTATTCAAGGACGCCGCGGTTTGGGCCTGGTTCGTGGACGCAGGCCGCCAGGTCCTTACTGACCTATTACTCTTTGCTGATAAGGTACTACTTACTAAGTCCTACTACACAAAATGGCCACGGCCCCCTGATTTTTCTCTTCTTCTTCTTAAATTTAAGAGCTTAGCTCCTGTCGGGGTTTTGATGCAGTTTTCTCCAATTAAACCTCGTTGTTCACTTTGCTGTGTGTGAGATTTTTCTATCATTTAAAATAAAATAAAAATAAGAATGAAGTACTAGTGTGATGCCAATAGAACTTCATAGTTTTTTAAGTTTGTAAAAGAAGCCGTTAGTTTCTTGCCTGTTACGCTCGGGTCGCTCGGTCACATTAAACTGGCATCTAGACTGACCTAGCTTTAGGATGCTTGAAGGCGATCCTTGCGATTCAAATGGAATAAATTATAGTTTAAAAAACTAAAAAAAGACTTGATTGTTGTAAATATTTTATCAATAGTTTATTATATCTGAAGTTATTATAAAAAGCACCCCACGCTTTTTGTACAATAATATAAATTTTTCAATTGATTATTACAGTTTTATTTTTAACTTTTTAGTTCAACTAGTTATAAAAGCGTTTTTTTTTAGTTTTTTAAACTATAATTTATTTTTTACTTTTTACTTTTTTTTTTCATTTTTTTTTTTCATATTATTGCATTGTCATCGACCTTTGACAGATGTGCAAAGTTTGAATCAAATCTGATCGTTCAAAGTAGGACAAAATCGAGCTCAAAGAGGACGGTTACATACATACACTAATAAAAGCGTTATAAAAAATGATGTTTGCTGCCAGCCACACACGTATCAATGAGAGACAATACATTGTCTTTTGTCTCTTGACCCCGCCTTAATAGAGGTTAAGTGTAACCAGTTAAAATCTGTATCGGAAAGTTGAGAGCTACAATCATTTATACCTACATTTTCAGGAACCAAAAGAATTTCTTGTTGCATATGAAGAAATGGTGTCTTGGACTTCTGACGGCGCTAACTGGCAAATGATTGAGAGTGAACTTTCCAGTAAAAACGTAAAGGTAAATTCTCTAACATAATCTATCCAAACTTTCATAATTATGATTCGCCTAAGGTCCAATTTCACCGTTGAAATTGAACGCGTTCTACTGACGTTTAAACTCGCTTAAGCATTCAGCTGGTACATTTTTGTCTAAACGCGCTTAAAAACCTGTCAATGTCGTTGCATTTCTTTTGTGTACGTACATATAAACGAGTTTAGTTAAACGCGTTTAACGGTGAAATTGGACCTAAAGAATTTTCTGTAATCTCTCTTTGGTAAAAAGTCATCGTAATAAGAAACGTATAACACGCTCCGATATTTTTAAGATTCGCTTACGATCTTTTTGCCTATCACTCACTCATTATGAGCGTAAGGTAACTATTTTAAACAATAGTGTATGAGAGAGGTTTTAGGATTCGATTCTTCTTTGGCATAGATTCTAGCTAAGGTGTTGATGATTAAATTTGTGCTTGCAGGCGTTAACGTTCTACGATGTTGTACTGGATTACATTCTACTGGACGCGTTCGAAGACCTCGCGTCGCCGCCTTCCTCCGTGCTCGCTGTAGTGCGCAATCGATGGCTATCAGACGGCTTCAAAGAAAGCGTGAGTACTATAAAAATGTTGCCCATTTTTTTCAACCTTTGATGAAGTTCGGCGTTGTGATGGCTGGTTGAGCCTTGACTGAGTGGTGGCCAAAGTCGGGCCGAAGAAATGTAGGGTTCCCGAAAGCGCGATCAGTCGACGACTTCGTAAAAACGCGAACCAGAGAGACGCACGGATAGAATGCTGGTAGAAAATGAAAGTCCTATACCCAGTACTGATATCGGTCTGAGATGATGATGGTGATATTATGAATATTGAACGCGTAGCATGGCGATATACTTGGATGCTGCGTCTAAAAAGTATCCCGCAGCATGCAGTTAGTTAGTGATATACCCTATACAGGGTCTATGTGATACTGACTTACACCTAAGAACTATGAATGTACCTCAACTAAACCATGTGTATGCAATAAATATTTTGAGTTATCTGTTGTACCTGCACTAATCGTCCATAAAGCGTACTAGTAAAATATCAGTCTCACTTAAAGCTATTCCTAATGGCCCGAACACACCTAGTTCGCTGGCGGTAGCGATCAGTGAAACGGTGTCAAATATTCGCTGTCAAATCTCAAATCTGACAGCGATATTTGACACCGTTTCACTGATCGCTACCGCCAGCGAACTAGGTGTGTTCAGGCCATAAGAGTCAATAACTATTTTGCAGGCGCTGACAACAGCAGTGTGGTCAGTGATAAAAGCGAAGCGGCGATACTTGCACTACCCCGACGGATTCATGGCGCATTTCTACTCCATATCCGAGCATCTACTGCCGGTGCTTGTGTGGGGCTTCCTCGGACCAAGAGAACGACTGAGAGACGTCTGCGAGAGTTTCCAATCGGAAATAGTAGGATTCATTTCAGACTTGTTCAGCTTTCAGAAGTGCAGGTACACAACTGTGGACGACCTAGCCGTTGATATAATGCAACACGCTCGCTCTAGAACAGCAAATATCACTGACAAGTTGGCGATAAGAAACTAATTGACGTATACATTGCTTCAGCATGCGAGATTCTAGCATTGATTTCGTTTTAAATAAAATCAATGCCAGAGTCGTGATTCAATTTTAATTTAGTTTTTCGAGCCTAGTTCGATTACTGTATTTTCGGCGCGTTGGCGTATATGCACGAGTCAGAATATAATGGAAGAAAACTTATCGTTAAAACGCGCGTTTCAGTGTCAGAATCCGAGCTCATAAATCGCCCTTGGCTTCAATGTTGTTTTCTGTCGGTCAGTGCAGACACCAATTGAAATATCGACCTTATCCCTATCAAGAGTTCTACACGAAGAACGTTAACTGTAACATCTGCAGTTTATTGTCCATTTGAGTAGGTTAAGGTCGATATTTGACTATTGAGTAGGATAAGGTCGATCTTTGATTATAAATCTGTAATGTAGTCGTACGCTAACTCTAAGCAAATATGTTTTAATAAAACACTATTTTCATTTGCTTAGTTTTCGTAAAATGCTATCGTCGTTTGAATCTTATTCAATCAAGATCATGTTTTCGACACGACTAAGCTTAGAAAATAAGACAATAAAAAGTAATTGCTACATTCCTAAAGTTACCGGATATCGGATTAAACAGAATTTTGAATATGGCCTCCAAAGGTGAAAAATTACTTAACAAAAGTTTAGCGACCATCTTTTCATTATCTATAATGTGCCACGAACAGCCAAAAACTTTAATCGATTTCTTAATAACTCTTATATCTACTGTATTAGCAGTTTCTTGTTCAACTATTACTCTTCAATTAAGTCTAAAGCCGTAGTTACATTATTGTAGGGGTTTGTCATGGCGTGCCGCTGGTATAGGATTCTTAATTACTAAATTAAATAAAATAAAATAATTTAATTAATTAATTAAATTAATTACTTAAGAATTACTTAATCAAGGCACCGATTGGAAAGTTAGATACTATGGCACACCAAGACTCGCTCCAACAATAATGCTCGTCGATTATATTATTTATGTAAGTTATAAGTGGTTATTCTTAGCGCAGAACGTGCGTTAATTATTTAGCATTTTCTAATGGTGCTAATTATGCTTTTACTGCAATCATGCATTCCATTTGGATTACCCTCCAACTTGGTATCACGAATAGCTTAATTTCCTTCCTATGGTTAAGTCTCAACTAGCAATTCACATTTTACTATTGACAATATGATTATTTAGTAATATAATGTAAAAAAAAAATAGGTTTTAGTTATTCAAAATATATTTAAAAATCGGTAGTAAATAGGTAATTTATTAAAATCTAATAACTGTTATGGCAGGCAGGAAGGTTTTTGTAAATATACCCGTATTTGAGAAAAAACCTTTTATTTATTCCTAGTTGCTCCTGCAAAATTTTTCAATTATACCTACTTGTTCTTACCCAAATGCACAGCAGTTTTTATGAAAACAGTACTGGCGTTTTCATGAAAAAGGCGCTGGGTTGCGTCCGCGCCCACATCCCGAGAAGGAGTCCATGCACATACGTAGGTATACCGGGCGTGAGCACCACTTCAGTACAGCCTGAATAACAACCTACATCTAGCTAGCTCTGAAAAATAGGAATTTAAGAACTTGTTCAGCTTTGATAAGAGCTTATTACTTAGACAACGATTAGAAATAACAAGTGAATAGGATCAATGTTTAAGATAATTTTATCAGCTTTCGAAAGGCGAAGACCACCGTCCATGTACTTCTCACATTTTGATCCTTTTGAAAGAGATAAATCACTGATCTATCGAAAATCACGGTGTACCACCGGATTGCACATAAGATCAAGTCCGCGATTTTCACAGTGAAAATCGGTAGAAATAGAAAATTTATTTAAATCCAATAGCAGTTATGAGGTAGGTACATAATCTATAATAAATTCGAAAAATATTCTTTATTATATAAAAGGAGTATAAATAAAAACCAAATGTATATTAGAAAAATTTAGTATTATCATCAGTTTTATAATAAAATATTGTCTTATACCTAAATAAAAACAAACGAATGATAAAATCATTTTCACAATTTAACGATAATACTTTTTCCATTATTAGGTATATTAGAAGCACCAATTTCGTGAGTATCCAACTGTTAATGTTGCGCGATTGTATTTCTTGAGTTTCTCTTCAGTTTGTTTTCAGATTTACTTGGTAGCCTACTGGTAACAGCGTGGAATCTTTCTTTTAGTGCAAACGCAAACAAACTTGCAAATTAAACATAATGATATAGGTACATACACATAGGCTATACATGAACTTATTGAAGTCCTTTTCATTCTTCTTGGTTACTTTGTTTGCTACAGAAATAAAGAACAATAGTGCACTTACATTACCGGTCGAATAGACTCATAAACTATAAATATTACAACTTTTGTAAATTCAAAATAAGGCTATTTCATATATCTAAAAGACAATAGAAGAAAGCCTGACAATCACACTTTAACAGTTAGTTTAAATATGTTTTTAATACTCAACAATTATTTATTTGGTTTAGTGCACAGCAGTTTCATTAGAAGCTCTAATTCAGGTAAACATAATAACTTTAATAAAACCTACATATTTAATGCAATCAACTTATACATATCTTGACTCTACGAGTCTCTTTTTATAGATTTTTATCATAATCAACAACAGATTGACAGGCTTTCTTAGAAAATATACTTATAAGCTTACGACATAGTGAGAATCGACACAACTACTCGTCAAGACTAGACCCTAAAAAGTCTGAAAATGAGACAACACACAAAAGAAATGCATGCATTCATCTTAAAATAAATGGAATCACTCTATGACTTCCAAAACCAACAGAGTCAATATTTACAACCTGGTTAAATTATCTGAAAAATGTTTCAATTCAATTGAAATGAACATTTTTTTCAGTTCCAGATTTATCTGTTTCAATTTTACCCCTCAAACGTAGTGGATCCAATCAACGCCTGTTTTGATAAGATTTTGTGCATTCATTATATTTATCTATTATGGTTCATAGCTGCTTAGGCAACGTTACCAAAGTGTATTTTGATCTTGGATCATTTTATCTTTGATTATACAGTGCTGCCAAATTTGGCAATTAAATTGAGAAATGGTGGTTGGAAAGCCACACCACTAATATTTAGTAACTGGTCATCAAAACTAATAAAAGAACTGGATAGAGTAGGAAATACTTATCTACTTTCTTCTGTAATGTTAAGACGGGCCTGTAACAACCGACTCCATTATAGTCTTCCTCAACTACTGGGAGAAAATATCGTAAGGGTAGACATCTGACCCGTGACTGAAGATAAAGTCGATGCCTAATTCTTTCATTTTCAATAAATTTATGCGATAAAAGTGGCCAATGACTACAGAAGATTATCATCCGATCCTGTAAATAAATTATTATAAAAAATGAGGTACACCTATACCATAACCACTGCAAAATTAATCTTTTGGTGTGCTAATACTTTCTAAGTCCGCAAATATAAAAGCTGCGCATTAAATCATGAGATGAGGTGGATGGTTATCGATGCAGGTCACCGAAACCTGGCCTTCTAAGACCTTACTAGGGAAGATCGAGCAGCCGCAATATAGTACCGCAAATATACGAGGGCTCAGCACACAATGTTACCTTTTGTATCGAATACCTATGCGATTTATTAGATTTATATTGATAGTGTTCTGGGGGCTAATTCTCAGGCCGATCTCGATCATTTTGAAATTTTATTTTATTGCTTCTTTTCACAACCCTGCACTTTTTGTACGTTATCCGTATATCGTAGCTGTCGAGGCTTTTACGAAGAGGTCGTTTATGAATTACTCAAGGAAATTATCCATTCCCCCTTCAAAAAGAAGCAATAAAATAAAATTTCCAAATGATCGAGATCGACCCGAGAATTAGCCCCCTGTACTGCAGTTTAGCAATATAGTTATCTACCCAGATTATTTACGATAACGATTACCGTGATACAAAAAATAACATGTCTCATTCAAGGCCATCTTACAAGTTCGCTCACATTACATATATTTTAAAGTGCCTGCCTACAGTCTACATAAATTTTTTCCGCCGTCCGCCGCTCGCAGATTGGCTGCACAATTGTCTATTGCAGTCATTCAGCTAACCTCAGGGGTCATTGTATCTCGGAGGAACTGTAGACTGTACCTACCGTGTAGTGAGTGTGCAATAAGTGAGCGAATATTAGAAGTGTTTATTCGGGCTCTGGTGAGTCCGGCGCGTCTGCAGAGACGGTGTTAGTCCCGGCAGCCCCGGCCGCGCGTGCTTTCTTCAAGTAGCTCGCACTGTCGAACTCCAAGCAACTCTGTCGATACGATACTCATAATTTAGATCGAAACAATGCACAGTGCAGTCTTGCATGTTAATTTTGAAAGCAAAAGCGGCTTTAGTCACCAAGCGAGCAGTTCCGATGATGTTAGTAAACAAGCAAAGACAGTTATATTTTCATAACGTTTATATTACAAAAAATCATTTGACAATGACAAAGATAACATAACACTGGTAATTTTCTACCTACTACAGCATAAGAACAACACAATGAATGAACACTGGAATATATGGATAGCTTAGGACGGCTATACCACCTAACGTATTTTAGACGAATAGACTACCTGTAGCCAACCCCTCTCGAATACCCGTTCTGTCCGAGCAGCAAGAACAAACAAACATTACCAATTTATGCTCATATAAACACTTCAAAACTATCATTATGTAAACAGCTCTTCATAAAACAGTCATCAATACGCAACAGACAATAAATATTTCTAATAAAGTGTCACATGAGTCAATCAACAAGAAAATATTATTATAAAAATTACACTAATTACAATTTGGAAACAGTCTTACAAATTAACATAATTCGAGATCAACAGTTAAATTTAATGAGCGAGTAGCCAGTGGGCTCATAAGTCGTGCGAGTATAAAATAATATTTATTTTTCATTTTTATAAGTACTATCGCCGGATCGGCTCATTCCAGCGCAGCGTTCGAGTTATCGCCACCTCTCGGCCGGTTCCGCCGCATCCTTAACGGTCAGCTTAAGCTACTGAGATCAAATCAAATGCTTATCTTTAGGTACATGAGCCTAGTCTATGTTAATCTTAATGATAGAGAGGAATGCGCGTATAAGCAAGAGGTGACATATACAGAGATTCTATGGACTAGCGATAGTGATACACCAAATTTTTTCCCCAAACCCTGAAAATCACGATGGGCAGTTAGTTACAAACAAAGTGCGAACAAAGCTCAATTTGTGCAATTCAAGACATTCTATTACTAAACAGCAACGCGATCGAGTATGTTTCATCCAATAATACACTCCAAAAATATCGAAAGTTAATCGTGGTTACCTTAAGAGGAACCGGAAAACTAATCGCCAACACTCAATCCTATCGACACTTCATAATCGATCGCGTCGCGTTATAATCAAGTTCAGCAGTAGGCAGCGCGCGGGCCGAGCGAATCGCAAATCAAAGTTCAACTTTCATTTGTCGATTAGTCGGTATCCGGGCGTTCATAGCGGGAGCGTGAACGTCCACGTGCATGGAGTCAGCAGTGAGGGGAGGGTATGGGTGGTGTGGTAAGTACAGTTCAGTAGAAGTTCCGGCAGAGCAGCGCGGCCAGGTAGTTGGGATGATGTAGCGGGGGCCAGGCGCTGCGCATGCGGTGCGTCGGCAGGGGGGGGCACGCGAGCTGGGTCGGGGGGAGGTGGTGGTGGGTGACAGGCGGTGCGTGACGGCGCGGGGTTACCTTGCGCGCCAGCTCGGCCGGGAAGGCAGCCAGGCCGGCGGGCGGCGGCTTGCTGAGCGGCGAGTCTGCGTACTGCAGCAGCGCCTCGTATGAGTACACCTGCCGCGAGCCCACACCTGCGCACAACAATCGCTCACTCATCTGCACAAAACTACAGCCTGATAAAGTTGATAAACACACTTCGAGGGTATCTCGCCACCTTATAATTACACTCAAAGCTAGCCGCGTAAGTCTCGCAGTAACTAATTTCGAACAATTTTGTGTTAGATATGGTCCACCTGATAGACGGCACCTCTAACAAAGCAATGCCTCGTAAGACTTAGTGAAAACCATGCAATGTCATTCACAGAAATAAAAAGGTTGAGGCGCAGATCATACTTGCAGCTAGCTCTAATATGCGGCTACTTTTGCGTATGAAACACTAGTCAGCTATGCCGAGTAGGTACAACATAAATAAAACATCTGTCAATCTAAGCTCATTTGTAATAGACATAAGCTGATGCCGCGACATACAATGCCTAGCACGCGAATTCAGAAAATAGATTCTTTGCATCATTAAAAATTTGATCGTGCCAAGCTCTGCTGCTAAATAGAAGCGATGTTTATCGAGTGCCCGTGCACTGAATACACACATTCTATTTGCACAATGCACATTCACATTCTAGGGTAAGTGATACGGTCAATACGATAATCTTCATTCTTAGTACATCGTTAAGCAACTCCACTCGTGTTATTGACTGACTGTTGCATAGATTGTTAGTGGTGTGAATATGAGTGACAGAAATGCAATAAATACTGAAATATATTTTCACAACAATAATACCAACGGAGTAAACAACTAAAACGATTTTGTATGGAAACGATTATGATAATGAGATCATATGATTGATATACGATTTAAACGTGAGGAACAAAATGCAAAAGTACATATAAATATGTGCAATAAACTAACAAGGAGTAAAATTTTTTTTCAAGATAAACCAATTAGAGCGAATCTTGATTCTCATAATAACCATTACCTCCTACGAAAATGAATTCCTAAATGTAGTGGATTCAGTTCATCAAATTTGCCTTGATATGATTTCTTGACTGAGATCAATCTATAAATAAATTTTTACAAAAAAAGTCAATTATTATAGACGGAAAATTACGGAAATTATTTAACCCAAATCGGGACACACAATCCAGCATTTATTATAGCGACAGCTCTGCAACAGTATATCCCCAAATGAATACCTTTTACATACAAGCTGGACAAGATTTTTTTTTCTGTAGAACAAGAACATGGCCTGTTGTATTAGATTATTCTCAAAACAAAGAGTTTGAATACAAACATAACTAGACGAAAAAAAACTTTGCCGTTGTTTTACATTAAAAAAAAAGCTTGATTTTTTTCCGTACTGAACAAAATCTCGGCCTGCTGTAACAGATTGTTCTCAATAAAGTGGCAGTTTGTCGCAAGGAGTTTGAATCCATAGTCGAAATAGTTTGTACGTTAGAGGTTGTATTGTAATGAATGAGTGCGTTACCTCCTTGGTTCTTGTCGGTGCTGGTGGCGCGCGAGAAGCGCGGTCGGCGCGGCGCGGCGTCCTCCCCGGTGCCGGCTGCACACAACGCACGTTACACTCGCGCACACCCACCCGGACGAGACTACACTCTACTATGCAGAAGCAACCGCTATGCAAAACTCTGTACTTAGACTGTAACTGAGCCACTACTGTGCTAATACAAATATTGTTTTGGCAATTTTTTTGCACTCTTGCTCGGAGTTTTCCGTTTTTTATCCTACTCCGAGTGAATTTACTACTTACGCCAGATTTCATAAGAAGAATGGAGTAAATACGTAATATGCATTTGAGTATTATATATTTGAAAATGCGCTTAGATTAAAAAAAAAAGAATATGCAGAGTTAAGCAAACATTTATTACTAGCCTCTTTGAGGCGCACTTAAAAATCCTTTCACCATACTTGGTTCGAAAGATAGAACACAGTGACACGATAAGAAGAAGAAGAAGCAAACATTTAAATTCAGATTTTGCACGAGTCTCGGTTTGGAGTGCTTACAGTTGCTTCTGTAGATAGAGTTTGAATTAGTTGTGTCGTAATGGCAGCTAATAGCGACTACTAATAATGGTATGTTAACAAAATGTTTGTTACATAATGGATGAATAAAAATTTGGAAAAAAACTGCCTCGACATTGGTCCGCGGTGGGTATGACTGAAACACCTTATCCCTGTTCTGGTTTGGCCACAGTCAGGTAAAATACATACAGAATGAATAATATACATAGATTGATACAATATTATACGCTGTTTGACTGTAATAATATAATAATTATGGTTCTAATACATATTGAAGTATATTATGGGACAAAATGGTTCTTCAATGGCTCCAAATCCGATGTTATGAAAACTAGACATGCTTCAGTCAGTCTTTCAAGAATATCAGCTAACTCGAGAGAAAGGTATTAAGTTTTGTTAAATTCTAGTCATGCTGTCAAACTCGCATCTCTTTCTAACTACTCATGCCGTTTCAGTATTTTTCGCTCTCAAAATCGATTAGTCCGAAAACTTGTCTGCAGACTTCAACTAGAATCTAGCTAGAGTCTAGCAGTCTAGCTGCTAGACAATAGGAGTTTATTACATTACCTGTAGGGGAATCTGGACATGCAGCGAGATCTGGGAATAGCTCAAGGAGCCAACAGTATTATCCTATCTTGCTCTTAGTTACAAATGCTACTTGGCTGTGACACACTGCTCTTAGCCTAGTCATTGTTTGTCCATTAACTGGTTGTAGTAGAAGTTGTTTAAGCACTGATTATCTTTACAAAAATGCTTGTAAGGGTGTATGAGTTATTGACAACATCAAGTTATTTTACTGAATTTTAATACAAAAAATGTTACAAAGTTATTAGAAAGTATTATCTCTTTGTAGGTGGAGTTTCCGAGATCTGAGAATAGCTCAAACGAGCCAACAGTATTATCGCATCTGGTTATTGACAAATCAAGTTAATTTATCAATTTCGTTCTTATATTAGATACAAAATACAGAAAGCATGTTTTTATTTTGATGAAAAAAGGGTTTTTTTCTAACAAGGATGTGTGTAAGTGCTTCGCCATTGGCCTCTAATAGAACTCTTGGTATATTATAAATATTAAGGATTATTTTACTGTTTTGAAGTATTTTTTTAAAGATCCAACCTCATTTTACCGTAGCATGGACTCCTGCAATACCAGAGGCATCACAAGCGCGTTGCCGACCCTTTAAAACTTATAAAACGCCCTTTTCAAGAACCCCATGCTACAATCCTTAGAAAAAACCTCAGCAAGAAGATCATTCCACAGCCTGAGTGAGTTATCTTGTATAATCCTTGTGTAACACTATTGTGTGGCATCAAAGTAAATAACTTTTGATTTGATTTATGGCAGTGATGAGTTGATGACTAACCGGGTTCAGTAGCGGGCTGCACAAACACGTCATCATCGTGCCCGTTGAGCGCTGCGTCATCGTGCAGCAACAGAGCGGCGGCGGGTCGCTGCGACAGCGTGAAGAAGTCGCCGGAGCCCGCGCCCATGGCTTCCAGGCCGTTGGCGCTCTCAAAGTACTCATCCAGGACTAGCTTTGCAGTCTGGAACGTTTGTAAAAAAGTCAACCTGGTGACAAAGCTTGTGGACTAGCTTTGCAGTTTGGAACGTTTGTAAACTAGTCAACCTGGTGACAAAGCTTTTGGACTAGCTTTGCAGTCTGGAACGTTTGTAAACTAGTCAACCTAGTGACAAAGCTTGTGGACTAGCTTGGCAGTCTGGAAAGTTTGTAAACTAGTCAACCTGGTGACAAAGCTTTTGGACTAGCTTTGCAGTCTGGAAAGTTTGTAAACTAGTCAACCTGGTGACAAAGCTTTTGGACTAGCTTTGCAGTCTGGAACGTTTGTAAACTAGTCAACCTAGTGACATAGCTTTTGGACCAAAAACATTTATTTATTCATTCTTATAACTGTTTGTTTTTATCACTACTAAAGATAGTGCTTATACATTTCCTGGAAGAACGATTTTGAGCCCTCTTCACCCACTTCTCATGAGTTTTAACAACGTCGTAGTTATATCGGGTGGGTGGCGGATAAGTGTCGTCTTCCGTTTCGTAGATAAAACATTATGAAAACTTCCTAATTTTGAATGTAATCTCACTCTCACCAAGAGATAGGTCTCCTGGTGAGATAGAGATTACAATGTTCGATAATTTACCTTGACAAGATCCAAGTTCGGGCCCGTGATCTTGATGGAATGTTGTCCAAAAGTCACAGTGTACTTATACTCGCCGAGCGCAGCGTCATTGGTCGAGAAGCTGTGTAGCAGCGCACGCGAGTTATGTGGTGATTTCTGAAAATGATAAAAAGTTTTGTTATCAATTCACGTACTCAAAAAGCTCAAACATTCTTTTGTAAAAAGTCCCGCCGCCGTCGAAAGTTTTCGGCAAAGATTTTGTTCGTAAAATCAACTGTTGCTGATTTCAAGCCATTTTATGACCATTAGGGATAGATTAGCAATATAATTTCTACTGACAGTAGTAAAACTTGCATAATGATATGGAAGAAACGGGTATTTATCGCGATTACCTTTATTATTCCCGTATTATTATTTATTTCTTTAACAGTCTCCCCGCGACCACGGCTGTTGTAACACGGTCGAATCGTCGGGAAATAATAAAGGTAATCGCGATAAATATATTTTCCATA
This sequence comes from Thera obeliscata, assembly GCA_947578465.1. Classification (NCBI taxonomy): domain Eukaryota; kingdom Metazoa; phylum Arthropoda; class Insecta; order Lepidoptera; family Geometridae; genus Thera; species Thera obeliscata. The sequence continues at coordinate 4,670,555 of OX387924.1, forward strand.
TAATTATGCCTAAAATCAAAATTGGATTTATTCAGTAAGATTGCAAGGATCACTTTGAAACTCTTCATAACGATCGTGTTAATTTAAAAAGTGCTAGTAATAACTTGATCTTCTAAAAGACCATTGATTATATTTAAGTAAAGGAAGTGTTTGGTGTCCCTACCTCTCTAAACACAGGCGTTTCATCCTCTCCAGTGGAGTCGAGAGAGCCGTGGGAGCCACCTAGGCCAGACTCCTCGCCCTCCAACCTCACTGGAGACGCATTGCGGCGGATCGTGTCACCGATCAGGTGCTTAGCGTGGCTGAAACATTATCACTACTCTTGAAACCGATGTGAAAGATACTAGATAGAATATCAAATTGTGAAAATTTTAAATATCCCAAAAGTCATATGGCTTAATAGGACCGTCCTATTGACATGGGGATGCTGGGAAGAAATAAGAAGTTGACAAAAACGTAAAATATTATTACGCTACGCAGAAAGACATTTAGGGTGTTATTAATAATCCTGGCGTAGCGTTGGACTAGTTAATCCGTGTTTTGTCACATTTGCTCGAGTTGACAATTGCATGTCAATGCAAGAGACAAAACACGGATTAACTATAACGGATTAACGTGTAATCCTAGCGTAGCGTTCTACGCTAGGATTATTAATAAGGCCTTTAGAGATGCTGATAAATCCAAGATTTGTATTAATTCAACTAAATTGGGTAAATGTTTGGATCACACCACAATACAGTGCAAAGTCAGGCGAGACAATAGACATTGTACAAGAATGTAAACTCACTTCACATTCTCCTCATTAGGTCCCGTGATCTGGACTAGACGCTCCTTTGCGCCAGGGCTCACTGAAAAACCATAGCCATATGATATCACCGCACCCTCTCAGTCCGCCGATATATTGCCTGATTTCACCCAACACCTAACTTTAGGAGACCATTATATTTTCCAAACAGTGAACAGTTTCTGGATCATTTCATACAAAATTATAAAACGAAGGGTTGGATAGGTAAATGGCCACCTAGATTTAGTTATTGATGGTAAAACCGGGGGTTAGTCTTGTTATCTTTTCCAAGCTCAAGCTGAATGCGATTAATAGGCCGTGAAAATGATGACGTTATCGTTTTAATTCGGTCACCATTACCAATTATATTTGGAACTCCATTTGGGTTAAACTTGATTCAGCCTAATGTTTCGGTGCTTGCTAACTGGATAGTCGTAGCAATTTATTCTAGCATTTGTATAGATATCCTGCTTACGAACTATTTGCGTCAGTGAAATAGCCATACAATTGCAGCTTAATTTTAATTTTTAATAACGTAAGTAATGAAATCCAAGTGCGCTCGCACTTGGATTTCATTACTTACGACTTGGAAAGTTGTTAAAAATGAAAGAGCATTATCACAAGAGGCTAGGTAGGTAAGAGATAAGAGATGGGAAGAGTCCACGCCATGAGTAAGCGACCCTTGAAACGCAACAGCTGCCTTTCCGTCGGTGAAATAAATAAATCGATATTGTTAGAGATAGAAGAGCATTCAAGGCATGTTATAGAGCCCACACCATGCGTCAGCGGCCCACAGCCCGCACGAGCGGTCATACCTCGCTGAAACGATATTATCGTATCAGATAGCTCCTCGATCATGTGCACCCGTCTGCCCTTGATACCCATCACTGTAACACCACATAACAACTTCAGTTTCGCCGCTTGATGGCGCCACTGTGCTCATAAAGGCCTTTTCACACAAGAAATTTAGCGTTCAGCAGAACCCAGAGTAGGGCATTATAAACGTTCCAAAAAGTCGGATGGACTTGATAATGATGATTTTAAATAAGATTATGATGATAGCCTTCAGCTGGCGCGATATACTAATAAGAAAACTAGCCTTGGTTGATTTCTAAACAGATGCTGTGTGAAAAGGCCAACTAAACCCACAGAAACATAAATAAACAGATATCTAACTTTATCTAATTATCGTCATGCAGAGTACATAATTCATTACACAAATACATCTGACTAACATCTACTCAGGACAGATAAGCGTATAACATTGAATTCAGTCATGCATTGTTTTCACCTCATATTGAAGATGTTACATACCTTGGCTGTCTAGACTTTTAAAATAATCATGCATAGTAAATAAAATTTCGTACTCTTAAATTCTTCCTATAATAATTATCTTACCTGGATCAATTAAAAGAGACCCCAACATAAATAAGATGCTTTAGCCCATTTACGTAAATAATACGCAAAAATCGTGACTTAAGCATTGTTTTTTGTAAATTCCTGAACTGATTAATATTTCCTTGCGGTATATTTCATTTTGAGTGTGGTATGGACCTGTGTTCAAAATATCGCACACTAAATTTTTTCAAATGCTTGAAAATTCGTGCCTAAATTGTGATTGGCGCAGGCCGGTGGCATCAACTTTAAATGAAGAATTAAAAACATGTTGTCGCACGTTCAAACGTTACATTTTTTTTAATACATCTAGTTGATGAAACAAGCTTATGGCCCACCTGATGTTAAGTGGTAACCATCGCCTATAAAAAAGCATTGCCTCGTAGGTCACGCACGTCAGGAACGCCTTACGATGCCCTACGATGCACTGCCCTGCGTCCATCAACTTGAGGCATACAGATGTTCAGCCTCACGTGCCAGTAATTACAAAACCGCGATCTTTAAGGTGCTCCATTGGCGGTTTATACCTTTGGCTCACAGGTTTGTCGGTTTTAGCTCGCCAATGTAAGACTTAAGATAAGGATTAGCCTAGATAGCACACATACCTTTTCCAGAATCAGCGTTTCGTATAACCACCTCGTCCTTGGAGTAGTTCTTGCCGGGTATCTTGGTGGGCTTGGGGAACTTGCCCGAGGGCTTGATGAGTTCGCCGGGGCCGAGCATAGTGGGCGGCTCGGCGGGCGCAGCCAGCGTGGGAGACACCGAACCGCCCGTGCCCGACCCTTCCATCGTCGGCACCAGCAGAGGCTGGGGATGAACAAATGCACTAGTTGTACCCAAAGTCGGGACTTTTGCTACCACATTTCGTCTACCAAATGTTGTTTCCATGATTCAAGATTCAAGATTCAATAAGCGTTTATTCAATACGATACAAGAATCACTTTGAAACGTCTTAAAGCTAGGTGAGTCTAGGTGCCAGTTCCACGCGACCAAGCGTAGAAGAACAGGCAACAAACTACGTCTCGGTTCCTACCGTTTTTTTATATGATCCTTTTACAAATCAAAAATAGTCTAAAATAATAGCAGTGAAGTTCCAGTGTGGTGCCACTTCACTTAGTCAGACGTATGCAATGTAATTATACAAAAGCAAAAGTTTCAAAGACAGCACACGCTACGCTTCAAAGTTATAATAAAGTATCTACACAGATATAAAAATAAGATATTAAATAGTAGGTACAGACATTGCAAATTGACATGCTAGCTTCCTATGGGTAGAGTGACCGGGACATCGGGCCACGCAGTTTTATCATTCATATAGCTATCTAGAGTATAGTACGCTTTCTTTATCAAATTACTCTTAATATAGGCTTTAAACATGTGAGCACGGTGTTCCTTTCTTTTGTATGGGAAATAGATGAGACAACAACTTTAACTACGCAACGTATTTTTGCTGTCTCATCTTTTCTCCATACACTAGAGGAAGACAAACAGGCGAAACGAAAACAACATTTCGTAGAAGTATGGGACTTCCCCTTCTGATACGAATTACGTAAAGTATATTATATTCTCCCCCATTCAATATGACCGCATGTCTCCAGATTGTATACAATCACTCCGAGAGCCCGAGAAGTTGGTCGGCACTATAACTTCCATTCTGGGCATTCTAAATAATATACTTGGATGGAATATTTTCTAGTAGGGTTATTCATTCTCAAATTTTAACCAGAAAAAAACGCGCCCACCACTAAACTCTCAAGAGTGCTATTAGGTACTAAAAGGTATAGCACTTAAGGGTTAAGTGGCCACGATTTTTTCCCGTTCTTCGATATTTTAGGGAGATAAAGTTGACGGCAAAACCTGCAGTTAAATAATTCTCCTTCACGGGTAGCTCTAAGTAATATCAAGGAATGTGTATGTCGGGCGACGACCCATCAACGATCTTAGAAAAAAAAACACATTTTAATCAAAGCATTCCTTTGCACGAACTCACCCCTTTACTTTTTTTAGTCGAGGGTTAAAGAAGGCAATTAACCACGCCTAGGTAGGTAAATTACTTCAGTTGAACCTTCATAACGTGATAAGTAGCCCATATGAATTTTAATGAATTTACATCACTATTCTGTGCAAAAACCGTTCCCCGCCTTTTAGACAGGCATGATTGATTGTGTGTTTATAAGTTTAGTTTTATATACAAAACTCCACAATCACATCCATAGATCCGAACCCTTGCCAAGGGCTCTGCAGGAATCAAACTCTTTAACTCAAACCTAATGGTTTGAGTTAAATGCAATGCAATAGACAATATGTTATGATAGGTAATCCCAATAAGAAAAAAAGCTGGTTTATGGTAATTGGCAACTAAACACTTAGGATCACATACTTTACATACACAGGCATAAACAAAAGTAAACCAAAGCCTCTAAATACACAGAAGCCAGTAAGTAATTTTTTCTGTACATACTAGTCTTTGGTATTTTTCTTGCTTGTTTGATAACTAGGTCAGCATTGTAATTATGTTTGTCTGGCGTCTGATTCACATTATTTTTAGCTAAAGTGCTCTAAAAATCTTTTAAATAGTTACCATTGTCTAGCTTTCTTGGTAGCATGCCTGATAAATTACTAAACCCAGAACACATCTGATTATGGCTAAGAAGCTGATCGCAGATAAAAAGGAAAAAAAAAATCCACAAGGTAAATTATATTTTTACCTAAATTCATTAGGTTGTTTGATGGTTACCAACAAATTGAGCACTACTCAGTGTATCAAATCTTTGTTTATGTAGTAAAACATCCAAACATCACAGCAAATAAGATAATAAATATAGTGTGTGTATAATGTTTACCTCAGCATGTGTACCACGGTGCCTATAGTATTGACTCATGTAGTTGGAACCCTGCCACAATTTAGCACGCAACTCAATGAGCTCCAGCAGATGCAATCTTGTTTTTTTGTCCAGTCGCTCATCCTGAGAACCATTTCGGAACACCACAAAGTATCTGAAATATTTTATTTACATAAATTTACAGCTATACCAATTTTTTAAAGTAATTGTTATTTTAGTCTTTGTGGGAGGCCTTTGCCCAGCAGCAAGACAGGCATAAGCTGTGGGTGCAAAGTTATTAACTAATTAAGTTCAAATACCGATCGAGGAAGTCCTTATAAAGTTCTTCGAGCTGAGCGCCATAAAGCTTTAAGTTAGAATACATGGTTGACACATTGCTTTGCAACACACGGTCATAGTTGCCCTGCATCATTTGGTATGCAACTGCTTCTGTCAGAACAATGAGGTCATCAACTGGAAAACAAAAAAATACATTTTTACAATCCGTTTTGTTTAAGTCAACAAGTTCCAATTATAGTGTGTGAACAAAAGCTTTGGAATTTGTTCAAAACAATACAATATATAGTATTTTTGAAATCTAAGAAGATTCTTACCAGAGTTTATCTTGACATCCAGCATAGAGTTGCGGTTGTGTGCAGAGCTAGTTGTAGATTTCAGAGGCCTGGGAACCTCCAGTTTCTTTACGGTGCGTGTCATTTTCGTTAGGGTCGACATGGTGCTGTACAAAGATATCACATCAACACCTAAATATTTACGATTTCGGTAGTTTGAAATCGCCGCCGCGCCGGGCGTTGTGAATATGATTGTCACATTTTTGTTGGAGGATATGAGTAACCTTGCTATAAATTATTCAAACGAAACCACCAAATACAAAGGAACTATCAGGAAACTCACTCATCCATGGCGGCTGCAACTCGAAGCGCACTTGAACCACTATTAAAGCAAATCGCGAAAAGTGAAAGTGATGACAATGAATAATCCTAGCGAATAAATTCGGAACAAATCCAATAGCTAAGTGTTCATTACTTTTTGTATTGGATTTTTAGTTCAATAAAAATGGATCTGCTGAAAAAATTTTGACTTTGTGGAAGATAAAATATTTTGCTCCATGAAAAACATGTAGACAAAACAAATGAAAACCATGGAACAGTATGAAAAAAGGAAATAAACAAGAAAACTCACCTGGCTACGCCATTAATTCGCAATAAAAATAAATTCACTAGTGATGTCTAGTTAGATCGAAAATAGTTTGACAGAAATATTGAAAATGGATACTCATTTTTAAAATATCTGTAATAAAAAATAATAATTGCGGGGAAATCAGTACATACATAGTCAGTGCTATTTTTAAATGAAATAGCTGCATATCTTTTAAAATTGTAGATATCTTCCACATAAACTAAACAGTCAAAAAACCGAAAGGTTCCGAAAGGTAGTATGTGATGTGATGTGGGTACAAGTCGGTACAACACTATCTAGTCATACACACACAATTTTGTTGTCAAGTCAAGCCTAATGTCTATAATTCACTTCATTTCTTCTTTTTTGGCTACAGTCCGGCAAGTATAACTTGGCGGGTCTGAAGTGAGCTGTTCGATCGTTAATGGCCAATGACAGATGGAAGATTGGCCAAACGGCTAGCTTCAGACCCGCCAAGTTATACTTGCCGGACTGTACTGCGAGTCTTTAATTCCATTCATGTCATGCATGTAAATCACTGTCAAGTGTCAGTCATGTCAGATGTCATACCTATCAAATTAACATTATCAGTTTGCGTTACGGTGTGGTGAGCGTGGTTGTGTTCTCGTTTTCGACAAAAATAATACACACGATGTAAGATGATCGAAAGTTCGAATAAAATAATTCCAAAAGCTAACTTGAACTGCACATGTGAAGATAGTGTCGATCGTAATGAAATGACTCCTTGATCTGAGCTGCATGAAAAGGCAAGCTAAACATTAGTATTTATTTGTAGGTACCTACCTGCTGTAAAAGCAGTTGTTTTTGGGTCATGATGAGCAAGAAAGTAACACATTAACTCAATAGATTGATAAAGCAAGCTTATCTTAATAGAACGTGAATGTTTAATATTTACCTATGTGTGGGGCTGTGGGTAGAATCTTTTTCAAATAAATACCTACCTATCATGCCGGGCGGCGGCTTGCGGCTTGCATTGTATATAGATACCTCCTTAGAATCCACTGTAGTTTTCGTGCTACCTGATAGTACTGTTGTGTAAACAATCAAAAGGTTACAGGCTAAATATAATATATTTTGAATAACAGAGGTTCCTACCTACCTACCTACCTTCAAGCTCTGGTTATGGCCTAAAAGCCCCAAGCCAAGATGATGATACTGTATGTCAAAATTATGTACAGATGATATTTATTAAATAAAATCACGGAAATTTAAATAGGTACTATGCTTATATTGAGGCTAGAACGACTAAATGAGTAAAGATTGAGTGTCTACATTTTTTATTTATTTTCAGATAACATCATGCACAAGTATTTCTTTTCTGTGGTCCTGGTCAGGATAGTCCTGCCAGCAGGGCTTCTACTAAGTAAGTACCTAGTCATCATCATCATCATCAGCAGCCTGAGAAGTCCACTGCTGGACATAGGCCTCCCCTACACATTTCCAGGAAGAACTATTCTGAGCCCTTTCCAGCCATCGACTTCCCACGATCTTAACAATGTCGTCGGTCCATCTGGTGGGTGGGCGCCCTACGCTTCGTCTTCCGGTTCGTGGTCGCCATTCGAGAACCTTTATTCCCCAACGGTTTTCGGTTCTTCGAGCTATATGGCCTTCCCATTGCCACTTCAACTTACTAACTCTATGAGCTATGTCGGTGACCTTGGTTCTTCTATGGATATCCTCATTCATTTATTTATTTTATTTATTTAATCTTAGACTCACAGTTACAATATTGTTTATCTTAAGCTATTCGATGTATTTTATACATTAACCAATTCGAATCTACATTATGTAAGCAGTAAAGTAAGTAGGTAGGTACAAAAACAGTAATAATATTATCTTTCTAAAGTTATGTTCGGCGAACTAATTGAAATAGGTAGCATATCAGGTTATCTAACTAGCATGCTAAATTTGGTAGGTAGTATATGAAGTATTTAGTTTAGAAACTTACATTTAAAATCAAAAGCTGAAAAATAAGAATTAAAAACACAGATGAATCGCTAAGCAAGTGTGAGAATGTGTGTAAAAAGTGAAATTGAGTGAATGTGTAGTGTAGTGTGTGTGTCGTGGTGTGCATTGTTGATAATAATTTTAATAATGTTGTGCTATAATATACATGTAGTGTGAGTAGACAAACGCCCAACTTCATCCTGTCAGAAGGGGCAGGCGCAAGCGCAACTAGCGTAAACAAGAAACTGGTTTCTGCATAGTTTTTGTAGGGTCAGTTTACATGGTTATTCCTGATTCTATCACGTAGTGAAACTCCCAGCATACCAAGTACCTAGATAGTAGCTAAATGAAATATAATGTATTTATTGGCTTGCTAAATCACTACCTAGGCATCATCATCTACAGCTGGGCTTAACTCACTGCTGGGCATAGGCTTCTCTTTGCTCTTTCTTACCATTGAGAGCACTGGTGGTCTAGTGGTAGCGGCCCCGCCTTCTGATCCGAAGGTCGTGGGTTCAAATCAAGTCATGTACCAATGAGTTTTTCTGTCGAAAAATATGCGCACTATGCCAGTACTCTCAAAACGGTGAAGGAAAACATCGTGAGGAAACTGGCGTGTCGTAGAACCTAAAAAAAGTTCGAGCAACACGTGTCAAGGGTCACGCAAAAAGGGCCCGCCAGCGGCCTACTTGCGGAAAAATCAGCCCGAATGTTTGCTCTTACCATTCCTCATAATCTTGGGCTACCCTCATCCGTCTGTAGGTTAGCCCACGAGTAGCGGTACTAAGGCTTTTCTTTTTCTTTCCCCTTGGTGCTTATGTTTTTTTCTTCATGTTTTATTAATAACTAGCGGCCTGTCCCGGCTTGCACGGTCGTCATTTTTTTTAAACAAATAAATATAGCCTATATTACTTAGGGTGAATGTAGCTTTCCAACGGTGAAAGAATTTTTATAAACCGGCAAAGTTGTTTTTGAGTTTATTCGTTAAACATACACACCAAAATACAAAAATACAAATCTTTCCTCTTTGTAGTATAGATTTGTTTTAACTAACTCAAAATGTTGGTTAGATGTTTATTACCTGCACAGTCAACATGCAATGAAAATCAATAACAACTAACTAAATTACCAACTTATTGTTATTAAAAAAAACTATTGAGTGTTGTTTTTTTACTTAAAGCTTGTTTTATATTACTTTATATTGGAATATATTCGATCTTGTCAATGTATCTGCGCCCAAATATCATTGTATTATATCTTCTTCATTGACATTTTTATTCTAATATTTTTTTTTTGGTAATCTATGGTGTTTTCGATTATAAATAATGGTAGAAAACGCCATAATAATTCTAATGTAAATATCTGATTTAATAGGTATGGTTATCAAACTATATAGTTTGTCATGATAAATTGTCAAGGAATATTTTAAATTTACTTCTTCATCATTTCAATGTATACGCACATCTCAAAGTAAAGCTAATGCTCATTTTACTGACGCCGTATGGTCTATGTTGGACCTAAGAATGTGTTTGTCAGATCAGAATCTTGTATGACTACCATGAGGATGTGTACCTATACTTACATTTTTTTTATCAACTAGGTATACCTACTCCACGAAAAACTTTCTATAGCACCTAAATAAGAGTTCATGCAAAAGGTAAGCATTATGCAGTTCACCTTTGTAAATAAATTTATTTTTTTGGGCTGAACAAGATCAATGAACGCATGTCACTGACTGACACTATGAATTATTATCTAAGGAAAAGATAACCAGACGAAACTCTTAGTTCCAACCAGTCACCTACTCAAAGACACGACGCTATACATGATGACGCAACGCCGGAACCGGCCGGTATCGTTACTTCGCGTGCGAATCACGCCGCGCCTTCCTAATAACATGTCTGTAAGCTCATCACCACTGCATTAATATGTAGCATACGCCGAAATAAATCTGACGTCATGCGTACCGACTACTTATACAATTTTAAATAGCTCATGGACAAACGGGATGGACAGGACATTACAGAATTGCCTAGTCTTTTGAGAGCGTACATAAGCATATACATATATATTGGGCGTACAGCGTACAAACTACAGCACACTGTCAAAAAAGCGTACGATCAACTCGCGATAGAGGTACAGTCCTCCGAACCACAGAGGCCTTTAAGACTGGTTGCAGAAAAAATGTATCGTTCTCTCCAGATTTATATTAAATGGCATCTGACGTTCAATTATGCTAAGTTTCTCGCGGTAAAATATAATGCATTAAAAACGCTTTTCCTGCTGAATTATCCTTAATAATGTTTAAATCCCTGGATTTAAACATTATTAAGGATAATTCAGCAGGAACGACGATGCCTGCATCGTCGCATTGCGGGAAGGAGTAATGTAACAGGGTAGGATACACCACTCACTGGGCGCGCCCGTTCTGGGTGCGTCCTCACGATTCGTACTCTGAGTCTGTGACCCCTTGACCGACTTGCCGTGGCCTTGCCAGAACCCTTTAATTGCCAATCTGAAAATTTACATGTTACATTAAAATAGGGACATGCAATCGGCGAACTGATTTAAAAATTACGCGGAGGGCCTAGTGCGCAAATAGATTCCTCTCATGAGTTACATTCCGCCGTGGAACATAGAGGTGTACTTGTTAAAATATATGAAGTTGGTTGTTGTACCGTAGAGGCTGCCCTTGTCCGTGTTTTGAAGCGCTAAGTTTTTGTGCCATGACTATGGTGTGAAATCATCATGCTTAGTCTGAACGAGCAACTCTGTGAAACAATCACGGTCTTATCGCACCTAAACTGGACTACGAGTAAAATATCTATGACCTGTACACTAACTGCGTTAATCGGTTTCCCAAATGATTGGATCTGTGACTATCTCGTAAAGCTGCCATTACGGCATGCGGTCCATCTCGATGGTACTTATTCCTGAAACAAGATTTGCAAAATGTAAAGGTGTATGGTAATAGGTAAATGTGTCGGAAGTGAGTGCGTGTCACAATCATAAAGGAAGCACGTCCTGACCCTAATTCCCACACAGCCCATAAATCCATCTATTTGGAACATTACTGCCCGCCCCCTTTGTTTACCTATCTTTCCTATCAGACAAACTATTGGCAAACTACTTATTTGAATAATCATAGTTCACTTTCTTTGATCCTAGATTAAGTTTCGTCACGGTAATTCGATAGTTCTTCCCAACGACTCATTTTTGAACCGGACTATCAGGTTTGATTTATTTTGCCGTGGACTCCATTTCAACTTTAATTTTCATGACATTTTAAGTTAAATTGCCTTAAATTCTTGTGTAATCATGATTGAGTGGAAAGGTCAAACCAATTTTATTTAGCAAAAGTATCGGAAAGAACTTGTTGCACAAATGCGTTTTATTCTACATTCGATTTGTACCAGGTTAAACTTTGCACGCTATATTAGTCTTAGGTAAGCTTGATATCATATTTTTAGTTTGTAGATTGTTAAAATCATGCCAATTGAGCGCAAGTACCATAGCCGATAATGGTCCGATTACGTTTAAACTGTTCTATACCTATCGTTTCCTATGCTGTCACGACGAACGACGGCCACTGTTTGAACAGCTAATGGACCCAAAGGCGCGCCTATTTTTGACAATATTAATTAACAAAGTTCCGAACCTTTAATATCTAGAAGGCTTCCGAAAGCCGTCTCATCTATTTTGTAGTTGGCTGCGCGTTTAAAACTATTGGCATTTTTACTCAGTGTGTCTGACCTCTTTTTAACCGACTTCCAATCAAAAAGGAGGAGGTTCTCAATTCGGTTGTATGTTTTTTTTTTTTTTTATTTTTTTTTTAATGTTTGTTACCGCATAACTTCGTCATTTGTGAGCCGATTTGAAAAATTATTTTTTTATCTGAAAGGTACTGCTTCCAGATTGGTCCCATTTTAATTTTATTAAAATCGGTGTTGCCATTTTTTTTTAAATAATTTTTTTAATGTTTGTGACTGCATGCCTCCGTCATTTATGAACCGATTTAGAAAATTATTTTTTTATTTGGAAGGTTATTCTTACGTCCAGATTGTCCCAAACAAATTTGATTAAAATCGGTGATAAAATAATACGCGAGACTTTTATTTAGATACTTGAAAGAGTTTATTATTTAGAATATAAAAATACAACGTAATGGCACAATGCAATGACCTTAGTAGAGGAGATACGTTAAGGGCGAGAGCGAGACAGCACTATATTGCGTCCTCACTTCCAACATCCTCCTCTGGACGCAAACCCATAGCCCGCATGAAATTTTCGTGCTTTGGTCGGTGCAGGCCTTTCGTCAAAGCATCAGCCACCATTTCCTCGGTGCTTTTGTAGCAGACTGAAACTTGTTTGCTGGCGACCTTCTCCCTCACAAAATGGTAGCGGACATCAATATGTTTGCTGCGTGCATGGTAGATATCATTACCTGAAATACTAATAGCACTTTGATTATCACAGTACATTGTAATCGGAGTACCTGATAAGTATGGCCAAAAATCTTGTTCTAATTGTTTAAGCCATACAGCTTCTTGTATCGCTGTTGACAGAGACATATATTCTGCCTCAGTGCTGGACAAAGCTATGGTTGATTGTCGCTTTGAGCACCAGCTTATCGCAGCGCCCTGAAAAACAAACATGTATCCAGTGCAGGATCTTCGGTCTTCTGAATCATTAGCCCAGTCGGCGTCGCAATAACCAACTATATTGCAGCTATTTTTCTTGAAGGTAAGCTTATTTGAAATGGTTCCTTTTAGGTATCGTAATATTCGTTTCAAAGCCACCCAATGTTGAGCAGTCGGTTTATTGTTATGTCTACTTAGTGTATTTACCGCATAGGCAATGTCGGGTCGAGTGCCTTGCGATAAATACAACAGGCAGCCAATGACTTCTTGATATGGAATGTTCTTCATAACTTCTTCATCACTCTCAGCCTTCTTCAACTGCAAGTTGGGCTCACATGGTGTGTAGACGGGCTTGCAATCATTCATGTTGAAACGTTTAAGTATTTTCTCTATGTAGAGTGATTGATCAAGAGTGATTTCAGTCATATCCACATTTTGAATTATTCTATAGCCAATGCAACATCTTGCTTTACCTAGATCCTTCATTTGAAATTTTTCATTTAACCTTTTCTTCATCATGGCAACTGTGTCTTCATTATTAAATAAATATAATAAATCATCAACATACACAGTAATAAATAGTATATCATTCTCATCAACTATTCTGTAGTATATGCATGGATCTACTTTACATCGTGACATACCAATTTCTAGCAATGCTGCATTTAATTTTTTGTTCCACTGTCTGCTTGCCTGTTTTAGGCCATACACAGATTTATTTAAGCGACAGACCTGTGGACCATTTACAAAATGGGGAGGCTGTGACACATATATTTCTTCTTCAATATCGCCTTGTAAAAATGCAGTTACAGCATCCATTTGGTGGATATTTAAACTATATTTTACAGCTAAGCCAATGACATATCTCATTGAAGAATATCGTATGACTGGAGCATAGATTTCATGGTAGTCTATTCCTTTTTTTTGTTGAAAACCTTTTACAACCAGTCTTGCTTTATATCTTGTTATGATGCCATTTTCATCTTCCTTTGTTTTGAAAACCCATTTGCATGCTAATGCTCTTTTCCCCTTTGGTAGATCCACAAGTGTCCAGGTGTTATTACTTAGTAATGATTGATATTCTTCATTCATGGCCTCTACCCATCTCTCTGCATTTTCGCTGTGTAGAGCTTCAGAAAGGCTTTGTGGGTCACTATCCAAAATACTCATAGTAGATTCTGCATTGCATACCAGACTGGCAGGGGAAACTGTACCTTCATCACAATTATCATCAGTTCGTAAGTTATCTACCTCAAAAATTTCATTTCTTCGATTTGATCGAGGTCTTACATTCTGTTGAGTTTCAATAATTGTACTAGGTGAGTATGTTGAGTCTGCTGGATCAGTGTAATATTGAGATGACACACTTGAATTTCTTTGGACTGTTGAGTCTGAGTCATCGCTCAAAACTTCAATGACTGTCTCATCAACAGGGTTATTCTCACATACTTCAGATTTTCCTTGAGACAGGGGTAAACTAATCATTTTTGATGATGATGGCAAGTATCTTTCTTCAGTATAATTTCTATTAATTTCTCTTGATTTATTTTCTTCACTGATAATTTTTTCCTTTTTTTCAGGTAGTGTTTCACTGGCATTTTTGTCGATTTTATTTCTTTGTACGGTGCCTTCAAGGAATACAACTTCTCTGCTTGTGGTAGCCTTTTTACTTATTGGGTCTATAAATCGGTAGCCCTTTATACCTTCACTATATCCTACGAATATCATCTCACGTGATTTAGAATCTAGCTTTCGCCGATGATCTTTGGGTATCAGCACCATCGCCTTGCATCCAAAAATTTTCATATGGCTTAAATTAGGTTTCCTTTTTGACCATACCTCTTCAGGAGTGATGCCAGAGAGAGCTCTTGTTGGTGAACGGTTGATTATATGTGCCGCTGTGACAACAGCTTCGCCCCAGTACTCCTTCTGTAATTGAGCATTCAACATCATACATTTAGACCGTTCAATAAGTGTTCTGTTCATCCTCTCACTTAAACCATTTTGCTCAGGCGTGTATGGATTACTAGATTGGTGCAATATCCCAAAATTCTTCAAGCATTTATTAAAATTATTATTTTTATATTCGGTGCCATTGTCGCTCCTGAGTTTTTTTTATTCTTCTATCTAACTCATTTTCTACTCTGTTTTTGAATTCCAAAAACTTTGAAAACACCTCATCTTTACTTTTAATCGGATAGACAAATACTTTTCGTGAAAAATCATCAATGAAAGTGACAAAGTACCTGGCACCTCCAAGTGTTGTTGTTTGCATCGGTCCACATACATCGGAGTGGATAAGCTCTAGCAACTCAGTTGCCCGGGAGCCTTCACTTGGAAATGACTGTCTTGTCTGCTTTCCTTCTATACAACATATACAAGTTATGTTTTCTTTAGACGGGGACAATTTTACACCCGTTGTACAATATGGAATTTTATTCACATCAGTAAAGTTTAAATGACCCATTCGCTGGTGCCACAGATAGATGTCTGATTCTGTAATGGCTGGCATGGCATGGACTCCATCATTGGTAATGTTCAGTATATACATATCATTGATTACATGTGCACTCGCTACATGATTTCCTGTTTTGTTCCATATTTTGCAACCATCAACATTGAATTCAACTTTGCAACCACTTTTTATCATCTTGCTCACTGATATTAGATTAGTTGACAGTTCAGGTACATATAAAACGTTTCTAACCTGTATCTTATTGCTTTGTCCTTGTGCATCTGGTACTCTGATGGTAACATTACCACAACTTTCCACACGGAGCACTTTGTTGTCAGCAATCCTTATGTTGGTTACAGGTGGTGCTGCTTCATCTTCCAACCAATCTCTGTGCATTGTCATGTGCATCGATGCACCAGAGTCGATGAACCAGTTCAGTGAGCCGTTGACTGTGGTTGCTGAAAAAGCCGCAATGAAACCATTATCTTTTGTCTCTGTCTTATCATTATTATTGTTATTATGCCAACAATTTTTACTAATGTGCCCAAATTTATTACAGGTAAAACATCTAGGCCCTTTTGGTCTTAGTGATTGATGTTGATTATTTGATTTTGACTGATTTCTAAAGTTTGAGTAAAATGCACTTGTTTCTGTCGTTTTTACTTCTTGTAATAACTTTGTTTTGATGGAATCTGCACAGATTTTAACTCCAGAACTCTCCATTGCCATAATCATAGGCTTGTAATTATCCGGCAAGCCTGCCAACATCAATGTTCCTAGCCACTCATCATCTACTTTGAAGTTTATACTCCTCAAACGGTGTGCCGAGGACATTATTTTGTTAACATAATCCTCTATACTTCCACTACTTTCTAATGTTGTATTTATCAAATCTTTCAGTAGGCCAACTTTACGGGTTAACCCTGAATCTTCAAAAGCCCGAGACAGATTGTCCCACACCTCCTTAGCTGTTTTAGCCTCTTGTACGTGGACATAAATTATCGGATCGATTAGTAAAATCAATTTGGACTTAGCTTTGATGTCTTTTTTCGTGTCGGTGCCTCCGTCAACGACACATTCCCACAGTTCTTCAAGTTCCAAAAATGCTTTCACTGCAAATCTCCATGTCGCATAATTGTCTCTTCCAGTAAGCTTTTCAATGTTCATAATGCCAATAGGGTTCGTAGACATTTTGCTAGAATAGGCTGAAAAAAAAGACCAACTCGGATGCCGGCCGGTGGAGCGCGTTACGATTTTTGAGGTTAATCACTAGAACTTTTTTGATACGAGAGGAAAACTGCTAATTTCTATTTCCAAGCATGAGACGGCCCATAACCTGATAAAATAATACGCGAGACTTTTATTTAGATACTTGAAAGAGTTTATTATTTAGAATATAAAAATACAACGTAATGGCACAATGCAATGACCTTAGTAGAGGAGATACGTTAAGGGCGAGAGCGAGACAGCACTATATTGCGTCCTCACTTCCAACAATCGGTTTAGCCGTTTGACAATGAAGTCGGTTTCTCAAGTTTTTTAAACTTAAATTATATTAATTCGATAAAATTGTCTCGCCTGCTGTGAACTGTGTACGTTTGATGAGTTTGATTAATCAAATAATAATTGGCTGAGATCAAGGCTTTGCTATCTCTCTGGGTTGATTGAGTACTTGCTTACTGTTTACTTAATTGGGATTTGAACCAAGAGGAGAAAATAAAAAATTTAGAACATCATAAATAAAGTGGACTAACTTTTTTAATTATAAAAAATTGCGTGCTAGATATTTAGTTTGTGCTATTTATGTAGTCACTCGCAAAATGAAAATAATATAATAGAACAAAATATAATAGTATTTTAACTACTATATTATTTACAATCCAGACATCATTCACTATAGGTTACCTACCTTTATAAACTGTATACTGATAAATAAATATAGTGGACAATCCACACAACACTATCTAGCCCCAAATTAAGCAGAGCTTGTATGTACAGATAGATGGTATAATATGTACTTATTATAAGCATTTCTTTTGTAAATTAAAAACTACTTAGAAACTTAGAATATAATAAATAAATAAATAAAAGGATCGAACCCACGACCTACGCAGAAGGCAGCTTACTGCCAACCAAGCTGAAAAGCCATTCGGTCGTCCATACTCCCGACTCCTCTAAAATCAACATGATACATGTTCTATTACGTTGAATAACCTTACTAATTAGCTTAATTATTACCTACATATAATTATAATGACCCTGTGTAACATTATAATTTAGAGTCCATGCATTAAGATATTTATCTATAACCCTGTAAGCACTTAGCGGTATTAAAATAAAATCTAACCAAGTATACCTAATACTATTTTGCGAAATAGGACTAATCGCAGTAGTTATGGGCGGGGTCCTTTTATTTTAATTAATTAAAAGCTCTCCGGTCCGATTTCATCGTAAATCTAGTTTAATCAAATTAACATGCAGATAAGGTTAATTAATAAAGGACGTGGGCATGTAAATAGTGTAAGGATGTCAACTTGTCATGTCATTTTAGACAACAGTTAAACGTAGCTTAAAATTAATCAGGTAGGTAATAATCAAACCCTCTCCTCATCAATATAAGGCATCGATTAGACTCGAAAATAAAATCATAGGGCGTAGTGTAAATTGAGTAAATATTATACATTTCACGCAAAATTTCACACAATATTTTGAATGCTGCTGAACGTTAAAGAGTTCCTTTATCTGGAGCCAATCCTGGATGTGATGTGCATTCAGGCCATGCTTACCATGATAATGCATTATCATCGGAATTGAACCACCAATGTAAAAATTAAACATAAAAATAAAGGGCTAATTCAGTTTGCAAGATTTGGTTGGGCCAAATCTTGCAATAAACAAATAACTTCAACAAAGAGAACAAACTAAATTAAACCGTTTAAATAACTACTAGTTACGATATTGGTATTGTTTACTAGTCATTACTTTGTAGTTTTTGATGCAATTTTAAACTACCGATGTTGTCATCGAGTCGGTCCGGGGTTATCGTTATATCTGACACTCACTAAATGGTAATCGCGAATGCTTTGCTTCATGACTGCATTACAGCCCATATTTATCTTTATCGTGGCATTTATCTAAATTCCATCCAACCAATTATTACACGCATGGTGTCCAGGTTTTTCTCATTCCTCTAAGTCTAAACCTTTGTTTTCATGTACATATGTAGCGGGACTATTCCATGTTATATTGGCTGGTGCATGATTTTATTTGTCAATATAATGTGGCACATGGCTTGGTGGTTTACAATTCGTCTAACGTATTCGACAGCCGGCATAGCAATGCCTTATCGGCAGTGTGATTCACAAGGTCACTCTTCGGTTCAACTGGTTAGCAAAACGACTACATTAACTATGATCTCATCATCACACGATTCCATTTATTCTTTTAAATAGTAATCATTAGTTACATATAAGTTTTAAAGTTGTTTCAGTTTACAAAGCTAGGTTCCTTTGTGTATTAATGTTTCTATTAAAATTGTGTATGTGAAAATTATTGACAATTACACTTTCCCTAATAGTCTAAGATCCCTAGAAGAAGGACCTTCACCGAGCTGGTTATTTAATGAAACGTATTTTATATATAATTAAACATGCCAATAAATATATTCTATATGGGTTGTATCAAATTTCAGTCCAGGATAATTATGTTTTTTTTTTTTTTTTTTTTTTTTTTCTAACCTATATCGTCCCACTGCTGGGCAAAGGTCAATTAATTATGATTAATTAATAATTAAAAAAAAAAAAATTTAACTTTCCACTGGTTTGTTTATTAAACAAATTTTATAGCAATCGAAAGTATAGACCCCAGTATTTTTATTCAATAAACATACCGGTGCAAAATGCTAGTATCGATTTTCCTGTTTATACCTGGCTACCCGAGAGTTGTGACCGGAAAAAAATAGGCAACCTAACGTTTGCATATTCTATGGGGTCTATACTTTCGATTGGTATAGAATTTGTCTAATAAACAAACCGGTGGAAAGTTAAAAAAACATTATTTTTTTTTAATTATTAATTAATCATATCCTGGACTGAAATTTGATAGGCAACCCATATAGAATATATTTATTGGCATGTTTAATTAAATATAAAATACGTTTCATTAAATAACCAGCTCGGTGAAGGTCCTTCTTCTAGGGATCCTATACTATAAACTTCAAAAAAATAATTTAAGTTTAAAAAACTTGAGAAACCGACTTCATTGTCAAACGGCTAAACCGATTTTAATCAAATTTGATTGGGACAATCTGGACGTAAGAATAACCTTCCAAATAAAAAAATAATTTTCTAAATCGGTTCATAAATGACGGAGGCATGCAGTTACAAACATTAAAAAAATTATTAAAAAAAAAATGGCAACACCGATTTTAATAAAATTAAAATGGGACCAATCTGGAAGCAGTACCTTTCAGATAAAAAAATAATTTTTCAAATCGGCTCACAAATGACGAAGTTATGCGGTAACAAACATTAAAAAAAAAAATAAAAAAAAAAATAAAAAAAAAAAAAAAAACATACAACCGAATTGAGAACCTCCTCCTTTTTGATTGGAAGTCGGTTAAAAATACAGAGGTATTTTATTAATTCTTTGAAATAATCTAAACTATTTTTTTCTGGAGAAGCTCGATTGCTGATTGTTATGGCACAAGATTCTAGGGGTGTTATTAACAATCCTGGCGCAACGCTGGAGTAGTTAAATCGTGTTTTGTCACATTTGTTTGCTAGGATTATTAATAAGACCCCGGATCTTATTAATAATCCTAGCGTAGCGTTGGACTGGTTGATCCGTGTTTTGTCTCCTGCATTGACATGCAATTGTCAACTCGAACAAATGTGACAAAACACGATTTAACTACTCCGGCGTTGCGCCGGGATTATTAATAACACCCCTAGAATCTTGTGCCATAACAATCAGCAATCGAGCTTTTCCAGAAAAAAATAGTTTAGATTATTTCAAAGCATTAATAAAAATTCCTCTGTATTTATTTTTGGCCTGGATAAAATGCGCTTCAAAAACACATTAATCTAATTTGGTTTTGATAATGCTCTTAATATTGAGATGCAATGCAAGGTACCACGTTAAACGTGGCCTTGGAAATGTATTATTGAAAATGCGTTACAAATAAGTATAGATATGAATAAAATGAAGAGGTTTATGGTGGTTATTCTTATGCGGACCTTAGTTTATTTTAAGCTTTGAATGTCTATTTGCGTTGATTACATTTTAAATCGAACATAGTATCCTTGTTTCATTAAATTCCAGTTCTATCAGATGTGCGTGTTTCGTTCAAATGCAAACAAAAATGATTATTCCCTGCAAATCTTTCAGTTTAAACGCGTTATTTTTATCTTTGTTATTTGTGTCAGCCAGCATGCACTGTTGGGAGTATTGAGGTTTCCGTTCGATTTTATGGCAGATTTTAGTGATATGTGGAATAGATGATATCATTTCAGAGCTGACTCAGCCAAGCTCAATTTCTCTAGAATAACGCTTTTTTCTCTTGACGTCTATGAAGCCATACTTCATCATCATCAATAACATTATGTAGTAAATATTTGTGTTTTGTATAGTTTCTGTACCTATTCAAAAAAATGTTTTTGTATGGACAAGTTACATATTTATTATAGACGTTTATTTATGTGCATATGCTTTCCTAGTTTTGGCTTCACATGCGTGATACTACCTAGTTAGTTGGTGAAATGAGATCATTTAGTTTGCTACTCATTATTTTCCTGTTAGTGAGTTAATATAACTTATTTTTTTTGCTATGTCGCTCTGGCTACGAACGGTATGAGCATTGTCACTCTCCAAATGAAATTATACATGCCTTACTTATAAGTGTTACTTAGCTGTCAGACATTGCTTGAGTTATCCCTGACTCTGTTTGTCATTACCTACAGTGGTAAGAGATGGCAGATGCTTATACGCTGATTATCTTTTAAGAAGCGCTTGTAAATAAAAGGGGTTATTGCTTAAAACTCACGCTGATGACATAAAAGTAGCCTATAACCTTCTCCAGAATCCAAGCTCTCTACTACAAGCTGCTCTTGGCTTAGTGGCGTAATCGTGGCAACAACACAAATATACAGATACTCTCCCATTTTTAAAACGCACAGTATGCGAACACTGTCTTTTACGGTTCCCCATAAATGTTGTTTTTTTATTGTTTGACATTATCTTATTTAAATGGTAATTCTTGGAAGTTCAACGTCATTATGCGTTGTTTAATGATTACGCTGCTGCTACTATATAATCATGCTCTTCGTTGTTTGCGTTAATTCTAAAACAGACGTTACGTTTCATCATGAGTTTTTGCCGTAATTCTCGTCTGCTCAAATGTACGATAGACTTTCAGTAATTATTTACGCTTGTTCAATAAATATCATTTTGATCAACAAATAGTAAAACATATGATAACATATGTACGTACGTAGGTTTATAGGTTTTTGTTTATCTAAGAATCTGTCATCGTTCAGCTTTTATTTCTTAAAAATGTTTATGATAAATAAAATTATACGCAGAAGAGCTATACTACTACAAAATTAGACTAGATTAAACTACTACTAGATTAAATATATTCTAGGTAACGGTTAATTTATTTACTTCAATCAACTTAATCTGTCTGTAGTAATGAAAATGCACTAATTATCACTGCACCGTCCATTTCAATAATGAAAAGCTTGCTTACTTTTTGCGTGATGTGAATGTTTATATCGTGATAAGAATCATGCATCGTGTAATTTACTTACATTATTAAAATGTATATGTTGTTATGCGACATGCAAAACGTGTACTTACCATTATCATAATTGTCATCGTTTAATCTTCTAATAAGGTTTGATGTGAAGGCTCTTGTGAGATGGATATCGATTCTCAACCTTGTCTGACCATAACGTTCGTGTATTGCGGTCAGAACACCATGTCTGAGAATATCAATGAAATGAATTACAATAGTATACTCTAGATTTTGGACAGTAGCCAAGACATACCCTAACATCCTGATAAAAACTGATATACAAATAATAGGATTGAAAAGTATGTGTTCGTCCAGGTCCAGGGAAGTACTACCACCATGCCTGTTTCTGCCGTAAAGTAGCATTGCTGTGTTTCGGTTTGAATGGTGTGGGTGTCGGTGTAATTACTGGCACGTGAGGCTGAACATCTGTATGCCTCTAGTTGATGGATTCAGTGAAATGCATCGTAAGGCACGTTATTGACGTGCGTGTCCTACGAAGCAATGCTTTTTTATAGGCGTTGGTTACCACTTAACATCAGGTGGCCCATATGCTTGTTACATCAACATCAGCTAGCTGCATAAAAAAACGTATAATTTTGTACTTATCCGTCAGTCATCAGAATTTTATGAATGTATTATTAACTATTTGCCCAAACTACTTACAATTTTGGCTCAAATAAAAAGCCTAAAATTTGTTCGGAATTTCGCATTATTGGTTAGAGATGGCATTGCTTAAAATTAGGCGTAATAGGTTAAGAGCACGTCAACTATAAAGCCTTAACCAAAACCTTATTCAAACATTAGGACAACCTGTGGGAAAACATAAGACGAAGATTATCTATACAAACATGCAACAAAGATAATGAATAAGTTGTTAACGACGTAATGCCTAACATACCATCACAATGTTTATCAAACGTCAACATGATAAAATACAAATTATGGTTATCTTGATATTGTTGATGATAAATTACGCAAATATCTATACTGGGCATTTAGGCGCCGCCGCCGATTTGTCTACCTACTGTTTAAATTAGAATAGATTATTATCACCTATGTGTGAGTCAATGATGGGTGGTTTACAAAAATGGATTTATACTTTATGATTGGTTGGTCAAGGATTTGTAAGACAGTAAGAACATCTCCGATTTTTCTGTTTTGCGCAGTTTGGGTGCATCTTATTGTCGAGTCATAACTAGCTTAGGGTGTAGTGCATCATAAACCTACGCTTCAATGGATCAACATTTCTTTCTATCTTTTTAACTTAATGTAAACAGTTTTTTGTCTATAAACAAATATTAGCCATTGTTATGATGCCAGTGCGGTGCGACGTGCGACGCAAGGCAAAATAGGGCAAGGTACAAAACGAACTAGAGCAAATTCTAAATGTTACTCTGGCATTTTGGTTGGCTAATAGCGGTAATAAAAAAGGTATCCTCACACTAAAAAGCGCCTTGTATATGTTATGCGGTTTAATTTAAATTAACTGCGCGATCAGTAGCAAAACCGTTGACCTAATTATTAGGCTGGGATGAAATCTTTACGATTGAAATCACTAAAGACAACGTAAGTGCAATGCAGATGCTGCTTCTGACAATTTGTGTTGCATTCAAAGCTCAATTTAGAATTTTAGTGCGTCGTCACTTTGAAGTTATATAAATTCACTTCTCAGAATATCACTTTCGCAAATCGTGCCTTGCTCGAATATTACCGGTCATCGCAAAATAAAGCGCGCATATTTGTAATTGATTTCAGTGTTTCTATCTTTCAAAAGGTCGAAAGTGTGCGAGCGAGAAGTTGTTTCACGATTTTCAGCGTCTTAAATTCTGATAGGAACACCGCTAATAATTTAATATCATCAAAAAATAGTCACAATAATCTGTTTATAAACTTTTTGCAAAGGTATCTCAAAATCTATTTTGGCTAGAATAGGTTGTTATGTAAAAAAGTTGAATACAAAAAACGTTGAAACCCCTCTTGTTTCATTCCTTTGCGTTAGTGGCGACGCGGGGTCTGTGATTTATAGTATCTGCGACTTTTCCTTTATTGCGTTTTCGTTCGGTTTGTTGACATTTTCCTTTGCATTTATTTCGTGTTCTGCCCTTTTTGCAAATCGAATGTTTTGGGTCGTTAGATACCTAATCTTTAAAGTATCTATTAGCTCGAAAGTTTTGTAGCGATGATTCTAAATTATGCTTACAATATTCGTTTCATTCGTTGACTGATTGAATGTTTATTTGTTTCAGGTATAGCACTACGACCTTTTGGCCTGTCATTGATCTACTTGCTACTTTACTTACTAGCACCGCTACCGCAAGTTCCCGACTCGCAGACGTTTACCGGTAAGTAGCCGAATTGTTTAACTGGGTTTTCACAAGTACGTACTTGGCTAGCGAGTTCGATTTAAATTTTCCAGAAATAACTCGCAGTTGTAATAATATTGTAGAAAATTTGTTACACACACATTAGTGGGTAACAACGTAGTGAGACGTGACATTTTGAGGTCGCTGAGCCTTATCACGACTGAAGGGCCGTAAAATGTAACACACGTTGATAAATTGTTTGGGGTAACAATACTAAACGTGCCGGTATGGTAGCACATACCCACCGCCTATATGTTAAGTTGTTTCGATAACATAAATTTGCCTAAAATGTAGCCGTTTGTTTTGAACTAGGTATCAAGCACTAGTTTAAAAAGTTAATAGAATATTTTCTGTGACCAGAAAAATGCTAGTGACAAAATTTATAGTCAGCCAACCAAAGGCTCTACAAAAAAGTTAAATATCAAGAAATTTCTGAGAAGTAGATCTCAGTAATTTATTGATATTTAAGGTTTTTTATTTAAACACTAAGGCACAATGATTTCATGTTCGATTAATACAAAAAACCTTAACCTAGTACAGTTCGGCCTTGATACGCAAACACAATCCGAAAACTTTGCCCAATTATTTTTTATGAGAGCTATTCACTAGCGAATGGTGTGGCGCTAGCTATGACCCTAAGGATTTTGTGACGTCAACCCCTATTTCTTTATGGTTGGCAATTCACCTTTAGGTCGATATGTTTTCTTTCTGCGTTGTTGTCTAACTTGTAAGGCTGTAACGTTGCGCCTTTTTAGTTTCAAAGAACTCTGAAGCATCAACAAACTACTTACTTCTTTTTGGCATCTGAAACGCCCAGAGTTTTATATTATGATCTTAATAAGAAAGAAATCTCAATCCTCTAATTTTCTAGCCACAATCACCAATCCACGATCACCAATCCTTGTCACTTAGGGATACAGATATAACCGTGTCTGGGTAAAACTATAGTCTACATTTTGTTTTGATGAGCCCAAAGTAGAGACTGATATATTTGTATCTGAAATATAGCCTTACAGAGATGTTTAAACAGACTCTTAGTCACACGTGGCATCATATGAATTAGTCATAGATGCGAAACTAAGTGAGAAATCCTCGGAAGTGATCTCTAATTTGTAATTTCAGGATTTCGTGGGAAATACCTCGTCCTCAACTTGGTCATATCGTTCATTCTGCTACTGACTCACGCAGCATGGCACAGCGTGCTAGCCGCGTTTGCGCCTTACGGCTCTCTGCTAGAAGATTACCCGCTCGTGCAGAAGATCGGACACAATTTGGGTCTGGTGTCGTATGCGCAGATAGACCCGCTCATGGCAGTGCATTATTTGGCTCCCGAGGTAAGTTTATAAAGCTTGGAAAGTTACTTTTGAAACTTCACTTGGTATACACTTTTACAGTTTGTGTACACACACACATACTCCACACACAATACTATCACCATGCCTATTTCTGCCGTAAAGCAGCATTGCTGTGTATCGGTTTGAAGGGTGTGGGTGCCGGTGAAATAACTGGCACGTGAGGCTGAACATCTGTATGCCTCAAGTTGATGGACGCAAAGCAGTGCATTACAGGGCACGTTCTGACGTGCGTGCCTTACGATGCAATGCTTTGTTATTTACTATGCTTGTTGCACCGGCAAGTTTTATGAAAAAACTTGGTTGTACCAGTTAGTGAATAAGTATATGTAAAGTAGTCCAGAATGCAATGCTCGTGCCTTACTTTGACTGGCCTCTAGCTCAGTTGGTAGAAGCTCTGCCTTCTGCGCCGTAGGTCGTGGGTTCGATCCCCACCGAGAACAAATATTTGTGTGGTGAACATAAATGTTTGTTCTCTGTCTGGGTGTTATATTGTATTATAAGTATGTATTTACAAAAAAAAAAAAATGTATTCAAGTATTATATCAGCTATCTGGTTCCCATAGTACAAGCTCTGCTTAGTTTGGGGCTGGGTAGTGTTGTGTGAATTGTCCACAATATTTATTTATTTATTATTCACTTATTACCAAGAAATCTGTTTCTTACTAACCCTTTTTTTTTCACGATGTATCTATCAGCTTACTGTTTTGAGAACTGTAATAGAAATGATAGACGTGTCTAAGTGCTGGTTTTACCGATTGCTAATCGACCGGTTAGATGTGACAGTTGTTTATCTTAAAATTTTCAAGCAAACATTTGAGTTAAACAACTGTTCTTTGATATACCATGCCCTTCCGCTCGCCTTGACTTTTTAAGCTCTTTGAAGTAGAGTTGCAAAAGCCTGTATTTTATTTATCTAATCGTCTTATATTTTGTTGCAGCTTGTAATGACAACCGTATCGTTAGCAGTATACTTGGTGGTCAAGAAACTGGTAACAGGCCCGGGAGCGCCTGAGTTGAAGAAAGATACCAAGCACCAACGGTTTCCACTGCTCACGAGTACAGGTAACTACTTTTTTTGTAACTCAAACATAGAATAGACTTTTTTTCAGCATAATTTAATTGTAAAAAAACTTATGACTTCTTGTCCTAACTGCTAAACCGATTTTGATGAAATTTCTATGGGATCAATCTGAAATAACCTTTCAGATGCATATTTTTTTTTAAATCCGGCTCATTAATGTCGAAGTTATGTGATATTAAAAATAAAAAAGATATCTTTATTTTTTGAAGTCTGTTCAAAAGAACGAAGAAGTACTTTTAGAACGGTTAAGTTTCTGGTAGAAAAAATATTATAATGTGCCAAAACTCAATTTCTAGGCTATAGAGTGCTTGATTATGTCGAATCACATACACAGTGCGGTGTCCGCCAAAGTGAGTTTTAAAGAACAAAATAAAGTGTTGGTGTTACTTCAACCGTGAAGAGACGCATTGTGTAAAATCCAGCATTCATTATCGCGTTTTAATTGGGAAGATAATCACACACAGCGTATTACATCGCAAGTTTGTAGGTGCTAACGTTCCAACTCACGTAGAATCCTCCTACTAATATTATCAACACAATCAATATCATAAACGTGAAAGTTTGTAAGTATGGATGGATGGATGTATGGATGGATGGATGGATGGATGGATAGATGGATGTTTGTAACTCTTTCACGTTAAACTATTACGTCAGAATAACACATAGGCTACAATTTATAAAGATATCGTAACGGAGAACGGATGTAAGTAACGGGAATGGGGCGAGCGATGCCGCGGGCGGCCGCTAGTGTAGAAATATAATTCGGTGCTGACTTGTTTATATTCATAGAGACCAAATAATGATGATAATAAGTATGGTCACAGCTGACTGTGATTAAATGTCACGTCGTTTTGTTTTCAGGAAAGTACTTATGCCTCTTCCTCATAATGTTCTCTGGGATAATGCGACCCAGTGTCACCTCCGGTATCTACTTCCTTGTGTTCATGGGAGCCGCTACAGCCTGGGCGGTTGGCCGGCCTCTGGAAAAAGGATTTGCGGTTGTCAGCCGCTGTCTCATGGCAATCATGGCCGTCCACATAGCTTTGCTACTGGTCTACCAGTGCACTTGGCTTGTAGAACTTTACCCACCTGATATGGACATGGCCAGGTAATTTGGTTTGAATGCTTGAAGCACACTGGCAGCGGTAGAAAATAATTCATTGGTTTTTATAATGTCGCAAAAGTTAAGAGCCGAGCGGGATTTGAACCCTCGACCTTCCCCTTGGTACGGGGCTGCGCTGATCGCTGCGCCATCGGATCCTAATCACACTCGACGAATAACTCTAAGGGACTGTTCGGCACTAACGCAACCGTGGCTCCATCAGACCGGGACATTATAAAAATCTTTGTGATTTCCTTAAGGCTGAGGCCAAACGAGCGTAATTTTGTGAGTCGTGAGTTGCGTATTTTCGGTCGCAGAAATTCTGCCTGGCAGAAATTCTGTTGGGATGCCAGACGAGCGCATTTTATTCAGTTACTATCGAACGTTTATAGCGGATGTATGCGTAGTGCAATGGAACCGATGAAAATTTTGTGTATTTACGAAGCATATTTAGAAGACGAAGTAGATCACACCAGAAAACAATTAAAATCAAAAAGCTATGTGCCTTCCCGAAATGACAGAAAACGAATCCCCCCGCAAACTCAATTCGGTCCGAATAACGCGTGTGAGTCGGCAGACAACTCATTTTGCGTCGCCGTGTGAATGAAACAAGACTTTTGTATGAAACCGAATGCAGCAGAATTTCTGCGACCGAAAATACGCGACTCACAACTCAAAAAATTACGCTCGTTCGGCTCCACCCTAAGTGTAGTAAACACTATAAAATCAATAAAAAAATCCTTGGTTGTGTTTGAAACGTTAGTTAATTTCCACCTTACATGATGAGGTGACTCACTATACCCATTATTTACGTACAAACAACTCTATTGAGTCAAAGACCGCAGTGTAAGATAACGTTAATTATATGAATGTTTTAGTAGGTAAGTGATGTAATTCATTCTTCAACAGGTACTTTGGTTTGACTAAACTGGTTATCATCAACGAAACAGATCCAACTAACTTCAGATACGAAGTTACCGATGATCTAAAATGGGCCACTCTAGCAAGTCCGCTTGTCATTCTCTTTACATACTACGTTTTAGCTGTCGAAACTCGGGAACTATTCAAACCTAAGGTATGCAGAACTATACTGATTGGATTATGACTTATAACAGATTTTGACTAACCCTATTATTACGAGTTAAATGCTTTTTAATTAATCTAGGGATAATTTTATTTGATTAACGCTGCGTAAACGCCTTCGATTCCATGCCGGTGTAATGCTATCCTTCTCAGTATATAGTCCACCTAACGAGTGCTAACTCTGAGCGCAGCAAGTAGGTTAATTCAGTAGTAAAAACAAACATTCATGTTAAAAATAGGCACGGAACACTTGAGTATATTAGTGCATTGCTTGTTGATGATTGGTTATTGTTTCTCTTGTGTCCTTCCGAATGGGATGTAGCCGAAAAAAAAGAGCGCCTTGACCGGTATAGAGGCGGGCAAGCTGAATGGCTCGCTGGTCCGAGCCGTGTCGTTCCATCGCCGCAGCAAACGTGGCACACGAGACAAGTGGATGAACGCCACTAAAAAAGTTCGAGTAAGCTTGGCCTTTGCAATTATCATGTCATCGCAGTCTACTTTTTTATTTGTTCGTGTAATAAAACTGAGGATAACGGACATGTACACGCTTTTTACATGCGCGTGAACGTAATAAAACGAAAAGTTTAATTGCGAAATTTATGTCCTGTATTAAAACTTTTGGAACAGATACTGAATGTTATTGAGGTTCTTGGTTTCAACCTTTAAAATAAATTAATCATCGGTTGTATTTTGGTTTATGGAACTATTTTGAAATTCTTCACCTGTTTCCGACCTTGGTATTCAAATAAATAAGAGAAATAGAAACAACTTCATTTGAAACATCGATGCTGTTAAAACAAATGATTCATGTTAAAATGATTGTTTTGTTACACGACTGGTAGGCGAGTTACGTATTATTTCAGTTTTGTTGTATGAATCACTTTTCTGGAGTTTAAATTGTGAATAACTGTACATTATCATCACATTATGTTGCTGTAGAGTTTTGTAGATATTTAATTCGGCATTCAACACGAAAGGCAAGACACGAAAGGTTTCATTTAATTATTAGTTCCATACTACACCATACACCCACAAAAAACAAATCGTCTAAGTATAGCAGCGTTTTGAGAGTATCATTGGCATTGGTTTGAGACACATCTGCACTCTATGCAATTAGACCAGGCACTGAGGACAAGGCATGTTTGGACTGTGCTAATATTTATTAACTTACTGAACGCACGTTTGTTTTGGCATTATATTTTATTTTTCATTGAAATTATTTGACTGTTTTTTTGCAATCTGCTTTCGTTCTTTTGTAGGTTGCATATTCATACATAAATTCCAAAGCACTTCGTGGGAGCGCCAGTGAGACTGCCCCTGTAGGTATTCCTTCTTTATTATACTGGTGGGTGCTTATATTGTTAATTCACAGCAAGGACTTTAAGCACTGTCAATTGGGCTTACCGTAAGTTTGAACATCTTGGTCAGCAAACTTC
Organism: Thera obeliscata; assembly: GCA_947578465.1. Lineage (NCBI taxonomy): Eukaryota > Metazoa > Arthropoda > Insecta > Lepidoptera > Geometridae > Thera > Thera obeliscata. Next base: position 4,701,035 of record OX387924.1, read on the forward strand.
TAAATCAGGAAAAGCTGTCGTAAAACATGAAAGCGATATAAAAAAACTTTGTATGTGTTTTAGAGTCCGCGCAAGATAAGTTTGCTCGTGAAAGATGGCGTAAAACATAAATAAAATGGACTGGAAATATGTCTTCGAATCAAACATGAATAGGGAATCGAACTTTACGTTTAATGCAAGTTCATATTTGTGATTATTCCAAGTTAGCTTTTTTACATTTTTTCGTACTGGACATGCATTTGTTTTACCAATTTTTACTAGTGGAATCCCGACTTCGCGTGATTATATTTTCATACAATCTTCGAACCCTAGTGTGCAGCCCCTTTGGGTGAAAGTCGCCTTCTGTGAATTAGCAAAATATTCTATGATAAAAATTCTTCAACGCTTGGGTGAAATTGCTGAAACTTTATGGTCTTAAACTCGAGGAATTGTATCTTAAGTCACATGCAATAAAGTTCAATTTTGTGCGTATATGTTATGTATGGGTCATCCACACACGCAAAGCGTTAATAAAACACGCGTACCATGTTCACCATCATTAGTATTTTTTTGTGTGTTTTGTTAGTATTTGTACTGAAGGTTCATTTTCATCATGTTGTTTGCTGTGCTTGTTTAAGCTTTGTTTTCTGTTGTAACAGTATTGTTCTATTTATTGTGTTATTGCTATTGAGTCAGTAGGTAGGTACCTACATCAATGTAAGTATCCCTTTTTATCCTATGTTAATCATGAATCTGTTACCTTGTAAACACAAGAGCTCTATCATGTTTATCTATTGTTTCCATTACATATTTAAATTATTACAGGGCTTAAAATGACTTCTGATTTTAACAAAGTATAAGTGCACATTGTATAGTTTTCAGTCGACTTCGTTCAAGAACTCAGTATTGTATGAACTCAATTACTCACTGTAAAAAGTTTACATCATTCACACCTTTTCAGACTCATGCTTCAATATTATGTGTATGTTTGTAGCTTCTGCGAAATGTGAGTCCTTCTAAACGATGGTCGAGCGTGCGATCTGGCTCGGTTTCGAGGCCCTTACACCAAGACTCCACTGGCTCCGTGGTAGTTCCTGATGAAGGTAAATCATTAATAACCTGCTCTGAAATAAGTCATCATCATCATCATCAGCCTGAAGAAGTCGACTGCTGGACATAGCTGGACTGCATCCCTACACATTTCCAGGAAGAATGATTCTGAGCTACTTCCATGCACTGACTTCCCGCCGACTAAAATAAGTACCTATCCCGATGACCTTGATATTCAATCTGCAGCCCTACCACCAATTTCACCAAGCATAGACAACTCCTGTTTCAATCAGCTTGAATTTTTTCTTTAAGGTTTGTTCTGTAATTGTCTATGCTCGGTGAATAAAATAGATAAATAATATTATAGACAATTTACACAAAACTATCCAGCCCCAAACTAAGCAGAGCTTGTACTTATTTCACCAAACATGGCGATAAGCCTGTTCCGTAACGTACGTAGACCCAACGAATTCAAACCGGTTCAGAAATCCAACTTGTTTCTACGATTTTTTTCGGAATTTTAGGTTTCTTCTTGAGCACCCCATCAGATGCATAATTATTTCTTGCTATTCCAGAATCTACCGTTGAAGATGAAGAACCAACTTTGTTAGATGACATCATGGCTGCGGTCATTGATTTTTTCCAAGTTCTAGTCAGGTAATGAAATAGCTTGCGTACACGTACAGGTCTAAGGCCTCCACTTGCGTTTATAATTATCAGAAAAAGATACATGCTAAACTAACAACCCTTGTACATGTGATTGGGCAAATAAATACACTTTGACTTTGACTTTGACTAACTCTGAAACTCTAATTTTATACTTAAAGTCTTTAAAGTATTTAAAACTGTTTAAAAGAACAGGTATCGAGCTAGACAGAAAATAGTTGTAAAGTTTTATAGCTTACCTGTATAAGCTCCTAATTCGCGCTTCCTTCATTCGCGTTTTCACTATTCGTGGATTAAAAAATATATTAGCGGTATATTTATGGAACATAATTATAAACTCTGCGAAATTAAATTATTACAATACGCCTCTTTATATTTACAGATCATCCTATATAGCGACCACAATCACAATGATGGCGTGGAGTATAATGTACCACTCGTGGCTTACTTTCGTACTGCTGATGTGGGCCAACGTAGTCTGGTTATGTCAGGACCAGCGTTCCTTTATGTTGAAGACGAGTCCTATTCTAGTCTGCTACGCGATGCTACTGCTCTTAGCTCAGTACATCTACAGCATGGATTTGTATGAGAGTGAACTGCCGTCTAATATCACGGTTAGTATCATTTTACATTTTTATAACACATCACCTTCAGCCTGTATCGCGCCGACTGTTTTGCGAAATTGAAATTCCATTTGTTGCGGGCATAAAAAACGTATCAGTCAAAACCGGCAAAAGTCTAAATCTCACTATCCAACCGAGAATAACATAGTACCAACACTTTTTACCTCAGATTATTTGATTTGTGTACACCGAATTCTATCTCTTTTATGTAAGTGTAGTACCGTACCAAATTCTCAAGAATAATATTTTCTACTTTACTCACTCTAGAGTACTTTTTTTATAATGCTAGTTGATGCAGCAAGTAAACAGCCCATGTTCAATGTTCTCACTTTTTTTTCTCTCGTCCTCAGGAAGTAAACCTCCATCAAATAGGCCTCGGTCGGGCGGCCGAAGGCGAGCCTTGCGTGACTTTGCTCATCAAGTCGCTATTCACCTGCATGTTTTGGGTGACGCTTCGTCAGCGGGTGCAGGAGATAAGGCAGCGACGCAGATCAACTTTGATCACCGAAATGGCGGCGCCATTACAACTCACTGTGTCTACTGCTGCTAGCGGTAAGCTCAGCCTTTATCCCAAGGGGTTGGCACAACAGGTTTTCTTCCACTCTCTTGTATCAGTAGAATATATAATTAATATACTTGACCAAGTAAAAAGCAATAGTCAGACCGCTTATGAAATTATTCCAAAGGTTGATTTATTTAAAGATAATTTTGATGCACCCTAGTATAACGGATACTGAGCTCGACTGAGTGGTGACATCGAAAGAGTGCAACATTTGTTATTTCATTTTCTATTTAGTCTGTTGTACGAATTATCGTTTGAGCAAGAGCGCTAATAGGCATGCTAAAATCCGGTTTTAAGAACCTAGTTCCTTTATTACTCACACGTATACTTCGCTTATAGTGTAATTTGAATAGACAATAAGGTTTTGAATTTGTGAAACATCACAAATTCAAAACAGGGTTCTAGAGCTATTGCAGAATTTGTTTGTTTTGTTGTGCAAAGGTAGTCATGGTGTCTTAAGATTGCGCAGAACAAGTTGCGCTTTGAGACGTTTCTCAGTTGCCACAGTAACGAAGAGAAACAGTTCATGAACCGTCGGAGTTCGATGGGAGCGTGATGACCCCTTAACTATGAAATAAAAGAATCTCGAGGCTTATGTTTCGAAATCGTCTTCAACCGTGTTCGGGCTCTTGAAATCTTTGTGAAAATTTAATCTACGTTATAATATCTAGATTAGTCCAGATTATCAACCATTACAATAAATTTTCTGTTGTTTTGGACGGGTCCTTCATAAAGAAGCCATAACTATGGTTATTGTGATGAATAGTGAGATTATATTTCATAGTCTTGGTAAAAAATATTTTATTGTTCTATTACTAATATTTGTTTTTGGGTGTAACAGGTCTGGCTCGTGGTAACAACAAGCTATATTTTAACATATCTCTTTTAGACTTTCTATTCCTTCAATCACAATTTCCTTAGTATACCTGGATACTACAATACAAATCACTTAAACTGTAAGACAAATTATTTAAAAAGTGTTTTCTCATTTCTTGTATCTGAGTCCACATTTCACTCTACTTCTGCTATACTTGCTATTCTTTCTTCGCAGCAATAACTAAAGCCACTTTCACATCTACTATATCAAAACACACCCAGTGTTTTGTGGCGCCAGATAGATCGAATTACTATTTTGGAGATAATATGTTGGGCACCTTCTTTCAAATGCGTGGATTAGTCGCTCCATATCATCCTGGCGTAATGTGATGTAGTAATGTGAACGTGACGTTAATACTATTTTCTTTCCTCTGAGTAAATGCAATAATGTAAGTTCCGTTTGTAGTAATGGAGGCTCAACGTGAAGAAGAAAGTCGTTCCCGCCTTCTCAAAGTACTTGGCGAATGGCTGCGAGCTGCCTGCGCTAGATACTGGATATATGTGGTCGTTATAATGCTCTTCGTGATCGGAGTCACCGGGGATCGGATGACGATATTCAGAATCATCTACATGTTCCTGTTCCTTACTTTTATATTGATGTTCCAGGTTTGAGTTTAATTCATTTGTACCTACCCCAAAGTACCAGTCCATAGTATAGAAGCGAGGCAGTTTAACCACTATTCGCTTTTACCGCCGCTCGGTCTAAATTGTACTGTTCGTTTAACAAATCAAATGCATGATATTTTCTTTATTGTAAGATTAATTTGAACAATATTTTAGATGAGAATCCTGAAGAAATGTTTGTTATTTTCAGATAAGTTGGTACTGGTGGCGACGCCTAATGTATATATTCTGGATAGTAGTGATTATCTACTCAATGATAAATCTAATACTCATTTACATCTACCAGTTCGACAATTTTTCAAAAACTATAGAGGCATATCTACATATAAAAGAAAGGCTGTAAGTGAAAATATATTCTTTGCTATAAACAAATAAAGTAGATTTTCGATTGCTACAATACCTTTCTTCTTTTTCAGGCAGCATGATTTAGGCTTAGATACGTATCACCCGGCAGACTTATTTGTGAAACTCCTAACACCCACATTGTTTTTAATTATAACAATCATGCAAGTCCACTATTTCCACAAAGACTTTATGGCGTTATCGGACCCAAGAACCAGGTGAGTTACAGAAGTTTGCACTTTAAATTTAACTAGCAGTTGGTAATCGAGCTTCGCTCGGAATATTTTTCGTTAATTTGTATTTTTAAGAAATCATAAGAGTCATATTATTATCTTTACTGGTTTATTCTTACTGAACCACGCCATCTGCTGGACATGCTTGCAGTTAGTTGCTCACAATCGTCAATAGATGGCAGGAGCAGTCACATATTAAGTTTATGTTTTTTGTTTTTTTTAACGAACAGACTCATTTCCTGAAAATGAAACCTAGCTAGATCGATTTATCGCCCCCGAAACCCTCTGTATACTTAATTGGATCTCGGAAACTGCACCAACGATTTTCATGAAATTAAGTATACATATATATATATATATATATATATATATATATATATATATATATATATACAAGATTTTCTCGTTTAAAGGTATAAGATTTGGCAAAGCATATGTTTGGTTGTCACACTTGGATACAGTTATGCATAAGGAGTCCAAGCGCCAAATTTCATTTTTTGATTTTTTCGCATTTTCGTAATCACTAGGGCATAATTAAGCCATAGAAAAAACACTCTTGCAGCCAGCTTCACTCTAAGTGGTATTTTTTGATACCCAGTCCAAGCGCCTTCTATAGCAAACTAAGTATTTTGAAATGCAATACAAGTCCAACAACCAATTTAAAACTAACAACCAAATTTTATGATGAAAAAGCACATTTCCATTAAACATTACTAGTCCAAACGACGTAGTGTTACGCATCAGTAGTCTACGCGACAGTTGTTTGTAACTTCTGAACGTAATCTTTGTTTGGAAAGGAGAGGCTGGCAGAAGAACTCAAGTCATGTTTAAGGAAGCACATATTATACTAGTTTACCAAAGTCAAAAACTTAATTCTTTGGTCAACTTAATTGTTGCGGAGAACAGAATAAAAAAAATAAAGGCCAGAATTCACGTATAAAGATAAAAATATTTTATTGTAAAACTGTGTATAAAACATCTTAAAAGTAATTATGTTCCAACAGCTTACCTATTTCGGGCGTACAATATAGCAAAAAAGTATAAAAATAGACCTGATGATCTCTCCTCGAAAAGCACCCTATATTTCTGAAACTGCAATTAATACTTTATACTCCACAAGACTACAAGAAAATTATGGCAAGCTGCAGAACAAAGAATCACAAATACTGAAGAAAAGGAAAAAGCTATTGTCAACAGAAAAAAGATAACAGTGGGCGAGAAGGTCAATAATAATTGGTTAAGAATAAACCAGATAAAGGAAACCTAAAATCATCCATTGCCTCATTATGTCAAGGCAGGAGCAGTAGAAGAGGAAGAAAGCTTAGAAATTGATGTAAAGAAAAGAAAGGGTAGGAAAGGACAAAATGTTTCAGAGAAAAAACTAAAAGATTTAAAATTAAATTATGAAACAGTGCATAATATCCCAAACGACGCTATAGCATTTGACAAAGATTTGATTTTTGATGACACGATTGAATATGATATTGTTGTTGAAGGTGTTGATGGCCATTTAGGTTTTTGATCCGGAACATATTGATTAAGAGTAGATTTATATATTATTTACCTACTCCATCCTACATCCTACCCGATATGTTCTGGGTTTGGGGTTGGTGCTTACCAATAATATCATGAATCATTATTCGGTCTGTCTGAAAGCTGAAGATAATATCTGAGATAGTCCTTATCTTGTTTTAAATTATTATTGTTTATTAAATTATGATAATTATATTGTTTTATTTTCTGGACATAATAATAGTGCCATTTTAATAGTTTTTTATTTATTTTTATCAATCCTCTGTAACATCTAATATAAGATGCTGAGTAAATACGGAAATTCAAGGGGTTTTTATTAAACTATAGGAAAATAGTCCAGGAAACATTTTTATGTTATACTTATACTCATTTTGCAAAATGAGTACATCATATTAATTCGTTTCCACGTGCACTTAAAGCTAATCTTCCAGAATAACTAATTATTTTGTCTCTTGGACTCGTTTTGCAAAATGAGAACATCATATTTATTAGGAGTCCAAGTGCATTTTTAACGATATATTCCAAAATAAAACCTTTTTTTGTGTTTTTTTCTTGTAACATGTTAAATTACAAATATAAGCTTCGATGTACATAGATTTACTTTCTGACGATGCAAATGCAAATCTTCTACTAATAAAAACGCGTTTATGTAATTTCCCAAAAAACTGAAAATGGCGCTTGGACTCACTATGCATAACTGTATCCACTTGATAATATGTCAATGTATTTCCAGAACAAACAGTGTGGCGAGAGAAGCCGAGTCCAGTAGGCCTAGTCAAGCAGGTGCTTCTACTATGAACAATGATGTAAGTTCTTAAAATTCTCAACATTTAACTCATTTTTGGAGGTGTTGTTTACTTGACTTTGGTGCAAAATTACAGCCAGGCCTAAAAGCCTAGGAACCCACCAGAATATGGTTTTTGTGATCGAATTGAATGCCTCCAGCTGTTTTTATTGTAATCAGCCTTTAATTCTTCTTCTTTCTTAAACGAATCAGTGTGGTGAAAGTATTTTAAGGAACCTCTCCTTTCGTGGACATTTCCATTAGTTAAAAATAAGGAGATAAAGCACGGCCAAATATTATTGAGAACGAAACGTCGTATTAATTAATGTATGTACGGTTGTAGGCAATAAATATTGCACATCGGCTTTTTGGCTTCGTAGAGCGCTATCTCTTTCTGACGCACACTACGCTCTATGAAGTCGAAATTAGCCTATGCCACTTGAGTTGGATTTTCTATCTTGTTCCTTAACATGTTGACAGCAGTTACCTCCGCTGCCTTCTGAAGAAGAGCAGCCTGCGTCGCTGGAAGGGAGCGTGACCGAAGCTGATCACTCCATAGAGATGTCCTCCTTCAATACTGCTGCGAGGCGCTCTTTACACAGGTAATATACTGGGAACTGACTATATTCACAATTGTTCAAACGACTTTAATGTATCGTAAATAATCATAAAATTTTTAACCGACTTTAAATAAAAAACGAAGAGATTCTCAATTCGGTTGTTTTTTTTTTAATGTTTGTTATAGCATAACTAGGTCATTCATGAGCCGATTTGAAAAATTATTTTTTTATCTAAAAGGTAATATTTTCAGATTAGTCCCATAGGAGTTTCATCAAAATCGGTTCAGCCGTGTGGTCATGAAGTTGGTTTCTCAAGCTTTTTAAACTTATATTAGTATCTATGAGTTCCGATCAGATTCATAGACTCTTACATGTTTCTTTATTTAACTATTTTTAATTCTATAATTAATGTAAAATGGGTGTTATATTGTATTTTGAGTGAGTATAAATTTACCAAAAAAGTATAGAAGTATCATGCAAGTATCAAAAAAACGGTGACCACACAAATATTTGTCATCGTTGGGGATCGAACCCACGGCCTAGGCAGAAGTCAGGGTTATACTATCAACTGAGCCGAGTTAATGATTATTTTATTTATTATTTGTTGCAGAAAACCTTCCAGAACGCGTTCATACGCGCCTACGATCACTGAGCGGCCGTCCACCGCGTTCAAAACGGTCGTAGTGCGGGCGTTTTTAGCTCTTAGAGAGAAAGTGTATCGCTGGACGGATAAAGCGTTCATCTATCTAGATATACATTTAGTCAGGATCATATTCTTGGCGCTGATGCTGCTTTGCGCTTTAAACGTAAGTCTTAATACTTTTCTTAAGGCCTGCGCACACCTAGGTCGCTGGCGTCGGCAAACAATGAAACGCTGTCAAATTTGACAGCGTTTTACTGATTGCTATCGCCAGCAATCTAGGTGTGTGTAGGCCTTTAGAGAACTTGAAGATAAACTGACATATAGCATATAGCTCGTTTTGGCTATGACAACAGTGATTGCACATCCATTTTTGCAATCTAAATCTAGTCGCATCTGTCAATTTAGACATTATTTGAGTTCGCTTGCAATAAAACGAATAAACTAAAACTTGTCTTTGACAAGAAACGATTGCAACAAGACTGAATGCTGACATAATAAACATGAGATATAGCGAATAGGAACTTCGTTTTGTATAACTAGTATGGCAACAGATAAATAGTGTTCGAAAAATGATGACAACAAGATATGTAATCGCTGTTCCTTGTTAGTATCATTTATTTGTTAGTATCACACTTTTGATTGCAACAAAATTACATAATCGCCCAGCTAATACATATTATGTAATTTCGCAACCTCTAGGTAGACCTTTTACTACCATGCAGTTAAAACAGAGTAAAATGTCTGGTCAAACGTGTGATATCTTTGAAGGGTAAGTCCCACTTCATTTACAAAATTTAGTCTACGAAAAGTTGTTTTCATTACGCCTATTTGTCTCTCTCTATTGTATGAAGAAAAGATGAGACAGCAAAATACTACTACTTACAGCGTACTATGGCTTGGTAGAGTCTACACTCAGGTACGGCATCATATTCTAGGGTAATTCCACCGATAAGCAAACTATATTTAAGCTGCAAAAGCGCTGCCTGCGTGCTATGTTTAAAATTAAAATGACTGATAGTTGTGCACCGTTATTCCAGAAGCATAAAATTCTAACACTTCCGTCGTTGTACATAATTGAAGTAGCACTATTTGTAAGAAATAACCCCCACTTGTTTCCACGTATGTGTGACACTGTCATTAGAAATAGACGTGAAGACAGACTCCGTAGGCATATTAGCAAAACCGCTTTGTTGAAAAAAAGTGTTGTATGCATGGCTCCTAATATCTACAACAAAATCCCTAGGTTTTATAAGGATCTCAATACAAATTTATTTAGGATAAAATTTAAACAACTATTAATTCAAAAATGTTATTATAGTATTGACGAGTTCTTAAACGACAAATTATGATTAATTATGACTGTACTATATTTTTTTTTTTTGACATGTATAATTTTTAATTTTTTTTCTGTTTATATTTACCTACATATTTTTGGATTGTCGTTTACATTGACATTATTTTAGTGCCATCTCCATATTTGTGCACCGACATTGGTAAAACATGTTTGTACCACACATTTGTTCACCATCTTCACTATAACACATGTTTATGCAAATAAATAATCTTTATCTTTATCTTTATCTTTAATACGTTATGTAGAAACGAGTTTATATCTCATCAATTTTCCATACAAAAGAGAGTGACACGTGCTCACACGAAAACAACATTTGGTAGACGAAATGTGGTAGCTAAACTCCGTCTCGGGGACCTCTACTGTACCCCAAGTCCGAGTTTTGCTACCACATTTCGTTACCAAATGTTGTTTTCGTTTCGCCCACGAGTCTCTGTCTTTTGTAGGGAGAAAAGATGAGACAGCAAAAATTTGTTACGTAGCTAGAGTTGTTGTCTCATAATTTTTCCATGCAAAAGAGAGAGACACGTAGGCGAAACGAAAACAACATTTGGTAACGAAATGTTGTAAATGCACTGGGACTTTGGGTACTGGACCCATATTTCTGACATTTCTAAACTTTTCACGACTTAGCATGAGATGAGATGTGCAAGGTAGATTTGAACCAACGTGTATCAACTCTATATTATCCATGTGATATTTTGACAGGTGTGCGCAATGCACGTGCCAATAATGCTGATAATCTCGCCTGCTCTCTGGTTGAGCGCGCGCAAACAGCGAATTTGCGTGCTTCTGATATCAACTCTAATCAGCGTGTACTTAATGGCGAAAATGGTCTACCAAATTGACTACATCCAGCATTCGTATTTCGATGTCAATTGTACCACAGTAAGTGTAACTTTCACAGTTTAGTATTAGTATAAAATATGTTCGACTGGCCTCTCAGCTCAGTTGGTAGTAGCTCTGCCTTCTGCGCCGTAGATCGTGGGTTCAATCCCCACTGAGGACAAATATTTATGTTGTAAACACAGAAGTTTAAAAAAACGTAGGAGAGCTAAACAGGAGATACTAAACAAAATTACAATTGTCAAATTAAATTTGACACAATAAACTCAGTGACATTACGCATAAACGCAAGCCTAACTTGTAATGAATAACAGACTTTTTATATTTTTTTAGATTGCCGGCGAGAACAAAACAGAAAACCTAACGACTTTCAATAACGCGGAATGGGTTGGGTTTACAAAAGCGAGTCCCACGCGACCTTTGGCCGTCCTCATAAAAGGATATATCGCTCTCATAGCTGTCTTCACATTTTACTCCCTAGTCACTTATCGACAGCAGACAATGAGGTTTGAACCATATTCTATTCGGCATATTGATTTTCTAATAGCCTGATTTCAAAATGTTTTACATACATTTTCAGAGAACAAGGTATGCTACCTAAAAACAAAGACAAAATAATGTTCCCGCATATCACAAGAAAAGAAGCAGACAAATCTTTGGTGCATTGTGCTAAATATTTGCTGAATTATGGCTTTTATAAGTTCGGGGTTGAGGTAAGTTTTAAACATTCACTTTCATATTTTACACCCATATATTGAAATTATTACACGGGTATTTATCGCGTATATTACCCTATTTTACACTTATCTTCTTTGTCTATGAATATGGTGGTTTACATCCATATTATTTTTTACCAGAAAAAAAATAATTCTCCAATTTTCCTCCAAACAAAAACTCACAGCGGATTCAGCGACCGCCTGAACGAATTGTGTTGAAGGAAAAGACCCGCTCTTCTTAATTTTTAATCTGGTAGTAGTAAACATTGCTACATTGGTAGTAGACATTGTTAGGATCCGGGAAGTCGATGGATGGAAAGGGCTCAGAATCGTTCTTCCAGGAAATGGTAGGGGAGGCCTATGTCCAGCAGTGGACTTCTTCAGGCTGATGATAATAATGATGAGTTAGTAAACATGGGTGTTTATTTACTTTCTGGCAATGTAGTCATGGTGAAACGGCACGATATATTTAGAAGTTATGTAATTTCTAGTATTTGAAGTAGTTTTTTATTTATTTCAGATTTCTCTCATCTGCCTAATGGGCGTGATAGGGTCCCGTATGGATGTCTACGCGGTCCTGTACGCAGGTTGGCTGCTAATGCTAGTGATGTCTCGAAGGCCGCGTCAGGCGAGACTCTGGCCTGCGTTCACTGCGAGTGTCACCTTCCTAATACCACTGCAGTATATGCTATCTGTCGGATTCCTGCCCCAGCTGTGTGTTCAGTATCCTTGGAGTGGGGATGATGAGGTTGGTCTTTCTACTGGTTTAGTAGAGTTTTGCAACTTGTTGAGTTACAAAATTGAGCGAATAAGATCACTGGTGGTCTAGTGGAAGTAATCCCGACTGACGATCCTACGGGTGCGGGCTCGAATCCAGTCGTGTATAACTAGCGGCACATAACTTAAGCGCTGAGCGATACTCGGAGGGGATAGCTGCGGATGCGTCGTAGTGTGTGGATGTGTGCAAGTGTCCTATTGGTACAGAGAGCGGAGTGCGACTGGAGAGCCAATCAGCGCTACGCACGCCCGCCCTTCATACCGCTAGCCCCCCTCAGGCACCTTATTTTTCACTTCTGCCCAATAACGGTCAGCGCTAAAGTTATGTGCCGCTACCTATACCTATGGGTTTTTCTATTCGAAAAATGTATGCACATAATGTGCTTTTGTGCTCTCAAACGGTGAAGGAAAACATCGTGAGGAAACCTACCCTTTTTCGTTTGACGTTGAGTTCAAAAATGTACTTGTGACGCAAAGAAATGCAAAATCTGCTTTGTCAAAAAAAAAATAGACAAGTATTTCGATTGTTATCATGAAATAAGTAATCATCACCGTATCGTATACAAACGCGTAGCGAGACTTGAAGCAGAATTGCTTAGAGGAGAATGATACGCCCTCTGGACATACAGTAATCTTATCGTCATATTTTTTACAGCAAATGAAACACATCCGCACCTGGCTTTTCCTGCCTTACAGCGAGAACCCGCCTCACGCAGTCAAACTAATCTTCGACTACTTCTTACTGCTGTTTGCGACGCGGCAACTGCGAGTGTTCGTGATAGAAAAGGTGCAGGGAGATAACTACGTAGGGGGATCTAATAGTGAGGATATCGGGAAGGATTGGGAGACGCCCTCGTTTGTCAATCCTGTCCCAGACTTCCTTGGATATGTTGGGTACGTAGAAGAAATCAACGTGTGTTTTAAACTTTTATTAATTTATTTTTATGAAACAACGGGATATTTACCATGATTAAATTTTTATGAGTTGACTTCCGATATTTCGGCACAGTTGCATGCACCATGATCACGGTTGAATAGTGTTAAAAACAATGATAGTTTCAAAAGTTTTATTAATTTGACCGTTATCTATGATTATGTTCACTATAATAGTCAACCGTGGTCTCAGTGTCGCCGCAGTTGTTTTTATATTACTGATACTTTTTACTATTGGAGTGCGCTCATAATTTGTCTAAACTCATACCCCCTCATTCATAATGCTTGGATCTTGTCACTGTCACTTTAATGTCAACAGATAGAGATGACAACAGACTTATCGAAAAATGTTACTGATTTTATTATTATTTGAAAAAAAAAACGGCCACCATTTGTTTTTAAAGCCAATTAGGGCTGGCTTGTCTATTGACTGACATGACTTGACTAAGAACTATTTTATTTATGTAATATATCCTCACTTGACATTGGCAAAATTGATCCAAAATGGGCCATTAATTTAGAAGAAGAAGCCTTATCGGTCTACTATACTGAAACACTGCTAAAGGACCATTATGATGTGTAATTGGCATAAAACCTATTTATCAAAATTAACTGTAGTCTCTATTCTATGTAGGTACTCATCATGCTATTGTGTTTTATATTGTGTGGAAAATGCACCTATATTTTTTTTTATTTGCAGGTCATGGCTTGACGTTGTGAAAAGGATGCTGTTTCTTGGAATGCTGTGGGTTACTCTCGCCATCATGTTCCTGACGGGCACAAACCGTGTCAATCTCTTCTCTATGGGCTATCTGATCGGTTCCTTCATATTCCTGTGGCAAGGGACTGATTTCTATTTACGCCCTAAAGAAGCTATTTTGAAGTGGTAAGTAGAAATGTTTCTTCTTATCGTGTCAAGTGGTGAAAGAATTAAATTAAAGGTCTCTAAATAAAAATACGAAATAAGTTTAGTAAGAAAATGTTTTTGCATTGGTCTAAATACAATTTGTAGTAAGATGCTTTGTATAAAAGGGTACTTTTAAATCAGTCGTAAGAACCAATTTACATAAATGCATACAAATATAAAATCACGCCTCTTTCCCATGAGGCTACCCTCATAGGAAACACAAACACACACACTCCCATCACATCAGATCACGGATTTCCACTTGCTACGATCCTGACTACCCACTAGAACCAAATTCAAAAACCTTTTTTTCTGTCCACTTCAGTTTGGCTCTATGCTAATTTTATCAAAATTGGTTCAGGAGTTAGGTTATGAATTTGGCTTTTCAAGTTACTAAACTTGATTTGAATAGTAATTATATTCTCTTTCAGGTGGTCATGGCTAGTCGGTTACAACGTGGGCGTGGTGGTTGTGAAAGCGCTTCTCCAGATCCCTGGATGTATGTTCAGCGAGGTTATGCAAAAGAACGCTTGTTGGATCGTCCAGCTGCTGGGCATAGGATGTGTGGACAAATTCGCTGGAGGGAACATCGCTAGGTTCCTTAAAATGGACGGCAAGGTAAATAGCACCTTTTTAACCGACTTCAAATAAAAAAGGAGCAGATTCTCAATTCGATGGTTTTTATAAAAAAAAAAAATCTTAACTTATAACTTCGTTATTTATATGAAAAAATATTGTTTTTATCTGATAGGTAATACTGGAGTTCAGCCGTTTTGGCCATTAAGTTTGCTTCTCAAATTCTTTAATCCTGTCTCGCTATCATGTCACTGGTTCTTTCGAACCAGTAACGTAGTACGTAGTACGTGGTGAAAGGATTTCAAGTGCGCTTCAAAGAAGCTCCTTAACAGGCATATTAACTGATGTTGTGTGGTATCCATTGCTCAAAACAAAGCAAGTAGTCTGGTCAATATCCAGCAATAGAGCTACTTCAGGCTGTTGACGATGGATGACGAAACAAAACCTCGAAACGAGTTTTTATTTTGTTTTATTCGTTTAAATTTCAGGAGGAGAATTATAGAGCACTGGTGGTCTAGTGGTAGTGGCCCCGCCTTCCGATCCGAAGGTCGTGGGTTCAAATCCACTCGTGTACCAATGAGTTTTTGGATGTGCTTGTGCACTATGCCAGTACTCTCAAAACGGGGAAGGAAAACATCGTGAGGAAACCAGCGTGTTGTAGAACCTAAAAAAGTTCGAGCAACTCGTGTCAAGGGTCACGCAAAAAGGGCCCACCAGCGGCCTACTTGCGGAAAAAACCTGCCCGCACATCAAGTGCGCATGATAAAACTTGCCAAAACTTGCAGGAGGAGAATTTACCATGTTCAGTGCCACAAGAGGATATTGGTCTGGCGTGGGACGGCGTTTGTTTCGCGTTCCTTATACTGCAGCGGAGATTATTCCACAGCTACTACTTCTACCGGGTCATTGACGAGAGCAAAGCGACTACTGTTCTAGCGTCTAGGTAATCAAAATAAGTTGTGAAACTCTGGAATTCCGACAAACATCATCACAACCCACTGCTGGGTATAGGTCTCCTTCAAGTTCTGCCAGCCTCCTCTGTCCTGCGGGGCAATATATAAATATTGGTGGACATTATCTATATCGAATCTTGTAATTTTTTGTCTCAGTGTTTATACCTAGCTCGCAATTGCGCTACAATCGCTGGTAAAAAAGATCAATGCTGGCAAAAATTAATACTTAAACAATAATAAACCCCCTAATAGGTTAATTGGTTTTTTTCCAACTCTAAAATGCTCAAGCCCAACCCACCTTAAGAAGTTTTCACCACAAAATGTTCTTGAATCGTAACCACGAATCAGAAGAAGATTACAATAACTTGTGTGTGATTGTTTCCTAAATTCTATTTTTTTCTCAGAGGTGCAGAGCTCATAGAAGAGCTCCGTCTGAAACAAATGAAAGTGCAAGAGGACACCGAGATAAAAATCCTGGAGAAGATCAAAGTAAAGATGGAAAGAATAAAAGCTAACCAGAAGAAAATACAGGGAGTTATTACTAAGGAGCCGCGTCATCACGATGACGGTAAGGGATTACTTTATCTGATTTATTATTATATTTCAATGATGAAATTGAACGAGAGTTTTTTTGTTTTGCCTTTAAAATAAACAAACATCATTTTGAAAAACACGATCACGTTTGAGATTTTGGGAGATACCTTTGTCCAGCAATGGCTCACGACAAGTTGAATAAAAAAATATATGATACGGTCAGAATGTCAGGAACAACCATAAATCGGTTGTGTCCAGGATACCGGTATTAAATTTACGTATAGATTGTGTTTTATTTGATTCAGTACCACCATGCGAGTTTCCAATCAATCACTATAATATTTATTCAAACTTACTTCGTATTACATCTATGGCATTAAAAAACATCCTGAAATTGCTGTTTATCTCACATGACGTAGCAAAAAAATAAAATACCAGATTTTCTAGCATAATAAAAAGAAAAAAAAAAATTTTTGATGGCAAATTAATTCAGATATTCTAAAACGGACATACTTTGCCCTACAAGAAAACTATAACTAGAAATTACTTGCACGCTATCCAGAAGAAGACGAGTGTGAGACTCAGCCGGGCGAATCGGAGCAAGTGCCGCTGGTGCGAGGCGACTCGGACGCGTCTGCGCGCGGCTACCACACGCCCGACAGCCCCGCTTCCCCCCGCGGCTTCCACACCCCCGTCAGCGAACCCTCCGCGCCCCCCTCCCCGATTCGACCCCCCGCCACCATCGAGTTGCCCTTCCCTAGCTCGACAGGCGGACCGCCGTCCCCATCATCAGCCTTGATGACGGTTTCCCTTGACGCGTACTTGGAGCCGCGACGGATTTCATTCGAGTCCCCTCCGTCGTCGGAGCTGATGCCTCGCGCTCGGAGCCCCGAAGAGTCGTATCCGGTGTTCTCCCCCCCTCCCATCCGGCGGCGACACACCGTGGCCAGTCCAAGCGTTCAGCAGCGAACGTCTATAATATCGCACTCGAGCCGAGCCGAGCCGCATTCACATCATACGTGTAACTACCGTGTGCTCTCACATTTATTTCCTCACCTGAACGAAAGTGCTTTAGATTGTTCCACTGGAATCTTCCTACCGATGAACATACACCGTCTATGTGTGACACTGTCTATACTTGTACAGCATTCTCTTTCAGATTATTTTTTATACATTTTATGAACCGTTTATTTTTATTTATATAGGAAGTGACACAGATTTGACGACTAGGCCCCGAGTTTTCACAAAGAGACACCAAGGTAAAGATTTGTCGCACGGTTTGAGAAACAGGTGGCTGTTACCATTTCTACTTTGGTCCTGAAGCAACTAAACGGAACATTTGTGCAATGTTAAATAACAGACAAAGCTATCTGAACGATACTGTTATGACTTCTTGGCAGATTTCAGTAACCAACGATCTCTATGTGCTTCATTAATTACCCTTGAAAGTTTGGTGGAGTTTCGTTTTAACCGGTCGAATTGTGAGTTCTGTTGATATGGTCTTAAGCGCTATAATTGCCCGAATTAATATTTCAATGGTGTGTGAACTGTCGGTTGAGCTGTGCTTTTCTCTTGTAGCGCGCGACAGGCCGCCGTATAGACCGCCCGCGAGCCATCAGAAGGGTAACGTTGACTCTCGGAACTTCGCTCGCAATAACCTTGTATTGGCGTTACTAACATAGTCCGGCTTATCGGTGACGGTATTTAGGCAAGTTGCAACGCTATGGCGGGGACTGTCTGAACTATTATTTCATGTACTCTTCACCTCTTTGTAAATTGTAAAAACTGTAAATATCTTATCTAAGACAGATTACGCCGCAGCAAGCTTCGGTTCTAGTTGCATGGATGAGCTTTCTGTGCTTTGCATGGTCTTGCATTGTTTATGTGCCTTGATTTTGTATATTGACCTTGATATTGTGCAAATTCATTGGTTTTGTTTGCATATTTCAGCATTTTATTGTATTATGATATTTATTTATGTGTGTGATTTATTGGCATGCATATTAAGTAGCCTACTAGCTTTATAATATTCATTTGTAAGGTGTGACTAGAAATCCGAAAGAAAATTTAATTATTCAAAATCATCAAAATAAACGTACGAGCCATTATTATATTTTCATAAAAAAACTGTAGGTACTTACCTAATGTTGCCTTAACGGTTTGTAACAGAATCATAGCTTAATATGATATATTTTAATTACCTATTTGACACAATGTATTCATGCTATCATTGGATTTACTAGTTACACCTACACGCTATTGAACAGAATATTAACCTTGTTTTTCTGTATACAGCCGTTCGTTCCGGAGACTACTACATGTTTGACGAATTCGACGACACCGAAGTCCAAATGAAGGATGACTCGAGTTCAGACGAAGAGGGCCCTAAAGAGATGGGCTTCGGCAAGGTAAGTTCACAGCGACCGTACTCACAGCAACACAGGTAGTAAAACTATCCCCTAGAATGTACAAGTCTAGTTTGAAAATCTGTGTTGTCTACTGTATCTGTCCCGGTAGAGGTTGGGTTGAATGACCTGGACTGGATGGCATGGGTCACGTGGGATACATCATAGAACGCACTTACTTAGTATCCAAAAATATTCCAAATTTTGATTTTTGATTATCAAGTAATCACACGCGCAAGCGCATCTTCTTTGGCATAGAAACATCACCAGCAGCTGAAAGGGGGCTGAAGTGGGTACTAAGTAAGAAACATATTTCATAGTCCAGTTGTTTGGATATGCGCATGGGTATATTTCATTTAGAGAATGTTTTTGTCTTGTCCCCTGGGTATTTAATTTCCGCATGTAGCTTCCCCGAAATTATAATATATTGGGTATACGTAAAAGTAAGCTTTTGGGTGGCATTTAGTATGTCCCTGCAGCTTAGCAACTAACTTTATCGTAATGTGATAATAACTATTGCACAGCAATGCTACTCGTAGTTGTACGATACTATGGTTTTTCGCTCGTCAAAAACATAAGCAAAACGCATAAACTATGAAAAAAAAATTACCAGAAATTATTCACGATGTCTCACTAAAGACATTCGGTAAAAGCCAAAATGAGAGCAAAAAACCAACAGTGTCGTAAACCTACCGTGCCTTTACAATTGTGTGGCGTCCATTGCGGGTTAGCTGCTGTCGACTGTGATCAAGAAGGACTTGAAGCAAGCAGTGTCTATGCGGCGGTCGTCGGCGCCCGCCGTGCGTTCCACGAGACATCTTTCGCTCGGAAGCTACCCGCTATCCTATCCGCATGAGGTAATAGATCATGAACTTTTCAAAACCCTCTTTATTTTTTATTCATAGAATATCTCAGTATCCGAAATTGCCTTTTAGTATCAGTTGTACTATTGATTTGTACCATATTTGAGTAAATCAGTTAAAAAGCTGAGCAAACCAATCCAAATGTAATTTTTTCTAATACAAAATACAAATACAAAAAAGTTAATGCCAAATAAGACACAACACATAAAAAGAAAACACATTATATAAATTTTACAGTTTGACAATAGGAGTAGGCTCGGCTCAGCACTAATTCTGTGCAACATACATAGATGATGCACAGGGCTGGTTTTCAGCACTTGATGAATATCAAAACGAAGATTTGATGATCTTGCAAAAGAATACTGTAGCTATCAGTGAATTGACAATATTTTGAATCAACTGCTTTCAAGCTTTGCCCAAAATAAACGGCACTTCCATATAAGCTTCAAGTAAAAGCTTGAGTTTTGTAAGTGCACTCACATGTTTGAAAATCAAAGACCTAAGCAGTAAAATACTACAATTATCGTTCCCCTCCCCTCTATTCCCATTTTCGTACCCATTTTAAAACAGGAGCATACATACATAAAACTTCAACAAGGTAATTATGGTTTACGGATACGTTTTACACTTACTTCTTATTTCGGCTTGCATGTATTTACTTTACTTATTTTATGATTATGTACTTATTTGTATTCATAAATTACATGTGTGCTGAATGCAGTTTATATATACATTTGGGACTATTTATGTTTTCTTGCATGTTCTATGTTGTTATAAATGTTCCAACCAACTAACATTCATGTTACTAACATTTTCTTTTTTATTTTACTTCAATTTATTATTT
Source organism: Thera obeliscata (assembly GCA_947578465.1). Lineage (NCBI taxonomy): Eukaryota > Metazoa > Arthropoda > Insecta > Lepidoptera > Geometridae > Thera > Thera obeliscata. The sequence goes on from OX387924.1 coordinate 4,721,215, forward strand.
GCAGTCTTTTTTTCCAAATTATTTTATATTTTCTGGCGTTTATTTTACATGATACTTTACTTTTAACCTTTTCGTAATATAATCTAAATTCTTTCAATTTCAACTGTATTTGACCTTTGAGCAAAAACATTGATTGAATTCTAATATTAATTGGATATCCACTTAGATTTTGAAAATATGTAATAATAAAAGTATTTCAATAAATAGGGAGGTCGTCGACCATCGCAAGGTGACGTCACTCAGAAGGGTGACGTAGTTCTTTCCGATCGCGAGGACAAGGATGGACCCGCGACGGATTTGGATGACGATGGCCCTGAACCGGGTAAGACTTAACTTACCACATGCCTAAGATTTATTTATTCCCATACATCATATACATTAGTTAGTTAGTTGTATGGTCTACAGTAGATTTTAGGAAATACATGTATAGGCCAAAAGTTATGCTCAATTTATTCTAGAAAATAGAAAAAGAAAATAATATTATTTTTAAAGATCCATTATCGGGCAAATAAAAATTATTATTACCCAATCTAGTACTTTTGGCGCAAAGTAAACAAATTTAGTTCCACACCGCTTTTAATAAAAACCCTGTTTAGCGTACTTTAAAATTCACAAGATTCGACAAGGGTTTCGCTGCTTCGTCAGGATATTAACTAGTTACTGTTTTTTTCTAGAACAAGAAACCTGGATCGACAAATTAAATAATATAATGGATGCAACGTGGGCTTTCATATCCAGCTTCCTCGTGTCTCTGACGCGACATCTGATGAAATATTCGCGCGATTACCGATACGTCTCGCGAACGCTGTCCGTTGAGAAGAAAATATTGAAGGTAAGTATAAGAACTAAATGAACCTTACAGTTGATAGAGACTGGCCTCTCAGCTCAGTTGGTAGTAGCTCTGCCTTATGAGCCGTAGGTCGTGGGTTCTATTTCCACCGAGAACAAATTGGGGGCTAGATAGTGTTGTGTGGATTGTCTATTATTTGTTTTACCTTGTTTGTTGTTGAAGAACCGATGAAACTAGCTCATTCTATCCCAATTATAACCCGTTGTAAAAAAAAATCATAGGAACTTGTTGAAAAATCAAAAAACCCGCCTACTGCGACTGGGTTTTCCAAATATGAAAATCTTAACAAAGCACAATGAAAACGCCTCCTTATTTATCTACTCCGTTGTACCGTAAACAATTATGTTTTGAGCGTGGTTCATTATTTCTTTGCATGGTGTGTAGGGACTTTTTTTTATAGCATTACTCACTCTCGTGATCCAGGAAAATCGAACAACACCTCATTTACCGAAAGTCATCCATCCGTTTTTGAAAAACATTACCCTCATTCTGGGCAGTCGGCTTTAAAATGGCAAAGCCTACACACATTTAACACACATTACATACATTTTAACGGGATTTACAGTAATTGGTTTACTTGTTGTTTGCTCTCTGCACTGTTTATATATTCGTTAAGTTTTAACCTACACTGCTTAACTAGATTTCGTAAATAAGTAAACTTTTTAGTAGGATATTGACTTACAACTAAGAATGTATGTACCTAAATTAAACCATGGTGTATGCAAATAAATAAAAAATAAATTTGGTTTCCTTTGGTACGTTTCAGGAGAAAGAAGGTTTCGGCATCGGTCTACGTGAAGGCTCTCAAATGATCTGGGAACCACTTCCAGAAACGCTAGCACATCGGTTAGTACAAAATAAGTTAAACATAATACTTGCAGTTGACTTAGAAAAAATAATCGTGAAATCAGTACCAAGTACCCAAGTCCGAGTTTTGCTACCACATTTCGTTACCAAATGTTGTTTTCGTTTCGCCCACGTGTCTCTGTCTTTTGTAGGGAGAAAAGATGAGACAGCAAAAATATGCTACGTAGCTAGAGTTGTTGTCTCATAATTTTTCCTTGCAAAAGAGAGAGACGCGTAGGCGAAACGAAAACAACATTTGGTAACGAAATGTTGTAAATGCACTGGGACTTTGGGTACAGACGCTATTCTCTTGCATAATCGAATGCTTACCTAATAATGATGGTTTGGATGAGCGTAAAATATGGCTAAGTAAAACGCATAATACTCTTTGCAATGGCCTATCCACTGGTTCTAATGAACACCTTCATGATAGCCGCAATGCACCACAGAGTGGCCTATAAAGAACCAGTAACGGTGCGAGCCTTGTTAGTCTTAGAAAAGTATTTTAGTAAATGCATCTAGTAGATACATTTAGTTACCACTTGTCCCATTTAGAGCGCAGCTGGCTTCTATAACCATACCTAACATGAGTCTTATAGTACGCATTAGTTAGTGATATTTTGTTTGCATGCTGCCATAGTGTCCATAAAGATGAGGATACTTACGATAAAAATCTGTTGATGCCTGTGGAAATGGGGTCTGTATAATTTTTATTTTGAAATAAACCGGAATGTACTTAGAATAACAATGCAATAACTTGTAAATAATAATGGAACAACTTTAACTGAAAAAAAACCACTTTAATTATCATTGTAGAAATTCCACCCAGAAATACAAATCTTTGTCACCATTCCAAGTGCATCCCGGGTTTTAAATATTTTAGAACTTAGTGTGTAGGTATAGATAGTGCAATTCACGAAGACGCGCCCCTCGCGGGGTGCGGGGAGTTTGCTCCGAGCGGCAGTCGCGAACCGTAGTCTATTCATTGTAGTGTGCGTGTGCACTCATAGGTAATTAGTGTGTACCGATAACACTCAAACATTGACGGAAGCTTGCACACATATACTATAAACGGTTAGGAGGAATAGTGGGGCGCGCCTTCGTGGATTGCACTATCTATACTTTAGAATTTAGCTCAGTAGATAGCTAGATATCATATCATTTTTATACTTTTCAAACAAAATACCGCTAAAAGATGTAAAAAAACGAATGATAGACGTTTGTTTTTTTATTAATCTTGTAGCTCTTCTTCCTTGACGAACATGGACAAGAACGCAGTCTAGCCAAATTTTTTGTTCCTCTGACTGAAGTTATCTGTTAGTTCAAATCCTTCGATGAAATCCATCGCGTAATAAGGATAACGCTTGCCCAAAGGTATACTTTGTGTAGGGATATGAAATAAAATCTACTTCAAATTTTCACTAAAATGGTTGTTACGGGTGCGGTTTCAGTCGTAAACTAAGCGATATAAGCGTACCAGAGATACGTTTGATAGCGCCGAGTATGGAGTGGGGACTCGACACATCCCCTCCATCCCGCCGTGCTTCGCCTAACCAACCAGTTGCTCAACCAGTCGGCCAACTAGTCGGCAGGGAGTCTTCTCAGGATTCTTATCGACGCGATGATGACGATACTTCGGAACATGAGAGCGTGTTTAGTTTGCAGACCACTTCAAGGTTTCATTTATCATCAGGCTAGCTAAGGGCCGTATGCAAAATTAATGCTGAGTAATGTCTGAGTCGAACCTAAAGCATACATATTTTTCTGAAAAAATATCTATGCTTGAGGCTCGATTCAGACTCGAGTATTATTTCTGCATACGGGTTTAAGACTTGTACTGTTTTAAATATGTATATAAATGTGATATTCGAGCGAGCGCCAGTGTGACAAGGTTTATTGATAGAGTCTACTGAAAGCGCCATTCGTATTTATGTAAGCAATAAATTAAATTTTTAGTCATTTAAGAAAAATAACATGTTATAACAGTACCAGTCTTGCAAATTTTATGAAATGCAATGGGCTTCCGTTTATTTGTTTTGTAAATATTTTTCACTCGATTCCATTTATTTGTGCTAATCCACTTTGCTGCTTTTATCGTTTGAATTTTATAGGTTTGGTGAATACCTACGTTGTACCTTACCGTACCTACCTTGGTAGCAAAAATGTGCTAACAACCTCAAGAATGTTTTATAAACTTTTGTATTACTTCGATTTTTATGGATTTATTCTTTAGATCTCTTTATAATATGATCCATGACTTTTATAAATGGTTTACTTTATATCCGTTACTTTTAGAGTTTAAAAAGTTTAAAGAATTGAAGTAAACTCTCCCACATTGGTGATCCCGACTTCATAATTTAAACACAAACAATCTTTGCGTCATCTTGTACATACATATTTATATTTTATACCTTCAGGACTTATCTTCTAACACTTGATACTCAGTTCACAATATAAACACAAAATCACAGCCTAACTCCAAAAAATAAACACACAACGGCACTACAACCCGCACAAAATTCTAGTCTTGTTACCAACCTTTTATACTTTTTAATTGACGGTTTTGTTTAGACTCGTTCAAAATTTCGTTTTCTCTTTTGTGTTCCCAAAAACAGAAAGGGAAAGAAAGCTACATTGAAGTTATTATTTCTACACTTATCTAATTTGTAGACGGTACTAGTGTTTTTAGTACTTAACAGAGAGGAAAACACTGGTGGCCTAGTGGTAGCGGCCGATTCTAAGGTCGTGGGTTGAAATCCAGTCGTGTGTTAATGAATTAATCTGTCAAAAAATGTATGTGCACTATGCCAGTACTCCCAAACGGCGAAGAAAAACATCGTGAGGAAACCGGCATGTCGTAGAACCTAAAAAGTTCAAAAATATGTGCCAAGTGCACAAAAGGAGCCTTCCTGAAGCGCACTTAAAATCCTTTCACCACACTCGGTTCGAAATAAATAAGTGACACGATAAGAAGAAGTACTTAACAGGTAAAAACCTCTTTCAGTAAGGACGTGACGACTCTAGAAGAGCAAGATGATTCGATGTTCAAGCAGGACCGATCTCCGTTCGTGCATTTGGCCTATGCGCTGTGGTACGCAGTGTTAGCGCATACCGACATTGTGTGCTACATTATGGTGTTTATAAACCAGGTATGAAACTACGGTACGACTGAATAATACCCAACTCACAAAATAAATTATCTTCTAGTTGCTCATATGACAGAAAAATCAACTTTTATACCTACAGCCATATTATTATAAAAATAAAGGTAATTTTAGCCAAATCTTATATTGTGCTATAAAAGAAATTGACATAATGATTGCTCTTTTAAACCCACTTTATGAGTTTTGATCTTTTATTGTCCATTTTATAAAGCTAAATTGTTGCTTGGGTACTCAAGGTATCGGCGGAGTAAAACCTCTATCTGTAGTTTGATTCTGCTGATCTGCGTTCTGGTTGAGACATAATAACACCGCTCAATATGTCAGAATTCAAACAAAATGTTTAGTAATCCTACCGCTATTGTTTCAGATCCAATCAGCGACCATCCTATCCATACCTCTACCACTCATGGTATTCCTCTGGGGTACTATCACTATTCCTCGGCCGACCAAAACGTTCTGGGTCACGTTGATCGCCTACACCGAAGTTATAGTGCTTATAAAAAGCATGTTCCAATTCGAAATACTGCCGTGGAATCGGAAAGAAATACCTGCGAATATGCCCTTCACAGCACCCAGAATTATTGGTATCGAGAGGAAATTCAACTACGCGTTGTATGATTTGCTGCTGCTCCTTATTATATTCTTGCACAGGTGAATATGCCGTTTGTTTGTAGGTTTTGCCTTTATTGTAATTTAACAGATTCGTTTCAGAAACTGGTAGGTAAAATCGCGCTGAAGTAACTGAACAAACACCCATTTATCTTATGAATTGTCTTGTCCCTACAGAGAGAGCGAGAGAGATTTCCTTATATTTCAGTAAATAACCCTCTCATTCATAATCCCTGGCACATTTTTAAGTTTTTAATTAACCTACATAGTCCCACTGCTGGGCAAAGGTCTTCCCCGAAACCTTCCGCTCATCTTGGTCCTTTGCTGTCTCCCTCCAATAATCTACATTTTAATAGGTCGGTGGACTATTCTTGTTGCTGACAATTTCATCCCAATAAATAGAGCTGCTAAGCTAGGTCAGTGCTCGTGGATCAATATGAATAAAGGCCTATTAGTACCATTCTAAAATAACATTCACATAATTTGTTATAGTGATAGTCGATCATTGCAAATAAACGCAGAAAATCTTCCAAAAAATGTACTACCCACATTATTCACAAAAAATATTACATCTTTTCTGCCCATCAGATTCATGCTAAAATCCCTCGGCCTCTGGAAGGAATCCACGCCTGATATAGAGTTACGTGAAGACGTGGAGTACCCGCTCAGTCCTGAGGACACGCAGCTCGTGGTCGAAGGGAAGGGAGCTGAGGTGGGGCGGAAGTACATCCGATTGCACGACAAGACCGGCCCGTGAGTATGCTGTTGTTTTAATATCATCTGAGGGCACGCAATACGAGCAAAGAGAAGCGCAAAGACGGGAAGCGATAATGTACATCATGTTATTGTACGCCCCGTTATAACGATGCCAGTTAAGTCACATGTACACTGAAGGAATTCAAACATGGTTTTTTGTTTTTTTGTTCTGGTATTACATACCTACTTATACTTGTCCTTGATACTTTATTATTCAAACATGGTTTTTTGTTTTTTTGTTCTGGTACTAGATACTTATACTTGTTAACTTTATAGGGTGGATCCAACTTGGATAGGTTAGGTTATGTTAGAACATAAAAATTACACACAAGGCGAGCGAGCAGAGCGAGCGTGCCGCGGCAGTAGCCGCCACAGTGCCAGAATAGTAAATTTCATTACAAGTGCGGGAAGGCTGTCATTGCAAAGAGTTCCGACAAATGTCTACACGAGCCGAAGGCGAGGGTTGACAGTCGGAACAAGTTGCAATGACGGTTCCGCACGTGTACTGAACGACTATTTTTAATACAGTTGCGAAAAAATTAAGCAATTTAATAAAATAATAAAAATACCATTTGCTTTTTTCTCTTCTCTCCACGCAATAAGTTCGTCGTATGTATGCATGTAGCGACTTTTTGACTTTTCCGGTAAAATGTTCTCCGAAGTATTTTGTGCAATTATACTGAGTTCCGGTGGTGTTAATTCAAAAAAACTAGGGTCGAAATTACTCATTTTGTGCAACAAACAAATAAACTCGCAAAGAAAATTTCTGAAAAATGACGCCAAGCGCCAACCGTAAAATATAAGCAGAGATTAATTTTTTTTTCTTCACCCATTCTGGAAGGCAAAGGGAACTATACCCATACAGCCAAGTCTTCAGTAGATTTTTTTTATTGATATGAATTGAAAATGAAATTTAATGAGATGAAATGAAATGAAACCTAACATAACTCATTCAATCAAATCATTAAATCTGTTAATGAAACAAATTAGTAGCTTCTTTTTAGAAAAAATACGTATTTGCATGAATCATAAAAACTTCGATGAATTTTTTTTGTAAAAACTTCATGGTTGGTTTTTCTTTTTAGACATTATTTTGACAGTTGGGAAAGAAAAAGCACTAGTGCGGGAATGGTAAAAAAAAAGCACGCGTGTGTAATAGCCCACATCCCGAACGCTAAACGTCCCTGCAATACGCCACTTTTTGAGCAACTGTATTAAAAAATGATTTTTTTCAATACCCTCAAAGGGTCTGTTTAGGACAATTAACCATCGCTAGATAAAAATAGTAATACATAATCGTAATATTTATCTAATACAGTGTACATGTACATGAGCCTTAACAATTTCACAGTGGAAAAAAAATTATTCGTTTTAACTGGCCGTACATTTACCGGACCCGCAAGGAGCGTTTCGTCATTCCAAGACATACACAACCTCATAATACTTTTTCATTGCTCATACTCTGAAAGTAGGTCTGAAGTTGCCTGGGGGGTATTAATTGAAAGTAATACTTTCAGCCCTAGGGAGAATCGCTTTCTACTGACAGCTGTCAAATTATAAAAAAAAACAAGTTCTATTTTATTCAACCATGTTTCAACTTTCTAAACTGCAAGGAGGTTGAACCAAATTCCAACTTTTTATTCAGCAAGTAGGTTGGAAACACATTACAACGGTAAGAAGTTTAAAAACTCTAATTAGAGCGCAATGTAAAATTTAAATAACATAAAGATAGTACCTATTAAATAAATAATATATCTTCTAAATTACTTGATTAATATTTATAACTTCAACTATTTATTTAAAATAACATAGATTTGAGCAAACAATTTACCATTTTTTAAATTATGAAAATGAAAATAATGGCTGAATAATGCTGGCGAGCCGTAGCCGAAGGCCCGCCAGAGAAAAAGAAAAAAAAACCGGGAAGGCGGCAATTCAATCAATTTCAATCTTCATTTTCACAAATTTTTCATTCATGTTTTTATTTTTACTTTCCTTGTATTCGTAATGAAAAGCACAGTGTTTACCTCGGGTGAAAGTCTTTTAAGTCCCTCAAGCTCCATTGGCGCCCTCGCTAACGCTCTGGCGCCAAACCCGTCTCGGGACTCAAAAAACGTGACTTTCAAGTTTCAACACTCGGGTAACAATGTACTATTGCTGTGAAAACGTTATCAGATCCCTGGCAAAGCCAAGCCCCTAAGCCCATGGCTTATACCCTAATATAGTATGGCTTGACGGTTCGGTTCAGTTAGTGAGGTAATGCAGTGTGTGGCTCAGACAGTCGTCATCGTCTCGTGGACCGGCTGTACCACGTGGTTGCGACTATCACCGCCGCGATGCGTGACCTCAGCGCCAGCCGGTCTGACCCGCGCGTCGCAGCGCTCGTGTGGCAACGCCTGCAGAATAACCAGGCCACTCGACAACATACGTCACTGCTCGCTGCGATCTCAAAACAGATCTATCGACGGTATTCTGTCACGTCGTATTTTATCTTCGTATTATTGAAATCTCATGTATTTTTACAGACGGTATTGTAACGTATACGTAGACAACAAATATTGCACCTCGGCTAATTTTGGCTTCATAGGGCGTCAGAAAGAGATAGCGCTCTACAAAGTCGAAAAGCCGATGTGCCATATTTTTGCTTGTAGCCGTAATATATTGTATTCTTTAAATATTAGATCGTCATACATAGTATTCTGATCTTGTAGCAGATCAGATGGTATTTTTCCGCTATAGATTGTACTCTTAAAATCTATTGTATGTCACTGACGCAGTATTGTAATGTCACAGACGGTATTTTAGTGTCATTAAATTGTACTCTTGGAATCGCATACGCAGTATTGTAATGTAAATCTGTATTTTGATGTCATAGATACTCTGAAATGTCATATGCAGTATTCCAAACATGTCGCAGGAGGCATTTTATCCTCATTGATTGTATTCTTGAAATTTCTTATGCAGTATTTTAATGATAAAGTATAGTATTTTACCATTATAGATTTTACTCTCAAAATGTAATACGCAGTATTCGTAAATTACGTCGTACGTCGTGGATTGTGTCAGTTAAAATGACAAACCCCCCCTTTTTATGTGCATCTTAAGACTTACAAACATACTAGAAGATGGAAACTGACAGAAACTGGATGAAAAACTTAAAAATACTAATCTATGATTATAATATAGTTGAAATGCCAATCCATCCATTTTCAGGAACTGTGATGAAGCAGAAGATGCTAACTCAATGGCCATTATGAATGCCGAACAGCAAGAGACTGCAAATGAAAGAAATAATGATGATGATGATCACGAGGCCGGTCCATCTCGTCCGGCAGACGACGATCAATATTACAAGTGAGTAACCTGTACCCCTAGTATAAGTTTTACTCGATCAGTTTGAACAATTCGTGTCTCTCTCTTTTGTATGGAGAAATGATGAGACAACAACTCGTTTCGATCGTTTCTACGTGACGTATTGTTTCTGTCTCATCTTTTCTCCATACAAAAGAGAGACACGAATTGTTCAAACTGATCGAGTAAAACTGTGACTGGCCTTTCTGAATACTAGTCAAGCAAAACTATGTAAGCTAAATTTTCTTTGGTTAGGTATTTAATTTAGCTCGTTAGTTGGGGTCCATTTCCGCCCTTTTCGTGGAATCTGCCCTTAGTCGTAGAACATTCTCCAAAACAATTTTTTTTTAAACAACTAGCTGATGGAACAAGACTATGACCCACATGATGTTAAGTGGTAACCATCGTCTGTAACAAAGCATTGCTTCGTCGGTCACGCACGTCAGGAACGTGCCCTAATGCACTGCCCTGCGTCGATCAACTTGAGATGTACAGATGTTCAGCCTCACGTGCCTGCAATCCATACAAATGATAAAGATAGACAGAGAGTACAGATGTTAGAGAAAAATCGCGATAAAATGTTGTTGTAATGTTTTTTAATAAGTTTTTATTTGTTGCAGAGTAAACGATGATCAAGAACCAATAATTGCAGTAACCACTACACTAGATGACACTTACAAACACTATCCTCAAGTGATGCTACTGTCGTAAGTTATTCAGTTACCAGACTTTTTATTTTTATAGCATATATTTTTCACTTTATCTCGGAATAAATAGGAATAAGAGAAATAGGAATTGTTCGCAATATTTATTTATTTGTCAACTCTGCGTCAAAAAAGGCTCAAACTTAGGCAGTGTGTATATAATATATTGTAATATTTGTTAATATTTGTATGATATATAGTTTGTGGACAACCCAATCAACAGTTGACATAACTCAATCTAGCCCGGGTTAGCCCGGCCCGGCTAAGCAAAGCGGGTTATGCCACATCACACCTCTCTGTTCACTAAACAAATTATTGATTTCGATGGCTGATCGAACCTACGCCCTACAGCGCAGAAGGCAGAACTACTACCAACTTAGTTGTTAGCGCTGTCGGAGTTTTCGGTAACTTGAACATTTTTAAATTTATATTTTTGTATGTTTTCCTTTGCAGAGTAAAGCGATACCTTAGACCCATGCACCGATTCTTCAAACGTATGTTAGCGCCGGGCGCGCGAGTCACGGCCGATGTCTATGCCTACATGTTCCTGTGCGATTTCTTCAACTTTATGGTCGTTATATTCGGATTCGCTGCGTTTGGAGTAAGTATTTATTAACTCGTACTGCAACATTTTTTTAAATACAACGTATAAGAACATCTTATAAGAAGTTGGTTATAAAAGACACCTCTTTTCTGTATTCTGTAATAGTATTTGTAACTGTATTTTGATTTTTTTTATGATGAAAGGCAAATATTTAAATATTATTAAAAATTTTGATCATGATTGTTTCAGTGTTATTCAGAAACTAAATCACCAAAATAAAATCAACCGAAACTTCCGAAGGTATACGGTTTAAAAACGATCGAAGCTGCGGGAGAAAGCCAGTCTATGCTCCTATAAAACTGTAAAGACCGAAATCTGCCTAGGAGTACCTACTAAACCAAAAATACAGTAACCCTTTCATCATCATCCTGAGAAGTCCACTGCTGGAAATAGGCCTGCCCTACACATTTCCAGGAAGAACGATTATGAGCCGTCTCCATCCACCAACTTGAAAAAAAAAACAATGAATAACCCTTTAGCCTAACAATAATAAGTTGCAATGTTTTCTACGTTTCACAGACACACCAAGGCGACGGCGGAGTGCAAGCTTACCTAGAAGAGAACAAAGTTCCCATTCCCTTCCTAGTGATGCTTATCCTACAGTTCGCTCTCATCATAATAGATCGAGCACTCTACCTTCGCAAATTCATGTTGGGCAAGATTCTGTTCCAATACGCACTGATAATCGGCGTGCATATATGGATGTTCTTTGTACTGCCGTTTATTACTGAAAGGTGAGATTTTTTACCGCCAAGTCGGCAACAAGTATGTGGCTCCCAGAAATTGATAAAAAGAGTCCCTTACTGTAGAGTAATGCAGGTATTTAAAAAATATCACATTAAAAAAAAATGTTAAAATCTCCTCATAAAAAAATGCATAAATATAGCAAACCATAATCTAAATATAGCATTCCAAAGCTTTATCCAGGTATTTTTCCAGGTTTATTTAATTTTACAAAAATATTTTTTTTTCACTTTTTGCTTCAATATTTGTACCCTATAAACCTTCTTGGGTTTATTTTACTTACCATTTTACAATAATTAACGCTATTTAACGCTAAAAAGCTATCTGGATGTGATTCGTGTCTTCTATAACGTCATTCTCAAAGAAAGTACCAAATACCAACTGATCGCTGATGAACTGTACCCGAAGTCGGAGTTTTGCTACCACATTTCGTTACCAAATGTTGTTTTCGTTTCGCCTATTTGTCTCTCTCTATTGTATGGAGAAAATATGAGACGGCAAAAATACGTAGAGTTGTTGTCTCATCTTTTCTCCATACAATAGACAGAGACAAATAGGCAAAACGAAAACAACATTTGGTAACGAAATGTTGTAGATGCACTGGGACTTCGGGCTCTGGTATAGGGATTTATCGTGCCCCCCTAGGCACGATAGATCCCTAGGCTAGATCCCTATCTAGGGAGGATCTAGGGGTCTTGAAGCTGTTTCGTTTTTATTTCTAAAATATGTTTTCTCACAGGAAATTCAACGCCAAGACTCCACCGCCGATGTGGTATATGATCAAATGCATCTATCTGCTGTTGTCGGCGTATCAGATCCGCTGCGGGTACCCGCGACGGATCATCGGCAACTTCCTCTGCAAATCTTATCGCTTCCTCAACATGATATGCTTCAGAGGGTAAGTACAAGCCTATAGTTAAATCATCATCATCATTATCAGCCTGAAGAAGTCCACTGCTGGACATAGGCCTCCCCTACACATTTCCAGGAAGAACGGTTCTGAGCCCTTTCCATCCATCGACTTCCCGCGATCTTAACAATGTCGTCGGTCCATCTGGTGGGTGGGCGCCCTACGCTTCGTCTTCCGGTTCGTGGTCGCCATTCGAGAACCTTTATTCCCCAACGGTTGTCAGTTCTTCGAACTATATGGCCTGCCCATTGCCACTTCAACTTACTAACTCTACGAGCTATGTCGGTGACCTTGGTTCTTCTACGGATATCCTCATTTCTGATTCTATCACGTAGTGAAACTCCCAGCATAGCTCAAAGCTAAGATAGAAACCAAATACTTACCTGATATTTTTTTTGTAAATACATATTCAGACAGAGAACAAACATCTACATCTATGTTCACAGCACATATATTTGTTCTCGGTGGGTATCGAACCCACGGCCTACGGCGCAATAAGCAGGGCTACCGACCCGTGACGCCTGTCACGGGTCTTTGGTCAGCTCTGTTATTTGTAGAGCCTGAATGATATACGGCAGATAGTTAAAAATTTGCCAATAACGTAATGTACCTACTTTTTAACCGGCTTCCAATCAAAAAGGAGGAGGTTCTCAATTCGGTTGTACTTTTTATTTTTTTAATGTTTGTTACCGCATAACTTCGTCATTTGTGAGCCGATTAGAAAAAATATTTTTTTATCTGAAAGGTACTGCTTCCAGATTGGTCCCATTTTAATGTTATTAAAATCGGTGTTGCCATTTTTTTTAAATATTTTTTTTAATGTTTGTAACTGCATGCCTCCGTGATTTATGAACCGATTTAGAAAATTATTTTTTTATTTGGAAGGTTATTCTTACGTCCAGATTGTCCCAAACAAATTTGATTAAAATCGGTTTAGCCGTTTGACAATGAAGTCGGTTTCTCAAGTTTTTTAAACTTATAATTATTAGGGATAGGTTTGGCTAGGTTATAAGGTTTGTTTTTTTCAAATTTTATACAACTAGACTAAACATAGACTAGGCAGACTAGGCATTAAACAGCTTTGGAGTTCAGCAAATGACGGATTTTACCCCCACACACACACACCCACCGAGAAAGAGAGAGATAGAGAGAGTCACAGAGTTCTACAGAAGTTCGGAGCCAGTTTTTAACGCGGATTTTTATTGCAGATTCATGGCGGTACCGTTTGTGTTTGAACTGCGAACCCTCATGGACTGGATATGGACTGACACCTCGATGACACTTATGGACTGGCTCAAGATGGAAGATATATTCGCTAGCGTATTTCTACTCAAGGTAAGTTTTGTTTTATGACTGCGGCCGTGGTGGTTCCAGCATAGGTTTTTTTTAACATCATCATCATGTAACAAGCATATGACCCATCTGACGCTAAGTGGTAACCATAAAGACCTACTAGGTGTATATTACAGCCGCCATGAAGAGCAAGCAAAAAGTTTGCTTAGGTACGAAAACTAGTAAAATACACTTTTTTGTGTGAAAACATTTCTAGATTATAATTATACTAGCAATCCGTCCCAGCTTCGAACGGGTAGCTAGCAGAAAAAAAAATGCACATAGTCGTAGCGTGATGTTGTACATATAGCTTTCTTCGATAAATGGACTGCCCAACACAAAAAATATTTTTCAATTTGGACCAGCACATCTCGACATTGGGGAGGTAGCTTAGAACCGGGAGAAGGACATAGGATACTTTTTATCCCGAAAAAGCAACGGGAACGGGGTGTTACGGGAACGGGCGAGCGAAGCCGCGGGCGGCCACTAGTTTTAAATAATATTTAAAACCTTAATTAAAGTACAAAATTTTTGAAATAAAAATTGAAGAGGTGCAAAACAAAAAACTAGTCGAGTTCTTTATGGCAATAAATATACTGAATACTGAAAATGTTGAGCTGCGCGAGCGAGAAGTTGTTTGTCGGATCCCCTTACGATTCGTTCCTCTATAAGCGTTTTTATTTGACCGAGTTCAGCCCCTTACGATTCGTTCCTTTATTAGCGTTGGTTATAATTATGTGTTCCTTCCTCAGTGCTCCCGATACGTGGAAGACGAGTTTCCGCAGCCACGCGGCGTTAAAAAGTCAAGCACGTCTAAGTACCTTCTCGGCGGTGGAGTGCTTGCCTTCGTCATCGCTATCATATGGTTCCCCTTGGTGTTCTTCGCGTTTGGAAATTCGGTAAATAGGAAAACAAGAGCACTTGATATAACCCTCACAGCTCAGTTGGTAGTTGCTCTGCCTTCGAGCCGTAGGTCGTGGGTTCGATCCCCACCGAGAACAAATATTTGTGTAGTGAACACAGATGTTTGTTCTCTGTCTGGATGTTATGTTGTATTATAAGTATAATATTTACAAAAAAAATTATAAGTATTATATCTATCTGGTACAAGCTCTGCTTAGTTTAGGGCTAGATAGTGTTGTGTGGATTGTCTATAATATTTATTTATTTATTATTACATCACAGCTCAGTTTGTAGTAGCTCTACATTCTACGCTGCAGGCCGTGGTTTCGATCCCCAATGAGGACAAACATTAGTGATAAACGTAGATGTTTATTCGCTGTTTGGGCGTTATTAATCGTGTATTTACAAAAAAAGTATTTTAACCAAAGGGTTTGGTCGCCATAGTACAAGTTGTATCGATTTTGAAGCTACAGAAGATAATGAATACTTGCATTTCTGCTTGAATACCAATGTTATTTTAATGTTTTTCATAACGACATTGTTTTATTCAAGGTAGGAGAACCGAATCCACCCACAGATGTTACGGTTAAGATTAGAATTGGACCCTTCCTTCCAGTGTATCAGATGTCAGCGCAATCTCACAACATCGATGTGTAAGTATTTACATTCGACGGTTAATAAAAAAATAAAACGTTAGAGTCTGTTCAGAAAGAGAACCGTCGTGGGATTGGAGGGCGCTGCTGTGCTTATCACCTTTTTTGTTTAGTGGGCAATACAATAGCGCGTCTGTTGCGTTTTGATCCTATCACAACTAGTGTACTATTCCTTTATTTAATTTTTATGATGCAAAATGCTGACAGAAAAAAGGGATGAGCTGCCATATAAAAATCGAAACGTTAGTTCTCAATTTGGCCACGACAGCCCTCTTTCTGAACAGACTCTACCACATTATAAGCGTTACCATTTTATAATTTGCCCTGTCAATGTTTTTCCCCTAATTATTAGTAAGAGCCGACAAAATGTTAGTATCTGCTAAATTAAACCTTTGGACGTACCTTTGACTACCCCTTTATAAGAATCTTGATTAGGTAGTCAAAGTAAAAAATATGTTTACCCAGTTGTATCACAACGATCACTTTGAAAAGGCTTAAAGCTAGGTGCCAGTCTAGGAAGCCTAAAACAAGCAGTTTAACAGGGCCTAAAGCTAAAAAGTGAGGTTTAATATTTTATTTTTTAAACATTTCATATTATTCAAAACTGTACCCCTTAGTCTGAGTTTTACTCGATCAGTTTGAACAATTCTTTTCGCCTACGCTACGTGTCTCTCTCTCTTGTACGGAGAAATGATGAGACGAAAACTGGTTTCGATCGTTTCTACGTAATGTATTGTTGTTGTCTCATCTTTACTCCATACAAAAGAGAGAGACGCGTAGGCGAATTGTTCAAACTGATCGAGTTAAAGTACTACTTGTCCTTCTGAGGTAATTTATTTTATTATTTCAGATTCACAGAACAAGATTTCACCCAGCTAAGCAATCTGTACGCGCGCGATCGTTCGGCGCAGACTTTCCTATCGAACTACATGTATAATGACATAGCGGTCATCACTATCAATCCCAACTCTACATTGAAATGGATCATATCCCCGCCTGAGCTGAAGCGGCTTACTAAAGAAGCTATGTCGAGTAAGTTTGTATGATGTTTGTTTGTGTGATGCTGTTGACTTAATGAACAGCATCAATTCAAAAATCATTAAGTCTAATTTAAAATCTCAATGTTTAACTAATATAGAAAGCTACCAATAATTAAATATTACTTTACTATTAATGGGACCATTCTGGATAAAAAATAATTTTCTAAATTAGTTCATAAATAACAGAGGTATGCAGTAGCAGCAAAACGGCTATAATGATCTTGATGAAAACAAAAAAGCCGCTTGTTAAATCCGTTTTGTTTTGTCTCTATGAGAGCTAAATCTGGAAATATTACTTTTCAGATAAAAAAAGGTTTTTTTAAATCAGTTCATAAATGACAAAGTTATGCGGTCAATTGGCATGACACTGACACTTATTTGGTTCCTATAGTACAAGCTCTGCTTAATTTGGGGCTAGATAGTGTTTTGTGGATTGTCCACAATATTTCATTTATTCAAGGAAGGAAAAGTTTTTTTTCGACAGAAAAGGAATCGGATGTGGAAAATTAGGCCTTAAATTGTACATACTTGACAATGAAACTTGTCACCCACAGATTCGTCCCTCCAAGTAAAGTTCACATACGTGATAACGCATCCGTCCAACGCGGTCCCAAACCCGCCCGTCATGGACGACAGCCGCGAGGTGGAACTAGCCGCGTACATTCCCGCGAACACCGGCGAAGTCAAGAACCCGGAGAGAGATACCCTGCTCGCGCTCTTAGACGGAACGGCACCTCCAGATACTTGGTAAATATATATTGATAGTCGTATGTACATAAATAAAAAAAAAAAAAGGTTACATACTTTCGATTGGTCCTTTATGCATCAAAATCGGGTCAGCAGGTTACGAAACCCGGTTACGTGCAAGCTCTAAGAGTTATGTCGGGTCACAGGTTTTCCCAGCGGCAGAATCTTGCTGTTTTTGTATGGAAGGACAATAATGTTGGGGAGTCTCATACTTCTATACCAAAATCCGCTCAAAAACGGGCCCTCAAGGCACAGACATCAGTAGATGAAACTCTGAATACACACTCCGTATTTCTTTCGCAGGTTGAACGTGAAAACTCTTTTCCCCAAGTTCGTGAAAGTCTTCAACAAGGGAAGCACGAAGCCCGCCTACCAACTAATGCCGTTTGTCCCGAATGGTGGTAAGCAAAAACCTACCTTTTTGTAAAATTGATTTGGCCGGCCAATGCTATAATGTAGTCAAAGTCGAAGTAGAATCTTTGTCGACAAACCTTCTTTTTTTAACATATACCTACCTTTACCTAACACATCTTTTTATGCTTGTTATTACCGGTTGATTTGTTATCTTGTCTATAATGTTGACAAACATTTCCAAAACTACACCAAACGGGGTGGTTGGTTTAAAAACATTCAACATCTAATTCGGCTGGAGTATAGTATTTTCTCTGTATTCGAAGTATGGACTCGGTAACTTACGAGTTATTTCTTCGTTTAGATTTTCTATCAAACAGTAGTCGTCTGCGAAGTTACTTGCCAGTGTATCACTTCGCATTACAGAATACAGGAAACGCAACAACAAAGAAAAACGGTTTTTAAGTCCCAGATTAAAATACTGGCTATTATAAAACGTTATGAATTTCAGACGAAAACTCTCGCCTCTACCGCGACGTGCAACTACGATTGGAGAGAGACAACGAGACCATGTACTGGCGCGTACGGGAACATTGCAGTCGACCTGTAAGTTAAACTAGTAGTCAACATTATCAGCCTGAAGAAGTCTACTGGACATAGGGGTCCCTGATATTTATTTTTTATTTTTTGATTCAACTAGCTAATAAAACAAGCGTATGACCCACCTGATGCTAAGTGGTAACCATTGCCTATAATAAAGCATTACCTCGTAGGGCACGCACGTCAGGAACGTGCCCTACGATGCCCTCCCTTGCGTCCATCAACTTGAGGCATGCAGATGTTCAGTCTCACGTGCCAGTAATTTCACCGGCACCCACACCCTTCAAACCCATGCACGAAACACAGCAATGCTGCTTCACGGCAGAAATAGGCATGGTGGTAGTACTTCCCCGGACGAGCCATAATCATCCTCATCAACCTATTGCAGTCCACTGTTGGAAATAGGTCTCTTCGATGGCGCGCCACTGAGCCCGGTCGACAACTTTGTGGTCATAATATTCGTTTAATTTTAAGGACCCTCTGGCCTCAATACCATTGAACAACTGTGACATGCTCATCATGTATACCTTCAACGACAAACTGTTCCCGGAAACACTCAACATTATATCGGGAAGTGGGTGAGTATCTTCATTCCTTAAACCTTGCTTACACGACAAATTTAGACCTCGCGGACGAAATATAAGGAACTGTTTTTTATATAAGTACAACTAGCTGATGGAACAGGCATATGGTCCACCTGATGTTAAATGGTAACCATCGCCTATGAAAAAAAATATTGCATCGTAGGTCACGCACGTTTGCTGCCCTACGATGCACTTCCCTGTGTCCATCAACTTGAGGCATACAGATGTTCAGCCTCACGTGCCAGTAAATTTACAAGCACCCGCACCCTTCAAAACGAAACTGACCGACTTATAAACATCTGTCAAAAGTCTTTTTAATACAGTTGCTCAAAAAGTGGCGTATTGCAGGGACGTATAGCGTTCGGGATGTGGGCTATTACACACGCGTGCTTTTTTTTTACCATTCCCGCACTAGTGCTTTTTCTTTCCCAACTGTCAAAATAATGTCTAAAAAGAAAAACCAACCATGAAGTTTTTACTAAAAAAATTCATCGAAGTTTTTATGATTCATGCAAATACGTATTATTTCTAAAAAGAAGCTACTAATTTGTTTCATTAACAGATTTAATGATTTGATTGAATGAGTTATGTTAAGGTTTCATTTCATTTCATCTCATTAAATTTCATTTTCAATTCATATCAATAAAAAAAATCTACTGAAGACTTGGCTGTATGGGTATAGTTCCCTTTGCCTTACAGAATGGGTGAAGAAAAAAAAAATCTCTGCGTATATTTTACGGTTGGCGCTAGCGATGCGCATTTTCGAATGAAAACTGCGTTTGAAAGATCTTTCGGTACTAATTTTTCTGTTCGAATATGAAATTAGTCCATGAATGACTTCCGCTTTCGAATGATTCGAGAGATTTTTCGAGAGACGAATGGGGCGGGGCTTGGTTTGGTTGATTCATTTTCGCTCACGCAATGTTCGTTCGCCTAAAGTACCGTTCAAGGGCTAGGGATGTGACATGTGACTTTCATTGCAAAAAGTTATTTTGATAATAATCCTTTTTTTGTTTTTAATTACATAATAATAATAATAAATATATAGGCAACGACTAAAATTTCATTTGATCAAATGTCTATGTTGAAAATGCTGGCTGTGGCGGTCGTCTGTCTATGGCTCTATCTCTCTATCTTTCAGTTTTTTGGAACTGATTGTTCATGTGCCATGGAAGGAATTATAAGTAGGTCATCATCATTATGATCATAAGTCTGAAGAAGTCTACTGCTGGACATAAGCCTTCCCTCTATATTTCGATGAAGGACGATTCTGAGCTTTTTCCATCCACTGACTTCCCGCAATCTTAATAATGTCATCGGTCTATCGAGTGAGTAGGCGTCCTATGTTTCATCATCCGGTTCGTAGCGGCTTTTCGAGAACTTTTATTCCCCAACAGTTATTGATTTTTCGAGCTATATGACCTGCACTTTGCCACTTCAACTTACTAATTCTTAGGCAATTTTTTTTTAATTTTTGCCTAAGTATATCATTGTTAATCCTTGGGTAACTAATACTCGTTTTGATCCAAGATTACTGAGGTTTTATTATGATGCTTCCCGTCCCTATCATAATTCTATCGTTTGTTTCGTTCGACTTAGCGGCAGGCATTCATTCGTTCGATGTTGTTGTCTGTTTATTCATTTCATTCACCACTCGAACGCTTGATTGATATTTATTACCTGTTATTGAATGTTAATATCATTCAATAAAACAGGAAGTAGTGTAGTGTCTTTCTTGATTCGTTTCGTTAGTCGTTCGTTAGTATACATACTCATTCTTTCGTTTCATACAGTCAGGCTTGCTCACAGAACACTTTTAACCATATGCTACTTTTAGCTAGATTAGTATATTAGTATCAGCGTTTTTCGAATAGTTCGAGAGATATGAGTTTTCGAAACATTAGTATTAGTATCTCTCGGATTCGCCCATCGCTAGTTGGCGCCATTTTTCAGAAATTTTCTTTGCGAGTTTATTTGTTTGTTGCACAAAATGAGTAATTTCGACCCTAGTTTTTTTGAATTAACACCACTGGAACTCAGTATAATTGCACAAAATGCTTCGGAGAACATTTTACCGGAAAAGTCAAAAAGTCGCTACATGCATACATACGACGAACTTATTGCGTGGAGAGAAGAGAAAAAAGCAAATGGTATTTTTATTATTTTATTAAATAGCTTAATTTTTTCGCAACTGTATTAAAAATAGTCGTTCAGTACACGTGCGGAACCGTAAGCAAAAGCGTGTTTGGTGCTCTGTGTGCGGAACCGTCATTGCAACTTGTTCCGACTGTCAAGACTCGCCTTCGGCTCGGGTAGACATTTGTCGGAACTCTTTGCAATGACAGCCTTCCCGCACTTGTAATGAAATATACTATTATTTCTAAGATAAAGCTGATATGATTCCCGTTTCCCGACTATTGTAAGCAAGGTATTATTCAATAACATCACAATATTTTAAACTTCTGAATCCAAGTGCCAAGCTCTACGCTACCAAAACTAGAAAAACAGGCAGGAAGCTTTGGCTTGCTTCCCGTTTTTTTGTATTATTTTTTATTCAATAGGAAGTGCGTCTCAAAGAGACTCGACGTCTCTTTGAGACGCACTTAGAATCCTTTCACCACAATGGTTCAAAAGAGCTGGTGACATGACAAGAAGAGGAAGAACAGGATAGTTTATAAAAGTAGGTAGTTTTAATTACATAATGTTTTCTTGTTGCACAGAATTATCGGACTGTACACGACATTCGTGTTCTTGGCATCGCGTGTTCTGCGCGGATTCTTCTCTGGAATTTACACCAAAATCATGTTCGACGACCTTCCTAACGTCGACCGAGTGCTGCAACTCTGCCTCGACATTTACTTGGTAAGATACATACAACGCTACACACAAGATACATTACTGTAAATCGATAGCACTAGTATTTTTTGCTTTACGTCTACGTCTTTATGTTTACTATGTCTATATCCTTTCACCGCCGACAAGATGTTTACTGTTACCCGTATTATCGTAAAAAGGGGCTAGTTTTGCCAACAGCACGAAACTAGATGAAACTTGAGATGAGAAAAGACACATAGGCACTCGTATTAGTCCAAAAATACTTTTGCTATTGATCTACAATATAAGCTGAATATATTTTTAATTGTCATGGTGTTTCTTTCAATAATCAATATCTGATGTGGGCGCCACTGGGTTAAAGGTAAAATTTTCAGTAAAATCAAAAAATAAATCCATTTTTTTTTTAGGATTGTCAAAATCTGCCCTAAGACTGTCGCCTTTCGTCAAGGCTCAAATTTATATTTAATTAACATTTCGGTAGCATGCGCCATGTTATCTCCTAACTTTATAAATCTATGGGTGCTACGATACCACAAATGATCCATCTTAATAATAAAAAATAATTTCAGGTGCGCGAGGCACTCGAGCTAACACTGGAAGAAGATCTTTTCGCGAAACTAGTTTTCCTCTACCGGTCACCAGAAACTATGATAAAGTGGAGTCGGCCGAAAGACGAGCCCGAGGAACAAAGGGCGCTGCCACCTTCGCGTTGAAAGATTCTATACATTTAGGAAATCCTTTTAACAGTGATTGCAAAGTCCCCTACCTATTCGCCTATTGTACGTGCCTGTAAAAGATAAAATATCGTACTGATTTTGAATTATAAAAGGCGATTGCGAGAGGGTATATGGGGTTAAAGCCTTAAATTGTGGTATCAGATTTACTACCTATCGCACAGATCAAGTCCAAAGCGCCATCGTAATAGGACTCCAATATGTCCTGTATTGAATAGTTACTTACATCATGTACTTTATGAAATGATAGGTCGATTTAATACTATCTTTGTAGCAAGCAATAAGGTACATACGACTGATAAAACCTTAAAATTAATTTAGTTCGAGTGTCTCTACTAACAATCTACAACATTGAAGAGTTGCTGTTCAATGCTGAGTGACTTTTCAGTCAATTAAATTACCTCATAAACTGCCACAAAGTCCACTATGTACCTCGATATATTATCTCATTGCATTGCAATATTGAATCGGCTTAGTTAGGTAAGTTGTACAGTAAAGTTTTTAATAATTTAAGATTAACTGAATTACTTTTTGTATATTCAATGAAATCAAAATGTTTTGTAATATTACCAGTTAAAATTGTAAGTTAGTAGGTATAGGTACTTAAAACTACAATTTTGTGCACTTTTTCTATTTTTGAAGTGCACATAAAATATGTTGTGTAGATATGTGCAAACGTATGTCTGTATATTTTATTTTATGAAATGTCCTATTTGTATAATTTGCTCTCTTTTTTCATAAATTAATTAGCTCTGCATTATGCATTTTTTATGAGCTAGGTGATGTGTATATTTTCTGAAACATCGAATGCGAGATGAAATCTAGTTTAACTTATTTGACATAAACATGTATCGCCTACCTGCATATTTAAATATAAATTATTTTTGTGTTAATGTTTTCAGAATATTTTATGTGCATCATGTTTTTCAAAGCTATGGAAGAGAAAAATATTGAGGTTTAGTTTTTATTTTGCAATTATTTTACAACTTGCTCATGTTATGTAAATACATAAATTATATTCCTATTTATTAATTGTTATCATCTATTTACCTACCTGTTTTCTTATTTAATACAAAATAGTTTTACGTAAACATTTCCATGAACTCTTTTTTACCTCAAAGCTATAAGTTAAATACATTTTGTTATTAACTTATTATGATAAACTAACAAACTTTACGTCTACGTATTCTGTAATTTTGTATTTGATTGATAAATGCTGCATTTAATGTTGTCAAGTTGTGATAATAAAATCCGTACAAAATGTTCAAAGTCGTTTATTTATCAACTTAAAAATTAATACTTGAATTGCTTCACACGCAAACAAATATATCACTTAAACTGTACTATAGGCTCTAAGAAATAACCATCAACCTTGGGGCAATATTCATGGACATCAGTTCCTGGAACAGTAGTTTAGCGGCGTAAGGTAGACGCACTTGGGAAATCTGCGTTTTGTTCTTGCATCCTTTGCATTCAAACGTGTTGTTTCGCAAGTTAGCAATGGCGATCAGACCGCAGAAGTTACACACGTGTATACGATACGGGTCAGATACCTCAAACAGACGCTCGCGAAGAAATTGTGCAGCGCCGTGGGCGATCTGACAATCACGTTCCATCTCTCCGAATCGCAAGCCTCCATCTCTAGCTCGGCCCTCCATAGGCTGTCGTACAAGAATTTGCACAGGTCCTCTAGCTCTGGAATGAATCTTATCATCCACCATATGCTTGAGACGCTGGTAGTATGTTGGACCCAAGAACACTTGAGCGTTAATCTTTCGTCCTGTATGCCCGTTATACATCACTTCATTGCCACGAAGGTGATAGCCGTATTCCTGCAAGAGTGATGATATTTTTTGCACGTTTACAGCATCGTTAAACGGTGTAGCATCACCGATTTCACCCTTGTTGGAGGACACTTTGCCCTGAATGCATTCAATTAAATGGCCAATCGTCATACGAGATGGAATAGCGTGAGGATTAATAATGATATCTGGTGTGAGCCCCTCACATGTAAATGGCATGTCTTCTTGTCTGTATTGGATACCACAGGTTCCTTTCTGACCATGGCGGGAAGCGAACTTGTCCCCAATTTGCGGTATGCGCACTGATCTTACACGAATTTTACAGAACTTGTAACCCTCGCTGTTCAATGTTAACATGACTTGATCGACGATTCCCGTTTCGCTGTTACGTAAGAATGTAGATGCATCACGTTTGGAGAAACGCTTGGTTGTACCTTCCAATTCGTCATCATTTTCAGGTAGTGTGATAGTTTTTCCTATTACAACATCATCACCTGACACTCTGATGCCAGGCGCTATAATACCGTCTTCATCTAGTTTGTCATAAAGGGCATTTCTCATGCCTTGACACGTTTGCCTTGTTGGCTTTTCAAACTGCTCCTCTTGATCTCCAATACGCTTGGATTCGGAATCTTTATAAGAACGGTAAAACACAGATCGGAAGAATCCTCTTTCTACTGCCGAAGCGTTCAAAATAACGCTGTCTTCTTGATTGTATCCTGTGTAGCAAAGAATAGCGACAATTGAGTTTATTCCGGCTGGCAACTCTCTGAAGCGGAGGTACTCCATGGAGCGTGTTGTAACTAGCGGCTTGTGGGGATAGTACAGCACATGGGCCAGTGTGTCCATTCTCACGTGGAAATTAGTAATGTAAACTCCCATTGCTTGTTTACCCATAGCACTTTGGTATGTATTCCTGGGACTTTGGTTGTGATCAGGGAATGGAATAATGGAAGCACACACACCCAATATCATAGCTGGGTGAATCTCACAATGTGAGTATGTTGTACAGTAAGCATACTCCTTCAACTGGGTTAGATCGTCAGGACTCATAGCAATCATTACTGTTTCTTCTTCCAGAGTGTCAATATACTCTACCACACCACTAGCAACCAAATTTTGCCAGCCATAGTTATTGTAATCTCTCTCTTTTAAGTTATCAATGTGTTTTTTCTTTAACAGTAGAGCGCCATTTTCGACGATCAATAGAGGACGACAAATTCTTCCAGCATCTGTATAAATTCTGATCTCCCTGTCTCTGATGTCACGAATCATGCTCACTTCAGACACAATGATATCCATTTGACGACGTAGTTTGCGTAATGTAGCCATCAGTTGCTCAGGGTCCCTATGGATTCCGACCCAACAGCCATTTACGAAAATCTTTGTCGCGTCAGCAATGGCCGATGGTGCAATTTCTTCCAAATTTTCCATAGACCACTCTTCTAAGAACTCCAAGATAGGTGATGGCTGGCTACCTACAGAGATGTAGGCCATCAAAGCCAAGTTCTTCACAAGGCCGACGGCAGCTCCTTCTGGAGTTTCGGCAGGGCATATCATGCCCCATAGAGTGTTATGCAGTTGACGAGGCTTTGCGAGTTTTCCATCTCTTCCGATAGGAGAATTGACGCGTCGTAAATGAGACAAAGTCGAAGCAAAGGTCAATCTATTCAATACTTGGGATACTCCAGCTCTAGCCTGATGAGCCTTCTTTTGATCTCCCCAGTTTCCAGTAGCAAGTGAGTAACGCAGGCCATCAGTAATAATTTTAGTCTTGATAGCCAACTCCAAGTTGAAATCTTTTCCTCTATCAATGAACTTCTGTGCATACATTCTGACCTCCTTCAACAAGGTTTTGAATAACCCTCTGAACAAGAATGCCAACAAAGGGCCAGCCAAGTCCAATCTTTTATTCCCATAGTGATCTCGATCATCTAACTCTCGGCGACCAAGAGCCGCCAGAAGCAATCTATGCACCATGTATCCCAAAAAATATGCCTTTTTAGTTTCACAAAAATCAGAAACACCTACATGTGGTAACATTTCCTTTTGCAGAATTTCTTTTGCATATTTAATACGCTTTTCTTTAGTTACACCTGGCCTTGCTCCTCGAGCACCAATAAAGTTAAGAGCAACGTTTTGCTCTTGAATCACAAAAGCTTCATCTAAGGAAGGTTTTACCATTTCCATCATCTCAGGGTCATCAAAATCGTAAATTATGTGCTCTAAAATATCTCTGTCAGCTACAAAACCAAGAGCTCTGAATACAATCATAATGGGTATCTCCTGTTTGATGTAGGGGACAGTAGCAATAATCCGTTGACCAATGGCTGATTTCTTTATACTTTGCCCACCTCGGGCCATCATGTTAACCCAAAGAGTTGATGTAGGCCTAGAGCTATGCTCCAAGCAGGATCTTATCTCAGTTTTGTAAGCAAATTTACCATCTTTCATACTGAAGACATAGACAGTATTTGTCGCCATTTTTTCTTGTGCAATTAGCACTTTTTCAGAACCATTGATAATGAAATAGCCACCAGGGTCCAGTGGGCACTCATTCAACTCAGACAAATCTCTGTCAGTCAAGTTACTTAGCAAGCAATATGTAGATCTCAACATGATTGGAATTTTTCCAATGAAAGTTTTTTGATGCTGAGTCTCAACGGGATCTTCGTTTTCTTTTACAATCGTTTTGGTTATGTCGACATACAAAGGGGCTGAATACGTCAAATTACGTAGACGAGCCTCATTAGGCATCATAGGCGACGGAGCTCCGTCCTTCTCCCAATGAGTAGGTTTGGATAAGTAGATTTGATCAAACTTCAGAAGATACTTGGGCGGTGTTTCGATTTCCCCAGAAGCGTGCTGCGCCTCGGCTTGAAGTTCTATGGGTGGTGAATCTTCCACAATTCTTTGGACAGACATTTGGATAAACTCATCAAAACTATCAAGTTGTTGACGGACCAAACCCTTTTCATCGAAGTATGCGTTGATGACAATCCAGCAGGCCTCCTGCCAGAGCTCTGATGAGATCTCTTCAACATCTTCTTCTTCATACTGGTCATCTTCGGTATCGTACATGATGAACGGGCCAACGACAACTCCCGATCAGTACGCTTACGGCTATAATTTAACCTGTGTTGTAGAATTATTATTAAAAATCTGGCCAAAATACTCAGCTCAGAACAAGACGAAACAACTACAACGCGAACGCAATGAATGAAATGAAAATGAATGAATGTTTTTTTTTTTAATACCGCCTAGTCTTTTTTTCTTTTTTTCCCTTGATTATGGATGAATGAACTGAAATGAATACTGTTTTTTTTTTTAATTTTGTGCTGGCTTGAATACAAAGTCTTTCCGCCAAGTTCTTTATCAGTATTAAATTAGTTAAAATACCAGACGAATGAACTAGAATGAGCCAATTAGAAATTGAGCTTATTAAGAAAATGGAAATGTTGTTATCTACTCAAGCGGTGCGCCAGAGAGCGTGTCACTATAGTGCCACGAACTTGAAATAGAATACTTTGACCTACACATTTTCTGGGCAAGTAACCACAAGTTAACAATACTCACTTTGCCCGCTCTGTTGTTGTTGTTGACTGATCCCTTTCTCGATGGTTATCTTTACTTTGGCTGTGGGTGGCAGTGTTGCCACATAGACAGGATTTGTCCGTACTACGGATTTTGGAACTCCATTATGAAAGTATTAAGGTGATTTGATTACGGATTGTGCAAACACGACCTTTATCTAAAAACAATATGTTTAATGGAGTGGCTAGAGCTCTAATCACTCAAACTTTGACCACAACCATCAATGGCATTACTGTCTTATTGAGATTACCGCACTTTACTATTTCAATTAATTTACAGAATCTAATGCGTTACCTAAGTGTATGTGCCTACAGTGATAGAACGTATTTTCTCTGTCCTATATCGGGTCTCAGTAATGATTAAATATACATAGTAGTTATCTTTAGAATCTGATATAGGTAATAGATTCTTTTTTCTACGGAAAATAATATTTACGGATTTTTGTAAGGAAGTGACTATTTGTACGGGTGCTGGATGAATAAATTACATTTATTCGTACATTTATTCAATTTTATAATGAGTATATTCATACGGATATTATTCAAACTCGGGGCACCCCGACTTAAGTCACAAAAGTAACAGTAGGTAGTTAGGTTTTTTTTTATTTTTTTATACCTGCTTAATTTCAAGAATGGTGCATGTCAGTGCAGAGAGGACCCTTGTCCCTCCTCCTCCCTAACAATACTAAAGCCAACCCAAATTTTAACTTTACTACGCCTTTTAAGCGACTGTAAAGTGTTTTAAAAATCCAGATTCAAACTCGGGGCACTCAAAGTAACAGTAGGTTGTTAGGTTTTTTTTTTATACCTACTTAATTTCAGGAATGGTGCCCCCCCCCCCCCTCCCCCCGCAGTACCCGTATTAATAATTATAAATTGTTCGTACAGTACCTGTATTAATAGACTCAGTCTTTTTATAAACGAAAATACAGTTTTCATGCTTCTCTTTAAGGCAACACTGGTGGGATGGGACTTTGAACATGTTTTGTTCCGAGGCTTTTGAGTTTAATTTCAGGATTTTGAGATGATTCATTTGTGCCCTTTCTAGAGAAACTAATTATTTATAATTATTCTAGTCTAAGTTCCCATAATAATGGATTCCTCACGAAGGAGTAATCCTGAAGATCAGCGTTGTATAATCGGACTTCAAGATTTGAAAATAGCAAACAAAGTTGAAGATGGTACTGAGCAAGCGCACGGCTCTTCGGCACCGAATACGAGTACACTTGCCAAAACTCGGCCCGTTGGCGCAATCGAAAGCTTTGCACTCGACAACTCTCAGCAGAGCCGCCAGGATTACAGTTTTTACGAGCGTTCAAATGTGATTGCAGCTTCGAAGTTTGCTACTCCTAAACGTGTAGAAACGATCGCATCTATCAATAAACGGGATATAAACACAGCAGCTCTGCCGTCTAGTCCGACGAGATCTATCGACTCCATATCGCAACGATCGCTCAGCTACCAGACTGACGACTTGTATGAGATACCAGCGAACCCCAACGCACCATTTCCGCCGCCTGTGTACGAAAACGTGGAATATTACGGGTCTGCGCGCTCGCCGCAGCTGCCCTACTACCACCAGGTGTACCAGCCGACGGGTGCGCCGCCGCCTGTCTCTGACGGCTACTACGACACCAGATACAGTAAGGCGCAACCGCAAGTACCAGTCAACTGCAAACCAAAACCAAACCCAGCTGTCTATGAAAATATGCTGTGTTCTGAAAACAATGACAAGAAAAATGAATACAAATTGGCACCAATTCTGGACCAACGCTTTGTACAGCAAGGATCAGTGCCCGGCCCTCAAGTGCCAAAACCTGGTGTGACTAGACACATAGCACAAGTGATAAACAACAAAGGAAGTATAGATAAGGTGCCACCTCCGCCTCCTTACACTGCTGGTCAAGATAATGCTAGTGGAGACTATACTATCATGAAATCTGCCCCCCCGAAATACACTGATGTTAGTTCATTATTGAAAAATGATGAAAATGTTGTGACCATTCCATCAACAGCAATCTATGCTTCCATTGCACCAAGTGCTCAACGCCCTAAAGCCAACATTGCCACTGAAGTACAAACTGCTACCTCAGCTCCCAAATTTTTTCATCCTAAGCCAATTATTGCAAACAATGTCGGTAAAGACAAGCCTCTTATTGCAAATGGAGGATTTGCAAAGCCTGTTACTAGCAGAATGCAGATAGTAGAGGAAACTAATGGCTCTGATTATGTGTGTATGACTGGCGGCTCGTCTGCTGCTGCTGTGGCTGCTGCAAATAGGGATAACTCATCAATAGCTTCAGAATCTATGGGTTCTAGAAACTTAGTTTCTGGAATGGCCTCATATTCTCCATCTCAGTCGCCTGCGCCAAGCCCAACTCCGAGTTCTGTTTCTCAACTGTCTGGTGGTTCCCGCGGGTCAGGTGGGCGGGGCAAGAGCCTGCTGCCATACAGCATTACACCACCCCGTCCTCCGGGGCCCAGTGAGGCCCAGAGGAAGATTGAAGAGCTCACAAGACAACTTGAGGAAGAAATGGAGAGGCAGGATGAAGAAGGAGAATATTTTGGTAAGTTACCATGAATGTGCTGTGTTACATAATCTCTTGGAGTAGCAGACAAATAGTTGTAGTAACACAAAAAAATTAAGTTGACTTTTTTCGCCTAGTCTTAAATCTTAGGAAATAACATTTTTTTTAATAAGAGGTAGTGATGGAAAAACATCTAGCATGGGTTTGATTTCCATCTTTTAGAAAGAAAATAAGTGAATCCCCAGGTATGATAAATCTCTGCCTCTTCTAAGTAGATAAACATATCCTAAGATTCAATTTACATAATAATTATATTCTCATGAAAGTTATTAATTTCTAGGTATATGTCACACTTGTGGAGCTGGAGTGACAGGAGCTGGGCAAGCTTGTCAAGCCATGGGCAACCTGTACCACACAAATTGCTTCATCTGCTGCTCATGCGGCCGTGCCCTTAGGGGAAAAGCCTTCTATAATGTGCACGGCAAAGTCTATTGTGAAGAAGACTATTTGGTAAGATGTGCTCTATGATTAGTATCTCATTTATTACTACCTACTACTACTTAGCCTACTACTTAGGTTACCCAGGGTTTTTGGAACAGATTAATTCCTTGATAGATTCCTTTTCAAGAAACCAGCGTTTTTGGAACATATTAATTCCTAGATAGATTCCTTTTCAAGAAATAGTAATGTTTGTGTAAAAGTAAATTAATAATTAAACATTTTCTATTTCAGTATTCTGGATTCCAACAAACAGCTGAGAAATGTGCAATATGTGGTCATTTGATCATGGAAATGGTGAGTGGCAAATGATGTTAATAAAGATTACATACATGCAACTCTTCTTAAATTAAGAGGTGGTAGCAGTCGGGTCCCAATTTCGTTTGTTTCCCTATAGAGAGTTATGTTGTTGAAGTCAAAATCATCAGCCCTTATAACTACCCTTATTATGTTGCCACATCGTAGCATGTAAGGCCCCTCGCTCACACAAGCTATAGTACAATCAGATAAGTAGAAGTCTTCTTTTAATCGTGTTACTGATTCTTTCGAACCAAGTGGGGTGAAAAGAGGCTCCTTTCGTGCACTTGACACATTTTCCAACTTTTTATGTTTTACGATATGCCGGTTTCCTCACGATCTTTTCCTTCACCAAGAGCATTGGCATAGTGTACATACATTTTTGGGCAAAGAAACTCATTAGGTCACGACTGGATTTGAACCCACGACCTTAGGATTGGAAGGCGGGGCCGCTACCATTAGACCACCAGCGCTCAGAAGTTGTAATAAATCAGCACGTCGCATATCTACGTTGTCATTAAAACATAGTTATGGTGGTGCGACATAGAGATCATGCTTAAAACCATAACTTAAAAGTATAGCTCCAATACTTTTCTAAAAAAAAACCATCCTTTTAGATTCTCCAAGCGATGGGAAAGTCCTACCATCCAGGTTGTTTCCGATGCTGCGTGTGCAACGAGTGTCTCGACGGAGTGCCATTCACGGTAGATGTGGACAACAAGATCTACTGCGTGAACGATTACCATCGCATGTTCGCGCCCAAGTGTGCCAGTTGCGGGAAAGGTAAATTTATTGCACTGACAATTTAAATGTGGAAAAATGTTTTTTTTGGTTGGGATTCCAAGCCACCACTAGATCACCAGTTTGGCTGCTCAATAGATTTTTGTCTTAGATGGTTGACCATTTGTCTACAGCTACTCCTCTGAAGTATTTTTCACAATGTGTACAAAAGTTATAGCTGTACTTATGCTGTTTAGTATTAGGCTGCAGACTACAAGGGGGGTCCGTAGCTACAGCGGAAGCCGGTGGTGGCGGGTAGCCGGTCTATTTACCCGCTACGTATGGATTGAACACGAGTCGTATTGATATGATGATAGTATAAAGAAACCAAATAAAGGGAAATACCAACTGGTTATCGTCGTACTTGTTTATTTTCTCATATTAACAACCAATGTTAATTAGACGCTATATTATATTGCAGGTATCACACCAGTGGAAGGAACTGACGAGACGGTACGCGTGGTGTCCATGGACCGCGACTTCCATGTCGACTGCTACATGTGTTGCGTTTGCGGAATGCAGCTCACTGATGAGCCGGATAAACGGTGCTATCCTTTGGCCGGTATGTTCATTTATTATATTTGATCTGAATGTTGTTATCAAAAATAACGAATTCTTCCTCCATTGATTATCTTTCCGACTATAATAGTTTGTAGTATAACTTTGCTCTTGGTCATGGCCAGTCATGGGTATCAGAAATAACTTGTTTTGGACCCAAAATAACGAATTCTTTTTCCATTGATTATCTGTCTGACTAAAGTTTGTAGTCTAACTTTGCTCTTGATCATGGCTTAGAATCTAGCACATGATCAATGAGAGAGCGAAGTTACAAAATAGATAATAATAATGCTATGTCCACATATTCTAGGGCCAAGAATATGTGGACATAGCAGAGGGCAGAGAGGGCCTACCTATACAAAATAAGCAACAAAAAAGAAACAAGACAACAAAATAAAACAAACAAAAAAAAAATAATATAATATATTTGTGCAGGCAAGCTGATGTGTCGTGCGTGCCACTTGACGACGATCGGCGCGGCCTCGGGGCCCGGCCAGCCTCCCGCGCCGCACCTCTCGCCTGCCTCCTACCAGTACATGGGCTGATCACTGCTTCTCGTCGTCTTTCGGCTATGTAAAAAAACATACTTTGTACAAGGAATCAATAAAAGCGTTATGGATATATCGTAGAAACGGACAGTTTATTGTCGAGTAAAGACACGGAATATTTGAAAAAATGAGGCGTGGAAACTCGAGTACCAAGGAAACGAAAGAATATTTTTCGTTGTTTCTAGACAATCTATTAACATGAGCTCAATAAAATGTTGTTGGTTCTCGCTGCTCAAAACTTTTCAATATGATTCTGTTCTCAACATGAGACATCATAAACTTCTAACAGACAAAAATATGATGTTTGAAACGAAAGAATTGCAGCTATTTTAAGGCATTAATAATGTACATTTTTTCGCATCGTTTATTTGTGAAGCCAAGGCCAGTGTTCGGTAAATTATGAACGGAAATTATGTGGTGTAATTGGAATATTTCCAGGCCCTTATTCGTATTGGTAGTTTAGAGCTCCACTAGCTTAGATAAGGCCGCTAGTCTGTTTCCATCTCTATTTGTCCATACGCTATTGACAAGAATATCTTAGCAAGCCGTTAAAAAAGGTTACGGATTTAGAATGGGATAAAAGTATTGGCAACTTATTTGAGAATGACACCATGTTCGTGCTTCCAAAAAATACCACAGGTTTAATATTAATACATTTTGCTCAGCTGATATTAAAAGTTACTTTTAGGAAAGGGCTTACTTATTGTTATCGACATAATAAAGACATAGTAGAGCCCACGCAAGATAACTTTGCGTGTGACAAAAAAAAAATGTGTGTGTGTGATGGCGGAAAATGTAAAACTGACTAGACATAATTTCTCAATCACAAATATAATTATGAACTTCATATTTTATCGTATTCATATTTTTGGAATTAGGAGATTTCCGCCATCTGTCACGCGCAGAGTTATCATGCACTGACTATTATTAGGCACTGACTACAAGATCCAAGGAAATTATAACTTTATGTCCATTATACTTAATCAAGGAACATAATAGTAGTGATAATTAAGTACTTCAAATGTATTGTTAGACATGTTGTATTTAATATTAGGTAAAAAAGATTGGTTCTATGGTTAAATTAAATTATCGCATTTAATTCGTAAATTAGTTATGAAATCGATAAAAATAATGTATTTATTTTAAGCTAACAATGTGTTGAGGAACACTTTGTGATAATAATAGTTTTAACTAATCGGACTAGGAATTGATTATAAACGAAATGTATGTGGTGAAGTTTTGGGTTTATATCCTAAATACAAGCTTTATGGTAAAAAAGATGTGAAGTGACCACTTTTGGGTGCTTTGCGTGTTTTACTAATGTGACATGCATTTAATATTTTATAAACACTGTACATGACAGCACTCTGGCTCTTTTAAATAAAATTTACTATAGAACAAATTGGGTAGGCAATGTACCTTTATGGTCACAAATTAGGATTAATATTTTTTGTCTTATTCAGATCAAACATTCCAGTTAAGTGCTGTCCTGTTGTGTACTTAACAGTTTCTTAGTTTATAAGCTTGTTCTGTATTTGTACATTTTGAGTATGGAAATGTGATTATTTGTATTCAGTTTAACATAAATAAAGTTAATTTTATTCTTAATTCTTAATTCTTTATTGTACACAATATAAAACACAGGAAAAAAAAACAGAAATAGAGGACACTACAGGTACTTTTTGTATAATTAATCCCACTAATATTATAAATGTGAATATTTGGATGGAATTTTGGATGTTTGTTAATCAATAACGCTAGAACGGATCTGGATGAAATTTGCAACAGAGATTAGTCTGGAATAGCACATAGCTTACTATCCCGGTAAAACGTAGAGCTAGTTATACCTTTTTTAAAAAATGTTCTAAAATTCTTTTTAAAAATAGTACTTTTTAAACTTTTGCAATCATAAAACATGTTTATACTATTACACGGGTAGTTATCGCTTATAAGGCGTATGAGGTAATATACGCGATAAATACCCGTGTAATAGTATAAATATTCTTTTTAAAAGTATGTATTATAAAATGCTTTTTAGAGTTCCATAGCCAAATGGCAAAAACGGAACCCTTATAGATTCGTCATGTCTGTCTGTCCGTCCGTATGTCACAGCCACTTTTCTCCGAAACTATAAGAGCTACACTGATGAAACTTTGTAATTAGATGTATTCTGTGAACCGCATTAAGATTTTTTTACAAACATAGAAAAAAAACAATAAATTTTGGGGGTCCCCATACTTAGACCTGAAATTCAAAAAACTTTTTTTCATCATACCCATATGTGTGGGGTATTTATGAATAGGTCTTCAAAAATGATGTTGAGGTTTCTAAAATAGTTTTTTTCTAAAATTAATAGTTTTTGCGAGAGACACTTCCAAAGTGGTAAAATGTTGGTACCCCCCTGTAACTTCTAAAGTAATAGAATGATAAAACTAAAAAATATATATGATGTAGGTACATAAGTATGTAAACTTTCAACGATATTTGGTTTAAACGAGATCTAGTAAGCAGTTTTTTTTAAATACGTCATTAATCGTAAACGGCAATGTACCATTCGACGAGCTACTAGATCTTCTATATTATATTACTTACTGCTACGGAACCCTCCATGGGCGAGTCCGACTCGCTCTTGGCCGCTTTTTACACCTTAAATATGATTGATTCTAGCCAAAATAGTGAAGTAAGAGTCCAACCCAGAGAGGATTTATATTACAACTTAGTCATGATAGTAAAAAAGCTATCAGCTCTTATGTAAGGTTCTAAATGTGAAGAGAATATCTACAAAAAAAATGCAAATGACATATTCAGTTTCACAAACTGCATGGCTAGACACGGATTTATTAGTTAGACTATTTCAGTATTATTGATTATTTCACAGTTAAATGCATGACTAGTGAAAACTTTGGTTATTAGTAGTGTAGTTTCAAAAGTTATGAATGCCATAATGCCATGTCAGCCATTCACATTCTTTTTTTTTTCTTCACCTTATTTTTCATGTTTTTCATTTCCGCTTTATATTTTCTCATTTCGTCCATAACTTGGGTCCGTTTCTCTTTCATTTGGGTTTGGTAATGTTGTTTACTTTCTTTGTAGCGGTCTTGCAGATTATCTTTTTTTTCTTGAAATATCTCCTTGAGTCTTTCCCTTGAGGGTACTGGCTTTATCCATCCTATTGCTTGTAACCTCTTAATAGCAAAAGTGGTACCACCTAAAAGATTTGACAGAGCATGTAAGCATAATGAATATAACTTGTAAAACATAACCTAAATACTAAAGTAAATATTTAATTTTATTACCAACTGTCACAGCATATCTTAGGGGTGTTGCTAGCTTGTAAAGGGCAAAGGCAAGTGCTAAATATCCAGCTCCCGAGTTTTTTACAGGCTCCAGTAGCTTTTCACTAACTCCATAAGACTCTAAAATACTTATTACATCAACACCGCTGAAACAAATTAGGTTTAATAAATAAGGGTCATAAATATTATTGCATCAGCAATATCCATATGATTAATACAAGGTTGTACAAACAGCAATATTAATAGATTAGCTGTTACCTACTTGTGATGTCCACATTCATGTGAAAGAAAACCTTATAGTTTTTACCTTCTTACTGCATAGTAGAAGCTGCCAAACCATATAGCAGATGTGCACATGTGAACCGGCAGCAGCACATACCAGTAGTCTTTGTACATTTGTTTAAACCTTTGTATGAGTCCTAGTTTTTTTTCCTCCGGTTCTGGGGATGGCTTTCCAGTGCTGTCAGAACTTTTTGAGGTACATTTTCTTACTGATATGAAATCGACTGGTCTTGTTTGGTTTTTGGACCGATGAAAATATGTATTATTGTAACAAATACCACAAGACAACACTTTTACAGGATAAATACTACCAACATTCCGATGTACCGGTTTGGACAAATTATAGATAAAGTTGCAATTCCTGAATAAAGCACGGTAAGCAAGAGCCATTTCGTATAGTTTTTTATCAATTATACTTTGAAATAATGAAAGTATTCATTGTAAACCAGATAAAAAGTAGAATCACAGAAATTGAAATTTTATGATTGACAGATTTTAAGTTCTAATGGATGACGGGAGTGAAGTAAGTAATATTGACGTACCTGACATTGACATGAACAAAACGGACCTAGAACTCTATAGGGTGATAACCCTTCGGCTGCGCAGCACAGCGCGCGAATAATGGCGGATGTGCGCACTACCTTCGTTAGAGGTCGGCCGCGCATGCCGCTTTGTAAATGAATGATGATTCTCTTTTATTTTTCTACTATCACTCCGTAGTAATTATACCTCTTTGAAATCAGCTTGAAATATTCTAACTAATTGAATAATAATTATTACTTGTTTACAAATGCACACTTCGCTACTCGAAGTAAAGCGGATGGAAATACACACTTGGAATTTATGTGATGTAGTACAAAGTAGGTTCAATGAGTTGGACAAAAACATTGATATCCAAAAACATGAATATATTTACAAAATATTCATGATAAAAAAATAAAGGCCCTGTTTAATAAAGCTGACAATTCGACAAGTCCGACATATGTCAAAAAGTGACAATTCGACAATTATTCTGTTTAATAAAACCGACAGGCGACAAAGTTTTGATGGTAGTAAATTTACAAATATGTCAGATTGTCACGACAATTCGGCCTTTTTCTGTATAATATTTTTTTAAAAACGACAAGTGACAGGTGACAATTTGTCGTTGACACTTGTCAAATTGTCTTGCAACACTCTGGTGTTGCAAGCGTCCATAGGCTACGGTAACCACTTTCCATCAGGTGGGCCGTGTGCTTGTTTGCTAACTTTGTTGTATAAAAAAAAAAAAAAAAAAAAAATTTCTTTATAAAACATAAAATTGTCGCGAAATATTGACATATTTGTAGAATTGTCTGACGATTCTGACAGGAGCTTTACCCTCTGTCACGAAATCATATTTTGAAGGTGTTTGTTTAGCTCCGTATAACAAAATTATGTCAGAAGTCGACAAAATTGTCGCGACAACCCGACAAATGTCAGAAATAATTTGACTGTGGTTTCATGACATAATTGTCGAGTTTTGACAAATATGTCGTAATACCTGTCGATTTGTAGGCTTTGTAGCATATTTGTCACTTTTATAAAACAGCCTAGGCGCGACAATTCTACAATTTTGTCGCTTTTTGACTTAAATGTCGAATTGTCAGTTTTATTAAACAGGGCCATGCCATGTTCACTAATATTTCATTCGGTGTTCACACGTTTCATTTCGCGTGAAAAGTGCCGAATGAAAGGCAAAAATGAACAAAAAATGAATCGTCTGATATCACCTTTAGTATTATATTCCTTGCCTTAGAAACTTGGAGGAAGAATTTGATCCAGAGCATAGAATGATTCCACGCTCACATAGTCATGCACTAAGTTTAGAACACGATTAGTGTTCAAGCTTGTTTCAAGCATAGAAGAGTAAGTAAACAGGCCTCTG
Organism: Thera obeliscata; assembly: GCA_947578465.1. Classification (NCBI taxonomy): domain Eukaryota; kingdom Metazoa; phylum Arthropoda; class Insecta; order Lepidoptera; family Geometridae; genus Thera; species Thera obeliscata. The sequence goes on from OX387924.1 coordinate 4,759,620, forward strand.
CATCTATTGTAAAAGATTTATATAGCGTCAGGGGCTACTGGTGATACTCATGCCCCTAGGTACGGGACGCTACAGTGCCTGGGACAAGATTTTTATACCATCCTGACAGTTTATTCGGCCTAATCCACAGGAAAGACATGGTCAATACGTGCGGAGCTGAATAAGCCGCGGGTTTCCTCACGATGTTTTTATTCACCGTTTGAGAGCACTCGCATTTTGTAGGTACATATATTTTCGATAGAAAAACTCATTAATAGGTAACACTTGATTTGAACCCACGACCAGGGCAGGGCCGCTACCACTAGACCACCAGTGCCTCTCGTCTATAGAGTATTAGTATATTCCTTGACCAGTGTTTTCCAAGCATAGAAGAAATAGCTATAGTAGATATCTTATAGATACCGTAAGATGGGGCTATTTGGAACAAATTTTCGACAAAAGTTACAATAACTTCGATTTAGCTAAGGTGACCACACATTTAGTACTTTTAATGGATAAATCCCGTTTAGACCCACATAATCGTTTACCTAAGATACCTCTATCTTCCATAGACATATTTTTTTCTTATTTTATAACATGCTGTTCCAAATATCGCTTCATTGGGGCTATTTGGAAATTGGTGGGTACGCCATGCTTTATCGTTGAATATAATAAGAAGTTTTTAATTGATGGTAACAGATTATAATTGGAACTGTTACCAGTAAAAATATTCACACTTATGGCTATTTGAAATTACCGAGTATAATTTTTTTATATTTTTTAAGGATCAAATAAAAATTTCAAGATTTTTTTTTCCAGACTTTTCTTTTATTAATGGAAACTGTTACAAATAATCGTCATTTTAACGAAATTATCTTTAAATATCTAAGCTTAGATATTGGGAAATCCCCATTCACTCAAAATATTCATTTGAGCTATAAAAATTTCTTCTTCGGGCGAAAAGATCGTTGGATGACCAGCTTGTGATTGTGACGCATTCAAACCTCTACATTTTCATGACAGCGTACTTTTAGGAATGCTATGCTTCGTCGCAGCTTTGATCCGGCTTTGATTTCGGCGATAGCTTTTTCCAAGCTTTTTTAACTGTAAGAGGTGTAAGGTTTGTATTGTTTCCCATGTCTATGGTCTCTATTATGTCCTCTGGTAAACTCGGACCATGATGGTATTGTCCTTGAAAATATAAAAAAGCTTGTTACCCTAGCAAAAAAGCAAAGCCAGGGCTTTTTTCCGCAGTTCCAAATAGCCCCATATGCTGTTCCAAATAGCCCCCGTGACAAAAAACGCTAAAACTAGGTTAGAATATCCAGCATTTACGAATCCAGTTAACTCCCTAAACTCCTGACAATATGTATAATTGGATACAAACTTCAGTTTTTCACTTACTTCGTAAACTTGGGAGCTGCACGGAGGTTGGCGACAGCTGCAGTGGTTTTTAACCACATAAAAAACAACATTTTTTCAAATGTCGTCTGACACGAAACCCCTCTGGATATAACCTCAAAAAGAATACCAATGGACGTGACATTGATTACAGGTTGCCAGATAGAAAAAATAGATTTCTATCATTGCTATAGTAGAAATTATTTCCACTCGAAACACATAATTTTTTTTTTCCAAATAGCCCCAATGATTCCAAATAGCCCCAACCTACGGTATTTTATATCTTAAGATATCTTCAGATATCTTATCTAATTTTGATATCTTAAGATATCTTATTACCTATCTCAGTTATATCATATAGGTACCTACTTATAAAAAAAACAAAGTGAAATTATGAAAAGAGTCTAGGTACCTACTTACTTAGAAATTTTATTTATTAAACGCACACACAGGTAGCTATAAATAGTATGTACCTATCAGGTATATGATTATTCGTTATACGTCTAGGATGCAACCCAAGTTTCTTAAAAACTAATAAAAATGACGCTTACAAGAACAAAATAGCAAGCACTGTATAGGTAGGTATAGCCTGTTGTCTATCCTGGTGTACCTACAAGGTTTTAAGGTTTAGCCTATATATTTCCAGAAAAATTCCATCTACATTGTACCTAACCATTTACCTAATATACTTACTACTAAACTATAACTTAAATAAATATTTTTTTCATATTATCATTTATGCTTTATTTATTAACAATACCTACCACTTCTTACTTAAAACTTTTCTTACCAAACCTCTGAAGCTATTTGTTGGTTAGTTTCCAGTATTATCTAGCAATAGTTAACTTTATGAATGAAAAAAATTGTTTAAATCAAATTAACCTTTCACCAGAATGTTCTATCTTGCTGTCTTTGAAGCCCTTTCCTTTTTTTTTTTTTTATCATTATGGAAGCTGAGAGAATGGCGCATTTTTTAAAGCTACTTAGAAACCATGAAAGCACCTGTTTAAAGTTTTAATTTAAAGTTGAAAATTTAAGTCATAATACACCGAACGTACATTTTTCATTTTCATAACTTTCATCAAAGTAACAAAGTAATTATTTTAGGCATAAAAGTATAATTCATGAAGATTCAGTTGTAAAAAAAATTAGTAAAAAATTTTCAACCTTTGTTTTAGAAATTTTTATGTTGGTCGTGTCGAAAATTCCCGAAAATTCAGAAAAAAAATCATAACTCGAAAACTATACAAAATCGCGGAACATACATGGGGGTGATTCGGATACCCCACAATACGAGGGCCCAAAATTTTTGTTTTGGACGTCAATGTTGCGGCCACCTTGTATACCGGAACGAGGTCGTAGAACCTGTGATCATCCCTCACAGAATTCAAATTGATGGCCAGGAATTTCAGCTGATGCCCCTCCACACACGGCGCGATTGCATGGTGTCAGCCGCCCTTCAGGAACATGATGTCGCGGTTTTGGACTGGCCTGCACAGTCACCCAATTTAAACCCAATTGACACGCTTCGGATATGTTGCAGCGAAGGGCTTTCAGCAATTTGCCGTCAAATTTGACCACAAAAGACCAACTTTGTAACATGGGATCGCATACCCCAGCGAGACTTTGACACTCTAATTTTGAGTAGGTAGGTATGTACCTACTCATGGATAACCGGTGCAGATGTGAGGGGAAGCAACAACGTTTATTAAATTCTAAATAAAACAGCAGCCAAGTGCGAGTCGGACTCGCCCATGAAGGGTTCCGCCGTAGCATCAAGTAACATAATCTATAGGTTCTTGTAGTTCGTCGAAAGGTAAATTGCGGTTTACGATATATGACATATAAAAAAAAAACTACTGGCTAGATCTCGTTCAAACCAAATATCGTTGAAAGTTTGCATAGTAATTACAACATATATTTTTTTTAGTTTTATTATTTTAGAAGTTAGAGGGGGGGGGGGGGAACCAACTTTTTTCCACTTTGGAAGTGTCTCTCGCGCAAACTATTCAGTTTAGAAATAAGCAGCCAAGTTCGAGTCGGACTCGCCCATGAAAGGTTCCGTAGCATCAAGTAACATAAAGGTTCTTGTAGTTCGTCGAAAGGTAAATTGCGGGTTACGATTTATGACGTATAAAAAAAAATTACTGACTAGATCTCTTTCAAACCAAATATCGTTGAAAGATTGCATAATAATGTACAACATACATTTTTTTTAGCTTTATCAGTCTCTCATTTTAGAAGTTAGAGGGGGGGGACCAACTTTTTCCACTTTGGAAGTGTCTCTCGCGCAAACTATTCAGTTTAGAAAAAAACGATAGTAGAAACCTCAACATCTTTTTTGAAGACCTATTCAAAGATACCGCACACGTATGGCTTCGATGAAAAAAATTTTTTTGAGTTTCAGTTTCAAGTACCCCCAAAATTTATAGTTTTTTTTTCTATTTTTGTGTAAAAACCTTAATGCGGTTCACAGAATACATCTACTCGCCAAGTTTCATCAGTCTAGCTCTTACGGTTTTGGAGTAAAATGGCTGTGACACGGACGGACAGACAGACAGACAGACATGACGAATCTATAAGGGTTCCGTTTTTGCCATTTGGCTACGGAACCCTATACTAGAAATTTTAGGAAATCTTCTTGTAAATTTTCAGATTTTTCGAGGTTTTCTTCTGACGTAAATTTTTATTAAAAAATAATATGAAACAGTAGTATTTTATTATTATTTATAAACAACACAAAATAAATATTCTTGCCATACTGAGGTACCTCGTTTTCTTAAGAAATTATTTTCAGTTTTTGTAATAATCCACAAAATGTTGAATATCCCTAGACAATGTAAGTAAGTAAGTAAGTGTAATGTGTGTATTATTATTTCAATTTTTTTTTTACAGTTGACTCAATGATTTGTTTGTACTACCGTTTGTACAAATGCTTCCAGTCATTTTAATTTAGTCCTTGATCTCCATGGTACCTTTTCCTAATATTTTATAGTGTGGGTACGTAGTAGGTATAGCGCATTGGATATATTCTGTTATATTATGCTAATGATTAAAATAAATTGAATTTAGGGTAGTCTGATGCGTAGTTGGCAGACAAGGATATCTACATCTACCCTCTTGGCATAGTTGCTTTACATGGACCTCCCTTAATTGATAGGAAGACATACGTTTGGTGCAACTATTTGGTGTCTTTTCATTGGCAAAAGCAGTACAATCTGACAGAAGCATCATCGATGCAACTATCATTTTGGTAGCGATTTAGGCGACTGACGGTACCAGAAACAATCCAAGAATCTCGTTCTTTGAGCACTGTACCGTCGAATATTGCATTCCCTGGATGCGTTTCCAAAACAATACTATGGACCAGTAATTTTCCCTTTTTTATCACAGTCGCTTCCAATATGCTGGTCAATGAAAGTTTTTGGCATTGATTATAAGGCGCCAATAACTCGTTGATATGGTTGACCATGAACTGAGCAGCAAAAATTCTGACCAAGTTTCCAACTTCCAACTTCTTTCCTTTGTAGCAGGAGCACCAGTGCTCCTCGATTTGAACCGATTTACAAGTTCGTTTTGTAGAGACAGGTAAAAATAAACTAGATTTTTCTAAAAACTTGTTTGGTTTGGACCTCTTCATTATTGTTTTATCTTCCAACAAAGATGGATCTATGAGATCCAACAGAGTTAGATAAACATCGTATGGAGTAGTTAGTCGGTGGCGGTTAAGCTGAAAGTTTTGAACCGCCAACTTGAATTTTCGTTTAAATGATTCGGGAAAAAGAGCTTGGAGCAACGGCAAACGATCTTCCTGTCGACCTTGTTCCGTGCGCACAATATCACCCCAGCGCATGCCATGGTCACTGAGAAATATTATTACAGATTCATTTAGGTATGAACTTTCTTCTAAATCTGTGAGAAGCTGAAAGTAATCTTCATCCATTATTTGAGGATTATTCAGGTGTTCGTGACTTACCGATTCTTCCCAAAACACGCCAAAGAGTCTAGAAGTATTCAAGGTTTCCGTCAAACCTCTAATATAATCCAAAAGTATTTTGTAAAAATGTTTGGAGCCAAGACATTGGTGATAACTGTAGTGTTGATTTTTAAATAGATGCCTAGCTTCATACATCACCGTTTGTAAGTAAAAATGTGTTGGAATTTTCGTGAGATTGTATTCATAATCACCAAGTAGTCCCGCAATGCTATCTGAACCGAGAGCTGTGTGATATCCGGCTTTTTTAAAATTATCCCAAATAAAGGGGCATAATGTGGTTATATCACCAGTGTGTTTGTCATTGCAAATTCTTTTCACGGACGTGAAATTATGCCCTGTCAGAAGTGGGAACAAGTTGGGATAAGAGTTGTCTCCCACTTTGTTGTAACCTAACAGTTCTATGCTTCCTCGACGGCGCAAATAATCTGAGGTCTTGAGCATCGTACGATGGAAGTTCATCCTCGATAAGCTTTCAAGGCCAATTATAAGAACGTTGAAACTGTTTATATTATCAGTCAGCATGTAGCGCTTTTTGTATTTGAACACGAAGAAGTCATCATATACTTTTTCATCAAAGTAAAAACATTCGACTCGGACGAATTCATGGTTTGCTGCTATACTCTTTTTGAATTCAATGCACTCTCCGTACGTTACATTTTCCAACTGATTCTCTGATTTAAAACTTCTATAGCAACAAAAAAACTCTTCATCTATTCGTATGTTCAAGATTTCGAGAGCATCATTGATTATCCAAAGATGAGTGTTGTTGGCATCCACAAGTCGACTATTTTCCGAACAGTTACGCGTGGTTGGAGGCGACCGAACTATTTTTTCAATATTTTCACTGAACAATGGAAATCGACGGATTGTGCAACCATTTGTAGAAATTGTAAACACTCCTGTTTCGTTTGTGCTAACTTTTCTGCTAATTAATAATAGGCAAGTTGATATGGCGAGCAACCGTAACATGATTGGTAGGTAAGTGTAGTGAGGGAAATGCGTGTAGCTAATGTAGTAGAAGCAAACCTAATAGAGTAGGTACCTAGGTAATGTATACCTACCTAATAATAATAATAATACAGCTCTCCTAATTGATATTGCCATCCCTAACACACACAACCTACAGGCTACTATAGCAGAAAAACTGTCTAAGTATGTCGATCAATTACACGCATGTGGCGTCTCTTTTGTAATGCAGACTCCTTTGCGACATACTCGTAGATTTCATCCTTATAATTGACCCTAACGATCGATGCAATAAAAGTACAGGGTATAATTTTTTCAGATTTTAGCCGGTTCTATTCCCGGGTGTGGGAGAAGAGAATTTTCGAAAATCTTTGAATGCAGTTTGCTTTCTATTCAAAAATAAAGGAATGTTTCCTTTGAGTAAAATTGTCTATCTGCAGTATTAAGAGTACTTTCCCTCCAGGTGGCATTACAAAATTCCACCCTGTATATATACAACCCGCAACTATGTTTTTAATTACAACCCGCAACTATGTTTTTAATTACTAACTAAGAAAATAACAAATCTAATTACTATAATATACATACCTTACCTTCATACCTTCATACCTTCGATTGCTTGAAGACATTTCCCTTCCTCTGTTAGGTAAAGCAGCCAACATGAAGCAGAGCCGAAGAAGAACTAGAATCGGAAGATATGGAAAGAGCTAGAAAAGTTCTACGTTAGATAGGTAATTGTTTATAGAAAATAAAAGGTGTAATGTCATCTTATAAAAGCTTTAATATTATGTATACGTATCATGTCTGGTCACATCAAGTAGGTCATTTGCTTTTTCCATTAGCTAGTGCTTAATGGTTTATGATTATTATTGATCGAGTGAGCGAAGCGAACGAAGATCTTACAAACAACTTGGGCATTTTGGCATTTTATGTCCGTATGTATGTATGTATTTATGTATGTTTGTCCGACGATAACTTTCGAACCATTGATCCGATCTGCATGAAATTTTATAAGTAGGTACTTGTACTTGAGAAATTTACTGGTAAGTATATGAGTAAAATCGGACAAGGGATTATTAAGATATGGGGGTTTTAAAGGGTGCAAAAATAAAAAAAGTGACACAAAAAAATCAAGTGTCATGTCATATGAAAGAACTTTGCTTGGACATTCCAAAACCGTTTTTACTTTTTTTCTAGGAAGCTCCGTTTTTGCTATACAAAAAAAGGTTAAATTAAGATAACCAACGATCCGAGAGCCTCCATCTCTAAGAATTTCGTTGACATCAAGGTTTTTCTACTGGTTAGTAATTTTTTTTACTTTTTCTTATTTTTTTTTTCTTGAAATAAGTTAAGGAAGTACTCGCTGTCATAAAATGATGGAAGTGGCCTGGTCTTGGCTCCATCATCAGCCAAGGTCAGTCCAACGGAACTCTTCAATCAATTGGCCAATTGAGTTAAAACTTGTCTACCATACAAAGATAGTGAGGGATAGTCAGAGGCAAGGTCAAACAGTAAATCTGGACAGAAATCCTTCTCAAAGTAGATAAAACACAATGCGTGATGGTGGCACATTTTTTTCTGATTAGGAATTTATTTAGGTACTATTATGTACTTGACTTTTCAGAGCGTTGAATCGCATCACGAGATCTCAGTTCGGGGCGAACTACTAGTTTAGGTTGTGCTGTATGCAACAAATATTGCAGATCGGCTTTTCTGCTTTCGTAGAGCGCTATCTCTTTCTGACGCACACCACGCTATAGGAAGCCGGAATTAGCCGATGTGCAATATTTGATGCCTACTACTGAGACCTTACCTACTTATAGTCCAGTCATTATAGTAAGCTCACCTCGGAATTCGAGATACCCAGTCTGTAAATATTTGTATATTGACACCCTAAAAGTTGTCTCAAACTCAAAACCTGCATAAGGTCAAAAAACTTTTTTTTGTAAATATCTCATTTCCTATGGGTTTTTTGCTATTTGTATTTAATATCAATATTGCGCGAGCGCGCGGTCACAGCCCGGTCGTCGGTTGACCTGAGGTGATGCTGTGACCGCGCGTTCTCTGCCCTCTTATCTCGAAAACGATTCACCGTATGAAAAATGATTTTAAACAAAAATTGTGTAGAATTTTGTATTATACAATATTGATATTAAATACAAATAGCAAAAAACCCATAGGAAATGAGATATTTACAAAAAAAGTTTTTTGACCTTGAAATTTAATAGTTGCGCACACCCTACCATATGCAGGTTTTGAGACAACTTTTAGGGTGTCAATATACAAGTATTTACAGAAATACTTGTATATTGACACTTGTACTTGTATGCGGTGTTTGCTTTTTTGGAGTTTTTTAGTATTTACAGTATTTACAGCTGGGTATCTTGAATTCCGAGATTCTTACCTAATTTAAGCTTAAATGCCTGGCCTATTAGACTAGACAAGTATTTACAAAATTATAAATGCAGTGACCTTGGTGGTATTTAAATTAAGATTAATTTGTATAAATGCATAATTATATATGGCACAATAATAATATACAACTAGTACATTTTACACTTAAAAAACAATGAAAGCAGAATTTGCATTCTAGGAAAAAGTAAAATATAACTTTTGAAACTATCATGGTTTTTAACACTATTTTTATGAAACAACGGGACATTTACCATGATCACGGTTGAACTATCATCATGGTGGTGCTGAAATATCAGAAATCAACTCAAAATTTAATCATTCAATGGTAAATATCCCGCTGTTTCATAAAAATAGTTATTAACTTTTTAATTTGATGCTGATTGTGTATTATTATATGGGATTTTACGGATTTTACGTAATTCTCGTTTTTTTTAATTCATATTATAATTCGACATATGATAATAAAGAACCAAACATACGAGAAAATGGCAGAAACATTCTGCAGGTACTGCAAGTCAGGTACAGTAGCAATACAACTTTAACAGGGGATGATCTATGCAACGACTCTGCTCTCCGTAGAGGTTGAGCCGGCTGGCGGTCCCAACAAGCGACCAGACACCGTTATCATTCTGCAAAGTGGCCTCGAATGTGCCATTTCCTGGCGTTGTTCTCACTACCACCATAAACACCTCCCATTCTACTTCTCCAGTAAAAGGCTTATCAGCTTCCATTCTCGTTACATTCAAAACTTCAGCAAGAGAAAGCCGCGTGCACTGGGGATGTTCTTCGAGCCATTCATTCAAAAACGCGACTAATTTGATTGCAGCTGTGTTAGCTTTCGGGCTCGTTTTCGACACAGCGATATTCTTATGGCACGTACACCAATGGTTGCTAATATCTGCTCTTTCACACGTCCTGTTGTAAGGTACCGGTAAGAATAAACTGATGGCTCTATCGTGGCCATAACTTGTTTTACTTCGAGATAGCACGGATGTCTCAGAGATACTTTTAAGATCGACCAAATCCGAAAGAGTCGCGTAAAGATCGAATGGGGTTATTAAACGTTTGCTGTTCTGTTTTAAATGATCGTACGCTCGAGCATAATTTTCTCGAAATGATGGCGGAACCAACACGAATAGAAACGGAAGTCTCTCCTCAAGCTGGCCTTGTTTCGTCGATCTTATATCTCCCCATCGTATGCCGTGATCGCTAACCATTATGACTATAGTATCATTTAAATAGTTATTCGCTTCCAGTCTATTAAACAACTGCACATAATCATCATCCATTACCATTGGGTAGTTAAGATAGTCGTGAGACATAGTGATTTCCCAAAAAAACCCGAATAATTTCGAACTGTTCAGAGTCACTGTCAGGTCTTCTATATAATTTAGCAAGACTTTGTACATATATTTTTCCTGCATGCAAAGAAATGCGTTGAAATCTTTATTAGATCCAACATTTTGTTCAACTTCATGTATGAATGTATGCAAGTAATAGTCCGTGGGAGTGGTGCCAAAGCCTCTCTTTAAATAATTGAATGTCCCGAGAGAGGCACTGTCTTCTCCGAGTGCGGTGTAGTATCCTGCTTGCTTGAACCATTCCCAGATGAAGGGGCAATTATCGAACGTCGATTCTTTGTACGGGAGGCATACTTTCTTTAGCTCAGGCTCTTTGATTCCCATTGTCATTGGTATTAAATTAGGAAACGTGTTATCACCGACTTTGTTATACCCCATCATTTCCACAACACCTTTACTTTTTAGAAGGCTTATTGTTTTCGGCATTGTTCTATGAAAGTTAAGCCTTGACACACCATCAATTCCCAGGATCAGTACGTTGTAAGCCGGTTCGTTCTTTGGTTTTTCAGCCTTACCGTGTTCTACAAATGTTTTTTTGGGGGCAAATAAAAAATATTGTTGATATAACTCCACTGATTTTGCTGAACACTTTACTCTGACAAATTCGTCTTGAACATCAATCTTTTCACTAAAATATATACAGTCATTGTATATGACTCTATCGTCTACATTAGATGAGATATCTTTTATTGATGTGGGCCTGTAGAATGCTTGGTAACAACAAGTTAGACTTTTGTCTTCTATTTTAACATTATAAATATGAAGGTTTTCTTTCTTCACCCATATTGTTCTTTTATCATTATCTAATAAGGCATGGGATTTGTTTTTACAAGGTTTCAAACTGGAAGGGTAAAATACGTATTTCTTTACGCTGGGACTCAACGGTTTCATGGCTGGTATGCTGCATTCTTCTGTTCTGATGGCGTAACTCTGTTCCGAATTTAGAGGGTTGTATCGACGGCTATGAAGGCTAGTGTCTGTAGCTTGAGGGTCCATGAAAATGATGTTGATACTGTTGGAGTGATACTGCAGGAGGACGAAAGTACCGATGAATATGCAGGTGGCTAGTAGTAGGTACTTTAGCCATACCACCCGAAACCCACTGCTGCAGGCGCATCTGTAGCCCGACGCGCGACTCATACTGAAATAACGAAACCATCTTTGTCATATTATGTAGTAAGGGGCTTCATAATAAATATCCCTTGAAAGATACAATTTGTATAGGTATTATTTACTTTACTTTACTTATCTTGCTATACGAGTATACACACCACGTACCACTCTACAATATCATATCAGGTTTAAATAAACGAGGCTGTCAGACAACGTTAGTTTTAGCTATGTATTTATTTTTGAAAGCACCGCGGTACGGTGCAAGGGCAAAATTCGGCAAATTTTTATCATCCGCACTTGATGTGCGGGCTGGTTTTCCCGCAAGTAGACCGCTGGCGGGCCTTTTATGCGTGACCCTGACACGTGTTGCTCGAACTTTTTTAGGTTCTACAACACGCCGGTTTCCTCACGATGTTTTCCTTCACCGTTTTGAGAGTACTGGAGTACGGTGCATGGGGACGGGGGTCTATCGGTAAAGGTGATATTCTTTGTTAATTTTCGCCTTTAAATTCGGCACCTTTTACTTGAAATGAAACGTTATGATCACAGAATGAAATAATAGTGAACATGGAATGAAAGAAAAATAAAAGTCGAGTGAACATTCATCCGTATGAACCGTCTGATATCACCTTAACAGTGCTTCCGTTGTGGAATCTTAATCCTTAGGTTGTGGGTTCGATTCTAAGCCTGCCAATTGATTTTTCTATTCCTTTAAAACGTATTTTCTAACTAACGGAGGTAGGCCTTCGTAATATCAGAGCTCTACATCGATGTTTTAGTGGGCAAGTACCAGCAAATACATTATTCTATATCAATCTGGATACTGATGGTACCCTACCTACCTACCACCAGTGTAGTAGGTCTGTCGTTGCATTACAACGTTGCATTACAGAGAGGTCGGTGCATTTACAACAGACAATTTGTTCTTGTTTAACTTTTATTAGCTTCACTAACTAACTAGGTAACAAAAAGTCTTATAAATAACCTACTTCTCATTGTCGTACCTATCGAAATGAAACTTATAATATAGCTAGATTACCTTTATGTAGTGACTAAACTAATTTGATATAATCGTGCTTCTGCTGTGTTATTTTTTTCATACGTTATTATGGTAATTAGAATTTTAATAACTTAGATGCAGGCGCATAGGATTGAAGGAGGCACTTTTGAACTTTTTCACATTCTTGTCTGTAAAGTTCAAAATATTATTAACTATTTAGTCATTTTTGCTTTTGTTGTTTGATATATTATTTGGCTATACACACAAACCCTAAGTTTTAATCAATATTTATGTGATTTAATCACAATTGAGAAGTAACTCAATTGTTCAAAGCTGCCACCTAATATACCTGCGGCACCTTTGAATTAAGGATTTTATACAAAAAGTGTGCATGTAAGGAAATATTTTTTTCCGAACTGGACAAGTCGACCGAAATGGGAAACGTATATATAATAGGATTAATAACATTTTGCAGTAGGTACCTACGCTAAATTTGGCACATATACATATACCTAGTAGCTAGAATCTTTGTTTCTATATAAATCTACTACATAACTTTTTTTTATACAAAATATACATGAAACAGTTAGGCCCTTCGCACATGGAGCTACTCAAAAATGGCTGAACTAATCAGTAATTACGATTACAAACCAGTTACAAATTGTATCTCGCACACGACGCTACTCAAGTTGGAAGGTTTCAGTCACTTCTGTCGCACAAATTGAATATTAAGGCCCTTCGCACATGGAGCTACTCAAAAATGGCTGAACTAATCAGTAATTACGATTACAAACCAGTTACAAATTGTATCTCGCACACGACGCTACTCAAGTTGGAAGGTTTCAGTCACTTCTGTCGCACAAATTGAATATTAAGGCCCTTCGCACATGGAGCTACTCAAAAATGGCTGAACTAATCAGTAATTACGATTACAAACCAGTTACAAATTGTATCTCGCACACGACGCTACTCAAGTTGTAAGGTTTCAGTCACTTCTGTCACACAAATTGAATATAATGTTTGCTCGTTCATTTTTATAACAAAAAACAAAGAAACTCGGGAAACCAGCAGCGTTGAGACCGGTACGACGCGTCGCGCGTGATCGGTTACTAACGCGTTACTGACCAGTTAGTGACTAGTCGCGTCGTGTGCGAACCTCCATAGAACATGTATGGGCTTTGACGCTCAGGCAACTCTTTGGAAATTTAAGTTTGTGACTAGTTCTTATTAGCTCCATGTGCGAAGGGCCTTAAGCTATCTGCCAACCGTTACAAACGATCTAGATATATCTGCAGTGCAGGAGCCTAATTCTCGGGCCGACCGAGGCATTGCACAACCCCGCACTTTTTCTACGTTTTCCGTATATCGTAGCTGTCGAGGCTTCTACGATGAGGTCGTCGATGAATTACTCAAGGAAATCATTCATTCTCTCTTCGAAAAGAAACAATAAAATAAAATTGCAAAATGATCTCGGTCGGCCCGAGAATTAGGCTCCAGATAGCTCAACTGTTTCTTGTGTATTTTGTACATTTAGTAAATATTTCTAAGTTTCTTTGTGTAAATAAATGTACTTTTAAGTATATAAATTATAATTGATCGTAATTTATATAAAATATACATTTATTTACACAAAGAAGCATTCATATTGATATATAGGAGTTTCTTACATGAACATTCAAAATAAAGAAACTTAAACGTTACGCTGTAACCTTGAATATTATTATCACAGGTTGTTTGACATCCCCTCAAAGAACTATGTACAGAAGCAGTACAACTTGAGCTGGTAATGGTGAAGGCACCGGCTCTGCTCTCCGTAAAGGTTGAGTCTGCTAGCAGTGCCGGCCAGTGCCCAGCCCTGGCTGTTCCGACGCAGAGTCGCTTCGAACACTCCCCCACCAGGCATCGTCCTTATTACCACCATAAACTCTCTCCATCCAACCTCGTCCTCCCCTGGAGTCCCCGATAACAACTCGGTTACCTCCAAAACCTCATTTAAAGTCAACGTGGCGCATTGACGGTAATCACGTAACAAAGAGTTTATATGTCCCACTAGATATTCCGATGCTTGACTAGATTCAACACTTGCCTTCTGTAGCTTGCTGTTTCTGTGGCAAGTGCACCAGTGATCGTCGATCCCTGCTGCGTGACACGTTCGGTTTCCCGGTATTGGCAAAAATAAACTGATGCTGTTACCATGAACGTAGCTCGTTTTACTTCTTGATTGTATTTCTTCATTCTGTATTGAGTCAAGGTTGATCAAATCTGATAGAGTTGCATGAATGTCGAATGGTGTTGTCAAACGCTTGCTATTTAGCTTCAAGTTGTCGTAAGCCAGATTGTAGTTTTCTTTAAATGAAGGTGGCACTAGGATGTGAACGAAAGGCAAGCGTTCTTCTAGTCTGCCTTGCTTAGTAAACCGTATATCTCCCCATCTCATCCCATGATCACTCAGTAGGATAAGGATTGTATTATTTAAATAATTAGAATTATCGAGCCTCCTCAAAAAACTCTCGTAACTTTTATCCATAAGCATAGGATAGTTTAGATAGTCGTGACTCATGGTCACCTCCCAGAAGAATCCAAATAACTTTGAAGACTTCAGAGTCTTTGACAAGTTTTCTACATAATCTAATAGAACTCTATAAAAATATTTATTACCCATACAGAGGAAGGAGTTGAAGTCTCTGTTGGTTCCTACGTGGACTTCAGCTTCGTGAATAAAGGTGTGAATATAATAATCGGTTGGCGTTCCGCTAAAGCCTAATTTTTCAAAATTAAATGTGCCCAGGCTAGCACTGTCTTCTCCAAGAGCTGTGTAGAATCCTGCATCTTTGTACCATTCCCATATAAAAGGACAGTTATCAAAAGTAGCTCTATTGTTAGGCCAGCATGTTCGTTTTAAATCCGACTCCTTTATTCCTAGCAACATTGGAGTTAAGTTGGGAAAAGTGTTATCTCCAACTTTATTATATCCAAGGAGCTCTACAGCGCCTTTCTTTTTTAAATAGGCCAATGTTTTAGGCATGGTCCTATACAAATTCAACCGTGATATTGCATCGATTCCCATAACAATTACGTTATAGGCTGATTTGTTTTGGGGTGCGTCAGTTGCATCATGTCTATAAGAAAAAAAATCTTTTTTTGGCGCGTACAAGAAGAATTGTTCATCCAAACTTTTGTCGTTCAAACCACACGAAACTTTAATAAATTCATTTCTAACTTCAATATTACTGATGAAATCGATGCAATTGTCGTATTCGACTCTATCATCGACATCGACAGCTGATATGTCGGCAATCGCAGAAGGTCTATGAAATGATTTGTAACAGCAGGTAACGTTAGCATCACTGGGTAATTTGTAAAACTGGAACTTCTTTTTGTCTATCCATATATGAGTGTCGTTGTTTTGGAGCAATGAGTAGTTTGTCTCCCAGCACTGTTTTACGTATTTAGGTCGTTTAATAAACTTTCTAATTGTTTCATCAAAGGGCTGCAACCCAGGGATAGTGCAACCTTCCGTTTTTATCGTGAAACTTTCTTCTGTTCGGTTTGATTCCCAAATTAATACGTTTGAGGTATTGTTTAGATACAAGAAAGCTGCATGGTTGTTTAATGAAATTACCAGCAAACTGCCCCCAAATACTGTTGCAAATATAACCAGGTAGCGGTATCTTATTTGGGTTGATTTCGTACTCCCAAATAGCTTTTTCCCGACATTGGTCATTCTGAAAAAAAATAATGTCTTTTATAGTCATGTTAAATGTTTCATCAATACCTATTTAGTCTTTTTACCTCGTTAAGTTTTGTGTAAAAAAAATGGAAAGCATAAGCGCATAACAACGAATAAATGAATTAATTGCCTACTAATTTATTGAATCATTCATTTACTGAAAGTAATGGAAAGTAATCCTCTTCTACATTTTCTCACCTGTCTCTCCGTAGGCAGTTAAACTTATTCCCAATTCATAACAACAAAGTCAGTTACTGCTTTACATTTTACCACCATTTCATATGAAAACTGTGTCCACTGAATATCTCGAGTTGAATTACTATAAAACTGATTGTCGAAGTTAAAACAAGCATTGCTATTTAGCAAAAAAATACACTCTTGTATTTTTCATGATCCTCGTGCTGCGTGGCCGCGAGTGAGGGCTTATGAGACTGAACTGGGGTGGATGTACTTACCCCGTAACCGGAACGGGACAGCTGAAGATTATGAATCTTGCGTTTCTCTTTTGCAGAGTGAAAATGAGCGAGATGGAGCTTGATTTGAGGCATATCTTCCCTGATCGTACTGGAGGCTGCGCGCATGCGCTTAGAGGTTTTACTACAAGCCAACACTAAAGAGGGCTGCCTCCCTAACGTGCCAACAGTCCATATTTGTGTGAATATAGGTGGATTTGCTGGTTTCAATGAATAGGTTTTAAAGCAGCAAAATTAGATTGCCATCATATTTTGTAATTTGTCTTTGAGCGATGCGGCAACTGACAGCGCGTACAAAATATCATGAAAATAACTGACTGCTGGCTGATAAAACGTTAAGGGGGTACGATTTCCATACAAACTTAATTTACACAACTATGGGCGAATAAAGTATTAATGTACACTGAAATAGCTGTAATAGGCTTTTACAGTGGTCCTTATTACCGGCCAGTTATATAAAGTTGGAGTGTCAGCCGTTGGTCGTGGCAGTCGGGGCTTCAGAAAAAGAACTAACAGACTTTTACGTCTATTTTGAGAAATATGTTTTAAGCTCATTCACGTATTCAATGCCGAGTACCCGTTAGAAAGAATGACGAAAAAATTACTTTTTTGGTTTGTTATTAATATTTCTGTTATCCTACAGTTTTCTCCAACTTTATGTAACTGGCCGGCAATAAAGACCACTGTAAAATTCTATTACAGCTATTTCAGTGTACATTTATACTTTGTTTGCCCATAGTTGTGTAAATTCAGTTTGTATCGGAATCGAACAACCTTAACCTCTAATTATGTCCGGATTCTAAAATCTCTAGAGTTGTGAATGTAGTGTTTCTTTTTCGTCAAATTGTAACGGATTACGAATACAGAAAATTTGAATTCAGAAGCGTTTCTGGAGACGTAGCCGACATATTTTAAATGTATTTTGGTAAAAAACTAAGTTAATGTTATTATCATCAGTAGGTAGATTAAAAATACTTTGTTGCTCACAAAAACAGACAATGACACGTAAAAACTTAAAAAGTGCAGTTAGTTAGGTACCTACAGGTTGAAATTAAAAAAAAACGAATGTCGCGATTGACCAACATTTTTTTTGAGGATTCTAGGCCCTAAAAAGCTGGTTTTATAATAGCTTGAGAAATATGACATACTTAATTTAGGAACGAAGTTTTTAAATTTAATGAACTTTGCGGGATAAAAAGGAGCGAAAGGCTGAACCGATATGCATGGAACAGAGAATGAATATAGTTAGTAACATGGGTTAGCCTATCGCTTCTTCTTTTCTCATGTCCCTAGTTCTTGCGAAATAGTGTGGTGAAAGAATTTTGAGTGCGCCCAAAGAGGAAAAAAAAGAAGATAAAGATAAAGATAAAGATAAAGATTATTTATTTGCATAAACATGTGTTATAGTGAAGGAGTTAGTAACCATGTTTCTAACTATATATTCATTATAAGTTTCATACAAATCGGTTCAGTGATTAAAGCGTCATGAAGTCACAAATATCCAAACATTTACGATGTTTGGATATTTGTGACTTTCCCATCGATATTCAATAAAAGAGAAATAACATTTATTTATAGATACACAACATACACATAACGGCTACATCGACTAAAACATTTACTAAGGTAGGCTATAAGAGAGCTCTACGGCGTAGAGGCTGCGCGTAGACCTTGAATAACTTATAATAAAATACTCATAGTACATAGGCGTCGATCTTGGACGCACATCACACGCTATTACATATACTCTCGAATAGCACATAGGCTACTTTTTATCCCGGCAAAAAGTATAGTTCCCGTGGGATAGATTTGTTAAAATTTTTCGTAGAGCAAAGGGTCGACATTATTTTTTGCATAGGTAGTGTTAGTTTAGGGGCCAGAAAATGATTAATTTATATCCCGGAAAAATGTACGGTTCCTATGGAATAGCATATAGGAAGCAAATTTTTTAAACGGGGTTTTTCCCATGCAGTTGTTACAGACGATGAACTTATCATAAACATTAGAGGAAAAGTACATATTACTTTTTAATCGTGGGCAACACCGCGGGGCGCAGCTACCCCACTAATCATTTAAATGTGAAAGTTTGGATGGATGTATGTTGTAATTTCACCGACACCCACACTCTTCACCGAAACACAGCAATGTTGCACCATGCCTATTTGTGCTTCACAGCACAAATAGGCATGGTGTTAGTACTTCCCCGAACGAGCGCTTCACAAAGAGCTCTACTACTACTAAAACTAATCTGGAAGTTAGTTATAACCTTTCAGATAAAAAAAAAGTATTTTAAATTGGCTCATAAATGACGAAATAAGAGATAAGAAAAATTTTAAAAATATATAGCATACAGCGGAATTGGGAAAAGCCTCCTTTTTTGAAGCAACAGCGATTGCAGCGATTTGATCCGTAACGAGAGATAAAGTAGATTAAGGCCAAATGACAAATTCTACCTGTCTAAGGCATGTCCTTAGGGACAGGTAGAATTTGTATTGAAAACATAGCAGTGCTGCCGAGATTGGAATCATATCTTTACACTAGGATAATCATGCGACCGTTTAGTTTTTTTTATACCACTAAACCGGTTATGTACGCTTACAACACCACCAATCACTCGCGCATTGCAGACCCTTTAAATATTTTAAAACGACCTTTTTGAAGAACCTCATAATATAGTCTCTAGAGAAAACCTCAGCAGGAAGAGTAATCCACAATCTTAGAGTGCGCGCAAGAAAGTTTTTCTGAAACCGGACGGTGCGCGACCATGCCGGTAACAAGTCGTTTAATTTCGATCGGATAGATTTTCCCATTTCATCATTATTGCTCCAATAATCAGATACTACTAAGACGAAAATCCGCCACAAAACCTATCTTAGTTTATTTCCCTAGCACCTAGTAGGTAATGATGAAAAGCTGACTGTATCACACGTTCGTTCGTAACACAATTTTCTAGGCGCGGATTTTGAGTTTTCAAGATTGGAAACAGCGTTTTCAGTAAATCAAACTTAAAAAAAATAAGACTAACCTGTGTATTTAAGGGAAGTGTAAGGGAAACGCGTCCACTGTAGATGAAGTCGGTCGAAGTATGGTTCACTAGGTATAGTCTAGGGCAGGAATGGGGAAACTACGGCCCGCGGGCCATCTCTGGCCCGCGAAGCGTTGAATCCGGCCCGCGACCAAATAAAGTTCAAGTGAAGTTTTCGTATTGTTAGAAATTTCATTCTCATTTGAAGTGCGCGGCTCGCATAAAACAATCACGTTTTATTATATTCGCAAGCGCGGGCTGTATGTCATGAGTAAAAACAGCTATACATCGACGCCGATTAGGTAATATCAAGTAGACCGTCGGATGCCCCTCCCGCGCTTCTTATTTCAATAGTTATTTTGTGATAAGTATTGCATAATAAATTAGTGTTTCAGAAAATACAAATCAATATTTTTATTTTGGTAAATAGTATATAGCCAAAAATAAGCCAAAAATGCAACAACTTAGACCGCCATATATTTTGTAAATAAATATAAGCTTAGCCTAATATTTATTTACAAAATATAGCCTGTATCACGCGAAGGATAAAGTTTCCCCACCCCTGGTCTAGGGCATGCCGTATCGGTATAAATTTCGACCGATACACTGCTAGGAACTGGTAATTCCCAGTATTTTTTTGTAGCATAGATTAGATTTTGATAGCAAATGTAAAAAAAAAACCATGATTGACAACATCAATTATAGTTTTTTTTTTACATTTTATTAGACCATCTTTTGTCTACAATCTCACCTGATGGTAAGTGTCGATGTAGCCGGCGATGGAGCAGGATGCTCTAGAAGACACCTATTCACTCTTTCCTTGAAGAGGCCCAGATTGTAGTGGTCAGGAAAAACAGCCGTCAGGCAATGAGTAGGTAGAACAGCAGGCAATGAGTTTGTACGTAATTCGTTAAAATATCTAGAAAATTAATTGCAAAACTGAAACGGAACGTAACCATCGACAATTGAGTGACATCAGCGTCGAAAGTACCAGAAAATGCTTCGTCCCACGAAGCGTCCACGAACCGCGCAAAATGAGCAGTAATTACCGGTACTTTCGATATCGACAATCACCGAGGGCATGCCCCACTAGGTACTGTGTCAACTGTTATCAAACACCGATTGTTTAAACAAGCTAATTAGTTTTATTGGTTTGTTAGTTCACATGTAAACTGGCTCAGTGCATGTGTTTTTAAAAGCAAACAAGCATCACCCAATCGATCGCCACCGCCTCAGACAGAATTCTCAGTTTAGCCTGAGAATGCATGCATTCATGCATTCTTTTAGGAAAATTTAAATTGGTTCTATGACGTATTAGAAATCGACTTAAGTTGCAAGCACCATGATCACGGGTAGAACTGAAGTCCACTTAGTAAATGAATTATTATTGGCAGTCAAATTCAAATTAATCAAAATATAGGTTCCATATTCAGTTGTATTACAAGGATTTTTTAAACCAGTTATGTATTTGCCACAGAGATGCGTTAACGTCATCGTAATTAGCCTTCAATCTATCGACTTTAAAAATTACTTTAAAATAAAAGATTATGTATGAAATAGTACAATTTCACATATTTTTTTACCTAAAAAGGGGAGTATCTCCCTTCTTTAGGTAAAAAACGGGAGATCATTTACGGACACAAGACAGGGGCTCAATTTCTAGAATTAGTGTAGTACATTTTTTTTGCGGTACTACAGACGGTTAAAGTTGGGTGATGTAATTATCTGAAATGAAATGTTGCCCAAAACTCCATGATTTTATTGAAAACTGAGACAGTTATGGCTTAATTTTGAATTGCAATTTACAGAAGGGATTCATGCTTACATTGCAGAAAAAAGTTTCACGAAACGGAAAAATTAATATTTGTAGTCACAGGTCTTAAAAGATCATCACAGGGTGACAGTTTTTTTTAAATACTCATAATTCGAAAGTTACACGACAAATATTTTATTTTATATTTTTCTGATAGCTGTCATAACTTGGTCCATCGCCCGGTTTTGGCTGGACGTTGACTTATGGGACACCCTGTATATCACAAGAACTGTCAAATTCACTAAAGAAACTGACAGTTCTTGTGATATACAGGGTGTGGCGTAAAGAGTAGATAATCCTTTACCTACGGGTCGGGGGCATCACAACTGTTCAGAAAATAAAAACATGTACCCAGTAAAAGTCCCACGGTTTTCGAGTTATTAAACATTTTCGAAATTTTCATTATTTTGTACTTCTGTCCATACTTTTCGATGCCAAGATCACAAATCAAGGAATTTTCTCCATCTGTTTTTTTTATGGCATTCTTAGATAACTGTTCTATCAAATGCTAACTGGCATTGGTATGTCAAAGGTACAGTTTTTTTTTTAGAATTTTTTTTAGAAATAAAAATGTGATTTGCCAATTTTTTCCAAAAGTTTGACCTCCTGTGGTGTAAAAAAAATGTATGGTCACCCTGAGTAACCAACTAATAAATAACTTGCCTACTTCATTGAGATTCCGAAATGGTATAGCACTTGGCAGTTTTAACTTTCAATGCAAAGAATATTTGTGTTAAAAAAGGGTAAGGGTCATTTTTTCTAATTACAAGTAAGATTTTACATAGCAATCGAATTTACTAAAAACAGAAAATAAAACAAATTAGATATTTAAAATACATTTATTACATTAAAATTTCTTACAACAAGTGCTCAAAATGGCTTCCACTTGCTCTTATGCAAGCCCTGCATCTTCTAATAAAAGAACGCTTTATCTTGCGCGCATGCCCAGATTCAGTGATGGTTTGGGCCGCCCTTTGGATTCGTTCACGCAGCTGCTAAACTGAGGTAACAGACTCCTTGTACACCATCTCCTTAAGGCACCCCCAGTAAAAGAAGTCGAGTGGGTTGAGATCTGGGGACCGTGGTGGCCACAGAATGGTTCCCAAGCGCCCGATCCACCTTCGGTGAAACGTTTCGTCGAGGAACTGCCTCACATTACGGGCATAGTGCGCGGGGCATCCGTCGTGCTGCAGCCACATTCTTCTTCTGTCTTCTGTCTTCTTCTAATAAAAAATAAAAAATATTTGAGGAAAAAAACAATTTTAAGAAAACAACCGTTGGTCAATCTTTACAGAAATATTATTTACATTGAAAGTTAAAACTGCCAAGTGCTATACCATTTCGGAATCTCAATGAAGTAGGCAAGTTATTTATTAGTTGGTCACTCAGGGTGACGCTACATTTTTTTTAAACCACAGGAGGTCAAACTTTTGGAAAAAATTGGCAAATCACATTTTTATTTCTAAAAAAAATTCTAAAAAAAAAACTGTACCTTTGACATACCAATGCCAGTTAGCATTTGATAGAACAGTTATCTAAGAATGCCATAAAAAAAACAGATGGAGAAAATTCCTTGATTTGTGATCTTGGCATCGAAAAGTATGGACAGAAGTACAAAATAATGAAAATTTCGAAAATGTTTAATAACTCGAAAACCGTGGGACTTTTACTGGGTACATGTTTTTATTTTCTGAACAGTTGTGATGCCCCCGACCCGTAGGTAAAGGATTATCCACTCTTTACGCCACACCCTGTATAGCTACCGTGACAAAAAAGTAACTGGTCTAGAATTGAGCTCCAGGCCCTAATATCGAACCGTGTGGCACCCCTAAGTAACCAAAACGTCAACTTTACGGACTAATAGGCATTATTAAAAATTATAGGCTTGTTTCAATAACTCTCAGAGACTTATTAAAACGAATGCTTAGCAATGTTAATTTGCAATTCATAGGCATATTTAAGCCCTTTTTATTAAAATTCCTACGTCGAGTAGGTACTTGAGTAATTTCACTTTTTTATTTTACTAGCGGATTGCCCCAGCGTCGCCCGGGTGTGATTTAGATGTATTCTGTGAACGGCATTTCAATTTTCCCACCAAAATATAAAAAAAAACAATTAATTTTGGGGGCTCCCAATAAATAAATAAATAAATATTGTGGACAATTCACACAACACTACCCAGCCCCAAACTAAGCAGAGCTTGTAATATGGGAACCGGATAGCTGGTATAATACTTGAATACATTTTTTTTTTTGTAAATACATACTTAGAATATAATATAACACCCAGACAGAGAACAAACATTTATGTTAACCACACAAATATTTGTTCTCGGTGGGGATCGAACCCACGACCTACGGCGCAGAAGGCAGAGCTACTACCAACTGAGCTAGAGGCCAGTCAATACTTAGAACTGAAACTAAAAAAATATGTTTTTTAGCAAACCCATAACCTGTGTGGTAACTATGGTAGGTCTTTGAAAATGATATTGAGGTTTCTTATATATTTTATTTATTTTCTAAACTGAGTATAGTTTGCGCGAGAGACATTTCCAAAGTGGTAAAATGTGTGTTCCCCCCCCTGTAACTTCTAAAATAAGAGGATGATAAAACTTCCAGAGGTTGAACTTATCATGGACATAGAGGAAAAGTTCATACTTTTAATTCGCGGGTAATACCGCGGGGCGCAGCTAGTAGTAAAAAAACCCAATAAAATGTATTTATTGGTTTTACCTCCCTGCAGCGGCGGCGATAACCCGACCCTGAACCTATGCATGATCACGCCCACAAAACGTAGAGTATAGGTAACTATAAGTAATAACGAAAAATATTTTCCTCAAAGTGTATAAAATATGGCAATAATAATGTCAATTTTAAATTTCAAAGCACATTAAAATGGTTTTGTAGACTTTGTTTCCCAGAAAAACAAATTAGAGTAGACACAAAAAAAAAGCTAGGTGGATTACCAAAGGTTTAAGAGTGAGCTGCAGAACAAAACGAAGGTTACGTTTAAAATTCTACAGGGAAAAAACACCCACGGCTAAGTATAGGTATCTCAAGTATGCAAAAGTATTAAAGAAATGTATTATACATTCACAAAAATCAAGGAATAGTGAGATAATTAGGAAAAGTGGCATAAATGCAAGACTGCATGGAATGTCATAAAAGATACTACACTAAACCCTCCTGCGTGTATCAAAGAATTACTCAATGTTGATGGCAATCGTATCATGGATCCTATGGGTATCGCAAATGCTTTCAACAGTTATTTTATAGAATTGACAAATAAAGTAAATGCAAATTATTTAAAACCAAATCAATCTATTTTAAGAACAAAAGAAGTATCTAGCACCATATTTCTTAATCCAGTTTCTTCAAAAGAAGTGCAAAATATAATTGCGTCTCTTAATAATACTGTTACGGAAGTGGGTACAGGGATTGGAAGGAAACGAACGTTTTACCGAAAATAGCGATTTATTCGCACTTCGAACACGTAACACTGCACTGAACGCGTAGCACTGCACGAAACGCGTAGCACTGTCCGACACTGTCCCCGCGCACTATGCGTTACACGGTCCAACGCTGTGCTCCAAACACTGACAGTCCACTGGGAGCACTTTACCACTTTGCACTTCACTTCACTATTCACTGTTCACTTCACTATTCACTGTTCACTTCACTATTCACTTTCACTGTTCACTTTTTCCACTTTTTCACTTTTCCTTCTTGTTCCTTTCTTCAGATCACTTTCCACTGAACTGCCCGTAGACGCGCTTGCAGCCCCTTATATACCCGGAATTTCGATTGTCATTTATTGGATTTCGATCGTCATTTATTGAATTTCGTTAGTCTTTTCGTTTTCTTCTGTTGGATTCCGATCGTCTTTTCCTTCTTACATCATTTCTTGTTTTAGTCCAGAACTTTCGGTTCTTTATTTGAATTCCTTAAAGAAGGCACTCGCCGCTACTAGAATTTTCTGGTAACATTAAAATGTCGAACAAAAATCTTCATAGCTGGACCGGGCTCGAACTCGCGTACGTCTGCTTTGCAGTCGTAGCTCTGACAGCCCGGCCGTTGTGACAATGACGATGTTTGCCAAAAACTTCACTGCCTTGCACGCTTACGTAGTTACGTCAGCACGGCGTCACACTACCCCCTCCTTAGACGTGCTCGTCCCGAGCATCGTTAGAGCCGTAGTACCGTGCCAACCTGTCCACATGAACCACTTTTGCTGGACTTCTTGGCGTTTTCCGAATTCTATATGTGACATCATTGATCCTCGTAATTACTTGAAAAGGGCCTTCCCAACTCGGTTGTAGTTTTGGAGATTTTCCTTTCCTTCGAACGGGGTTGTGAAGCCAAACAGCAGAACCTTCTTCAAAGGACTTGGAGTTGACGCTTCTGTCGTATCGCGTTTTCATTCGCTCACTAGCACGCAGATTCTCTTCCCTCATATGCCCGTGAACTTCCTCCATTTTCCTTCTCAAATCTTCCGCGTATTCCGTAATACAGCTAGGCGTATCTGGAGGACAACCCGCGAGAAGATCCGCTGGAAGTCGAAGTTCTCTACCAAAGTTCGCTCGGGCCGGTGTAGTAGAGGTACTCTCATGAACCGCAGTTCTATACGACAGAAGGAACAGAGAAATGTACTCGTCCCAATTGTTCTGATGGCTTTCAACAACTTTTGCCAGATGCCGCTCTAGAGTTTGGTTGAACCTCTCCACCATTCCATCAGATTGCGGATGATACGGCGTAGTCCGAGTTTTGTGTATCCCCATAATCTTGCATGTTTCCTGAAAGACTTGCGACTCGAAATTCCTGCCTTGGTCACTATGGATTTCAAGGGGTAGTCCAAATCGGCAGAAAACTTCATTCACCAGTTTGCTAGCCACAGTAACAGCTTCTTGATTTGGTAATGCAAACGCTTCTGGCCACTTTGTGAAGTAATCCATTATTACCAAAATGTAACGATTTCCACTATTCGTCATTGGAAACGGCCCGGCCACATCCAAAGCTATTCGTTCCCAAGGAGCACCCACGTTGTATAACTTCAACGCTCCCCGACTTCTTGTTTGTGGTCCTTTGACAGAGGAACAACTCGTACATTTCTTGCACCAGTCTTCAACATCTTCCTTACAGTGCAACCAGTAATAACGTTGACGAATTTTCACCAAAGTTCTCTTCACACCGAGATGACCGCCTGATGTTCCGTCGTGATACGCTCGCAGTATATCAGAAATCTTTGACTTCGGCACAACTGTCTGAAGATGATTGTCTTGTCCCGATGCACTCTCCCATTTTCGACATAAAAGACCATTGTGTAAGAGCAGGCTATTCCATTGTGCCCAATAGCTCTTCGTTACTGCACTCATTCCAGCAACTTCACTCCATCCTGGGCGTGTGGATCCATCTCTCACCCAATTGAGTATTGGTCTAAGGTCTTCATCTTCTTCTTGTAGTTTACGCATGGCATCGCTGCTCCAATCATCATTTACTGTATCAGTTCTTATAACTCGGACCATAGATTTTTCTTTATCTTCCTGTTTCACACAGTGCTTGCAGTCTTCAGAACACGGCCGTCTTGACAAAGCATCAGCATTCCCATGAGACTTTCCACTGCGATGCTCTACTACAAAGTCGTACTCCTGTAGTTGTTCAATCCATCGCGCAACTTGTCCTTCAGGATTCTTGAACTGCAGTAGCCACTTCAAGGCTGCATGATCTGTTCTGACTAGAAATTTCCGACCCAATAAATACTTCTTAAAATGCTGAAGTGTTTTGACAACTGCAAGTAGCTCCCTTCGAGTGACACAATAATTCCGCTCTGGTTTTGACAGGGATTTACTGTAATAAGCTATCACAACTTCTTGATCTTCTTTTCTTTGTGAGAGTGTTCCTCCTATCCCTGTATTACTTGCGTCCGTGTCAACTACAAACTCATTGCACTGATCCGGATATCCGAGTACTGGTGTTTCACATAACCGGCTCTTTAGTTCCTCGAAAGCCACCTGGCATTGTTGGTCCCAAACGAAAGGTCGTTTTTCTTCCGTGAGTCTATGCAATGGCTTCGCTATATCTGAAAAACTCTTGACAAAACGACGGTAATAAGAGCAAAGTCCCATAAACGCCCGTACTTGTGTTTTGTCCGCAGGTACAGGCCAATCTTTAACCGCCGAAATTTTCGATGGATCCGTTTCGACGCCGCTTTCCGAAATAACGTGTCCCAAATAGTTTACCTGCCGTTTGAAGAATGAGCACTTCTTCTGGCTTAGTTTCAGATTTGCACTTCTCAACTTGTTGAATACGGATTCCAGCTTCTTCAAATGGTCATCAAATTCTCGCCCCACTATTATAATGTCATCAAGATACACCAAGCAGGTTTCTCCCAGCAACCCAGCAAGGAAACGTTCCATTGACCTCTCGAAAGTAGCTGGGGCGTTGCACAGCCCAAACGGCATCACTCTGAACTGCCAGAGGCCCTTTCCTGTGGAGAACGCGGTCTTCTCCTTATCCTTAGGATCCAACTCCACCTGCCAATAGCCACTTTTTAGGTCCAGCGTAGAAAACCATTTCATGCCATTGAGAGTATTCAAGGTGTCGTCTATCCTTGGTAATGGATAACTGTCCTTTTTGGTCACGTCGTTTAGGCGGCGATAGTCAATACAGAACCTCGTTGACCCATCCTTCTTCTTTACCAAAACCACTGGTGAGCACCACGGACTGGACGATGGTTCGATTACTTCATTATCCTTCATGTCTTGAATCATGTCGTCCACCTCCTTTTCTCTGGCAAAAGGAATTCGGCGGGGCCGTTGTCGTATAGGTTGTTCATTTCCAGTATTGATTTTATGCTGAACCATGCTCGTCCTTCCGATATCACCATCATTCTTCGAAAATATATCGGAGTACCGACGTAGCAAATTCTTCGCCTTGAGCAATTCAATACTTGTCAAATCTTGCTTACATTTTTCTAGTAAACTGTTAACGTCAATTGTACTTGCTTCCGTCTTTTTGGTTTCCTGACAATTCCGCAACCACACAATTTCTTCGCTTCGTCCTATTAGCGTACCCTTCTTTAACACCTGTTCTTCATTGCTCAAGTTCAATACAGGTACCACTGCTTCCATAGATGAATTGACGACTGTACGTGCCGGCAGCCATGATGACTCGTTATCCACTTTTTCCAGTATTGTCCAACGTCGCTGTTTCAAACTTTTATTTCCGGGAAAAATTACTGGAACTAGCGTTTGTGATCTTGGCAACAGTTTAGTGTTCCTAATGCAGTACACCTTGCCCTCGCCACCGCCCCTCATTGGTATTTCGTCTTCCCCACACTTCAGGACACCGGAGTGAATGTCGAGCTTACATCGATGATCCTTTAAGAAATCAAGGCCTATAATGCAGTCATCCACAATGTCAGCTATTACCGCTTGTTGCCAGTACAGCTTGTCACCAATCTTTATAGCCACTTTCTGTTCACCTGATACTGGTATATGCTGGCCGGTAGCCGTTGTTAGCTGGTAAGCTCCCTTCCGAACGTTGATCTTTCCGTTTCTTCTTGTCAGCTGTGTCCCAATTACCGTACGTGACGCTCCAGTATCCAAAGTCAATGAGCACGGACTTCCATTTACTGATCCATTAACAGTTAAGCTGTTGCCATCTGTGCTCTGACAAATCTTGATTTTCGGGGCTTCATGTCCACCGGCCGGTGCCCACCCTTCAGCCCTGGCTGGAATTAGTTTCTCTGCTTCTCCAATGCTTGTACACCAGCATCGGTCCTTCGTCTCTCCACAGTTGTAGCATCTAGGGACGAAAGCTCTGTGTTGGCTTACCCGCGCCACTTCCATTGAATTTATTCCCCTCAGACGTCCACTCCTCGGGTCTCGCCGAACGGCTTCCACCTCGAGCGCATGTGCGACGGCTTCCTTGATGTGACCGTGATGACCCAAACGCACGGCAGCTCTTACTTCCGCGTCGAAAATACCGTCGACAAACGACTGCAATAGCATGCTGTCAATGACCGATGCCGGTGATGTTTGGTACGCCTTCCGGACCAACTTTTCTACCTCCAGGGACCACTGTTGCAATGACTCGTTCGCTCGTTGGCATCGATCACGGAGTTGAGCGCGGAAAACATGCTCCAGGTGCGAGTCCCCGTAGCGCGATTCTAAGGCTTCCAGCAATTGCTCGTAGGTTGCATCACTCCCCAAGGCCTCCAGCACGGTCAACGCCTTGTCTCGTAGTCCCAAAGTAAGCGCGGTTTTAGCCTGGTTCTTGGTCCACCCATTCAGGTTCATCACAGCCTCAAACTGTAGCTTGTAAGCCGCCCAGGAAGAGGTTCCATCGAAAGGCGGGACCTTGAAATTTCCGCCTGCAGTCGATGCACTTACTATGGTTGCTGAGCCCGGGATACCATTTGTTTTGAGCTTCCTGACGTCTTCCTCGACGGAGGAGAGGCGGTTCCCGTATAGTTGTACAGTTTTGACACCTTCCTCAATGGAACAGAGGCGAGTCCCATGCTGCTGTATAGTTTCCTCCACCGCTTCTACCCTGCGCATGCTGTCGGTGATAGCGGTCAAAAGATTCTTCTGCAATGCGCACATCTGTTCCTCTTGCCGGTGGGCCTGCTCTTCCTGCCGGCGGGCTTGCTCCTCCTGGATGGTGCGCAGCTGCTCCTCCTGCCGGCGGGCTTGTTCCTCCTGGATGGCGCGCAGCTGCTCCTCCTGCCGGCGGGCTTGCTCCTCCTGCCGGCGGGCTTGTTCCTCCTCCCGGCGAGCCTGATCCGCTTGCATGGCGCGCAGTTGCTCAAACAAGGCGCCAAGGTCTGGTCCAACCTGGGTACTCATCGACGAACTTCCCGAGGTTGCTCCACCGGAGTTGTCCCGGCGCCCAGGGGTTTCTTCCTCAGGAGCCTCGGCGCTGGAGCCACCTGTTTGCTGCGAGGCAGTCTTAGCGCGAGTACTCATGCCTTCTCTCGGCATGACAGGCATTTTACCTTCCAATCCCACTTCTGACACCAAATGTTACGGAAGTGGGTACAGGGATTGGAAGGAAACGAACGTTTTACCGAAAATAGCGATTTATTCGCACTTCGAACACGTAACACTGCACTGAACGCGTAGCACTGCACGAAACGCGTAGCACTGTCCGACACTGTCCCCGCGCACTATGCGTTACACGGTCCAACGCTGTGCTCCAAACACTGACAGTCCACTGGGAGCACTTTACCACTTTGCACTTCACTTCACTATTCACTGTTCACTTCACTATTCACTGTTCACTTCACTATTCACTTTCACTGTTCACTTTTTCCACTTTTTCACTTTTCCTTCTTGTTCCTTTCTTCAGATCACTTTCCACTGAACTGCCCGTAGACGCGCTTGCAGCCCCTTATATACCCGGAATTTCGATTGTCATTTATTGGATTTCGATCGTCATTTATTGAATTTCGTTAGTCTTTTCGTTTTCTTCTGTTGGATTCCGATCGTCTTTTCCTTCTTACATCATTTCTTGTTTTAGTCCAGAACTTTCGGTTCTTTATTTGAATTCCTTAAAGAAGGCACTCGCCGCTACTAGAATTTTCTGGTAACATTAAAATGTCGAACAAAAATCTTCATAGCTGGACCGGGCTCGAACTCGCGTACGTCTGCTTTGCAGTCGTAGCTCTGACAGCCCGGCCGTTGTGACAATGACGATGTTTGCCAAAAACTTCACTGCCTTGCACGCTTACGTAGTTACGTCAGCACGGCGTCACAATACAAATACAGAAGGTAGCGATGGTATTGCTACTAAAATAATAAAAGCAGCCAAAGCCGAGTTAAGCGATGTCCTAGCTTATCTTATTAACTTATCTTTCACGAATGGTGTATTCCCTGGTTCTTTAAAGAAGTCTATAATAAAGCCGTTATTCAAAAAGGGTGATATATACCAACTAGAAAACTATCGACCAATAGCAATCATTTCTGTACTCTCAAAAATATATGAAAAAGCAATGCATAAGCGGCTGTATGATTTTTGTATAAAGCACAAAGTCATTAAGGAACAGCAGAATGGGTTTCAAAGAAATAAATCAACCACGCTAGCAATCTTTAACCTTATTCGTGACATAGTAAGTAACGTTGATAGGAAGAAATCACAACTGCTCTGTACTTCGACATGTCAAAAGCATTCGACTTTGTCTCACATGCGCTTCTATTGCGCAAGCTTAGTCATTACGTAGTTAGAGGATGCGCATCAGAATGGATTGAAAGCTACCTAAAGGACAGAGAACAATGCGTAGAGATAACATATTTAAGTGACCTTAAAGTTGTAGAAAACACCAATCGAAATACATTCATAACAAATTTGGCGTTCCCCAAGGAAGTGTTTTAGGTCCCCTTTTATTTTTGTACTATAAAAATGACATAACTGAAGTGACAAACTATAATACAATATTGTTCGCTGATGACATTTCCGTAGTTGTGACATCAAATAACTCTATAAATCATGACAATAATAAACATATATCTGACATTACAATAACAATTTACTCAATAGTAAAATGGCTAAACAATAATAATTTAAATATAAATCTTAATAAAACTAATTTCTTAAATTTTAATGACCTATTTGACGTGAATATTACATATAATAACCATAAATTAATACAACCGGCTTCAGTTTCATTTTTAAGAGTCACTATTGATAAGAAACTCAACTGGAAGGAACAAGTAGACAAAATATGCACAATGGTTAACCGGTTCGTGTACGTGTTAGGTAGACTCCGAAAAACCGTCAATCAAGAATCGGCATTGATGGCTTACTATGGATATGTTGACTCCGTTCTCAGATACGGCCTGACCATTTGGGGGTACAGTACGGATTTTAATAAAGCTTTTATTGCACAAAAAAAATGTATTCGCGCCATATGCGATATTGGCCCTTTAGAGTCTTGCAAACCATTTTTCTCTAACTTGAAAATATTAAGTCTTCCTTGTCTTTACATATATGAGACTGCATGCTTTGTGAGGCAACATATGTATCTATACACGACACCAATAGATATATTCGCGTAACTCTAGAAATGGAGAGCGTCTAGTGAACGAGTTTACTCCGCGAACTTCTCTCTATCAAAAAAACTGCTATCATATGAGTATCAAAATTTTTAATAAGATCCCGAATGACATAAAAGCTCAGCCTTTCAAAAAATTTAAATGTGTTTTACGCGCCTGGTTGCTTAATCATGGGTTTTACACGGTTAGGGAATATATGAATTTTAAAATGTAAATTTAGGTAGGTATAAAAATATTGTAATTTAGGTAATTTTAATTATATTTTTGCATGCTATTAGCTAAATATAGCGAAATATGGAACATTTTTAGGAAATAGCAACACCCTGTTACACCTATTTCAAGCAAATAAAGAAATCCTATTCTATTCTATTCTATTCTGTAGCAACTAGCAACTGATGAAAGGGTATTTTTCCCCTTTAAAAAATACGGTTCCTGTATGCTATCCCATAGACACCATGCATTTTTCCGGAATAAAAATTTGCTTGACATTTTCTAGCCCAAACTACCATTACTTATGCAAAAATTCATGTCCATACTTTGCTCTATGAAAAATTAAAATAAATCCAACGCGCGTGAACCATACCTACATTTTACCAGAATAAAATAATATAATATATTCTTGGTGCCTTTGTGCTATTCCAGACTATAATTATAATTTATCTCCGTGCCAAATTACATCCAGATCCGTTCTGGCGTTATTGTAACAAACATCCATCCAAACATTTATATACTTATTATAGTTGGAAGTGGGATTGTTATCTAGTATGTATATAAAATATAACGTATCAAGGTATGTTTAATTGAGCCACAAATTTTAAAAAGTATACCTACATAATCACCATATACCTAATATAAATATAATTATTGTTTTTTGTTGTTATATTCGGTATGTGGCATAATGCCAGAAATTCTAACCTATCGACACGATAGGAGTAGAAAAAAGTTACTCAACTTTCGTTAGTGTTACGTGTGTACTGTGTACACAGAAGTGTGTGTGTGTGACAGACAGAAACATACCTATAAACACATAATATTATTAATATAGATGCAGCGTGTTCTGCTTTACAGTTATGCAGTATCCATAATATGTGTGTTAGTTGTAATTGTGTCACATAACTGTGTGTTTATTTTTGTTTAGTACTATGCCCACATCTTATATGTGCACTACCCAACCTATCTCTTTATTACCCAAAGGTTAGCTGGTAGATAATGCTATCCAGCATTAAGTTTGTCTGTGTACAGTACATTTTATTTGTGCAATAAAGATTTTCCTATTAATCTATCTAAATGTACTTGTCTAACTATCTGGCTACGCTGCGCTGTATGGTATTAGGTAACAACGTAATACCATGCAGCGTGACTGATGGGTGGTACTACCTAAAGTATACCTACGAATAAAACTACTCTAACTAGGGACAGATGACGTCAGAATCAAATATAACTTTTTTCCTTGTTGGTTGGTTGGAATGGCTTCCTTGTTCGTTTTTAAACCGTTAAAACTAGGTTCTAATAAACTAGTTTGCATCAGCTTTATTATGCTTATAGGTACTCTGAAAATGAAATGTAGGCTTTATATCTACTTCAGCAACGATTCTAGCCTACTTATCTCACAGCAATGAATGTCTATGTTTACTTATGGATACTACTGAGCTGTACCATCTAAAATTCTAAAACCTTTTACTTAGGCACCTATACAATCATAATGATATCAATATACGAAAAGGTAATTATTTGTAAAATGCACGCTTTTCTACAATGACAAGTGTGAACAGAGAAATACCTTACTTGGATCTACCTAAATGTCAAGAGACAACACACAAAATAATAAGGTCAAAGGTATAATAATTAAAATTGTGAACTTTGAACAGGAGGGGAAATTGGGAAGTCTTGGCGCATGCGCTCTCCGCACACGGAACCAGAGGGTAAAAAACCACCTCAGATTATCGCGCACTGTTTATTTTGTTAAACGGTATAGTTTCATTGAATATTTGCGGTATAAGAGATATGAATGAGGACCACGTCGTTCTCTCTCGAGGTGAGCATCCCGCTGTGCAACCAAAGGTTATAAAGCCGATGTTAGAAAATCAATAGTTGAATAACACAAGCATAACCTTAAACTCTAGCAAATTTTTGATGGCAAAAGCGTCCTTACTTCCGTTCTATTCTGTGTATCGTGGTGTGTTATGAATTATGATATAATGTAGTTGGCGTCTACTGAACTATTTCTAATGGTTCTCCGATTCGTGTTAGTGGTATTTTCCGAAGTGGTTGTGAATAACATTAATTGACCCCATGCATAGATGATGTCATCTCTTTTCATAAGAGAGGTAAGGTTTCTTACGAAGTCTACAAAAATAATGTAAGAGGTTTTATACGTTGCAGGTCCTGGCCCTTCTCTTCCTGACACTGATCCCCTGGCCGGGGCCCTCAGTTTTCAAGATCACCTGTTCGCGTGACAATTCGAAAATCGTCAGAAAAGTTATACAAAACAAATGGCTCCCTGTTTTAGAAAGGTTTCAGGTAAGAATCAGGACTCGGAATTCTGGTTTCTTCATCACTAAGAGTACCCAAGAAGCTGGCGGCATTGCCACGCTGAATATCAATGCTAATGCGCTGCGCCAGATAATGTATTTAATTATACTGATAGCTAAGCATTTGGCTGCCATCACTTCTGATGGAAAGTTTCAGTTGAATGCTTGATAAGTACATACAGGGTGTCCCAGAAAGTATGGTCAAGCGAAAGTCCGGATAAGAACACCCTTTGGGGTTTCCGAATCACCCCCATTTTTGTTCCATAATTGTTTATAGTTTTCAAGTTATATATTTTTTTCCAAATTTTAGAAAATGTTCGACTTGAAACTATTAACAATTGCAGAACATACATGGGGGTGATTCGGAAACCCCAAAGGGTGTTCTATGACGATGGTGTTCTATCTCTGGACTTTCGCTTGACACTACTTTCTGGGACACGCTGTATTTGCTCAAAAGTGTAGTTGTTTCTTGTTTTAGGTAAAATTGCCACTAGAGTGTCCGTTCCACCCCGCGCGCGACATATTCGCACCTCAGCATGCTGCAAAGCTGCAGCACCGGCCGTCGCAGTGGACGTGCGCCTTCTGCGGCAAATCCTTCTACGAGGAGCGTCACCTCGACACGCATTTCGACCAGCGTCACAAAAACCAGATTAATAAGGTCTGTTATTCGCTATAGGATATATATATATATAATTATGTGTTCTGTGTTCGCTATCAGCTTGTTGTGCAGATTTATTTAACTTTTGAGAGGACTTCTGCAATGGCATTAAGCTGCGCAATTATTAGTGCCCTGTTCAGTAAGCCAATCTAATCGATGTTATGTTACCTCAGTTGTCAGTGTGATATGTGATATGTGTGTGATAAGACAGTGTGTTTTCTGATCTGCCAAAAGCCATTAAGACTGCATAGGTGCACCTATGTATGTATCATAGGCCATATCATTAAAGCACATAGTTTGTTTTAGGCGGAGGACGCGGTTTGCCTTGCAGAGTACTGTGACATCATGCGATGCCAGGTGTTGGTGGCTCATGGGCTGCTCAGCGGCGGGAGCGGCCCGACTACTGACATCGAGGTAAGGTTTTGAGTGGCTGGTGACGGTCAGTTATAACGTGGGCCATATGCTTGTTCCATCAGTAGGTCTACCACAAGCTCTGTCTGGCTCTGTCTCTGGCTCTGGTTTTGAGTCTGTGTGAGTGTATTATACTGTGTGTGTGACGTTTTGACGTAGGATTTATTGACACAGACAGAGCTTGTGGTAGGCCTACAGCAGTTGCAAAAAAAAAAAGATATGCGTTCCAAAGCACGAAAACTTTTAAACTGCCCCTTACACTCTATCGTCCAAATAATTGTACATGCAATACCTACACATCACTCGAACTTACTCGTACCTACGCTTGGGTAGGTATGTCAAAATGACTCCAGTTTTCATACTTAGGTACAAGTACGAAAACGCAAGTTTACTCAAGTTGAGAATGCCTTTTGAGTGCCATTTTGAGGGTGATGTTTGGAACGGATTTGGGATGTTAACGGATAGGTTTTTTTGTAGCAGAAACTGAAACGCTGATTTTTCGCCTAAACTTAATTGTAGGTTTGGCAAGACATAGAATCAGTGAAGAAAGCGCTAGCACCTGCCGCGCCGCGGAGCGTGGCCAAGGTCCCGAATCGCAGGAGACACCGCGTACGGACCACGCCGGCGCCTCCTGAGCCCGACTGTCCTAAGACCGACGTACACCTTCATGACACAGGTATACATCACACCGTATTTTTTAAGACTAATAGACCCCGGATTTGATAAATCAAAGGATTTTTTGCGATAAAAAAAAAGTAAGTAAGCAAAATAAAATCAGCTGCCATTACTTTCATTCAAAATGCAGAGAGCAATATTTTTATAAATTTACTTATCATTTTTGGATGGAACGCGAAGCATCCGGTCATTTTCATTCCCGCTAAAGTTTTCGGGGCGTTCTTTTCACACCCTGAAACAAAAAACCTTGGGGTTTTATACAAAAACCTGTAAAAATGCATAACATTCCAGAGTCCGAAGAGAAAAGGACCGAAGACACGGAGAGCGAAAGCAACCAGACGGCAGAACTATGCGACGCTGACACCGTGGAGTCATCATTACCGCCCGACAGCCGGCAGAAGAGACTGGCAGATCTGCAGGCAGAGAGAGCTGCCTGCGATCCAGCGCGGCTTCAAACACTCAAGGTAAAAAAAACCACTTCGTCACAAGATTATGTTAACTTTTATCTACATTTATATCGTAAGTTATTATTATTTTTAACCTCTCGTAATTTCACTATTTCCAGGTTCGCTGTGAAAAGATAGTGCATTCCTGCATAGCGACTCTTCTGTTGCATCTAACACAACATCAGTTCAACGAACTTGAAGGTCAGTCATTCGAGCACGATAAAATAGTGCTACGCCGTAGCAGCAGCGTAGAGCAATGTCGTAGCTGGAGCTACGACTTTAAATTCTCAGATTAGAGCTTGCGTGCTCGACAATTATATATTATACTAGCAGCCCGTCCCGGCTTCGCACGGGGTAGACAATATTGTTGTACATTATTTTGTTCTATAGCTAATAGTTTCGGCGGCGCATTCGACGAAAGACATTTTAAGACTCATTTTTCTACACCTTCGGTTACATTGTTCAAATTTTACCAAGGATCCCTAATTTTTTTCAAAATGAAATGTAGCCTATGTCAAATTGGAAGAATGTAGCATTCTATTGGTGAAAGAATTTTTTAAATCGGCCCAGCACTTTTTGAGCCTATTCATTACAAACATACAAAAATAGGTACAAATCTTTCCTATTTATAATATTAGTATAGATTGTTGTTGTATTAAGTGTAATACAACAACATCACTCACTATAGTGAGTATATAGAAACCCGCCTGGCTTCGCATGGTTAGCAGATCATAATACTTTTCTAAATATACTCGTTGTTATGTTGTATTTAAATACCCAGACCCCAGACATAGAATAAACATCTATTACAGCAAATATGCCTGCTCTGTAGAAACAGTCAGAACCCACAATCCTTACCTTAGTGGGAAACATTAGTTGCGGTGCCATAACAGGGTTTATGTTTGAAACTAGTCTACTGTATCACCTTTATCTAACAACATAAGTGAAATACATATTATTTGAATTTTACCGCAGAAAACAGATCTACTCGCGTGGAATTGGCGCTGCTATTTCCAGTGAGAATAAATATTTTGGACTACCGTAGTTTGTTGTGCGTGTTTCAGACGAGATGCAGCGAGCGGTGTGCTGGTACCTGAGCTGCGACCGGTACTGGCAGGACACAGCACCGACCGCGCGTGCCTTCCCCTGGCCGCTCCTGTTGGCGCTCGCCACGGGGCTGGCGCTAGCGCTGTGTATGTGCTACTATATCATTTGGATCGTTTTTGAGTGAGTGCTTTTCAATTCTTCTAGGCTTGGTCGCGGAGAACTGGCACCTAGACTCTCCTAGCTCTATGACGTTTCAAAGTGATCCTTGTGGTACTGCTGAATAAATAAATTTTTGGCTTTGACTGAACAGCACTTTTTAAATTAACGCGATCGCCGTTACACAACAGCCGTTTGTTGCATATAAATATGCCTATGCATATTTATATGCAACAAACGGCTGTTGTAACACGGTTGAAACGTCGGGATTAATAAAGGTAATCGCGATAAATACCCGTTTGTTCCATATAATTTGACTCAATATTTTATACTAATTTTGGTTTATACGGACAACAATAGCCATATCGTCCCACTGCTGAGCTCTTTCTCAAACGGTGTCAACGATCTTTCTCAAATTCCTCGAACCTACTCTTATTTTATTCGAGCAGCACAGGACCGAAATACCGACCCCACTCACTCACTTCTGAGCAGAGGATTTCCTCAAATCCCTCTAACTGTCTCTTTTCTCACGATAATTTCTCGTAAGCGTTGAAATCTTGAAAGTGATTACTTTGCTTTTTTATAGTGTTTTACCCATGGAAATCGCGAAGTATTTGTGTTGTCTCAAAAATTATGCACGGAGGGATAATAATCTATAATGTATAAAAGAAAGTCGTGTTAGTAACACTATCTAATAGCTCAAACACGGCTGAACCGATTTGGCTGAAAATTGGTGGGGAGGTAGCTTAGAAACAGGAGACGGACATTAAATACTTTTTATCCCGAAAAAGTAAAGCAAAGCGAAGCCGCAGGCGGCCGCTAGTCTTTTCACAAAAAGTATTTTTCAGTTCAGAAGAGGGTAGTGTAGCTGGCAGCGCCTCCGTTTCTATGACAACGCATTCATCCCCCACGCGCGCAGAACGCCTGGCCGCGGAGGAGGCACTCTTAGATGACCCGGACCACGACGACCACTATATATATGTCACCTACCCTCCCGAGCTGAAGAGAAGACTGCTGGAGAGGTATGCCGCGAACCAGTTCACGCTTATCGTACTCTCGCCTTACATCAGGCAGAGTAGGGTCGATTGAACTGTTATATATATATATATTTATTACAACTATAAAAAGAAAGTCGTGCCAGTAACATTATTTTTAGCTCAAGAACGGCTAAACCGATTTAGTTGAAAATTGGCGAGCGAAGCCGCGGGCGGTCACTAGTTTTAAACTAAATTGAACTCGATTTCAATAATTCGTCAGTTGATCTGTAGTATTGCAATTAAATTTATTAGTTAGCATCCGTGGTTTAGTACAGAAATACTTCACAGTGCACCTTTTCAACTCCTAGCCTTCAAAAAGCACAAAAATAATAGTGACACGTATAGAAACATAGCTTTATAATACGAGCCTTTAAATCGATATCACTGTAACGTTCCTAAGTAGTAATAATTCCTTATTAGTAATATTGATTTAGAATAAGGTGGATACTAATATTTGTTTATTGTTATAGCTGCTACAATAGAACGACCCGGCTCTGAAATCCCGCCGCGTCTGCATGTGTTTTGTGCCGGTGCAGTAGACTAAGTTAGTTCTAGCAACACCATGTATTCAACAACTTTACTGTCAACTATGCCCGTATTCTAACATAATGCTACCAAAATCAGGACTCCAGTACCCCAAGTCCCACTGCAATTAAAACATTTCGTTACCAAATGTTGTTTTCGTTTCGCCTATTTGTCTCTGTCTATTGTATGGAGAAAAGATGAGACAACAACTCCAACTACGTAATGTGTTTTTACCATCTCATATTTTCTCCATACAATAGATAACAACAAATAGGCGAAACGAAAACAACATTTGGTAACGAAATGTGGTTGCCAAACTCCGACTTCGGGTACAGAGAAAAAAACTTTTTCGAGTCTCCATTAAGGCGATGACTGCCATCATACTTCTCGCCTGCACATTTGGACCCTATGAAAGATATGAAATCACTGGACTTATTCATCGTAAATTACGAGCATCTAGTGTGCAATCCAATTGCACACAACTTATCCAAAAAGTAATTGTGATCCTAACACGTTTTTCTATTTAAAAGTATGTCTGATTTACGTACACAGATACACATTAGACTATACACTGCTCGCTCTTATACCTATCCTTGTAGTAAGCATTATTTTTGTAAATGTAACTTGAGCTGCATCTTGTGTAGGTACATGAGAAAACTCTAAAGTAGAAAAACGTGTCAGGATCAATATAAAGTTTTTGCTAAACTGTTTGCAATCGGACTGTACTAAGGATCAATTATAATGTTTTTCCTAAGGACAGACGCAATCGGACTGCACTAAAGTGTGCGAGCAAGTTGTTTCGCGGAGTTCAGTGTCTTAAACACGAGCATCGTTTAGGAATACGAGCAATTTTAAACTGAATTTTAATTTTAGACAAAACTGAGCGCTTACTTTTCTGAATTGCCTTATTTATGCGTGAAGGGACAAATATTAAAAGTAACGTTTTTGAATACGAACTATAGGTAGATACGAGTTAGCTAGATAGTGTTAGCTATAGTAATAAGCAACAAATATTGCACTTCGGCTAATTTCGGCTTCATAGAGCGAGTGTGCGTCAGAAAGAGACAGCGCTCTACGAAAGCAGATGTGCAATATTTATTGCCTACAACCGTACAAATGGACGACATTTTGTTCCATATATCTAAAACTTTCCTATTAATAATTAAGCTGGATTTTTCTATTTTTGCAATTCTTCTATGGTCTGGAAATTATTATTTTATATGGGGAAAAAATACGGGTATATAGTAGAATCAAATATTGGTATTATATTTTGTAATCGGTATAAGGTTCAGAGTCAATAAGTTTACTCAAATCATAACACGTTACGTAGAAAATTTTGAATCTCGAGAATTTATGCAATATTTTGTATTTTAAACTACATAATAGTAAGAGATATTTTTGGTAGTTTGCTTAGAATACGGTGCCTAATTTTTTTATAATTTTATTCAAATATTCTTTTTGTAGTTAATTTTTATAAGAAAAATGTACATATTGACTGCGTGTACCTTTATAAATAAAAGTATGCTCTTGTAATAAATCTATAAGAGTTTTGAAATGAGCTGGACTACATTTTAAAAATAAATAAACATAGGCTACACGATGCATTGTTTAAAATCAAACTAAAATTGCAGAACTTAATTCCTTTTTTCTCATGTATAAATTGGTATTTAGTTTTTATACAATCTCATTATTTGTTGTGAACATCGACCAATTTAGATTATAATTAGCCTGCCTTTAACATTTGAAATACCTAGAACAAGTTTCTATAATTCCTGGATACCAGGAGAGCCGGTGGGTTTTCAAAAGAAATATAAGCCTAAATCGCTTAAAGAAGACTTAACTAAAGTCGAATTACTGCAAATTAACATACAATAAATAAGCATGTAATCGTACAAATAATGTACTTAGTGCTTTCTTTAGAAAAAAACTGTTTAATAATGTTGACTAAAATCATCGAGATATAAGTACTACGTACTAGAGAAGACACCGTAAATTCCTACTTTGTCTCGTTCGACTGCGGCGATCGCGCCGCACCTCACTCAGTCGCTCTCTAGCTCGCGCGTAAGTGCCGTGATTTACATGGCGCTTAAGACCTTTTTGCCGAGAATAAATTACGAAGAATAGGATAATTCAGTTATTTGACGTAGCTTCTCTAGTACGTAGTACTTATATCTCGATGACTAAAATCGGTATTTTCAAAATGGAAACTATCTTCTAAATAATATTAATGCTCACTATTTCTTGAATATTACCAGCACCTTCCTAATTTTAAGAATGTAAAAAGTTTGTCAAATAAAATTCATAATAAAAACATGTCGATTTTTTTATTCGGCATTTTTCGTAATAAAAAACTGTAACAAAACAAACAAAACCGTAGCAACAATAATAGTTTTACGCATAACTCATACTAGCTTCTAGGACTGGCCTCTCAGCTCAGTTGGTAGTAGCTCTGCCTTCTGCGCCATAGGCCGTGGGTTCGATCCCCACCGAGAACAAATATTTGTGTGGTGAACACTGATGTTTGTTTTCTGTCTGGGTGTTATATTGCATATTAAGTATTTACAAAAAAAGTAAATAAGTATTATATCAGCTATCTAGTTCCCATAGTACAAGCTCTGCTTAATTTGGGGCTAGATAGTGTTGTGTGGATCGTCCAAAATATTTATACATATTTATTATTATTATTTTATTTATACTTAAAAACTGATCACGAATAATTGTGTAAAATCTTATAAAATTTGTGTCTTTACATTTTTAAACACAGATTTCAAACAGGGTGCTTGAACAAGCATGGACCAAACAGAACTGTACAGTATTTTTACAATATCTACGGTAATCTACGGTTGTGGTACACCAATTGTTTGAACATCGAATCAGCAGTTCCATAATGAACTAATTTCCCTGTACAAAGTA
The DNA here is from genome assembly GCA_947578465.1 of Thera obeliscata. Classification (NCBI taxonomy): domain Eukaryota; kingdom Metazoa; phylum Arthropoda; class Insecta; order Lepidoptera; family Geometridae; genus Thera; species Thera obeliscata. The sequence continues at coordinate 4,802,342 of OX387924.1, forward strand.
GTTAAATGTATTACGTTGGAAGCCCTATACATATTTGACTCCTTTCCAAACTGCATTTCCATCAATGAGGCACTTGCAACCGCAACCAGTAGGACAAGTATCTCGTTCTGAGAACCTAGGACAAAAATAAAAAGGAATCAGTACCCGTAGTCTGAGTTTTACTCGATTAGTTTAAGCAATTCGTTTCGCCTACGTGTCTCTTTCTTTTATATGGAGAAAAGATGAGACAACAACAATACTTATGTAGAAACGAACAAAACGAGTGGTTCTCTCATCATCACTTCAGGCCTTTGCATCTATTCTTCTTCTCTTTATCGTGTCATTAGTTCATCACATCAGTGTGGTGAAAGGATTTTAAGTGCGCCTCAGAGAAGCTCTTTTCGTGCACTCGACGCATGTTTTTCGAACTTTTTAGATTCTACGACATGCCGGTTTCCTCACGATGTTTTCCTTCACCGTTTGAGAGTACTGACATAGTGCATTCATGAGCAACTGCCCATGAAACCTGAAACATTGAACTTGAAACATTGAACACCCATGAAACATTTTCAGAAATTTCATTAAAATAGGTTAGTGGTTTGGCCATGAAGTCGGTTTCTCATGTTATTTAATATTCACTTGTTTCTTATTACTACGTTTCTTTGTCAAAATTTAGTCTATATAGTGTTGTGTGGATTGTTTACAATATTTATAAAAAAAAATATACTTTGACTTTGATTATTTATGTCGAGCAAAAGCTCGTGTCAGTCGTAACTAATGAGTTACCATTTGAGCATGTGTTGCGCGTGCCCCGCGTGCGCGCAGTACGCGCATGCGCAGGCGAGTCCGCGCACGGGGCGCGCGCACACCGCGCAGCGCAGCGCCGCCCCCACCGCCCCCACTCCCGGCCCCTGCTGCGGCGTCCAGCTCGAGTACTTGCAGCGCACCAGCTTTAGCACCTATGGAATACCAATCCATTAACAGACTTCAAATATACATATACAGGGTGGAATTTTGTAATGCCACCTGGAGGGAAAGTACTCTTTATACTGCAGATAGAAAATTTGACTCAAAGGAAACATTCCTTTATTTTTAAATAGAAAGCAAACTGCATTCAAAGATTTTCGAAAACTCTCTTCTCCCACACCCGGGAATCGAACCGCCTAAAATCTGAAAAAATTATACCCTGTACTTTTATTGCATCGATCGTTAGGGTCAATTATAAGGATGAAATATCTCTAACAAACATGATAAATTAAATGAAAGAAAAATCAGGAAATCTTAAATTAATTTAATTATTTACTTAAATGTATAGGTAGCTGTATATGTACTTATATAGCTAGCTAGACGTTCTGCTATACAGACCATCTGATAGTTAGACGTTTTGCTACATGGACATTTTGCTAATTAGACTAACTGCTCATTGACCTTTTGCTCTGTAGGACATTTACCTTTTGGTCAGGAGGCATCTATACCAATATTACAAAGCTGAAGAGTTTGTTTGGTTGAACGCGCTAATATCGGGAACTGCTGGTCCAAATTGAAAAAATATTTGTGTTGGATAGTCTATTTATCGAGGATAGGCTATATAACATCACGTTACGGCTAATAGGAACGGCATCAATGCAAAATGTTGCAAGAATCTATGTCTAGCCTTTTCTAACACGTACGGACTTTCTATGTCTATCCTTTTCTATCACGTAACGACTTTTCTATAAAAACTAGAATTTGTCAAAATGTTCTAGAACAGAATTCTTCTAAACGTTCTAGAATGTTCTTTAACATTTTGGAATGCCCGGGCAACGCCGGGCGTCGCTGCTATTTTACTGATAATTTCGAAACTTACCTCAGTTTTCTTGTAAATCAGTTGCCACCTATGCAGTACATCAGCGTACACTCTCTTGAAGCAGTAGTATAAATGCACCGTCACTTCATCCAGTACGCAAGAAGATGTCCGATCGGATTTAGACGCACTCGAGTCCGAATAGAAGTTTTCCGCTTCTGAGCAAGAGTTGCTTCGCACTATCGGAACAGTCCAGCCGTCTGCGCTGATTTCACTGTATTGGTTTACTGTGTTGTAGGGAGATGTACCGTTACCCTAGAAAGAAAATGTTTAGTTTTTACCATGAACAAAGTTTTGGCAAAGCTGAAATGGGAGTGGACAGGTCACGTGATCTGCATGAACCCCGAAAGGGCGAATGGAGTCACAGGATGGATAACCGCAGAGGGTAGAAGACATCGCGAACGCGCGAGAAAATGTTGGCGCGACGATTTGACTCTTCCACAACAAAAATATTACAATGTTAATTGTGTGATGTTTCGAATTCCAAACTAGATGGCGCTAGTAGAAAATTAACGAACGTTAAAGTTAAAAATCATTTTATCACAAGGATCACGTCTTAAAGCTAGGTAAGTCTAGGTGCCAGTTCTACGCAACCAAGCGTAGAAAAACAACGAACGAATAACGAATTGAATAGTCGCCAAATTACAAATTTAGAAACAAAAATGAATTACAACAATAAGCCATTTTGGCATTTAGCTATGGTGTTAGTTGCTTTCTTTTATTTCACATCTTTTTCGACTGAATCGATAAGTTGGTGGTGATACAGAGATGAGTATTACAAATCGTGTGTGGCGGATAATAACTTAAATTAACTTACAAAACTTGAAGTGCTGATTGTTGACTGTGAACTACAATTACTGGTGTCAGTGAAGACGGAGAATGCACAAGTTAACATGGCCGCCATTTGTACGTTCGACGCTTTGGCATAGTGTGTTATTCTGCAAGAATAATTATAATTCATAAAAAATATCATGAATATTCCTCTCTTCTTATTTAAGAGCAATGTTATTACAATATATGCATTTTTCTCCAGGTATTTATTTTAAGGGTAGCCTCGTGATATTTCTTATAGAGCTGTCATGTCGTACAAAATTACAAATCATCTTTCCTCTTCTGTTCTCAACAACATTAAATGAAACTACTCATACAAAGTCAAAATAAAAGAAAACAAAACACCAACAGTCCAAGATTTTTCAACTCGCTGCCCACTGACATAAAAGTCATGGACAGTCCCCGTAAATTTAAATCGAAACTTGTTTCACTTTTGTTGAAAGGGTGCTTCTACTCGATAGATGAGTTTTTGAACCATAACTCACATTAGTTTCTAATATTTGACATGCCATTATTTAATATTGTTACTCTTATTTTATTTTTCTTGTGACATTTTATTTAATATTTATTTTCTGTGTTAGTTTAAGTTTATATATTTCAAATACGATTTATTAATTGTGACTGAATAAATAAATAAAATAAAATGAATCAAATGTTTCCTCATGTATATCTCTGTAGGTATATGGAATAGCAACAATAGTATTGGAGTAGGATAATTATTTTTAAATATTTTTTTAAATATGCAGGTATCTAAATACTACCACAAGTGTGCTATCTCCCTTTCTCCTTCTCTCGCCGATTTGGAGTTCCTTCGCACATACTTACAAGGATTGCAGCAAGTTACAGCAGAGTGGATGTCCAATCCAGCCCATTGTCTCTTCGCTGGAGGTGAGGTGGTCTTGTAACTTGGCTCGCAACGAGCGCGCGGTCAGAGCTGCGAGACACCATGAGTGTGCTATCTCCCTCTCACCTTCTTCTGTCGCCACTTTGGAGTTCCTTTCACACATTTCTGAGAATTAAACTTTTTTTATATCAACCTGAAAATGAAACTTTGGACCAGCCACACGATGGACCGACGATATTGTTAGGATGGCGAGAAATCGGTGGATGGAGGGCTCAGAATCATTATTTCTGGAAATGGGTGTGTATGTGTGGACTTCTTTAGGCTGATGCTGAAGATGATGATAATCAACTCTATGAAGTTATCTTATTTGCTTGTGGTGAAGATAAAACCAACAAACACAAGTTACATTGAATATTATCTAAAATACTAGTCGCGCCATCTAGTTTGGCTTTTGGAAACCAATTAGGATCTTTTACTAAACTGATATAAAGCTATACTCTTGTAACAAATAATTTCATTTCTGTTATTTACTACAGCTATATTTAACCAATGGACAACAAGAAACAGTGACAGGGCAAATTTTAAGCAATTAATGTAGCTTTTATGCTTTTTGTAAGTGAGAATAGCATAGGGCACATACCAATAGGGTTGTCAGGATCGATGAGGTATCTTTCGGCGAGTGTCCGGTTGAGAGGGAACAGATCTTCGGCAGAGTACAGCATCACTCGCGGCGAGCCACAGCCCGATATGCTGCCGCGACTACGCATGCTTCCTGCCCGGCGGCCTTGGGCTTTCTGGAAGGCAAAGACAGCTACATAAACAACATTATTGAGAGAAAGTTTGAAGAAAAGCAAGGAAGAAGGCCAAGAATGAAGTTACGTATCAAGGAGGTCGCATTCGACACACTAATTGCTAGAAACTGCATCAGACCCCGACAAGATAGATAGATAGATAGATAGATTAATACTATTGTACACAAAAGAATACATTTAAAAGAACCATTACAAATAAAGGTACAATGAGCGGCCTTATCACTAAGAGCGATCTCTTCCAGACAATCTTTGGATGGAGAGGATAAACTAAAATTAGAAGAACGGCGGTGTACAAAAGTAAAACCTGATATACCTAAAATTAAAACAACCAATTAGAGCATATAAATAATAAAATAAAACATATAATATATATATTGTTATAGTACATACCTACTTAGGACACATAATAAGAGCTGAGCCCTTAAAAAGAAGAAGAGAAGAGGCATCTGTACTCCTCAAGTTGATGGACGCATAGCAATGTAAGTGTGCATAGCAAAATAAAAAAATAAAAAAAATGCAAAGATCTTGGGATATAACGGAGAGATTTAAGAATTATGACATCGTGATCTTGGCCAGACAGAGAGAGATAAAAAAATACAAATGAGACTTACCCATCGATCCTGGAAGTAGAACGTAGTTATGGAGTTAGACGCGTGCCTGTGATGCAGTTGCGGGAAGCCAGGCGCGTTCGTCGGCGACGGAGTGGTCGTGGCGTGCGGTGAGACAGACGTATAGCTCGTCCCGAACAGCGCGGGCGTGAGAGACAGAGACGACATCGAGCGCGGGGTTCCCGTTTCGTGTTTCAGCGACAACCTAGTAAAGAAGGCACTTTGTTATCAAAACTACAGTCTGACAGGCTCAACCTTTTGATTCAAAGGGCGGCCCTAATAGACGCGCGGAGCTGAGAAAACATGGAGAAGTTGGGATATTTGTGGCTCAACAACACCATAACCAGTGATCTGATGTAGATGCGTGTAACCATCTACATGTAACCTGGATTAGCATATTATAGTATACTAGCGGCTGCCCGCGGCTTCGCTCGTCCCGTTCCCGCTTTACATACTTACGAAAGCACATTAAAAACCTCTAAATTTATCAGTGTTTCTCCGCAATATTATGCATGCATTATACATATTATAAACATTCCTCTTGAATTACTCTATCTATTAAAAGAGACCGCTTCAAAATCAATTGCGTAGTTTTAAAGATTTTATACATAGAGACAGACAGCGACAGCGGCTTTTTTTATACTATGTAGTGATATTTAACCTGGATATAGGCTTTACCCTAAAAATACGTACACTATCTACATATTCTACAAAGTAGAGCAATGGACTGACCCCGAAGTTAGTAGGAAGTTAGTCATCATTAGCCTGAAGAAGTATAGCCTTCCCTTATATTTTACCAACTTCAAACGATCATAACAATTGTCATCGTTCAGATAGGCGAAAGTCCTTCGTTTCGTCTTAGTAGTTGAATAATTAGAATAAAGTGCACTAACCTTCTTGCATTGGACGGACGGTTGAATACGACTAAAGTACTAGTGCCACACCATTTAGCGCCACAGGTGCGAGGGAAAGGAATGCAAGAGTCTCCCGCGTTCTCGCTCTCAGATTGACTTCTTTGACTAGATTTCTGGGAGTCGTCATCGTCATTTGATTTTACTGGTATCTAGAGAGATGAAAATTAATAAGTACTTATAGCTTTGACCTTGTAGAGTTCTGATCGTGTCATTTGTTCTTTTGAATCAGTGTGGTGAAAGTATTAAAAGTGCGCCTCAAAAAGGCTCCTATCGTGCACTTGAACTTCTTGCACGTTTTCGAACTTTTTCGGTTTTACGACATACCGGGTTCCTCATGATGTTTCCTTCATCGTTTGAGAGAGTGGCATAGTGCATAAAAACTTTTGGCTAGAAAAACTCATTGGTACACGACTAATTTGAATTTGGAACTCTCGATCTTAAGATCTAAATTCGAAAGGAGCGAAATGGAAACAAAAACAATTAAGATCGGAAGGTGGGGCCCCTACCACTAGATCACTAGTGCTCAATCGAGTTATGAGGTGTAGTAGTTGTATCTAGTAGTAGTAGGTCATTTTGTATGAATAGAAAAGTAGTAAGGTTTACAAACAAAATTATCTTACCTCATCAATAGACGTCGCCAGCGTTTTCAAACAATACAATAAACATCTCTGTCCCAACTTCTTTTTATGATCTGCTGTTCTATTGATATTCTGCAAGATCTTTATTGTAGTTGCACTATCAACATTGGTCCCAGATAGCCAGGAGAACCTTGGTATAGTCTGGTTTCTTGGAAACGTGACTTGTAAGTTTGCTGAATAACCATTACATTCAGAGTGGATTTGACATGTTCTAGTTTCTATGTTCAAGCTTGTTACTTCCATATTGGCCATTTCACGGATTGACTCAAACTCTTCATCTATTGATGTGTTTATTTTTGATGGCAATTTATTCTGTAATGTAATATGTAGATCTATTGTCAAATATTTTACAGCAGTGCCATCTACTTCCTAAGTAAGCAACACTGCTAATATGCAGGCGAAACGTCGGGAAATAATAAAGGTAATCGCGATAAATACCCGTTTTTTCCATATATGTATATAACAACTGCATTAATTTAAAATGTGCAAATCTTATTATCTAGATAAAAAAAAATTCACTGACCAATGCAATATCTTGTTGTCCTTTACCATCTCCAATTGATACATCATTGACTGACCCTGCAGTAGATGCATAGCTGACATCTGTAACAAAAACATTAAGGTAGTTATTCTAAAATATACCTTCTTTAAGAAGCCTCAAGGGTGAAAACTTACTGTCACTGTTATTGTCCTCTTCGGACTCTGTGTCGTCGGGCAAGTAATGATTGCACATCTTAAGCAGTGACTGATGCATCGTCCACACTCGCAATGACTGATCCCTGCCCCATGTCACCAACTGATAATTAGATGGTAAAGTATTGGGCCTCCACACCATTGTCTGAACTGTATCTGTATGTCCCACCAATCTGTGCGTTAAAGATCCACCAACCCAAATGCCAATGACACCCGCTTGTTCAACTCTAGGTAGACCTCCCCAACCAACACCAATAGTCAGTAACCCACTCCCGAAAGGGGTGTAAATAGCCCTCCATACAGGAAAATTGGTCATTATAACATTCTCAGGCCGTCTCGCATTGTTTATATCAAAGTACTTGATACTTCCATCATGACTCGAAGTGACTAGTTGGTACTCATGGTGAGGACTCCAATCCACACCATGTATCTTGCACAAGTGGGCGGATATGTAGTGAATGGGTGTGGAATGTTTGCGGAAGTCCCAGATTTTTATGTCTCCGTCATGTGCTGTGGCCACAATGTTGGCTGCTACTTTGTTCCATTGCACTTGAGATGCACCAGCTGGAATCAAGAAGAATTTAAATAAATAGGTGTACTTACTAGCCATTTTAAAAGTAATGTAAGACTTACCAACAGCACACAATGAGATGCATGGTTTCCTAGCATCTCTCAAGTCCCACATATGAGTGAATGTATCTATGGAGCATGTTGCTATGAGGTTATGGTCCTGTCGGTGGAAGTGAGTGTCACTGACCACTCGAGTATGTCCTCGAAGTGAGCAGATGCAGACTAGATCATTGCCACCACGCCATTCGTAAACATCTACTCGCTGGTTGCTCTGTTGTTACAAAAGGTTTATTTTAGTATTTAGGTAAAATAAGCTGAACCAATCAAAGTCAAAAACTGCCAGACCGATTTTAAAAATTATTTTACCATGATATTCTTTTACATTATCCCTGAGAAAAATAGGCTATATTTTTTACTAGTGAGCCGCTAATTATCTAATTTAGAAAAAAATGCGAGGTACTGGCTTTGAATTTTTTCTCCCGTTCTAAGCCGGGGCAGGTCGGGATCGCTTGCCTTTAAGAAAGAAACCGAGTGGTAAGAATGGTTACAGTTTTGTTTACTTACAGCGATAGCACACAATCTCTGCCCATCGTAAGTCTGGCACCATTCAGCGCCCGCAGCGTCATATTTACTGTGCCGCGGATACTTCTTCACAATATCTCCAGCATCATCATCCTGGCTAATCTGCTTTATTGCCAGCCACCTTCGACCAGCCAGTAGCACGTTATTGCCGGAGTAATCCACGGACATGGCAGTAGCTTGCAAGTCCCGATGCTCCCATTTTAAGATTTCTGAGCTCCAATGAATAGACATTGCGAATAATACAGGACTGATTTGCTAACTGTTATCTAAATTCTACGACAAACTAACGCAGATACATTTTAGCGAATGGTAAAATACAACTAACAGCATGGAATCGAACGAAACCACCAAAAATCAAAACAAAAACAAACTGATATTTTCATTTTTCTATTATTATTATTATTAAACACAGGATTTGCTAAAGTTTTAAAAACCATACTACTACGTCTGCCGTTGTATTATTTTTCAGTTCTTCATTTCTCATCTAAGTTTTTCATAGTTCAGCAGATTAAACAAACTTTAATAGTAGCCTCTATGTCCCAGCCATTGTTGTATAAAGTTACTATGTTTATAGATTTAAATTATCGTCCTAAGTTTACAACAATGTAAACTGCTGTAAACCTTGAAACTGGTATGGCAGAATTGGTTTAGTTCTTACCCACACATCCCATGCAAAAAAGCAAAGAATGATCTGTCGAAAATTAAAATATTGTCATTGTCAAATTTGTCATATTAACGTCAATGTCAAGTTTATCAAACATAAGTCAATGTCAAGCAAGATCGATGTAAACAATTCAATTTTTGAATTTTGGTGCAATTTTATGGAAATAAATAATGTATTTTTTCCCCTAAATAATTGCTGCTGTGATAATATAGGTAATTTGCAAATCATGTACGATGGTAACTTGAGTACCTCGTTTAAATTACTCATGTAATTTAACCAGCCAAACAGTCGGTTCACACTTCACACAGCAATGGCATTATTTCCACGGCTTTGGAAGAGGAAGTTACTAAATAATGTAATTTCACGTTGCGTTTTCGGCATTTTCTTTATTTATTTGTACTGTGAATATCTTATTTACTATGTTACCCAAATTCAGGTCAGTGGAGTCTAGCTTTCAGTAGGTACTCTAAATCAAAACAAAGTGCAATGTTTATTTTGTGTTTTTTTTTTTCAGTGTGACTGGCCGGAGCTAAATGATATACCAGAAGACGATGTAAAGCCCGTATATGCCATGATCCTAGCTGATACTCACTTGCTGGGATCTAAAAACGGGCACTGGTTTGAGAAGTGGCGCAGGGAATGGCAAATGCATAGAGGTTTCCAAACTGCTTTGATGCTGCATAACCCTGATGTTGTTTTTGTTTTAGGTAAGTTTACTTTCAGTCTGTGGGCCACAGGGTCTTGCTATTAACCTTACATGCCTGTCATAAGCCATAAGTTTATTTATTGGTAAAAAATATTTACAGCTCTTGACATAATTTCACTTTGCATTTTGCATACCCACTCATCCCTAGAATACTCTTGACCATATTATGCGTAGTGGCTAAGAAATTGGATGTTTATCCCATATTGTTTTTACAGGTGATTTATTTGATGAAGGGAAATCAGCTTCTGAAAGAGAGTTTGCAGAAAGTGTGGACAGATTCCACAAACTGTTCAGAGTGCCAGAAAACACACCCATGTATTCTGTAATGGGTAATCATGATATAGGGCATCATTATAGGTTAGTACTATTACGTCGAAAAGTATCCATAAAGAACTGTCTCGTCGGCAGGTTTTTCCGCAAGTAGGCCGCTGGCGGGACAGAAAAACTCATTGGTACACAAGTGGATTTGAACCCACGACCTTCGGATCGGAAGGCGGGGCCTCTACCACTAGACCACCAGTGCTCTCTCGTCGCCTGATTTCAGTAGGGATGTCCTATTTCCGAAACCGGCTAACAGTACATATTAATTAGTATACCTTTGCTGGCTGGCTGACCATTGCTATGTCTTGCCGTCTGCGGTTTTGGTCATGTGATGCAATGTGTGTGTACTTTGTTTTCGCTGTTCCTTAAATCATCCAATAGATCTAATAATATTTTGTTTATTCCAAAGTAAAGCCCTTGAATGGAAAATCAGAATAGTTGGACCTATTGAAAGTGATATGTATCGTAGGTAATATCAAACTGGAAAGGTTACCTATTATTTACTTATTCAGTAGGTACTTTGTTATTATCAAGTCTTTGCCAAGTTTGTTAGTAAATTATACATATAGGTTCATGCCATCATTTTTAACAAGTACAAAATCAATTTTGATTTGGCTAGTAGGTACTCTTACCAACATCATTTCATTGTGTAGATTGTTGATAAAAGATCATAATATAGAATTACAGCTTATATTATTAACTTCTCATAAATAATCAAACTTAAACTTGTTTTTCTTTGGTATAGTATACTACTTTTTTTTATACTATTTTTACTTTTGGTACTAGTACTTTGTTAGACATGTTTTTTCCTAACGTGCGTGAACTTCGTGGCATTGCTTTGTTATAGGCGATGTTTACCACTTAACATCAGGTGGGCCATAACTTATTCCATCAGCTAGTTGCATAAAAAAAATTATGATTGAAAAAAAAAAAAAATTTAGTGTAATAAAGAACTATAGCTTTTTTGAGCTCTGTTAGGATTTTAAAACGTGTTTTGATCTGTTTATAGGATAACGCCTCATATCCTAAGTCGGTTTGAGCATAAGCTGAACGCGCCGCCCGTTCGCCTCGTGAGCATCAGAGGGAACCACTTCGTGCTTATTAACTCTATGGCTATGGAGGGCGATGGATGCACGCTGTGTGCTCGGGCGGATGCTGAAATTGACAGGATTTCTGGTAAGACTTTGAATCCTACCATAGACTTGGGAAACTCCTTGCTGCGTTGGTTTACAACCTCCTTGATCCTTCTTGATGATTAAAAAAGTTTTGATGTTTGGATAGTTGAACAACAGAAACTGGAAAACATCTATGCGTCCAAAATGGGAGACGCCTTAAATTTCGGTGTTAGCAATAATCTTACAAACATAACTAAACACATAAACAAACGGTAATCCTCGATGGGGACCGAACCCACAGCTTACGCACAGAAGTCACAGCCAGAGACACAAAGCTGTGAGATCATTTTTTTTTAACTTTTACAAATATAGGTACCGAAGTAATTTAATTACTCTTTATATAATTTTACAGATATACTGAGGTGCAGCAGCGGCTCCGCACTATGCAAAGGGAAAACTAAACTCGACCGATATAGCAGACCTATAATGATGCAGGTACCAAAACCGAAACAACTTATAGTATAACTAATAGTAATTGTAGTTATTCCCTCAAATCTTTTATTCCAACTCCAGTCCAGTCAAGTACCAACTCCAGATTCGTGAGTCGAGATTTGAAAATGACTGTATTATCATTTCTCCATACTAAAGAGAGAGACACGTAGACAAAACGAATTGTTCAAACTGATGAAGTAAAACACTGAATAACGGTACAAATGGGATTTTAACACACAACCCGGGAAGTGGTTTGGCAACTTTTTTGGGGTATAATAAACCTTTGTGACTTCCAAGTGTAAGTCAAAATCAACATTATTAATTCAATTGTATCCCAAGGATGACTTTGAAACGTTTTAATACCAGGTAAGTCTTAGTGCCAGTTCTACGAGAGCGTGTAGACTAAACACCATAGTACATAAACTATCTGTCGCTTAGAAACTTCGTTCACTACGAAAACTATTGGCGATTTAGAGTCTTTTTGTTCGCCACTTAACACATTTTATAAACTCTTTTAGGTCTACCGCGATGCAGGCTAGTCCTAGTCCATTGTATATCTGGATTTTTGTAAAACTGATTTCTCGAATAAAGATTTTGTATTTGTAATCCTTAAAATCTCTAACAAATCATTTATTTCCCAACACTATTTCCAGCACTATCCCCTGTACCGGGAATCAGACCGCGCATGCGCCGAGCCCGATCCGGAATTACCCGAGAGGTTGCAACTATTCGAGGAGCGATGGGATTGCCTCTCCAAAGAAACGACGGACTACCTAGCGGAAAGCCTGACCCCACGGGCGGCTTTCGGCGGCCATACACACCACAGTTGCATGGCCATGCATAGCTACGTACCAACACATCAGCACAAGATCGAGTTTGTGGAATACTCTGTGCCGTCGTTCTCGTGGAGGCATCGAATAGATCCCAAGTATTATATGGTGAGTTAGTGGTTGTTTGATTTCGATACAAACTGGTTTTTACCAGTTACGAGCGATGAGTCTTTATTTCCGGCAAACTTTATTATGTTGAAGAAAACTGTTGATTAACAGTAATAAGTAATAAAAACTAAACACAATATGAAAGCCATATTTATTTCGGTGTAAAATTATACTCTCATGCCAATGGAAAAAAATATTTGTATGGAAATCTTACCGCCATATGAAACTAAAGACGCTAATAATGAAACGAAAGACATCATAAGTGTGAATGAAAAGTATTGATTAGAGATTTGTTTTGTAATTTACGCGGGTTATATGTATTTTTTTTAAAGCGAAGCTTGCGCAATTTTATCGACCTATTTTTGTTTATTTGATAACATCCTCCAGATTCCACACATTCCAAGATGAAAGATTTTGAACTCTCTTCTTCAGCCTTATAGGTAGATAGATAGATACATTTTTATTTGGCTCAAAAATATAAAGGTACAGCACAACTTATAAAGAAAGAACAACAAAAAAAGAAAATAATCGATAGAAATCTAAAAAGAAAAAAAAAAGATTGAACACATACAGAAACACAGAAACGAGTACCACTGATGTTTAATTATTATTATGTTGTATGAAAATAGGAAGGGACTCAAGGCTCAATCAACATTAGAGGTTGTCATTCAATGAAAAACTTACATTACAATAATATTTTTGTAATAAAGTTACATAATATACCCATCTTATCAACACGCTGTGCATAACAATTCATGCATATAAGTAGGTATCATAATTTATTTTACAATCATACAATTGTTCACAAGGCAATTAGTGATATTGAAAGCAAATGTTGGAAATATCCGGATTTATCCACTTTTATAAAACTTTGCGCCTATTTCACCGTCTAGATTTCGTTATAATTCAGATGCGATATTGCCGTCTTTGTCTGCGTCGAGTTTAAAGTAGGGACGGAAATATGTTTATCTGATAGTGTATTAATTAAGGCTTATTCATACGGCATCGGTCGTTTACGATTCGCCAAGAACTTTGCAGGAGGTATGACGCAAGTAAGTACGTCATTTCTCATACAACATTCTTGAGAATCGACCAAACCTGGATGCATTTGTGAACGCACAGTAAGGGCTCATCCACACGGCGCCGGGCGTCAGTTTACGTACATCAACTCCTACGAAATCTTAACGAATCATCAATGCAGTATTGATGTCTAAACGAGACGTTATTGAGAGATACGGTGAAACGGGCACTAGTGTAGATAAGTGTAGTCATTCACAAAAGTAGGTGCCTAAACTTTAAAGTACTTTGTTGCTATTCCATTGGCCGGTAAAAATATTTCGTCATTCTAGATTACTATGATAAATGTAGAAAAAACATTAAATTGACTTTTTCTACTATCGCCAGGCAAAAGATAGTGTAATGTAGATTATAGACGAACGGGGAATAAAGATTCGGGCTAATAATAGTAGTAGTTTAATAAACTAATGAGGGTGATCATGTGACACGGTTAGAAATCAACTCATTTTGTAGACAATTTTTTTTCCTGCCTTTTAAGGCTCTCTCTCTTGATTGATCCCATCATTAATCAAATCACCATAGTCAAAGTCAAATATTTCTTTATTCAGTGGTATCATATAAGTCACTTTGAAACGTCTTAAAGTTAAAGAACATTCTAGAACGCTTAGAGGCTTTCTATTTTGATCAAAATCGAGAGTTTTTAGAAAATCATAAGTGATAGAAAAGGATAGACATAGATTTCGAAACCTGCCTTCCACAACCACCCACGTCCATCAATTCCGTCCAAACTCCCCTTGAACTTGAAGCAGGAGGTGATAGAGAAAACCCATATATACTAGTGGTTGCCCGCGGCTTTGCTCGCCCCGTTCCCGTCTCCGTTAATTTTTCGGGATAAAAAGTGTTTTCTCCTGGTTCTAAGCTACCTCCCCACCAATTTTCAGCCAAATCGGTTCAGCCGTTCATGAGTTATAGATAGTGTAACTAACACGACTTTTTATATACGAGTATGATATAAATATTGATTAGCACTTTTTAAATTAACGCGATCGTTAAGCATAATTATATGGAAAACACGGATATTTATCGCGGTAATCTTTATTATTTCCCGACGATCCGACCGTGTTGCAACAGCCTTGGTCGCGGGCAGACTGATGGAGTTCATTGGAGTTACCGTCGAGAAGCGGTGGCAGTCGCAGGTGCAACTACCCTCACTTGGTCTTCAGAATTAGAAATGTCCGGGTTCATATTACGACACACCACACTGGCAATGAACTCCAGTCTGCCCGCGACCACGGCTTATGCAACACGGTCGAAACGTCGGGAAATAATAAAGGTAACCGCGATAAATACCTGTGTTTTCCATATAATTATAGATATTGATTGATTGTTTGTTTGTTTGTCCACAGGCAGCAATTACACCAACTGAAGTGAAAGTCTCCAAGTGCAGCATGCCCAAAGAACATACGATGCAACTCACCGCCATTATGATGGTCATAGCACTTGCAGCTTACCTGAGGTACTACAACACCAAACAGAAATCCTTCTATTATAAGCATCTGTAAGTATAGAGAAAGTTCCTGAAAGTAAATTTCTTAGTATTGTTAGCCAGTTTTGGGAATAGGACATCCCTAGCTGGGACTGAGCGACGAGACACATCACTAGTCGGTATGGGAAAAGATGGCGTTGTATTGGGTAGATGATTTTTTTGCCGTGTAATAAAGTTAAACAGAGTTCTAGCTATATTCAATGGATATTACTTTTTAAACTTTCGGGATCACATTCGCGGACATTACGGAAAAAGATCAAGTGAGGGTAGTTAGTGATGCTGCCTCCACTTCTTAACGACGGTAGCACTCATGTCAATGCTCCAATCTGCCCGTGACCACGGCTATTGCAACATAGCTGAAACGTCAGGAAAATAAATAAAAAAGGGAATTAACGCGATAAATACCCCGTATAAACGATTCAATGGATAGTTTTCGTCGTAACAGTATGTATGGGGCTCGAGCTTGGAAGATCGATGGATAACAAATCTACAAAGTTTGAATGAAATCTGACCGTTTAAAGAGGGTCAAAATCACGCCCAAACGAGTCGGTTACAAACATACAGGTGAAGCTGAAAAAAGAGCGTGTAAAAATTGTCATTTATTCTAAAAATAAGGGGCTTTCTGCGTTTTGTTTAGAGTTAATTTCTAATTTAGTCTGTTGATGCTTGGTCTGTTGAATCTAACACTTGCATCATGGCGGGTTGTTCAAGACTTATTTTACACAATTTCTATCCAGTGAGCTATGAATTCTGGTTTATCATTTGAAAGGAAAGAGTGTTTCAGTAGACTGGAGACCGCTAACTGTTCGCCTAATGCGTACCTTACATTAAATATTATAGTCGGATTTTTAATTAGACGATACCGACTGACATTAACTAATGTCACTTTGTAAAATAATGTTGCCATATTTAAAGTAATAGTGCTGCGTTCAGTTCTCGTTCAATCAGATGAATGAACAATGAGTGAATAGTTAATCATTTCAAACTATAAAATAATATTGAAATTTGTATAAAAAAATGTATAAAAGTGCTCTGATAGGTATAAGTTACTTGTAGTATGTAACTACAATCAGTTTTTTGACGGTTTATTACAAAGCGAGGCGTGGCGACTAGTGCCAACACCGATGAACGCCACCAATTGTTTGTAATTCGGCTTCTAACCTCTGGTCTGATAGCCCGAATGTTTTTCTGCGCTCACGCTGTTTAGTTATTGTTTTAGTAAAGTTTTTCGTTATGTTGTGTTTGTGGTAATTGTTGTGTATTTTGTTGCTTTATTGTTTCGCGCGAACGATATGTATCCTCAACCAAGCACGTCAAGTCAAGTTCGGCACACTAACTATTCACTAGAAAAAAGAGGCAATCTCATTCATTCAGGAGTTTTTTCAATCATTCGCTTTTTCACAACACTATTTTTATTTCATCAAAAACTGACAACACAGTAAACGTCAGCTAGCTTCGTCTAATTAAAAATCCATCACTGTTTATGAATAGGTAAGAGATGGCAATCGTTTCCAGCATTACTTAAAAGGTTATAAGGAGTGATCAGGTTTTATTTAATTACTGATTAGCACGGTCTAGTGTTTGATATCTAATTAACCTTGGTAAGAATAGATTAATATTATTTATGGTGAAATGTTATTGTATCTAGGCTCACTGCAAAGCGAATGGCTCTTCATAGATACACTACAGATCTATAAAGACATAAAATATAACTTCACGTATATAATGATGCAATTTTAATCCTATATTTTACGTCAATATTTACATTCTTAGAACGTTAGCAGGGCCTGAGAATAACACGCTCATTATTATTATTATGATATGTAAGTTATTAATTCAAAATAACCCTGTCTATGCGATATGAATAGTCACCACGAAGGTGATTGAACAACCAATAGGATCGCGTGTGGATGTCGTCATGTGAATTTCAAGCCATTCTATTGGCTGTTCAACCACGTGCCTATCTTATCGCCTATCAAGTGCTAATTAGGCTTTAAGGCCCATATTCCGAAATAGTGCTTGAGTGGGTGGATTCACACTGGGACCGGATCTGGTGTGAGTTGTGACTCGTTGGGAGTCCCATCGAGCTACACAGGTGAAAAACGTTGGGAGCTCTTCTATAAAAAAAAGTTGCAACGAGTTGTTACGAGGTGTGACTCAATGGGAGGTAAAATGAGTCTGAGTCGAGCCTCAGTTACTCAAGCGTAGATTTTTTGACAGTTCTCCATTAAAAAAACTCCTACTCCCAAAAACTCCCTATCACAAATATGAACCTGCATTAAACGCAATGCAAGTTCGATTTCCCCATTCATGTTTTGATCGGAAGATATGGTTCCAGTCCATTTTATCCATGTTTTCGACGCGCAAACTTATCTTGCGCGCACTTGATCGTAACATATAGATGTTACGATCACTTCTAGCGATGTTGATTTTCGCTTCTATCTCAAATAATGTCTGCTTATCTGTCTTAATTTTAAGAGGGCATCACACAGGCGAGTCTCCATACAAACGTAGTCCCCTATTTCCTCCCTGGATAATGCCTCTAGAGTAACCATTTTTTCTCATAAAATCCAGATCTGCTATATACGTGCTCGTATGTTTTCCTTTTTTTCAGAAACTTATTGATAAAGAAAATATGTCCCTCATATGATTTATATGAAATATGAATTGGAGGTGATATTTTCTTTATCAATAAGTTTCTGAAAAAAAAAAGAAAACATACGAGCACGTATATAGCAGATCTGGATTTTATGAGAAAAAATGGTTACTCCTAGAGGCATTATCCAGGGAGGAAATAGGGGACTACGTTTGTATGGAGAGTCGCCTGTGTGATACCCTCTTAATTTATACCTCCATTGTTTTTTATGACATATACTATGCATGTAGTAAGTTTCAGACACAATAGAAAATCTAGTATATAGTATATAGTATTTATCTGATTTATCGACTTGTTAGCAGTGAACTACGACCCACCCCACTACTACTATACGATGCTAATAATATATAGGGTGTTGTAGATTTATGTATTAGTATTTTGTTTAGAAAAACTAACCTAATTCGATGTTTTTAATTGTTTCAGGACTGGAAAGAAAATGTGATTTGAATACGTTAGTTTTTTATTCATATTTTTATTGATCTCATTTACATTTCGTTACGGTTTTTAGTATTTATTGTTGACTTTTGTTAATAAAAATTGTTTTAATCCTACAAAATTGTATAAAGAACTAGCTGACACCCGCGACTTCGTCCGCGTGGTTAGTATAAAGTCATAGTTTGAGTTCGTTTAAAAGAAACTATTTTATGGTGGAAAGCGGACAACTATTGATATGTGTTCACTGTTTTTTGCTTATATTTTGAGAGTTATTTTTCGTGAATTTGCCTTAGTGGCTAAGTTGGGTTATGTATGCATTGGTTTTACATGACCAAGTTCTGGTTACCTTAGTTTTGAGTTTGCATTCAAAACTATATAAAGTGTGTTCGAAAGATGGTAACTGCTGTTGCAGCCGTTTTTTTTCAGCGGTGTTTAGTTTAAGTATGATAGATGATTCCCGCGATTTTGTCTTGGTGGTTATCATCGGTTTTTTTGTAAACATTTGTGTGTATTAAAACCTGGTGACAAATGCTGCGGTAGCTGAAAAATTTTTAATGTTTTTTTTTGCGTATTTTGTAAAGCTGTTTTTTGTGATTTTATGTTATATTAGTGGCTAGTTTTGGGTTTCGTATGCGTGTTGGTGTATAATCGAATCAATTTTTTTAATTTGACTTGACCAACTGCTGGTTACCATAGTTTTGAGCATGTACTTTAGAGTGTATTTGAATTTGAAGGCGAGTGCTGTTGTAGCCAATTTTTTTCAGCGGTGTTTAGTTTAAGTATGATAGATGATTCCCGCGATTTGTCTTGGTGGTTATCATCGGTTTTTTTGTAAACATTTGTGTGTATTAAAACCTGGTGACAAATGCTGCGGGAGCTGAAATTTTTTTAATGTTGTTTTTTTGCGTATTTTGTAAAGCTATTTTTTGGGATTTTATGTTATATTAGTGGCTAATTTGGGGTTTCGTATGCGTGTTGGTGTATAATCGAATCAATTTTTTTAATTTGACGTGACCAACTGCTAGTTACCATAGTTTTGAGCATGTACTTTAGAGTTTATTTGAATTTGAACGCGAGTGCTGTTGTAGCCGATTTTTTTCAGCGGTGTTTAGCTTAAGTATGATAGATGATTCCCGCAATTTTGTCTAAGTGACAATCATTGTTTTTTTTGTAAACCTTTGTGTGTATTCAAACCTGGTGACAGATGCTGCGGTAGCGGAAATTTTTTTAATGTTTTTTTTTGCGTATTTTGTAAAGCAATTTTTTGTGATTTTATGTTGTATTAGTGGCTAATTTAGGGTTTCGTATGCGTGTTGGTGTATAATCGAATCAGATTTTTTTAATTTGACATGACCAGCTGGTTACCATAGTTTTGAGCATGTTCTTTAGCCATTTTTTGAAGCGGTGCGGTGTTTAGTTTCGGTATGATAGGTGTTTTCCGCGATTTTGTCTTAGTGGTTACGGTGGGGTTTATGTAAACTTTTGTGTGTATTCAAATTTGGTGACAGAAGCTGCGGTAGCAGATTTTTTTTTACAGTTTTTTTAAGTATTTTGTAAAGCAATTTTTTGTGATTTTTCTTTAAACTATTTTTCCCATTTTTCTTCTTTTAGGGAAATAATTTTCCTATTTTCTTTCTTAGTGCACCTTTGCTCTATAAGAGGAACACATCTTCCAAGTTTCATGCTTCTAGGACTAATGGTTTAGGCTGTGTGTTGATTTTTCTTTAAACCTTTTTTCCCCTTTTTCTCCTCTTCGGGAAAGAATTTTCCAATTTCCTTTCTTAGTACACCTCTACGCTATAAGAGGAACATACCCTCCAAGTTTCATGCTTCTAGGACTAACGGTTTAGGCTGTGCGTTGATTGTCAGTCAGTCAGTGAGTCAGTCAGTCAGTCAGTAACGAAAGAGTTTTATATATTTAGACTATAGAGTCATACACGCATTCATATCAGTATATTCGTTAGATAAAAATTCTCAAAGGCGAAAGTTCACCAAGATATTTTGAATCGATGATAAATAAAAATAATGTATAAATTATAACATTTATTTGCAAACTAATTAAGCATAGGAACAAATTAAGTTAAAACACCAATCGAG
This sequence comes from Thera obeliscata, assembly GCA_947578465.1. Lineage (NCBI taxonomy): Eukaryota > Metazoa > Arthropoda > Insecta > Lepidoptera > Geometridae > Thera > Thera obeliscata. The sequence goes on from OX387924.1 coordinate 4,822,643, forward strand.
AAGCCTATAAAAACTAGTAATTAATACTGAATACTTAACTAGGGGCTTAAGTAGTATTTAAAACATTACACCGATGCCCAGACCTACACCTATATAAATGCAATAAAGCGATACCAAGTGAAAATGGCGGTTGACAACTGTCCACGTTCGTAACTCCGCACCAGTTCTCACTCGTTAAGTACACAAATGGAGACCTTATCTAAGCTCCTGAACCCTGACATTATTAAGGTTAACAAACTATTATTTCAAAGCGCCATTTCATTGGACTAATATTATTATTCCTTCGGTACATTATCTAGCGCAGACTACTTGTTAATTCTGTTCGAATCTATACTACTGGGCAAACTACTCTAAGCTTAAACGTGAGATTCTTGTTTCCGAAAATCTTGACGTATCTAAGGGGGCGACTTTTAAGAGAGAAGGATATTCTAGCCTTCTCTTATTCGGGTATATCGCTAAGGCGGATGCCACCTGGTCGTCGGTACATGCGTTCTGGCATGGGCAGCTCTCCCACTAGGAACCGCTCCAGCGCTTTGGTCGCCATGCGGGAGTGACCAGACCCTCTGAAGGCTGTACTCGCGTCTCGGCCGGCGTATTCCAGCATTATTTCTACTCCACCAGGATGCTGGAATAAAAGGAAAATAATATTAGTCTTGAAGACATGTCATGGAAATCTGTAGGAGATCTTGAGTTGAAATACAGTAGTTTTTTTATAAGAGCTTTTCATATTTGGCATACTATAGGTAACATTGCAATCTAGCTATAATAAAGATTAACATTGACCTAAATTTGACATGCTTACCTCATCGAGAAATGTGGAGATATCGTACACGCGGTCGTAGATCACCACCCAGCAATCATTGGGCGTGTCATGGCATGATACTTCCGCGAGGGTGATGGTCCGGTCTTTAGCTTCGGGGGTTCCAGGTACTATCCGGTCCGACCACTGGGGCTTGGCCTCCACGGTCCATGGGTTCACGAACCGAAGGGCCATGGTCAGGGCCACCAGATCGATGTCTTCGTCTTGGACTACAGGCATGGGGGCTGCGAGACTCATCTCAGAATGCGTCTGTACTTTGGCCATCTTGTCTTCGCTACTTATTTTTTCTCAAAAAAGTTGCCGACTGCTACGTTTGCTTCACAAAGCAGACTGGGTACGAATAATCGGAGACCCACTCTGTAAAAGATTAAGAAACCTTATTAGTGATTGCGTTTTCACCATATAGGGTTGGATATGATGGGGTTTTTCTTTGTACTAGGGAATTATTGTTAAAACTACTATACTTTATCAAATAGCTTGACTAAATGTTCCTGAAAGCCTACACTAAAAATTATTTGATTTTGGAACCAGCTGAAGAAAGTGTCAAACTATACAGGAAAGTGTTCAGAGTGCGTGTCAGCCCTGATTAAAAGTACTGGAGCGTGAACAGCTAACATACGATACTGTTACTTCAGATCAGCTTACAAATCGACTAGACACCCATAGATTTGCAAGAGTTTCCTATTATAAAGCTCCCCAGGCTCGGTCTTTGCACATCCAAGGTGGCATTTCTACAAGACCATCGTGGACTAATCGGTCCAGAGAGTCCTATCGATATGCTTTATCAAAAATTTGCAAGTAATAGTAACAACGGTTAACGACAGTTTTATCACTATATATGACGTAAATAAAAAGTTCATCATGGTTCGGGGATGATAAAAAATTATGGACACTTATCGAAAAATTTTGTGTAAATAAACCTAAATATGAAAGTTGGAGTGAGTTGACACCTGTTTTCGAACTTTTTAGGTTCTACGACATGCCGGTTTCCTCACGATGTTTTCCTTTACCGTTTGAGAGTAGGTACCTACTGGGATAGTGCACATACATTTTTGGGCCAAAACGAATTAAAGTAAAATGCTGCAGTGAGTAGTCGTTTAATAATAATGGTTGTAAAAATTATCTGAATGCTAAGTAATTATACTCAAGCATTGAATTGTTTATTTTTAATCTGTGACGATTGAGTATAGGCATAATAATTATGCCTATATTAGTTGATTAATTACCAGCTTAATGATGACAATTTATAAAACAAATAATATTTACCTTATAATTGATGCACTCGATCTGAAGGACTTCTGCTATCTCTGTTGATGCTCGAATATTGGAGAATGACCGTCACACCAATTGTCACTATGCCACAGATGTTCGTATTTGAGTTTGTGTTGCACGAGGGTTAGTTGATGCATGTGATTGTAGATCATTGCCACGAGTTAGAATCTTGCAGTCATGTGTGAGTTGAGAGTTGTGAATGAGTGAAGTTGCGTGTTGCGCGTGGTTTATATAGCCGGCGGGCACGCGCTGCGAATAGCACCAATCTGAATGATGTAATTTTACGATAACTTGCTAGGCTCGTGCCTACTACGGCGGCAGCCGGTATATAACCCTTATAGACACCCTCCAAATAAATACAAACTAAGAGGGTACAACACAGGCGACTCTCCATACAAACGTAGTCCCCTATTTCCTCCCTGGATAATGCCTCTACTAGAGTAACCATTTTGTCTCATAAAATCCAGATCTGCCAAATACGTGCTCGTATGTTTTCCTTTTTTTCAGAAACTTATTGATAAAGAAAATATGACCCTCATATGATTTATATGAAATATGAATTGGAGGTGATATTTTCTCTATAAATAAGTTTCTGAAAAAAAGGAAACGCACGTATATAGCAGATCTGGATTTTATGAGACAAAATGGTTACTCTAGAGGCATTATCCAGGGAGGAAATAGGGGTCTTCGTTTGTATGGAGAGTCGCCTGTGTTGTTCCCTCTTAAGAGATTATACAGTAAGTACAGGACTCTACGATTGGCAAGATGAGCAGACGATGTGACAAATATCTTCGGCAAGACCTGGATGAGACCAGTACGGGACTGCCATGAGTAGGACATAGGTATAGAGAGAGGCCTATACCCAGCAGTGGGGGAAGTCGGGCTGTGGATGTTGATGATGACTCTAAAAAAATCTCCAAGTAATTACCGTGATAAATACTTGAGATTATCTGTTTTTATGTTTTTTTAGATAAATAATCTCGAATTCTGAAGGAGGAGAGGTAAAAACTATTAAAAAATCGATCGCACTATAACTTGTTTGAAAGTATAGGTAGCCTATTCAAAACTGATGAACAATAATCATATCTATAAAATGCGAAACTTGGTTTGGTACCTACTTAGTCAAAAATACGAGCAACAATCAAAAAGAAAGTCGTGTTAGTTACACTCTTTATAACTAAAGAACAGCTAAACCAATTTGGCTGAAAATAAGGAGGTAGCTTAGAACCAGGACACGATATACTTTTTATCCCGAAAAAGTAACGGGAACGGGGCGAGCTAGTGTCATAAGTAGCATCAGCTAAAACCGTCCTTATTTTTTTCTGGTGGTTTCAAAATAGGGGTGTATAGTAAAATTTACAACGCTGTAAAGAGTTTTCGACGTAGGCCAAAATCGTATGACCACAACAAAACAAATTATCTAAATCCTACGTCAGCAGTATGAAATTTATTACTAGAATATTAATCAGTGTTCGCAAAATATTGTTGTTACCATAATAATAGAGATTTGTTTTTTTCCTTTCTCTTTTACTAACTTCGTCATTTTATTTTTATCAACTTGATAATGTAAAAACCAAGGAAAATTACTAGGACAATGAAAATAACAAGAAGGAAGATAGTAGGTACTTGCGGTAGGCAATAACATAGAACAAAAATAAGTGTTATTAACTACGTATATACCTAGTCACTATAAATAAATAAATATTTTGGAAAATCAACACGACACTATCTAGCCAAACTAAGCAGAGCTTGTACTATGGGAACCAGATAGCTGATATTAATACTTAAGATAATATTTGTTCTCGGTGGGGATCGAACCCACGGCCTACAGCGCAGAAGGCAGAGCCAACCATCCAACTGAGCTGAGAGGCCATTCAACTATGATTTTACTTGCAGTACCTACTATAGAACTCCACTCTACTGAGCTGAGAGGCCATTCAACTATGATTTTACTTGCAGTACCTACTATAGAACTCCACTCTACTGAAACTATTACACGGGTATTTATCGCGTTAATTACCTTATTTTATTTATTTTCCCGACGTTTCGGCTATGTTGCAATAACCGTGGTCGCGGGCTGACTGGAGCATTGACATGAGTGCTACCGTGGCTGAGAAGTGGAGGCAGTATCACTAACTACCCTCACTTGATCTTTTTTCGTAATGTCCGTGCACGCACTACGACACACAACACTAATAGTATCTACGCACTGTGGTAAGGTATCGCGACGCACACACCTACCAATGACGGGATTCCACGACTGTGAAAGTCTGTAACCATCTTCACGATTGAAATTAGGATACTTACTGATTTCAATCGCTTCACGTACCAGCCTTTTATGGTAAAAAGTACTATAGAACTCCATTCTCACTCCTATACCAACCCACACAACACACCCACGAACCGCACATACTCCTAATACACACACAAAACCAAACTTTACATGATTAAGATTGCCTAAATTCATAGATTGTAACTCTGTTGAACCCGCGGAGCGGAGCCCTTGTGACCTGTATTACAGGTTTTTTTAAAACCTATCTCAGGCACCAGTCTCTCGCAAAACAGGTATAAACCTCACTTTTAATAATTGCATCTATACACCTTGTGCATACCTAGTTTCTTAGAAATTTAGTTACCTAGTTTTTAATTGTTCCTAGAAGTAAGGTCCTTGAATTAAATTTCATTATTTAGATTTAATACATAGAAAAGTATTAATTCATACATAGAAAAGACATAATAAAGTCCGTGAAACTTTTGCCTCCCACAACCACCACCCCTTTCCAGAAATAATAAAAAAACGCCTTAAAGTAAATAATCTCTAAATATAGGTACGAATGTTATTTTTCATTACTCATACTCTGAAAGTAGGTCTGAAGTTGCCTGAGGGGCCTAATTGAAAGTAAAACTTTCAGCCCTAGGGAGAATCGCTTTCTACTGACAGCTGTCAAATTATAAAAAAAAACAAGTTCTATTTTATTCAACCATGTTCCAACTTTCTAAAGTCTTTCTAACTGGAAGGAGGTTGTTCACCCAAATTCCAACTTTTTATTCAGCAAGTAGGTTGGAAACCCATTACAACGGTAAGAAGTTTAAAAAGTCTAATTAGAGCGCAATGTAATATTTAAATTTAAATAACATAAAGATAGTATTAAATAAATAATATATCTTCTAAATTACTTGATTAGTGTATAGCTTCAACTATTTATTTAAAATAACATAGATTTAAATTATGAAAATGAAAATAATGGCTGAATAATGCTGGCGAGCCGAAGCCGAAGGCCCGCCAGAGAAAAAGAAAAAAAAAACCGGGAAGGCGGCAATTCAATCTTCATTTTCACTAAATTTTTCTTTCATGTTTTTATTTTTACTTTCCTTGTATTCGTAATGAAAAGCACAGTGTTTACCTCGGATGAAAGTCTTTTAAGTCCCTCAAGCTCCATTGGCGCCCTCGCTACGCTCTGGCGCCAAACCCGTCTCGGGACTCAAAAAACGTGACTTTCAACACTCGGGTAACAATGTACTATATTTCCCACTATTTTTAAAAGCGTTGAATTTTTGTTTTTTTTGTAGATGTCGACACTTTTAATTGATAATTAATACGTTATTTTCTGATGAAAAATATTTTGACTATTTCAAGCGTTCAAGGAAACACTAGGTAGGTACTTTCCATAATCATCAAACATTCTTCTAACGCAAAATACATGACGCAATATTATCATCGTATTACTTTGAGACATTTTTGTGCTCGATAGACTGTTGGTAAAGCAGTGAAGGTGACAAAAACTGCGGCGATGTCAGTTAGTTTTTAGCCAAAATTATTGAAGTGAAAACTTCTTTAGCGGCGTTGAGCACTTTCTGTAATGGGTATAAAATCTTAAACTCGCGTCAGGGCGTCAGGGCGTCAGGATCACGTGACTTGATCGAAAAAGCGTAAGACGCTACAGATACGCTAGTAGTTACTATGACACGGTAACGTCACAGAATAGATAATAGTTAGTAGCAAGCATACCAAGGCGTTTTTCGTGACTGTAGTAGGTATAGGTACATACCTATTATAGATTTTATGAACTAGCGGCCGCCCGCGGCAGGTAGTAGTGGTCATTGGTACATGATTTTATAGATCTACTGTATTTATTTAGGTATTATGAATAAGGTAGGCAAGGCACTGATGCCAACGACGAGCTTCGGCAAAAATATCAAACATGCTCAACGTTAATAATCAAGTTTTCACTTCTGCCGGCACTCCCGGAGTGCAACCCGTCTTTTTTTTTTTCATTGCTCATACTCTGAAAGTAGGTCTGAAGTTGCCTGAGGGGCCTAATTGAAAGTAATACTTTCAGCCCTAGGGAGAATCGCTTTCTACTGAAATGAAATGAAATGAAAATGAAATGAAAATGAATTTATTTGCAACACATCAAAAAGAAAAATACAGAAAAATACTTTTCATTACTCATACTCTGAAAGTAGGTCTGAAGCTGCCTGAGGGGCCTAATTGAAAGTTAAACTTTCAGCCCTAGGGAGAATCGCTTTCTACTGACAGCTGTCAAATTATTAAAAAAAACAAGTTCTATTTTATTCAACCATGTTCCAACTTTCTAAAGCCTTTCTAACTGCAAGGAGGTCGTTGAACCAAATTCCAACTTTTTATTCAGCAAGTAGGTTGGAAACCCATTACAACGGTAAGAAGTTTAAAAAGTCTAATTATAGCGCAATGTAAAATTTAAATTTAAATAACATAAAGATAGTATTCAATAAATAATATATCTTCTAAATTACTTGATTAATATATAGCTTCAACTATTTATTTAAAATAACATAGATTTGAGCAAACAATTTACCATTTTTTAAATTATGAGAATGAAAATAATGGCTGAATAATGCTGGCGAGCCGAAGCCGAAGGCCCGCCAGAGAAAAAGAAAAAAAAAACCGGGAAGGTCTTCATTTTCACAAATTTTTCTTTCATGTTTTTATTTTTACTTTCCTTGTATTCGTAATGAAAAGCACAGTGTTTACCTCGGGTGAAAGTCTTTTAAGTCCCTCAAGCTCCATTGGCGCCCTCGCTAACGCTCTGGCGCCAAACCCGTCTCGGGACTCAAAAAACGTGACTTTCAACACTCAGGTAACAATGTACTATTTAAGTCCCTCAAGCTCCATTGGAGCCCTCGCTACGCTCTGGCGCCAAACCCGTCTCGGGACTCAAAAAACGTGACTTTCAACACTCAGGTAACAATGTACTATAGAAGTCGGTTGTTTAGCGTCGTTGAGCGAGCGAAGCGAGTAATATTTTCCAAACAACTTGGATGAATGAGCGTTGCTTAGAATTTAATTCTCCGTGTCATCCAAAGTAGAATGGTACTTCAAAACCCAAACCTAAATATTTGAATGGGATCATCCTTATTGTCCATCGATCGCGCGATGGTGCGATGCGATTTCATCGTACGATGAAACTGCGTATGAGACATCTTACGATGACTTCAAGCTTCAATTAGGACACTCTAACCTAAAGAAATGTGTATTGTATGTGTTTCGTCGTGTGACGAAATCGTTAATTGGCCTATTAGGACGATCCCAAAGAACAAATATTTTACAGTTTGATTCATGAATTGGGCTTTTTTCTGTGCTTTATTGATAACGTTTTACTAACTACGCGCATAGTAAACTCATTTCAAATGATAAACTTCGTTATCAGCTGTTTATGACGTAGATCCTCCCTACAACATTCACATGACACACATAACTTATAAGAATAATATTTCTATTCTTATCCACTTGTTTTGATTGCATATCGACCAGCTATGATAGAACGTATTTAAAATCAATGAAAATGATACCGAAAAATATTTGTAGCAAATATGACGCATGTTTTACGCGCTTTTATCGGTCAGAAACTGAAAACAAGCCTCTAATTCAGACTTTTTAAACAAAAACAAGCTCGCGTGACGTAGAAGAAATAATACTACCTCCTATTATTGGTCTCATGGATCTCAAGGTTGTAGTTCAAATCGTGGACTGGCGGTTTTGGCCGTTACAAATATTTAGATCTCAAATATGACTCTTTGCCGCGTTCTGTTTGTCTGTCTATATTTTTGCGGACTAATCTTGGAAAATACTGAAAGTATTCTGTGAAGCCTTGCGCACATCTAAGCGTTCTGCAGTGGCGATTAGTGTAGCGCTGCCAAATATCGCTGTCATATTTGACAGCGTTTTACTGATCGAATGTATGAATGTAGAATTGCAGCCGAATGTTCCTACTTACATGTTAGTTATAGAATTGGCATAAGTTTTTTCCTTTCTAAAAGTGGATTAAGTACTGAACTAGCTAAAAAATGTCTATTACCTTTGACCTTGTAACTTAGCAGATAATTGAACAAAAAGAGTACGATTATTTTCTTAAAATAGAATCAATTTTCTGTCTAGTTATCCTAAATTACATTTAAATGGTCGGTCGAGCTATTATTTAGCTAGTTGATAAAAACATCGGTTTCGGTATATTTTTGGAATATTCTGTACTTGAAAAATCTTTTTTCGGACAATAGGTACCTATTTGATCAAAATACTGCTTTTTTCGTTTTAGTCATTTTAAAAACTAATTAAGAAGCTGAACTCAGTGAAACAAACTTCTCGCTCGTGTACACTTTGACTGACCTTTTGAAAGATAAATAAAAAAAGAAAATATTGTGGACAATCCACACAACACTGAGCTTGTACTAAGGGAACCAAATAGTTGATATAAATACATCATGCAACACGTGTTTTTCCGCACAGAGCAATAAATATTTGCATACCTTTTAATATTCAATACCTACTAGCAATTGGCTATAGTTGTTACAGCTAACACATTTAGGTTTTTTTTCTATATTATGGACAATATACACAAAACTATCTAGCCCCAAATTAAGCAGAGCTTGTACGATCGGCAGGACACATTGCTAGGCGTGGTTGACAGGTGGAGTAGAACAACAACCGAATGGTGGCCAAGAACCGGCTACAGAAGCGTAGGGCGCCCTGCAGCAAGATGGATAGATGACATAGACAGGGTCGCAGGGCGGCAATGGTTTGGACTGGCACAGGATCGAGGTAGATGGCACAAACTAAGGGAGGCCTATACCCAGCAGTGGGTGAAGTCGGGCTGTGGATGATGATGATGATGTACGATGGGAACCAAATAGTTGATTAATAATAGTACTTACTTATATATATTTTTTGAAATAAATACTTAGAATACTATACAGGGTGGATACGACTGATGAGACAAAAAATAAACTGCATATACTAGGCACCATTTTCAAGCTCTGTACCAAAAATCTTTTAATTAGGAGCAGTAGTTTAGCCGCAAATAATTTTTCAAGTTTTTTCATTATTTGAACACGATGTATTTTTCATAGCAGATGATTACCTATACCTACCTACGAAGCGTTTTTGCCACTCTGACGCAAGTAATACACACACAGGCATTTTCACTACGAGAGTGACATAGAGAGAGACAATGACATAGCAAAAATCCCGCGGGTAAAAGAAATAGACATCGTTCGTTCAGTGCGTTCTTTCTTATTGCTACCTAACTACTTTCAACTTCAGTTCGCGACCGCTGACCGTTCGGAACGGATGTGCCTACCTACCGGAACACGGAAGCTTACGTTTTTATTTTTACGAATTTAAAACGAAGGCAGGCAATTTGTGATAGGACACTCAATAAGTTTAGGACAGTATTTCTTTTCTCTATTGTGACAGGATACGTAACTTGGGATTATTATTACTTAGTGTTTGTGTTTTTATTGTGATTGACTGTTTTTTATTGTGATGTGATGAAGACACGTTATTAAAATTTGGTTTTGTGTGTTCAACAATGCCTCGTGTAACTTACACGGCGTCAGAATACACTGACATGATTTTTATTTACGGCGAATGCCGTGGAAACGCATCTTTGGCTCTACGAACATACAGAGAGAGGTATAGTGACAGCCGCAGTTGCTCTAGAAACGCCCGCACTATACAAAAGTACTACTAGTAAAAGTAGTGTTGTGAGCGTACCTACCCAATTCAAAGGCGGCTCAGGCCTCCACTCGCGTCGCGCCAGGTCATCGCCCCGGCCGCCGCGCCGCCTGCCTGGGCATGTCGCGCGCTTGCCGGAGCGCGTTTTACTATCAAGGGTGTTTGCGTTTTACTCGGATCGGTAAGCTATTTAGTTTGTTTGAAATAAAAAAAATCTCATTTTTGTATCTTTTTATTTTTATACCGTATCGATTTAATACTTAACACGTATAGTGTACGTAGTGTAATTTAATGCCCATCTGTCGTATCCACTCTGTATAGTTATCACCCAGACTGAGAACATATATCTTTGTTCACCATACAAAAAATTTGTTCTCGGTGGTGATCGAAGCCACGACCACGGCGCAGAAGGCACTGAACCTATACAGGGTTATTCATAATTTCCAATGATTCCAAAGGATATTCTTTATCGATTTTCTCGGGATTTTCATAGCAAAACTTAAAAAAAATCATTTCATAAATATTTTTTATTTTATTTGTTGAACCTAATTCCTGAGTATTTGCAGCTAATAATGAATAACCCTGTATAACGAAAATGGCGACCAACTGTATACTTAGTGTGCAATCTAATTGCACACAGGATCAAAATTACTTCTTTGCTAAACTCATTCAGATGGCTCAAAGATAGTAGTGGCTCACGATTTTCGCTAAATATGCACAGTGATGCTTTCGAAGCTTCAAAATGTGCGAGTTTATCTATATCTATACTAATATTATAAAGAGGAAAGATTTGTACCTATTTTTGTATGTTTGTAATGAATAGACTCAAAAAGTACTGGGCCGATTTAAAAAATTCTTTCACCAATAGAATGCTACATTCTTCCAATTTGACATAGGCTACATTTCATTTTGAAAAAAAATAGGGATCCTTGGTAAAATTTGAACAATGTAAGGTGTAGAAAATGAGTCTTAAAATGTCTTTCGTCGAATGCGCTGCCGAACTTAGCGATAGAACAAAATAATGTACAACAATATTGTCTACCCCGTGCGGCGGGACGGGCTGCTAGTGAAGTATAATTATCGCCGTTGGTCATCGCCTTTAAAGTTATTTTCTAATAAGTTCAACACTTTTTAGATTTAGCTATACTTATTACTAAAATTGTTTTCGTTACAATAATTAAACAATAATGACGGACAAACTTTTTGTCCAATTCATCTTATCTTAGTAGCATTTTATGGTCCAGAAATAATAATGTTTATTGTACTATAGCTATTCTTAAAAGTACCTACTTATGTATTATCATATTTTTTCTTCATTTTTGTACATCCAGCATTTTAGTGGTATACTCTCTTGAGTTTGGTACCTACACATTTATAGTACCTTGGTCATGGATATTTGATTATATCGATATAAATATCTGACTAGTTAACAGGATATACAATTTTGATAAATATTATACCGAAGGTGATCACATAAATTTGATTTTCTTTTGCGTGCACTTGTTTTTAAAAACTTAGGAGTAAACTATCAAAGAAATCTCGAACATGTTCTGAAAACCGCTATCGAAAAGACGCCTAGCCTTAGATGAGTTATTATAATTTTGATTACTAACAAATTATGGATTTATGTCTGAAATAAATATTACTTGTTTTATTTTTTGATAAATGGTCGAGGTTTCTAGCATTTTGCAGACCAACGTTTTAGCCGCTCTGAAAATACATTGTACGGAACTCCAAGCCTCAAAAGCGCAAACACTTGAGCAGAGATAATTCATTATTGGTAATTTATCACCATTCATCGTGGTCATCATGTAGTGTAGACTGTAGACTATTGTATTTCATATTGACGTTAATTCCTAACCTATAAAAAGAGTTTATTAAGTTTCTATTATAATGGTCATTTCCTAGCATTTTTTCGATTACTTATAGAGAATAAGAATATAATTCACAGACTTAAAAAAAAATCCGAATGGTATGGAAAAAATGGGTTAAGTAACTTGTTAGTATTTTTCTTAAAACTTCCCGCTCGTGCCCATCGGGGAAGAACGGTGGGGACGAGTGGGAAGTAATAAGAAACAAAAGGCGAACGAGTTTTTAGTAGCATTAGACGCCATTTTAAATTATGCATATTATTATAACATCAAACTTAAAAAAAAACTGGTGAATTAATAACCTCTTTCAGTTTTTTGTAGTCGGTTAAATACATTGTTCATCTTGGTTTTAAATTATTATGTTTTCTGACACAACCTTCGATCATTATTATTATGAATACCGGCATTATTATGAATATTTTCTTACGACGACTTTAAGTTGATGAAACTAGGATGAAACGAACACAGAATACACATTGGCAGAATAGTGACTAATGTCGCAGCAGCCAAAAAAGAAGAAGTGAAGTGAATACATTGCACACGGGTGCCCTTTTGATCTCGAATCAAGTGTGATCCGGATGGAATTGGAGCAGAGTAGGTACCTCTATCGGTCACGAACCGATTTCGGGTCAGATGTCAAAGTGAACATACTGCGGCATCGTGATGGTTTTGGCTAGTTTGAAAAGAAGATTATTGAAACGCACTCTTTCTTTATTTGTATTTTCGGTTCAAAAACTTATAAGAAGTTTTGATGCTTCATCATAAGCACCGCAAAAAAATTGGCAAATTCATCATCCGCCCTTGGTGTGCGGACTGGTTTCCGCAACTAGGCCGCTGCCGCTGGCGGGCTCTTTTTGCGTGTTGCTCGAATTTTTTTTGCTTGTACGATACGCCATGGTTTCCTCACAATGTTTACCTTCACCGTTTTGAGAGTACGGGCATAGTGCAGATACATTTTTCGACAGAAAAACTCATTGGTACACACCTGGATTTGAACCCCCGACCTTAGGATCGGAAGGCGGGGCCATTACCACTAAACCTCATATCAAAAGCACCGCTCGCATCGTCTAATTTGTAGGACAATGTAGTTTTTTTTGCCAATGCAAACATACAGCAAACCATGGTCTGATAAAAAGTAAGGTCTGATAAAAAGTGAGGTACTGGATTCACTATGAGTGAATGGTAGTTATGTACTCGAAGCACACAAAAAAAAGTCGTGGCACTCCGGAAATGCCGTCACAAGTGAGAAATTGAAATCACCTGACGCCCAAAATCGGATGATAGGGGGAATCGTTGGCGAAGTTAGCCAATCTGTGCCGAAGAGGGGACGATGACGCGAGCTCATTGTTTTTTTCAGGGAGGAAAATCATTTCCCACCTAAAAAAAGTACTCAAATAAAGAAGTTTTCACTTCAAAAAATATTTTTGACTGATGCTTAATAAACGTTAAATTGTAACTAAATCTTTTCAGTCGCATTAGCAATTTCGCAGTAGGCATACCTAATGCATGTTATATCAAAGCTGTTTGCTGATGTAATAGTTCGTTCAATGTCGTCTGCTTTTGCCTAAGCATTTGTCGTGACAAAACTTATACTTATTAAATACAGGATGCCCCCAATAAGTAGGTAGTTTTAAGCGGAAATAAAGTTAATTCTTCCACATCACCATCTCACTTTCTCATTCTGTCATGACATTATTCTTTCGAGCCAGGTTTGGTCAAAGATAAGTGCACCTCGAAGAGGCTCCTTTAAAACGAAAGTATCTGTAATTACTAATTAGACAGCCGTTTGTCTGGAGTGGTAAAATTTTTTTTTGGTGATAGCTAAACGTTTGACTGCCATCACACCTGATGGAAAGTGAAAATGCAGCCTAAGGTGGAGCACGCTTTGCTATTATCCACATAATCACCCATGACTTGAAAATTCCAAGGTTGTAATGCTTCGGAAATATTGACGACGGTAAAGAGTCCACTCCTTATGGCAGTTTGCACTAAAAAAGTAGAAGCGAAGCGCTTTGTGCGATGTTGCGACCATGAAGGGGTGACACTTAACCGTAGGTAGGTACGCCTGGTAGTCCGAAGATAAAAGGGTGATGGGAGGATCAGATTGTGTAGTTCCTGCGCACACTCACCAAAATGTATTCGGTAAAATATGGATAAGCAGGCGATTCGTCTGCGGTGCCATAACTTGTATCTGGTGGTTATGCGATTCGTTTATTCGACGGCCGCTTGTCTAGAGGGGTAACATAACTTGCACCAGGTGGTTATGGGACTCGTTTATTCGACGGCCGCTTGTCTAGAGGCTTGCTCTTGAACTCGCTTGCAACTGAAATGAGGACAACCGAGTGGCCGTCTCATTAGGAGAACTAGAATAGACTGCTTTTCTTAACCGCATCGTATACCGGTTTTATTATAAATACCTTTTAAAAAAAATATCTTTTAAATGTTTGTTTCTAATGAATTACTTATTTGTGACATTAGAGAGATTAGACTTGTAAAAAGAGCATCCAAGCTTTAAAACAACTGAACTAGATAACGACGTAGTAAATATTTCTCAAAACAGTAAAAACAAATACTTACATGCTTTATCAGTACATTATCAGTTGAGTAGGTTTGATACGGTCACTTTATGGACGCTAGCTCTGTTGTTAGTAGCCCTGCCTTCTGCACCGTAGGTTGGGGGTTCGATCCCCTCCGAGAACAAGTATTTGTGTGGTGAACGTAAATGTTTGATCTCTGTTTGGGTGTTATATTGTATTCTAAGTACCTATGTATTTACAAAAAAAATTACATAAGTTATTATATCAGCTTTCTGGTTCCATAGTACAAGCTCTGCTTAGTTTGGGGCTAGATAGTGTTGTGTATATTATCCATAATATAGAAAAAAACCTTAATGTGTGTAACAACTATAGCCAATTGCTAGTAGGTATTGAATATTAAAAGGTATGCAACTATTGAATGCTCTGCGGTTTTCCAAAGAGCACGTGTTGCATGATGCAAGTGCAAAGCGTTCTATCATCAAATATCGGTAGCAACTACGTTGGTTGTATGTGCGTCCACGCGGCCGCCTTACCTGCGTGCTAGTGTAAGAAGACGCATCTCCAATGCGTCTATGGAATATAGTACGCACCGTGTGACGCAAGGTAGACAATTGCAAAAATCTTTTTCACAATTGAAAATGCAGCCTAAGATGGAACCAGTTAATAATACATATTGTTGACATCCCTACACCACTACACTACACTATCTAGCCCCAAATTAAGCAGAGCTTGTACTATGGGAACTAGTTAGCAGAAGTAAGACTATAAACCAATACCGTACTCATTTATATTCTGTGGAAATACCTACCTATTATCATGACCGTGCTGTCAACATTGTTGCATCAGATACAAATGTAAAGGGTTTCCGCCAAATCCCATAGAAAAAAACCCCAGTCCCGGCGCAAAAGAATTGTATCTCAGATTTTAGATAATTATTAGTAGAAACAATATCAGGTGTCGCTATTTCCTGATTTCGTGGCTAACATGTTTTTTTACCCAGAGAAGTTTCATAGACGCTACATGCAAAAATGACACTTTTTAGGAAGAACTTCGTGTAACTGTGCTAGTTGACATTGAATTGGCAAAAAATTAATAAAACACATAATATAAACACATTATCACTTATGTAATATAATGTACCTATACCTATTATTTCATTTTTTGAAAAACTTTATTTTACTGATTAATTCACTCATTTACGACACACACGTGTGGATAATTGCAAAAAATGAATATAATAGGTAGATATGTATTGTCCGTATTATAAAAAAAAAATTAAAAAAATGCGTACGCACTGATATGTGGGTGAATCAACTTTTAAGACACTCCTTTGACGACATTTTGAAAAGATAAAATTAAAAAATAAATTTTCGAAATATGATGAAATGATTAGTGTTACATTTGCACAATTTCATCTATTTTTAGGTTTTGAAGCGGGGCACGAAATCTAAGCTAATTTAAACGAGTTTTTTTAGAATAGGTGACGAGTGTGGCTCTAAAATATCCATTGCGTTACTTTTTTGTAAATACAATAACATGAAATAAACGAAAAAAAATGATAAAACAACTATGTTAACCATTTATTCGTACTTTTATTTAGTATTTCCAACTTATTCATAATGTTTTTTATCACTAACACATGAAATAGAGACCATTATTGGTCCATTGCGTTACTGTGCAAAATTTTCAATGCTTAACTTTAGAATAAATATCAAAACAGCATAATCAGACACACTATTCTTATTCCTACAATACACATGAGTCTTGGAGACTTTTAATTAAACGCTTTTTGTAAACAAAATCAATGACTATGAGAGTTATCTTCAAAATACATTAGAAAAATTAAGGGACATTTGAGTAACGCCAGAGAAAAATAGTAACGCCTGAGAATTTTAAATCTTCAAAGTTGTGAAATTGTGACTATATTATATTAAACACATGATTTTTTTTTTGTAAATGTTTCTTCAGATTAGTCTTCTTTCACATTTTTTATAGCTTTCATGTTTTTTCCATCTTGTATATATTTATATTATTGTTATTTTCTAACCCATTCTGTCCAAGTGGTTGTATACTTTATTTTTCCTTACAATAACAATTTGTTTTGAAAAAATGTAATCAGTGTGCCTCACACTAATTACATTTGCCGTACATGCAATCTTTCAAGTTCGCATTGCAAACAGTTGACTCAATGAGGATGTTTAGGTCATCAGTGCCAGTTACATTATTTTTTTTCAGTGCTTTTGTTTTTGCTTTATGAATAAAGTTCGTGTGTATTTTGCAAGACACGTGTCTCTAGCGGCGACAGAAGCATTTTTGACATAAAAATGCTTGTTTCTCGTAAAATAAAAGTAAGAGCAACAAAGTTCAGGATTCTCTTTTACAAAGTTATTGAACAGATTTTTCATCGAATCCAACATAAACCTTTTTTGTTCCTTCACTTCTGTTTTTGTGAGCGTTTCTTTTTTGCCAGCTGTAGCACGTGAAATGTCATCTTTCAGATAAAAATCCATTATTTTCTTCCTTAAAATAGTGTTTTTATTCGCATAGTCTTTTCTTCTAAGAATTTTGTCAATGCCTAATGTCTCCATAAGTATCTTTTTCTTCATTCGTGAATCTTTTATTTCTACAGTTGAGAAAATCTTCTTTATTACCTCTCGTTCTTTTCTAGATTTTGTTTTTTTTATTAATGTTTTATTTATAGCACTGCTCAGAACTGTGTGCCTTCAGATCTTCCGTTTTTTCAGTATCGTTAATTTCGCAGTCAATTCGTCTTTGATTATCTTTCTTAAATTTTTCATACTTTCGTCTCAAATTCTCATTATTTTGCTTAAGTTTTGCATTTTCTCTACTCACCCGTGACCTGTTCGTTTTAACTTTCTTCCGCCCTGCTTCTGCTTAAGATATGTGAAGTGGAAGAGCACTAGCCCTTGGTGGCGTAGTTAGTACTCGTGGTTGTGTATCTGTTGCACGAGGTGGTAGGTCTTTTGATTTTGGTGGTGGGTCTCTTGATCGCGATGATAAGGTTCTTGATCGTGGTGGTTGGTCGCTTGATTTTGGTGATGGGTCTCTTGACCGTGCCGTTAGGTTTCTTGATTGCAGTGGAGGGTATCTTGCTTGCAGTGACGTATCCTTAGCTCGTAGAGGATCTCGAGGAGGCGTCGCTGGTGGAGTTCCATTCAATTCTTCCAAATTATCTAATCTGGAGTCTGTTCAGGGGGTGTTTGTTGCAACAATCTCGAGTGTCTTTTTCGCATTATGTTTTTCTTTAGGAGTTAAATCTATTTGTTTTATGGTTCCAAACTCGGTGTTTTTTCTTCCCTTCTTCATACTTTTCTCTATTAATTTTTAGTCTTTCTACATAGCGCTTCTGTTTTTCTGCTGCACTTAGTGGCATTTTGAATTATGTAGCACAAACCTTGAACTATTAAACTATACTAATAATATCTTAGAAACCCAAGTTAGACGCAGATTAACATCCACACTATCCACATTAATGCCAAGTCGCAATGTTAATTTGCCCTACATTCTCTGGCGTTACCGGTAACGCAAGAGAAAATTTATCCGGCGTTATCAGTAACGCTAGGGAAAATTTCAATAAAAAATATCACAATTAATTCCACAACCAAAAATCACCAAAACTTTTGTCATGACCTTGAAATCAGACATCATAGGCAGCATACTGACCTAATAAAATTCAAATCTTTTAAAAACTTACCAAGATTCCCGCCGTAACGCTGTAGAGCGACAATAAACCCACGCACACCAGCTGAGAGCTTATCGCAGACTCAGGGGCGGGTAATATGTGGTACGGCTTATCGGATCATACCAATAAAATATTAGACAATAATCGCCTTAGATGACACCAAGCTAGGCGCCATCTCTTGATAACGGTCATGAATTTTTATCAGTAACTCTGTGGAGCTGATGTTTTGATCAAAGTTCAGGACAAAAGCTTAGGTGCATGTAAAATATATAATTTAAGCCAAACTTTTATAAATGTTAACTTTATATGTAAGTTTATCTCATTGTGAATTATAATATTGTGTGAAAATCCTGTCCATTCATACAATTTTTTTAAGAAACGTCTTTCATTGTATTGACGCCTAGGCGTGGGGACACATATTTTTTGTATGGATAGTGCATAAGCTCTGCTGAGTTACCACAAAAATATCAATTTTTTTTCTTAAACCTTCATAAAAAGATTAAACTAGCGAGTTAGCAAAGGATCTAAGTTTATGTTAACATACAAATAACCATATTTTAAAATGAAATACAGATTTTATTGCTATTTCAATGCCAGGGACACAAAAGGAGTGCCTTAAAAGTTGATTCACCCATGTATAGCCTGCATCATACTTATATACATTTTGTAGTTATATTTATTTTATAAGGAAAATAATCGCCTTTAAAAGCTGCCTTTAGTAATCGGGGTGACTATGTTTCTCCCTTTAACAAATTGAGTGGGAGCGAGAGCGCGCTCACTCACGTCACAAGCCCTTATTGAATTCTGAGAAACGATAATGAAAACCTATTGTAATATTAATAATATAACAGAGAAAAGTTAAACCCCGATTACTAAAGGCAGTATTCTTTTTCTTATAAAATAAAGATAACTACAAAATGTATATAAGTATGATGCAGGCTATACATATCAGTGTGTACGCATATGTAGCCATTATATTCATTTTTGCAATTATCCACTTGTTTATGTTGTTAACGAGTGAATTAGTACAGTAAAATGAAGTTTTTCAAAAAACTGGCATAATAGGTATAGGTAAATTATATTACATATGTGATAATGTGTTTATATTATGTGTTTTATTCATTTTTTGCCAATTCAATGTCAATTAGCAAAGTAACATGAAGTTTTTCCTAAAAAGTGTCATTTTTGCATGTAGCGCCTATGAAACTTCTCTGGGTAAAAAACACATGTTAGCCACGAAATCAGGAAATAGTGACAACTAATATTGTTTCTACTAATGATTATCTAAAATCTGAGATACAATTCTTTTGCGCCGGGACTGGGGCAATTTTGGCGGAAACCCTAGTTTAGAACCGAAAATATCCAAATTACAAATTATTGACTGAGCGAGTGAAGCGAGCGAAATTTCTAAGTTTCGAGATTAAATAAAAATGCTTTTTTTCGGCTGTCTGTCTGTCTGTTCATGCCTGTAGGCGACGACGTGGACGTCCGCCCGATCTATATGCCTATTCCATCAGCCAGTTGTATAAAAATAATTGCTCAGTGTTTGTGAGGTCTACAGCTCACAGAGCCACTTGTATGTAGTACACACAATATTATAATAATTTCTAAAAAGATTAAAGGCTCGAACACGCCTAGTTCGCTAGCGGTAGCGATCAGTGAAACGCTGTCAAATATCGCTATCAGATTTGAGATTTGACAGCGATATTTGACAGCGTTTCACTGATCGCTACTGCCAGCGAACTAGGTGTGCGCAGGCCTTTAGAGATATGTTTTCATTATCTGCACCCATATTTTGTAAATACCAGAAAAAAATGCAATGGCAGTTTCAGCTGAATGATAATAGCACTGTCAGAGCATTTTATTATTAAACTACCAAAAAGTTATATAAAAGTTATCGTGGTTGAAAAAGTTATTTATAAAAAAGTATAAAAGTTATATACCTATAGCCATTTTTAGTTGTTAAAGTTTTCACTTCTGTCGTTATGTTTCCGGAGAGCCACAGGGATACTGGCAACCCTATAGATACCATATCAAATAGCACGAGCCGCGTTGTGTTCGTTAGATAAGCATTACGGAGAGGGCTTCATTCATGTAGTAGTAAGCAGTTGGTAGATAGCCAGTAGATGACCGCGCCGCCAACACAATTGCATCAGATTCTAGATTCTAATTAAAATAACCTGAAAAAATGCGTTGCTAGCTTTGAGTAAAGGTCGATAAAACTTCTAAGAATTCACTATATTTCTTCACTTTAAAATGTGATTGTAAAAAAGTAGGGAACGCAATTCTTAGTTCATGGGATACAAAATAGATGGCGTTAAAATTTTTTTCAATGCAAAAAGACTAATCGTTTCGGGGTTTGAACTAGGGTCCTTGTTTTGATACAATTGCGCACAAAACGAGACGTTGATTGGGCTCTATCTTGCAAAAAACCCGGGGACGAACTGTCAAGGGGTTGCTAGAAAATGCATCTCTGGCTTACCACGCCCGTTATTCAGGATATGCCAACGATCTTTTAACTTTGCTTTCAGGGTTTGTTTTTCAAATAACCTTGCATATCATTGATTGCATAACAGTCATCAGTACCTATAATGTTTTTAAAATCAAGTGGTTATGTTTTGAAAAGATAGCTCTTTCAAGGTTCACTTGAGGGGCTAACCAAACTGATTGAACTAACTGATTTTAAATAAAAATAAGCGCCATCTCTTTTTAACGGCCTACGAGGCAATGCTCTGCTATAGGCGATGGTTACCACTTACCATTATGTTTGCTCAGCAAATTATCAGTAGGTAAATTGTATTTTTATAGGTACCTATGTAATTTTCAGTTGTTAATTTCCTCTAGTAAACCAATATTTCTCTGAATGGGCCGGGTTGCCTGCCAATGATTTTCCAACACATGGTTTCGCCATATATTTTGGCTGTCCAAACTGTTTCGTGTACTACAGAGGTACAAATATGTTATAGAGCAGGACGACAGCCGGCATGAATAAGCAAATATTCATTTCATTCATTCATGTTTTGATAATGTGTAAGCAGTGTATTGGAAAATCATTGATAAAGACCATATTCCCCTTCAAAATATTAACAGGATAAATGTTGCAAAAACTCTTCTTCTCCGATTGGAAAAGAACCCAACAATAAATTATCAATGCTTATTGTTTTTAAAAACATTGATATTTTTAACGCAGGTAGGTATAGGTACTTTGGTATTTTAAAAGTAGGTTTGATTTGGTAGGTGTGGATGTAAAATTGCTTCTTTCAAAAACTGCGCATGCCTATTTAAATGTTGTAATTTTAATGTGTCTTCGTCGTCTTTTACTGCACTTTTTACTGGCACTGAGTAAAGGCCTGCGCACACCTAGGCCGCTGGCGGTAGCAATCAGTGAAACGCTGTCAAATATCGCTGTCAGATTTGAGATTTGACAGCGATATTTGACAGCGTTTCACTGATCGTTACCGCCAGCGAACTAGGTGTGCGCAGGCCTTAAAACAGCTAGTAGAGTAGACTAAATTTGTTGTTAGTTATTGGGGGAATCTACATCTCTAAACCTTACCCATTTTATTCATATTCTCTAAAGGTATGGCCACATCTAGGTGATAAGCTCCGATATTTGACAGCGATATCTGTATCGCTGTCAATGTGGCCGTACCTTCCTGGGAAGAGGGGTGTACCTTCACACTTTATAAAAGAAGATCTTTAAATTGGACGCTGCTACTTGAATGTCAACGAAATGAAATGGCACTTTTGCCATTATTGACATGACTTAAGGCCTGCGCACACCTAGGCCGCTGGCGTCGGCGATCAGTGAAACGCTGTCAAATCTGACAGCGATATTTGACAGCGTTTCACTGATCGGTACCGCCAGCGAACTAGGTGTGCGTAGGCCTTTAGCGGCCTGCTAAGCTAACTAGCTTAGCAGGCCGCTAAAGGCCTACGCAGAGTGCTAGAGGACCAATATGAATAAGTCTTATTCCTATTCCCTATCACTTTATAGAGGCTCTATAAAATATTCTTGTCAGTCTCACTTTTATCTAAAACAGTAAGTAAGGCGTAGTCCAAAAACTGCCTGAGAGTTAATACTCCTAAACTGCCCCGTTTTTGGACTACCCCTTACCTACTGTTTTACATAAAAAACTCGTACCATTTTTAGCTTGTTGTGGGTTCAACCTCCGTTCTGGATTCATTAGTTTGTATCTTCGGTGACGCACATTGCGTGTCAAACACCCCCAGAACGATAGATAGCGAATTTTATCAACCAGTAAATATTTTACAAGAATTGCTAAAATGTTTAGTAAGAAGATAAATGTTTCCAAAACATAAGTTGACAGTCAATGATTGCGAGGTCATCGATAGGTTTCTACTTTTATTTATCGTGTAGTGATGACAATAATATCAAAAATCACAAAAATAACAATATTGATATCTATAATCAAACAATGTCGTAAGGATCAAGAATTTGGGCCTGAGCTTGGTGGGCCAAAAGAGAACATCCCCTTTCGACGATACCCTACAATTTAGGTAGATTTAATTTTAATTTTAAAAGAATTCTAAAACTGCCCAGCTATAATTATAATTCGCTATAAAATAATGCAATTTTCGTGGGATAGACATTCTGAAGAAGTAAGCGCCTATACTTTGATGTAAGCAAACTTTGCTGGGTGACTCACAGCTCATTTGTGCCTTCTTCGTAGGTTGGAGGGACCAATGACAAACATTTGAGTGATGATCATTGAGTAGAATCAGGTGGTTAGTTGAATGGTGCCGTTTGATGAAACGGCTAGGCAATTTACCAGCTGGTTGCAACATTTACACTAAGAACCAGAAGACGAAGCGCAGGCCACTCTCAACACTCCCATAACCATATCGACGACATTGTGACGATCGCTGGAAGATGCATCGCTGTGTGGTGGGACTGTGGTGAATGAAGATTGTTTCGTTCTCCCTAGTATGAGGGAGGCTTATGTCCAGCAATAATAGCCCAGGCTGACGATGATGATTATGTATTAACAATGTAGGTAGGTAAAGGTAACTTTGCTCAAATACAGGAGGTATTTGAGCAAAGTTACCTTAGATGAGCAATAAGTACCTGATGAAAATGTACAGAAAAGAAAGGGTATTTCAATAAAACAAAAGCATTATCTAGATAACAATATATTTTTGTCATCAACGACAAACTTAACAACAGACTACAACATAGATCTTCTCAACGAAACCTGCGCGAATACCTTGCGTAACCCTGGGAAATGTACCAATATAAAGGATAAGGACAGTCCGTTCAAAAGGCCATTTAAGTCTTATCTTCCAAAGTTAGTCCATCGATAATTGATCGTAAAGGTGTCACTAATAAGTACTTCTGACTATTGAGATAATAAAAAGAATGCATGTATAAAAAACTAATAAAATGGTATCTGAATAACTAAATGTTGAGGCCGTAATGTATGAGTACAGATGCTCTTTAAAGAGTAGGTAAGGTAGGTTATTGATCTGAGAACTGTGGACATTATCAAACGAATGTGAGTGAGCACCCACACAAACCTTAACGAAGGTTTGAAGGTACATATTGAAACTAATATTACAAACTTTGTTAAAATAAATTAATAAAAAAAAGTTACTTCAGTTATCTTAAAAAGAACAGCCATTGAACATCGCACATGCAACTAAAGATTACTGCAATTTTTATATCACCAATCGAAAATGCTATACCAAATACCTTCAGTTTTCAGGATCAGACTTTTGTCTCATGACACAAATGTTTGATCATATAATTTAGCAGTAATTTTAGCATTATATCAGTTATTTTAGATCCGTGACAGCATACCTAATTATTATCTCAATATGGAAATTTGATGCTATGGACAACTGTGAAAGATGTTGACTTGGTGGGCAGATAAAAATAAATCATAAGTTTCCACGTCTAATGACAAGATGACAAATTATTGGACGGCTTATAACAATAAAACAATTGCTTTACAAAAAACGGGTCTGTGCTTGTTCCGAAAACACACCACCTGGGGGCTAATTCTCGGGCCGATCTCGATCATTTTGAAATTTTATTTTATTGCTTCTTTTCGAAGGGGGAATGGATAATTTCCTTGAGGTATTCATAAACGACCTCTTCGTAAAAGCCTCGACAGCTACAATACACGGAAAATGTACAAAAAGTGCGGGGTTGTGAAAAGAAGCAATAAAATAAAATTTCAAAATGATCGAGATCGGCCCGAGAATTAGCCCCCTGATGCACTAAATATACAATCAACAACTTTATGTTCATGTCTTATTTGACGTAGATATCAATCAAAATCATACTAATATTGACCGAGAACCCCACGTGGGTTGAGAAAAACCTGGCAATGGTCAAAATTTTGTGCCTAAAATGATAAACTTTATTTTTATCTGGAGTAATGAATAATTATAGATCGCTTGGAAACAAACACAGGCCCAAAGGTTTTAGAAAAAAGTTAGATTCGATCTATACAAGTATTCTACTGCTAAGCTGTTTGAACAAATTATTCAATTAATAGGTTAATTCAAAACCGTCATTTAAAATACCGTATTAAACCTAAAGTTTTTCAACAGAATATTAAAAATAACTCTTATTCCCTATATACGTTTGAAATTGCTTTTGGTTTGACGTAAATACGTAAATCAATTGACTCAAATACAAGTAGGCAGGATCTGCCTTGCACAAAATTACAGGTACTACTTATGATAATCATACAAACTTATTGGTAAGTACATACAATTAGGTATTAAATTAATTACAATTACTCGTACAAAATATATTTCTTTTAGTGCATATTCTGCTCACAATGCATTTTGTAAAAATGTAGGTAATTAGTTTTTTAAAAACGTGGATCACTTATCGTGTCATAATTTCTTACTAAGCTATCCACAACGCGTTCTAACCCAGGTTACATCAAATTTGAACCATATTAAAAGCACTTTTGTTAATTGTGAAAATATAACATTTTCAATATAATAATATTTTGTCTACTCTATTTATTGCAATATTATGTATTCGATAAACTTTAGAACGATGTTCAAACCCTAATATTTAAAAGCGTATTCTGTGAGTCTAGCAATTTGATATAAGTTATCTATTATTATATAAGGTATATATTATAGAGAACTTTTATGAACTATTTTATTAGATACTGCCAACAGCTCTGCCTCCTTCGAACTGTATACATAGTCGAGGGAAATGTAAAACGCTTTTGGCACTAACTTCAATAAATATGTACCTATACTATTTTACAATACATTCAAAGATATATACAGCTAATGTGTACGTAGAGATACATTATTTACAACGGTTCAATTTTTAGGAAGCATGTAATGGTTCTACTTTTACATTTTATACAATGAATTTTAACAAATTTTCAATGTGTACCTACAATATTATATCTACAGCTGTAGGCCTACCATGAGCTCTGTCTGGCTGCCTCTGGTTCTTGTTTTTGAGTCTGTGTGAGTGTTGACTGAATAAATTCAACGTCAAAACGTCACACACACAGAATAATGCACTGATGAGCACTCACACAGACTCAAAACCAGAGCCAGAGACAGAGCCAGACAGAGCTCATGGTAGGCCTACTGGATGCTGTATTGCTTGCTAGTGGAAAGCTTCGGCCCTCTATGTTAACAGCAGTGTAGGCTTCACTTAGCGGATCAATTCTCTTTATTCATCATATCATATTATCCATAATGTTCTGATACCAATATCTGACAAAACCATTGATTATATTGCACACATTCACTTAAAAACTACTATGTATAAATAAATGAGTGGGCTATAATCCCTCTCCGCCATAATTTCGCAAACTCACCGCAATTCTACCTGATGCCTGATGGATGACATGCCTGACGCGCCTTCAATGCTACTCTCTAAGCAAACTCGAAAAAGCTTCTCTGATTATGAACATTCAAAAATAAGTCTTGCTAGAACTCAAACACGAAAATCTAAAGTCTAATACGGGCAGTTTTACCATCTCAGAGTCTCGCTTTCCGTCAGATAAAAAGTCACTCAAAACAGAAATAAATATATTTATCAGATGAATAGATTACTCTTAAAGGCTCGAACACACCTAGTTCGCTGGCGGTAGCGATCAGTGAAACGCTGTCAAATATCGCTGTCAGATTTGAGATTTGACAGCGATATTTGACAGCGTTTCACTGATCGCTACCGCCAGCGAACTAGGTGTGCGCAGGCCTTAAGGCTCGAACACACCTAGTTCGCTGGCGTTAGCGATCAGTGAAACGCTGTCAAATATCGCTGTCAAATCTCAAATCTGACAGCGCATCAGGCCTGCGCACACCTGTGCGCAGGCCTTTAGAAGTTAGAAACGCCTTAAATCAGTCAAAAAATAAGAAACGGTGCGAATCTTCGAAGAAGTTATAAAGTTTTAATAGATGGTATGACAGCTTGCTTAGTATAGCTGGCGTCGTATTGCGTGCCTCGAGCTCGCTCTACTAATGACGAGGATGAAGTGCCTTAGGCAGGCTCTAGTGCAGTCACAACCAACTACCGTCGAACAACGACCTGGGATGAGATGCTCCCGAACCTTCAACTCCAATGGCACATGGATGACACCGCGAATGAACCCCATGATGCGATCCCGATGCAATGTTTGTTACGCACTGACCAACAAGCGCACTCTAATCGATTCTACGTGAATATGATCCGAACGATTCTGAAATGATTCTTTTCATAGCACCGATGCCAATCGATTCGATATCAGCATTAATCTCTCGAAATGTTTTTAACATCTATGATAACGTCATTAAAAATCTAGGTTTTATTAGTTACAGAATTATCTTTCAAATCTACTGGTTTATTAAAATCTTTAAATTTATTTAGTTAGAGATGAAACTTATAGCAATCGGTAAAAGTAGGAAGAGAATCGCTTTTTTATAAAATTCAGTCGATGACTACTGTAAAATCTTTTTAAAGTCCTAGAAAACAATTTACAAACGTTTCATTCACTACCCGAAATAATCCCGTTAGAAAAGAGGGACGTATTTTATTTAAGTCGCGAGAAACTCTAAAACTCCGGGCAGTGTGCATCGTAACCAATAGTCATTCGAGGTGTAATAAAAATCGCCTCCCTTGTGCCATTCATTTGTAAATATAGCCTACTCGATCGCCTGCTTCACATTAACATTCTCATTTCAGTCCGTTGCAACGTCAGGGTAGTTTAGTTCGCGTGTCGGTCATCACTCGTCACTCGTCAAACGTTCATAAATCCGTAGAGCGGAACGCACTTGACCAGGCGAGGCGCTACGCCCGCGCCCGCTCCCTACATGGCAGTGCTCGAGCAGTGTCCTGGAGGTGCATTACGCGGGGCTGGGCCGTGGCTGCGCCGCACCGTCTGGTCGCGGTCGTGCATTCAGAAGAGCATGTGGCATCGCAGGTTGGAGTTGGCTATTCCGTGGTGTGAGCGGTGAGGTCGACCCCCGACTTCGCGCTGCCCAGCGCGGCCGGCGGGTCGCTGGCGGGGAGGGAAAGTAGATGTTAGGCCTCTAAAAAAATCAAGGCCGTAGGTTTTGGTTCTAAGTTGGACTTTTTTGCTTCGACAACTAGGAACTCGATTTCCTGAAAACAAACGAAACCCGGTGGTTACGACTATGCAATATGGTTTAAATCAGTTTCTAATGTAGTAGACTACTACTAAAAAACGTTGGCATTCGTTTTTCTGTCATGCGAACAAAATTAGCACGTACCGGTTTATCCCTTTGTGCGAAGGACTCGGCTATGAGCCTTGCGACATCTTGATGTTGCAAGCCTTCCACCCGATGTCCGTCCACCGCCAGGATTAGCTGTCCTACTTCGAGTCCACCAGCTTCAAAGGCAGCTCCATGCTCCTGGAAATATCAGAATCTATTTTTGAGCCATCGACTAGCAGACTGGCTATTTTTTGCGTGCTGCCCTGCGAGCAAATGCAAAGCAATTGGTAGGGTATTTATTGCTTGCAGAGTAGGGTAATTGCAAGGTTGAAAACCTGCACAGCAAGGAGTTTTCTATGGACAATTCCAAGCCTCAATATACTTTGTTATTATGCTTTTGCATACCTAATAATAAACTTCATCCTTCATGTTTTGAGTGAAATTTTGCGCTTACTCATTAAATCGTATCTCCATGCTGCAAATTAATGTAAAGGCAAAATTTAAGGGCAGTTTTACCATCTCAGAGTCACGCTATCCGTCAGATAAAAAGTCGATGGAAAACAGTCGTAAATAATTTTATCTGATGAATATTACGCTTAGATTAAATTTTACAATGTTCAGATAAGTTTATCATTCACATCAAAATAAATCAATCTCTAATTAACCTACTTTAAATGCAAAAGGAGAAAGTTCTTACATAGTTTTTTTAATTTTTGTTTTCAGTTAACTTCATCATTTTTATAAGCCGATTTGATTTTTATATGACAGTTAATAACTTCCAGATTAATGAAATTTCTATGGGACAACCATAGGAATTTCATCAAAATCAGTTCAGCAGTTCGGCTATGAAGTCAGTTTCACAAGTTTTTTAAACTTTTATTACTAAACTTGTTAAAAACAAGGACTGACATATTTTATTCGACGGATAGCGATGTACCGCTGCTGAAAAAATCTGCCCTAGTCATCTAATCCAAATCCTCCTTCCGTTGTTGCTCGGTCATGGAAATGGTTTGCATTGCGGTGCGATAGCCGTAAACTTCAGCGCATTACAACTCGAATACATTTGTAGCGCGGCTTCTTGAAGCTCTGAATAAGGATACAAAACGGAAGTCATGAATAATGGATTTCAATTCTTGGCAGATAAAGCGTTCCGGCCTATTGTTATTAATTTCCTATTAATAGTATCTACTTTTTAAACTTTTACGATCATATAACACATACTGACTTTTCCGGCTAACTTTGCACGATCGATATAGAAAAATATAAGTTTTAAAAACTTGAGAAACCAACTTCATGGCCAAACTATTAAACTGATTTTGGTGTTTCAATGGGACTAATCTGGAAGTATTTATTACATTTCAGATAAAAAAAGAATTTACAGAATCGGTTCATATATGACGAAGGAATGCAGTAACAAACGTTAAACCAAAACGGCTAAACTGAATTTGAAGAAATTTCTATGAGACCTGGAACTGACCTGAACTTTTCAGATATAAAAAGTTCAGGTCACATTTCAAATCGGGTCATAAATGACGAAATTATGCGATAACAAACATTTAAGCAAAACGGCTAAACCGATGTATTAATTTATTTGCCCCGGTTAGTTTTTTGGGTCAAATCTTGCATTGGTCTAGTTGAGTTAGAGCCACTTCTTTTTTTTGTTAATTCTGCACGTTTAATTTTTAAACTCCGATCAAAAGACTGATTGTATCAGTCAGTACCTATATTTATGCAAATTCCACAACTTTATAGGTATATCTTACATCCCTACCCCTACTAAAATGCGCATAGGTACATGAATAACCTAAATGATGACACCAACTCTTCCAAAAAATGTGTTTACAAATATATATTTAGGTACACTACCATATCGTACTTTATTATATTCTATTTATTATATTCAACAACTTGCTGATCTGTACTTGATAATGAATCATATTTCAGAACAATGTGGCTCGCCTAAAGTAGATAAAATGGTACAACGTGGAAGTTTGACATTCGGAACCTTTGTGGGGTAATACGATAAGGACCGAGCAATTACTGATGCCTTATAGGGGATAGCGATACTCTACACTCCCATTTTTAGCTGAGCAGGCGGCATTATCGACAAAACGTTTTGCTCTTTCGGTTATACAAGGCAACAACGTTTTGTTATCAGAAGTCGTCGAGATGAATTTGATCGACATAGCTATGTCGAGATCATATTCATCTCGACTTTACTTTACAGTAATTTGGGTAATCGGGAGGACACCGGCATGTCGTAAGGCCTAAGGCAAATATTCTCAAACATTCTTGAACTTTTGGGCATTATATTTTGAAAATCTTCTGCGAGATAAATCGAAACTGCTGTCAACGGCCGCCAAAGTTGTATGAAAATCCATAACTGTCGTGTTTAGAGGACAGATAAATTTACCTACATTGTAAACTCATACATTGTAATTACGCTGTCGTGTAATTTAAAAATGGAACGATTTTTTACTCCGAAACATGGCAACCAAAGCGTTAGCATAATAGCAAAGGTTTTATTTGAATTTTAAACTTGCTTCGAAAATTAAATATGTACTGGTTTATTTGAAAAAAAAAACAAATGAACACTTCAACGCGAGAAAATTGAGTTCAAGTATCTATCTACTTAGTTTTAATTTCCTCGCATTATTTAAGGAACAATACAAGCCTTGGCCACAATTGATGGACGCATTGATGGACTTGCGTATGTGGGCCTCGGCTGCAGTAATGTACCATACACTCACATGGATATTGATTATCCTGGGCAGTGGATGCTTCGTGTTGGCACCACCTTCAATGGCGATGCCCAGTATGGGCTTGGTTTTCTTCACTGTGATTTGCAAGTTGCCGTGGTGATCGGGCACTACTCGCGCCGCTATGTTGGGGTCCATGTTAGGGTCGTGCCCAAGCCTCTGCATAGACTGATGCCTTCGAATCCCTCCTCGTTCTTCTAATAAGGCACCACCGTCTTCTTTCATGTCAAAACTTCTCGACAGCTTATGCGCGAGGTCCTGAGGAATTTAACCTCCTAAATAATTTATATTTCATCCTTAGTTAACTAAAAAATAACATCCTTATTTCCAACGGTATACAAAGTATTTACACTCAAAGGTAAGAATACAATTCATCGGTCCTAAAACCTAGTTTCTAATTTAAATACCACATCCACACTAAGAACTGTAACTCTACGATGCTAAGAACAGCAAATTTAATTTAGCCTCTAAGTACAAGTACATAAGTGCTCTAAGTATTTGAGGAGTAGTTGTAGCTGGGTGGCAGAGGGCAGTAACTCTCGGCGACTGGCGTTCCTGACCTCTTTGTGTTGTGGAACATTATCGGCTGGCTGACTTACGACCTTATGCCTCTCAGTTACATAGATGTAGAGTGATTTGTATAAGTCGAATGTATTGAGAAGCTGTTAGTGAGATGTGTGCTGGAGGCTTGGATTCATGCGTTTCGATCACTCGGTGGCGTGGTTCAAGGTGGGTTTTTTTTACAAGTGTTTAAATGTATTCATGAGGAGAGTCCTTATCCCGACTACCTAACAGGCGTAGGTAAACCTCACAATCATTGTACGACGCATTATTAAAAGCAAAAATAATCAAAATAAATCCGTATAAAGCAACTTCGAAAATAAGAATAAAATAAGACTTTTTTTCATAGCTAATGCCACCATGCTTTTATTTCCAGAAATCGGTAGTATTCGATTTAGAAGTAAATTTATTGGAAATGTCCGTATAGAGATAGTAAAATGTTGAATGACTATAATCGGTGATATGAGTAAGTAGTATTGAACTAATTCTTCATGCAGCACCGTCGCAGCTCGAACCATTCAAGACAATCGAAATACCTCTACTAACTAATGATTACCGGAATGATTAAACAAAATCACTGGTATGTGCACTTCTACTTTCAAATTAACTGATGATCAAATAAAATATTAGGCGACGAAATTATACACCAAAAATGATGTGCAACGATAAGAAAAGTGAAAAAATACAAATTAATTGTCTAACACCAAGCAATCGTTTTGTTTTTGAAGCGAGATCTTCCAATAAAAATAATCCAATTTTTCAAATTAATTTCGTGCATATGTAATAATTTTGAATGTGCTAGGACAGTTCGCTGGTCATTCCGACGGCGAGAGACCGGGCCACTTACTAGAGGTCGTCCCCAGTACCATGATTTAACTTTCTGCGTCCAGCCACCGAGTGATGATCGCAGCCCCTCGAGATAGCCGCACTGAAACATCACACTCTCTGAGGACCACATCCTTTAGCTACTGTCACTCGGTCAACCAACGCCGCCTCTCCTATCCTCGCCCATCCTCTGCCTAGCACTCTGCGCCCCTAGCCTTGCCACATACCGACCTAACTGTGTTTTTGTCAAGTGAACATGTTACAGTGACACAAGCATCTAGCATAAACTCTACCAGTCTATGGGGACAATTCCTACAACAACGGTCAATATCATAGTATATTTATACCAAACTACCTAATATACTGATACATTATCCGTTACCTATATAAAATGAATAATCATTAATGAACTTACTAGATTATAGAAGAAGATTATAGTTACTAATACAAAACAGTAATGAAATAAATAGCATTAGCAGTAAATCACTATTTTCTAACCGACTACGGATATAAATGACATTATTTTCTACTAAGTATAATAACCGTTAAATAATATTCAAGTGAGTACGAGTAAAACAATCTATTCAATTCCACATTTTGGAAATTTCACAAAAAATATTAAAGTTGTTAAAGTAACTTATATTAATTACATACCTGATCCTGTTCACGTATAAGAAGCAGCATGAAACAAAATCATAAAACGTTACAGATGATTTATAAATGTGTTATTAAACGAAGGAAACGTAGGTAGTTTGCAACACATTTGTAACTTTCGAGCCATGCTACAATTTGTCCCATTGTGTTTACATTGTCTGGCCCAACGTTGGTTAACTTTCCATCAATTTTGCTGTCTTTCAACGAACTCAACGTCGTTTCATACAAAACACCGACATAAAGTTAAAAAATTATGCCTCTATTGTATGCTTCTTTCCGTCGGGGGAAGTGCGATTTTCGTCAGCTATCGCCATCATTGTTTGTTTCTCAATTGAATTTCTTTGTGAAGCAAAACATTATGCATAAAGTTTTATGCCAGGAGGATTTAGTTTATTGTAAGATCATGGGCTATCTTTCGTTGTATATCTAAGGGCGGGACACGGTGCGTCTTGTTAGCGTCTTCTATAAATTATCTGATAACATCGGCGATAGCGTCCTGTACCCGCCCGCTCCTAGTTTTACTACAACTGACTCGATCTACCTTCCTCGATCCTACCTTGTGCATTACAGTTAGGTATATTTTTTTTTATATATGAAAATATTCAGTTTTCTCTTGGTCACGCCATCACGCGTGAACGGCTTGACTGATTAGGCTGAAAATTGATGGGGAGGTATAGCTTAGAACCAAGAGACGGACATAGGACACTTTTTATCCCGAAAAAGTAACGGGTACGGGGCATGCAAATCCGCAGGTGGCTGCTAGCTTATTATATCTCAGTGATCTGGTTCATATGTCAGTGTTGAGCAAATATAAATCTAGAACTTACACTTCGTGCGAACTTTGCACGTGATAATCCCTAGTTTGTTTTCGTCTTGATACGTAACGCGTATATCAACAGCGATCACACAGTCCGTTACAACCGTAGCACAGCGGCTATAAGCATGTACTTGACATTGAGTTTGAAATTTTTAGGACGTGACGCTTACGGCATTTTGCCTATCACTGCTATATTATTACGATGAGGTGTGAACATACAGCCATTTTTGCCGTTTTAAACACAATTTTTTAGCTTGAAACTAATGAAAAACACCTTGGCTGGATTGTAGTAAATGAAAAACCACAAAAATGTAGGTACCACCTTCCTACTGCTTTTAAACTCAGCTAACTTTTGGCATTAGTAGGTCAGTTCGGTTCGGTGGTCCACTTACATTTAACAGGTCTCAGACGACTTCATTAAGTCTAACTGCAATCGCTTATTCATTCAAAGTTTACACTTGAGTGACGTCACTATCGTTTATTGGTATTGCCAAAATATTTTGGCAATACCAATAAACGATAACTAACGAAAGTTATATAGCTTTCGCTACTTAACCAATTGATAATGAATAAACTTTTCACAGTAGAATGCCCTTAGAACCTATGAAAACATGTTTACAAATCCAAGTCGAATAAATAGTTCTCAAGATATTTTAACTTGATTTTTTCACTTGAAAAGTATAGTATATTTCATTACAAGTGCGGGAAGGCTGTCATTGCAAAGAGTTCCGACAAATGTCTACCCGAGCCGAAGGCGAGGGTTGACAGTCGGAACAAGTTGCAATGACGGTTCCGCACGTGTACTGAACGACTATTTTTAATACAGTTGCGAAAAAATGAAGCAATTTAATAAAATAATAAAATACCATTTGCTTTTTTCTCTTCTCTCCACGCAATAAGTTCGTCGTATGTATGCATATAGCGACTTTTTGACTTTTCCGGTAAAATGTTCTCCGAAGCATTATGTGCAATTATACTGAGTTCCGGTGGTGTTCATTCAAAAAAACTAGGGTCGAAATTACTCATTTTGTGCAACAAACAAATAAACTCGCAAAGAAAATTTCTGAAAAATGGCGCCAACCGTAGAATTTTTTTTTTTCTTTTCGCTCCTTTCGAAGCAGGCTATAATACCAAGACCATACCGCCCAGTCTTACGTTTTGTTTTTTCCCTTGAGTTGGGTTTTTTAAAATTTACGTCTTTCGTAATTTTTCTATAGGTGAAATTTATATCAATAATTGAAGCCGAGTTTTAATGAGAGCAAGTTAGAGTTAGAGTTATAGTTATTGAGAGCAGAGAATATAAGCAGAGATTTTTTTTTTCTTAACCCATTCTGGAAGGCAAAGGGAACTATACCCATACAGCCAAGTCTTCAGTAGATTTTTTTATTGATATGAATTGAAAATGAAATTTAATGAGATTAAATGAAATGAAACCTAACATAATTCATTCAATCAAATCATTAAATCTGTTAATGAAACAAATTAGTAGCTTCTTTTTAGAAATAATACGTATTTGCATGAATCATAAAATCTTCGATGAATTTTTTTAGTAAAAACTTCATGGTTGGTTTTTCTTTTTAGACATTATATATTTTGACAGTTGGGAAAGAAAAAGCACTAGTGCGGGAATGGTAAAAAAAAAGCACGCGTGTGTAATAGCCCACATCCCGGACGCTATACGTCCCTGCAATACGCCACTTTTTGAGCAACTGTATTAAAAAAATAATTGCAGAGTCAAAACCAAACTATATTTTTACCCGACTACAGCGAAGCAAAAAAGAGGGCTATGATTTTTATTATCTTTGTGCTCAATCTTTGGTCCGTTATGCTTCGTATGAACCGGTACCCGTTTTTAAAGACCTTAATGTAGACGGAAGAAACCCTATGACACTGACTGCCAAACGCAAGATTAACATGTGACAAAAGAGAAAGTAAAGAATATAGTGCAAGAGGTGCAAGCATAATATTATTATATGTATGCTTTATTTATTGGAATATTTATACGTAATAATACGCTATTTAAAAAAACATAGGTACCTACACTATCTAGAAAAGAGCCAGTCATAGGTTTCATGGCTATACTACTTAACATACAAAACATAATAGAAGAGATACTGTGAACGCCTTACGGTATTAATTCGGTGTTTTTTCTTGACAAATGTTTTGTGGACCTTGGGAAATTAATGAATATATAATATGTATATAATTTCTATTTTGATTATAATCTTAGAAAACTTAACGGAACAACTAAAATAGGCCTTTATCGTATTCGTGTTGGCTTGGAGCCAGCGGTAGCTCTTGGATTGTTTAATTCCCTAGAAAATGAAAACTAAGAGTCAGAGCGATGCTAGGTCTTCCTTCACATACGCGATGGTGGAGTGACAAACTGGCAACCAGCCACACGTGTGGGCTTCAACCTACAAAATAGTCTAGTTTAGCTAGTAACCTACAAAATTAAATATGGTTGACGTGGCCATTTATTAGGTAAACCTTGACTAAACCTTAGCTTAGAAACATTATGTATTTTATCTAGAAACATAATTTATGACACACACTTGAAGCCTCTCGAATATAATAGGTGTAAAGATTAATCAATGTATATTTTTTTCTACTAATATTCTCGCTTTCTACGTGAAGTAATAGCTAAATTGTTTCCAACTTTTTGAGGTAATTATAACTACTCAAGGCCTGCGCTCGTCTAGGCGATAGCAATGGCGATCAGCTGAAACGCTGATCACAGCATCGTAGTAGACTAAGTAGATACTTTTACATAATATTTTGTCTAGACGAAAAAGCCTTGTACCTAAGTGTCTTGTTATACATATTTTAAAGATAACGTTGCCAACAGACCTAAGTAAAGTAATAGGTAATACATACAGTTTTTGAGAGCAATCTAAACCCGATATATCGATATCAAAACAGATATTTTGGCTGCTCTGTGAAAGCTAAGCGAGGATAATGTTTGCCTTTTGAGTGAAACCTCCCAAGCTGGTAACTTAGGTACCTTTCGAACAAAGCCAACATCAATTTCACTTTTACCGACCGCAGCGGAGCACGCTTCACTAATCGTTGTAAAGAGCGATTGATTGAATTACCAACTTTCTGGTCGGTCGTGAAAAACGATGCTTATCCGATACTCGGTGCGGTAATTAATGCTTACAACAGGTTGTTATTCTTTACTATTATTAAACCTTGGTTTCCAAAGAACCGGACGCCGTCAAATATACACCATCAGCATATAAAGCAGTTGTTTTGTATCTATCTAGATAGTTTATCCTCTCGGACTGCATCTTTGGCAGCACCCAGCTTATAGTTTGCTGTTTTGTTGTTGATCGAAGGTTATATTTATTTCTTCTCTCTAATACCTACTACTAATGTTAAAATTGTTATTTTTTCTTAATTGAATGTCATTTATTCTCAAATGGCACAGTTTCCGTGTGTCGTTTAATAATAAATAAATATTGTGGACCAGCCACACAGCACCATCCAGTCCCAAATTAAACAGGACTTCTACTATTGGATGGGAACCGAATAGCTCATTTGATGCTTATATTTTTCTTTGTAAATACTTAATAGTACATTGTTACCCGAGTGTTGAAAGTCACGTTTTTTGAGTCCCGAGACGGGTTTGGCGCCAGAGCGATAGCGAGGGCGCCAATGGAGCTTGAGGGACTTAAAAGACTTTCACCCGAGGTAAACACTGTGCTTTTCATTACGAATACAAGGAAAGTAAAAATAAAAACATGAAAGAAAAATTAGTGAAAATGAAGATTGAATTGCCGCCTTCCCGGTTTTTTTTTTTCTTTTTCTCTGGCGGGCCTTCGGCTTCGGCTCGCCAGCATTATTCAGCCATTATTTTCATTCTCATAATTTAAAAAGTTGTAAATTGTTTGCTCAAATCTATGTTATTTTAAATAAATAGTTGAAGCTATATATTAATCAAGTAATTTAGAAGATATATTATTTATTTAATACTATCTTTATGTTATAAAAATTTTACATTGCGCTTTAATTAGACTTTATAAAAACTTCTTACCGTTGTAATGGGTTTCCAACCTACTTGCTGAATAAAAAGTTGGAATTTCAACGACCTCCTTGCAGTTAGAAAGACTTTAGAAAGTTGGAACATGGTTGAATAAAAACGAACTTGTTTTTTTTATAATTTGACAGCTGTCAGTAGAAAGCGATTCTCCCTAGGGCTGAAAGTTTTACTTTCAATTAGGCCCCTCAGGCAACTTCAGATCTACTTTCAGAGTATGAGTAATGAAAAGTACATACAATATAACACCCAGACATAGAACAAACATTTGAGTTCCCCATAACTCAAATATTTGTTCTCGGTGGGGATCAGACCCACGGCTTATACGGCGCAAATGTAATACTTAGTAGTTAATTCCGGTTTGTAAAGTGCTTATCAAAAATCTAATAGCGTGATAGCGGGCGGCACGTCTTACAAAAAAAACCATAAGTAATCATCTCCGAGCATGGGAATTGCAGGTGGATAGCGTTGATTTCCGGTATATCCAGTTTTGGACAGATGTTCGTCTTGTGGGAACTAACGGTTAAGACAAACCCTGTGTTGTTCATTAGTTGGTATTCGACAATTGTTTTAGTTGTGCGACGCCACTTACCTACGTTATGTAACTCAACATTAATTCACCGAGCTTTGACAATATTTTCAATGAGCATGGCCTGACTTTTTAATCCAACTTACGTGGTGTTTGCATAACATTCGCTTTCCACTTCCATTCATAAATCTACCTCAGAAATATCAGTACCACTTTTAGTTAAGTTAACAGGCGCCTGATATTACGACAGGTTTCATTACATCTGTTGATTGTGTGATGCTCTTGCTTTTGCAATAAATAGATGATTACTCGCGTGGGTGGCCATTACTGCCTCCAGCGTAAATCCTTTTCTACCTGACTGAGGCACAGATTAATAAAGTTACTACGTAACAGATAAATCACTCCAAGGAAAAATGACAATACCTACTGCTATAATAACCTACTCCCTCTAGTAGCTAGACGTTGCAAGCCAAAATGAACCAAAGCTTACGAACATAAAGTTGACTTTGCTCTGTAGGTGCGCGCCGCCACGTGCTCAGCGTAGATTGTCAGGGCTGCCTCTTTCGATATATATGTCAGTAGGTATTTGCAGTAAACTTTATAATTGAAAGAAAAATAATTTCTTCTGTTTTAACATGTTTTATTTTTTAATTATCAAGAATACATAACTTACAAATGTTTTATTTTAATGTAATGTTTAATAAATTTTTTGCCTTGGCGAAATTCTCGGTTATTAAACTTAATTGTGGAAAATATTCTGAATCGTATAAATAATTTAAGTAGGTATTCTTGTGGGAAACAAGGGCAAGGGCATCCTTCAACTGCACATAGTGTACCACTATTTTTATTATTAGTTTCCATGTTAAATTAGTAAGTAACAAAACAAACAACGAACGTCGGGCTACAAGTCCGGTAACACAAAATATTTCCTCGCGTACGAACGCTCCGCGCGGCTGTCGGCAACCCACTGAGAAATAAGCAGTCGACTGCCCGGCGGCCGGTAGGTACTTATCGCGCGCAAGTACATGGAGTGAAAGAGGCCTGACTGAGGTCCACTGCTATGGCGAGTGTCAAGTGAACTCGATTCGCACACCACGCGGCTAGCTTTGTGTCGGTCCGGTCGGTCGGCAAGCAAACACAGCAGCCAGCCAGTCTCGCTGCAAGCATCGACGCACGTGCACGTATATCTGTTTATTTCACATCCACCTATTGTTGTTTACAAAGTTTATAAACTTGCTCCAGTGCAGTTGCTTGGACAGGATAACTGTGCGAGGTGAGTTAAATCTTAAATTGAGGTCAGTGTTCTTATTGCACCTGTCTTGCTGGTACCTGTATCGGGTGTCTCAATTATCTTTGGTGTAAACAGAACAATGGGTACGATTTGTGGTCAGGTTTTGTTTTCGGTCATTATTGCGTGAGTTTACGTAGATGGCAATAGGTATTTACGCAATAACGTGGTAAACCTTCATGCCGCTACTTTTTATTTTTTTCGCTCATTGGTTTAATTTGTATTTAAAATATATAAGTATTAAAACAATATTTAATTTGTATTTAAAA
Source organism: Thera obeliscata (assembly GCA_947578465.1). Lineage (NCBI taxonomy): Eukaryota > Metazoa > Arthropoda > Insecta > Lepidoptera > Geometridae > Thera > Thera obeliscata. The sequence goes on from OX387924.1 coordinate 4,862,246, forward strand.
TAACGTTGGTTGTATTTAGAGGCAAACGTTTTTTAAGTTTAACATTCGTACATTACTAGAAATACTTACAAGTTACTTGTTCTGTCATGTCCATCTTGATCTTTGACCACCCACCACAACCCACTTACAACTTTTTCCAAAGTGGTACGCATCTAAGGCTTTTAAGGTCACTTGCAACTACAGCAAATTGATTATTCTATTCACATCCATCAAGGCGGCCTGAGAGTTTGTCGCCATCAGCCGGTTTGGTTCTTTTTGGGCCATGGACGTAAAAGTGAACCTCGTTTTACTTGTTAAAGCTTAGATCGTGCCGCGTTACAAAACCATTTAATACTTACTATTTATAATTTAATATTAACACATTTACACTTAAATAAGAATTGATGACTTCTTTTTTTCTAAGATCAAAATATATGATAATATATAAGTGACGTATACATCGCGGATAGTACCTACTAGGTACAGGTTAAACCGTTTTGCAATTAAAATAAACCAAGACCAGAGATGACCCAAACAATTGCCTCACAACCAAAGCCATCCATAGCGAGATTCCAGTCAACGCTGTCAAAGAAGTGTGTATGATGGTGTGACGACTCGCTTGAATGTGTCGTTTAAATGCAACAAGGACATTATCTGCTCACAGATGGCCTCCAAGAGATGTCTTGTCTATTGTGCTATGAGATTATGCACTTTTTTATATACAGCTGCATCACAGTCGACGAGACTTGACACGCTTTCTACTACTGGAATTCTTCTAGACGATCTCAGACAGTCTGTTCTATAATGAGCAATAACAAGATTTTTTTTTTTACAAAATACTAGGTAAAATACTAGGTAAACGTTAATTGCGACAAAATTAAGTTAAAATTATTCAAAAACTTATTCAGCAAACTATGATGGATGTTGAATATCCGATAGAAAGCCGCTTAGGCTGTCTCCTGAACGCAACCTATCGGTTCCGTAATTTAACCGTAAAAACGTAACAAATATTATACAGACATACTTTGGATAACAGTAAATGATCAGATTATCGAAACTACTAGCCAGGCGCGTTACCTTTGTAGATATTTTACTACACGGCATAATTTGATGTTTGTTGTTTTCTTAGTCCCATTTCTTTTGTGTCGTTATGACGATGCGTATACACATACACAACCTACTTTAAGATGACACACGACACGTTGTTTTTCTTTGTTCTTTCTGTTATAAAACGTGATATTTTTATCTGTTTGTTATTTATATCTTTTTATAGTATAAATACCGAGGTAATGGCGCTCTCCATCATCTCTAGTGGTGCTATATTATGATTTATCTTATCGTACAATCTATCTTACCTATCTTATAAGATATTTCTTTGGTTCGATTGTATTTAGAATCACGAGGCCGTGCGACTATACCATCGAGATCACGAACCGGAGGTGTCATTGCGTGCAAGGGGGTTAATGTTACGGAGACCTTCGTATTGCTGGACTGCCAATTTACTCATTGTTCAAGAAATAATTGTTTAATCGATGAAACTCGCATGACGCTAGGCATTGTGACTCATTGTGTAACGTTTTTGCAGCTTTATTCCATTTACGATTTCGGAAACTTTCATGACAATAAACGTGGACATTACAGCGGGCGTCGTGCCAAGAGATAAGGAAGCTTTTACGTAAACGAATGCTAGATAGGCAGGTACTTACTATTTTAAGGTGTTAGCTAAGCAGGAACAAGAATTATTGGTTTTGATAAAGTAGCTTTTTCTGTTGAATATGATGCGATAGAGCCGTCGTGAGTGGAGTAGCCGATTGTCGAGCAAAAGCCCATGCTTTTAGGAAAATGTGATCTCCTACCTACCTGTGAACGGCGGTAAATCACATCCACTGAGTAAAATTGAGTAAAAGCGAGATCAGTGATATTAGATAATTTATCACAATCGGTTACATTCAACGCAAACTTGTGGTTTCTGAATAATAAAATAGACGAGTTCCTGTTAGCTTTCAGTTAAAGAGAAGAGAGTTTGCAAGTATTAAGGAAATCTAATAAAATTAGCGAAGTGTGGGCAAATAAGTACTCACTCGTGAACTACGTACAGCACAGATAGTTGAGAAAGAGAAGTTTTACTTTGCATAAGTTGTCAAAGCTGGCTGTCGGTGTCGTGAGAGTCGACCACAACTCCCCGAGATGTAATAGTCCCGCTAGCCAAACACGATGAGTTCACCGCCTCATAGTTTTGCGGTGTGCACGGCCTAGACACTCAGACAGTATGCAAATGCCATGTAAACCGTAATTTATTCAAGAACGCGGCAAAGTGTCCTCGCATACGGATCAAAGGCTTAGTAAGGATCTGAAGAATGACAGTTCAATTCATGCATTTACTGCCCAATTTTGACGAAGGATGGTACTAGGTATATTGTGTTAACAATATACCTAGTACCATCCTTCGTCAAAATTGGTCAAAGTAAGTTCGCGCAATGTCGCAAAAGCTATAGTTATATAGCTTTTGCGACATTGCGCGAACTTACTTTTTCCGTGAAATATAAAAAATGGGTGATAAATCGGTTACGTACCATGGCTTGAATCATGATTCACACTGACAATTTTCGATGTCTCATACAATGTAGGTGTAACTACATCAAGATCTCGTTATTATGCTAACTTTAACTAAAAAACAATATAAATATATCTGAATTTAGACAAATAAAAATACTTCTACACCTTACGTTCCTAAGCCCCCTCGCTTATACCTAATTAAATTAACGCCGGTATTACTTGCACCTTGGGCATTTTTTATAGTTGATACAGATGTCAGATATTGTTGTAACATGATCGCGATAAAATCGTGCCCTGACCTAATTGTTAGTATATCATGAAGTCCGGAATACACACACACATGTAGAAAGTTGTGCCGCAAGTTAAAGGGAAACAAGTTCTTGTTTACAGGAAATATGATCAAACCGGACCAGTAGGGACTGTCATCCCGTGTGAACCTTTCACAGCTTTCGATTTTGTGTGTTAATTGATTCTTCCGACGTTTTGATTGGAGCGTTTCGAAATACGTTTTTATTGATGACAAGAGTAGGTCGCGCCAGTTTTTTTATGTCTTTAGGTTCAGTGACCTAACTACCTCTGCGTTTCTATGAAATTATCATTCTCCGCTACACAGTTTCGTCGATTTTAATTCGTATATTGACGTCTTCTAACTGTTAAATACCAATGTGAAAGCTTTTGGCTCTATAGAGACTTGTTTGTTCGGTACTTAATTGACTTCGGTATTATTCGTACAATCCTTAAATAGCTGCTTTCCAAGCTCCATGATTACTTTATTGTTTTTAGCACTTTTAATTGTGTAGGTATTACGGCCGCGATTTATAATTTCATCCTTCGTTTACTGATGATGATAAGAAGTTTTGTAATTAGTTTTGCTATCTATGTGGAAATATATTATTTTTTTTAGCCCAAAAGGTTTGCATATTCTAATAAAATTATATTTTCTAGAAATACAGATTAGGTCGTAAATGCAATGTGGCACACAAGTGAATTATCACTACTATACAAGGTAACGGTCTTAAATCGAGACAAAACGGTTATATATGGCGTAAGTAGGCATATCTATCTGTCGTGTACCGCAGCACACTTAAGGATCGAACACACCTAGTTCGCTGGCGGTAGCGATCAGTGAAACGCTGTCAAATATCGCTGTCAGATTTAAGATTTGACAGCGATATTTGACAGCGTTTCACTGTTCGCTACCGCCAGCGAACTAGGTGTGCGCAGGCCATTACCCAAATGCAAGTAAAACTAATAGTTGACGTCTAAATGGAGGAATCGTGAGGATTTCTCTGGCGAAAGTCAATTGCCGTTTGTTAGTTATGCAGGGCTGAGGTGCACCTCTGCGACCCCGGAACCGAACGAGGTATCTATATGGGAACCTCTGAAGCTATATTTGAATTCGTTCCTTAGAAGAATAATATTGAACTTATCTCAAGAAAAACATGATACCAGCATGATACGAATACGTGATTGAACTATCGCTTCCTTACAACACTCTATGTTAGTGCGATTATTTTCATTGAAACCATTTATGAAATCACGAACTAGCTGGATAAAAATAATCTGTTATTGAATCGTTTGACTCTACTCTGTCATGATTCTGACTAGCTGGAGAGAGCTACCCAATAATAGGGAGCGAATAATGATATCACGTACGAACAATTGGGAACGTAGCGTATTCGTAAATGTGAAACTATCTACAATTACAACAGCCTCGTTTGTGGCAGTACCTCTAACCATATTGAGAATCGCCGCTGCCACCCATTTTGTTCAAATCGACAGTGGTATTCTACAACTGGTGTTGTTAACGCGTGTTTTTATTTGAAACTTCCTCTTTAAATTCTCTGGTTTGGCTTTTGGGAAGTCGCTTTTATATAAGTAGGAACTTAAGTCATAAGTACATGATGAAACTCATGAGTCTGTTCTTTACACGCGTTTTTTGCCTTTGAGTGCAACGTGGAGTTAGTTTCTTCAAGTAACGCGCTATATTCTTCTATCTATTCAGCCTGTATGCACCCACTGCTGGGTATAAACCTCCCCTAATACGCCACTCTCTTCGGTCCTGTCCTAAATCCTATATTCTTACGAAATGTTTATTAATTAATGAACTGAATATTTCAAATATATGAATATGTATGAGTAAACAATAACAATGCAGATGAAGTGACAACGCGCACGCGACGACGCCGACGCCTCACTTCCGGAAATCCAGAGCTCCTCTAGAGCGAAACATATTGTTTACATTATTGGTTCTCAGACTTTATAATTTATTGACACTGAAATTATACAATACAGATGGCCTATTTTTGTCTCAAGGATGTCTTCTAACAAGATTATTGTATAGGATGTTTTCGATTATTTCTTTCCTCTAATCTAATCTGGCAAGCTAACCATATCGATGATGTTGTAACTAGGTATTACATTATTATTTGACTCTTTATATGTTTTTCGAACACCGTTTTGAGTCTTTGGAATTGTAACAGATGCTCCGAAGACGGGTTTTGTAACACTCTATAAAGATAAAGATGAAATATACCTACATTGACTACCTATACTATACCTAGCTCTGCTTAGTTTGGGGCTATATAATGTTGTGTGGATTGTGTATAATATTTATTTATTGACAAATTTCAATTCGTCTTCTCCGTGCCGTCTACCAGTTGTCCTGTACCTTAGCATGTCGGTTATCGTGGGCTACCTCTCTAGTTACCACCCACAGCATCTAAGTCTGAGTCATGATATGCTATTAGGTAGTGGTGCTGCCTTATTATGACCACCGGATAAGTGTAGTTACTGTGTCGGACGTCAGACGCTGCCTGTTCACTTTCTCAACAATATCAGCATCTATCTATGCTGTAGAATATTAAGAAATATATACTGCCTTGAAAAGTACGATAAAATGGTAGGGTTTACACAATTTAGAAAACGAATAATTGGTTACAGACGATCTTTGCTATGATTTTGTAATATGGCAGGTAGACATTCGTCGTTGTTTCATAAAATGAAATAAACTGGGGCCGTTAAAAACTTCACAGAAACCAGAAATGCAACAAGTCAACGAGATTGTTCTTACTGCAATAGTTGACGTGAATAAACCTTCCCATTGTGTGGCAAATGGGTAGAAAATAAATCACAGCTCCGCAAACACGCAAATTGAGAGGTTTGAAAGCGTCAAATTGAATAATGCCACTGCATTTAGTAACACTTTCCCCGGTGAAAGTCAATCGTTCAATAAATATCTTTGTTTTTACGATTGAGATGAACAACGGTCGACTTGTTAATACAAATTAATATTCTACAGCAACCAAGTTATGACCGGGGCGTGATTTGCATACAATACGGAACCAACGAAGATCGGCCTTCCAATCAAACTTTCCAAAACAAAACTCATCCAAGAAATAATAAATTACTCTTCTTGTTTGTGTCTTTGTACTTATTTGAAATCCCCCTAAAGTAAATAATAAGCAAGTCTGTTATATTTGGTCATCGTAAATTTATTACAAGTATATATATTGGTCATTCGACATTGGCTTCCCACGCGGTTAGCCAAAACACCTTATTTGCCAAGTGGCAAGCGGTTATCTTGTCGTTTTGCCTCACTCGCTCGTTTGACCATCCTTGCACAATTATTTCCCAACAGTGACCTAAAGCAGTGCGTGTTGGCAGCAAATAACTCAGCATGGTGCTGCGTTATTTGGTTCAACAAACTGAAAGAGTATGGCGCAGGTGTTACAACGTAATCTATTGTTTCCTATCGTTACAACAGATTTAGCGATACGTCAATCTTTCGATATAATTATGTAACACGTTACAATTAGACATTGCTACATTAAACTAACTGGTACTAAATCCTTTAAAGCTGTAAATCAAACTAGGAAGTACTAAATTTAGTACTACGACTACCTTTATGTTCTTGTACTATCCATTGTAAGCAATAAAAGGCGAATAGTGCCGTTTTAGTTTATGTTTGTTTTATTCGGATTAAATGAACGTTCATAAATTAATATGTCAAATATAAACAAATAAATTTCCTTGTTACAGGTATAAGAAATCATTCTTCTAAAATGGAGACTTGGTTGGACGATGTTAAACGCGTAAAAATACCTCGACCGAAGTTCGGCACCAAGTATCCGGCAGAACCTCCTAAAGACTATCTCGACGATGGAACAGATCTCGGTGGTAAACCCCGGCGCCACGACGCCAAGGACCTGGCGAAAGCCACCGAGGAGTTACGGAGAACACTACAAGATAAACTATGACCTGACTACGTCGATATTAGGATAAATGTAGCTTTAAACAGCCAATGATGGCATATTACCCTATATTCGGCCGATTAAGCGATTACATAAGCCATTTGACGTGCATTGTTCGTGGCAAATGAACGAGATTTGTAGAATTTAATAGGTGTCAAACCCGTGTTTATTGTATTATGGCCCGAACACACCTAGTTCGCTGGCGGTAGCAATCAGTGAAACGCTGTCAAATATCGCTGTCAGATTTGAGATTTGACAGCGATATTTGACAGCGTTTCACTGTTCGCTACCGCCAGCGAACTAGGTGTGCGCAGGCCTTTATTCGGCTGAATGGTTGTTATCGTTGCGTTATGTGTTAATCTAGTTTTCAAATAAGGTATTTGACTATTTTGCTGTATACCGCGCTATAAACTTAACTGTACCTAATCATAAAATATTATGTAAGAAAAATAAACTCATACATTATTTAAAATATTAAAAGAACGTTGGCATAAAAAAATGTGCTTATGCTCAATTACAAAACATAGCAGATGATTTTGTTTCACCAAGAATACAAAAAAATATCCTGCCCTGTGCTTATCCAGTGTGAACGCATTATTATAAAAAATATAATGGCATTAACAATTAGAGTCAACTTTAGAATATTAATGTAAGAAATTTTCAGTTAATAATAATAATAATACTTGTGATTCAGTCGGTAGTTGTTGAAAATTTCGCGCCATTAAATGTCCCTTGTCATCCTGGTAAAAAACTTTTTTTACTAAGTGTTTAGTTTATTCATCAGTATAATAAATGAATAATATTGTGCTTATCTAAATTGTACGACTACATTAATAAACTGCCAGGATTTTTTTAAATATAACATACCGTTACTAAAACCGTTAACAGTTGAAGAATTTTGATCATAGTGACTTAAATAACATAATCTGCAAAAATACTTGTATAGTTTTGGACTGATATAATTTAGACTAAGTTATTGTGAATCTCATCGAGTATAAAATACTATTTATAAACACTTTTTGTGTTATCGGTTGTTTTCTTACATACAACACTTATTTCTTACACTTTCCAATCCAATAAACAAGAACGATAGAATCGATACACACTTTCACTACATTTTGTTCTTAGAGCCTGTCCAGATGGGGCGTTTTACGCGCGAGTCTCCTCGCGCGTAAACATTCGCGCGTTCTCCAGATACTAGAGCGCTATACATCCCGTCCAGACGCTGCCGTGCGATTCCTCAATCGCGCGTAAACATTCGCGCGTTCTCCAGATACTAGAGCGCTATACATCCCGTCCAGACGCTGCCGTGCGATTCCTCAATCGCGCGTAAAACGCGAGCAACTATTTGGTAGGAGCGCGCGTAAAACGCGGCATCTGGACGCAATATAAATTGAAACGCGCGAGGGCACTCGCGCGTAAAACGCTCCATCTGGACAGGCTCTAACTCGCCGGACTCTCGACTCGCACGAGTTACGCGCGAGCGCCACGCGAGTCGATATACTCTGGTGCCATTGCTGCGTCCAGTGGTGCGCGCGAGTCCGACGCGAGTGGACGTATTTGGAACGAAAATGGAGAGTGATAATTTTGATAGCTTCTATTAAATCATCAAACGATGTTACTGACTTCCGAAAGTAGTTAAAAAACTTTTCGTTATGTTCTCTGAGCTTTGGGTATAATGTTATAAACATACTATGTGTAATTCTGTCACGTAGAATTGGATGCACATTAAATCGTCGACTTTCTCTTTGTTTACGACGTTTCCATCTGCGGTATGCAAGCCACAACACGACTGCTTTGTCTGGCTCCATGTTTATAACTGTCCCTGGGGTCCCTCCCAAATACATCGCGCGTAGGAGCGCGCGTAAAACGCGGCATCCGGACGCAATATAAATTGAAACGCGCGAGGGCACTCGCGCGTAAAACGCCCCATCTGGACAGGCTCTTAGTATGTTATGATAAGTTAGCAATACTAGAGTTGTAAGTATAGAAGTAGTAGTAATATTTCGTGTAGCTCTCTGATAGCCGAATGAGGGCTGGCATCTGGCCAAAATATTCAGTTACAAATGAGTTTTGTCGGCATGACCTAATACAGTACATAGGTACTGTATTAGGTCATGCCGACAAAACTCATTTGTCAAAATATCCTGCATGGGCATGATGTTCAGTGTATACCTATAGAGGTATACACTGAACATCATGCCCATGCAGGATATTTTTCCCCTGTTCTCATAATGCAATAGCCTAGCATACTACGAGAGCGTAGATCTATACTAATATTATAAAGAGGAAAGATTTGTACCTATTTATGTATGTTTGTAATGAATAGCTCAAAAAGTACTGGGCCGATTTAAAAAAATCTTTCACCAATAGAATGCTACATTCTTCCAATTTGACATAGGCTACATTTCATTTTGAAAAAAATTAGGGATCCTTGGTAAAATTTGAACAATGTAACCGAAGGTGTAGAAAAATGAGTCTTAAAATGTCTTTCGTTGAATGCGCTGCCGAAACTATTAGCGATAGAACAAAATAATGTACAACAATATTGTCTACCCCGTGCGAAGCCGGGACGGGCTGCTAGTATGTTATAAGCCTACACCGGCACCGGGACGACTACCTTTAGAGCCTGTCCAGATGGGGCGTTTTACGCGCGAGTGTCCTCGCGCGTAAACATTCGCGCGTTCTCCAGATACTAGAGCGCTATACATCCCGTCCAGACGCTGTTGTGCGATTCCTCAATCGCGCGTAAAACGCGAGCAACTCGCCGGACTCTCGACTCGCACGTGTTACGCGCGAGCGCCACGCGAGTCGAGATACTCTGGTGCCATTGCTGCGTCCAGTGGTGCGCGCGAGTCCGACGCGAGTGGACGTATTTGGAACGGAAAAGGAGAGTGATAATTTTGATAATTTCTAGTAAATCATCAAACGATGTTACTGACATCCGAAAGTAGTTAAAAAACTTTTCGTTATGTTCTCTGAGCTTTGGGTATAATGTTATAAACATACTATGTGTCATTCTGTCACGTAGAATTGGATGCACATTAAATCGTCGACTTTCTCTTTGCTTACGACGTTTCCATCTGTGGTATGCAAGCCACAACACGACTGCTTTGTCTGGCTCCATGTTTATAACTGTACCTGGGTCCCTCCCAAATACATCGCGCGTAGGAACGCGCGTAAAACGCGGCATCTGGACGCAATTTAAATTAAAACGCGCGAGGGCACTCGCGCGTAAAACGCCCCATCTGGACAGGCTCTTAGGGTCGAAAGTTATTCGCAAAGATGTTTTCGGAAAAAACAGGCATAATTTATTTTTATGTCGTGTTCGTACATAGGTAAGAGTAAGTTACTGATACGAATGTCGTCGGTAATAAATAATACGACAGGAGCTACACATGAAAAGAGCCGTAAATATACCTACAAATAATAAATAAGAGAAAGTTTTATGTTTGAATAACTCTAATTTATAGCTAGTCTAAAACATGGCAAATGTTTACTCACGGGATCGTCAAAGTGTGTAGTGTGCAGTGCTGTGTTGCTGCCTTCCCTCGAGTTGCAGGGCGATGAATGCCTTCTGGATCTCCGACCCTCCTCTTCGTATTCCTGGACAAACGTCAAATAGCTAGGTATTTCACCGATATAAATATGTATAGTTCTTCACTTCAGAGAAGAACATTCAAAAGGATACAGACTCACATCTCATAAATTACAAATCTTTCTGTTTAATTGAATTCATGCAGTTTCGAAATAAATAGGAATGGCCATTATAAACAAAACCAACACACAAGACTTGATATTGCTCTCAAAACACGTTTCCAACACAGGTTTAAAATAGCGCTATCAGATACATGCATCACAAATTGCACGCATAAAGAAAACAGATAAGCATCAACACTACGTACTTCGCGACTTGCTACAGTTCACCAACAACTTATGCAGACTTTAAAAGGCTACTCGAAAATAATCCAGGTTAGCTCACAGGGATGTGAAACAGAGAAGATCCGAAGCCAGACTGCAAGGCGAGGAATAGCCAAGTGTCTCGATGACCTATGGCAATTGATTTTTCACGCTATTTTTGCATGTTGGCACAGTTTCCTAATGTTATTATAGTCTACCTCCAAACTTTGACCGGGACCAACTTTGAGCTTACTATCAAAATTGCTTCGCTCTCAGAGAATCCTGGATAAAGGTCATTACACCTTTGTATTCCAAGTTTTATCTAGAACGGTTAAGCCTTTTTGACATAATAAAATCACTTAGTTTATGTGTGTATAGATTCTTACAGAAACCTGCTGAAATAAAAATAAGGAAAAATCTTAGTAAGAAATCTTATCCGAAAAATATGTTTTTACGCAGGTACCTATCTCATTTTTAACGGCACAAATCTAATATCTGAACATTGAGCAATTCCATATCAAAAGGACTTTTAATGGAGTCACGTGTATCTTGATAGAAAGACTGATGTGTTTCAACAAATGCCTATCCCAAACAAATGAGTTTACCCGACCCTCGCATCTCTTATCTCTGTCCTATACCTACCCTTGTCCCAACTGGATATGTTATCTGACTCACCGTTATGACTTTTGTAGTCTGCATGTTTTAGATACTATACTTTTATTCAAACCAACAGAATTGCAATTATGTATATACAGCACGATATGCCCGAAGCTTAGGCTGGGTAAAAAATGTACCCCTATTGATGACGTTACTAAAACAGGCTTTTCCTCCTGTAAATAAGGTTAAAAATACCGACAGACTTGAGAGCCAACGGCACAATCACCTACTAGATTATTTAAAACGTTTTATGTTAAAAGCCGGTGCGCCCAGGTGCTCGCCTAAGGCTTCGTTCACACGGCATTGTGCTGCACGTTTTTTTGCAGTATACGTCTTAACGTATAAATAGTGACCATACAACGTACATATATCCATTCACACGTCGATTGTACTGCAAAAAAACGTGTACCGCTTATACGTTTACATCATACATGCTCAGTAAATAGGATTTACTTTAGCACAAAGAGGCTGTGAAAGTAGGCGTATGCAGCCCAGTGCATTGTAAATGCGTTCCATTTTCAAATCACTTGTGCCGTCACACTATGCTTGATACGTAATGGTTCATTAAAGTTCAAGAGCTATGCAAACCTCCTTGGTGATGGTTCATTACAGTTCAAGAGCTATGCAAACCTCCTTGGTGAAACAATCTCTTTTCTTACAAAATGATCTAAAACTTTTTACTGAATTTTAATAAAATTAATACTATAATTATAATAATACTTATATTATTATTGTAATTTTATTTTTCTCAAATTAAAATTACATTTCGTCATACCCGTATAAATGTTGTGTTATTGTTGTATTGTAAGCCTATTTCTGCCGAAAAGCAGCATTGCTGTGTTTCGAGTTGAAGGGTATATGGGTGCCGGTGAAATCACTGACACGTGAGGCTGAACATCCGTACCTATGCCTCAAGTTGATGGTCGTAGGGCAGTGCATTGTAGGGCACGTTCCTGACGTGCTTGACCTACGAGGCAATGCTTTGCTATAGGCAATGGTTACCACTTAACATCAGGTGGGCCATATGTTTGTACCATCAGCTAGTTAAAAATTTACCTCGCATGAATGATGTAAAGTAGAATGCTTACCTCGGTCATAAGTAGCTATTGCACCCTCGAACTATATTTGCCCTCGCTCGCTTTGCTCGCTCGGGCATCTAAATATCTCGGGTACACTCGATCCATTAGCGCCCTTTGCGAGCTGCGCTCGCACGGGCGCCAAAAAGGATCTTGTTCTGCAAAAGCTCACTTACTGCCCTTGTATAACAATCTACTATTAAACGCATACTCAACGGACTTGTCAAGCAAATCGAATGAACTTTAACGCGTGGATCCATCAGTGACGTCTACTCGCTGTGACAACTATGTGAAGACTGCGGCTATTCGTCTTTTACACGAATGATAATTTACCGTGTGAAGACCCGGATGATTGTACGTTAAAAAAACGAATACGAAAAAAACGTGCAGGACAATGCCGTGTGAACGAAGCCTTAGATCCTGTGTATCGCGTGTTAAAAGGGTCAATCTATTGAACTACCTTGGTCGCTATAATGAGTAGTTTAGACGCAATCCATACTAATATTATAAATGCGTTTGTAACTCTGTCTGTCTGTCTGTCTTCCTGTCTGGCTTTCACGCCAAAACTACTAAACCTATTGAAATGAAATTTGGTACACAGATAGTTCAGGGCCTGAGGAAGGACATAGGCTACTTTTTATTGTGAAAAAGGTTTTGCAAACCTTATAAAACACGTTCTAAAGAGCAATTCTTTGATGTTTCTGTCTCACTTTCTGTCTCGCTCTTACACTAAACCACTTCGCCGATTACATGCCGATCACCGAAATTTGGTACACAGATAGGCAAAGGCATTAGAAAGGTCCTTTATGCAACTTATCAATGCAAAACACTTTTTGTAAACACCATTTTACATGAGAATTGCGCTTTTTTTGGAGAAATTCGACGACCTTCGATTCTAGAATGTTTTGTTTGTTTACGTATCACAGTGACTGACTGACAGCCGACCGCCGCTTAGGGATGGGATACATCGAACCGACCCGATGTTTTGAAATGCTTTTGATATACTCGATTTATCGATGCTTTTTCGGTTTTTAATAGAAAAACATCGAAATCGAGCCGGCAATTTCATAAGAACTCAACTTTGACCAGTTTAATTATTTTAATCTGTGAGAAGATCGTAACTAAATAAACCACATGAGTTGGAAAACGGTGAAATCTGACCATTATATTTCAGATAAACTATTTATTTACTTACGAAGGCAGACTAAATGAGAGCCCTTTATATTTTTTTATTGATCTCAAGATTAAGTAAATGCGGATGTTTTTTTTTAGTTCTTACGTCAAAGATTTTTCTCTTACTTTTTTTAATAAAACAATGTTGGAATGAGTTGAACCTGTAAATTTTATTTGTTGGTGTTTGTTTTTATAGCGGCAACATAATCTGTGAAAACGTCATAATGTATAAATATCACGGTTCATGAAATACAGCCTGTTGTGACAGACGGACAGCAAAATCTTAGCAATAGGGTTCTGTTTTTACCCTTTGGATACGGAACCCTAAAAAGTACTCGATACGTACAAAATATCAATATTTTCATCAGATAAATCGAAAGGCATAGATGTACAGCTCTGATTTATCGAATAGGAAATATATCGATTCTTTTTAAAGTGGACACCACTACCACCGAGCCTACACCTGAATTGTCACTGTCACGTGTCAACATGTGTCAACTGTTACTTACACACAACAGTCAACAGTCGAGATGTTGGTGAGCGGAGTTGAAGAATGTAATTTATCATCATTAAACTCGCTATACCTACTACTCGACACTGGCAAAATTGATAATAAAAGTACAGATGCCATTCATTAGGAAGAAGAAGAGAAAAGAAGTGGTAGTGCATTATTCTATGGTCACCAAAACGTAAGACTAGGCGGTATAGTCTTGGTACTATAGCCTGCTTCGAAAGGAGCGAAAAGAAAAAAAAAATTCTATGGTCAAGTGACATGAAAATAAACAATTTTCTGTTTACAAATACTAAAGTGTTAGATACTATTAGCGTAGCGTTTTATACTCATTGTTAAATACCCCGTGAGTAGTTGAGTATTGTGTAGACAAATTATACGCATGACGATAGATAGATAGAATGCCACACACCGTTCCGTTTACCCAAAAATGAAGCAAGACAACAATGATACAAGCATTATAACATAATATCAAGCCTGGATTAACCGTACGAAACAATTCTCTGATTTGCTCAGCTCATTTCTGATTTTGCTATAACACCATTGCGCTAGACAAAATTGGGTAAGTCCTTACTTATTTATCTACAATACCATGTATTTTGTTACATACTTTGAAATCCTAATGAAGGTACTCATTTTAGTTATAGATCGTACTACAAAAATATTAAAGAAGAGTGCTATCCCGTCCGTGTTCCCATGGAACCAAGCATATCAGGAACAACCATCATCATCAGAAGATTCACAAACAAAACCTGATGATTACAACATAGCAGAAATTGAAATTGAAGATCTCAGGCTTGGGGATAGACAACTAAATGTGGTAGACGTCACAACAAATCATTACAAACTGAAGAAAAAGGCATACTGAAGAGAAAGTACATAATACCTATTATTGATTCTGGAGTTCCTAGAAGCAACAGCTGTAAATTTTGGTAGATCAAGCATGTTGTAAAACTGAGTGAGACCAACATTTAAGTTTGTTTTAAATAAACTGTAATACCGAGTCCGTGTAAGACTGAGTCAGCCCAACTACGCCAACTGAGACAACTAGAATAAAAACCAGTCAAACACAGCCACCGGACTCCTTATAAGTAAATCAATCTTGGCCGACATCCCAAAATTATTAAATAGACATTATTGTTACTTTGGAAAACAATTTTGTTTCTATTTTTTCTCCTCAACCTTCCCGCCCCCCACTTAATTATTCTATTACCATGGGTATAAAATAACAATAGGGAATGAAAGTTTGTATGGAAAAATGTACATTAACAGAGGGAGAGGAGGGGGGAGTGGTGTAGGTGGGGAAATATGCCCAAGTGTTAGTAAGAGGGCAGATAACTGTGACAGCGAATAAGTATCTACTGTTTTTTTTTCGCTGCATATTTAAAATGCTACCCATAGACACTATTCCACGTGAACGAAGTCGCGGGCACAGCTAGTATTTTTATATTTCATTTTAAATAAAGTACAGCACGAGTCACGCAACTGATAATCCCGCATTAAACGCAAAGTAAATACTAAAAACCTACCAATTAGCTAGGCATTGACTCGGTTCATTTAAAAAACATAAAATAAGGCGGTTTGCCTATGAGTGGCGAGTCGGTTCAAGTTTTTGCGCTACGTTTTAATTAGTCGTAAACGTTGAAATAAAACTTTGATGTTTGAAATGTTCCAGCATACCGGCGGCACTCACAAAATTCTCTTATAGAAAGGTTCATCGAACTCAAGCCTATTGTTATCTTACCCATTAAGCATGAACAAACTTTTTGTTGGTTGAGTACCTATCTTTCATTGATGTGTTAAAAATACTGTCGTAACTCAATTTGCAGTGAATAGAAGACGAAATAATTGTATGATATTTTTTTATGGTACCTTGGCTGTATAAAAACTAAGGGTTATTTTTACGATGCTAATAAAATACTTTGATCATAAATGTGCTGCACTTATAATGTGACTGCCGGAAGGTATTGCTGATTCCCTAGTAACGCGCCAACAGCGTAGCGTAACGATAGTTTCATCTAAGAATAGAGCTGTTTGCGTGTCGACAAATAACCAAAAGCTATAGGTATTCCATTTTCAAGGCTTCGTGGTTTCGCATTGCAAGGTTTCAAAATACTTATCTAAGGCACCGTAATAATAACAATTTCTTCTGTGCTAAGGTGGCAGAAGCGTCACTATAACTGGAGTCTTGATTCTTGACGAGCATTGTAATATTATACTAGCAGTTGGTAACCGAGCTTCGCTCGGAATTTTTTTCGTTAATTTGTATTTTAAAGAAATTCTAAGAGTCATAATTATTATCATCTTTACTGGTTTATTCTTACTGAACAACGCCATCTGGTGGACATGCTTGCAGTTAGTTGCTCACAATCGTCAATAGATGGCAGGAGCAGTCCATATTCAGTTTATGTTTAATTATTGAACTCGGAAAGAAATAATCATTTTCTTGAAATGAATCCTAGCTAGATCAATTTATCGCCCCCGAAAACCCCTGTATACTAAATTTCGTGAAAATCGTTGGTGCAGTTGTATATATATATATATATATATATATATATATATATATATATATATATATATACATACAAGATTTTCTCGTTTAAAGGTATAAGATAAGATAAGATAAGATTTACACTTGAAGCTGAATTTGCTATTACACAATTTAAAGGCGTTTACATTTGTAGATCTTTCTAAACTCAAACGTTTGCTGAAAATCTGTTTTGTAGTACCACGCTTAGCATAGGTACCTGTTCTACCTAGGAATTATACTACCTAGCTAGAACTTCATAATTTTCTGAATTATATTGTTTATGTATGCATCCGGTGATCAAAATTTCTTACGAAATAAATATTCCTACTTACTGCTAAAACCACTGCACCTGGCAAATTATTACCTTACGTACGTCATAGAGAAATATAGCAAATTATTGCTTTACGTAGGTACGTCATAGAAAAACATAAACTACCTATAATCTTTGCTTATGTTTATTTTAGTTCGTAGTAGCGTGTTACGGTCCGATGCAAGTACATTTTGAGTTCAAAACAAATTAATTGGCTACGGATACTAACCTTGGCCACCCTTGACTCTACCATACGATAGAAGATATCACGTTTAGATCGATCGCTATTTGAAGCTGAATCGCGTGCAGTATCTTTCTGCAATAGTGTAACCAATCTTACACTTCAAAATTGTCAAATAATAATGCTTTTAATTTTACTTGTATAAGCAATGTCTGACTGGCCTCTAGCTCAGTTGGTAGTAGCTCTGCCTTCTGCGCCGTAGGTCGTGGGTTCGATCCCCACCGAGAACAAATATTTGTGTGGTTAACATAAATGTTTGTTCTCTGTCTGGGTGTTATATTGTATTCTAAGTATGTATTTACTAAAAAAAATGTATTCAAGTATTATATCAGCTATCCGGTTCCCATATTACAAGTTCTGCTTAGTTTGGGGCTGGGTAGTGTTGTGTGAATTGTCCACAATATTTATTTATTATTATTTATTAATGTCGTAGACTCATTCCATTTATTCGATGCATCGACTATTTCACTACTTTCGTATTTTAGTCGAATATCGGTAAATTGTCCGGTAGGGCGTGATGCGGCATGATATAAAACGAATGACGTATCGACCAGACGAAATTAATAAAAGCTTGGTGGTCTAGTGGTAGCCCGCCTTCCGATCCGAAGGTGGTGGGAAATCCAGTCGTGTACCAATGAGTTTTTCTGTCGAAAAATGTGTGTGCACTATACCAGTACTCTCAAAACGGTGAAGGAAAACATCGTGAGGAAGCCGGCGTGTCGTAGAACCTAAAAAAGTTCGAGCAACACGTGTAAGGGTTACGCAAAAAGGGCCCACCAACGGCCTACTTGCGGAAAAACCAGCCCGCACATAAAGTGCGGATGATAAAAATTTGCCGAACCTGACGTAATTTGTAGTACAGGAGCTGACAATCAGATCAGAGATGAGATTCAGAGAGCCTATCGACTTGATAGAAAGAGAGACATATGGCAGCAGGACCGCTGCTAAGTGATGCTGATTTCGAACCAATCAGAAAAAGTAAGTATAACTTGGCAGTACAAAAAAATGCCTCATATTTTTTCACCGGAAATCATATTGTTTTTGGTATTTCTATCAATTTTTGGAAAATGTTAAACAACTTTATTGCAAGCAACTGTACAAATGGTAAAAAAAAAGCAGAAACCATATTCATGATAATATCTCGCATTATTTGAAGGAGTAGAACTTTGCTTGTATTATAGTATCGAGAGCACTAGTGGCTAGACCACAAAGCAACCTTCCTATTCTAAGTTCGCGGGCTTAAATCCAGTGTTGTAGGGATGTTTATTTATGCTGATTTGCGCAATTCTAATGCTCTGAAACGGTAATGGAAAACATCGTGAAGAAACTCATCTCAAGTTTAGTCAGCTCCGCACCTATTGACCATGTATTTCTTGTAGGATAGTCCGACTAAGCTATATGAAGATAATGACTACTGGGACAGCCTACTTAATCCCTTTAAAATCTGCTCTAAGCACTACGCGTCCCATACATTATGGGGCATGCGTAAAAAATGGTATCGACGGTGTATTTATTATCAACAATAGACACGACCTGTGTTTACTTTGCTCTGTTAATCAGAAAATACACTTGCCTATCATTCTGCTGTTTGAAAATACTTTGTTTTTGGTGCTGTTCAGTTACTTATTTACTGTTGACGGCACTGAAGTCATTAGACTTCAGTGCCGTCAACAGTAAATAAGTAAATAAGTATATTTTTGTTCGGTGTTAACCAAACAGCGGTAGTTCTAGACACATTCGATTTTTCATTGTCTTTATTGGATCTGTGTTTGAGCAGATGAGGGGTATCAAATCAATATCCAGATTTATATTCGAACACAAAACACCCAACGCACAATTTTTACACCCCTATCGTTGACTTTGTTTACAAACTGCAGCCGAAGTTTCAAACCTGGTCTTACTGAAATCTAACACGGTTGTATTACAAATGGAAAGAAGAAAGGTAAGGCTTGTATATGTTCGCGTACCTTAGCCATAGCGCGAACATCCATCGGTACGTAATCGCAGAACGCGACGCGGCGTCGCCGGCGCGACGACATGCCGATCGTCCGACGCGCCGCGAACTGACTCCATGGCCACCCTGCCCGACTCTACCCTCTATTAGTTACTACGTATTATTCTGTGACACTACCCTCTACTAGGCCTTTATCCTCGGAGACGTCCGACAAATCTCATTACTTTTCATTTAACGTTAGTTTCTTCACTAATATGGTAAAAAAAATGCACAATGATTGTGAAAAATTGGTTTGCGAAAACTTGTCATCAAGCTTTTATTTTTGAGAGAGATTTTTTGTTGTAACTGGGTGGTTTTCTATTGGTTTCGTATGAGATGTAACGTTATCTCGCCTAATTCGGTTTTCGAACGTTTTAGAGCATAAGCCCCAGGGAGGTACTTACTCGTGACTCTACCCTTCTCTCTACCCATTACGACAGTTTAGTTATATTATGTGACCCTACCCTCTAAGTATGAACTCTGTGTGACACTACGTTCACCCCATGCGGACGGCATTGAACACAACTATTGAAATGGTAGCTACTCAAAGTTTTCTAGGAGTTATCGGTTAATTTTATTTTATTGGAGCATTGGGTAAGAAAATGGTTTGGTATGATAAATTCAACACGAAGATAAATCTCAAACAGTTTCGAAAATGAAGAAGATTTGTGAATCTTCCGAGTGCACATTCATCATAGATACGAAAATCTAGTGACCTTTAAAATAATTAGGTACTTATAAGGGTGCAAAAAATTCACCTACAACCAAATAAACATCGGCCATGTTTATTGATTACTTTATACCCGAACTTAGTACTTCGTAGCTTGAGTTTGAATGTGCATGTTTGCGCCCGCCTTTGGTAGCGCTTACGTAGCCCCTCTACGTCACGCGCTACGCGGCGACATGTTTACTTCAAAGTTTTTCAACAGTACCCGAAGTCGGAGTTTTGCTACCACATTTCGTTACCAAAATGTTGTTTTCGTTTCGCCTATTTGTCTCTCTCTATTGTATGGAGAAAATATGAGACGGCAAAAATACGTTACGTAGTTAGAGTTGTTGTCTCATCTTTTCTCCATACAATAGACAGAGACAAATAGGCAAAACGAAAACAACATTTGGTAACGAAATGTTGTAGATGCACTGGGACTTCGGGCTCAGAAGGGCAAGTCCCACTTCAACGAAATGTTGTTTTCGTTTCGCCTATTTGTCTTCCTCTATTGTATGGAGAAAAGATGAGACAAAAACAATATGTTACGTATATAGAAACGATCGAAACGTGTTGTTGTCTCATCATGCAAAAGAAAGAAACAGGTAGGCAAGAAAAATTTTTCAAACTGATCGAATAAAACTCAGACTACGGGTACTAAAGCGTCCGTAGGTTCGTAGTGTAGCTTGTTTTGTAACCAATTGACTGGTAAGAATCTTTTAGTGTGGTCATCATTTGAGGTATAAAAAAAGGACACCAGAGTTGTCACATTATTTAAACTTATAACACCAAGATCCATTAACAAAAATAATAAAAAAGTAATCTTTCTGTAACAGTAAACTGCTGTGAACGTGTTTACAGGTAATTTAAACCAAAACAAAGTCGTAAACTAGGAAAAATGAGGCCAGACAAAGTTGCACTTGAAAGTAGACGGCTGAGCACTCGCGATAAGGCTTAAACGCTTCTGCTAATCGTTTTTAAGTTGGAGCAACAGGAAGTATAAAAAATATCCAATTAAGAGTTCATGGGATATTCATATAATTGCGTTTTTGAGGATGAACCCTTTTTAATTGACCTAAAAAAATTTTGTTTTGATTCGTTTCTTTGTGATACTTACTTCAAATACGCGTCGTTTAAAAAAAAAAAAAATACTTTCACTAGTTTTAAATCTGTTTCTTTTTTCGTAGATGTTCCAACCAATTACAGTCAACTTTTGTTTCTAAAAAACCCGGACTAACTTGTAATTACGCCAGCCAGTTACAATTTATTTGATTCTATATGCAGTGAATCCCATTCCAAATCATTTAGTAAAATTCTAGCCCAAACTGACTTAGTTGAAACTAAATTTATGGTTCTATCCCAGGTTTTATTACTGTGCGGTTCGATAGCTAAAATATGAACATGAAAAACAACGGCTTGATCTGTGGAAACTAACCTTCTCAATTCCTTGCCCAGAGCTGCCTTTGAGGTGATCCCAGGCCTGGGAATTATGCACAGTTTCTTCGTAATGCTGCACTGACACTAGATTGTATAGTTTCACAATGATTAGATGAGTTTTTGAGTATTTTAGGATTTTTCTTGATTTGCGCGCGGTCAACGTTCGATGTATTTGCAGTAAGTGAAGTTAGTTGCGCGTGCAGCGCTCGCTCGCGACCTCCGGCGGCGGTGCGCGGAACTTCCGATTGGTCGGAAGTTAGGCTCGGTCGTTTTGGCGGAAAGATTGGTTTGTTTCAAACCAAGCCGTGAAAGTAAACCCAACATTTCCCCCCACCGAAATCCGATAGGATTTCCCAGTTACGATACCAGGACAAATGGAAATTGATATAGTTGAACCTTGAATTATGTAAATTATAAAAAATTAAATGTAGCAAGTGGACTGTATATAGTATAATATAGTATGTGAAATAAAATAAAATATATAAAGTTATACATAAATGCATGGATACATATAACTGTGAGAGTGAATTTGTATTCTTAATTATTCTGAGTCCTGATCCAACGGGAGCGGACTTAATTTTGAAACCGGACGAGTAAACTCGTGGTTATTCGCGGTTCTTACACTGACGACTCGTACGACGCCGTCCGGGCCAGTATGCAATTTGGAAACGCGTCCTAAAGCCCATTTTAATGCAGGTGCATCTGAATTTATGAGCACAAGATCACCGACGTTAAGGTTACGACAGTTGGTAAACCACTTTTGACGTTGTTGCAAAGTGTGCAAGTAATCTTGTTTCCAGAGTTTCCAAAATTGTTGTGACATTTGTTGAACGGCCTGCCAACGATTCAGTCTAAAACTGGAAATATCTAATATGTCGTACTCAGGTACCGATAAAAGCTCCCTACCTATGAGGAAGTGAGATGGAGTCAGAACTTCAAACTCGTTGGGATCGCTGGATAAAGCACAGAGGGGCCTTGAGTTAAGCACAGCTTCAACACGAGAGAAAAGTGTACCGAGTTCCTCGAAAGATAAAGATCGTGTACCAGTGGAACGTTTTAAATGAAGTTTCGCAGATTTTATTACGGCCTCATAGAGCCCACCGAAGTTACTTCCGGTTGGTGGATTATGTCTCCATTTCACACCTCGAAAAGTAAGGCCGTTGGACAGACTATCTGACTCGCTATTGAGAAAATCTGTTACTTCTTTCAGCTGTTTACCAGCTGAGACAAAATTAGTGCCATTGTCGGACACAATCGAATGGCATAGACCTCTTCGCGCGGTAAAACGGTCAAAACATGCGAGAAAACACTCTGTACTTAAAGAAGACAAGACTTCTAAATGCACAGCTCGTGTGGCACAACACACAAACACGCACAAATAAGATTTGGATACGTGAGCGTTTCTACGAGTCGACTCTTTTGTCGCAAAAGGTCCGCCTATGTCGACACCAACAGTGTGGAAGACGTGGACATCTTGAGAGCGGAACTTAGGTAGTTCGCCCATTTTAGGTTGTCGATTTGAAGGAGACGCCCTAAAACAAGACATGCATTTGATTGTACGCGATCGAATGGCGCTACGCGCTGAAATAATCCAATATTTTTGATTGATTAAACTTTGAAGGGTACGTGGACCTACGTGCAAGTTGAATTTGTGGAAGTGGTCTATCAAAATATTGGTGAAATTAGAATTCTTTGGCAAAAGCAATGGATGCTTTTTTTCATAGGTTAAATCCGATTGAGAAAGTCGACCCCCCACCCTGAGGAAATAGTGGGAATCTATGAAAGGGTTGAGCTTTCTCAAGGATTGACTGCAGCTACCGTCCTTTGCTAACGCGGCTATGTCGTTTGGAAAATGATGTTTTTGAACAGATTTTACCAACACGTCATGTGCTTTTCTGATGTCAGCGACCGAAATTGACCTACGTTCATGAGCAGCGGATCTGCAATTCCGAATGAACTGAAGACATCGAGCTACAACATTGAGCAGTCTGGTATAGCTGGAATATTTTTCCGTGAGCTCATACAGCAGCTCAGATGAGACGGTTTCAGCGACAAGGAGTACCGGTTTTGTAGTTTTGAGTTCAGGAGGCGTGCAGTCTCGGAACTCGTCGATGGTCTTCACTGGCCATTGCGCTTGGTCTAAGTCGAGCCAAGCAGGTCCGTTAAGCCATTCGTTCGATGCTATCAACACAGACGGTAAGGCACCACGGGAGCATACATCAGCTGGATTGGACACACCACTCACATGATACCAGCATTTGCTGGACACACTATCATTGATTTTGGACACTCTAGTGGACACAAATGTTTTGAGTGTGTGGCTGGGTGTGTTGAGCCAAGCCAACACGACGGACGAATCCGTGAACAACAAAGTCTCATCGACCACAAGACGATTGCGCAAGACATTGAGGACATATTTGACAAGTTTTGCTAGCAGATGTGCAGCCATGAGTTCGAGACGGGGAATGGTGACAGTTTTTAATGGCGCGACCTTAGATTTAGCGATGATTAAACTAACTTTACTCTCACCATCCGCATTTTGAGATCGCATGTAAACTACCGCAGCATAGCCAAGAGTTGAGGCGTCACAGAAACCTAGAATCTGAATGTAGGTATGGCGCACTACCTTGACATGCCGGTCATGCTTTATATTAGACAGTAATGGAAGTTCATTGACATATGCTTTCCACTGCGCTGCGAGGTCCGATGGTAACGCTTGATCCCAGTCCAACTGACGAGCCCAAAGTTCCTGCATGAAGCATTTGGCATAAAAAATACAAGGAGCCACGAAACCTAGTGGATCAAATTGTCGACCTATTTGAGACAGAACTGTGCGCTTTGACGTTACAGGGTTGGATGGAGTAGTGGCGAAGGAAAACGCATCACATGCTGGCAGCCACTGCAGTCCTAGCACTTTAATAGACAAGTTAGAGTCATCGTCGAATGCAATTGGCGTTTCGCGATAAGTCTGGTCCAAATGCTCAACTACCTGTGCACAATTACTTGACCACTTGCGGAGCATGAAGCCTCCAGCTCTTAACAACTCCATGAGTTCATGCTGAAGCTGCAGCGCCTCTTCCACGGTAGAAACCGACCATAAAAGATCATCTAAAAAGAAAGCTGTTTTCAAAATTGGCGCTGCGTTTGGAAACTTGGTCGCTTCATCATCCGCTAGAGTGTGCAAGACCTTAATAGCCAAGTACGGGCAACTAGCCACACCGTACGTCAACGTGTTTAAAGCATATTTTTGTATTGGCTGGTCCGCCGAGTAACGCCATAGAATATGTTGATAAGGTCGTTGACTCTCATCTAGGATCACCATTCTGTACATTTTACAAACATCTGCAGAAAGGCAAATTTCATGCAGACGGAAGTTTATGAGAAGTTCGTTTATATCAGCTTGAAGTTTGGGACCCGGTAGCACCAAAGAGTTGAGCGACATATGATTTGATGTCTTACCCGAAGCATCAAATACCACACGGTGAGACGTTGTGGTACTTGTCGGTTTGATAATGCAGAAATGCGGGATGATATATTTCGAATCCACGTTCTGGACATCACCAAGACAAGTCATATGACCCAGGGTCTCATATTCGCGCATAAATTTATGATATTGAGTTTTCAACTCCGGCTCCCGCTCTAGCTTCGACTCTAAGTTGAGAAGTCGACGAGTTGCCATTTGGCTCGAGTCGCCGAGTTCACCAGACGGTCTGAAGGGATATTTCACTATATACCTACCTGTGTCGTCACGACGATGATCCTTCGCAAAGAGACGTTCTGCTAACTCATCATCAGGGCTACGACGGGGAACCTCAGACGGGACATTCTCAACCTCCCAGAATGAGTTCATGATACCGTCAAGATTCATAGTGAACCCACAGAACGGACCGTTGTGACTTATTCCAGTACTCGCTGAGGTTCTGCCTTGTGCTGTACGCCCTAGTTCAGTCTGACCTAAAATGACGTACCCGAATACTGAGCTCATTGCAACAGGCAGACCGGGCTCACGCGGCAGTATTTTGTCACCATCATAGATGTAAGGGAACAGATCACCTGCGATCAAAAAGTCAACAGGCGCGGGCTTGTAGTAAGCCGGGTCGGCCAACATCAGGTGTTGAAACTCAACAATCGTATTTTTAGAAAGAGGCATTGTAGGTAGATCACCTGCAATGTTTGACACGATGACCGCATCGGTGGATAGGACGGGACTAGAACAGTGCCGCGGCTTAATATTGCAAGAAGTTAAGCCGAACTCGCGCACTGGATTACCACCTAGACCGATGGGCTCGAAGTTGCATCTGCGACGTGACAGCCCTAGACGTTTTGCACAGTCTTGAGTTATGTAGCTCGACATAGCGCCGCTATCAATTATAGCACGTACGGTTTGGTACTGGCCCCAACAATCTGCGACGTGTATAACCGCGGTGCCGAGCAAGACTGTCAAATTAGCCGAGCACGTCAATGCGATGGCACTAGAACTCGAATGTGCAACAGAGTCTATGTGCAGTGTGTGGTGATGCTTTTTCTTGCAGATCGTACAAAGTACCTTAGACGGACAGTCACTGACAGAATGATCACGTAAACAATTTTCACACAATTTCAATTGTTTTATTCTGTCAAGGCGCTGCGCCGGCGTCAGGTCAGTGTACTCGTTGCATCGATAGATTGAATGCATCTTTTTACAATACAGACATTCCATAGATTTCGTTGACTTAATAGGTTGGTCTGCATTGACCGCAGCAGACGACAAGGTTGCCCGCTGCGGGTTTGAACTATTTGATTTAGAACCAGAAGGCTGGTTGATCTTTGACTGACTACTGCGAGAATACGGTACACTTTTAATATTCGTGGAATTTGTCGTACTCTCTGACATCTCGAGGACGCGCACATGGTTTTCTATAAACATTATCAAGTCCTCATAAGTAGGTAGTTCCTTCTGTCCTAGTCCACGCTCAAGTTCACGCCTAGTTACGGGGTCAAGGTTACGCAACGCCACATAAAACAACAAAAAACTTGACAAATCCTTGATGTTCAACAGTTGGAGCGCTTTAATGTTTTCTTGATATGTCTGTAAGAATCCATTAAGTCCAGAAACTGATTCCGTCATCAAAGGTTTGAAGTTGAATAACTTGTCGAGATAGGTAGTCGCTAATGCGCGTTTATTTTCATATCGTTTCACTAAAGCGCTCCAAACTGTCTGATAATTATCCGAAGTAACCGTCATAGACTTAACAATCGTCAGAGCTGGCCCGCTAACAGCTGATAGCAAGTAGTAAAACTTCTCGATATTCGCTATCTGTTTGTTACTGTGGATCAGGCTAGAAAACGTATCACGGAAAGTAGGCCAATTTTCAAGTTTACTGTCAAAAGGAAATAACTCCAATTTAGGTAACCTAGCTTTTACAGTACTGCCTTCCGATTTCTGCTCGGCTCTAATTTTTGTTGTGTCGTTCAAACTATTTGAAACCTCACGAATGAAATAATACATTGCGTCAAAACTTTCAATTTCATTGTACGTTGGAACATAGCTAGATACAAACCTTTTTTTGAGAACAGTTATATTCAACAAACTTTGTTCAAACTTATCGCGCCATGTAGGTAATTCGCTAAAACGAGCATTGAAATCACCTAACAACTCGGGTTTGTCACGAACATTTTTTGAAATCTCGTACAAAGCTTGCAATCTCAGAAAACACATTTCCTTAGTAGTAATATGTGGTTGTACCAACTTATCATACTCCTTGTCAGAGGAATCCGACTCTTTAACAGTATCAAGTTTAGGAGGCATTTTGCAACACAATAACTACGTACGAATCGCAGCGCGTCGTAAAATGGCGGCCGGCTGGCGACGTACTTAGCGGTAATTTTACGTGGACAATAATTGAAAATGACGACTAGAAATACGATGGTTTGACTTGAGAACCACGTTGAATTAGGACATAGGGCGCATAAAAATGAGTTTGGAATGAGTTTGAAACTTGTAACTTGCGTACTTATTGAGATATGACGAAATATGTGTACGAAAATTAACAAATGAAACCCACCCGGCAACCGATTTTATGCAACAAAATTGACAAAGTTATTGTGAATTATACCAATAAATACGTGTAAATGTATAGATATTTAGTTGTATTGATTTCGTAACTGGATAATCCGGCTCGAAGGACCAAAATGTGCGGTTCGATAGCTAAAATATGAACATGAAAAACAACGGCTTGATCTGTGGAAACTAACCTTCTCAATTCCTTGCCCAGAGCTGCCTTTGAGGTGATCCCAGGCCTGGGAATTATGCACAGTTTCTTCGTAATGCTGCACTGACACTAGATTGTATAGTTTCACAATGATTAGATGAGTTTTTGAGTATTTTAGGATTTTTCTTGATTTGCGCGCGGTCAACGTTCGATGTATTTGCAGTAAGTGAAGTTAGTTGCGCGTGCAGCGCTCGCTCGCGACCTCCGGCGGCGGTGCGCGGAACTTCCGATTGGTCGGAAGTTAGGCTCGGTCGTTTTGGCGGAAAGATTGGTTTGTTTCAAACCAAGCCGTGAAAGTAAACCCAACAATTACTATGTTCTATTTTGTTTTGGCAGAGTTCTCTAACGTTTAGATCACATCTGGAACTTTACCGCTCGTTATTGAAATTTTATGTCATAATTTTATAGTCACTTGAAGATGCATTAAAAGATTTACGAGCGATTGCGGTAAGCACCGATGTGGAATGGATATTCGGTTTAACATCGATGGTGGACGAGTAGATACTTAAAATAGCAGTAAAGTGAAAACTATCTTGGGCAGCCATGGAATAAAACTGTTTATTGTAAAAATAAAGTAAACAGGCGTTTGCATCTACTGTAGATGATATAAGTAGCGTCAGGGGCAACGGGTGATTACCCTACTTGCGGAAACGTTTCGCGTCTAAGCTCTATCTACCAGGTATAGGTCTGCACACATGTAGGCGACGGCGATGGCGATCAGCTGAAACGCTGTCAATGCCACCGCAGAACGCTTAAATGTGCCCACAATATTACACTTATACATGAATGAGTACTCGTAATTATATTTGGAACTCTAATGCGCTAAATAATGAGCTAAAATAGCGTTGTAACTATTTACACAACTTTATAATTAGGCTAAATAGTAACTTAGTGTAACCGGTTTATCTCCTCGGAAATCGAGTACCGTAATAAGCGTACCTACCTACGTACTAGATACACACACGTTCCCTATCCCTAATGTCTTCCGGTGGGACTAATTACCACGTAGAACGTAGGCAGAATGGGCATAGTGAATCTGTTTCGCTATTTTGGTCGTGCTATGGCGGAAAGGCCATAAAAATCATATTTTTTATTCCTGTGACCTCATCCGCGCTAAGTGAAGCTAAGCTAAGTGAAGAGAATTTATCAAAATATTCTGGTTCAAAGAAGTATTATAAGATATTTATTAAAAAAAAAACTAAAACCCCAGGTTTTACTCGTAACAGGAGACGCAAGTACTTTATTCCATCCATCTCGGCCAATTGTTATACAATCCCATCGCGATCAACGGTGTTTGGAAATAATCGTTCCTTAATTAAAGTAAACGAGACCGGGATAAAAGGGCCACAATTTCAAGCGAGCTTCGCAGCTCCGAAAATAAGCTCGCTTTATCTCGATGACGTCAGAATGGATCCCGTCGTCTGACGTCACAACGGAAGCGGTGGGAAAAGTCAAGAATATGTTTTTGCTTTGATGAGTTCTATCTTCCTGTAATTATTATACTCAACTTATCAATATTGGAATCCGTCGGCGTTGTTTCTGGAACTAATTACATGAACCTTCTCTAGTCTAACTCAGTATAGCGTACTCAGCAGGAAGGCAAATGTCAATATTTTCAAAATAAACCTCCTAACAGACCTCCTCTAACCTAACCTTATTACAGTAAAGAATAGGCATAAAAACTTTTCAATATTTTATAAAATAAATCAAGTCAAGTGTGTAAAGAGTATGTCTAAGTAGCCCATTATTTTATATTATGTGTTCTTAGAAATAAATATTCAACTATGTACTACATTTTGGCTGTATCGTACCTGACTGTGAAAACAGAAAATAAAACTTGTGCACATTAGGTTGTTTGTAGTAGAAATATTGTTGGATTACTTAAATAGGCTTGGAGAAGAAAAACCACGGATAATAAATATGAAAATATTTTATAAAATATTTTCGTAGATCTTTCGCAAAAAGAAGGGCTCGTCCGGGATTTGAACCCGGGACCTCTCGCACCCGAAGCGAGAATCATACCCCTAGACCAACGAGCCAATGACACTGAAGTCGAAATTAGTTAATGTTATCTATTTAACTAGATAGTACAATTCACACTACATGGAATTTTAATGGCGTCATCATTTTATTGACCAATGTATTATTTTTGGATGCATCCTGTATGCGACTATAATAGTATACCTGCATACTTGGTTAATTGTTATTAATTTCGTGATGGAACCCTTCATCGTAACTATACTAAGATCATTTATGCCTGATGCAGGTATCATTATTGTGTATTACCCCACCTATATTAATAAACTTTATATACAGATATCAATAACATCGCAGCGGTCTACAGAACAACCAGTTAAATAAAAACTGTATTCAAAAGAGGAAAGCTATTATAGGTATAATCTAGGACTACTCTAATAGATAAAGGAAATTCAATAGCTGGCCGCTATTACCGATTTCATATCTGAATCGAAAAATAATAGGTGCAGCCAATTTTCCCGCATTCTACTTAGCCAATTAAGTCATAGTACTTAGCTACAAATTGAATTTTGCCAGTTCGTAGTCGAATAATTTTGAATATACAGATTTTACAGGAAATAACGGCCATATAGACAGCGGTGTGAGCTCTAAGTACTTGTTAGCCGTTGTAGACAGACATGCAAAAAAAATGTGTAGAGGTCAGTTCTACCCACCCTGAGATGCCAGTGCCGAGGTGCCACTCAAACTAAGCCTTAAACTGCGCACTTCTTTGCACAGGAATAAGCAAGACCCATGATATAATGTATAAGTTAAACTGTCCTCCGTGTTGTTTATTTACTGCCGGAATCAGTAATTCATTTCAAAGATGTATTCCACTTTCGATAGCGGTGTGAATGAGTTCGGAGTGACACCCAGGGACACGGCTTTTGAAAAGGCTGAGTGAATGTGATCGAAGGAGGAGTGTGTAAGGTAATTCTGGCAAAATCACCTCGTGGTGTGGCTCCAGGTCGTCTTCCGGCGGCGGCGCGTCGGCCCGCCACGGCCGGCCGCTCCTGCCCCACACAACACCACTGTCACTATCAACAATCTAAACATTTCAGCTACACGATGCACGAAACATGGCTAAGTTATATTTACTAGGGAAAATAACTGACCATTACCTACTCTACATGTTTGGCTTTGCTTTTGTTTATGTGAAACGGCAGGCCGGAATCTTTGCGAGGCAACTCAATGTGCTGCTCAATGTTTTATCGAGGGTGGTCATCTTTTAGAATAAGTACCTACTCTGTATTTTTTATGTCGTGTAGTAAACTCTAAATAATCATATAGTGTTTGAAGAGCGATTCAGGTATTAGCTTCATGCTGAGCCAGATGACTTTTAAAAAACACTAAAAGAGAGAATTAAGCCTTATAAGAGGTTAAACGTCGTCGATCGTGCATTGAGTTTACTGGCAGTAAATATAAAACAACCCTTTAGATGCAGGACAGCGGCACTAAACCGCCGGTGACAGTAAATGTGAACGTTTATACTGCTATAAAGCAATCGATTCCGATACCGAATAAAAGTGGAAGTGGCTGGCGGCTGGCCAATGAGATAGATGCTCGGCTTGAAACCGAGCGCCGAGAGGGCTCGTTCAAAACTGTGGGTTATTTTCGCTGTGAGACGTAAAAGAGCGGACGAAAGCGAATGCTCGACGAGGACTCAGCCTTTGCGTTCACACTCTAATGGTGCTTTAGCGTCTTTTTGAGAGGCACCGCCTGCGACGCCTAAGCTCACTCGAGCTCGTGATCTATCTGGCTCCTAACCCGAGCATGCCTATTCGCTGATAGTAATATCATAGATTACGGATATGTGAAAGTATGAAACCCATGTATGCGATAGTAACGGTGGTGTCACCTGTAAGCGTCATGTGGAGGCAGGCCCAGGCCGGAGTCTTCGGAGGGCGAGCGGTGGTCGGCCACGAGAGGCGCGTCCGTCGGTATCTCCTACAACAATAACCCTCAACCTCACCTGGCTGCCCTTATGCACTGACCCTTTCTTGCTTTCTTGAAGATAACACAAAAAGCGATAACCGATAATTTACGTAAGGGGGGTATTATGATTACATCATCATTATTACCGAGTCACCTACCGAAATAATTTTGAACCTATTGTAATGCCAATAACTTTCGACGTAAAACCTAACCGTTTTGAATAAAAAACTACACAGACAACATTCTGTGAACATTAAAGGTAACAACAACATAAAAAGCTCAAAAGTCTACCATTGAAAGCGTTCACACTATGAACAATGGGACATGCACCAACAAAGATCATTGCATAGGGACGGGTGGTGCACTTACCGGCTCGTGCAAGTCATGCATCGTCGAGGAAGGCAGCATGTGGCGCTCGGCGCCGCGCTATGGACAAACCGTCACCGTCATACATCGGACTATAGAAAAGCGTTGCAACTCCGATGAAACTCCTCCCTCTCCATTGTGTTCGAAACTCGAACGCCAGATTGCAATAGACATGAAGCAAATCGAGGATGAACGAACTGAATGCCAAGAAATTTAGAAAGTTTATATAAATGGAAGCCTTTTTTAAATCGTGGAAGAAAATCCCCCACAAAATAAGTGCTGCCGCTGAACTCAAACGAAACGCCGAGTAATCGTGGCTCTCTGATATTTTACCCTCTGATTTACTTCATGAGCAACACTTTTCTACAGTCACGTATACAGTCTGCGTGCCGCGTTCCTATTTACACTGCAAACTGTTGCGTAATTCCTACCCTAAGTTATGTGCAAATTATTCTAGTAGTATAGAAATCTGGTACAGCAAATTCAGGCCTTACATTAGCTTCGTCGAGTTTCAGTTAACAATGTTGAAAGTTAATTAACATTCTCACCCGAACGGATTTAAGAAGAATACGCGCATTATTAAGGCTGCTGCATTGTTTTCGTGAATTTAGTCATGTATAACCCCATGTCATGATGAAGGTCGGTCTTACGTAATACGGGCCACCAGGTGGGCTATTACAAGATTATAAGACGGGATCTAGAGAAGGTGAACTTTGTAAAAAGACGTTTTTACGTGACATTGTTCCCTCCAGTCACGTTTAAATATTACACGGGGATTTTTAAGAAGGGGCAGTAAGGGCAGGTAACATAACCATTGTAGCTAAGTACCTATATCGGCAAACTTTCTGATGAGGAGACCGTCCTTATATTTTGGAAATAATTTGAGCTGCGTACACACTATGGAGATAATTAACTATGCCATTACTGTTCCATTTCACAAAGCCACCCTCATTATTAGTCATTAAATTATGAAAATTATTGAGGGAGAGGTAAAATAATAATTAGGCAGAAAATATTTTACGTTTATTAGTTCAGTCTTCTTCGTTTAGTGGTTTTTTCTTACCTTGAGATGGTGATCGGCTGATTCGTCTCCTCGTCTGTAGACGAGCTCGTCGAACCGTGGCCTGTCTTCAGGTAGCATGAACTCACGGATTTCCGTCAGTAGAGTATACTAAAACAAATATAAATAACTAGCTGTCACCCGCGACTTCGTCCGCGTGGTTAGTATAAAGTCATAGTTTGAGTTCGTTTAAAAGAAACTATTTTATGGTGGAAAGCGGACAACTATTGATATGTTTTCACTGTTTTTTGCGTATTTTTTGAGAGTTATTTTTCGTGAATTTGTCTAAGTGGCTAAGTTGGGTTATGTATGTGTTGGTTGAGTTTGCATTCAAAACTATATAAAGTGTGTTCAAAAGATGGTAAATGCTGTTGTAGCCGATTTTTTTCAGCTGTGTTTAGTTCTGGTATGATAGGTGCTTCCCGCGATTTTGTCTTAGTGGTTATCATGGGGTGTTTTGTAAAACTTTGTGTGTATAAATTTTTTTTGCGTAGGTTTTTGTAAAGCTATTTTTTGTGATTTTATATTAATTTGGGATTTCGTATGCGTGTTGGTGTTTAATCAAATCAGATTTTTTAAATTTGACATGACCAACTGCTGGTTACCATAGTTTTGAGCATGTACTTTAGAGTGTATTTGAATTTGAAGGCGAGTGCTGTTGTAGCCGATTTTTTTCAGCGGTGTTTAGCTTAAGTATGATAGATGATTCCCGCAATTTTGTCTGAGTGGTTATTATTGTGTTTTTTATAAAACTTTGTATGTATTCAAACCTGGTGACAGATGCTGCGGTAGCTGAAATTTTTTAAATGTTTTTTTGCGTATTTTTTAAAGCTATTTTTGTGTTTTTATGTTATATTAGTGGCTAAATTGGGGTTTCGTATGCGTATTGGTGTATAATCGAATCAGATTTTTTTAATTTGACATGACCAACTGCTGGTTACAATAGTTTTGAGCATGTACTTTAGAGTGTATTTGAATTTGAAGGCGAGTGCTGTTGTAGCCGATTTTTTTCAGCGGTGTTTAGTTTAAGTATGATAGATGATTCCCGCAATTTTGTCTTAGTGGTTATCATTGGTTTTTTTGAAAAACTTGTGTGTATTCAAACCTGGTGACAGATGCTGCGGTAGCAGAATTTTTTTTAATGTTTTTTTTTGCGTATTTTGTAAAGCTCGTTTTCGTGATTTGTTTTAGTGGGTAATTTGGGCTATCGTATTCGTTGGTGTATGATCGAATCTGGTTTTTTTAGTTTGACATGATCAAATGCAAGTTACCATAGTTTTGAGCTTGTATTTTAGAGTGTATTTGAATTTGAAGGTGAGTTCTGTTGTAGCTGTTTTTTTTCAGCGGTGTTTAGTTTAAGTATGATAGATGATTCCCGCAATTTTGTCTTGGTGGTTATCATCGGTTTTTTTGTAAACATTTGTGTGTATAAAAACCTGGTGACAAATGCTGCGGTAGCAGACAATTTTTTAACGTTTTTTTTTTGCGTATTTTAAAAAGCTATTTTTTGTGATTTTATGTTATATTAGTGGCTAATTTTGGGTTTCGTATGCGTGTTGGTGTATAATCGAATCAATTTTTTTAATTTGACGTGACCAACTGCTGGTTACCATAGTTTTGAGCATGTACTTTAGAGTTTATTTGAATTTGAAGGCGAGTGCTGTTGTAGCCGATTTTTTTCAGCGGTGTTTAGCTTAAGTATGATAGATAATTCCCGCAATTTTGTCTAAGTGATTATCATTGTTTTTTTTGTAAACCTTTGTGTGTATTCAAACCTGGTGACAGATGCTGCGGTAGCTGAAAATTTTTTAATGTTTTTTTTTGCATATTTTGTACAGCAATTTTTTGTGATTTTATGTTGTATTATTGGCTAATTTAGGTTTCGAATCAGATTTTTTTAATTTGACATGACCAGCTGGTTACCATAGTTTTGAGCATGTTCTTTAGCCATTTTTTGAAGCGGTGCGGTGTTTAGTTTCGGTATGATAGGTGTTTTCCACGATTTTGTCTTAGTAGTTACGGTGGGGTTTATGTAAACTTTTGTGTGTATTCAAATTTGGTGACAGAAGCTGCGGTAACAATTTTTTTTTTACTGTTTTTTTGCGTATTTTGTAAAGCAATTTTTTGTGATTTTTCTTTAAACTATTTTTCCCTTTTTTCTTCTTTTAGGGAAATAATTTTCCTTTTTTCTTTCTTAGTGCACCTTTGCTCTATAAGAGGAACACATCTTCCAAGTTTTATGCTTCTAGGACTAATGGTTTAGGCTGTGTGTTGATTTTTCTTTAAACCTTTTTTCCTCTTTTTCTCCTCTTCGGGAAAGAATTTTCCAATTTCCTTTCTTAGTACACCTCTACGCTATAAGAGGAACATACCCTCCAAGTTTCATGCTTCTAGGACTAACGGTTTAGGCTGTGCGTTGATTGTCAGTCAGTCAGTGAGTCAGTCAGTCAGTCAGTAACGAAAGAGTTTTATATATTTAGATCAGCAATATGCCACTAGATAAATTTAGCACGAGTGCCTAGCCGAAAATATTTTAAAATGAAAGGAATCTTTAACCTACTATGTATGTATGGTATATTTTACGATTATTCCATTTTTTATTGTAGAATACGCAATTTTAAAAGTAACACGTTACTTCGTTAAAAAAACAGTGCATGTACCAGTTTCACAGTGATAATTTTTTTATATAGTGTTAGCCGGTTCTGGGAATAGGGCATCCCTATACTGAGACCGGGCGACGAATCACATCACTAGTCGGGGGATAGAAACATGGCGTCGAATTGCAAATATGATTGTTTGCCGTGTTATAAAGATTATACAGAATCCAAACTATATTCAATGGATAGTTTTCGCCGTAATAATATAGGTAGAGCGCAATCAACACCGCTTGTCCCGTCAAGTTACACAAGCAGTAATTGATTGATCAATACGAGGTTTGCACAGAGCCAGTGTCAACTAGACTTGCTAAAGAGCATGATAGATGATGACAGTTGTAATTAATTCAATTTACGTTATTTGGGCTTATTATACATATATAATAACCATTACCATTACGATGAATGAGGGTAGCCCAAGAACGTTAAGACTGACAAGAGCAATTTTAAGATTATCTAAAGTCTACAATTGATAATTGGTGTGTTGCCAAGCACTTTATTAAAACAATCATATTGCAGTGTTGGGCCACAGAATAATAAGTACTCAGTTCCGCACTAGTTTAAACTGCTTCAGTGCAAGAAACAAAACCACTACGAACCCAATTTTAAAGATATTGCTCGGCTAGGTATTCATCTTCATTCTCTAGAGCAGGTTACTCGACTGCTACGAGTAATTTAATGCCAAATAAAACTGTAGAACGGGAAGCTATTTCTCTTATAATTTAATTCCTTTGAACATTAAGGTAGCTCTAGAGTTACGACTTAGTTTTATGATAAGAACCCAGGCGCTTCCGCATGGCTGTAATATAGTATAAGCAAACTATGAAATTCGCTCCTTTTGTGTGTGGCTGATGTTGACTAGACTAGGTTGAAAATGGTTTGTATTCAAACTTATAATTGCAACCGAAATACAACCAAAATACGAATATCGAAACTTTCGCTTCAAACATATTTTATGTCAAGTACCAACAGTTTTGGTTATATAAACACAACACCTAAGCTCGATTGTCATACTGAACCATTTTATTTAGCTAGTGTCTGTGTTGTTTTCACTCTTTTTGCAAACCAAATATTGTTTTTATCTTCTTTGAGCAATAAATGACAATTTGTTTGACAAAATAACAGAACGTTAATCATTTCAGCACGAGTACGATGTACGAACCACAATACAGGCACGAAAAGCGCGACAAATATGACGCGGCGTTTTGGCTTACCTACGCGGACATACCTACTATGTATAAAATATGCGACTGCTGGATATAGCCTAGTCATCATACTCGAGCAAACCCTATAAAATATTCGGGTGAATTATTCACGTCATAATATCTACCTTTTACTGAAATTGGAGTGGACTATTTCAAATATCCTAGCTAAGCTAACCTTTGAGGTAACAGCGCTTTTAGGCATATTGTTAGGGCGGAACGAAATTTTTTTTTTTCGATTTTGTTTTTGGTTTAGTTGAATTATGTTGCCTATTGCTATCAATAACCTACATAAAAAATATAAAAATTATTAGACAACTGTAAGAGCCCCCGCCAAGAAATCGAAAATGTACTAAAACGACAATTTAGGTGCTATTTGCGCGGGCTACAAAATAGTACGGAATTCATTCAAATAGGTTTATTTCATTCAAAAACATATTCAAATACAGTAAACTAGCTGTTGCAATCAAAAATTTCATTAATATTAATATATTTTGGCGCTATTACATGAGGAGCAAGGTGGCATTTGTTTACGTATTTGGATGGCCCTACTGCAGGACCTAAATCATTTGCAGGTCAAATTATTAAAGCATTAGAGACTTGCGATACGCTGCCTTTGGCCCAATTTGCGAAGATAGAAGGTGAACTACCTCCACAAACATCAACAGATCTCAGTTCAGACCAGAAATATTTACAAGAAATTACTACTGCTGTCATTAATCCTGCCCTCCTAATTTATTACACAGAAGCCCTGGTAAGCTATCCCATGCCCGCTGGTTGACAAGAGCTAATCGCATACTGCGTTTATATATTTCTACGGAAAATCCACAACAAAACCTAGTGACGTTAGCAACGTTTATAGTAAAATCATACGCCCCTGCCTGGTTTGCCATCAAAACACATTCATCCTGCAAAGATGGTTCAAAACATTTATGGAAGCTCATTAACTCCACTGGATATTTATTCAACGAATTGTTAGCGATAGTGGACCCTGTTTTGATTCGAAATAGTTATTTTGCACACCCAGAAAACTTGTTGTTGAGTATGATAACCGATTCACAAAAGCACATTAGAGAACTCGCTGCAAGACGCATTTTAAAAGCTCGTCAAGTGAAGAATAATTCTGTTTTGCGCATGTTTGAGGTGCCAACAGTTAATTTAAATGCATGTTCTTACATAGACTTAATTGATTGGCAACAAAATATATACGAACCCCTAATACTGATGCATATGTCCGATGAGCAATTACAAGAACTAATTGAAAATGGAGCAGATGCAGTTTTGGAATTTATACGATTGCCTTGCCACACCCAGGCTGTGGAGAGATCAGTAAAAGTTGTAACAGAAGCATCTCTAAGTGTATGCGACAAGACAAAAAGAGAGGGATTCATAAAGTCTAAATTAAAATCTCGAAAGCTCATGCCAAAGTTTGAGACGAAAAAGGACTTTTGCCATAAAAATGACGTTTTTCATACCAATGTAACTTTCTGAACGTGTGTTTGCTTTTAAAATAAATGATTTTATTAATTAAAATATACTTATATTTCAACATTGACATGCATAACATATTATATATAATTATTATTTAATTTATAGGGTGTACTATACAAAACGTCTAAAAAAACTTATAAAATGAAATTTAAAGTCTATGGGGGCTCAAAGTGTTGAGCTAAAACTTTCAAATTAAGAGGTGTTATTTATCATTATATAAGGCAACTTTTCCTTGGTATTCCAATTCCAAATTTGAAAAAAAAAAAAACTTCATACAAAAGTGTTCCACCCTAATATTGATGTCAACACGTCTTTGTTTTTCAAAACACTTCCAGTGATGACTTGAACTTTCATGGAACCTTCTATGCCTCCTCTGTTTGTTAGATTTTTGACAGCTTGGAAGTGCACTTTCTTTTGATTGTCGTTTTGAAGACCGAGTATTACTACGTCTGTTGAGACCATTTATGCATTGGTGGTTTAGACAAATACACCTATTATTTATGCTTACCTTTTGCTGCGTATCTAACAAATCTCTGAGTACAGTGAGAAAGGCGTCAGGCGTAAGTCTTCTTGCCGCGTACTCCTCCATATAGTAGGCGAGTGCAGGAAGCTCACTCGGTGGAAGGAGCGAGCGTGCTTTTTGCTCTACTGCCGTCGATGCTGCTCCTCTTCTCTTGCCCCAACCACTTATCCTGCATAAAAGAAAACTATTCTAATAAATCGTATTTCAAACTTGGCACCGAGAACAGCCACATACCTCGTTAAATGCAGAAACCTACTAAATTTCAAATATTAGAACGTTCAAAGCGTCTTTCTGGCAAATTTTCAAATTGAGATAAAAAATCGAATAGGTTCCTATTCAGTTTAATATCTTTATCGCTGGATATTGAACTAAGTTGAGTTGAAATTTGTGATATTACTAAGCCAACAGAAACTCGTTTTACTCTGTGAATATTTGTTGGCAAACGTGCAACTCTTGATTACATGACGATTATGTAAATTGAATTCAAAAATTTATAAGACACTGCTGAGATTCGCACGTAGTTATTTAGGGGTTTGATTGAAGTGAGTTTTGCACTAAGCATTCAAAATATGCAAACTAAAGGTAAGTATGTATATGACTTTCTATGCGGCGTGCCTCTAATATTATTTGTGGAATGCGTCTTGGGATGATTTGGGCCCTACAAGAGGCTATGGTTTTTTACAAGTCTTACTTTGCAACATTCTGATTATCCCGCTGTTGTTCACCGCCACCGTAAGCGGTACATGCGTGAGGCACTTTCCCGACGTCTTTCACCAGTAAAGACATCCGTTTGTGGTATTTGAGCTGGCCAACCGCCTCGTCGTGGGTCACTTCGACGAACGACTGGCCGTTTACTTCTAGAATTTGGTCACCGACCTGATAAAAAAAATATAGGCCATATTAAATATTTTATCTAGTTTCTTACAGGTAGGTGTACCTTCTTTAATATGTTTCACTGCATGCCTAGCACTTACATACAGTGAAACGCAGACCAATAATAGACATAGTAATAATCCTTTCTACCTGGACCGATGGTGGGACCTGGTGGGGTGATTGCGTATCTTTTCAAATCCAAACCTAGTCGCATTTGTCAGTTTTCACATGATTGAATTGAATAAAAAAGTTATCTTTGACAAGGGACAAGATGTATTGTTGGTGTAAATAACATAATAGTGAATAGGGATAACGTAACAGAAAGATAGCGATCGAAAAATGATGACAACAAGTTAGGTACGTGATCGCTGTTCCTTGTCGGTATAATTTATTTGTTAGTATCAAATGTTTAATAGCAACAGAATTACACAATCACTCGGCTGATACTCACACAATGCAACTGTGAAAACACCTTCATTCATATCCATGCTCACTCTTCTAATAAATGTTGAAAAGTGCTTTCCCCAAGTAATTAAAGTATATGCCTCCGCCGGACAGTAGAGACAAAATGCATAGCAATAATACCCCGACTATAAAAACTCGTCTAAATTACTTGGCGAAAGCTAACTATAATATACGAGCTTCGGATGTAGCGTGCAGTGAGCGAACCTCGTCCCAAGCTCACTATAAATTTCCCTCCACACCTTATACGGCTGCTTTTCAAACAAGAAAATTGATACATTGGTCTAAATATCTAGATATTTAATCTAGATATTTAATCATACATTATGGGGTTTCACACCATAATGTATGATTAAATATCAGAGAGGGGGACTATTATACATAATTTCATATAATTATGTATAATAGCCCCCTCTCTGATCTGAGGCTTAACAGGGTATTGTAATAGAAAATAGATGAGCAATTTCAATTTTGAGAGCTTGTAAGTAAGAACTTGAGTTTTTGAACGACCTAGGAACAATGTCCGGAGACCACATTATTATCCCCCCAACTGACGTAAGACGAAAATCGTGTACAACGCTCACTGTCGACCCCTTGCGTTACATGTTGGGAGCGGTATAATCGAATTTGGTAGACTACTATAGGAATGAATATCTGGGTCAGACGATTCCACTAGGTAAGACAATTATATGAGGTCTGCCGACAAATTCCCCTCGGATCATTTGGGAAATAACGAGTCTTATCGTCACAGATCAAAACCTCATTCTCAACCTGTAGGCCTACCACAAGCTCTGTCTGGTTCTGTCTCTGGCTCTGGTTTTGAGTCTGTGTGAGTGTTGACTAAATAAATCCTACATCGAAACGTCACACACACAGTATAATATACTGGTGAGCAGTCACACAGACTAAAAACCAGAGCCAGACAGAGCTTGTGGTAGGCCTACGGATTACAGTTGCATTTCAATACTCAATACATTTATTGCATAAACATGGTTTAGTTTAGGTACATACATAGTTCTTAGGTGTAAGACAGTATCACATAGACCCTGTGTATAGGGTAAAGCAACATGGAGGTAGGCATTTTAAAAGCGACAGTGCGTTTATTTAGTATTACGAAATTTTATAGATGGTAGTTTATGTTGTGAATTGCGCACCCATTGTATACATTCATAGTGAAACTTTGGTGCAGAGTTGGGAGTTAGGTAAACAAGCAATTCACTGGCACATTCCCGTTTTATTTTGGTGCAAAGTTTGCGTGAGTCGGAGTTGGATAGATCCTTCCAACTTCCTTCAGCGTTCATAACCTAAATTACGCAGAACATAGTTATGTAATAAATGGCTATTAATATGAAGCACGTCGCTAACGACGACATAATTCACAGTTTATGTCCTTTTGAGAGCTTGTGACTACGTCGAGAAATCTCGCACAGATAGATAAATTACGGTTTGAGTTTAAAATCGTTGAAAGTCTTTTTAGTTCTTATTACTGAGGTATTTAAATGTTTAGACACTTGTTTAACCAGAGGATTGATAGGATCAAAACTGTTTACCTAATACAAATGTTGGGCTTATCCAATGCGATAAAATACGTTGTTCTCTAACTTATTGATGCGAAGATCTTTGTCTTGGTGTCCTGGTTCACGCGACACGGAAGCACGTAATGGAAACCCTGCGACCTCCATGAATACTGAATAACCTTATGGTAGACTGAACTTTATCTTATTGTTTGTTTTTGTACCTCATTTTACCATTGTAAAATCGCCTTTATTTAGTAATCAGGGTTACTTGAAAACCTCTTACAACTAATAAAAGTAAATGTAAACGCTTCTACGTGACCAAACAAAGAAGATCTAGAAATAAACACACTGCTAAGTATTACGCTATTTCTGAGATTTTAACACACATGGAAATAACGAATTCATAGGATTTGCCTGACTTACCATGAGTCCAGCTCGGTCTGCAACGGAATCCTTGTCGACCCCTGTGATGTAAATTCCAAGGTTGTATTCAAGGCCGCCTCGGATCATCAACC
This sequence comes from Thera obeliscata, assembly GCA_947578465.1. Taxonomy (NCBI): domain Eukaryota; kingdom Metazoa; phylum Arthropoda; class Insecta; order Lepidoptera; family Geometridae; genus Thera; species Thera obeliscata. The sequence continues at coordinate 4,904,433 of OX387924.1, forward strand.
CTAGTGACTGTCCCGGCTCTATGCAAAGGTCCACCTGTTAAAAAATGCTAAAGTGTAATAATACTTTCACCCACAATACACCGTCTACATACATCTACATCGTAGGTGTAGAGCTTTTTCACTTTTTTACTTTTTTCTTTATATTTTGTTTGTAATTAATTATCCTAGCATAGTAGTACCATTTTTTTCCCTTGATTAGAGTTAGGAACGCACTGTACCTAGTTTAAGGAGGTGGGCGTTGGTAGCTGCGACACAGTCTAACGACTAATGCAGTTATCATCGTTTCCTAATTTTATGTACCACTGTAAATATGTTCCGAAATAAACATTATTATTATTATTATTATTATTATACTCTTATAAAATAGCCAAATAACATTTAAAAATCATCAGCTTATTTTTTTTCTCAAACTCAAAGAAAATCTGAGCATTATTTTGACAACCTTCTTCAAGATAAATCTAAATTCTGTACTGCATCCTAAAATAACTTTGCGAGGCTAGCCGAGGTTAGTTATGAGCTGACTTCACACGAACCCGCCGACACTGCTGGACCCAAAATAAAAAAAAAAGCTTACGCAAGGCTGGACCGAGAAACTGTCTTTCCACTTCCCTGCCATGATATAAACCAGTCTTTTATTTATCTGTTTCTAATAAAGGTTAAGTACCTAGTTGTAATGCTCGTTTGTACAAAGTACTCGCGTAAATTACAAACAATGTTGTAGACCCAACAATCAAAACCACATCAGCAGCACTCAGCAGTAACAGTTTCGTCGTTCATTCATAACATAAACTGGTGTTTTATCGCGGGATCGATACGAGGTGGGCAGTTCGCCCGCTCATTACAACCGCTAACGACACAGTTTGCTGGCCGATGGACTGCAATTAGCATACATACATACCATAGCTCTATTCTACCCGCGTTTATGATGCTGGATTTCACGTGAGTAGCTCGACGCTAGTTGCCGAACATATTTGAAGTAATCGGGTGCAATTTAAGCCTTGTGCACATCTAGGCGTTAAGCGGTGGTGATCAATGAAATGTTGTCAAAAATCGCTGTCATATTTGACAGCGTTTCACTGATCGCCACTGTGTTCACGCTTCATTAGGTGTGTGCAAGTCAAAATAATGCACTTCACACACACACTTCAAATTAAAAGCACTCTTTAGTTGAAGATGCCTCAAAGATTCTAAAACTGCCATTTGTGGCTCTGTTTTTAAATACGATCATTTGTAACTTCTATGCAGTGCGTTCGAATGGTTTATTTCTTGATCCGAGATGAAATACCTCGACCACGCTAAAAGGTTCAAAAGAACTAGTGAAACGACAAGCAAAAGAAGACTTTACAACTCGAAAATCACAGAAAACATTACTGGTTCATAAACTTTAAAGGTAAGTAAGTACACGAAATATCGCAAATAATATACAATACATAAGTATCCTTTAAACCGCAAGTTGCTTTATTTTGATCGTCCGTGTGGAGTCTAACTCCCATAAATATGCATTTGCGAAATATTTACGATCCAGATATAGCACGTAAAATGTTATGCCGGCATTAATGGCGTAGCCTAAGGTACACACGGTACAATTTACCTTGGCTTAATAATTTAAAAATATCCTATCCTCCTTCCTACTAATATAATATAACGTTTGTGTGCAAAGGGTATTTCAGGGCCGTATACAGAAATAGTGAGTGAGCTTGAGTCTGTGTCAAAAAAACTATGCTTGAGATTTGACTCAGACTCAAGCATTGTTTCTGCATACAGGCTTTAGATTCAATTCGTACTTAATATTCGTAGGTACTGCATGGTGTTTATGGATAGCATAGTCTACCAGTTTCACAGATAAGGAAACCTCAACTTTTATTTTGTCAGCATAAAAAATACATAAAATAAAATAGGACTTTTTTTATCATCAACGCAGAAAGGGGTTATACAAAAGGCTTTGATAAAGCATCGCTATAGATTATGGAATTCAATTAATCACGGTGATCGTTAACGTTAATCCTTATGTGGTTGAATATTGAACACAAGCTTTCAATTTGAAACCGGAAAGAATGCCATTGTGACCGAAATATCACTGTAAAGTGGGTGATCCATTGGCGGGCTAAATTTTCATAATTACTTTTTAGAATAGAATAGAATAGAATAGAAAATACTTTATTGCACACCTTAAAACTAACAATGAAAAAACAAGTAACAATAATTAAACACACTAATGTACAATGGGCGGTCTTATCGCTGAAGAACGATCTCTTCCAGACAACCTTTGGATGGAGAGAAACGAAGATAAGAAGGTTGGCTAGGGTGCACTAAGAAATAATAGTAAATAATATTTTTTTTTATTGATTTTATAGTGTTTACTACGCTTAAAAAAACTTCAACGCAACCCCGTACCAAGGGGAAGGTCACGGGTTCAAATCCCGCTCGGCTCTTAACTTTATGAACATTATAAAAATATTTGTTGTAGACTCTCTACCGCACGCGGGTCCTTCGGCTACAACCACAAAACGCTGCCACTGGCATATTTCCTGTAGTTTTCGTACATTTTATATAGCGACGATTTGTAGCGTGTGGCGGATACCGGCGTCAACCGTGTGCGGCGTCCAAATAAAGTGTATGAAAGCTAAAGGACATATGCCGGTGGTGGAGTTTTGTGATTGTGGTCGGAGGCCCGTATGCGGCGACACTAATAGCTGGTCATACTCACCCTTCGTATGGAGCGGTCTTTGCTAGCAGATCGTGATGTGCGGTTGGTGGGCGGTGACGCTGGTCGTCCATACCGGTCCATCCACGAACAAGAAGGTCGTGGCACCAGCGCACCCGCTGTCCGCACCGACATCGTCAGTTGACGACACGACTTCAGCATCTGGTAAAGAAATAAAACAATCAAGTATTAAAAAAAAAGTGTTTGAATATAACTAATAAATATAAGTTCGAAAATACGTGTTAAGTGCACGAACAGAGCCTCTTTAAGGCGCACTAAAAATCCATTTAACCACACTTGGTTCGAAAGAATCAGTGACACGATAAGAAGAAGAACACATCCATCGCGTCTATCAACTTGAGGCATACAGATGTACGACCTCATATGCCGGACATGTATTAAATTAGGAAGGTTTAGGTTGACCCTGCCGTATCATCATTTTGATACCACCGGATTTAAGCATTGCGTTCTGCGGTGGCGATCAGAACGCTGTCATATTACAGTGTAAGGCGTCGTCCTAATTGGCCATCGATCGCGCGATGGTGCGATGTGATTTCATCGTACGATGAAACTGCGTATGCGTTATCGTACGATGACTTCAACCTTCAATTAGGACACTCTAAAGAAATGTGTGTGTTTAATCTCGTCGTGCGACGAAAACGCATCGTTTGATCGTACGATCGTTGGCCAATTAGGACGACCCCTAAGACATTGTTATACTGATCGCCACCGGAGAAAGCTTAGATGTACGCAAGGCTTTTTTTACTTCACTATACCATATTTCAGAACAAGAGATTGCATCTAAACTCTAGGGGCGTTATTAATAATCCTGGCGTAGCGTTGGACTAGTTAATCCGTGTTTTGTCTCTTGCATTGACATGCAATTGTCAACTCGAGCAAATGTGACAAAACACGAATTAACTAGTCCAACGCTACGCCAGGATTATTAATAACGCCCTATGGGTCTTATTATTAATCCTGGCGTAGCGTTGGACTAGTTAATACGTGTTTTGTCTCTTGTATTTTACATGCAATTGTCAACTCGAGCAAATGTGACAAAATACGGATTAACTAGTCCAACGCTACGCCAGGATTATTAATAAGACCCTAAGGGTGTTATTAATAATCCTGGCGCAACGCTGGAGTACTTAAATCGTGTTTTGTCACATTTGTTCGAGTTGACAATTGCATGTCAATGCAAGAGACAAAACACGGATTAACTACTCCAGCGTTGCGCCGGGTTTATAAATAACACCCTGAGGGTTTCCTTTCAAAAAATACTGTTTAATAAAGTACAACAAAGGACAGTTCAGAGCGCGCACCTGTGCTACGTTAAGATTTATGAATTAAATTACTTTCGAGTAGAGCGTATGCAAATAAAAATAGCCTATTTATTTATACTGTCCTAATATTTATTCTGAATTCGGTACAAAATTATTTCGTAAATAAATAAACAATGCACCACAAAGTTACGTAATTTTGACTACACTTATATTTTCCTCACAGGTCAGGGAACAAGAAATAGCCACGTAAAAATATTTCGCAAACTTCTTCCATAATACCGTCTTTAAACCCAGATATCTTAAGGGGCCGGCGGAGGGCGAATTTTCATACAAACGTATGAAAATTCGCCAATCACATTGTAAAATGTGATTGGCGTTAATTTAATATGAGGTTAGTAATTTAAAATTAAAACTGTTCAGGAACCTATATAAATAGTAGACAAATACATTTATTGCAGTAATATAGTGAAAATCTGCTTAAATTAGTAATCATTTTGGTATTACGTTTGTATGAAAATTCGCCCTCCGCCGGCCCCTTATGGACATCCGGCAAACATTGTTACGCCTTAATACCTGTAATACGGACCTTACTCGGAAAAGGTAATAACCTTCCCTGGTAAGACTTGTAGGGATTTCTGTTACGATGATGGAAATGCCAGCCCGGGGATATCTGAGTAAGCTGATCGCCACCTATTATTTCATGTTTGATCATCAGGAACCGAATAAACTTCGCACATCACCATAAACTATGTCCTTCGGTACTTTGACGCGTCGTAAATAGGGGCATGAGTAAAAAATTTCCATGACGCTAGAAAAAAATATCAACAGTAGATGCAAAGGTATGTTCACACCCACCAGGCTTTTTTTACATAATATAGGCTTGCGTTTGACCGCAATCTCACCTGCTGGGTCAACAGTGTAGCACGCTTACCTAGAAGATACCTGTTCACTATACTCTTAAAAACATCCAAGTTATAAGTATTCAGAAAAACAGACAGTTATTGTGCATTTACACAACTTTACTCAACGAAATGTATAATACGAGTATAAGCAATGAGTATATAACATAACCTAACGTTATCAAAAATACAATCACAAAAGTGTCAGGACAAGTTTCAAATAAGAACACTTCTTTCTACCATCTAAGTAGAATTATGTCAGCTTCGTAAAAAGTTTCCAAGACTTGGCTACTCAATCGAGGCACTCTTACATTATTCAACACCCAGCTTACGTCGTCAAAATAACCATAAATATATCTTAGCTTGTGTATAACAAAAGGGGTCACCTTACATAAGCTGATGTGATAAAATCTCGTCAGTGCGCTGGCAGGAGTGGCTCGGCCGGACAGTATGGCGACCGTGTATCCAGCCAGCGTGGCGTCTGGCACACTTATCTGTAGCTACTAGCTACCTATCTGATAAAGTGTATTGCGAATACTGTTACGTAGCTCGGAAAATTTTTCTTTTCTATTTTAATAGAATTTTGCAGATTGTACATATCTTGAAACCCGTTGTATGATTTGAAATGTACGATTATATTGAGTTATTTTGTGTGGTGATCTCGAAGAGGACTACTTCTACAATCTTCGTTGATACAAAATAGGATAGGAGGGCGAGGAGTTTTGTGAGTCTGAACTTCGTTAAATTTAATTAGTAGGTCGATGAAATGTTATCGGTATTATACTAAAAATATGCAAATACTTTTTTATTGCTTCATTCATTTCAGCATACTTACAGAAGTTCGAAACAACATCATAAGCGCTGATTGACAAACACAAATATCGAAACTATAATAACATCAGGACAATAACGAAAGAACTTTTTCTGAATTTTATAACACTATAACGGACACTGGCAGAATTGTGACAATTAGTCGCAGCAGCCAAAAACGAAAAAGTGAAGTAAAGAATTTTCCCCTCACTTTCAACCCCAATACCACCCTGTACCATAGAGTAGTACAGTAGTACTATAAAAAAGGAATCCTATACAATTGTGATGCAAACACGCACAAACCGCAACAAACGGAAATAAACACTACTTTGCATCAAAATAAGCAAGAACTGTTACCTACATACTTCTAGTAGGTATGTTATTAATGCTATAAACTGTTGTTATTTGAAAGTGGTAGGGAAAGTAGGAGGTCTAAAAGTATTTCGCGACCCTATTCAAATCCACCTAACCTAAAAATTGCTCCATTTTTAAACTATTGTATGAACAAACAGTGGCATATAATGTTGTGTCCAGCACTGAGCCTTCGCGGCACTCTGACATTTGAAATGTGTTAGTACCAACACTTAACTATGTAGGTATTGTCGGAGTTGCATGACGTCGTTCCACAAAAACTCCCAGTAAATGTCAGGAAGTTTGGTCGTAAATCAAGTGATACCGCTGCCGACTGAGGGACAGCAGTATATAGGTACCTACCTTTGTAGAAATAGCTATTTCTGCTTACCCCTACGTGTTCCGCTTCTTTACATTAGAAAAAGCGGGTTGTAGGTACTAGCACCCACGGACTTTCAACCAACGTAACCCACGAACCCTCGTATTATTTATAGAAAAGAAAAGGTTGCGGTCTGCGCTTAGTACCTATATGCTACGCTACGTCAGTCCCTAAAAAAGTTTTATTTCTGTTCCAAAAATACCAAGAGAAAGTAAGAAAGTTCTCGCACAATGGAAAATTCCAAGCTCGATAAATTGTATGAGTAATGGTATTGAATGGAAGCTCACAACATAAGTACGAAACTTTTGTCCGAGGTTACACCCTATTCATTATCAACAAGGAGAAACTGGGGGGGTCCACATAAAGTTTCAGTTTCTTTACTGAAGTTTGTCTTAGCCTGCTTGTTTGTCCTCTAGAGAGCCAGTAATTGGATACACCATGAAATAACAATAACTGATATAAGTAAATACAGAACTCCACCTCCTGTATTATCAAGGTTGATTGAATAAATAAAAAACTTTTCTATGATACGACAGTAATATACTGTAAGAAAACAAGAACTCGAGTTTTCAGGCAAAAACTTGTACACTCTTGTACTTTATACAATGGCATAAACTAGATAAAATAAATGCGCACCTGTGCAAAGTTTATATTTATGGATCCAAGTTCCTCCTAGGTGAAAAATAGAGATCCATTGTTGGATTTTCAGGACAGAAATATAATGTTCAGATTATATCTATTTCCTGAAAATCCAAAAATCCTGAAAATAAATGAATCCGAATCTGAATTTTCGGAGTAAAATATTTTTTAACTGTTTTTAATATAGTCTCTTTGGTGTTTGCTGTCTCATTTTCTCGTAACTGCCATAATTTATGACATAACATATATCAATGACATAATTTACGGCATGATAACATACAACCGCATACAACATAAAACATACGTCAAATAATGACAGTTAGAGAAATTTTTTTTTTTTTTTATCGAATCTAACATACTTAAAACAAAATAAATTAAGTTAGCCTGGTCACTATTTACCCAGTGGTAAGATATTGCAGTAATTTAAGCACTGTTTATCTTTTGACATATTTTTATAAGTAAGGTCAATTAGTGTGCTCGTGTTCCTACTTTACGTCATTAGTGTCTATTTTCTCCTTGGTTTCTTTCACATCGAACAATGTGACGTGAGTGACGTGTAAAGGCACAGAGCACCAAACACGCTTTTGCTTTGTAAAGGGTAAAGGCATTCGAGCTCGTTCGGAAATGACAAACGGACATGTGAGGTTGACTGTTCCATTTCCGCGTGTGCCAGGCAGCTGCTACGACATAACTAGCACAACGTAGTGTGTGCGTAGCATAGTGCTACGCCATTAAAATCGGGGGCTACGGCGTAGCAATTGATAAGATTGAGGTTCAAAATAGTATATTGCTACAAATACATGACTTTTGGGGGAGCGTGTACCATGATGATCGTGATATTACGTTAATTCCTTATACTTAGACTTTTTAGTTTGCGCCCTACTACGAGTATTATCTGCAAGAAACACTCTCACAAATATACTGTAGAAAAAAAGTCATATAATTAGTATATAATATTATTATTGTTCTTTTAATTAGGCTATCTAAAGAATAATAAAGCTAGGTAGCTGTATTTAATTTGCGTGGGTGCCACTGATTCCGGGAAGTTGAGCAACTTGTGCCTTAATCAAAGGTCCGATTTAATTAGCTTCGTTATTCGCAATCGTCGAAACGTGACTATTTAATTTGTTTTGCGAAGCGCTCTCTGTAAATTTTCTGTTCTCATTTACTTCGAAGCTTTTCGCTGAAAGTTAAGTGTAAATAAAGTGAAAGCATAAAATCTTTTAGGCTTGTTTTAAACAACAAATAGATATTTGTTATTCAGGAATGCTACGTTCAGGCTTTAATTATTATAAACCTAAAAGTTTGCCAGTTTTATATTACTATTTTAAAAAAATGTGTCAGCGTTAAAATTTTAATTCATAATGGTAAAAAATGTTTCAAATGCATGCCTACATCTAGTAGCTTGATGCATATTATAAGACTGATAAGAGTGCAAAAGGCTTACCAGATAAGAACCAACGAGCTGTAGCACATTTGCAAAGACATAACGGCTTAGTCGAGGAACACTTTGGCGCGAATCAAGCTGTGTCGAGGTAATTTGGCGCAAATTCAGGGTGGCCTGCCAGGGGCAACAGGTCAGGCTCTTTGTCATACCGTACGTATTTATTAATTACGATACTAATATGAGAGCAACGAACTGGGGTAGTAAGCTATAGGGCTGTCGCCTTCCATTCTTTAGAAAGGGTCGGTAACAATGAATGTTTGTGTCTCCGACTGAATCTTTTCAAATCTACGCGTAAAAAGCTCTTGGCAGACATTTTTGCGACTGTAATATTCTTCAAGAGGTGAACTTGAGCAGTGCTCCACACACATAAATGTGCAATGTGTGCCATGGGAATGAGAACACATAAATGCAAATAAGATCAATATTTCAGTGGTACTTTACCTAATTTTTATAAACAGATTCTACTACATAAAAGTAAGTTGCGATTGTTATCTGGTAACTGGTGGGTATCTGGCGCAGCGTATAAGCATTGCTATTCAGCGTGGCAATGCCGCCAGCGTCTTGGGGACGCTTCCGTCTGGCACTGATTTGGATCAGTTGAGCTATCCCTAGATCGTTTGTAGCGATCTGCAGATAGCTTAACTGATTCTTGTGTATTTTGTACATTTTGTAAATATTTGTTTAATTGTAAGTTTTTATTAACTAAGAAAATTGCGATTTAGAACTAATTGTAATTTTTAGATTTCTTTTGTAATACAAAAAACACAAAAAATTAAGAAGTTCGAGAACTTCGATTCCAAAGTTCTACTTTGTTGTGTGCCTGGCCCCAAATTAAGCAGAACTGTTGTGTGGATTGTCCAAAATATTTATTTAAATATTTATTTACTTATAATACCATGTAACATCCAGACAGAGAACAAACATCTGTGTTCATCACTCAAGTATTTGTTCTCGGTGGGATCGAACTCACGACCTACAGCGCAGAAGGCAGAGCTACTACCAACTGAGCTGAGAGGCCAGTTGAACAAATACTTTACTTTGGCCCAAGCAGTTAGCAGACGATGTATACCTTGAGTGCGTCTTCGTGTGAGATCCCCGAGAACGGTGTCCCGTTCACCTGCATGATGGAATCGCCAGGCCGCAGCCCCGCGCGCTCCGCCACTGAACCTTCTTCCACGCGCGATATGTACACCCCTACACCTGCATAAAAGCATTATTAGTTTGGATTCATAATCACCATAATTTTCTTTACCTGTACCCGAAGTCCCAGTGCATATAAAACATTTAGTTACCAAATGTTGTTTTCGTTTCGCCTATTAGTCTCTGTCTATTGTATGGAGAAAAGAAGACAACAACTCTAACTACGTAACGTATTTTTGCCGTCTCATATTTTCTCCATGCAATAGAGAGAGACAAAAAGGCGAAACGAAAACAACATTTGGTAACGAAATGTGGTAGCCAAACTCCGACTTCGGGTTCTGCTCAAATTTAGACTTTGTTAGTGTAGGTGAATATTGAGACGTACAGTGTAAGTACTTGGTTATCAATGCTTGAATTTTTTTTATAACTATGAAGTAACAAAAATGTCCTAATTAGAAGGATAATGGAAATTACTTTAAAGGTTTTTCATTAAACATTGTGATATAAAAAAATTTGTTCAATTTATTGCACGCTCGTAACCGTATTCAACTCTTAAAACAACCGGAAAATTGAATGATCTGAATAATGGCCTACAAAAGGAAATCCAATTTTAAAATTCGCTCCGTAATTGGACGGCACGGTTTATAATTTGCTGTTTTTACCACAACTTGTGATTTTAAACGAAACAAGAGAGAATAAAATTATTGTTCAATAATAAAGCTACTGTATATTGTAGTTTATTTACAAGCTTTTTGATTTCGTTGTACCTATAAATAAAAACATGGCTAGACGACGAGAACTAATTTACAACTACAACTACAGCTATTTAGGGACGTTAATAAGCAGTAAAAGTTTTTGCTTTTTTATTCATATTTGTTGAAAAGCTTATTTTTGAACTAAGTAATTCGCCAACTTTACAGTATAACATATTATTTTAAGCTTCTGTACAAACTAGTGCTAAAAGTTTATTGGAGTCCTTGTACACCCAATAAAAATAGCACTATGGCTTGCCAAATTCAAAATATTGACAATATTTGGCATGAGATAAATAAAAGTACGGCCACATCTAGGTAATGTTATCGCCAGCATATCACCTAGATGCAGCCGTAACTTAAGTGTTCATAATAGAAATACTTAATATAATATCACGAACATAATATTAGTTGTTTGGAAACAGTTCGAGCTCACCGAGGCGCGAGACAAGTAAAGTAGACTAAACATGTTTCGCAAACAACTCTAGGTCGTTGGTTAGAACACTTTGACGTCTCTCATGATATTTAAGTGCCGCCCACGAGCATCACTAATCGATAACAGAGCTTTAGCTGGTCATTTTCTATCTACTGACCAGCTTTCATAGTGAGCCTAAAGGTTTAACATTATTTATAATCTTTATTTTCGTTCTATGTCATGCGTTAATTTGAATAAAAGCTCTATTTGCCATGCTTGTAAAATTAACATAGAGCACATGTTTATTCCAAAGAGAGCCCGAAAAGAGCATTCAAGATCATAAAATAATATGGCTTGCGTTTGTGGTGAGTTTAGTGTTCCTCGAAAATTAGACCAACGCAACCCATTGTGTTTTCGTGTATATCCAACAGAGAAAGGAAATATAAATTAGTAGGTACAGAGAGCGTGTTTTGTTTCCTATGCATTTGAATAATTTTTTGATATTACCACTGTGTTTGCAGTGTTTGGGGCCAGCAGATAATTGCTCATTTACTACGTATCGAACTAGTAGGAGTGTTCTCATACTTGGTAGTGTTTCTAGTTTAGCAATTTTTCTTTCTTTTTGGCAACTTTTATCTGCTTTTACCAGGAGAGAATGACATTTTATAGGTAAGTTGGTGGGCGCAAATTGGCCCAAATTGGCGCAAAAGACGCAAAGAGCCCTGAATTGTTGCTCCTGTTTATGGGATGTCTATATGTCCATCAGCGGACTTCATACTCTTAAACGGTGAAGAAAAATATCGTGTGGAAACCGGCATGTTAGAGAACCTAAAAAGCTCAAAATGTACGAAAATGTGTGTGCACGAAAAAAGCCATGTGACAATCAAGTGTGACCATGAGTCAGCAGTTGCCTTGAGGCGCACTGAAAATCTCTTTCCACCACTACCTGTTTCGGAAAAACTAGAGACACGATAAGAAGTGCATTTCTTCAGGCTGATCATGTTAGTAGTGGGTAACTGTTCATCTCACCTGCCTCCTTGCCACCCTTGACGCAGATACCGAATCCATGCGAGTCGTTGGGGTCTCGGCTCATGGTGACAGTGCGCGTAATGGGCTCCATCGGCGGCGGCGGCGCACCCCCCGACGAGTACGGCCGCTCCCGCTCGCCGGTTCGGTATATCGCCTGTTAAACGAATGAGTTGCAGTTCTTATCACAGCTCAAGCTCTTCAAAGTCAGAGAAATGAGCCGTGATTTAGACCGCAAGTCAAAAATAGAGAATTTTTTTTTGGGTCCAGGCCTGCGGTGTCTACTACGGTTCATCATGTTCATGTATTTTTTATGGTTATGGTACGTAGTGCTTACAGAATCATCGTTCATCGACAAAACACAACAGATCAAAGCAAAGCAAATAGTTGTGCAGAGGCACGAGCGGTTACGCGGTAAACATTAATCAACTGGAGTAATTACAACCTCCGCTAAAATTTATAAGCATTCGGATTGGTTTCACTGATTCATAGCCGAATATTTCGATAACATTTCAGTGACCTTGACCATTCCGGCGCCCGCTTGAGCTAAATTAGGGCACCGTTCGCCTGCTACCCCATTACCCATGCGTAGGTACTACAAATTCTACTCTCACGCTAACTTCAAACCGACATGTTTATGTGTTTTTGCTGCCTGCTGAAATTTAATGACTAACGTGTAGTCATAAAATTTCAGTAGGTTTGTAGTAAATCACCTGTTTTTGTATGATGCTCGTGCACGTTGCTTTTCAAGTTGTGTTTTTAAGCCTATTGTATTTTTCCTCACTGTTGTAAGTACAGTTTAGCAATAGTGTAAAATTTTATAAGGAAGATGCTTGCAGTCCTCAACTGGCCAATACTGCATGTGTCTATCCTGTCAATATTGAGGATACACGCTGAAGGCGTGCACGTCCGTAGGCATATTACAACATTCCCGAGCGCTGCATTTGCATACCACGTCGAACGAAATTCCTTGTCGAGCCAATGAGTTGGTAAAGAATTGTTTTCCGCGATATTGCTCTCGAGACGGGCGTTCATGAGCAATAAAACGCAATCCCCTATTCTGGGTAAACAAAGGATCTCAAGGCGAACGTTTAGCATATCAAAGAAGCAGTAGGAACGGCCGCCGCGCCGTCTGCCGCACCCAACCGTCCGCCCGCCCCACTCGCTACACCACTTCCAATTTTACAACTTTTATTTGAACAGATCCGCTTTACCTACAATAAAAACACTTTTAAAGTATATTCAGCTGCACAGAATTGTAGTGTACTCGTACCTCTCCTACCTAGTTCGGTTACAATATTTTTTTCCTTTTATTTTACTTTAAGTTTTCTGCGTTTTACCCATCGAATAAAAGGAAAGCAAGTCAACGTGTTATTTTGAGTGAGTTCGATCAACAAGTGCTTGAAACAGTTAACACGACTTATCACTATAATTAGTAATCCTGGGGCTTACCTGACAGCTCACGGAAACTCCATAATTTACAAATACTCAACTTCCTTCATTCATTAGCCACTCAGGGAAGCGGAACTGACGTAATATCACAGACTAACGCAACCCCCGATTTTCAACGTCAATGGTAAGTTCGAAAATAAGTGCATGAAAGGAGCCTTTTTGGTACACGCTTCACTTTCACCACACTGATTCAAAAGAACTAACTTGATGGCAAAACAAGTAAGCAATGTAAATTTCAGGCAACATTTAAATTCCTGCTCATGGTAAGCTTAGCTAGTGCATTGTGTTCGTTTCTAACCGATAAATAAGGTAACAGCTTTTAGCGCGGTCACCATTTGGTTGGGTCGTCGATAGAGCAATACTTATCTGAGCACTATGACCTGATCGTACGTACCGTAGTTTACAACTACTAAGATATGCCGAAGGCCTTCGGATAGCGTCACCAAAGTTGCTAATGTATACCTACTTTTCTACCTAATTACCAACCCACTTACTTTTTTGTTCGCCCAGTCGCTTCGGCCAATTCCGAGAATTTTCAGAGGATACTTCTGCAGGGTACACCTAGCTAAGCTTTTACTGTACTGCGTTAAAAACGTACCTCATAATAATTATCGATGGAATCCAATTTGATATTGAAGGCAGGTCACGTCACAGAAGCACACGGCACGTATGCATATCACGCACTGTTGTAAATCCTTAATTCTAAGCAAACATTTTGTCCTTTCATAATTAACCATTCATAATTTTAATCATAGATAACCACGTGGCGACCATTCTTTAGCTACAAAGCTTATGGTGAATTAAATGCCAGATGACTATAAAAATATATTATTTTCATCCCTCGGTTAAGAAAACGAAAGTACTTTTATTTAATTGGGTTAGTACAACGATTCGCCAACTGTGGCGTAAACTGCCTGTCGGTAAACGGAAAGCTTTCAGCTTTTTTTTTTATGAAAGTCGATGAAACACGCGTTTATTCTTCTGTAGCCTGTCAACGACTGGCTTTTTAATAAACATTGCTACCCCGCGACCGTGACAAAAGTGAGTTTATGGACATCCTCATATTTTTTAACGAACGTAAAAACTACACGATTCTTATCAATTTTCTTATGTATTTCAACTGGCATATTTTTTTACGAAAATATTTGAAAATATTTAACGTCGCCACCATGAAAAAAAATTAAGTGCCTTACAGACAGCTTATGTCCGTCCATATGCCAGCCTTAGCACTGGCCACTGTGATCATAAATAAAATAGTGATATCGACTTACCATCGTCGCGACGTCGGCCTCACTCTGGAGTTTACACACATGGCACTCCGCGCCTCAGGTTTTATTTATAGACGTCTTTGTTGACGTCAACTATTGATTTGCTACATTATCGTTTTGTTTTTTACGTTTTTATTTGATCACCAGGTTTTAGAAAACTGCTAATTTTGCGATGCAACGCGATATTTGCCAGAGCGAAACACTGATCGCTATCGCAGCTGATCACCTAGAGACTTACATGGTGGGTTGTACTACTAGGACTACTGGCTGGGGAGTGTCGCCTGGCGGGTAAAGGAGCCGGCACGGCCGGTGGGTGTGACGGAGGGAGCGCCTTGCCCAGCGCCGCAGCACCACCCTGCCCGAAGAGTCTGAGCACCTGCTCTGGTGATATCGGTCGCTTCTTGCCGTTCGTAACGGCGCCCAAGTGGTTCGTACTATTTCTTAAACTCGTAGCACCTGCTACAAAGAATAAAAAAGCATACACATCATTACTCTTCTGTAATCTAGTGTGATATCTATAGCGAGAGGTTCACAGAGGGTTTGTGTTATAACAAAAGTATTTTTAGATCCCCTAGCTTCTGCCCACACAGTTGGGGTCAACGGATAATACGAGAGTAATGAAAAAATGTTTCCGTTTAGAACGTGACTTATCAAACGTACGTGATGAGATTACGAACCAAAAGTCATCAAGTAAACTTTGACTCCTCTAGGACGCGGTGGGATGCTAACCCGCTTAGACGTGTGTTCGGTTCCCAAATGTTTGGTTCCAAATCTGAGGTGTTTTGATATCCTGCGTCACGGGTATCAGAAACAACGAGTATCTCACAGTTTTTAATAACCATGAACATGGATCCTACTGTCGAGTCACGAGTAACTGTTTAAAAAAAAATTACCTGCACTATTCGCAATAGTAGAGGATCCAAGATAGGGTTGCCTAGAAAGCTTCCCCGAATAGTGGTGAGAGTAGGAAGTGTGGTGGCCGTGCGAAGAAGCCGGTCTTTCCACAATTGTGTACGAGGTTCCCGGCGGGGAGTAGTAGATCCCACCGCGGGCCCGCGACCTTGCGTCCTCGGCCTCGTAGCTTGTGTGCCGATTGTCCTGCAACCACTGAACAGATAACAATACTGCTTAGAGATAAGTGAAGTTGAGAGTAACCTTTATACTCATGCAAACACACCACTGTTCATGCAGGCGGGAAGTTGATGCCACCACTGCTACTTCCTCAGATGAAGGTCCAATCGAGCATGCTAAATCCAAAACATCAAACCAAACTGCCAGTAAGCATCACCACCTCAAGCTGAGCTGTGTGGCTCAAAACTCTGTACTTTTCGGTTGGTAATAGTACACTTAGTGCTTTCACCTGGAATAAGGCAGGGCATTTGGGTCTCACAATAATTTGTCTGACTGACGTCCTTTTGTGGCGAAATCTTTGAAACTTTGAAATTAATAGGCACATACTGGTGGTATATGCCTATTCATCAGGATTTCAACTGTTTGCGTTAGAGGAGAGTATTATGTATGTAAGTGCAGGAACTGTCATCTGCTGCGAGCGCGATGGAGTATGTATGAGTACGCCAAACGGCTTGTTTGTGTATTTAAGTGCAGAGGATGTCACCTGGTGCGAGCGCGAGTGAGTATTTATGAGTGAGCCAACTGGTTTGTATGTATGTAAGTGCAGAGGTTGTCACCTGCTGCGAGCGCGAGTGCCGTGCCAGGTGGTGCGCTGGCGGGTGCTGCGGCGTAGCGGACCGCGTCCATCCGTAGCCCTGCGTGTATGGCGGCGGCCAGCGCGCGCCGAACTCAGCCAGCTCAGAGCCCTCGCCCGCTTCCCCCGACCTCATGCCGGGGGTCACTACCCTATCTGGAACAAACGTTGCATTGTAAAACGACAAACATGCAAAGCTTTCTTTGCGATATTGAAGAAATCGGAGAAGTAGTTACATAAAAATAATAAGTCGCCAGTTGCGGAAAACTGTCCGCTTACCAAATAAGTAATAAACCTACGCATCAATAAAATGTGTTCCGTGAATAGGGTCACGCATGATGTAAAGTTGCCCCTACTAGACTGCATGTGGGGCAGACAAGTTAGCAGGTAACCCCTATGATATAATTATATACTTATACGAACTAAGTAACTGTTCAGTTTTAAATAGGTAAAAGATCCCATAATATTTTTACTTCGCTACAATATTATTGCGAATCTTTGAAGGCAGAAAATTCAAGTTCCAATCTGCTGTTCTCGCAGCGGTTCGATCATAATTCTAGGCAATTTGTGATTCCAATTAATGAAAGCTAGAGTCGGTGGTTAGTTGAATGGTACTTAATACTACTCAAGAAAACCTTTAACTTCACATTATCAATGTAGTAAGTAGTGTATATAATATAATGACTGGTATATTTCAAGTTGAGTTTCTTCCTTGAAATTCAGTGTAAGTAGAAAAAAGAGAGTGAGTGGTTTACTTACTCGTACATACAAATACGTGAATTCAGTAATATGAGGTCAGCGCCACCTTGAAATAACGGCGTATTTCACCATAGCTAAGTTTTTTTTGTTCTACCAACTATAGAAAGGTAGGTCTCTTCTAATAAAAAAAGACCCTGTTCTTACTAAAAGGTGAGACAAGGATTTAAGGGCTGCCAATAAATTAAAGAAAACGGCAGCGTCCCTACAAAGTATTGTTTCCGTGAGGCCGGCGTCGCCGGTTCAAAACATCCGGGTGCCAGTCCCTTTCGTCAGACGTGTTTATTACACAATAAAATGAACTCCGCCCTATAGGTACGCCAAGCTTATAAAATTACAAAAGTAAATTACTCTCAATAAATGCGTCAGCCAGTCTGAGCGTTATTTTCCAACTTTATTATTGGGTGTTCCGTAATAGCCAATAATGAATTTATTGCCATTTTCAAAATGGGAACACAGTTCCTGCGCCGCTTGATCATTTTATTATAGTTGTAATTCACAAGGCACAATTGAAGTGTTTAGAATTCCTGACTCAAGTGACACTCAGGCACAAGGAGCTTATGCGGCAAGGCATCAATATTCATTTATTTGTTCACTCCAGCACACACTAAGGGCTGCCGATAACACAATGCCTATTCTGTGACAATATCAGCTGTGCCAAGAATCACGTCCACTTGATGGACAGCTATAAATTTCTCCATGCTCCAGCCACATCAGCTACTCTAGAATAATTTTGGACGCAATTTGATTCAGTTTATTTTTTACTGATCATTAAAGACACGTTCACACGAGCGCGATTCGAACGAGATTTTAGTATCGATACAATCACATATACTTACTTTAAATTCAAAAGTTTCTGAGAATCAAGTGGCACCTAAGCGAATAACTATGTTTTTTTGAAGGTATTAATAAATTGATCAAGATGCGCAAGTGTCCCCAATTACCAAAGTGGACAAAACTATATCTCCTCTAGTTTTTATCAAAATTTAGCTACTAGGTGGTTATACTATCGCGATCAGAACCAAAATTCCAATGAGGAATTCCGTTTTTCCAATGAGGTTAGGAGAATGTGGACCAAGCGCGAACCAAGCATCACTGAAGTTAGAGTTTCAAGACTGCTTCAGGCTGTTATGGTAATGAGAAGCGTGCTCGCTGCATGCCGAGAGAGCACGGCTCTGTAGATACTTAATGAGTGTACTCTGTGAGTGTATTCCTAAGCATGCGTTGTTATTACATCGACAGTTACCGAATTCGGGGTCCTTTACTCTTTTCTCAGCTCGAATTCAATAAGCTTATCTTGATAGCGATAAACGCAAGTACGCTCATGAAACGTTTGAATATTGTGCTTACATTTCGTGACATCAAAGATTACTTATAAATGATCGTAATGAATCGTAAAGTTTTTTTTTCATACAACTCTCTGATGGAACAAGCATTGGCTCACCTGTCTTAAGTGGTAAATATCGGCTATAACAAAGGTCTCGTAGGTCAAAGACGACAGTAACGTCCTCCGCAATACACTGCCCTGCGTCCATCAACTCGAAGCATTGTTGTGTTTCGGTTTGAAGAGTGTGGCTGCCGGTGAATTACTGGTACGTGAGGCTAAACATCTGTATACCTCACGTGCCAGTGCCAGTATAATATGAGTAGTATATTATTACTAGCTGTGCCCGTGACTTCGTCCGCGTGGTATAGTGTCTATGGGTAGCATTTTTAATTTGCAGCGGAAGAAAACAGTAATTAAATAACAACGTCATATTCGCGTGCACGTGACACAGTCGTCTGCCCTCTTACTAAACTTAGACATAATGGCGTCGTACTACGCCACACTTTCATCCCCCCCGCATTCCTCTCCTCAACACCCCCACATTCCCCCCGCACTCCCCTCAGACTCCCCTCCACAATCCCCCTGTACTCCCCCTCGCTCCTCCCCTCCACACTCCCCCCTGTACTCCCCTCCACACTCCCCCCGCACCTCCCCTCCACACTCCCCCTATACTCCCCTCCACACTCCCCCTGTACTCCCCTCCACACTCCCCCCACACCTCCCCTCCACACTTCCCCCTGTAATCCCCTCCACACTCCCCCCGCACCTCCCCTCCACGTTCCTCCCTGTACTCCCCTCCACACTCCCCCCTGTACTCCCCTCCACACTCCCCCCACACCTCCCCTCCACACTCCCCCTATACTCCCCTCCACACTCCCCCCACACCTCCCCTCCAACTCCCCCCTGTACTCCCCTCCAACTCCCCCCTGTACTCCCCTCCACACTCCCCCCTGTACTCCCCTCCCTCTACCCCCCCAGCACAAACTTTGAATGTCATATTTTTTTAAAACAAATCAACAGACTAAAAAATAAGTTTTAAGTTTCTAGCTCTAAAAATGACGATACTTCCATACAACTTTCAACCCCTATTTTCAACCCCTTACAACCCTTTTTTCGCAATAAAAAGTAGCCTATGTCCTTCCCCAGGCCCTCAACTATCTGTGTACCAAATTTCATTTCAATCGGTTCAGTAGTTTTGGCGTGAAAGCCAGACAGGAAGACAGACAGACAGAGTTACAAACGCATTTATATTATTAGTATGGATTGTTTATGATGCCAACGTGTTATATTATAGATAAGAAGTAGATAAAGTAAGCATTTGCCCCCACAGAAAACTATACAACTCTGTGAGTGATTGGAGTAATTTGGTGAATAGATTACAATTTGGTTCTGATAATTTATTTCGTAGCAGAAGATGGACGATCAGTATTTGGCAAGTAGCCAATCCGATCGAAGTGCCGCGTCCCACTGGCTCACATCCTGACTATATTGCTTTTATTTTACATCCTCCAACTTTATGTCTAGCTGTCGAGACTGTCGGCAAGGCGATCGTTACGTACCAGTTAAAAGACAGCTGGCATGAAGCTACCTACTGAATTGTTTTACTTCTTTGTGAATCTATGACTCAGACTACACTTTTTGCAGAACAGCTGGACCTCTGTTGTATGTTTAAATGCATTTTTTTTTATTATACATAGTTACATAAGCATTTGGTTGCCATCACACCTGATGGAAAGTGAGGATGCAGCCTAAGATATATCATGCTTAGCCTTAGCCCACCTGTTGACTCTTCTCTAAATGAGTATTTCACTGTAAATTAGATGGTATCAAAATTTAAAAAAAAGTTAAACCCTGTTTTCGCTATGATCAGAATGGGTCCATGATAGCTAAATAGAAAAAAAACATCTTGTATTATGACTGTGTCATTCGGTTTCGTGGAAACATTTTATTGTTTTCTACTATTCCACGAAAGTATCAATTAAAATACTTATTGATAGTGCTTTTCGTGGAATTATTGTCTGTAAGTAGTATACCCACTATCATCTACAAAACCGTCAGAATCAGAAACCAGGCAGGCACAAACCTACCGAAAAGGCACTTTGGATGTACTTCACGCTCGTGTTATTGAGCGAGCCACTGGTTCGGAAAACGAGGAGAAGACCGAAAGGAAAAATTGCCTAGAGCCGGCATGCAAAGTGAAATTATCTCTATTAAAACAATACGAAGCGTAATATTTAAAACCAAATGGAGAGTGAAAATTGTATGATTTAATTAAACCTCTTTTAGTTGGCAAGTAAACAATAGCAAATGCCTAAGCATAGCATGTGGTAGGTACAGCCTGCTGACCTAACGAGAGAAGGTTGCGGTTTTAGCTGTCGTTTTTCAACATATTGGGAGTTAGGCCAATACTTTTGCAGGCCAAACGTTTTCACTGTTTACTATAAGATCATACATTCCGGATCATACAATGGTTAGCCAGACAATTTCGATATTCCACCAAATTAACACTACTATCGCGAATTTTCCAGAGAAGGTGAAGAGAAAGGTGGCTTGACTCGTCAAAACGAAGCTACTCAGGAAGTTTAAGCCTGATAAAAAATCCTTGGGAAAACCTATACCAATTCCCGGCCGTTTTAGGTACAAAAACTTGCATGCATCAAAACTAAGTTTATTATTATGACTAAGTGCATTCCTTCTGTGGTACAATATAAACTTAGGTGATAAAATTCAGAAAACCATTATAATCTAAAGCCAATCCCATTTATGAGAGTATTAATGATTGGAGAAGTTTAGAGAATTGGATTGCGTATATAGCGAGATTTTGGGTCGGGGTAATCAATAGTTCTCTCTGGGTTACATAAAGAGGTATGTACCTATTCTAAAACGTATGTTATATGACGGTCGTTGCATCCGGTTTTGTGAAAATGTGTCGGAGGTGTCAGGCGTTTTATTATTTTGTTGACACACCACCACGGCGTCGTCAGCTTTGCAACAACACAATTCAGTTAAGAAACAATGGAACACCGAGGGCATTTATGACGTCACGGGAACTCGCGGGGAGCGAGGGGTGAGATGGTTCAAGGGCGCAAATGTAGGTCAATGGGACACGGGCAGAGTTGGACCGGGTTACTACGAATGGGAGCCGGAGCTGATCGGTTCGCCATTCTATTTGCCTTGCTCATTGTCTTGCCTCCTTAACTACCCCATTTGAGAGGACTTACAAGGATTACTGTTCTGCTTGAAATTAACTGGCTGTTCTGTTCATTATATGTAGACTACGTATTGAATGTTTGTAGTTTCAACACTTACTAAGTTAGTTTCTGATTAAATAATATGGCACTAAGTAAAAATTTCTCTGTGAAATTGCTTTGATTTCATAAAAAGTTGATGCATGGAACTGGTATTAATTCTCTAAAGCAGCCCATCACAGATGAACAAGCAGAAATAATCAGCCCACGAAATCTTCTGGTTCAACGAACAATCTGTAAATATTTTCCAGACGAGTGCGCTTGTCTACCGCCGCGCAAACCTTCAAAGAAACCTCTTTTAATTATATACATATACACGTAAGAACATATATTATGTTAATGATGTTCACCACATAACATCAGGTGGGCTATGCTTGTTCCATCAGCAAGTAGTATAAAAAAAATGTGCAGCCCAGCTGTTCAGTTGAAAGGGGCAACACAGGCCGTTCATCACAAAAGTGTGAAACAAAAGAAGATAAAACTATCAGGGAAGCGAAATGAAACAACAATATTAGAGTTCCTCTCTAATAATAATAATACAGATAAAGTTCTGATAAGTTGGTGACGTAAGCCTCTTCGAGAAAAACTAAATAATATAATGTCACGTAACAGGACGTACCTTTTAGCAAATTAGAAAGCCCCAAACTGCTATTTGGAAACGAACGTAATCCTTAGAAGACGTGTGGACGATACAAATTATTTGTTATACGTAAAATAGTTTTAGGTTATTATATTATTACATTGTTGTCCAGAGGTACCTATTGGTATATATCCTCAAAATGGACTGATAGGTATATATATAATATTGTGGTAATGTAGAAGGTATGCGTTGCTAAGCTGTCAAAAAACTAGTGGCTCTGTGAGCTGTAGACATCGCGAGCGCACTAAAAGTGAGCAATTTAGCTACTGCATTTTGAAGAGCTATTCTGCTCATTATGCCGAAGAGTTTCATCAAATCTTCGCCATTTTTTTAGGAGATTAGCTACCTTTCAATTAAACAATTTATTGACAGATTTATTTGTAATCGGATCTCATACGGCAGAGACATCCTTTTTTGCCCCTTTTGGGACCCCTTCAATCAAAACTCACCGACAACAAACAAATCTACAACATCATACAAGTACCAAGTTTCGTCTAGATTGGTTGAAAACATGCAACCTGTAGGCGAGTACAGACCGTCGTAAAGTAAAAGCATTTTTGGCCAATTACAAAACTTAGAAGCTTCTCTCTCTTTGCTCGCTTGATCAACACAGGGACCAAATAAGGAACTGTTTCATAATGAAACAAACGGCATTGTATCTATTAAACTGAAACGTCGCAGGGCACTCATGAGAAATAAGAGTTTCTAAAGTTGAAGGGAAATATGAATTTCTCTATAACATAAAATTTGCTCAATTTTCATCGTAGCGAGCGGTGTTTCTGTTCTAACGAGTTTAAAGTTCCTGGCCACCTCTGAGTGGTCCAACACGCGCTTACTCCCATTTTCTACTGTAGTTTTTGTCCTGTACTGAGTCACGCTTTTATAATCAGCTGGTAAAATCCGTAGCGTGCCCGATTGCTTCCACAAAACATAAGGTAAAATCGTCAGCACGCCTTTTCCATGCAATTCCAAATCGTAAATAAGTACCTAATTTTCTACCCACCGCAGTCCTGTCGAAGCACGAAACTCAAGGTTTTTGAACTCCATAATTTTATAGTAAAAGCATCTCGCTAACAAAACCAAAGTACCTTACAAGCCAACCCACGAGTACTGATAGAAATTATCATAAATTTAAGCTCCCTACCATTCCATTTTCTTTTAGTGCAAACTTTACAGGAAAGGAAAAGAAAGTCTAAAGAAATGCTCTCCATAATTTAAACTGGACTTCATTATAACACAGTATTTTTTTATTTCACATTCTTACAAAGAAAAGGCCATCTAGCAGACTGATCTTTTGTCTTGGGAACTTTTCGTCTCTCATGCTCGCATGATTGTGTTCCGGTTCAAAGGGATGAATGGTATGAAAGAGCCGGATGAAATGGGTTATATTACCTACGTGGGTTGAAATTGCAAGTCTTTTTTACGTGTTTACAAACTAGTTTACATTTTAAGTCAAAAACGCACCAATACCTACATACCGTGGCTACCTTATTCTACATTAATTGATCGTCCATGGCTTTACCGCCTACAACTATTCACGTGTTTTGTTTTTTTACCGGCGGATTCGAAATTCTATTGTATATCTATTTTCTACGTTTATCACGAAACAGATTGACTTACAAAGTAGAACTTCCTTGTCCTATAAATATCCCCGTTTCAGTCGTTTATCTTCACTTGTATTATTCATGTTACCAATGGAGATCGTATTTCTCAAGGAGCGCCAGTGCAACCTTCGAGCCGGATCAGAAGCCTTTTGTGCTGAATAGAGCACAGTTATTTATAGTTTCAAGGGTTTTTATGTCTTGGCATATTAGCTAGACTAGAGGTACAGTCATCTGCACATACTATTCGAAATCATTAAAAAAAAACTTTAAATGTATGGGTGGTTCCAGGCTAGCTATTTTCTACTCGCGTACTATACAATATAACGTAATTTCTGTACGCGCGTAGGAACCTTACGTATTTTCACACACGCCGCTCGTACGTGTCTTGACGCGCCTAAGGTCGTATAATTAGTAGGTAAGTGCGTTGCATGCTGTGTGTAAAGCTTTTTTTACCTAGGTCGGAATAGAGTTGAAATTTATTAACTCGTTTCGGATTATGATTTAGTAGATGCACTTGGAAATGGAAGGTTTGGCTAGTGTACAGAATAAAAATAAGCAAACTGTAAAACTGTAAGTGTGAAAGCTGGCGGTGGCAGAGACAAGAGAAGTCCTTCAATTCAGCTTATAGTAAAGTTTGAAAAACTAGTTGGAAACTAGAGCGCGAGTTGGAAGCAGTAGAATAGAGGTTGATTTCTAAAAAATGGTGAACGCCACATAGCCGTTATTTAATCATCGCACTGGAGCGTGGTTGTTAGTTTCAGCTGATCGCCATTGCCATCGCCTAGATGTGCGCAATGCTTAAGTGATCGTCATCGTAGCTGAAGATCAAAATTGTGAGGGTTAGTCCCACGAATGCCACGTCCATACAAATAAGAAATCAAAATTTTCATACATTTAGTCTCAGCCAATGCCATGACGTATTTGAACCTTATTTTTTGAGGCTCTGCTGCTGTCTTTTAACTTCCTTTCAAGATGATGCAAAATCCTACTTTTAATTCTATCTACTAAGCCTCTGTCTAAAGTAAACTAATAAGCACCGTTAAATCATATTTTACCTAATTTGGATTTTATTCAAATCTTTTTATGAATTATCCATATCCACCTCAGTCTCATCCCAGTTTAAATGTCTGTGTTGTTTGTTAAATGTCTGTAAGCATTTTTGTATTCAAATCCTGAGAGCCTTATTGTATTATCGAAATAACTCAGAGTTGCATTCCATGTTACCTAGCTCATTGGTATTCTATTCGGGAGACTAGATGCTCTCTGTGCGGAATTCATTTGCAGCCTCGATGAAGGAATTTTCAGGAATGTTCGATGAAGCTGCTATTACCTCTATTTTGAAACATACTCGTCGAAGTACTATCTACAAAAAAGCTCTGTTAGTTTCGAGCTAGAGATAAGAAATATACAGATATGTGTTATTTAACTGGCCTCTCCGCTCAGTTGGTAGTAGCTCCGCCTTCTGCGCCGTAGGTTGTGGGTTCGATCCCCTTCGAGAACAAATATTTGTGTGAACACAGTTCACACTGTTTGTTCTCTATCAGGGAGTTATATTATATTTTAAGTAGGTATGTATTTATAAGAAAAATGTATTTAAGTATTATATCAGCTATCTGGTTCCCATAGTACAAGCTCTGCTTAATTTGGGGCTAGATAGTGCTGTGTGGATTGCCCGTTATTTATTTATTTGATTTTATTCTGTATGTAAATGTGTAAGTGCCAAACGTTACCTCTGACAACTGCTTCCAGAATCTTGAGTTTTTGCTACTAACTTACTAAGTGAGCTTTCACGACAGAACAGCGTTTTCCCCTAAAGTGGCCATTCTTATCATATTTTGCTGCTTAGGTACCTATTTATAAACGCGTAATAAGACGGGATAAGCCTTTCATGGTCGCAACCTCAAAGAGGTCGCATTATAAGAGCTAATCTCTGTGAAATTTATTTTTTTAATCTTCCGTTGTGAACCAATTCAATTTAAAATAAGTCGTTGGTTCTTCTTTTCCTTAGACAATACTTTTCAGAGCAATACGTAGATTGTTCTTCATTCGGTTTAAAATTGATTAAACAATTATCTTACTTCTTTCTTATAGATCCGTTAAGTGTTTATATGAAAAACGAGAGTTCTATCAAGTGCTTGATGATTTTGTGTGTGGATTGTTACCAATATACATAATTTTTTTATTATTATTATGGTAGATATGATATATAAAGCATAACCTAGCTTTAAAAATGTCTACAAAGTTCATAAAAAACTAATGCCACTATACATAACATTGTGTACGTACAACATACGACTGTCTAGTATGTTCAATATGCTCATGTGCCATTTCATAGAAAACCTTCGTGCAAACATGAAAATCCTTTTACGAAGGCGTCCCGTTTTACAGCAGGAGCACGTTTGCCGCCGGTCGTGAAGAAGCCTCGTAGTAACGACCAGTAAATTTTTACAACTCCACAAACAACATTAAAACAATATATTGGTTTATATAGATATTTATATATTTAAAAAATATATGTTCGAAATGTCTGTGAAGGAAAACCTCGCGAGGAAAGCAGTTAAATAGCAGATATTTTTATTTACGTTTATATTAACTATTGCTGTCTATGTATTCATGTTTATCTGGTTCCCATAGTACAAGCTCTTCCTAATTTGGGGCTAGCTAGTGCTGTGTGGATTGCCCACATTATACTAGTGCAGTGAGAAGAGTGACTGTTGAGGCATGGATCCAACATATCAGTAATTATAATTATATTTGTATTATGTAATATTTGTCATTGCCATTTACTAACATTAGTTTTAGTTTTGTGTGCTACTAACAAAATTGATTTTTTTCTGAAATAAAAATATTGTATTGTTGTATTGTATTATTTATATATTTATGTATGGATTTCAAGGCTGGCAAGGTGGAGGCAAAGAGGCCGCGAGGACGGAGCCCGATGCGTTGGTTGGAGCGACCAAGTGCGCTCAGTAACAGACTCCTCCGTGAGCCATCCATGCCGCGGAGGACAGAACCAAATGGAGGAACATAATGCAGACTAGGGTCCTGCACAAAAAGGTCACGACCCTCAACAGTTAGGAAACCGATGCAAGGAGGGGGAGGAGGTATGGATTACAAAATACATAAGTAATATCTTGGTGAATGTTACTCTGAACCGAGGTCCTCCACGAACCTTGAGTGGGTTCATGGTACTGAGATATCTGCCTGGGGAATAAAGTCAAGAGACAATTTCTTTTTCTTTTTTCTATATTGGTAGGTACTGGTGAACAAATATTTCGTTTATGGCATTCGATTATGCAATAAGCACCGTAAACGGTTAATGGCACTTGTGCACGGGCTATAAAGTTAGGATATTATACGAGTTATTGCTGGGAACAAAAGGTAATGGCACCACAAAAATATGTTTTGGTGCTAATAACTCAAAGCTAAATACCTAAAGGCTCTGTGAGCGTAGTACAGGCTCGGGTTCAATAATCTGTGACTTGCGAAATAGCAGTGTAGAAACCGCTTAACATCAGGTGAGCAATTAGCTTGTTTTACCAGCAAACAAAATCATGTAATTCCGAGGTAATGGACGGACGAGCCAGACCCAGACTACATAACATGACAAAATATGTTAGACTTGTCAAACACTAGAAACGAAAAAAAAAAACAAATTGAAAACTTCCTCCTTTTTATTTGAAGTCAGAAAAACAAAAAAAATATGTACATGAACACTTTTATCCTTTTATCACATAATTCAATAGTGCGAGGGGCGAATCGTCAAAAATATTCTTATTAGATACAAACGCTCACAGAAATAAAATGGCAGAGAAAGAACACGTAACGCGCCATTACATAAAAATATACGTATTTCCTGCAGCTAAACGACACAAAGAAGCTCATTTTTTTTTATAATTAATAAACTATCCTTTGGCTACGATCTATCATTTCTGTTATAATTATTATAAAACATTTTATAAAAATATTTTTCTTCTAATAGAGGTTTTTTTAATTCTTGGGAGATGTTGACTCAAAATGTTGACTTTACTTTTCTAGATCTAGATTAAGACTTTCATGAAATGAGGTAGGGATCTCACATTGGGCCAAGGTAGAAAACTGCACACTGGGCAAATTTAGATAATTGTAAACAAGCTAATTATCTGTTTCTTGCAGAATCATGTTTTTTAATCATATACGTTTCTATCAATCGTCCGTCATTCATACTCGTACATACAAAACGAAGTTTTTTGATTAATTCAAAGAAATTTATCAATCAATCTTCTATTGGTAATCTAACATAACAACACTTAAATATTCGCGTCTACATTACATTTTATTTTTGCTGCCTTCTTTCTGTTTATTCCAGGAAAGTTTATTTTCTAGTCTTTTGTATTTCTTGACAAACAATGGTTCGTTTAAACATGCCACGGCACAGATTAAACACTACTTAGTATGCCAGGGGACTAAATTATTGCACTGTTGTTTGCGAGTTTCGTGCACGCCTGTCCCTAATCACGCAAACCTGCGTATACCTTCACAATAATTAGAACGAATAATGATTATGGTACAACTGAAAAAACTTTCGAACGATTTCATACAAACTCTTCGTTATTTCACTTTTTACGCTGTATAATTTCAGCATGTAATCCGTAAGTAATTAAGTACCTATATAAGTTATCACGTCAGTGGTAGATAAAGTTCTCATTTACATATTGCCTATAAAATTCAGCCAACACATCAATATGATCAATTTATTATTCAGATAAATCGTCTCTCAACAAACGACTTCAACACGTCTATGCTACGAAGCTACGACTGAGCTACGATGCAGCTACGAAAGCTTTAATTTTGAATCTTCAAACTTTCCGATGGTGTCTACTTTCATCTAGTATTTTTTATTCTACCTTCTGAAAATGTGTCAGGTATCTAGTTGCCTAGTGGGGTGTGCCATAATCAGATTGCGGCATTTGTGGAGCTTCGCTACGGGCGAACTTGGGCCGCTCCCACAATATAAACTGCTTCAGTATAAATTTCATGGGGTATAATCACGCCACGTAGGCGGTTTCAACTCTGAGACAATCACAAGTTTTTAGCTAATTTTTGTTCATCCGCGATCAGAAGCTTGAATGGTCCAGAGTTTAGCTCAAACACAAGGTCAGTCTGGTCTGTTTAATATTAGGTTTATAGCGGAACTCACCTAATTATTTCATTTTGTGTACTAGTCGGACGATCCTCATGTCGGTCGCCGGCGTTGTCGCAGGGTTTCCGCGCTCGGCATGTCGTGCCGGCATCGGCGGCGGCGGCGATGCGGCAACGTCGCGATCGCGGAACTGCCACTGCACGCTGGTCGCTGGTCGCTGCAGCTGCGGGCGCGTGTGTTTGTTGTGGGTCGGCACCGGCGCGGCGCGGCGGCGGAGGTTCGGCGAGTGGCGTGCTGGTCGCGTGTGGCGCTCGGGCGGACGGCGCGCCGCGACTGCGCGAACCAGCGAAGCGCACCCCCGCTCGATACGCTGCCCATGAAAATTTCAGCAGAGTTGCTGTCAACCGGTGGCGGCACGCAGGTGCGGAGGACAAAGCCGTACACTATACCTTTCGTTCAGAGTTCACCGCACAATAGCCGCTAGCTCTCTGCCAACAGCTTAATAGAATTTGCTATTCAAGTTGGAGGCCGTTTCTCTCTTTTATGTTTTCAAGGAATGTTGACTTTTTGTTTAGGCCAACTTTTTTTGTTTGGCACCTATACACAAAACCTACTACGGCATTTTTATTTTCAACAGGAATTGGGGAATGGGGTTACTAGGTAGGTAAGCCAGTAAATAAAAGCAAGCAAGTATTGAGTATTAATAAAAAACTAAAACAACTACCGGTACAGCTAGGTATAGGTGCTCTCAACTTAACACCAAAGTACCTACATTATGGCTCTATGAGCCTTTACAGCGAGGCTGTGGCGGACCCTGCGACCTGTGTAGTTTCTACGATAAGGTCGTTTTAGAATATGGCTACTTTTATATACTTATGTAGATAAAAGGGTTTTTTCTGCAATAATTAAAAAAAACAAAGCAAATAAGTTTTATTCGTTAACTTTTTATTATATGAACATAAATATCACACAGACACTGGTGGAAAACTACAAAATTACATTATAAGTACAACATAATATTTACAAACAGCTAAACACCATCACATTAAATAATATCAGGCAGGTAACGTCGCATTCTTAGTACAAAAAAATAATGTTCAAATTTATTTGAGGCTGATACCGCACTAAGTGGGGAAAGCAACCCGATGGCTTCGGCAAATCCATTGAAAAAAACATGGCGGTGGCTGCATCCATAGGTGTGTTGTTCCTAAGTTTATTTCTTTGACGCATCGCCGTTGCGTCGCTATTGCCTTAGCAGTACGGCTGTGGCTTAAAGCACAATCAACCATTCACTTTTGTCCAAATAATATTTGCCAAGGTACAAATAAAACTTGCATTAGTAGTGTCCAGAGTGAAGGAACCAGTGTGGAGTAAGGTTACAAAACGCATTGTAATTCCTCAATGCAACTGTATATAACTTTCTAGTTGTAAAAATTAAGTTTAGTATATGAAGTTGAATTAGTTTAATATTTTTTCCGTTTCCGTTTTTCCCAAATTAAACCGGGGTTCCGGAACTAAAAATAATATTATTTCATTCGAGTCTCAACTAAAAACACTTTTAAATTTGCCACTTTTTAATTTGTATACCTGACCTGCTGGCAAATTAAAATTAAATAAGTACAAGTAGCAAGTTTATATGTAGTAATATACATTTTCTAATACAAACAAAACTATCTAACGTTATTTCTTATATACATGTTAAAATTCGGTTTTAAGACCATGTTAAAGCTTCTAACAGCCGCACGCATTACTCCAAAATCAAAGGATACTAAAAAATATTTTTTTTTACAATGAAAACAGTTTTCATAATTTTTAAGCCAGATTATGCGCAGGGCTATAAAACATACAAAACAGCACCTTGTAGATGTTTTTTTGCCTTTGGCTGTTCATACTCACTCGCTACACAAACATTACAGACATATAAATAACGAGATTCTTTATTTACATACAGGAATTAGCTATATTTATACCAAGAGTAACATATACAATCGAAGATGAGTAGGCTTAGCATAGTATGCTGCAGCATATTTTATTACTGTTCGAACAAAACAGTAATTTATCAAAAATAACCTAAATGCATGATAAAAACGACGATTATTTTAAAAAAAGACTGTCGCAAGCAATAAATATTTTTTTACATAGTCGTAAGTTTGAACAAACTTACCTACATGGTAGAATAATTGCATTACATATAGGTGTAACAAAAGTACCTACGATAAATTAATACCTAATTTATCGTAGGTACTTTTACAAACTTGCGTAAAAAATGCATATCTATAATAGTCATAAGGCTTTACCTACATATAACATGGTAGTAGAATTAAAGGGTGGTTAAAAAAGTAGTTATTGACATTATTTACTTACAAAAAATAGACACCATGGAATGTAGTACGAGCACAATCTGAACACATTAGTAAGGTACATACATCAAAAGTACTAGGTAAAGGTGTATATCTAATAATAGTAGGGTATTACAATTGTTATTCGCAGAGGTAACCACCTAACATCAGGTGGCCAATCTGCCTGTTCCATCACTTTTACATAAATTAATAAACATCCATGGTCATCGATCTATGCAAATTACACATCTATGCACACAATAAATAGGTCTAACCTACCTAGTCAAGAGGAACTAGTTGGAATACTTGTCTACTTCAAAATGACGAATGTGCAAAAATAGAAGCGTGTGGAGCGTTGTTTTTTGTTGAATTGGTCTGTAGAATCTAAAAAAAGTCTTCAAATTTTCTTATTTGTTTTAAAACTTTATCATAAATTATATGATATTCTAGAAAAACTAAGCTTTGAATGAAAAAAGCAATTGAAAATTCATAAAATTTGAAAAATAATTACGTGAACACAAACGCGCTACCATTGGTCGCCATATTTTTGACGTCATACTGGTATTGGATTGGCTCTGTAATATAATAATGCTACGATGAGGAAAAATCAAGCATTGTGTTGTGACGTCACACTCAGTCGGATTCGTTCGGATACTATCGGCGTGTTTTCGGTTCAGGGTTCGATAAAATATTTTTAAGTTAAAATAATTTCTTAATTATACCAAATACAAATAAACTCAAAATAGTTTTGTATGAAAATATGAGTATGATCTTTTCATTAAACCCAAAAAAAAAACGATTAATCAGACCAAATTGTGATGTTGTCTTCAGTAAGACGATAAAGTGGGCTGCATAAAAAGTAAAATGCCCGGGAAGTGTACAACAGTGCGTGATAGTTGACTGATCAATTCAGTGCTTAGGCTCGGTTTCACGGATGAATAAGACTAATCGCCCAATCAAATATTTGACAGTTGTTTAACTTAAACCACTGTCAAAAAATGATTGGGCCATTTTCATTAGCCTAGTCTAGCTCTAGTGTGGCCCTAAACTGAAAAAGTCAAACCTGTATTCGAGATGAACAGAGTTTTTCTACAAAATTTCTAATCAGTCTTGTTTTATTTTACACAAAGAGAGAGTTTAAAAGACGTCATATTATTTTCACCGAGCTAGCAAATAATTTAATCTCATTGGTATAAGACATACAGTAACGTAAATTTTTGAATTATATTAATCTGCCTTTATTTATTCGATAAATATACAACTTAGTCATCATTACCTATTTTAACAGCTGCTGTTATGAAATTCAACCTTTTTGCTTTTGCTTAACAATAAATAAATATGAAATAAATATTGAGAACATTCCACACAACACTATCAAGCCCCAAATTAAGCAGAGCTTGTACTACGGGAACCAGATTATCATTTTCTTTATAACTAAACCAGCGGTACAAACAAAAATAATGTTGTAGATGCTGTCACTTTTTCGTTAACCACTGATTGTGCATTCTCCTTTCAGTAGGTTCGATCATGGTCGTTTCTTTGTTTTGCCGTTTACGATCGGCTCGGGCTGCGCCTTACGCGGCCGCAGAATGAAGTTGAGATTGTATGCTGTGTTCACTGCGTAGTACACGTTTGCATTCGCAGGAAGCAACATTTCTGAAACAAACCATCGATTTAGTCAGTTATGTGATGTTTATTTAGTACATAGCGAAGACGTGCACTGAAATTATGACGATACACAAATTGTCAAGAGAAATCCCTTTCAGTGGGGTTATTGCGTAACTTTTGTTGCAAACAAAACCCACGCATCTGCCATTTTTGATATACATGAGATAGCGAATAAGAACTTCGTTTTGTAAAACTAGTATGGCAACAGATAGATAATGGTCGAAAAATGATGGCAACAAGAAATGTGCTCGCTGTACCTTGTAAGTATAAATAAAAGCCAAACTTTTGATAGCAATAGAATTAAACAATCAGTCAGCTGGTTGAGTTTAACGAGAAATCACGAGGTGTTGTCAATTGAGTTTACGAATAACAACATTCGCAATGTTTTTATCGTCATTGTTCAACTATTGTTCAGGATGCTTTATACAGAGGCAAGACACGTGTAACTATCGTAATGCAGGTGCTATGGACTAACGAGGATTGATAAGCATAGTCATACACATATTCAGTTTACCTTATATTTTACAATAATGCGGATTTCTGCAATGTCACACCTGAATCAATTATTTATATGAACAGATAATGTACCTACATTGTATACAGTTAAATTTTAGTAGCGCAGTTAAGTGTAATGAAAGCGATACATAACTCGTAAGGTTTAGGTAGTGTACAACTAGGTTGTTTATAAATTTAGCGACGTGCTCGCGATAGCATCAGCACCTTAGTAATTTTTTAGATGCTATTTTTTACAAAATAATGTAATAATAGTTAAATTGGTAAATAAGTTGATAACAAAAATTTTATGATACCTACTCATTCTCACCTATTCAAAAAGTTATGAACTAGTTAACTTACCTACCTAACTTATAATATTTGTCTATCTACCTATACTAAATAAAATGTTACATATTATTACACCTAGGTACTAATATAGTATATCCTACCAACCTACTAATTAACTAGGTACCTATCAACCTTAGCTTTTATCTACCTAGTCTAAGCTCATTATAATAAGTGGACTGTGAAGTCTGCATGAGTTGATTGTTGATTAATAAAGTTCTATAAACCGAATAAATAAAAAAAATAAAAAAAAAGTAACGTACCTCTTTCAGGTAAGACTTGAGCCAGCGTATAGCCGTCGGGGTCGCCCTCCAGGTTGAGCTTGAGCATGGCGTTCCGGATGACTTGCGGCGTGCGCTCGTTGTTGCTCAGCATTATGGACTTGTAGAGCACCACGCCTTCCGTCTCCACGCACTCCGTCTCGTACGTCACGCGGATTATGTAGAAGTCAGGCCCCGAGCGCGGCGCGGTCGCGTGCGCGGGGCTCGCCGCACCCGCTTTACCGTTCGCCGCCGGCTTCTGTCCGCTGTTGCCGCTAGACAGCGACGCGTCCAGAGAAGGTATCGACGAAGACGACGATCCATGCGATAGCCGCGTCGGAGATATCCGCCTCTCCAAGCTGTCCCGCTTCCACGCGCCGTTCGTCACTCCATCAGTCTCGCAGTAGAACTGTGAACTGTTACTGGAACTCGTGCTCGCTATCGAGTCGTTCTTCCTGTGGCCGTTAGTCTCGTTCGCCTTCTTGGGCTTCCTTTCCTTCGGTGGGTTGGTCATCGGCTCGATCTGGCAAGAAAGCTGATACGCCTCTCGGTCGTCCAGCACTATCACGGAATCGAACCAGCGATCGAACATCGGGTCGGTGACTAGGTGGTAGGCGTTCGCGGCGCCTTGCAGGAGCTTGATCTGAGCGAGGACTTCGAACTCCTTCCGTCGCTTGTCGAAATTGATAAGTCCGTCGGCGACGGTGTCGGGGATGGCGGTGTCGATCATGGTGAGGTCGGTGAGGAAGGTGCCGAGGTAGGGGATGGTGCCGTGGCTGACGCCGGGCGAGCCACGCTCGTGCAGCAGCTTCTGAAGATGGCGGTCGTTCTCGCCGACCGTGTCCGCGAACTTGGCGGTACCCTCGCGCATCAACAGCTCTCGCTGAGCCCAACGATTGTTGTCTTCGCTGAATATCCGCGCGAGTTCGTCAAAAAGCTCAGTTTTTTCCTTTCCTAAAAGCGCCCACGTCTTCCGCAGCCTATAGACTGGGTTACTCTGCAGTCCGGATATGATCGCCTTAAGCGATGAGAAGTTCTTGAGGACGCGCAGTTCACGCGCGATGTCGAGCCAAGCGGCGAGGATGTCGGCGCGCTCGAGCGGGCGCAGGCCAGGCTCCACCAGCACGGTGGATATGACGCGGAAGGAGACCGCATTGAACTGGTTTACGGTGGCGAGCACGGTGGCAGCGTCGTGGTTGCGGTCTTTGTCGCGACGCGACCAGACGGCACCGAGGCACTGGTGCGGCACTAGCTTCTTGAACAGCTCCATGTCCATGCGTGTCAGCTGCTCGGCGAAGTGCCGCGGCGGCGCGTGCGGCAGCCGGTACGCCGTGGTGTGGTGCGCGGCCAGCCGCATGCCTGCCGCGAGACATACGCCACCACCACCGCCACTGCTCGACACACCATTCCGCTCCGCACTGAATACTGCTAACTTCTGTAAAACCTGAAACCATAACCGTTCAAATTAGTCTCTAGTCTCAATAGCCTAAATTCAAGAATGGCAACCTGGCATGGTCGTCAACATAAAAAGGCATCAAAGAAAAAGTTAAATGGGTTACCTTCGAATGCAGTTCTGAGCCGGATAGGTGTAGTTGCGTGAAGGCGAGTAGCTGCTGCAGTGCGGGGTGGTGCGGCGACTGCCGAAAGTCTTCCGGATAACTGTCCAACCAGACATGTAGACACGCGACCAGGGTCCTGCAATGTAGTAAGTCCTCATTAACAATACGTTGGTAATCAAGTATACCAGTATACCGAAGACACAGAAGTTGAAAAATATGTGTAAATAGTTGTTTTACGGATAGAGGCTACGCGTATGACGCACTCACGCTAACTGAGATCTCGAAATGTTCAAGATCGTGAACTGCAAAGATATTGAAACTGTGAACGTTAGACAGCTTTAACGTGAGCTCAAAAAAGTTATGTAGGTCATGAAATTCTTACTTTCGGTGTTGCTGTGAAGTGTCAACGGCTGCTGGCATGACATCGTCTGCAGCTAGTGCTT
The DNA here is from genome assembly GCA_947578465.1 of Thera obeliscata. Lineage (NCBI taxonomy): Eukaryota > Metazoa > Arthropoda > Insecta > Lepidoptera > Geometridae > Thera > Thera obeliscata. Next base: position 4,940,509 of record OX387924.1, read on the forward strand.
CATATCGTCGCAAAAGGAGATCCAATACTTTACTACACTCCGCAAATGATCTGGAAATACCAAAGAGTCAAAGTCAATTTTAGCAACGTTTATTATGATTTGACGGCTTCTATTATAGGTTGTGTTCTGAAGTATTCTTCGAGATGATTCCTAGAGCAACTTTACACTATCGTATTTCTTGCCATCTGAGGGTGTTCATCCGTGATGATCTGGTTCCAGAGGAATTAGATCTCTTGAACACTTAGGCTTTGGAATAATCTTCCTGTTCTAGTCTATCTGTTTTCCCCATTCTAAACACATGGGGCTTAATCACTTTACGAGTCGTTTATGACTTTATCAGGCCAGCCGTAGGCTTATGTTTCATTTTTGTTTATTAATTTTATAGTGTTTACTACACTTAAGGAAATCACAAAGATTTTTAAAGATTTTTGTTAGATTTTTATCTATCGTCGATTCAACTGAATGCAACTTCGGTTATCGAGCAGGTTAGTTGACTATAACGTCAAAACTGTAGATGGAGCCACGGTCGCGTTAGTGCCGAACAGTCCCTAAGAGTTATTCGTCGAGTGTGATTAGGATCGGATGGCGCAGTGGTCAGCGCAGCCCCGTACCGAGGGGAAGGTCGCGTTCAAATCCCGCTCGGCTCTTAACTTTTGGGACATTATAAAAATCTTTATGTTTCATTTGTTTTTGTTCAGAAGGGCAAGCCCTAGTGCATTTACAACTTTTCATTGTTTTCGTGTGATCACGTGTCTCTCTCTTTTGTATGGAAAATTGATTAGACAACAACTCGTTTCGATCGTTTCTACGTAACGTACTTTTATTGTCTCATCTTTTCTCCATACAACAGAGAGAGACAAATAGGCGAAACGGTGAAGATTTCGTTACGAAATGTTTAAATGAAGTGGGACTTGCCCTTCTAGTAGTGGTAGTTATTCTATTTATTTCCCAAAGAGATTGATTGACAGTGTTATTGATTGAGTATTTGTTTCAGTATTTGTTTCAATATTGATTGTTTCAATGTTGATATTGTGTATGAGTCATGATTTACCGGTATGTAGCAAGGAACACATTGACGTATGTGGACTCGAGTTCGCCGTCATCCGTGGCCAGCGCCTCCACTAGCCGCTCGACGGTGCCGGCCTTCACGAACCGCACTCGAACTGTCTCCCACTCCAGGTGGGATATCTCGTCATCCGATTCCTGGAAATGACAAAGAGTTTCTATTAGTCTTATTTTATACTAACTGAGACAGTGTAGATTCTAGTACTCGTAGCAGGTTTGTTCTTTTTCTTTCTACAGAGCTCTTATTTTGTTATTTTCAATGTGGCCTCTTTAACTATCTTTCGAGCTCATGAAAGTTATTATTAGACCAATAATAATTCTTGCCCTACAACGTCAGTATTTTTACATCAGATTTTTCATCTATTTATTAATCTTTGCTGTTCTCAGCTCCTGTACGTGTTAATCTGACCTATTTTAGAGGCCTAGTTGAAATTTGTTTGAATGACATCATTTTAATATAGTTATGCCTCATTTATTGTATAATGCAACCTTGTACGAGAGTCTCGCTCATCCGGGAAGCCACTAACATCAGAAACAATGTTACTGTGATCTAAATGCTTTATTACCACAGCGTTTGCATTGTGCGCGACTATAGTGGCATTTTATAGTTGTTCTACCTGGTACTTAAAGTATAATAAGGTAGATGTACCAATATTATAAAACATTCTACTCAGATAAAAATACAATCATGGCCTGAGTATAGCCAGTTTATGGCCCAGGCCACCTGATGTAAAACTTCAGGGGTTTTCAGTCTCAGTTCTGAGAGCTAAAGCTTAGGAAATAGCTTTTTAGAATTCCAACCTAACGTGAAAAAAATGGATTCAGTTTTCAAATAGAAGTATACTCACACTGGAAGCGCTTCTGGTAGGGCGGTGGTAGCGCACCTTTTTGAGATACACGGTGTAGACGGCGCCGTCGACGCGCTCTTCGCCCCACAACCGCCATGTCGGCTGCTAGAACACACCACGCAAAGGTCAACACAACAAAGTAAATAACATAATATAATTGTGAATTTGTTGAATAACGGGCCTATAGAATAAGATGTTGACCTAAGTGAAGAGTCCAAACATTACAATCTTGAAGATGTTAGCGGGATTTCGGTAGAGAATGGGCGCCCTAATCTATTTGGACCCCGACATTTATCTAATCTGGAGCCCCTAATTCTCGGGCCGACCACAACCCCGCACTTTTTCTACGTTTTCCGTATATCAAATTCAAATTGTTGTTTATTGAACATAAATGCATCCTAACAGACAATTTAAAGCGATACATTTATTACGTAGCTGTCGAGGCTTCTACGATGAGGTCGTCGATGAATTACTCAAGGAAATCATCCATTCTCTCTCCGAAAAGAAGCAATAAAATAAAATTGCAAAATGATCTGAGATGAGCCGAGAATTAGGCGCCTGATCTATCAAATTCCCGCAGAGCAGAGCGGTTCGAAAGGTATCTTCGGACAAACATCCAATACAATCTTTGCTCGTTTGATCAACATTTCTGATATTATGTTTTAGAAATGCTTGAAAGAGTAATTCTGAGATACAAAACATGACGTTTTAATTAACGCCTTATGGAAACTAAATGGTATGTAAAGATATACTGTGGGATTCGAATGCTTGCTTTCTAGAATGTATAACATCAGTTTTCCAATGATAACGGCTGTGATGTAATCTTGGAATGTGCAATCGCAACGCTTACATAATCATCGTGAACGCTATCGAAGAGCGCCGGCACGACCTTACTGACGCCGCATATCTTCCACATGGTCCATGTCCGCGTCACGCGACGTCACCAGCCCAGCTGAGCTGCATCACGCTCACTTTCACTGGCCAGCGTTCCGTGCGCTGCCGCGCTTATCGCATCTATCACTCTTAATAGTTCTCAATGTTTAATGAGTTTTTTTGTCCTCATTTTAGAGTATATGGCTAAGGTTTCCTGCATTTCCAAAAGACATGGAAACCAGCTCAATCCCTAAGTTGTCATGCACGACTGTCTCTAAGGCCACACAACTCATGAGATATGAGATAGTTTTTCTTATTAACCTCACCAAGTGAAACTTAGCGGGGTTTATCACATAAATCTTACAACTATTTAATTGGATCAATCAACAGCGAGAAGAGAACCAGTATGTAGCCGCGGACGTGCGTGACGCGGGTGAAATCGCAATAGGCGCGGACGACGACACACTTCGGCGGTATCCGGCACTTCTAAACACACTTTAACGACTAACCAAACGATTGGCAGATCATCACTTAGATCACCGATTAATTTCTGACACTCTTCACGACCTAGTTATAATCAAAGTTTCTCGGTTTCTTATGTAAACAATCTGTGTATAATCATCACAATTCATAACGACGTTATGAAATAGTATTTTGCATAGGTAAAGTATTACACAAACGTCGCGTAACTGAACACTTTCGCCGCCTGCATCAGGTTATATGGTATAGCATGTTTTACGTTTCTATCCCAGAATTTAAGCGAGCCAAAGTTAAAACTAAAACAACTAAATAGGACCGGTTAAAATACCGCCCGGGGATATTGCACGTATTAAATAATTTCTATAAATTATATTGTAGATGCGCTGATGCTGCATGGCTGCATCGCGGGCGCAAATAGACTGCTCTCTTGTGGAGAGATCGCGTGAAAAACTCCGATAGAGCACGTCAATGGCGATGTACTTCGCCTACCCAGGTGTACAACACAATGCTTGTTAATCTTGTGATAGTGTGCGTTTACGGTTTACACCTAATAGGCTTGGAAACATGAGTTTACTTTTCAAAATCGCATTATGCTTATGAATCACTGTCATATAGGCTTCAGTTTTCAAACACGAGGAGCTTCAATGTTCTACTTAGGAGCCTACTAAATAAGTAGGTATATTGAAGAAACTCTTTGCTTATTCTAAATCAATTTGACGCATTCATAAATATCGATATTTGTAAGTAGGTATATATGCACTAGTTTGCAGTTGTGCTCTCAATGGAACGTTATTTTTTCCTGGTCAATTAAAGGTGATACTGATATCATACTCAATTGAAGCTTGAAATTAATACTGTCGTTTCATACAAGAATACATTATTGTACCAAACATGCTATACCGACTCACAATTCAATATCTACCTATTCGTCATACCTACCAGCCTACCACAATATCTTTTTGTTTTTCGAAAATATCTCTTTTATCTGCATTATTGATCTCAAGTTGATGTTTTTTTGCCAAACAACTTTGTACCCGTTTGTAGCATCAACACTGCCGAGTCGTAACATAAAGAGAAGGATGTATGTACATAATATATAACAAGTTCTCTCATGGAGTATGATGCGTGTGGACTTGAAAAATAAGCCACGCGCCGCCATTAGCCACCTCCAAATTCTTGCGAGCGAGCAAAACTAAACAGTCTACTCGGTACCTAACAGTTTACTAGGTATTCAAACGCAAATTTCATTACATCAGTGTATGAGTACTAATCCCCGTACGTCTCCCACACTTTGGGAAGGTTAAGTATAAGTACTGCCGCAGCCAGTTTTATAATATCTACCATTTTCTTATGCACGACACAAAGTTACCACACTATTTTTGTCTTCATTCGTTGGTGAAGACAAAATCTAGCCTCTCGAAGCTAATTTGCTCTAGATTGCAAGTTTGGATGTTGACATCGCGCCAAGAGGCCAGTCGGCGCCATCTGAACTCTCATGACCTCTCAGGTTATGGTATATTCTTAGGAACAATTACACCAAGTTAAAATCCAGTTCTGGGAAGTCCAGTGTTGAGTCAAGTAATGAATGCAACCTTTTTATACTTTTTTACTTTTTTTTATACATTTCACGTACACATTACCTTTGTGCGTCATGAATGTAAAAGTATATTATAAGTACACAAATAAAAATATAGTCATGAGGTAGTCCATAATACCATCTACATACCTAATCTACTATATGTATTAGGTAAAGGCACCTAGAGCTTTCTAAAGACATTTCAAACTGATTTCTGTGATGCAATGCAACTGAATAAACGATTTATGACTTTGAATATGACTTTGATTTAGTTAAGGAAGGCTATTTACAGCCCAAAATAAAATATGAAAATAACAAAAGGAAAGACTTCAACGCGAAGTTAAAGTGCTAGGAGTAGGTATTATGAGTATACGACGATAACAAATGAGGGCAGGGCAAACTTAGGATTTCATACTTTTGTCATTATACCTATTATGTACTGACTTACTACATGAGGAAAGTAATAAACACTTTGTTTCATACTAGCCAGAAACAAATACATACTCTACAAACGACAACATATACAATCACGTATCGATTAGTTCGACGAACTTAAATGGTGTTGTATCGACGTGTTTATAGAAGCTCAGTCGTTATTTTCACTTCACGGAATCTTTTATAATTAACACTCATTTGTCTGATCCAATATCGTATCTGAACCAATATCGTAGACCGAGCTGCCTCAACCAAAGCTCAGAAGTTTAGAATAATAAAGTTACTTATTATGAGAAATTATAGCTGATTGAGAGAGAGAATTGAGATATTTGAAATTGAAACTTTAATGTTAGGTAGGCAGGTACTATGTGTATTTATGTGAGGTGAAAGGATTAAAATGTTGCTCTTGTTACGAGACACAAAGAGAGACGTGCAAGATGAAAGGCGAATTAGAACGCTCTCCCTTCACAGCTGCTGTTGAGTTGTAGACACGGGCACTCTAGCCCCGTGCCGATGACAATAAAAAAATCAGGAACGAACTACAATACCAAAGAAAACGCACGAACGCTCCTTCATGCTCTTATTTGGCTGGGTGGTCTGAAGTCATCCAAAGAGAAAATTATAAATTCCAGTCGTAGATTGCCCAAAACTAGAGCCCGTTACAAGCGCCAAAAGGCAGTCGTTTCTTATGACTTTATGATAAATGTACCTTTAAGCATAATTCTACAAACTTTTCTTTATTAGAAAAGACTATGTCTAAGCTTCTGTATCGATCGGTCGCAGCAGTAATCTAAATATAGCGCACGGGGAAAATTATTCAGAAGGCCTCCTGCCGCGCGCTGTAATGCCTGTAAATCCATGTAATCCAATACCATAGAACTTGTCACAACTAGTATTGTATGACACTCACGTTGCATTGATAGATGGAGCGGAGGACAGCGTTATTATCCCCACCCCGTGAGGCAAACAAATAATAAGTAGGTACAAATTATAAAATGACGTACCGGCTGGGATTAAGCAGATGGAAAATAGGTTTCAATGTTTTATTTTTTAAATCTATACAAAAGGTGCGGTTGTTACCAAGTAGATTAGGGACACTACGGTAAGCTACGGTGCTACTAATATATTCTAACGAAACAATTCATATAATAATGATAAAAAATCACATGGAAGTTCATTTGATCATTTAAAAGTACCTAACTTGTAAATATTATTATATACTCTGATTTTTAGACAAAAGAGACAGTACCTAAATGTTTTTATGTATTATGTATGACATCATTGGTTTGTTACTTTAGTAGGATATTTTGAACGCATTCATTCAAACTCAAGGCCATACGCATTATCTGCCTGTAAGCATCCTACAGATGTCACCGTGACCTTTCAGACTCAGTAAACCAATCCAATTCTATATTTGGCGTGATTGGATTTGAAGTGATAAAGTTCATCATCTTACAATATCGGCAGAAATACCTACTAAGTACGATTAGATTATTGGAATATCTTGTTAGCTACGTCACTGTTGCTTGGGGAAAATATTTCTAAAAACTTCGTAACATAAAATAATACCTAATAGTGACACATATAACGCGTATTGAAGTGGCTGTCTCCAGATAAATAAGGACAGTGCGTCATAGTAGTATTTACCTAAGGGTTCTTCTCAAAGATCTACGTACGTGACGAACAGCAGTTGTAGATTTAAGCTTACATGGGGAATCCAATTATTTGCGTCATTCAACTTGGCTTCAATGCTTATAATAATAATGTATTTTTTGCAACCAATAAACTACCATATCACATGAGTATTAATCAATAATTAAGGACAGAGTCTGGTAGAGGAGAAGAATACAACAGCGCATAGTCGGCATTGCAAGGTTGGCATGTCAAATACTGTATCTAAATAAAACAGTAGGTATCGTAATATAATAAGTTATTTTTCAAAGCAGAAATCATTCATGGAATTTAATCGCAATAAGACTGCACAGCACGGCCCGGTAATTTGTTATGTAACGAGTGCAGTGAACAAAGAAAAGCGTGGTCGATTAGAAAACTGTCGTGAGGCTATAGGATGGTGAAGTCTGAGGGCATTGTGCCGGCTGGCGTGACGGATTCGCTTGGCCGCCCGCCGGCCCGCCCTCCACGGACGATACCCGGAACCATCGCCCAGCGCAGCGTTGAGCAACACTGAGCATTCTTGAACATGTTAGCTGCGCTGCGAGGGTCTCTATATCAGCTATCTGGTTCCAATATTACAAGTTCTGCTTAGTTTGGGGCTGGGTAGTATTGTGTAAATTGTCCACAATATTTATTTATTTATATTCAAACGCTCTCAAGCAATGATTCAAAATTTTCAAGTCCTCAGCAAAACCACCACAAGACAAATCCCGACTGATGACATTTACCCTGGATCATACAAAAAACGGTAGCAACCAAGCCTTTTCTTCTAGATTTGGTCGCGTGGAACTGGCATCTAGGGACGTTTCAAAGTAATCCTTGTGATACTACTGAATAAATACATATTTGTTTTTATTTGATTTAATTTGACCCCTAACAAGGTAGTCCATTAGCCACAGACAGCATTTTCTTTCTGTAAATTTTCATCTGTAAATTTAGCCTCATAAACAGGCTGACACAAACATTCTTTACCCGAGCCTAGATGCAAGACTAGTTCTTATCATTCCTTTGAAATATGCTACTGTGCTTGGATATAAACTGAACCAAGCCCTTGGTTGAGAAACATGAGAGAGATGTCGGTCATTCCTTTTGCAGTGTGCTCCGAGGTTTCCTTCAAAGGGGCTGAATAAAAAGTCGAGACTCACCTCCTTTCCGTATTTGCAAGAGAACACGAAATGAAACGCACATTTTCTTGCTTTCCATTTTGTTTTCCCACGCAAATACTGTTGGGTAAGTAACTTTACTTGAACTATGGAGAGATAAAAATATTTAGCATAAGAAGAAACTATACCTGGGTATCTTTTTCATTGGTTTTCAGGGCAAAATAACACCGAGCAAATTATTTTTATTAAATTGGAACCTAAGTTAGTACACAAATGTGGGCAGACGCTTTCATTTATAAACTCATAATCAGCCCTCCAATTTTTTTATTAATTAGGTACATATTTTAAAAACCTACGTCACAGATAAGATAATACTATACCCTACGTCAACCAAATTAAAGCTTAAACCTATCATAGTTTGATTTTTACAAACACCGAGCTACTCGGTGCACTGATACTGATACTATCAGTGCACCGAGTAGCTATCACATAAGCAAGTCTTATATTGTTATTGCAGACTGTAAAAAGTTCGATACCATAAACTAAACCTTATCTTCCAAGTTTTAAAGTTCAGTTTTGTGCGGCGGCGGCGGCTTATAGTCTGTGTGTGTGTTATAGTCTGTCCAGGTAATTTATACCTACCAACTACTGAAGACGAACGTCGAGCAAGGTGAAACAGCTGCGATTATAAATGTAAGAATACAGAGTTCGTCGCCACCACAATCAATAGTCAAGTACGTATGAAGAGTACCTACCTACGTTTTGAGCACTGAAGCGAGCAGTGATAACGACCCCGTGCTCGATGACCTGTTTTGTTTCTCAAACATAGCTAATGACAGGCAATCTATTTAGCTCAGGTATTGTATGTACCTATATACGTGAATAAAGGCGAAATAGTGTAAAAAAATCAGGTGGATACTTAGGTGATGTGATGAAGTCACAATAATAAAGTACTTAATGGAATGTTGTATCAAATAAATTGCAACCCATTCGTGAAAGGCCGTTTGAGCTTCTCGAAGATAAAGTATTTCGCGAGATTCTAAATATGATTTTCAAAATTTCCAGCAGTTGATCCAGCTATGATCATGGAAGATTATACAATTACACAAGACAATTATTTTGAAAATAAAATTAAAAATATAGAAGATATGGCGGATGTTTCACTTCTTAGTGAAGTGTTTGAAGAAAGGTGATATTTCGAGGTTAGATGTCTGCCATATTATGCGGCACACACTCTTCAACTTTGCGTTGAAGACGCACTGAAGAAAAACAAGAGTGTTAACTCGTTATAGAAAGTTGTCACCGAGCGTTGCCACAAGTGACTTGAAAACCCGGATTCGAATTAAAACTTGGTGACAATGAAATTGGTTCACAATTTAATGAGAAATGGATGAACAGAAAGAAAGAAGATAAAAATTTACAGAGCGTCAAGTCCTATTGTATACTTGCATGTTGTATGTCTTCTTGAAACTACTTATGTAGTTCCAAAGAAAATTAACGATTGGTTCGAAGAACTAGGTATGAGCAATTTACACCAACAAAACAAATTTCGATCACCGCTAACAATGAATGCGATTCGTCACAGCGAACGATGATTCATATGTAGCACACTTTGCAAATATGATCTTATTTGTCTCATTATCATCTAGGTATGTCTGTGAGCCACCGGAAAGTCATAGCAAATACATACATTTCTAAATTGATCAAGTAACTCCAATCGCAAACAACCAAAATTATTTATCTTATTTACTGTAAAAACTATCAACCAAACAAAAATAATAACAAAAAAGCTAACTAAATTGAGAGTTTGATAGATCATATACAAAGAGGGCTACAGCACCAAGAGAGACGACTCAGCGTGTGCCTCACTATTAGATACTATTGAGGGGCTATTATTCTGTCGAATCTGGCAGTCTAATTCACCATAGAAATCAGAAAACCCATTACGGAAGCCGAATGAATCTTGTTTATGGCACGCCGCCGCGCCGTTCAGAAGAATTCTTGTTCATCAGAACATTTAGGGGGAAAATTTAGAGCTGAATCTGAAAGTTTTGAGTACATCTATATACAGGACACCGGTCGACTTGATTCGCTGGGACATAGAAGTTTCGTTAAACCTGAAAGTAAGAAATTTTACCTTACAAAACGGGCCTTCCCTTCCCTGGAAGAAGTAAGAACAGCTTAAAATTTTGAAGCTCGCAAGTGTATATCGACTATATAATTTACCTTAGTTTGTATGCATAGTGGACTCATAGTGGTCGTAGGCGTATAGTTACATGGCATTTTACAGCAATGGCTTGCATTCCAAGCGCATGCACCGCTGCGGACACTCACATAACTCAAGCCTTGACCTGCTTTGCTAACGAAGCCTGCAGACGAGCACAAGATAACACAATTCACTGGCACCGTTCTTACACACGTTAACATTGCGAATACTTTCCAACTAGGCATAACCTGTTCTAGATGGAGACACTTCACTCATCGAAACCATAATTATAACTCGCATAGCTCAAAATCAATCTCAAACTTTTGAAACTTAATAAATTAAGTTTCAAAAGTGAAACCCGTTCCTTGAGAGTTTACTGAAGCAACTGATTCATTTTCGATTTTTGAGCTCTGCTTGATTAATTAAAAACAAAATGCCGTGCTAACGCTAACGTACACACCAACCACTACTACAAATTCACCGACCACGTTGGTAATAAGCACTTTATGAGTAATGTTTACTCATCGCACAACCGTGAAAATTCTTAGGGCTCTTTTTATTAGAATAACAAATTCTGCCAACCTTTGTCCGGTATAATATTCGCTTGAATTGCCATGCAAAAAAACAAGAAAATTATAGTTTCGTCTCTACTTCCATTCTCCTCTATCAGCCGTAATCTCTGTATTCACTTCGAATAAAATAATAGATTCGTAAGAGATGAATAACTATATCCGCTCTTCATTGGAAATGTTATTGTTGACTATCCGTTAGATGTAGAACAATACAGTAAAAGAAGAAAGTGATCTAGTAGTAGACTAATATTAAGTTGGTGAACGACACGCAAGAGTCTCTAGATGCTCTAGATTGGAATTGAACATTACCTATTCCAATAAAAGTGGCAAAGAGGCAAACGTTCATAGCCCAAATATCATGTCATGTTTTATTGATTTTATACTACAAAGATTAATAGTGTGTCCTGCACCGCTCTTAAATTTTGGGACACTATAACATTTTTATAGCATTGCCTACTTTTATAAACAACCATTTTAAAATTGATCTAGCTAGAGACCAATGACAACAAGGCCAGGACCAAAACTCACCTTGACATACCATCGTGTTTGCGACTTGCGGTGCCTGGGACGGCGGCGCTCAGCGCTCCTATCAGCCCGTGCCGCAGGCGAGCGCGCGCCGGCCAGCGCGTGGCACTTGGCCGCCAGCGCCTTGGTGCGCTCCGCCAGCGAGTGGCGCAGCTCGCCTCCAGCACAACCCCGCACTAACATACTCGCTCAACCTCCACCGGCCTCGCTCACTGTACCCTCATCGACACTCATCTTACTCTCGCTTCTTTTGATAACAGTCACCGAAAACCTTGCTTTCAGTATTCCTTAGACGGCGGATTCTAACATTGTACCAATAAAATATTGATGGAATATTTTTATGAGTCAATCCTTGCAAAATAATAAAATGTAAGTACTTGCTGATTCAATGCAAAGTTAACTTGGATATGCGTTTACAATTGATAACTGCGCATTTTTACGTCCGCGTGAACTAGCTATGTTTATTCGTAATTCAATAAAGACTGGTCGGTGGATTGTGGTGATGGAAATTCTCAAAAGATGGAAATGGCTGCAAGTGTTTGTTTGTACCAAACAAGCCTAAGAACGTAATCAAACTTATAGCATATTTACGGCCGGGGGTTGAAATTAAATTGAAATTATTTCCAAATTTCCGAATTCTGAAACTCCTGGAAGTTTTTAAGGTTTTTAATTTTTGCTATTCATGCAAAATATTTATTTATTTTTTATTTATGCAATACTAATTTACTACCCCTGCTCGCTGCTCCCCTCAAAGAGGTCTCATCTTTCAAAGTTTAAATCTCTCAACAGCTAAGACAAAAAGAACATATTTGTACGAGTATAATATGAGAATACAATACGTGTAATACAATACTAATGATTAGCAACGCCAACAGCACGCATAAATAAAAACATTCGATGCCCGAGCTCACGCACGCCATAGTTTACCCACTACTTATAGTAAAGCTTGGTTGGAGCGGCCCACGTGTTCATAACAAGATTATAAGAGACGCGTAGACAAGGTCTAAGTCGGCTGATAACATTAGTAAGTTATTAGTCAACATTAGTATACAACAGATTCCTGACTATAGAACAAAATGTTTTTGTTGCTATAAAAATGTAATACTCCCGTTTTTACCCGCAGGGAATCCCAGGGCGTAGTGTTGGGCTTGGGATAAAATAAAATACCTAAGTACGCCTAGTGTAAGTAATAGGAGCCATCATAGTCAACTTCCATCTTTGAACTTCCGTATTAAAATTTGGTTTGACAAACGAACGGCGATAAAATAATTTTGCAGAATTTAATGGAATGATGCAATGGTCTGCAGAAAGCTCTTCGTGTGTATTTTGATTTCACGTAAATACTTGTACAATAACTGCATTTTTGTTCACTGTTATTCTTCCTAGCTAATAGGTTATGGTAGGTAAGGCATCTACTTACCTTGAAATCTAAAATGACATAATGTGATAGAATCACCAATCTCTATCATCACATCCGTCGCTGACAAGCAAGCGCAATTATTCTCGTTGAGAATAAAACACTCATTCATTCATAATTTACATGGAAACATCCCGTGTGAGTAAGGTACATACCTATCCTAATACCTATGCTATATGCTATGTATGTGTGTGTAGTGTGTACCTATGTACATGTCTTCTTTTTCTTCTTATCGTGTCACTGATTCTTTCGAACCAAGTGTGGTGAAAGGATTATAAGTGCGCCTCAAAGAGGCTCCTTTCGTGCATTTGTCACATATTTTCGAACTTTTTAGGTTCTACGATATGCCGGTTTCCTCACGATGTTTTCCTTCACCGTTTGACAAAGTATAGTGTGATGGGCCTATCCATAGTGGTAAGTAAATAGGTGTAACTCTGTTTAATGATAATGACACACAAAGCCACAAGACTAAGCCGTGACACACAAGATACTATGAATGAGTTTAAGTGACGTAGTCGGTAGATAAATAAGATAAAATACTTTGATAAAATAATAAGATAAAAACTAAGGTTATGGTTACCCCTCAGCGTTCAACTGCTTCAATGAATATGTATGGTGTGTAAACTTGTACGCTGTGACAATTCTTTTTATAATTTATCTATAATATATATATATATAATATATTTATTTATTTTATAATTTATATATAACATATATCAGACTATACCTCTTACAGCAGTAACAAGTTTTAAGTATATTAGGTACCTACCAATTTTATAACTTTATTATGCGGAAATAAACAGTTGCTGGCTAGGGCTGATTAAATGGCGGAACAATAAGGTTTCGTTATCCAAATTCGGAACCCTAAAACTATTATTTTCCTGACCGTAAACCTAAATGGTGGTCAACCATCTAATCGATTGGAATTGGTTACAATGTGTAACTCTTGCAGGCAGATGCAGACTAGGTCGATAAGCCACGTTCTGACGAGGAAATTGGATAATTGAGGAAGGGAGCGGCCGAAGCCGAGATCTGTGACCACATACGAATACGAACATACTTGAAATATGTAACAAATCTACACAAGTTGTGCATTGCGTAAACCCCTTCACAGTAATACTTGAACGAGCGAAAGTAGGTTTGTTGGTATTTACTTTTTAGGGTACAGAAAATTGCCAATAAAATCCAATCTTATCTTATAACTAGAATATTCCTGACATAGATAACGTAATATGTAGATAGTTTAAGAATGTTTTCCTACATAACACATATTTTTATGTACTAAAACAAACACTGGACGAAGTTACTCGAAGCGTTTGCATTTAGTAAGATAGTGCAATCCACGAAGGCGCGCCCCACTATTCCTCCTAACCGTTTATAGTATATGTGCGCAAGCTTCCGTCAATGTTTGAGTGTTATCGGTACACACTAATTACCTATGAGTGCACACGCACACTACAATGAATAGACTACGGTTCGCGACTGCCGCTCGGAGCAAACTTCCCGCACCACGCGAGGGGCGCGTCTTCGTGAATTGCACTATCTATCTATACGTTCTCTTCATGATGCGGCGAGCCAGATCTTGTTGGCCATCATAACATGCATAGAATAAATCATACTAAACCACTGCTGGTCGTAGAAAATTATTACTAGCGTATACTTTGTCTTAGTCCGTAGGGTGTTTTAAGAAGGGAAAAAGGTTTCGGAACCTTCGACGCGGGAGTTTCACTCACACTTGGAAATTTTATTTTTATGAGATATTGCAATAGTTGTCAGCTATAACGTTTAGCATTATACTATTAGTAGTAACTAGTTTTTATTTTTTTTTAGTTGTTTCTAAACGATTTGATAAGAGTAGATGTTTGGTAGATTCTACTAACTGGACAGCATCTCGCATTGTTTCAAATCCATATCAAATCAAAATATTTATTTTGGAAACAAGTACCACAAGGGAGTATTAACACGAATTTATTTGAGTTCCCACAACAAGTATTAATCCCTTCTCGTCTTTCCAATGATTCAATGTGTTTATTATTTAAAAACCTGTATAAAAACGGCAGATGGTTTTATTTGTGAAAGGCCCCTCAGAATCAGATGTCGATTTGAAAGCCAACAGGTGGCAAGCGACCGTAGGGGGTTCCACGGTCATATTACCTGTCGTGCGATAGGAGAAAAAAAAGACTACCTGGTTTCTTACACATGCCATTTCTTAGAAAATATTTTGTTAAAATTCGATTCGATTACATTATAAAAATCTCTTCACGAACTCTTGATTGAAGAATGTTATCATTGATAACTTAATTAATCGGCCAAAGCGCAAGTATAACTTTTCATAAGTCTTCCGAGTGAAATAACGAGTGTATGTAAAAAAATAAATATTAGATAATTTATTTAATATATTTATATAGATAATTTATAATAGCGTCCGGGGCAACTGGTTATTACCCTAATAACCAGTGTGGTGAGAGGCTAGGCCCATTATATATACGACGGTATACGACACACGTACATTAACGTACCTACATTCTTACTATAAATCAATGTAGCATGAAATTAACTCCTATTAGTAGACCTACATAAATATCATAACGTATTTTTAATTATTTGCTAAAGAATGTTTTTTTTGTTAAATATTTATTTACCCATAGCAGATACAGATAATATTGGTATATTTTGTTATTACGTAGAGATATGTACCAAGTAGGTATTTAGGTACCTGCCTTTACGTAATAAGTTCATACCTATCCAAACGCAGTTATCAATGTAAGGTCATACATTAACTTGGCATTGACTACCATACTTAGAGGATAAGCCTAATTGGTACCAACCACAACCACCTAATTACCATGCAAATTGCACTTGAGTCAAAACACCGGCACCGGTTCACACAACAACACAACGCGCACTGATCGCGAACTTACATATGTACACAACAAGAACCTTATCAGCGTGATAGTTAGAGTTATAAACACTTCAGTAAACTGAGAGACAGAGATCGAGATTGAATTTTTACGGGAATATTGTCCAATTACAAAGACGCATTTTGAAATGATGCCCTTCCGCACTCGGCACTGGACGGGCGGCGTCGATCGTCCGACTGTGACTGAGTCAGCGGAGCGAGCTCTGTCACACAGACAGAGGCATCCGAGGGCAAAAATGACAAGGAACTACGCAAGCGCAACATTTTCTCGGCTTTTCCCGTAAACGTCACAACAAAGACGTCATGCTACACGTCACATGAACGCTACGCTTGAATCGCTTCAAAGCTAAAATATCACACAATAGGTACTATATAATAAACATAACTATGTATAACCAACCGTGCTGCTGCTGATAATATCAATGTTATGATAATAACCATGGAAGATTGGCTCCAGTTTTGAAGATTTCAATAAAAGTGCATCAAAGATACATTTCGTAGAGGGTGCTACGGGCTCTACGACAAACCTATTATGTCAGAAAAGATATCAACGCGCTGACACTCAAACACTCTTCTATCAACAGGCCATCTAATCTACGCGGAAGTAGCATGTTATATTTCTGCATTCAATTGTATTTATAAACACAGCCACATTGTTATTTCGTACTTGTAAATATTCCTATTGGGATGATTCTGTTTTTCTGATAATGTTTTTCTGAGTATATTTTTGTTCAACAACAACAATTTATGTACCTGTAGAATTTTATGCGTAAACAACTTTCACTAGAAAATATAAATTAGGTAGGTGCAATCAGCATTAGAAGTGGTTGATTACATTCAGCGACTTGAGTAATTTGTAATTGCTTACGTGTCGTCACGACGTCAGTTCCTTATAGTGGGCTCTTCTCCCCTTTGTAAATGCAAGTAACCTTATCCTGATAAATATAATTGAACCTCATGTTTACTTCTTCCGATTGTAACATAATAAGATATTGCGGTTGATTGTTATGATGCCCTACCACATGATAATGAACGTAGTTAATTTTATTCCACTAGCTATAGCCAGCTACACCGGCGTAGTGGCATTTTTACCAAGTTCCTATTTTTTCGAGATAAAAGCAGCCTATATGATAATCCAGGTTAATAACTATATTTTATATTCTAAGTATAAGGTATGTTTAAATTATAGATAGATAGATAATTATTTCCGATATTTTATCATTGATTTTTCCATCGATTGTAGCCCAATTTTAAGACAACTTTTTTGTTTAATAAGGTCTGCTCCCGAGGTGGTTCTACGAGTACCTACGTCACAAGTTTTTTCAATGTGAATTTGGTTTAGAGCTTATTTTTTATTTAATTATTTGTATTGATTGGACAACAATATTCAGTTGCAGACTTATTTTTCTAAATGCCTTTTTCCGGTTTCATAATACTTATAATGCGACGTGAAAGCAGTTGCCGAAGGTCCGAGTTTCACTTTCTACGAAAAAATGCGACGATGTCGAATTGTAGGTAGGCAAGGTAGGTATTATACACGCACCTCGAGTTACCACGTAGTAGCGTAGTACCCACGCTAAATTCATTATCGAGTCTAATTTAGAAATCATTAATTCACATCTACTACGTTGGTAATGCCGTAGTAGTACATAGTACAAAGCACAAAGGAGATGTTTCACTTGCGCCAAGTTTTGGTGCGGTATAGGAAAATACGGAATATAAAGTAGAAAATAAAAAAATACGAGTTCACTACTTTGTAAGCAAATATCGTACAAAAACTGTTTAGTACATTAACTGGACAAACCGGCTACACAAACTATCACGACATATTGTTCTCCCATGTTTTTAGAGTACGTTGTGTGTGTGGCATTCTATAACCAAGAAAATACAATGATCGAAGAAGAATCGAAGAATTTTAGAAAATTAGCATTGAAACCGAATACTAAGCAGACGCAAGCTCCATGCATTTATGAAACATCTCCTTTACAATCTTGATATAGTGAAGTAAGCGAAGCAAGCTACGATGTCTCAAGCAACTTGGACGAATTTGAATTTTGACTATCTCTAAGAAAAGCCATTCTGATACTAAGGCCATTCTGATTCCTAGTGAGGTTTACTATGCATTGCTGTCTTTTTACAACCTACTCCACTGCTCAATTGAAATTCGAGTGCCAATGCACACTGGGAACTGTACACAATGGTTTGGAATTAGAACTAATTATTATTTACGTAAAGCAAACCTTTGGTCCCACGAGTGCTTTCGACACTATAGATACAGTAGACAGATACCTAGCAGAAGGTACTTATACTTACTTCAGAGGTAGATCACTATTTTGTAACTTGGGTTATTTTTAAAGTACCTAAATAGGTGTTTTAATTATGGATCGATTTAGCAAAGCGAATTTTCTCTCTATCTCTTTCTCTTATTACTAGGTACTAGAACGATTCCCCGGATAACGTGATTTTAAGGGTGATGTTTAATGAAAGCCTAAGGGCGCTTGTACACGCTAAGAAAAAACGCCGGGCCTACCCAAGAATTCTTGTCGTAACAAGAAAATTACTGTGTACACGGCTCGCAGCGGTGCACGAAAAAAATCTTATCTGCGCAAGACAAGAATTTTGTCTTTTCCACACACGAAAACGCAACAACGTTCGCCGCGTCGTGTCTTGCGCAGATAAGATTTTTTTCGTGCACCGCCGCGAGCAGTGTACACAGTTATTTTCTAGTTACGACACGAATTCTTGGGTAGACCCGGCGTTTTTTCTTAGCGTGTACAAGCGCCCTAATAATGTTAGAACGAAATAGCAGAAAACAGTTTGGAGCGTTCATTAATTAAAGTAGGCTTAGATAATTTATATACATATCTACTATGTGTGTACATTATAAATTACGAGCCGGTATGACCGAGCTTCGCTCGGGTTTAAAAAAAAATAGTATTATTATTTGCCAATAGATGTCAGGAAGAGTCGTATCTTTATTGGCTTATTTTTAATTAACAACGCCTTCTAGCTTGCAGTTAGTTGCTCACAATCGCCAATAGATGGCAGGAACAGTCGTATATTGAGTTTATGTTTGATTATTGCAAAACACCAACTTCTCGTCATTTTCTAAAAATGAATCCTAGCTAGATCGATTTATCGCCCCCGAAAACCTCTGTATAGTAAATTTCGTGAAAATTGTTGGTGCAGTTTCCGAGATCCTAAATATATATATATATATATATATACAAGATTTTCTCGTTTAAAGGTATAAGATAGGTAAAGATAGACCTGTCTACTACATAAGTATACAAGTAATATTATGTCAACTAATTTTTGTACGAGCAAAATGGAACGAATTAGATTACCTATGCCTGAATTTTCCAGTGAAAATCCTCTAAAATCTTATTTCTTATCTCTTAAGGGTGGGAATACCTTCGTTTCACATAGCATTCTCGTTCATTTTGCTGAAATATGTTTGCAGGTTTATAAAGTAAGTAAAGTAAGGGTTGTCTGGTAAAAATCGCTGCTTAGCGATAAGACCGCCTATTGTTTTTACAAATAGTTTTTATGCATACCATTGTTTGTTCTTATGTATTTGTGAGCAATAAAGTATTTTCTATCTTCGATGAGCGATTCGGTATGAGCGATATATTATGTGATCAAGTGGATGTTTTGATGGGTCAGTAGTACATTGTATACGTACCTACCTTTATGTGTGTATACAAGTATCGTCGGTGTGAATACCGTTTGCGCAATAAACGCGTAATTCGCGTGTACAAAACGCAAACGCATGAAAATATGCACAAAAGGCATATAAATGTGACCATTCAAATATTTTACATCAGATTCAAGTGTGTCTCACATCCTCACAGTCATTATAGTGTGCAAAAGATAGAGATATGTATGTTTTTGACGTGATAACGTCTTATAAATCGATGGAGCCCGCTGCACGCACGAAAAAACATGACTCATGCGTCGTTACGTCGTTTCGTCGTTCCATTTACCTGAGCCCGAGCCCGGGTCGGGTAATGGGTAAGGGTAAATGAGGGTAAGGGTAAATGAGGGTAAGGGTAAGGGTTCGGTCGGGTTCCGGGTCCGGGTCCGAGAGTTCGAGTCCGAGTCCGAGTCCGCGAGTCCGCGAGTCCGCGAGTATTTTCTTATGACGTTATCACGTTCAACTATCGTCAGTAAACCGACTTTACAGACAACCGATTTTTTTTTTTATTTATTGCTAGCTGTGCCCACGACTTCGTCCGCGTGGAAACCTCAATTTCGATACAAACTTTCATCTTCTGCTCCATAGTGTTATTTTGCACCTTTGAGGGTAAAACTTTTACAAACTTTGATAATAAATGATAATATTAAGTAAGTATTTATTTATATCAAATCAAAAGCCAAAAAAATACTGATAATAGAAAACCACAGCAGGATACAAGACTTCCTAAATCGACACATCGGGCTGTCAATTAATATTTCTGGATATAATTGTATTTGGTGGAGTTCTGTATAACAAAATATTTTCCAAGCAATAATTTACCAAACGTTTGGTTTGTTCCAATATGTTCGTGTTTTATTTTTGTTTGTTGTTGTTGTGTTTGTTGTAACGTTTCAATATGTTGGAGTTCGTTTTTAGACGTTTCATTAAGTAACTAGTAAATAAGTATGTATGTTACGTATGATTTAATAATAATAACATCCTTAATAGTATTTCGGTGGGTAACATCATTGCTTATTTAAATACCAAAATAAATAATATGATTCATAAACACCATACCAAAAGGTGTTTTCCTGTTGTGTTCGTTGTTTCAACAAATGATTTGATTGATTTGATTTAAATTGTTTGTTTGCTTGCAATCCTAAACAGGCAAATTTAGGTAGGTACCATAAAAGGGACGTAAATATCTTCCCAAGGGCACAGAGTTCTCAATTCGGCTGTATTTTCGTATGTTTCCTACCGCATAACTCCGATAGAGAAATCTGGGAGGTTTATCATTCGATATTAGTGGTTTAGCAGTTTGGTTATGAACTAGCTGATTCGTTTTCAGTGATACAGATTTTGAGGCGTCGGTCGCGTCGTTTGAATATTCAGGATAAATTTTTATACCTTTTTCACAACCTGTGTAGGTATGTAACAGGTAGATGAGGTAGGCTATACACCCTAATTATATAGGGTCATAACTGAAATAAGTATAAAACTTTGACACCATTAGTCTGGTAACTGTCTCGCATATTATCAACCTACGCAACCTAACTATTTTAGTTTACCTTTTGATGTAAGGTATCATCACTATAAATAGCCTAATCAAAGATGGTTTCCGTTTAAGTTTGCCTAAGATGACTTCATTTCATAATATTACAATAAACTCAGTCTGAGGTGGGTATTAGCGTAACTCACGTCGGTTAAGATTTTTAAAATTTTATTATTTGCTTAGGTGTCAATTAAAATGTAAAAGATTGTGTGGGAATATAAAAGTGATATTACCAAGCTCTCGGCATCCTGGCTCATCTTTTTCCACGCATGGTTCCCGTGGAGGAACCGCGCTCTGGCGGCAGCAGGCTACGCACCAGGTAGGCTCAGGCACAGCACCATCACGTCACCATAACAACACGCCACATTCCATCACTGCATCCGCGTCCAAATCAACATATGATCGGTTCGGCCGGTCTCTCTGACGTCACACGCTTTCTCACAACTCCACAAGGTTGCACTGCACTGCGAACTGTAGGCACCGCAAACTTACACTGGCCGAATAAATAAACAAACTCGAATCGTCTTCACTGCACAAATTGATCCGTTTCACTTGATCGTTCGGGTAGTAATGGCTAGCTAGGTTTAGTAGCATGTGGGGAAATTGTGTGGAGTGACGCAGGTAACGACTTTCGCGCACGAACTGAATGAACCACGTCCGCGTCGTGGCACCGCGGCTGGTCGTGCCTCGCGCGCTCCATACCTACCTACCTACGTAACGGCACCGAGAATCCCTCCCGCCCCCCCCCTCACCTACTCCACCTTGGTCACCCTTGTGCTTACGCCGGCCTGCGTCCCACTCATCCACCTACCCCGATGATTCGCTCACGCACCCTCAAAAAGAAGAAGAGACATGCTTAGAATTGCCTCTGACTATCCCTTACTATCTTGGCATGGTGACCAACTTTTAACTCGATATAAATATTTATTGAAGAGTTCCGTTGCACAGACCTTGGCTCCATCGTCAAACCAACTCGCTGTCACCTCTAAAAGAGAACAAAGTACTTATGTAGGTAGGTACCTACCTACCTGTTTGATTATTTATTTTGTGCAAGGTTTTTTTTTGCCCCCCGTATAAAATCCCATAGCTATCTTATTGGGTAACGTTTTCTCATGTTACAAGCTATCGACAACTATCGACCTACAAAATTCATACAGAGGGCTATTCGGATTTAACATTATTTATTCGGTATAATTTTACATTTAAAATTATACACATAGTAGGTAGGTAGGTACTTCAAAAAATTGTTAGATGATTATTAAGTACCAACCATCGGTACAACCACCCGTTTGATTCATAGATTTAAAAGATTTGGTTGCGCTCGTCGTAGAAAAAGACCTCCCCATACAAAGTAGCAGGTTCTTACTTAGTCCCGCCCTCACCCAGGGTCATATAACTTTGTTTGAAGCTGTGAAGACTACAAAATATGGAATCGAAGTGAGTGAGGGAGAAGATATTTAATATGCAAGAGGAAACGAGACAGAACATGAAAAAGTTACCATTATACAAAAGCCTTGTGATGAATATCAACAATCGATGAAAACGATTATTAATATCGATACTAACTTTATTTTCTATAGTTAAATTTACATGTAAATGATATGTTTACACTTATTTTAATTAATAAATTACTAAATGAAAAGTTTATTTATTAGTTTATGAAAAACCTACACATTAATAAGCTCAATATTTAAAATGATCGATTATTTTCAACAAAGTGAGATGTCAAGAATCGAGATCAATATTTTGATAGATTTGTTGGATGGCAACCCTAATTTTAACAAAATGTCAACTTCATCTGAAATCAAACAAAGTTTTTGTTTTGTTGTTCGAGTTTTTCAGTTTTTCTAGAGTTTGTGATGAAAGCTTCTACAAATATATTATGTGTACTATCTTCTCCCCGTCGTATCTGTTTGCTTGAAGCAACAACACTGTGGTTGAGACTAGTTAGTAAAAAAGTGAGAAATAATATAGTGACCTTGTGTGAGAACAGTTCTGAACAGAAAACAAATAAAAAATCTGTTCTTGTCCAAATATATTTATTA
Organism: Thera obeliscata; assembly: GCA_947578465.1. Lineage (NCBI taxonomy): Eukaryota > Metazoa > Arthropoda > Insecta > Lepidoptera > Geometridae > Thera > Thera obeliscata. The sequence continues at coordinate 4,963,479 of OX387924.1, forward strand.
TGGTTGATTTGAGATCTTGCCTACAATGTTCAATCCTGATAGTTATTACTATTTCATAAATAAAAACAAAAAGTGAATTTACGATTTACGCCAATTTATACCTTAACATGATGATGCTTCGTTTATACCAATAAACGAAGCATCATCATGTTTTCGTTTTATTTTATACCTGCCTATAGTATTGCAATAACAGTAGGGCGTAGGTAGGTACTAATGTCAAACTACCCGCCAACTCGCCAGCACTCGCAGTTACTGTGGGATCCCTAATAGATGGCGTTAGCGTCTATGCGATATTTCGTGTACACTTTTTATGTATGGAGTTGTGGTTCTTCTCTCGAAGAGAGTATTATATTCCTTGCCCTCACCGTCCAAGCGCTTATTTCTCTCGTCGCGTTGTTTTGTTTTGTTTGCTTCTCCTATTTCCTTCACTCACCAACTTGTCGCTGTCACCAAGCTGTCACTTCACTCAGAGTGAACTCTGTCCGTCAAGTATGTCAATGTCAACAACTTATTTTATTACATTACACTCATTCAATAATTTGCATTTGCATTGTTGCAGTTTGTTGTTTCTGTTTTAATTTTCAGAATTCTCTAGTTAAATTAAAACTAAAGGTGTCGATTAACTAATGCTAACTAACTATTCAGCCGAGTATTTTATAAAGTTTACAGTGGTAAGAATTACAAAAAGTTAAGGGTTACAATATGTCCACTGCTGCCGTAACTGATGAAGGATCGAAACCCTTGTCACCAGAGACAACAAGCAGTAATTTAAAGAGAAGATACAGTGATTCTCAAAATGACGAAGCTCCTGTACAAAAAGAGGCCAAAACAGAGAAGCACAGCAGCATTGTTGCAGCGCATTACAATCACCTTGAAGAGAAAGGTCTTGAAGAACGCTACAACTCACCTATATTTTACATGAGAAACTTTAATAACTGGGTTAAGAGTGTTCTCATTCAAGAATACACAGATAAAATTCGCGAAAAGGACTACGGAAGACGTATTAGAGTACTTGATATCTGCTGCGGGAAAGGTGGAGACATAAGCAAATGGCAAAAAGCTAGGATAGATCGTGTTATTTTTGCTGATATTGCAGAAGTGTCTGTGCAACAGTGTGAGAAGCGCTATGAAGAGCTGCTGAAGCGCTGTGGTCGTCTCTTTACTGCTGAATTTATTGCTGCTGATTGTACAAGAGATACACTGAGAGATAAATACACAGATCCTTCAATTAACTTTGACCTCGTCAGCTGCCAGTTCGGTTTCCATTATTGTTTTGAAAGTTTGACTCAAGCACGGCGCATGTTGACAAATATTTCAGAGTGCTTGAAACCTGATGGGCATTTCTTTGGAACCATACCAAATGCCTATGATATAGTGTCACGAGCTCAAAAGTCTCCTGATTGGTCATTCGGTAACAGGATATTCAATATAAAGTTGTTGTTTGATCCCAAAGAAGGTTATCCCATATTTGGGGGTAAATACGACTTCAACCTAGAGGGTGTAGTGAACTGTCCAGAGTTCTTAGTGAACTTTGAAGTTCTAGAAAAACTTGCATTGGAATATGGTTTAGAGTTGGTTTACAAAGCAAGTTTCTCAGATTTTTTCAAAGACCATTCTGGAAAATATAAGCAACTGCTTCAAAGGATAAAATGCTTCGAAAGCTATCCGGCTCCCCCGGGTAAGAAATTGATGGGAGAAGAAACAGAGTATGAACATGCTAAACTGTTTTGGGAAAGCCAAGAGAATAAGACTGAGCATGATTACATTGGAACAATGAGTCAATGTGAATGGGAAGTAGCAAGTGAGTAAAAATATAAGTTGTATACATTAGACATATTAAATTAAATATTGTAGACAACCCACACAACACTATCTAGCCCTAAACTAAGCAGGAGCTTGTACTATGGGAACCAGATAGCTGATAATATAATACTTAAATATATATTTTTTGTAAATACATACTTAGAATACAATATAACACTCAGACAGAGAACAATCATCTGTGTTCACCACACAAATATTTGTTCTCGGTGGGGATCGAACCCACGACCTACAGCGCAGTAGGCAGAGCTACAACCAACTGAGCTGAGAGGCCAGTAAAGCCATTTTATGATGTAAGTATATGAAAAGTATTTTTCGGATCCTCATAATTTGATTAAGTAAGCAAAGAGAATGTGAATACAAAACACCTAGACAAAAAATAAACATCTGTGCTCCATTCACAACACACAAATCCAGACTCTCCAGTGCAAAATGTAATCATATTCCTCTACATGCTAACAGTTTTATTATTTTTGTTACAGCTATTTACATGGTGTTTGCTTTCAAGAAGTTTAAAGGCACAATGGATGCAAATGGCAAGACTGTTTATAAAAAACAAATGGCAAATAAATAACCAGTGATTTCAGTCTGTGAACTGTATGTGCTGTTAAATAGACTATTGTTATTAAGTAGATAGGTATATTGTGAAAGTATTTTGAACCCTGACTTGCAAGAAGTGTTACAAAAAAGAATGATTGTTTTCTTTCCGTGTATACCTGACCTGTACCAACATAACCCTAATCTCCCAAACTGAAAACTTTTAAGTTATATTTATGAAATCTCTGAGGTCAAAGAGTTTCAAATTCATCTACCAATAACTAGAGAAGAAAAAAAGGTAAAAGCAGTTTACTGCTACCGTCTCACTCACTGACCTGATTTTTTTGTTCAGTGGTTAGGTACAGAGCTACTACAGAACTCAATTCCAATCTCAAACTCAAGACAGAAAGCCTACAGATTTCTTTAAAAATTCACAAATTGGGGTTAGAATCGAGTGTCTGCTTGGAGCATATTTAAATCTCGCGTAGTTTAAATATTCTATTTGGTTAAATCCGTTAAATCTGCTCATTAGGAAGAGATATAATTATGCTCGAAGAGTGTCGGTGGTAACCTTGGAAACCAACCTCACCATTGAGGTCACTGATCTGTATTTGAGGTCGCTGACCTGATATTTTCATGTCCTTTATTTTGGATTTGGGGATATTGGGGGATTTAGATTCGGGGCTGCAGAGGTGTATGGATTTTTTAAAATTTTAATCTGGCAACAACGCACTCAATTTCCCGAATAGAATTATATTTTGCCGCTAATTTGCAAACAAATAAACTAGGCAAAAGAACAAAGTGCCCAGCGCCTGAACATAAAAAAAATTGAATCTGTGCAACTCGCTCCTACCCGGTCCGATCCGGTCCCTTCCCATAGAGTAGTACATAAAAAAGGAATAGAGTGCTCTCTTGTGCCAATTTCATTCAGTATGGAAAGTAGCGCGCTCCTGTGATTTAGTGACTAAGTTTTCTCTGTGTGTATGCATTTTTTTAACCCACACATAATAATAATATTTCCGTAACGTGATCCGTAGGTTGACGCTTTTCTACAAAAACAATTTAAAATACATAATGAGCACATTATTACAAACAACGAAAATAAAACAAGTGCAGAATACCTATAATAAATATATTACTGCTAGTCTAGGTGGCAATTTCCACCCATGTCATGGTATAGGTGACGTGAATAAAAGCGTATTCTTAAAATTCATAGTTTAAACAAAATAGGAGGTCTATGTAAGAGGTCGACGAGTAAGTGCCTATATAAGCCTAGCCTTGGTCAGACTTGATAAATAATCCTATTATACTAGTAAAAAATAACCGAAATGAGCGTCATCTTTATCGTATAATGGTGCACCCACCGTCGCGTCGGTACGTTGCCGTCTGCATCAGTCTGCTTGCCAAACTTTCAATGATAGAGTTGGGACAACTATTTACTCTGAACATAAATGATGTGATTCGTTTTCGCTGGCTAGCATTAAATGTGTCAATTCTAGCTTCCGCAAACATGCCTGAAGTGCTACAGTAACGCCACAGCCCTCTAAGGTGCCTGAAAATATTATTGTAGGCATACATACTGACATACTTGACATACTTACTGAGCCCACAGTACATAGATGACGCTTTTCTATTCATTTGCAAAGTGTATAAATCCAAATAGAAATATCCATAGTAGACTAGGTACAGGGCGCGTCCACATCCGCTCCCACGGATGACGGTAGTATTATTTACATTCACTTGTTCATTCGTTTTAAAGGTCCCCGGAGTTACGTCGCTAATCTTGACATGAGTAGGTCCACGTAGCTTCTTGCAGTTATTCTATAATACCTTAAAAACTTTTAACATTGTTTCTTTATTTTTGTTATTACTCCATTTCAGTTAGTATTGCAGACGCTTTTTTTTATGTATTTCTCTTCTCAGTTTAAAATTAACCAGTAATTAAAAGTAAAATGACTACCTACTAACAGGAGTGTGGAAGGAGTGTGGAGGTGCGGTGGGCGAATGTCCACCTACGACGCAAGAGGTTGCGGGTTCGATTCCCGCCTTGGAACAAATATTTGTACGATCTGCAGGTATTTGTTCCGGGTGTTCTGGTCGTTTTCTATATAAAATAAAAAAAAATATCTATACATGTAATGTATTGTATTATGTATATCAGTTATCTAGCACCCATAACACAAGCTCTGCTTAGCTTGGGGCTAAATAATGTTGTGTGAATTGTCCAGCGTTATTTATTTATTTATTATTATAAATTTAAATTTTCCGCCTTATCTTGTGTCACTGCTCACTAGCGACCCCTTAGCGACGACCCCGCAGAAACTTGAAGCGAGTGAAGTTGTAACGAGCCATTTTTTCTGTATGACGTTGATACTCTCTATGCTAGGATATTTTTTGTTCCATGGCCCCATCCCATCTTTTGTAATTTAATTTCTCACTCGTTCGCGTTCGCGTTTGGTCGTGCAAACGTGATACGTGGGCAAAATGAGTGTCGAAAACCCAGCCAGTGATAACGACGGTGAATCTGTAAGTATTGAATTTTATATGTTACAATCATACCTTTTATTTGAATGTAAGTTTTTATTCCTAGGTGATCTACAAACTCTTATTTACTAGTGAAAAATGCTCCCACGAAGCGAAAATTTTCTAAGTCCCAATATGGCGTCTACAGTTGAATAGAAGCATAGCGTCCGTCTGTCGAATTGACGATCGGTCCGAGTGCATATTAATCAATGGAATCTATTTGCGGAGAACCTAATGTATCTGTAGATTTTAGCTTAGAGTATTCGCATCATCAGTAAAACATGATATCTTATTTTTGTACATCTTAATTTTTTTATTTCAGGGAAAGGTAAATGGTAATAAAAATGAACACGTGAACGGAATCCAGAATGGCTACAGTGGCTCCGACAAGCACAAGTCGAGCCACAAGTCATCCAGTAAGGATAAACACCGTGACAAAGGTGACCACAAAAGCTCTAAACATAGCAGTTCTAGTAGCAGGTTAGTTTTCCAGAAAGTTCATTGAACATGGTTATTCTTCGTATAAAATGTATTATTATTACTCTAATATACCTTTCCCGTTTTTGCAGAGATAAAGACAAGGACAAAGACAGACATTCAAGCAGTAAACATCACAGCAGTAGCTCACACAAGTCATCAAGCAAAGACAAGGAGCGTAGTGATAAAGACAAGCATCGCAGTGACAAGGACAGAGAACGCAGCGATAAAGACAGAGAACGCAGCGACAAGGACAGAGAACGTAGCGACAAGGACAGAGAACGCAGTGACAAGGACAGAGAACGCAGTGACAAGGATAAAGAACGCAGTGACAAGGACAAACATCGCAGTGATAAGGACAAACACAGAGATCGCAGTGAAAAAGATAAGGAAAGACACAAGAGCAGTGATGAAAAAAAAACATCATCATCAAAAGATAAAGAGAAGTCGTCAAAGGATAAAGATCACAAGTCTAAAGACCGGGAGAAAGACCGGCACAGGAGTGATCGAGACAAGGATAAGAGTCGGAGTGACAAGGACAAACACTCTTCCAGTTCATCTAAAGATAAACACAGCAGGTAACCATTGATATTTATGAAAATTAAACTGAGATTGTGTTATACAAGTTTTTGAACCTAGTCAGAAGGTTACCTGCCTGCTCTAATTAGAGCAAAAATAGTTTGATATTGTTCATTCGAATATTAAAATGCAAAACTCTGAACTGACTTAGATTAGCTTATTTTATAGTGTGCTTCCAACTAGGTAATCTTTGTGGTTATGTATCTAATGTAATGTATTAATATATTCTATCATAATGTACCATTGTATACAGTATAATGAGTGTCTTTACAGTTCCAGTAGCAAGAGCAAAGAAAAAGAAAAGAGCAGCAACAGTGTTAAAGAAGAAAACCATGAGACACTCAAATCTGAATCTGATTCACAAGATTGTCTGCAGGTAAATAAAAAAAATTGTGTCACTCTGGGAATGCTTACAGAAGTAAGAACTTGATCAATTCATGCAAAGATAGGACTTCACCAAAAGGGCCTTTTGATGAAGTCAATCTGACAGAGGTGACTATTGGCACAAGTTTATTTGTTTTTTTCTACCATAAATGTTTTAAGTTATCACCTCAATCACTCATTTATCACATTTTTTTGGGTTATGAAATAATAGTACTTAAACTATAGCCAAATTCGATGTAGAATGTTTTTTTACCAAACATGCAGTACTTAACCTAAAAATGACTTTGGCTTTTGAGTGTTTATGGCATAACTTGCCAGTTTTTTTTTTAATTACATTAATTAAAAACAAAAAGAATACTTTAGATTGCTTTTAAATAATTCTTTATTTATGACTGGACATAGTTCTTTAATTTTTTTCCCTATAATTCTTTACCAATAAAACCATGCATCAATTTAATTTCTTAACAGATAGATGAGAGCTACATGAAACAGGAGATCAAAGATGAAAGTGATGATGGATTTGTGGCTGTTAATACCACACAATCGTCATGTGATTACTCCATCTCCCAGTTTAAAGACGATCCTCTTTCGGAGCTGCCACCTGATGAGGAGAGTGAAGAAGATGTTCCACTGGTAATTTTAAGCTGCTTTTGCTAACAAACAACCTCATTCTTTTACCTAAATGCTAAAAATGTGTCAGGGTATGATAATTATTTTGCTTATAGGTAACTTATCATGAATTGACAGGCTTCACAGTATGTTGGTAGTACTACTGAGAACAGAGCACTGGTGGTCTAGTGGTAGCGCTCCCGTCTTTCGATCCTAAGGTCGTGGGTTCAAACCCAGTCGGGCACCAATGAGTTTTTCTGTCTGAAAATTTATGCGCACTATGCCAGTACTCTCAAACGGTGAAGGAAAACATCCTGAGGATTCCGGCATGTCGTAGAACCTAAAAAGTTCGAAAACATGTGTGTCACGCAAAAATGGCCCGCCAGCGACCTACTTGCAGAAACCAGTCCGGATTTGCCGAAAGAGCAATCATTTATGTTATGCACATAATATGGGTGATTTATATTTCAAAGGCATTCAATGAAATTTGATGTTTCGTAACTTATTTAGTTGGATGTGTTGTAGTAATGTTTACGTATTTATTGATAGCTGGAGAGAAAACGGCGCATGCCTAGTGAGAGTGAAGAAGACATTCCCCTGACGAAACGTAAAAAAGTCAAGAAAGAGAAAAAAGTTAAGAAAGGTATAATTTCAATAGTACTTTTTAACATATTGATGATAACCATCACATGCGACTACGGGATTTATAATACCCAATAATACATTAAATATAGGTATAATTTCATTTTCCTAGCAGGTGTAATAATACTACACAAAAACTGTGTTTAAAATTCCTGGAAATACTTAGTTCATGTTCGCCTTTTGTGTTGAAATATAATGGCTATCATAGGATAGTGGTGGGGGCATTTATGGGTGGTTCCATTTTATATTATAAAGCACATACACTAATAACAAGTAAATTATACAGAACCAAGATATGATGATTACGACGACGATGAAGAAGAGAAACCCAAGAAGAAGAAAAAGCTTGAAAAGAAACCTTCAAAAGTGAAGTCTGAGCCTGAAGAGGGTCCAAGCCCCACCAAACGTAAGAAGAAAGGACAGGAAGAGGAAGGGGAAGTCTGGAAATGGTAAGTGCAATAACTTTTTTTTCTAGGTATGTTCCTTGTAGATTTTCCTCTGCTTAAACTTCTACAAAATTTTCTTTCCTTTATTACATTATGTGTAAATACGGAATTTATTAATGTATTTATCATTTTCAAAATTTCACCAACAATATTTGCTTGAAAGGTGATTGAACTCTTATTGGGTTAAAGTACATTATGAGGAAACTAGATGGCGCTCCGTCAGAGAACCATGTGACGTAACATTCTTTGATTGAGGTTATGTTTCATTTAAATAACAATGTCCATGAGAGTTGTGTGTGTATTTTATGAATTCAGAGTATTACTAAGGAAAAGTACGTCAAATCAATTTGTTTTCAGACAGTTACGCGTAAAAAGGCTAAAGTGTGTTGGTACATAAAGTAATGATATCAAGTGAGCAAGTATGTTGAGATTTTAAATACAAGTTTACAATACAGTTTCTTCGTTTTGTTTTAGGTGGGAAGAAGAAAAGAAGGATGATGGCACTAAATGGAAGTTTCTGGAGCACAAAGGGCCTCTATTTGCTCCTGACTACGAACCCTTACCTTCAAATGTGCGGTTCTATTATGATGGAAAACAAGTCCGCCTCTCCGAAGATACTGAAGAGGTGGCAGGATTCTATGCGCGCATGTTGGATCACGACTATACCACGAAACCTGCATTTAACAATAACTTCATGGCCGACTGGCGTAAAGTTATGACACATGAAGAAACTAAGCTAATCAAAGATCTCTCCAAGTGCAACTTTAAAGAAATGGCTGCTTATTTCTTAAGTGTTTCTGAAAAAAACAAAAATCGTTCTAAAGAGGAAAAGGCTGCTTTGAAGGCCAAGAATGAAGAGATCCAAAAAGAATATGGGTTCTGCACTATTGATGGGCACAAAGAAAAGATTGGTAACTTCAGAATAGAACCTCCGGGTTTATTCAGAGGTAGAGGTGAGCATCCCAAGATGGGTATGTTGAAGAAACGTGTCATGCCTGAAGATGTCCTTATCAACTGTTCTAAAGACAGTAAAGTACCAAAACCTCCAGCAGGTCATAAATGGAAGGAAGTCAGACATGACAACACAGTGACATGGCTCGCTTCATGGACTGAAAATGTCCAAGGAAACTCTAAGTATGTAATGTTGAATCCTAGTTCAAAACTAAAGGGTGAAAAGGATTGGCAAAAATATGAAACTGCTAGAAAACTTCATAAGTGCATAGACAAAATTAGGCACACTTATCGCGCAGACTGGAAAGCAAAAGAAATGCGAGTGAGGCAGCGTGCTGTTGCCTTGTACTTCATAGATATACTCGCTCTGAGAGCTGGTAATGAGAAGGATGATGACCAGGCGGATACAGTGGGTTGCTGCTCCCTGCGGGTTGAGCACATCAACTTGGAAAAAGAGAAAGATGGAAAAGAGTATGTGGTTGTGTTTGACTTTCTTGGTAAAGATTCCATCAGATACTATAATGAGGTACCAGTTGAAAAACGTGTATACAATAATCTCAAACTTTTTATGGAAAATAAAAAAGGCAGTGATGACCTCTTTGACAGACTAAATACACAGACGTTGAATGAACATCTGAAAGAGTTGATGCCTGGATTAACAGCCAAATGTTTCCGTACATACAATGCTTCTATTACCTTGCAAAACCAGTTAGATGAACTTACGGATGGAGATGCTAGTGTTCAAGAGAAAATTCTTGCATATAACCGTGCTAATAGAGCTGTAGCTGTACTGTGTAACCATCAACGTGCTGTCCCAAAGGGTAATATGAAACTATTATTGTTATTCGTTTTCTAAAATGTTTTGGTTTAATAAATATACTATAACCTTACTTTCTTTTACTATTCATTCTAGGTCATGACAAGTCCATGGAAGCTCTGAAAGACAAAATTCAAGTCAAACGCAATCAAATTGAGGAGGCTGAGGAAGAATCGCGCGAAGCCACAAGGGCCGCCAAACGCGGCTCTGTCAAGGAAAAGCTCAATGCTGATAAGAAAAAGAAAGCTTTGGAAAAATTGAGAGAAGCATTGAAAAGATTAGAACTACAGGAAACTGATCGTGATGAAAATAAAACTATTGCCTTGGGCACCTCTAAGCTCAATTATCTCGATCCTAGGATCTCAGTGGCTTGGTAAGTTCGCAACTTGTTTTATTATTACTAGTAGCCTTTAGACCTAGCCTAAGCCAAGGTTGCCTGGAAGAAATCTCTTTCAGCGATTAGGCCGCTCATGATACATATCAGTTGGTTGTAGCTCTACCTTCCTGTAGTTCGTCCTTGTAGTATTTTCAGTGCCGGCAGCACTAAAATTCAACCGCAGAGCAGGCGACATTTGCAGGGTAGGGTAAGCAAAACCCAATGTGTTAGTTATCTTCTCTCAACGAGACGACGGGAAATTCAGTGCGCCGGGGTGCAGCCGGTGCAGGACTGTGACGTATGCGAGACAAGAGCGGGCCGGTTCTAGTTTACCCCTAATGCAAGCTTGCTTGATAGTTTTATTTTGCAAGAAATTACATTTGGATTTTATTTTTACACAGGTGCAAGAAACACGACGTCCCGCTCGAAAAAATATACAACAAAACTCAACGCGATAAGTTTCGCTGGGCTATCGATATGGCGGGCCCCGATTATATTTTCTAAAGTTTACTTTAGCATTAGCTATGTTCATTTTATACAAATTTCTGTGTTTATATCGTTCCACTTCAATAGTCAATATAACATTGTATGTAATTTATTTTGAATTACATACTCATTCAAAATTGTAGTGATATTTATTATATTTTTTTTATCATAAAGTGTAGTGTTGTTCCTTTCATAATAGGTTCCAAATTAGAAGTCTGACACTAATTTATTTTGTTTAGACTAAAAACATCTCTTTAGTTCTATTAGTTCAGTAAGTTTTAGTACTAGACTGGAGTAGGAGTAATAGTTAAAAGTAATTTCCGCTGCCTGTTTTACGTATATGTTGAATTTTATAAATATTATAGGTATTTTCGTTTTACCACGACTTTACTATCTAAAAATCATGAGTTAAACTCCTAAATGGAGTTGTTCAGTTTGGCTCTTTTGGATTTTACTAAAGAAATGACTTGAGATGTGAAAATAAAAAAAATAAGGATGTGCATCGTAATACACGCAACTGTAAATAAAAGCGAGGTTCCAGATCAATTTAGTGATCATTATCTTGAATGAAACTTCTACTTATGAGTAATCTTTGATCAGGTTATTAAATAGTTTATTTTTACACCGAAAATATATACTAAAATGGAATAAGTTTGTGTGAATATGCACAATGTACTTTTACTATGTTGTAAAGTAAGAATGTTAGTTAATTTTGTATATTTAAGAAAATTGGGGCAAAAGCCGTCAATGTTAAGAAAAGGTACAATGTTAGGTCAAATTCGTATTATTAAATTAAATAATATGTGTGTGCGTCTCGTGTAAATAGTAATTTTTTATGAAAATTGTGAAATGAGATTATCGAAATAAATAAAACATTGACACTAGTTTTGTATTTTTTAAGTTACCAAAAAGCCTATCCAGCTTCACCATCTTCGCAGTGATAGTTAAAGAAATCTTGATTTTCTAAACCTTCTGGCATATAAGTCAATCCGGATTCATCTTTATGCGACGTGTTATATCCGGCGCCGTAACCTGTTAATAAAGAGTAATTACTAATAAACGATAATTGTCTTTACAAAAAAAGTATGGCCATGCTATTTTTATTTGGGAGTTCATTTACTTTTCTATGTAATTTGTTTAGTTATTCCTGTTCGGATATAAAATGTCTACCCTAGGCGAAACGAATTGTTTGAACTGGATAGAGTAAAAGTCAGACGAAGAAGGGTATCCCCTCCGACACATATCTTAGGCGGGTTAAATACAAAGAATCAGTTCTAGAAGTAAAATTAGTCGCAATGAACTTAGGGTCGTGTCGCTATGCTTACAAGTATTTTATATCGGTGCAACTGTGGTTCTTATCTTATCGCAAGTTTTGAAACAACTAACCCAATTGTTTCATTAATTTCGTGGAAGCATTGCGTAAATGTAGTGGCACCGGTGGCAGTGGTCCCTGTGCCAATAACTTCTGACAGTTTTTCATTGCGCGATAAACTTCTGTACTTTTTGGCGCTCTCGCAAGTCGAACCGCGCATTGAGCTAGCAAGACGTCGCATTCTAGCATGCCTATGTGCTGGCAGCCATGAAGGCACGCGATAGCTTCTACAATCGCATTAGGATCGGCCAGACCTGTAAAAACGAACTGAGTATAACATAAATCAAAGCGCTAGAGATTCTATGGAAAATATGGTATGAATATCATTACTTACTATAAGATTGCTCTAAAAACATTGGGAACAGGAGAAATAATTTGTATTGATGTGATAAGCTAGCTGAAGGGGCGTTTGGCTTCGCCAAATAAATAAATAAAATATAAACTTTATTACGGACAACTCAGAGTAACTTAAGAGCGCATCGTGCGAAAATTTGAGATTTAAAAAAAAAAAATCATAACTAAATAACTAAGTGACATTTAAATTCACTTAAATTCGAATTAATCTCAAATGTATTGTCTACAATTAGTCCTTTTGCGATTTTTAAAATGTCACTTAGTTATTAAGTTATGAATTTTTTTTTTTTAAATCTCAAATTTTCGCACGATGCGCTCTTAAAAACTGGCACATTGAATGAATACCATTGACCTGCAAGGAGTAGTCTAAAAATAAATTGACTGGCCTCTCAGCTCAGTCGTTAGTCTGCCTTTTGCGCCGAAAGTCGAGGGTTCGATCCCCACCGAGAACAAATATTTGTGTGGTGAACGCAGATGTTTGTTCTCCGTCTGGGTTTTAGATTGTATTTTAGGAATTTATAATTACATAAAAAATATGTATTCAATTATTGCATCAGCTATTTGGTTCCCATCACTTTGGGGCTAGATAATGTTGTCCAAATTAAAAAAAAAAAATTAGCAGTAACTCTACCTATGTCTTCAGACGCCACTCTAACGAGTCGCCGAGCTATGTACAAGGGGTCTTCACCGCCGTGCAAAGCTCTTGTAGTCCAATAGAGAGCCGCGTTGTCGTCACCCGCTCGAATGGACTTGTGCATCGCAGATATTATGTTATAATGCTGCTCCCCTTTTCGATCATACAGCATGTGTGTTCGCTGAGAAAGATATTTATTCGTTTATGACTAAGTATCTATTTTACTATGTCCTGTCCATTCTCGTGCTATGTTTCCGTCCATCTAACGATTACCTGGAAGAAATCGCTCTTAGCGATAACACCGCCAATTCCAACTCTGGGTTTATTAGTACTTATACTTTTTGCTCTTGTTTTTTCCTTTAAGTAGTAATATTCTATTAAAACAATCTTGGTAGTTCTTCCTAGAAATGTTATAGGGAAGACAGAAATCTTCACCTTCCCTAACCATACTTCCTTCATAGGTATTTCTTATCTTGGCGATGGTTACCAGTTAAAATGGTGTTATGATTGCTTCCATCAGCGAGTTATATAAAACATGCTTGAAAACCTTTATCCCTTCTTTGACGTCATCCAATGAGAGTATCGCTGGGCCAGACACATGCAATGGGGTTCCTGGGTCACGCGCCATAAGGGCCAACTCGAATGCTCCAAGGGCGACGCGTGCATCTCCGTCGCTTATCTCTGCTAGCCATCGCAAGGACGCCTCTTCTACAATGCACCTACACAAGAAACAGCAATACAAATAAAAGGCAAGCTTTTTAACCCTGTATTACTTATGCATAACCTAGGTATATTCATGGACCATTTATGTTTGTGGTAGCTGGCAGTTGGGACTTTTGTTTCTTTCAGCTTTACCATACAAATACGAATGATCAGTTCCTTATATTTCGCACAGCGCCATCTAGCGGTAAACGTTAGCTGGTTCATAGAACAAAGCTTTCCTCAGTTTGAGGTTAGATGGCGCTGTGCAAGTCTCAAAGTAAACACCCTACATTGGCTTGATGCACTTGATTTATTTTTATTATTATTTTATGGCATGCAATTTAGGACTGGAATCTCAACCTACTCACCTGGGTAGATCATCTTTTGCCATGGTTACTACCTGCATAGCAGAGCTTACTACAACTGCCTGTTTACTCTTTTCTATAGCCCGTTTTAAGATGCACAGTATTTCATCAACTGACAGTTTTTCTAAGACAACAACTTTACACCTGCTCAGTAGCGCATTGTTTAGGCTAAAAGATGGGTTTTCGGTAGTGGCTCCAATCAATGTTATTGTACCATTCTCAACATGAGGTAGAAATGTGTCTTGCTGAAGTTTATTAAACCTATAAACATAATAAGCGAAAAGTCATTAAGTCGCAAAATAGCCAAATTTAGTTAAATATGCCATCAAGATCGCCAATTTTTTCTGCAATTTTTAGTCTTATTATCATGGCATTAGGTATGATAGTTTTAAATTACACTACTTTATTGCCAAACAGGCAAATCATAGGTATTTCATAGCTTACTTGCCTGTGTATTTCATCCATGAAGAGAACAGTATGCCTTTTGAACTGGGCTTCATTTTTAGCTATTTTAACAACTTCTTTCACATCATTTATTCCAGACATTGTAGCAGACAGCTTAACAAATCTTTTGCTGCTCTGTTCTTTACAAATATTTGCCACAACATTTGCTAGCGAAGTCTGTAAATTGAAAGTTCTAGCAAATAATAGACACTATTCTGCTTTTATTAATTAAATAGTGCGGTTTGTTTTTCAACATACTTTTCCACAACCCGGAGGACCCCATAGAATCATGTTGGTGACTTTTTTCTGCTCCAATAAAGACCTTAGCATAGATCCTTGACCAAATACTTGCTTTTGCCCAACCATTTCATCCAAAGAAAGTGGTCTCATGCGCTCGGCTAGAGGTATCGTTTCATTTGTTACTTCAATCTTTTTTGTAGTTTCAGCTAAAGAAGATGTGGATTCCTGTAAGTATCAGGTTGGTGGGTAGGCAACCAAAAATTAAGTAAGTCTGTAAGGTTCAAAATCTGTTTACACATTATTTAACAAGTATCGACTTCAATCTGGAGAATGAACTAAGAGCATATACCTACATATTATTATACTTACAGCTTTGGGTTGGTAAGCTATTGCTTTGTTTTCAACTTTGATGCGCTTTGGTGAAACGTTACTTGTAAAAGAGCCGCTTCGTTTTAATTGTTTTCCTGAGGTATTCAAAAATAAACATTTGTTTACATGCTCTTCAACAACATGTTTCTCGAAAGACTTTCCACAAATTGGACAAGAAACCGGGCTGTTTGAGCATGAACTTGCACTTGCAGTTTTTGATGCCATAATGTTGTTCAATGATTATAGTGTTATTTACTTTGAACACAATACGCCTGAAAAGTTTGCATGGATTGCGGCGTATTTGTTTTCCCTTGAAATCTTGGAGGAATTAGAATTTTGTTTTGGCGCTAAAATTTACCGACACGACAATGACAAGCAATTGACAGCTAACAGCTGAGCTGGTTGACAGTTGTGTGAGTCGTCGGGGTCGTCGGCCTTTCACCGGCATGCGTCAGTGGGAACTTGAGAGGGAAGGGAAATTTCGATTTCGAACAATTGTTCGAAATCGAAAAAAAGTTTTGTTTGTGTTTGGTCAATGTTTGGTGGAGGTGCGTGCGTTGTGCGTTTACGAATTTTAAATGAAATTATATGATTTAAATTCTAACAATAGTGTAACACTGTAGATGATTTATCTTGAATCACAATGGAGGCTGAGAAAAACTTGAAGAAACGTAAAGAAAATAGAAAGACATGTAACGAGGTCATCGAACATTCGGACAGTTATAGTGAAAAGACCTCTTGCAGCTCCGAAAATGAAATCGTAAGTATTTTATTGCAGTCTGTAAAATTCATTGTATTGTTGCATGGTAGATGGATAATATAAAACTCTATAGACACCACGAGAAAAAGAAATTCTCAACAAATTACTTCAATACCTAGTTGAAGTAGAAGTTAGTGAGCAAGCACTAAATATTTTGAATTTCAGGATAAAACATCAACTAAAAGAAATTTAGAAACAACCATCAAGGAAACAGCTCATTCTATCGAAAAGTTCAAGGATCTGGAGACGCAGCCTACAGGATTTTATTTACACATAAAAGTTGATCTTATTTGCGCTGGTTTATTCTTGCTAGCACTGTGCACTAGACTTTACAAATTGGAAGAACCTAGATATATTGTGTAAGTATAGTGCTGAATTTAATCACATACCTACTGATCTTAAAGTAGGTAGGTACCAAAAGGCAAAGTCAAACGTTATAAGTGTATTTATTCAGTAGAACTGCAAGGATCACTTCTCAGGAATGTAGGTGCCAGTTCCATGCGGCCAAGCCTAGAAGAACAGGCAACAAACTACGGCTTGGTTCCTACCGTTTTTTATAATCATCCTTTTACAAATCAAAAATAATAATAATAGCAGTGAAGTTTCAGTGTGGTTCCACTTTACTTAGTGAGACGTATGCAATAACGGCAAGTTCGGCAAGTTTATCATGCGCACTTGATGTGCGGGCAGGTTTTTCCGCAAGTAGGCCGCTGGTGGGCCCTTTTTGCGGCGGGGCCACTACCACTAACCAGTGCTCTCTAAAGTATGCAATAACACAAAAGCATCTTTTCATGCTTGTCCTTATTTACAATTTCAGATTCGATGAACTGCACTATGGGCGTTATGTATCTCTATACACAAAAGGAGTATTTTTCTTTGATGCCCATCCACCATTGGGTAAACAACTACTTTATCTGGCAGGCCGAGCAGCTGGTTACGATGGAAACTTCACATTTGATAGGATCGGGTCTCCTTATGCTGAGAATGTGCCCATAAAGGAACTGCGCCTTGTGCCAGCTTTAGCCGGCAGTCTGCTGGTGCCAGTCACATACCATGTGATGCTACAGCTGTCTATGTATCAGTGTACTGCTATTTTAGCTGCACTTTTGGTTCTCTTTGGTAAGAATTATAAAATATGGAAAGCTATTTGAATAAGGAACATTAGATAATTAACTCATTAAGAGTAAATAAGCTCATGAGGCCACAAATTGAAGTAGGGAAGCATGTGCCTCTGCTTCAGACTTGACGACAGATCAAGGGTGAGGGGAAGAGAGGCTTTTGTCCATCATTGGGATTGTTCAGCAGGCTGACTAATTAAATTCCTAATGCCTAGGCCAAAATCTCTTATATTTATCTGTTTATTAGCAGCAGTTTAAGTGAAAACTTCTTTAGGCTTGTGCATTTTTTAAATGGGGAAAAAAAACGCGGCTCCGTCGCCACCATGTGACGTGTTTCCGGAGTGCTAAAATTTTTGTATACAATACTGTAAAGCACTCTCAGGCCTAGCTAGAAGAAAAAAAGTAACAAATTGTATTTTCTTTTCCAGAAAACTGTTTTCTTGCCCAGTCAAGGTTCATGTTATTAGAGAGCATACAGATATTATTTGCATTATGTGGAATATATTGTGCTTTGAAAAGTACAAATAGAACTGGAATCAGTTCTGTTTTTTGGCTTTGCAGTGGTGCTCTCTCATTAGGCTGCTGTTTTTCGTAAGTACATTATTCTTGAACGTCATTGCATTACTTATGCCTCTAATTTAATGGCAATAGACCTAATTACCAACTAAATGATTTCCATCAGACCTAACAGGTTCTATAATCAACTAATTTGTTCCAGCGTAAAATACTCCGGTATTTACTCATACTACCTAGCACTATTCCTAGTTGGCCGGCAAATGTGGGGTCGCTTCGGCAGCCGTGAATCAGGATTACGTATCACTGTCTCTGCGCTCTGGCGAATGATGGTACTGATAGCATTACCAGCTGCTGTGTACTTGGGAGTGTTCTACGCGCATCTGGCGATGTTGCCGAAAGCAGGCCCCCATGATAGTGTGATGACGAGCGCGTTCCAAGCATCGCTTCAAGGCGGCCTTGCTAGTATCACGAGAGGGCAGCCTTTGCATGTCGCTCACGGCTCTCAGATTACTCTCAGGTACTTGACTTACATTTGATTTTATTAGACTGGCCTCTCGGCGCAGTTGGTAGTAGCTCTGCCTTCTGCGCCGTAGGCCGTGGGTTCGATCCCCACCGAGAACAAAATTTGTGTGGTGAATGCAGATGTATGTTCTCTGTCTGGGTATTATATTGTATTCTAAGTATGTATTTATAAAAAAAAAATGTATGTAAGTACTATATCAGTTATCTGGTTCCCATACTACCAAGCTCTGCTTATTTGAGGCTAGATAGTATTGCGTGAATAGTCCACAATAATTATATTTATTTATTATTATTTTTTACACTTATCTGATGAAACAAGTATATGGCCCACCTGATGTAATGTGGTAACTATCGCCTATAACAAAGCATTGCATCGTAGGTTACGCACGTCAGGAACGTGCCCTACGATGCAATTCCCTCTGTCAACTTGAGACATACAGATGTTCAGCCTCACGTGCCAGTAATTTCACTGGCACCTACACCCCTAAAACCGAAACACAGCCATGCTGCTTCACGGCAGATATACGCATGGTGGTAGAACTATGAATATTCAATGATACAAGGATAAAGAAATTGCTTTGAAAAGTTCAAAGTAGCTAACACTTGGCCTAGGCCCGTGTGCTTCAGTATATCCAGGTTATTTTTAAAGAACCTTGAGAACCTGAAGTCTAAACCTATAAAAATACGGTCGTGATTCAGTCGTTAGAATCCTTCACTTGCTCGTGATTCATCTTTGGCCCTCGATTTAAGTACGTCTTTTATTCACTAGTTGCATAATATACTATTGTATGTCAGACACACGCACGGACGCACTTGCTGGCTGCACTCTCACGCGCACGTGTATCCTGTGCGGTACGGCGACGGTCGCGGCTCCTCCCACCAGCAGCAGGTCACGTGCTACAGCTTCAAGGACGTCAACAACTGGTGGATCGTGAAGAGGCCGGAGCGCGCGGCGCTGGCGGTGGCGCGGCCGCCGGACGCCATCCGACATGGAGATGTGGTGCAACTGCTGCACGGGATTACAAGCAGAGCGCTCAACTCGCATGATGTCGCTGCCGCTGTCTCGCCTCAGTCTCAAGTATGGACTAAAACTTATAAGGGTCCGTTCACACAGACCGGCTCGGAGGGGAAAGCAGATTCTTATTACGTTGAAAACAGAGATTTTAGTATTTGTAATAAGGTTTATTTTTGCATCTGCACTGCTTTTGTCATTAAAAATGCTTGAACGCGCTTGGTGTGTAATAATAAGAGGAGCTGACCGGCTCCGATCGCGTACTTTTCTCGTCGGCTGCGAACGCCGACCAACCAACTCAAAGCGTACCTATACGATCTGGTCTGTGTGAAAAGGAAAAAGCGCGCCGATGCTCTCCGAGCCGGTCTGTGTGAACGGACCCTAAACATATACCTTTCTTACAATCATCTGAGTTCACCACACAAATGTTTGTTTTTGTTCTCGGTGGGAATCGAAAGCACGACCTATAGCGCAGAAGGCAGAGCTACTAACAGCTGAGCTGAGAGGCTAGTCAACTGAGATGAGTGGCCAGTTAGGTGAAAACTATCCATTGAATCCGTTTAGAACTCTGTTTTTTTTTTATAATCTACGCATTCCGACGCCATCTTTTTTGTCTCGTCGGCCGGTCTCAGTAAGGATGTCCTATTCCCAAAACCGGCTAATAGTTGTTATAACTGTTTTGTTACAGGAAGTTTCTTGCTACATAGACTACAACGTGTCAATGCCAGCACAGAATCTCTGGCGCGTGGATATAGTAAACCGCGACAGCGAGGATGCCACTTGGGACAGCATCAGGTCTACGGTCAGACTGATACACATGGATTCAGGCTCCGCGCTCCGCTTCAGCGGGAGGCAACTGCCGTCATGGGGCTTCCATCAGCATGAGGTGGTCGCGGACAAGGTCATCACGCATCAGGACACGCAGTGGAATGTAGAGGAACACAGATATACGAAAGGTTAGATAAGCAGTGTCCTATCTCACGTACCACAAAAGTTGGTATTCCTTGACTAGGTCAAAGGCTTGAAAGGTCGATCAACGATCACATACATACATGGTCCACTTCTAGTATCGAAGTTTTCAGCCATTCTTCTTCTCAATACTCAATATATTTATTGCAAACACATGGTTTAGTTTAGGTACATACATAGTTCTTATGTGTATATCAGTATCACATGGATCCTGTATAGGGTGAAGCAACATGTTACCTTTATGTTGCTTCACCCTATACATGCTTCTTGATGTTTTACTAGTCTTTCGAGTTCGAGTGTAGTTAAATGATTTTAAGTGCGCCTTAGCAGCTTCAAAACTGTTAGGTTCTATGACATACCGCTTTTCCTCACCGTTTGTACTGGCTTAGTGCACATACATTCAAGTTATTGGAAGGCAGGTCCACGGTCCACTATCACTAGACCACCAGTGCTCTCAACAGCAATACTAAAACTACATTTAAAAACCTACTTATTAAAAGTGCTATCAATAGGACTTGAATTTGAGTTGTCGCATCATTTCAGCGGAAGATAGAAAAGAGCGCGAACGCGAGCTGGTGACGGCCGAGATGATTCCCACCGCGGTGACGCAGCTCAGCTTCTGGCAGAAGTTCTTGGAGCTGCAGTACAAGATGTGGGCGCATGCGCCGGACGCGCCGCACGGTCACATGTTTGCGAGCGAGCCCGCCGACTGGCCTCTACTCGTGCGGTCTATCGCATACTGGCTCTCGCCTAACTCTAATGTAAGTATAACTAGCGGCACATAACTTTAGCGCTGAGCGATACGCGGAGGGGCCGCGGCCGAGGTGCCGCTAAAGTTATAGCTGGGCATGCGTCGTAGTGTGCGCATGTCGCGCACACTGAATGTGTGGATGTGTGCAGAGCGTTCTATTGGTACAGAGAGCGGAGTGCGACCGGAGAGCCAATCAGCGCTACGCACGTTCGGCCTTCATACCGCTAGCCTCCCTCAGGTACCTTATTTTTGACTTTTGCGCAATACGGTCAGCGCTAAAGTTATGTGCCGCTACCTATAGTATCCATATGCCGTCTATACTTAAACTGCCTCTATTTTAAAACTTTCGTTTATTTTTCCGATTATATTCGTAGATTTTTCGTCAGAATATGCTCTTTTATTTTGTTTGCTTGTTAACAAAAAATACAGAAACTGACTCTTTTGAACGGAACTGTATCGACATCCGTATCATGGACCTGCTTAGGTACATACATTGAGCAGATCTTTGTTTCTTTTTTAAAAAAAATTATTTGACTCATACAATGTTATCCATACTAATATTATAAATGCGTTTGTAACTCTGTCTGTCTGTGTGGCTTTCACGCCAAAACTACTGAACCGATTGAAATGAAATTTGGTACACAGATAGTTGAGGGCCCAAGGAAGGACATAGGCTACTTTTTATTGTGAAAAAAGATTTACAAACCTTTTAAAACGTTATAAAGAGCATCACATTGATGTTTCTGTCTCACTCTGACACCAAAACACTCCGACGATCACCAATCACCAATTGCAATGAAATTTGGTACACAGATAGGTTAAATCATTAGAAAGGACATTTATGCAACTTATTATTGCAAAACACTTATTGAAAACACCATTTTTCATGAGAATTACACTTTTTTGTACAATTGCGACGGCTTTCGATCGAGAAATTTCTGTTTGTGTCTTGGAGGAATTAGAAATGGAGGCGTCAACGTTTAAATCCACGAACAATATTTTCTGCCAAAATTGACGGGGGACGAGGTAAACACGCATGGCACACGCGCATAGCAAAATCCTATTCATGTAAACACACACATTGACAATCCCGCACACGATCTTAAAATTTGCACACAGATAAAAAATATAACGTAGTTACGCAGTGTCAAGACTCACATTAGGATAATCTCTAGTGATGGGCATTCAGTAAGACCGGTAAATTGAACGATGAATAAAATAATGAATGAAATGGGTTTTTAGGTACAGGTAATAGTGAGTGTTATGAATAAGTTATGCACAACAGGTTTCACATTTTGTAACAGTTATAAGTTTGAATCAATAGTTCTTAACATGTTATAGCATAGTACACATAAGTTTAGTCTTTTACTGAATAATTGAAAAATATATATAAAGTGAAATAACATTACATCGTCAGCCTTCACACCACAGCGAAGTTTGTAGTTCTGCCTTCTGCGCCGGAGGCGTTGGTTCGATTCCCACCGAGAACAAATATTTGTGTGGTGAACGCAGATGTTTGTTTGCCCGAGTTTGAGAACTTTCTGTAAAATGTTCCGAGCAAATCACACTCGTTCTTGTTGCATGCCAAGTTGTTTTTTGGCCAAAAAGTTTTGTCCACTCTTCAAGCAACAGGGTTTTTTGGAAACCTGCACAGGACGTAAAAGAAATATAAAATAGGCAAAAAAAATGTTTTCACTACGCCCACGACTTTATTTTTGAGTATGATGTCATGTCCTATTTTATACATTGATGAGTAGAGGGTTTGATGACTGGTACCTAGGATAACCATATTGTGGGATTTGTGAATAAATGTAATCCGATATTTCGTGGCGGCAGCCATCTCGGACCGATTTTCATCAAAAATAGCTAAGATCACTCCCGACTATTCACCTTTCAAACAAACAAAAAACCAAATTAAAATCGGTTGATTCGTTCGGGAACTTCGATGGGACAGACAGACACACACACAGACACCGCAAACTCATAACATCCCGTCGTTTTTACGTCGGGGTTTCAAAAGCACCAAATACGTAATTAGACAACACATTATGTGATAATAATTTAACGTTTATTTTATCATTCATTCATTCATCAATTTCATTCAACTTTTCCCAACACTATGCCTTCTACCAAGGTATAATCTTTGACAATACTGTCGTAATACTGTCGCTAATCTGTCGCAACCGGTATTTCTTTTGAACTTAAATTCTACAAAATTACAAACACAATTGACAAAACAATACTCCCTTGTGGTAGGAAATACCATGTTCCCGGAAGTTTGATGTCTCTGATCGTCTTTTACAAGAAACTACCATGCAATTCACCATTTTCGCGGAGCTCCACTTCGCGACATGAAACGACACACAATGGCTGCAGTTGCGAGTAAAACAGTTTTATCTAAAGGATATGATCGAGGTCGGTATATGACCAGCAGAGGGGAAAGCCCTGTATTGACATCTCCATTTCTAATTCCTCCAAGGTTTGTGTAGGTGACTGACTGACTTTTTTTTTGTGCTGGCGGGGATGCAAAGTCTTTTCGCCAAGTCCTTATGGCTGACTGATTGCCGACCAGTGTTGCCAGTGGCAGATAGTCATAAGCGTCGATGGATTGAAAAGATCGATTAAGCTGGGAACATGTTAGGCTTTTTATTGCGAAAAAGGGTTGTAAGGGGTTGAAAATAGGGGTTGAAAGTTGTATGGAAGTATCGTCATTTTTAGAGCTAGAAACTTAAAACTTATTTTTTAGTCTGTTGCTTTGATATAAAAAAATATGACATTCAAAGTTTGTGCTGGGGGGGTAGAGGGAGGGGAGTACAGGGGGGAGTGTGGAGGGGAGTACAGGGGGGAGTGTGGAGGGGAGTACAGGGGGAGTGTAGAGGGGAGGTGTCAGGGGGAGTGTGGAGGGGAGTACAGGGGGGAGTTGGAGGGGAGGTGCGGGGGGAGTGTGGAGGGGAGTACAGGGGGAGTGTGGAGGGGAGGTGCGGAGGGAGTGTGGAGGGGAAGTGCGGTGGGAGTGTGGAGGAGAAAACAGGGGGAGTGTGGAGGGGAGTACAGGGGGGAGTGTGGAGGGGAGTACAGGGGGGAGTGTGGAGGGGAGTACAGGGGGAGTGTGGAGGGGAGGTTCGGGGGGAGTGTGGAGGGGAGTACAGGGGGAGTGTGGAGGGGAGGTTTGGGGGGAGTTTGGAGGGGAGTACAGGGGGGAGTGTAGAGGGGAGTACAGGGGGGAGTGTGGAAGGGATTACAGGGGGAGTGTGAAGGGGAGGTGCGGGGGGAGTGTGGAGGGGAGTACATGGGGGAGTGTGGAGGGGAGGAGCGAGGGGGGAGTGTGGAGGGGAGTACAGGGGGGAGTACAGGGGGATTGTGGAGGGGAGTCTGGGGGGAGTGCGGGGGGAATGTGGGGGGGTGTTGAGGAGAGTGGGGGGAGTGTGGGGGGAGTTCGGAGAGGAATGCGGGGGGGATGAAAGTGTGGTGTAGTACGACGCCATATGTCTAAGTTTAGTAAGAAGGCAGACGACTGTGTCACGTGCACGCGAATATGACGTTGTTATTTAATTACTGTTTTCTTCCGCTGCAAATTAAAAATGCTACCCATAGACACTATACCACGCGGACGAAGTCGCGGGCACAGCTAGTACACAATATACCATTTAAGTATTACGTAAGCAGATTTTTTTCAATTTTCGACCCACGATTTCATCAAAAACAAGCAAAGCCAAGAGCCCCCCCCCCCCCTCAAGCGCTTGCGTAATACTTGAACGCCCCCATGAAGTTAAAATAATCACAAAACTTCTGAGCTAAGTAACCTATTGCACATTATATTTCCAGGCTCAAATTCACCTCATCGGCAACATAGTGACATGGTACGCCGGAACGATCTCAGTGGTGGTATATAGCGCTCTTCTCGCTATCTACGCTATTCGCCAACGTCGGGCATGCGTGGACCTACCGCCTCGGGCTTTGCAGAAATTCTACGACGCCGGATACATTCTCTTTCTAGGCTATTGGATGCACTACTTGCCATACTTTTTCTTGGATCGAACGCTTTTTCTTCACCATTATCTACCTGCCTATATTTTCAAAATACTATTGCTTGCATTTATTGTCGATCATATTTACTTTGTTGTTCAATTACGAGAAAGAACTAGACCACTCACAACCATCTATAAACTCTGTGTTGCGATTTGGCTAGCTTATGTTGCACTGACATTCAAGAAGTTCAGTGTACTCAACTATGGAAGCACAAATCTGACTGAAAGTGATCTTATGAATCTCAGATGGAAAGATACATGGGATTTTATCCTTCATAAAAGGGGATGAATCCTAGGTGCCAAGTTATTTTGTAATGTATTTAAAGCTGCCATTTCTAAGATGTTGTAATCTACACTTACTCATTAGTTTTAAAGATAGAGATTATTTATTTTTTTACTAAGAGATTGATAACACCTGAGATGTTAAAACCTGAACCCTAGTATTAGCTGTATGAATTATGTTTAAATCATGACTTTCTGATATCATTTATGTTTTTTGACGTGATAACGTCTTATAAATCGATGGAGCCGGCTGCACGCACGAAAAAACATGACTCATGCGTCGTTACGTCGTTTCGTCGTTCCATTTACCTGAGCCCGAGCCCGGGTCGGGTAATGGGTAAGGGTAAATGAGGGTAAGGGTTCGGTCGGGTTCCGGGTCCGGGTCCGAGAGTTCGAGTCCGAGTCCGAGTCCGCGAGTCACAAATATTAATTAAAATTCTTTTGAAAAATGCAACCATTCCATCAGTATTTTCTTATGACGTTATCACGTTCAACTATCGTCAGTAAACCGACTATACAGACAACCGATTTTTTTTTTAATAATTAGGTAGTTACATTCCGTCCAATGATGATATATTTTTTTAAATGTGGAATCAATAAATATATTTTATTATAAAAGAAAAGTTTATTTTACTGATACACCATTTATAAAGCTATTGATATCAACGCCTGCTGTGGCTGGGCTCTACATCCATAGCCTGCACGGTGTGCACGGTCACTGAATCAACTTCCAAAGGTATGACACGCTGCTTCAGTACTGCAGTCGTCCCCAGCGGATATCTGTATGATCTTTGCTTCTTACCCTGAAATATAAAAAAAATATTATTAGTTTGTGACAAAAACAATGGGGAACAACCTTGTAGGTTGGCTAGAGAAATAAAAACAAAGTTACCTTGATATTTGCTTCTTCATATGTCCTCAAATACTGAGCAGGACCAGAGTTGCGGATGACACAAAGGTCCACATTTGATCCAGATCCCAGGTCATTGAAGATACCAGCTGCAATGGCATCACGAACCAGCTTTTTGCCTTCTTCCTCTGACAAGTTGGGTTTCCAGCCAGCTTCGAAAACTGCCATGGCTGCTAGTGATCCAGATCCTATTGGATGAAAGTTATAATGGCTATAATTAATAAGCAAAACATTTAAATCAAAAACTAGAAGCAATATCAAAAACTTTTAATTCTTTTGATATTGTTTATTTTTACCAAAAAATGCTTACCCATTGTTGCATAGGGCAGTTTATCAACTGATCCATGAGGATAAATGCAGTAGATGTGAGGTCCAGTTCTGTCCACACCACCAAGAACAAGGGCAGCAGAAACATGTCCCTGGTAGCGGAACAGCATACGTTTGAGCAGTGTCGCGGCGGTCTCTACCGGCACCGTGCGCCCAGTGTGCAACCGCTGTAGCTCCAGCTGCGAGGATACAGTCTGGGTCGTCATTTCAGTGTCCGCAGCCGTACCAGCACCGCAACAGTACATGTTACCAGCCAAGTAGTGAATCTTCTCACAATTTTTATCAGAAACGACCGTGCCTTCGGTGGCTCTTGTGTCGGCACCGAGGATAACGCCATCGGCGAAAATAATGCCTACAATAGTAGTTCCGGTCTTAACAGCTTTCGGGGCTGGAAATCCTTTATTCGCGAGGAACGCATTGCTGGAAAGAAAACAATGATAGTTGGTAGTTTTAACGCCTATTGCTCCTAGTATTCCACCAGACTTAGAAGTGGTCGAAGGTAATAGTAATAGTAGGTAACAGTCTTACGTACCGCTGGCAGTTTTCAAACGAGAAACCAGGGGCAGGAACTTCTGGGGCTAGTACTGAAGCCATTTTCGTGATTTATTGTGTTTAAAATTACAAAAAGAACCGCACCGAAGCGAGCAAACTGATACAACAAAATCTAAATTTTTGTTGTGTCACGCTGTCACTGTCAGGGCGAGTTCGTAATTTTTCTGTCATACTGGCATGCAAACAAACTGACTGTCAAGGTAGCATACAATCATACTTTCCACTCCACAGACTTGAGTAACCTGATATTTTCCGGCAAAATAAATATCAATTTTTATGTTGGCAATTTAAACTTGTGGCTACAGTTGATTGGTGCACGATTGATGCAAAATTTTGTAAATATAGTACACAACTTTGTTCTTTATCTCGTACAGAATAGAGTGTAAAACTTGCTAACGACATTTTGTGTTTTTGGTCTTCTCTAATCCTATCAAAATAATAACCAATCATGACGAGACGAATTGTCGTCGTACGCCTATTTGTCAAACCAATACGATGTTGTCAAAAAGTGATCAAAAAGCGAAATGTGTTGAACGCGTTTAGAATTTTCTAAATAAATGTTAGCTAATAAATTAGTTCCTAGAAATAGATAACACAATGTTCACTAACGCAGCGTGTGTGTGTTTAGTTTATCTGGCTTCGGTTCTAGTCCTAACATTGGCCGGTCGTGATTTCTACAATATACTCGGAGTGTCTCGATCAGCGAATACGAATGAAATCAAAAAAGCTTACAGAAAGTTAGCAAAAACTTTACATCCAGATAAAAACCAAGATGATCCTGATGCCTCGCAAAAGTTTCAAGATCTTGGCGCGGCGTATGAGGCTCTGTCTGACCCAGAAAAGCGAGAACTTTTTGACCGATGTGGCGAAGACTGTTTGAAGAAAGATGGTATGATGAACAACAATGATCCATTTTCAAGTTTCTTCGGAGACTTCGGTTTTCACTTTGGAGGAGAACAGCAGCAACATGACACCCCTCGAGGGTCGGATATTATAATGGAACTCACTGTGTCTCTAGAAGAGTTATACAATGGCAATTTCATAGAGGTAAGATGCTACGCCCCTAGTAAATATACTATTCTACCTATGTTGGGATTCGTAATACTGATCAGTTTTATAACAGTCTAATTCTAATATTTATCTTCACAGATAACTCGCAACAAGCCAGTTATAAAGCCAGCACCAGGCACTCGTAAATGCAACTGCAGACAGGAGATGGTAACTAGAAACCTTGGCCCCGGCCGCTTCCAGATGATGCAACAGACCGTTTGTGATGAGTGTCCCAATGTGACCTTCGTTACTGAGGAGAGGCAATTAGAAATAGAGGTATGTAATGATGATGATGATTTTTTTTAGGATTTATTAATTAATGTTTAACGTTTATTTCCAATCAAACAAGACATACAGTTATTTTAAGGATGGTATTTAAAAGTACTTCAATTTATTCCCATTTCATATACCTAATCTTGCCTGTGTTCCACCAAATATACTGAACTTTATTGAACTTTATTTTAACTGGTTCGAAAGAATCAGTGACACGATAAGAAGAAGAAGAACTGAACTTTATTAATAAAATAATGAACAATTGTACTAAACTGGCAGCCCCTTTGAGGTTATTGGGAAAAAAATATTCTCTGGCACTGCGGCGGCTACCGCGGCACGCTCGCTCTGCTTGCTCGCCTTGAGCGTAATTTTGATGTTCTAACATAACCTAACCTATCCAAGTCGGATCCGCCCTACATCGCTCGTGAGGAAACCGGCGTGTTGTAGAACCTAAAAAAGTTCGAGCAACACGTGTCAAGGGTCACGCAAAAAGGGCCCACCAGCGGCCTACTTGCGGAAAAACCTGCCCGCACATCAAGTGCGCATGATAAAACTTGCCGATCCGCCCTTTGTGTAACATTCAGGAATATTTGGTGCACCATCAGTATTTTTCGGGGAAGATCAATATTTTAGAAATGCATACATTGATGTACCTTAAGATTTTTGGTGAACACAAAAATATTATCCTTATTTTAATACCTATTACTAGTAATAATGCTATTTTATTGCCTTTTAGTTCCAGAAACAGCATCTGAACCTGGAAATAATAGGCAAATCTAGGCAATAGCCACATACTGTGGTTTGGAGCTTTACCTACCGTGCTAGTTAAAAAACTGTGTAATTGTTTTTAATAACTGATTTTATGATAATAGAAGACTACTGTTGGCTTCTGACTATTCTCAGATTTTTGTCCTAAAACTGTTACCAAAGTTGGCACTTATAGAAATCAACAATAATATACTTTTGTTCATTAAGTCTACTTTTTCTTTCAGGTAGAAGTAGGTGCTCCTGATGGGCACAAGTCCAGGTTGCGAGGTGAAGGAGAGCCCCATGTAGATGGTGATCCAGGAGACCTCATCTTCATATTCAGGACTGAGAGACATCCTCAGTTTGTCCGCAAGGCAGATGATCTGTACATCAATGTCACTATATCCTTACAGGTTTGTTACTATCAGCTTTCCATATCCATAAACTATAGTCACATTTTTGACGTGACAAGGTCTTATAATTCGATGGAGCCAGCTGCACGCACGAAAAAACATGACTCATGCGGCGTTACCTCGCTGAGGCGTTCCATTTAACGTTGTCACATTCAACTATCGTCAGTAAACTAACTTTACAGACAACCAATTTTTTTCATCATGAACCTATTCTTATCATTAATAGGTACATGATTGTTTTCATAATTATTTGGATCAGTTTAAACCATTTAACCCATTTGCTCTATCTATTGAAATTACGGGCATGTGAGGCTGAACATCTGCATGCCTCAAGTTGATGGATGCAGGCCAATGCATCATAGAGCACGTTCCTGTCGTGCGTGACCTACAAGGCAATGCATTGTTATAGGTGATGGTTACCACTCAACAGCAGGTGGGCCATATTGTTGTTCCATCAGCTAGTTGTATAAAAAAAAACGAAAGTACGCTAGGAGGTAATTCACGTTATAAATTCTGCATTTTTTTATTACATTATTGACACACACATTTAATGTTTTGTGTATTCTAGGATGCCCTAACTGGCTTCACAATGGAGTTGCCTCACCTAGACGGGCACAAAGTGACCGTGTCACGAGACAAGGTCACGTGGGCCGGCGCCCGTGTCCGTAAGAAGGGCGAGGGAATGCCTAACTTCGAGAACAACAACCTTCACGGAAACCTGTACATTACTTTTGATATTGAATTCCCTAAGCAAGACTTTAATGATGAGGAAAAGGAAGGTCAGTACATATTTATTTAATTAAAACTACTTGTATTTGATGATAACTAGTGGGGACACGCCTGATCCATACAAAGATTCACCCCCCCTTTCCAACGGCTTGGTGCGAATTTTTGAAATTCGTTTCTTAGTAAATGTCGATAATAAAGAGCCTGTGCCAAATTTTCGACCTCTAAGCCTTTTATTTTCGGAGATCTTGTGATCATGAACTTGTTGATAGATACAGTGGCGAGCCATCTCAAATGTAGACCTAAACTTGGTATGGTTTGAACTATGATAAAAAAAAATTAAAGTAAATAACTATTGCATAATAATTATACCTTTCGTAACGATATTATAAATCTTGAAAATGTAGATTTCATCATATTCCTGCCCTTATCCTACTTTTGTAAATAAAGAAAGTATTTTATTGAAAATTTTTGTTTTTGTTCCAGCGCTGAGGAAAATCCTGAAACAGCAACCAAATAATAAAATATACAATGGACTATGAAAAATAACACTATGCCAATTTAATTTAAAT
The DNA here is from genome assembly GCA_947578465.1 of Thera obeliscata. Classification (NCBI taxonomy): domain Eukaryota; kingdom Metazoa; phylum Arthropoda; class Insecta; order Lepidoptera; family Geometridae; genus Thera; species Thera obeliscata. The sequence continues at coordinate 4,994,135 of OX387924.1, forward strand.
AAGTAGTGGAATGAGTGAGTTCTGTATGAACAATTCTTGTGTGATGATTGCGTTACCTGTGGTTGTATTTATTCAATAGATAGTTGAATTAAATTGAATAATGCCAAGTGTGAAACTTTATGTTGATAAACTTCATTCATTCTCATGGAAATGTTTTGTTTATAAGCTGGTTAATAATAAAACAGGATAAAGACTAAATAATTTTATTTCCCAAAGTCCACTCTTCAAAATCACATGACATTAACAATAATAATATAACATTGTATCAAACAATTTAACAAGTAATAGGTATCTAAAATAAAAGGTTAAATTATTTATGAAACTATGATTTTAACATGAATCACAATTGATTTTTACATTTAAAAACTATGCACACGATTTACTTACTGTCTTTCAAATAATAGATATGCTTATTCACTATAAATACCTAATCTTTATAAAAACTTTTTATTAATATCTAATATCTTTAACCCTCTACCACCTACCACCTAATCTTGTCACACAACCACCTACCATACGTCTCACAGACGGGCGAGTGAAAAGATCTTCTTATGTAAAATCTAAGGGAGAAAGGTTTGTTTTTGAATTAAAATCTATCAAAATACATATCAAAGTATTTATTAAAGTAAGCAAGGCACAGAAAACTCAATATATTTTCTTAATATCTTAATTTGTTTAAAACAACTCTTAAATCTAGCTTAAAAAAATTTTAATTCAAATAACGAGTTCTATAAAAATAATCACATGAGATAGGAACTTTTTTTTTTCTGTTTATAAAAATAGAATAATCAACAAGACATATAAAATCAACACTTTCTAATTTTAATCACATCTTTTGCAAAATTGCAGAGCATCAATCTTACAGATTTTCCCGACAGTGAATGCACATTTTGTGGGAGCATTCGATACAAATTGGCTTTTTACACTCAAAACACATGTATTGTGTCCTGCGTTTCTTTTTCGGGTCGCAGGTTGAGCAGTTTTTTCTAGAAGCCAATCTTTCTTCGGAGCTACTTCCTCCTGGTAGAGCTGGTGGGGTGGAGTCATTGCCGCAGTGAAGGATGCGCCGAAGCGCGATTCGAATGTCACGTTGAATCTTGACGTTGTTTTCTCGACGCTCCATATGCGGTCTGGTGAGCTGTTCAGCCAGTCTCTTCATGAATTTGAACCTGCTCTCAACCTTTTGTCCTTGGGATTGAGCAGATAAACTGACTACGTAGCAGTTTGAGGCCGAAATATCGAGCAGCCTGTAAAAAACTGCTAATGGCCACCTGCGCGTTCGACGGGCTGTGGTATAATTTGAACACCTTTGGTCGAGCAGGTCCACTCCGATCTTGGTTTGATTGTAGAAAAGTATGATTTCTGGTTTCTTCGTAACATCATCTACGTCTGGCATATGATGCATACTTGACACAGTAATCACTGCTTTATTTGGTTTTGGGACATAAGATGATATAGTTATATCTTTTGTGAATCCAAAGATCGTTGAATCAACAAGTCGGTGACGGGCTGGTAGGAATTCTTGAGGTATTTCTCTTTGGTTTTTCCTCATCGTTCCCACAACGGTTAGATGTTTGTCTTTCAGTGCATCCAAAAGCTCAATAGAAGTATACCAATTAATTGTCAGTAGTAATATTCCTGTTTGATCCTTCTATCGGAGAAATAAGTCGCAGTACAGCTTGAGTTGGTTTTTTCAATCGCTGATATTCTGTTGGTAAATTCAGTCCATCAGAGTCTTTTCCTAGGTAAATATAGGCATTCAAAAGATACCCCGATCTTGCGTCTGTAAGGCATTGTATTTTTATGCCGTATTTGGCAGGTTTCTTGGGCATATACATTTTGAACCTGCATCTTCCACGAAACGCCAACAACATTTCATCGATACATGCATAGCTGCCAATCGCATAAACAGCTTGGCATTCTTCAATAAATGAGCTAAAGAGCTCTGCAATAGGCGCAGAAGGATCGTTTTCTCTGCGTGCTAATCTGGTCTCGGAGTCATCAAACCGAAGGGTTTTCAGCAATACTTCCAACCGATTTTTGCTCATGATGCAGCTATATATTTCCCGTCCAGTGCCGTCACTACTATACCATGACGTATAATGTTCGTGATTTTCTTTGAATATAGCTGTATAGAAGAGCAATCCTATAAAAGCTTTCAATTCTATAAGATCCATGTCGTGAACACAGGTTGGTTTTTGGTAATTGGGTCTAATTTCTTGAATCTTCACATTTGTGTTACGAACAATTTTTTCAAGCATTTCGTCAGTGAAAAATTTCTCCCAGATATCCAGTGGTGAAGAGAAAGCGTTCAGTTCATTCCGGTATGCTGGCTTTATACCTTCTCTTTCTTCAACTATATTACGCTGTAATGTTCTTGAGCGTAATGATGGAGGAGCAGAAGACCACCGAAAACGATTCTTACCGAAATAGTTTTGTTTTCGGGGTCTCGAACGCATTTGTGCCAAAGGCTCTTCATCTTCAGATGAAAATTCTTGCTCTGCAGGTAAAACTTGAGGTTGAGATACAATAATGCCATGATTCTCCTCAGCATTTGATTCTTCGTCATCAGGATTCGATTCGCAACTATCCTCCAATACGTGCTGCATGCCAATGTCCACATCGACGTCGCTGCCTTCATCATTTGGTAGGTTTTCGTCGTCAGATGGATCTTGCTCTAACCAACGTTCAATAAAAGCATCATTAGAAGCCATTTTAAACTGAAACACAAAAAAACAAAATTTCAAAAAAGTCACGCAACCACCTACCACCCGTCTCACGGACGGACAACAACAGTTTTTTACTTACCAGTGACAAACGCGCGCACCTCCGACCACGACAAGCGTTTGTGCGGCACTGAGGGACGTGGCGAGAAGGTACAGGGACGTACAAGTTGATACGTGTTTTGTTCGCCAAAATATTGCCGATTTTAATTTCCTTGCGTCTGTGAGACGTATGTCAGGTGGTTAAGGGTTAATATACCTACCTCTTATCTTTTCATGTGTTGCAAAGATTACCTATTTCTTAAACAATGTACCCTACCTATAAAGGATACTATTTGTTATTTGCTAGAGGTTAAATTAAAACCATTTTCTGGCACGTAAATTTTATCAAAAAAATATCCCCCAAATCTTTTTTCAATTCAGTTCAAATTCATATCAGTAGTTCAACCCTAGCTGTATCACACATTTCAATTACTTCTCGATACACCACCCAAAGGTGGATACGAAAAGGATCACGTAACATTGGGACATTACAGACTGTCTTTTAAAGTAACGTTCATAGTGGACATTTACAAAGATTAACTTGTGAGTATCGATTCACAAGCAATCAAGTAGTGCCATGGTCTTTGGCTTACTTATTAGTACTCAGATTTTCTCCCTTTAGTTGCGTCAATCTGTACAGAAGTCTACAAATCCACGAAACAAGTTAGATCAACGTTAGCTTCACTTTCCTACGATACAAGACAAGTGGGATGTGTGGTGGGAATCAACTCCGTCGCCGCGCCTTGTAGCACGCTATTGACGACAGCTCGCGCCAAATATCCAACGGATACTGACGCGTTCGCCGCTGCCAATGCTTCAGTATTCTCCGGTGATAAACCGCAGTCCTGGAAACGAGAGATGAAGTGAGAGCAGTTCTTGAATGCGGTAAGAATACTTGTGTTGTCGAACCCAAGATTTAAGGATCGGAAGAAAGGTTTGAAGTTGTCAGAAGTATGTCCAACCCTTACATTTGGCGCACAAATGTCCGCACGTTCACATTTTGCAGTTATATGAGAACACCATTAAGTAAGTAAAAGTGAAAAGGATTGATTTTCTTTCCCAAGCAAGAGGGCTCCACAAGCTAAAATAGCCCAAACTCTGATAACCTTTCAACTTCAACTTCTTAATTAGATTTTGTTTAGTTAGTCAAGTCAGCCAATAAATAATTCAGTCGTCGGTGGCTTTGAAGGAAAAGATGGTTTTCTTCAAAACCATCGGAAAGACTCGTTTAAATCAGGATATCACATAGTACAGTTCGGCTAGCGTAACTTGGCGGGTCTGAAGTGAGCTGTTCGATCGTAAATGGCCAATGACTGATGGAAGATTGACCAAACGGCTAGCTTCAGACCCGCCAAGTTACGCCAGCCGATCTGTACACTTTCATTCCTACTGCTCACACTTTGTGCTAAGTCCTTTTTATTGACATCAAAGTAACAGTGACACCTTAGTGACACGTATGCTTTAAAGCGCCGCTCTATAATATGTAGTTACGATTAGTTTTCTATCATTTTGGGAAGTCGCATAGTTTTTCCATTTTAATTGTTTTTCGAGTGTTATTTTGAGTTCTGTTGTGTAATTACGGTGGTATTTTAACCAACATTACTTGAGGTCTTAGCAGTTGGAATGAAAGTGTATTATGTGATATTCTGTTATGATCGAAAAGGTTTGTGATGGTTTTGAAAATAAACGACCATCATTTGTTTTCAAAGCCAATTATGGCCGACTTGTCTACTCTATACTCGACACTAGCAAAATTGATCCTCAATGGGCAGATGCCATTCATTAAGAAGAAGAAGAATATGTTTTATATGGAAAATAAGGGCCCTAAACTGTACCTTAGCGTAAGTTAAATGAGCATCATCAAGCAGCTTGTCCAAGTCGAGCGGGTGTTGCAGATAGAGTTCGGGGTTCCGTCGCAAGATGGTCGCGAGCACGCACAGCAGTTCCACACACAGTTGCCGACGAGACGGCGACTTTACTGTGACCAGCGCCTCTTCCACGAGCAGAGCGAACGACAGTTCCGAACGGGACATGTTCACTAGGGTCGGGTCAGCGGGAATTGAATGACCCTGTCGAACAAAATATACACTCTTCATATAAAAGGACAAAATAGGTGGTAATGTCAAAAACTTTTTTTCAAGACAACATGCTGATTGATCTTTGAAACACCCTTTAACTTAAACTAACTTTCATTCGCAGCTTCGTTCGCGTGTGCCCATTTCTTAATCTACTTTTGTCTCTGACTGTACCTGCCTGAATTCTAAATGCGAAAGTGTTGAAGTCTTACATCAAGATTTTTATCGAAGTGCGTATTACACACGACGATAAAAATTTCAAGTTCGACAAATTGTCAATTTGTCATTAGAATGTGCCTATACAGAGTTTTTTGTGACCTACGGGGCAATGCTTTGTTATAGGCGATGGTTACCACTTAACATCAGGTGGGCCATATGCTTGTTCCATCAGCTAGTTGTATATAAAAAAAAATATTACCTGAACAATAATTCCTTTTGGTGTCCTCAGCAATATGTCCCAAACTTGAATATAGAAGTGTTTCGGCACGCGACATAGACAGCCTTCTAACTGCCGCCGTTGAAGAGGCGTCAAGCTGTATACGACAAAATAGTAATAAGTAAGTTGCAGCCGCTACTAATATGATAAATTCGAAAGTTACTACGATGTTTGTTGCTCAACCAACTACTGGACCGATTTTGGTGAAATTTGGAACAAGTATTTTAACAGAACTAGCATAATTACAGGCTACTTACTATAATAACAGCTATGGGAAAAACTACCAACAGGCCAATGCTCAGGCGGCCACTTGTAATAAATACGTACCCCTTTTCATCCGCCCAGTCAGAGACGCTAAGCACTCTTATCAGGAGCATCCTCAGCTTGAACGGGCTGAGGCTTTCTGTCGCTGCATCGGCGCGGCCCTCATGAGGGAACAGCTTCAGGTATATACGCACTGCCTCCAGCACCCAGCCGACTCGGATCTTGAGGATGCCTCGGAACATGTCAGGGTTGGTTCCGATAAGACGGCCGCAGTATAGGACTATTTCCTGTTGGACATTCACGCTATTTAATCTATACTTATATTATAAAGCTGAGTTTGGTTAAACGCGCTAATCTCGGAAAACGCTGCGCTGCCTGCCGGTCTAATGAACGCGATTCCGATTCCAATCTTAAGTTTTGACAGAAATCCTATGGGTTTTCTGTCAGAATTCCGTCAAAACTTAAAATTGCGATCGGAATTCTTTTCTAGAGTAGACCGGCTGGTCCGAATTGAAAAAATGTTTGTGTTTGGATAGTCCATTTATCGAGTGTCTTGAAATTATGCGTAATGCGAAGATATTTTACGAGTGGGTTCACGAGAGTTCCTAACGTGCCCGCTAGGGGCGCTTATCGCAACTTCATCTGATACTGTTATCAGAGCCTCGAATCTGAGTCTGAGGAGTTTTGAGTCATATTAAGCGACCCATAGCTGACGAGTTGAAAGGTCGTGATTTATACCTACCCAGTGTTAACCTGATTTGGGAATAGGACATCCTAATTGGATCAAGCAACGGACACATCCCTAGAGTAAAAAGAAGACGAAGGGGAAGGGGAAGACGGGGTCGTGATGCGTAGTTTTATTATTTGCCGTTTATTTAAAGTAAAACAGAATTGTAGCTATATTCAATGCAGAAGAGTTTCGTCCTATTACTAGGTAGTAAGGGAAACGAACCTGTTGCAACACGGCTCCGATGACGTCATACGGTTGAATGGTGGAGTACATCACTGACTGGATCTCTCCGGGCGTCATCGGTTTGTCGAACACTGTTTCCTTATGTCCAATCACGCCAACAGTGAGCTGGAAAAATACTACTGTTATTTCCATTTCATTCCTTCTTCGTTTAATTAGTTTTTTTTTAACCAGGGTAGCGATTTTAGTGCGCCTCAAAGAAGCTTCTTATCTGCACTACTTATAAAAAAATATATATTAGAGACACGTACGTTTTTAAATCTTCAAGATTCAAGAACATGCTGGTTTCCTTACAATGTTTTCTGTCACCGTTTGAGAGTATTGGCATAGGAAACTCTGCACACATCCACACATCCAGTGTGCGCGACATGGCACACTACGACGCATGCGCAGCGCGTATCGCTCAGCGCTAAAGTTATGTGCCGCTAGTTATAAAGCTATAGCTACAATTACCTGCTTCCCATTGACGAGCACGGTGGTAATGAAGGGACTGATGGAGTCGACCGTATGGTTTAGTAGCGACGAGCAGTACCGCACGGCGCGCCAGTGACGTAGCACGCCCGCGCTGTGGTACAAACTCTTCAGAGATTCCAACGCGTTGGTGCCGTTCACCTGACGAAACAAAGTGTCTGATCAGAATAACATTATTGACTGCCTTCACAGCTCAGTTGGTAGTAGCTCTGCTTTCTGCGTTGGAGGGCGTGGGTTCAATCCCCACCGAAAACAAATAATTGTGTAGTGAACATAGATATTTGTTCTTTGTTTCGATGTTATATTTTATTACATGTATCCATTTACAAAAAAAAAAATATTCAAGTCAGCTATCTGGCTCCCATAGTACAAGCTCTGCTTAGTTTGGGGTTAGGTAGTGTTGTGTGGATTGTCCGCATTATTTATTTATTTATTACTATTAGCCCGAATCATCCCATACCAGAATTAAATACCCACATTTTTGAGGCACGGAATCAAAATATACAAGTTTTTTGGAATAAATACAAGCTTCCATCCGTGTCATTGGCACAAATTGGTTTAAATGTGCAATAAACAATTTCCATTTAAACAGCGACAAAACTATTTCTTTTTTCCTAGACTAAATCGTCCTGCTGTTGACATCATACCTCGTACATAGGCCCCTCTCGTGCCATGAGGATGCCCCACAGCTGACACTGCGCATATATGTTGTCACATGATCTTAACGCTGCCACCACATCTGGTGTTGATCTGAAACAAACGATGTATCAATAAAGTTATTGGAAGACCATTTAAATGAACCCTCTAGCCTAGCACAACAAACTCTTTGTAATATCCAACCCACTGCATTTTTTTTATTCAATAAATAAGTATGAGACTCGCGAGGGACCAGAAAAAGTGGCGCAATAAAGAGGCCTATACTCAGCAGTGGGTTCAAACGGGCTGAGATGATAATGAAATAAGTATACCATTTCAATGCGGTACCCTCATAACATTACAATCTAGCCAATAATCTCTAACGGGCTATAGAAATAAATATGGCTGAGAATGTGCAATGAAAATCGTCGACAGAAACTCGTCCTGACTACAGATTTGTTGAAATTCTTGTGCTCATAGAGCTTCTATCCCTGATGTTTACCCTTCCGTCACCTCAAGCCACCAGGGGGTCTAGCTAGACAAAATCCACTTTGCTTGCGGTGCACGACTGGATAAGCTTACGCCAAACTAATATAATTTTCATACGATATAATAATATCTTTTCGCGTGCGTGTTCCCTAAACAAAGATGGATTTTATGTACATCTCGTGTACTGTGTAAGATCGTAATCCTAGTTATAGTTTTTCTTGGTTATTTTCATGTTTGGAAGTGGCGTCACTTCCTGCAACACAGTGCAAGCTGAAGCAGGAAGGCGCGTTGCACTTAACATTAAGCATGCATTTATGGAAATACATATTTTTACATTTTACATTTTTACTTGTACACTTGTACTCACTTATTCTTATAAGTGTCATAGGACATGAGTTCCTCGCGGTAGGTGAGAGTGCGCGGTACGTCTGTGAGCGACTGGTAGCCGATGTACTCGTGCTCCAATTGACGGAACTGACTAAACATCTCAGATGGAAACTCGCCTTGGCTCATGAAGTCCAGATGCTCTGCAAACCAAAAAAATTGTAGGTAAACGTATTTTTATCACAGCAGTTGCGTAGTGACCTCACGCTAGTTGTTACTGATATTAGTAACTGCGAGTACCATGGTATGATTGGTGAAATTTGCCAACCATCCAAATTTTTCTCTTTCATCCCATTTTAGCTCGTCAGAGAGTTCTTGGATCACGACACGACACGACCCCTGTGTCCGATTTAAGCTCTTGCTTGTCAGAGATACACGCTACACACACTAGATGAGTTCTTTAACGAAAAGAACAACGTTAATTATAAATAACCCTTTTACAATTTTATACTAAACCTGCTTACAATATGCGTGATTATAATCATATCGGCCCCCTTCTACAGTATTGCAACACCCTTACAGGGAAAATTATGTATTGATTTAAAAACTAGTTTTAAGATCTGACACTGTTAAATTTACATACATAATAAGGCAATAAATATACTGAATACTGATATTTTTTCTTTGATAGTATTTTTTTCTTTGAGTTTTGTAGCATTAAGCAAGTACTTTATCTGGCGCAGCCGGAAGGATTATTTATATAAAAATTAAGACACAAACAATCATTACAGGCTTTTAAGACTTACCCATACAAGAGCTGGAGATCAAGTTCTGCAATCGTCCGAGACGCACTTTGACACCGTCACAATGTCCTTTCTTCAGCATCGCGAACAGATCTAGCATCTGCTTGAAATGCGGATCACGCATGTGCTCTTCGCGGACTAAAAGGCACACTGTTGGACGGCCTGATAGACGCCAGTACCTGAAAATCAGATATTTTGTTAGCACTATCAGAAATTAGGCTAATTTGTTTTTTTCCAATAAGCTTACAAGTTAAAACTTTAAGGCCCGTATTCCGAAACAGTGCTTAAGCCTGAGTCGAGCCTCAAGCACAGATTTTTGACACTTTTCAATGGAAAACTGTCATAAACTCTTCTTAAGGCACTTCTTGAGGCTCGACTCAGACACAAGCACTGTTTCGAAATACGGGTCTAAGACAGTGGGGAGTAAGATAGTAAACACTCACTTGCCGACAAACTGCAGCTCAGTCTTTATATCATCAATCAGTAACGCCATATCGCGGTACAGATAAAACTCAGACACTTCAAATATAAGCGGATAGCACAGCACTGTCATTCCGCACACCCTGTAAATCTGCAAAACATAGATTAGTTACAAAAAATATTCTAAGCTTGATGAAAATAAAACTCAAGTTTTGACTAGCACACCTTGCTTGTGCCCAGTGATCCCACAGGACGGATAGGACGGCCGGTCAACTTCAATTTGGGGCAAACTCCCAACTCTCTGTAGACGTGAACCAGTTGCGTTGAACTGCAGACCTGAAATAATACACATTATCTAATTGCGCCCTAAATTGTAAGCAAATAAGGTGCAAGATTCAATGCTTCTTTCACCTGCACTGGTTCAACTTCGTGAGGCGTTTGCGTTTGGATGCCGTAGGTCCCCATCATGGCTTGGAGACGCATCGACTCCGCGATCAACACCACTTGGACTACCAAGTCTGTTGCAATACCCTGGAAGAAACAAAAAATTACGCTAACGTGATTGGTTCGAGTATTTCACATTCGTGCTCAAACTCAAGTTATAAAACTGCGCATCTTCGGCAGGCACTTTAAAGGTCACAATGCTGCATATATTTTTACGGTTGATATTTATTATTCTAGCAGTTGTCGGCAGTAAAGCAAAAGCTCTAGAGATAAACAAAGCTAATTCATTTTATTTTTTCTAAGTAATACATCACTTGGCTTGGCATGCAGTAGTTGTAAGAATAATCATGCTACTCATACATATTCTTATGACTATCTTGGATGTGCTATATACTCACACATGTCGGCTTTGCCTGCATGAAAGTAAATAAAATAGTGAATATTTTTTTTTAAAGTTTTATTTTTATCTAATCTATATATATAAATCTTTCGTGTCACAATTTGGAACGCGATAAACTCCGAAACTACTGAACGGATTTCGATAAAATTTTGCAACTGCCTTTAATATGGTCGGACTTAAAAGATAAGATAGTTTATATTCAATATTTAGTTGTTATTAATTTATAAGGGGCAAAAGTTTCGAAATCTATGTCTATCCCTTTCTATCACGTATGGACTTATATATGTCTATCCCTTTCTATCGCTTAGGGATTTTTCAGAAAATTCTCGACTTTGACAGAGAGCAGAATGCACATAGACGCTCTAGAATGATCTGGAATAGTCAAATTTAAAGTCGGTTAGCATCCGGAATGCTCCCACCCAAACGTTAGTAATCCAGAATTATCTAGAATACTCAAATATACCCTTGCAAACGGTTCTGAATTCTATATAAATTTGGACAAAATGTTCTAGAAAATAGTGCTCCTAAACGTTGTAGAATGTTCTTTCATCATCATCATCAATTGATATCAGTCCACTGCTGGACGTAGGTTCACCTTGAGTAACATAGGCTATATTTATGTGTTTAAAAAATAAATGTCCACCCGTGCGAAGCCGGGACAGGCCGCTAGTAGTTTATAATTATAACATTCACATAATTCATTTATTTATTAGAGTGACACTGCAATACACCAGATTCCTGATAAAAGGGGCATGGGTAGTAGAGCCTATTAGCGTCCAAATGCCCGCATCGCATGGAACGCATCGCATCAAACGGATCGTAATAAAACCTTGTATAGAAAATCATACAAGTGCGTCCACTGATCCGCACCGTACGTATCGCTCGAATGTATGTATAAAATATGTTCGATACGGTCCCAGAATACAGAAATGAGTAGAAACCGTTATTAGAGCTGTTTGTACCGGGACCACTCTGTCACCAATTTTACATTTTCACTATTTTATTTAAAACATCACTAAACATAAAAATTCTAAAACAATTAAAGGAAAGAGGACCTTTATAAAGTATCTTTGTTTTAGCTCGCCGCTTGACATTTTGCTCGGAAAATAATTCGGAAAAAAGGCATTTTTTATTTTACGAATACTGAAAAAACTACACAATTTATATGGAGAAAGGAGCACACACTTTTGTATTTTGGCGACACTTTTCCGGCCGCATGGCTGTTCATCTTTACTCTTTCGATACGATGCGTCCGATACTAACGATGCACTAAAATAAAAGTGTTAGGTACGTACCTGAAAAGCTGAATACCGGCCAGCGCGCCTCGGTCGGTTATAAGACGGTAGGTATCGTCTGATTGGGTCCAATTCATTGACGTGCAGTAAGCCGCCTGTCAACAGCTGAGCGAGCACGAACATTGACTGTGCCCAGAGGAACAGGCCTCCTGTGTCTGTGTGCGTAAAAAATAAAACATCTGTTACCTGAAGAGCGTCTTGAAAGGTATAAAATAAATTCACTCAGGTCTAAAAAGCAGTGGCCAAGAAGAAGCCAAGAAGCGATAGTGGCATAGCTTTTTGACAGAGATCAATATAATTTTTTATTGAAATACGTGGCTCCTAGCCCTAGTGGCATTTTTTTTATCGAGCTGATAAACATGCTGCAGAGAAACGGTTAACATTGCCAGGTCCCGCCTTAACAGTACCTACTTTAATTTTAACTAGAAGTTCGCTCTGAACTGAAATCTCATAATTCATAATTCTTTATTGCACACAGAGACATTTACAAATAAGTGATAACACAGGACATGTACATAGGCGAGCTTAACCCTAAAAAGAGTCTCGTAATGTTTCCTCTAGATTTACATGATTGGTCTTGCCTCTGACTACCCTTTATAATGGAAAGGAATACATAAAAACGAAAAACAATCTCAGACTTGACAGGGTGCTTGACAGGGGACTCTGTGCTTGTTCTCTAATATACCGTTTTGTTAGCACGTTTACGAAAAAGGGTTATTTTCGATGGAGCTGAACGAAGAGAGTATATACGTCGGACGTAAGAAATATGTAATTGTTTGATTGCTGCAGAATTAGTCATTATTGTAAAACTATAATTAAGCAAAGTGAAACTCAGAACGTGTCACTCAATAGTGATAAGATAAGTTTTGGTTTATGTATACATACATATAGATTCTAGACTTCTAGATTGAAATAAGTTACTTTAAATATGGATCGGCCATTTCAGTATTCAGTATATTTATTGCGTTATTATGCATTTTAAGCTGAGTTTTTCCTACTCTTTTAAGCTTGACAATTAGATTGTAAATGCGCAAGAATAGCTTAGTCATAACAATTTATGCAGTTCTTAGTAAGATATCGATGCTTAAGTTAGTTTAGAGTTGCAAAACACTAAACAAAAATGTTATCAAGAAATAAAAACTGAAAAAATGTTAGGGAAGAAAACAGAAAACAAAAATAATCTTCGCGCCCACAACCGTTACCTTTAGTTTCACTGTCGCCTGGTGAGTCTGGAAATATTACACCCATTTATATTTGAAAAATAAAATAATTTCGCGATTCAAATAAAACTAGTTTCTGTTATATGCCTCTAGGGGTTCCTAAGTTTTTTTTATTACAACCAGCTGATGGAACAAGCATATGGCTCCATTGATGTGAAGTGGTAACCATTGCGTATATTAAAGCATTGCCTAGGTGTCACGCACGTCAGGAACGTGCCCTACGATGTACTGACCTGCGTTCATCAATTTGAGGCATACATATGTTCAGAACCACGTGCCAGTAATTTCACCGGCACCCACACCCTTCAAACCGAAAAACAGCCACGGCAGAAACAGGTGATAGCCTTTCACAACGACCTCTACCAGTTGTAGTAGAGCTCTTTGTAAGGTGTGCTAGAGTAAATAAAATAAAAACTTACTTGCTGGTATCCTGCGCACAGAATTAGGCTCGCTGCGCTCGTTTTCAATGCATTCGCGTGGAACGTAATAGTACCACGGTATTACGGGATCTGAAAATAAATTAAAGTTATTGTATTGCCCATTTCTTTGCCCAGGCTTAATATATTTCAGGAAGGTGAAAAAAATCGACTAAGGCACGCAACGACGGTGTTTCGTAAGGCCAAGTTAACATTTAAACAACTGACTTTAACTTAAAACGAAGGTCTATGTCTAGGCTAATACGTTTTAAAGTCAAAGTACTAACTTTAAGTCAAAGTCAGTTAGCCTATTAGTCACAATTTGTGAGAAGGCTAACTATCAGGCCCAGGGTGCTCGAGTGGGTAGTCAAACTAGTTACCTCCATGTTCATCCATATAAATCCTCGCTTTCAGCAACTTCTGATACTCCTCCACCTGATCAGGCAATGTTCGAAACACGCCGTCAATTATCATCAGTACATAGAATAGCGGCCATTCGGACTCAATGCCGTCAAATTCCTTCAATTCCCCTTCATTGTAGTATCTTCGATTCTGGTCTTCAAGAACACATTTGTAGCCGTCTCGACTGAAGCGCTTGAAACCGCATTTTCCTTGCAACCGTCGTAGTATGTTTGTTTTCGTTAGCTGTACTAAGTGTTCTTCATGAGTTGCGAATGCTGGGAACGATATTGTCGGCAAAAGCGCAGCATCGACGCCCTGTAATGAATGCCTAAAATGAGTGAACAGTTTCTTCCAAGTAACTTTTACGCAAGTACGTTTTTAAATTTGATTTTTTATACGCTTCTATGGTCACCGACATAGCTCTTAGAGTTAGTAAGTTTAAGTGGCAATGGGCAGGTCATAGAGCTCGAAGAACCGACAACCGTTGGGGAATAAAGGTTCTCGAATGGCGACCACGAACCGGAAGACGAAAAGTAGGGCGCCCAACCACCAGATGGATCGACGGCTTTGTTAAAATCGCGGGAAGTCGGTGGATGGAAAGAGCTCAGAATAGTTCTTCCTGGAAATGTATAGAGGAGAACTATGTCCAGCAGTGGTCTTCTTCAGGCTGATGATTATGATGATGACCTTTTACGCGTAAGATATTGGCTAGCAGCTGATTTGAAAAGATCAAAAAATTATGTTGGTTAGATAGCATAGGTGTTATCCACTCTATAGAATTACCTTTGAGCTAGACTCACGTGGAAGCATGGTTTCGAATATACTTCGGTTACGGTTGTGTGCGTCGATGTCCACATACACAACGCTCCACGATGCGCCCTTATCCCCAAATAAGTTACATCCATTAATTGCTTCTAGAGCTGCTTTTGCCATACCTGTTGCATAAAAGTGTTTAGATTCTGAACCTTATCCCTTCAGTCATAAAGTTGAAAATATTAATTACCAATAGATGAAGCATGGATCTCAGGTTTTCCGTCGTTATATTTGGAGCCTCTCTCCCACATGCCATAATCTGGCGTCCTGTATGCGCGCTCTACATAATACACTAGGTTCTGAACAAACGCCACTTCATCCTAAAACAATAAATCAATTAAAATAATACATTGGTATGTATTGCATATCATTTTTAAATAGCTGTTAAAACAAAAGAGCCTTGAGATACATGATGGAAATTTTTCAAGAATGCCCGACTTCAGTAAATTCTTTGATCTTGGTGAGCTGGTAATGGACAAAGACTGGTGTGCGGACAGTTTTCCACAAAGTAGACAGCCTGCGGGCCCCGTTTTGCGTGACGCTTGTAACATGTTTTTTTCGAACTTTTTGTTCATACGACATGCCTTTTCCTCACGATGTTTTCCTTCACTGTTTCAGAGTACTGGCATAGTGCAGTAAAATTTTTGCCCAGAAGACCCATTGGTGCATGACTGGATTTTAATCCACAAAGATTTTGATAGATTTTGATCAGAAGGTGGTTCCGCTATCACTAGATCCTGGTGGGCCAACCAAGAAACCAAAATGGTAAAATGGCCGACTTGGTAGTCAACAAACCTGGGTATAAACAATTTGCAAGCCAGACGTGATCATCTGCACAAGAAACAACAGATACAGTGATACCACATCAATCTGCAAATGGTGGTATTCCTCATCTCCCAACACTGGCTCGCCCGTGGTGAGATGGAACTTCACGTGCAATGCGTGGGCCGCACTTTGCCTGGTTTTAAACGCTTCGACTCGCGCTGACTGCTTGATCCAGCACTCGAGGACGCCGCGCATACATTTCACTGTACTCTGACCAAGCTCGTGGGATTTGCCTCTGTCGTCGTCTATACGCCTGAAAAATAGATATATGTTTGTGAATGCGTTGCCAGTACAATACGGCCGGCGTAACTTAGCGGGTCTGAAGTTGCCATTCGGCTTGACCATTTTCGCAGAAGGTCTCAGTTCAAAATTAAAAGCATAAAACAGTGTGGTGGAATTGATTTTTCGATTATTAATAGAACTAGCTGCCGCTTGTGTCGTCACTCTGGGGGGCTACCGAGAGCTCTATATGGTTATAAGGCATGACTATGGCTCTTAAATTGTATACAGATCATCTAACCCACACATTCATTACTTCTTAGGTTTGAATGTGTGAGTAAGTTTTGACAGCCATAACCATAATCTTATGGAGCTCCCAGTAACTGACCAAAATATTGCCAGTTTCTCAGGTGGTCTACCTGAGAAACTGGCAATATTTTGGTCAGTTCTCTTTTCACCCCTGGAGATCATACAATAATAGGATGTTATAATAATACCTGTAGGCTTGGTAAAGACCCCATACCGCAGAGGCACAGTAAATGCTGTCCCTCACACTGGCTATGTGAAGGTCAGATGATAGCACAGGGAACAATCCTGTGATTGGACTTTGATATCTTAGCAGCTGTCTTTTAACTGAAAACAGTAAGTTTAATGATTACATGTTGTGAGCAGAGCACTTATTAATATAAAAATGTTTTATGGTTTTATTTCCAGGTCTCAAATTTTTTTTATTCAGTTTTAGACACAATAACCAGTTATTCAATTCAAACAAGGGTAGATAAATATTTAGAAAAAGTTATGTTAATCAGTAACATTTGAAACCACTCAGTTCATTTAGCTCTGCCTTCTGCGCTGGAGGGTGTGGGTTCAATGCCCACCAAGACCAATGTAATTAAACATAGATGTGTGTTCTCTGTCTGGGTTTTGTATTGTATTATAACTATGTATTAACAAAAAAGTACATAATGTATTACATCAGCTATCTAGTCCCCATAATACAAGCGCTGCTTAGTTTGAGGCTAGATAGTGTTGTGTGGAATGTCCATAATATGTATTCACTATTTATGTATTTATTTGGAAGTAAAGTGAGGGTTTGCATACCAATAGCATAGTAAATATCTAGCTGTCTGACTGTGTCTTCATAATTTGATATCTTCATAAACTGTTGGGCGCTTATGTCATCTATACTGCCTTGCCGAAACATCATGTCTGGATGCACCTGACAATTAGAATATAAATATTATTTGTGATATTTATTGGGTACCTAGTACACATTATGTATAGGCCAATCTGAAACCAAAACAGATCTGGAAGTCAGTAGAAAACCATTATCTGGATGGATTACCATTTTCTTGAGAATTTGTAATTTTATGGAAAATAAATCTAGGAGTTAAACAGTAAGACCGGATCCCTAATTTATTTTCAGAAACTTCCTTGTAAATAGAAGGTAGATCTTTATTTTAAAAGTTTGGAAACTTACCTCTATTAGAGAGAAAAAAGAGAGTAGAGAAAAAAATAAAAATAAAAAAAATTAATAATGAATTCAAAATTATGACCTCTAGAACAGTGTCACAGCATCACTCAGCAGCTTAGCAGAGCCAGCTTAGCTTTTACAAGTTAACTACAATAGGTAGTACCTATTTGTCGGATTTTTAATTAGACGATACTGACTGACAGTTGCTAATGTCACTTTGTAAAATAATGTTGCCTTATTTAAAGTAATAGTGCTGCGTTCAGTCCTCGTTCAATCAGATGAATGAACAATGAGTGAATAGTTAATCATTTCAAACTATAAAATAATATTGGTATTTGTATAAAAAAATGTATAAAAGTGCTCTGATATAAGTTACTTGTAGTATGTAACTACAATCAGTTTTTTGACGGTTTATTATTAAGCGCGGCGTGGCGACTAGTGCCAACACCGCGTAAACGCCACGCGCGTCGGTCACCATTTTGTTTGAAATTCGGCTTCTAACCTCTGGTCTGATAGCACGAATGATTTTTCGCGCTCACGCTGTTTAGTTATTGTTTTTGTAAAGTTTTTCGTTACGTTGTGTTTGTGGTAAATTTTATGTATTTTGTTGCTATATTGTTTCGCGCGAACGATATGGATCCTCAACCAAGCACGTCAAGTGAAGTTCGGCACACTAACTATTCACTAGAAAAACGAGGCAATTTCATTCATTCAGGAGTTTTTTCAATCATTCACTTTGTCACAACACTATTTTTATTTCATCAAAAACTGACAACACAGTAAACGTCAGCTAGCTTCGTCTAATTAAAAATCCGAGTATAATCATTGGTCTAACCTACCATTTAGCTTTTGTATTCATTCAATTGTATGATAAACCCCAAAACAAAAACCAAAAGTGAAAAACTGATCGCTATCGCTGCGCTGCCCTTGTTTGTTGATTTTGCTGACCGGTTCAATCGGTTCCGTATCGGTTCATTCAACATGACAGTGACAGTAATGATATGATTATGATGATGGATGATTCGTCTGTCACACAGCGTTGCCAGATCATACCGCTTTTCCACTTTTTACACCGCCTTTTTGACAATGGATCCACCATCCCCTTTTAGCCAGCGCGGTTCCGCTTTTTTCGACTTTGATAGGATATGAGGATTAAAATATTATCTTCCCACTAAAGACATTTTTATGGGCACCGATCCGTTTACCCTTTCAATTCAAATGGAAGAACCTAAAAAATGTCTCTATCGGGCTCTACATTCCTGCCAAAACTACACCAAATGGGAGACAGCGCTATACGAGAAAGCAAGACAGAAATACTTGTATCTCTTTTCTTAGTATAGCGCTGTCCCTTTGTTGGCCAACATAATAGTCTGTGAAATTTATGTTGTCAAATCACTATTGTCATGTTGGTACACAGTGTTAGGCTGCGCTCACTTTGGATCCGTTTTCGTACGAATTCCATTCGTACGATAACGTACGAATACGTACGAACATTCCCGGCCTTCTGAGTACTATGAAAGCGCTCACACTGCGCGCGAGTTAGTCGTACGTACGAGGGCTGCCCTTTAAGTTCTGTCGTTTGAAATAAGTATAAACATTTTAACAGATTATTGCTATTTATTGTTTTTTAAAGTGTTCTCCGCGATATTTAAAACACTTTTGCATGCGTTTGAATCAGTTTTTAAAACATTTATTCCACTCCGAAGTGGGGGTAGTCAAAATGGCCATTTTGTATGCGTCAACAGCTTTTTCGAGTGAGCTAAAATGTAGACCACGAAAACTTTGCTTAATTTTAAGGAACGTAAAATAATCGTTAGGGCTCAAGTCAGGGACTGTAAGGCGGGTGATCTAAAATTTCGACATTTTGGATGCTAAAAACATCTTTGTATCGCGGGCAGTGTGTTAACTTGCATTTTCATGGAGCAGTATCATACGACGTCATGAGTTGTTTTTTCGAAACCCTCAATACTCAATAGATTTATTCTAAACACATGGTAAGTGAGGTGTAAATTTTACAAACAGTGTTATGTAGCACATGTGAGCCCCTTTAGGACACTACAATAGTAAGAGGTTGGCAGACCGAGGTTTTTTTTTTTTTTTTGTGTAATATTTATATTAGTTTTAATTACGTGTCGTTTTATTAATAGTAATAGGTAGTAGGGATACATTGGATTTAATTAATTTGGTAAGTTAAGTATATGTACGAGTGGGTATAAAATTATTATCTATGTCAAAAATTCATTTAATTCGTAATAGCACTTGTCAATTAAATATGATTTTAATTTTTTTATAAATATGGAGTCAGTTTGCGATTTTGTAATGTCATCTGGTAACTTATTATAAATTTTAATGGACATTTTGACAGGACCATTACTATGCATAGCGAGCTTTGACGGTGGTGCGATTAATTTGTCTCTTCCTGCTCGCAGGGCATGCCGTCTGGGAAGATCGCTCAGTTTCTTGTATAAGTTTGGGTACTTCCTAACAAATTTACTTATTTCCAATATGTATATTGAGGTCAGCGTAAGAATTTTAAACTTTTGAAAGGTGGATGATTTGTGGCGAACAAACAGTGGTATACCAGTCAGCGTAAGCCGTCTTACGATCTTCTAGCACAAAAGCGGCGACGTGACCACCCTGTGCCACGAACGAGGCCACCATTTTTTTTAAAGTGCTCCGTGAGCGAAATATTTTGGTCGGTTTGGCTCATCTTGGAAGACCCAGACAGTTGACTGCTGCTTGGAATCTGGATCGTAGGTATATATATCCAAGACAAGTCACTACTAACTATATCATAAACGTGTTTTGACTCTCCTCGGTTGAACCGCTGCAGAGTTTTGCGACACCATCTAACACAGGCTGTTTTTTGGTCGTCGCTAAGCCAATGGGGTATCCTACTAGAGATCAACTTTTTTACGCCGAGTTCTTCATGCAAGATTTTCAGGATAGTATTCCCTGAAATGCCCACAGCTGTCTCTATGTCATGGTATGCCACATGACTATCTTCGACGATTAGCTGCCGCACGGCATTGATATTCTCTTGCGTAATGGCGGTTTTTGGACGACCTTCACGTGGCTTGTCACTGAAGCTAGAATGCCCACGTTGAAATTCTAAATACCAGCGTTTTACAGTCCTATGACATGGTGCTGCATCACTAAACACAGAAGTAATCTCCTCAAAACACTGAAGTCGGGTGAATCCCCTTTGAAAGTTGTAGAAAATTATCACCTGCATATTTTCCTTTGATATTTCCATTTTTACAACTGACTTGCCAGTTTTGAATAAACGCTACAAAAAAACTATTCGACCGATCAAAACGAATTCTTTTGTTTTCGAATTAACTAATTCAAAGAGATGAAAATGCTGTATGTTTTTTTTTAAATAATCGCGGGAAGTTTGCAAACGACAAAACTTAAAAGGCAGACTACGTATACGTACGTGCACGTCCGAAATCAATCCGAACTTGTTGGGATTTTATTACAAGTTCGTGCGTTCATCATCAATAATGGATGCGCTAACACCGGTACTCTGTCTATTTGACAGAGAAAAACGTATTCAGTGTGCGCACTCAATTCGTACGAACAGTGTTCGTACGTTTACGTGCGATGTAATTCGTATCCAAAGTGAGCGTAGCCTTATGAAGTTGCACACGCACAAGTTAAGATCGAGCTACAAGTGTTTCACTGACTGTGAGAATGTGGATTGAACTTGAGTGATATCTTTTGTGCCTCCCCGAGCCACCTTCTGTTTCTGTTCTGTGAAGTAATAGTACATTGTTACCTGAGGATTGAAAGTCACGTTTTTGAGTCCCAAGACGGTAAACACTGTGCTTTTCATTACGAATACAAGGAAAGTAAAAATGAAAACATGATAGAAAAAATAGTGAAAATCATCACGTAGTACCTACTTATATCTCGATGGTGAAAATGATGATTGAATTGCCGCCTTCCAGCTTTTTTTTTTCTCTCTGGCAGGCCTTCGGCTGGCCAGCATTATTCAGCCATTATTTTCATTTTCATAATTTAAAAAATGGTAAATTTTTTGCTCAAATCCATGTTATTTAAAGAAATAGTTGAAGCTAAATAATAATGAAGTCATCTATAAAGTTATTCTTTATTTAATACTATCTTTATGTTATTTAAATTTAAATTTCACATCGCGCTCTTATTAGACTTTTTAAACTGCTTACCGTTGTAATGGGCTTCCAACCTCCTTGCTGAATAAAAAGTTGGAATTTGGTTTAATAACCTCCTTGCCAGACTTGGTCATTGACTCAGTTACAGAAGTCTAGACTGCAGATTTGCCAGAGGGCAATGGAACGCAGCATTCTCGGCCTTAAACGCATCGACCGGGTGCGAAATACAATGCTGCATTCAATGACTGGCATTGCCGATGTAGAGAGCAAAAAACCAAGCTCAAGTGGGAGTGGGCGGGCCACGTCAGCAGGATGGACCCTAAAAAGTGGGCAAACATAACGACTCATTGTGTGCCGGAGGACGGAAGGCGACGGCGTGGCCACCCAAAAAGACGATGACGAGACGATCTGGAAGCTCTGGAGAAGGATTGGTGGAAAGTCGCCAAAGATCGTGATAGTTGGAAAATTTTGGGGGAGACCTTTGCCCAGCAGTGGGACAGTGCAGGTTAAAAAAAAACCTCCTTGCAGTTAGAAAGACTTTAGAAAGTTGGAACATGGTTGAATAAAATAGAACTTATTTTTTTATAATTTGACAGCTGTCAGTAGAAAGCGATTCTCCCTAGGGCTGAAAGTGTTACTTTGCAAGGCCCCTCAGGCAACTTCAGACCTACTTTCCGAGAATGAGCAATGAAAAGGAAGCTTACTTCACATAACTCTTTGATTTGTAATATGATTATGAATTGATTGAAAAATCGAACTGACGTTAAAACAGGAAATTCCGCTTTTTTTGTTGAAAATCCGCGTTTTTGGAGTACCGTTACCGCATTTTCAACTTTCGCATCTGGCAACACTGCTGTCACATCAAACATCAAACTGATTCCTTCATTGGTAATTTTGTAAAAAATAAAAATATTTATTGTTGTGAAAACAAAGAATAAAAGATGAGAGAAGCAAAGCATTCTGGAAAGGAGTGACTGTAGACATAATCTTGAAGGTAAGGTAGTAGGAAGAAAGGATTTAGTTGAAAATTCATGGTCACACGGCCCAGTTTCATTTCTGGAAATAATCTACTGTAGAGTAGCGATGGGCGATTACTACTATATTTTATCGAATTAGTCGATTGTTCGGTTCAGTCGATAAAAGTCGATAACAATTGAAACTAGTCGATTGTTATCGACTGACGGCGCGTGCGGCGTGCGGCGCGCGGCGACAACGACTAGCACCAACTTTAACTACTATTTGCCGCGCGGTCGCGCCACGCAACCACGCAACGCACCTAACTACTATTTTTGCCGCGCGGTCACGCATTCACGCAACGCACCTAACTACTATTTTCGTGCGTACTACTGAATCAGTAGTTACAAAAGATGGTGCGTCGGGCGTGCGCTGCGCTACAAATCTATAGATTAAGTCCGTGCGCCGCTACTTAATGCAGTTATTATGCGATTTAAGTTATTACATTAATTAATTTGTTTTAAAGTATAACAAATTACGAATATAAGGGTAGGTAAAGAGTTTCTAACTAAGGAAAACACAGACTAGAATAAAAATTAAGTAAAAAAGGTACTTATAGATACTTATTTGAAATATATTTTCTTACAGAAAATCAACTTATAGCTAGACATCTACCTTCTAACATAATTTTGGTAACTATACTTTTTACTTGACAAGGTCAATTTTACATTTCTATAAAATGTATATTCATAATATTAAAATATACTACCTACGTGTTAACATTAAATGCAACCGAAGTATTATTATTACTTAGAAACAATTGGAGAGTGTCGGACTGAAGATCAGCAGAACCAAAACAGAACATCTGTTTTGTGACTTTGGTGGTCCATCCAAATTTGTCCCAATTGCCTTAGATGGTGTATTCCTACCAGTCTGCTCCGATTTCCGGTACCTCGGCTCATTAATACAAAACGACGGTGACATTGACCGAGACGTGAAAAATAGAATAAATGCGGGATGGATGAAATGGCGACAGGTCACGGGAACAACTTGTAATCCACGGATGCCCTTTAAGCTTAAGGGGAAGATCTATAAGACGATCATAAGACCTGTCGTAATGTATGGATCCGAGTGTTGGGCAACGAAAGGGACGGACGAAAGAAGGGTACATGCGGCAGAGATGCGAATGTTGAGATGGATGTGTGGAGTGACAAGAATGGACAAGATAAGGAATGAGTATATCAGGGGAAGTCTGAAAGTAGCACCAGTGACAGAAAAACTGAGGAGCAACAGGCTGGCGTGGTATGGGCATGTCATGAGGAGGGATGAAAGTCATGTGACTAGGCGAGTGATGAGTATGAATGTGGATGGATGTTTGGGTAGAGGTAGGCCAAAGAAAAGATGGATGGACAGTGTGAAGGATGATATGGATAAGAAGGAAGTGAATACAGAGATGACGGCTGATAGAGGAGAATGGAAGAGAAGAATATGTTGTGCCGACCCCGCATAAAGTGGGATAAGGGCAGGAAGAAGAAGAGAAACAATCGACGCAACACCGTCCCGCCCCCGTATGCACCGCCCCGCGTGGCCTTCCGCAGCGCAGTTCACCGCACCGCACGCATACTTACATGTATAGTAGTTAGTAGTTTGTCGATTGTTATTCGAATAATCATGGGGAGGAACTACTAAATCGACAATCGAATGCACAGTAGCGCAATTTTCGATTCATTCGATTGTTTTTTTTGAAGCAATCGCCCATCGCTACTGTAGAGTATGTCATCTTTCATCAGCCCAGCCAAGCCAGAGTCTTCTGGAGTTCCGGACTGAATTGAATAGAGGATGAAACGAACGCAAAACTGTAGTAAAAAGTGGGTAAAAAGAGAGTGCTTTGATGATTATCCGCTTGCTAACTTGTTTACATTGAGGTAGGTACACAGCTAGTATCAAGAAGTGCTCTTCCAATTTTCTAATTAATTTTGTGTGCTTTACAGTAATTTGAACCTCTAAAATGAAAAATGAAGAGGATGAACATATTATTAGCTGCAGTAGTGATGCACAGGTCATATCAGTTATATACAAATGCTCTGCTGAATAACTAACCACTAATAATAATTTTAAATATAATTATTTATTCACTTGCACTTTATTTATATAATATTAGCACTCCACTTAATAACAAAATAGTACAAAATAAAAAGACAAATTTTAATAAAACTACTAATAAATTCAGCAGGTAATCAAAATTGAAAAGCATGCTAAACTTATCTAATTAATAGGATATAATAACATAAGTGGCCATTGAAAAGAATGGTTGTCATGTTTTTTAAGTACCTAATATTTTATTAATGCTTGATATAATCATTTTTCATGACTCATTGGTGATGTCCATTGTGCGATGCATTGGTTTTGATACATTTTCAAATAAAATGTATTTATCTGCTTTTTTATAATAACTTTTTTTGAAATCATCTAATAAAATAAAACTTTACAGATAGATTTATTTACTTTGATTGGAGGGAGTTGGCCACCTGCCCCCTTTGTACCAAAACACCCTGAATATAAGTCAGCTCCACTTCCAAGACGACACACTATGCAGCGACCCTCTCAAAATGAGAGGATAAAGTCTATCAATCTCATCGAACACTTGGCACCAGAGCGACGACGGAACAAGCCTCAGGGTACATCATCCTCATTTGAAGAACAGCAGAAAAGCAAGATGGTACATGATCCTAAGAAAATTGATACTGGACTTTTAGTTGGTAATTTTTTTTAATAGAAGCTTTAACCAAGCTATTGTGAGTATGTAGATGCTCCAAGATGTCATTGAATATTTTATCTCATTTCCAGATGTTTGTGGTGAAGGTTCACAAGGCATGCACTCATTGATGGGTTCCCCTCATACTTCATCAAGTTCAAGGACTTTATCACGAAATCAGGTGAATAAACTTTATTTACTGGCCTCTTGGTACCTCTGCCTTCTGCGCCGTAGGCCGTGGGTTCCATCCCTACTGAGAACAAATATTTGTGTGGTGAACACAGATGTTTGTTCTCAGTCTCAGGTGTTATATTGTATTCTTAGTATTTATTTACAAATTATTAAAGTACTTATACAAGCTCTGCTTCGTTTAGGGCTAGATAATGCTGAATGGATTGTCCATAATATTTTTTGATGAATGGTAAAATATAAAATGTTTTTTAACTATCAATCTACATATTTTTTTCTACAGGAGAGTGCAGGAACGAGGGGCAGTTTAGATCAACATCAGTATGGTGATGTTAGATGGATAGGTAAGAGATTTAAGTACCTACCTATTTATCAATAATTTTTCCCTCAAATATAATAATAATAACATGCATAAATGTGTACCAGAATACCCTTCAAAACTAATGGGTGGTAGGTATTTATAATCTACATTATATGAAAAAAGCTTATTACTTATCTAAGTTACTACTTGTTATAAAAAATATTTGTACAAGTAAATGTAGTATTTATCCTGATTTGGCATTGATGATAATAAATAGAACAAAAGTGTTATCTAACACATTTTATAACATAGTTTCAAGACTTACAAGTGTTATTGACATTTAACATCTAAAAGTACTGACCATTCTACTTTGTTCTTCGCTCACAACACCACCAACCATTATTACAGAATCTAAATATTTATTGACAAACACATAAAACTACACAACATCACTGAGCGTACAACCCGCGTATGATGTTCGAAATAACTTTCCTAGTTTCTAATTATAGGCATTGTGCCTACGCGCAACAGGCGGCCGGTAGTCGTCAGTGCACTGTGAAATGTCGTACCAGCCGTATTATCAGTTTAGCTTGCAGCCTTTGTCTATCGACGAAATACCTTTATGTCTACTTGAATTTGATAATGGTACCTATTCCATGCACACTCAAATTTGTTTAGAAGAACTATAAAAAAGTTTTGTTAAGTTTAAACTGTTTGTTTAGATGTGGGAAATGAAAACACTGAAGAGTTTTATGATTCGCCAGTGCTGGGCTCTCCGCGTGTGGCGCCTCCTCCGCAGAAACCATCCCCCGTGCCAGTGGGACATTTACAGGTGAGGTCTTCTGAAGATATATCTGTAGAGTACCAACCTCATCAACTTATATGATGTGACTGACCTAGATATACCGGAAACATATTTGTAAACATTGCATGCTATAAATATTTATGGGTAGGTGGGTTTCACTTATGATTCCTCCATCGTAAGTAAGCTTTTGCCCTTAGGGGAGATCGAAAAAACACACCTGTATAATACTATGTAGTCTCTGCAAACCTCATTGACAGAGATAAAAAACATGCTGAAGATACTCCCAGAAGCACCAAAAGCAATGGGAACGCAGATACGCTGCAAACATACAAAAACGTTGCTTCCAACAATGGACAAGCACAGGAGGACAATACACCCCATCGCGGGACGTCAGTGCAGACCTTATTCCCCCAACTCAAATTAGAATTTGATACTATGTATTTAGGTAGGTAGATCTACTGCATCTGGTATTCTATGAAACGTTTAAACTGTTCCATTCACATATTGAGATAATAACTAAAAATTGATGTTAACAGGATGAAATCGGAGTCGGTTCCCTGGTGGAAGTCGCGACAGACGTTGATCAACACCACTACGGCGTTGTGAGGTGGATAGGCGTCATTGATGGTAAGAATTACGTACATTTATACAGGGTGTTTCATTTCATACAGACCACAGTAGAGAGAGGGTAGGTTCTCTAGGATTAATCCAACAACCTTCCCTTTGTATGGTGTAATTACTGGCACCATGAAGTCCAGTTTGGCAGTTTCACAGATAGACCTACATGCAAGGACATCATGCATGTCAACATAATATAAATTAATTTGTATGTTTAGACACTCCAACGGCGGGTGTGGAACTAGAACAAAGCGTGTGCGGCCTCGGCGATGGGTCGCGGAATGGTTCAAGGCTGTTTACGTGCGCGTCCGGTCGCGCTCTGTTCGTGCCGCTTCCGCTCTGTCGCAGGGACGCGAGGTTCCGTGACACGCCACCGCTGGACGCACCTACGCATCAAGACGAGTTCTTTGACCAGGTACTATTCAATACATATTGAACCACTATAGCTTAGCGAAGCAGTTTTGGCCTGAGTAGGTCGTACGAGGCAACGCCCGTGTGGTTTACCTAAGTCAGTGTACTTTTGGACGGCGATCGGTCCGCACTCATTAGCAGCAATCGTATTATCATTTTAGCGTAGTTCCAGAATAACCTCTTTTATCTTCAATCAGCGTATAATTATGCATACCACTCTGCACCCGCGTACCGAGGGGTTCCGAGGGGGGAACGAATAAAAACGAAGCAGTGTAAAATAAGTACTGTAATAGCATTACTTAAATGTTTTTATGAATTATTGTTTAATTGAAAATTAGTTGGTAACGAAAATAAATGGGCTTTTTGTTTTATATTATTATAATGTTCGTTATAGCCAGATTGTCCCGTGGTGCCAGGCGTGGTGCCACCTCTAGGCTCGGTGGGCGAACTCGCAGGCAAGAACCGCGGCATCCAGGGCCACCATAACTCGTGCTATCTGGACGCTACGCTCTTCGCTATGTTCACATTCACCAGCGTATTCGACGCGCTGCTCTACCGCCCTCCTGAGCCAGAGGTAACTTGAATTATCCTACTAATATTATAAACGCGGAAATTTGCAAGTATGGATGCATGGATGTTTGTTACTCTTTCAAATTTTTTAATCAAACTTTACGATAAGATAGCTTATACATCAGAATAACTCATAGGCTACAAAAGTACAAATTATAAAGATATTGTAACGGAGAACGGAGAAGTAACGGAAACGGAGCGTAACAGGAATTAGTTTTTTTTTTATTTTGTATATTTTTTTAATAAATGTTGTAGACAATGAAATTACATATTATGAAATAAGGCGAGCGAAGCCGCTAGTAAGCCATAATTTTATTATTTCATGCTTTAGATATGGAAGTCAATGTCCAGTATCGGATAACAGACTTCTTACGGCTGTTAGTGATTATAAAATGTATATAGTTCATTCGTTTCCTTATTCTTATCGTGTCACTGGTCGTTTATCTTTCTCAGTAATGAATTGTGTGTTGTACAGGACTCGCCTCACTATTCGGAAGTGCAGCGCGTGTTGCGCGAGCAGATAGTGAACCCACTTCGACGTCACGGCTACGTGCGCGCCGACCGCGTTATGAAGCTACGGACCTTGCTCGAGCGACTCTCCGACGTGCCGGGACTCACTTCCGAGGAGAAGGTACCCAATCCAATGCATAACTAAAGATAAACCCGCGTAGGCTTCATTCTAAGGTCCATGCCGTATGAGCCGGTTTTCCGCGGTTTAAGGTATACACACGTTTTCCGAATATGTTTTTCCGTGTACGAAAAACGTGTGTATGCAGACGGCCTTAACATAGCGATGCGATAAGCGCCCCTAGCGGGCGAATTGAGAAACGTGTCTATACGATAATCTAAGTTTAAAACACTTGAGAAACAGACTTCATGGCCAAACTATTAAACCGATTTTCCCGACCGAAATTTCAATTTTCAGAAAATTCACACTGCACAATCATGCTAACTCTTGATTCATAAACTCCAGGACCCAGAAGAGTTCCTGAACGGTCTAGTAGCACAGCTTCTTCGCGCGGAGCCGTTTCTGAAGCTGTCTTCCGGACAAGAGTCCTTTTGCTATCAGCTGTTTGTGGAGAAAGACGAGCACGTGTCATTGCCAACCGTACAGCAACTGCTGGAACAATCGTTTGCAACTTCTGGAGTCAAATTGAGCGAGGTAAGCCTATTGTGCCCGTAGCACACATCCGCTGCGAAACCGTTACAGCGGTACAGCTAGATGAATTCCGTTGCGATCAATGAATAAAAAAAACGGCGGCCAGAGCGCGGAAGTGTGGCTGGCTTCGGAGCAGATCGGTGAAACCGCGTAGAGAAAGAGATGGAATATAGTCAAATCTATGCGTTAGAACAGGCAGTTTCGCCTGGGTTCCGCATCTCTTACACGAGCCAAGACATGACAAAATTATTGCGGTACCGCTGCAACGGTTTCCCAGCGGAGATGTGCTACGGGCATTAACCCTTCTCTGCTTTATTACAGATTTGAAACTAGCTTTCTTTGTGTTTTGAGATTTTTGACGGTTTTGATTCATATTTGACTTATGTCTCGCCAGGTACCATCGACGTTGATCATCCAAATGCCACGATTCGGGAAGCAGTACAAACTGTATCAACAAGTTCTACCATCTCCGTTATTAGACGTCACTGATCTCATCGAGGAATGTTAGTAAAAATGTGCAGGTATTTTTAAGTTGTAAGTTATATTTAAGACATGAGGACCACTTTTTCCAGAGGAACAAGGTGTCACTAGAGTGGGGTGTTATGTACTTTACATCCCTAGGTTATGTCTTCCGGTTCGTGGTATTTGTTTTTACATTATTACTGCAAATTGAACTGCACATTAGAGCTAAGGCCTTTTTTGAAGAGCGGCTCAGAGTACAGACTTGTTGTAGTAATTCGGTTCATATTTGCTTAAGGACATAATACAAAAAGTGGATTGAATCATCATCATCAACCTATGTATATCAGACCACTGCTCGTGACGTAGGTCTCTCCCAAGACGTGCAACAGAGCCCGGTCTTCGGCTCTTCTCCAGTTCTTGCCCGCTACATTTCGCAGATCGTCTCTCCACCTTGCCGGAGGACGTTCTACACTACGCTTACCTAAACGCGGCCTCCACTCTAGTATTCGTTTGCTCCAACCATTGTCTGTTCTACGACAAACATGTAGTTTTGCCGGTTTTTTCATCGGTTATAATACCATACTGGTACTTCCTTCCGAACTTTGTAGTTATTTTGTATCATGCGCATATCTATAGTCGGATTTTTAATTAGACGATACCCACTGACAGGAGCTAATGTCACTTTGTAAAATAATGTTGCCATATTTAAAGTAATAGTGCTGCGTTCAGTTCTCGTTCAATCAGATGAATGAACAATGAGTGAATAGTTAATCATTTCAAAATATAAAATAATATTGAAATTTGTATAAAAAAATGTATAAAAGTGCTCTGATATAAGTTACTTGTAGTATGTAGGTAATTACAATCAGTTTTTTGACGAAAGCGCGGCGTGGCGACTAGTGCCAACACCGATGAACGCCATGCGCATTGCGCGTCGGGCACCATTTTGTTTGTAATTCGGCTTCCAACCTCTGGTCTGATAGCACGAATGTTTTTCTGCGCTCACGCTGTTTAGTTATTGTTTTTGTAAAGTTTTTCGTTACGTTGTGTTTGTGGTAATTGTTGTGTATTTTGTTGCTATATTGTTTCACGTGAACGATATGGATCCTCAACCGGGCACGTCAAAATATCCGAGTATATCGTCGTTGTGGTGCGAGAAGTCACTAAGTGACATTTTTTGCCAAAATGAGTTATTGACGCCAAAGTGTTTTGAAACCCATTATGTACCTTCTCAGAATGTAAAAGAGTAGATTTTACTAAAATTATAGATAATACAAGAATGTCAGAAGTGCATAACTACCCGTAGAGGCAAAAATCTGCCTACAAAAATCACCTAAGGGTTCTTAAGTAGTTTAATTAAATCACTTTACTTACAATATTCTTCAAGTCTTGGGGTTGCACTGCTCACTAAAGTCACTTAGTGATTTCTTGCAGGTAAAAAGCTATTGAATGAAATGAAATTCTGTTGTCCAGTAAGAGTCATCAACCGATCATATTAAGTAATATTTAATCAAGGTATTACGGTAATGCGTATGCCAGAATTAATTAACTTACTTTTTGTTATGTATCTCAGTAACCATATAATTACTTACATTAATTTGTTGAAAGTTAGTGTGTAAGGTAAAATTATCTATATTTTATATGAAGAAACCTCTTTTGTAACTATAAGTGTTGATAAGTTACACTCATTTTAAGAACAAAAAATTTTTAAAACGCGATTATCTCGAGACTAGCTTTTTGCACTTAGTTACTTCTCGCACCACAACGACGATATGTATACTCGGATTTTTAATTAGACGAAGCTAGCTGACGTTTACTGTGTTGTCAGTTTTTGATGAAATAAAAATAGTGTTGTGACAAAGTGAATGATTGAAAAAACTCCTGAATGAATGAAATTGCCTCGTTTTTCTAGTGAATAGTTAGTGTGCCGAACTTCACTTGACGTGCTTGGTTGAGGATCCATATCGTTCGCGCGAAACAATATAGCAACAAAATACATAAAATTTACCACAAACACAACGTAACGAAAAACTTTACAAAAACAATAACTAAACAGCGTGAGCGCGAAAAATCATTCGTGCTATCAGACCAGAGGTTAGAAGCCCAATTTCAAACAAAATGGTGACCGACGCGCGTGGCGTTTACGCGGTGTTGGCACTAGTCGCCACGCCGCGCTTAATAATAAACCGTCAAAAAACTGATTGTAGTTACATACTACAAGTAACTTATATCAGAGCACTTTTATACATTTTTTTATACAAATACCAATATTATTTTATAGTTTGAAATGATTAACTATTCACTCATTGTTCATTCATCTGATTGAACGAGGACTGAACGCAGCACTATTACTTTAAATAAGGCAACATTATTTTACAAAGTGACATTAGCAACTGTCAGTCAGTATCGTCTAATTAAAAATCCGACAATAGAGTCTGTTCAGAAAGAGAGCCGTCGTGGCCAAATTGTGAACTAACGTTTCGATTTTTATATGGCAGCCCATCCCCGTCATTTCTGCCAGCATTTTGCATCATAAAAATTAAATAAAGGAATAGTACTATAGTTGTGATAGGATCAAAACGCAACATACGCGCTATTGTATTTCCCACTACACACTAAACAAAAAAGAAGTAATTAAGCACAGCTGCGCCCTCAAATCCCACGACGACGGCTCTCTTTCTGACCAGACTCTAACACAATATTATAATGTTGTATATGCAGTGCCGCGTCAGTGCGCGGTGTGCGGCTCGCTGGCGCGCTGGGAGTGCGCTGCGTGCGCGGCGCCCGACGGCGGCGGCGTGCTGGAGGCCGGCGCCTTCTGCGCGCCCTGTCTGCGCGTCGTGCACAACTCACGACCCCATCACAAGGTAATCTTACCCACAAGCAAACACAACGTAGTGTAAGCCACAAGGTAACATACCACATCGCAGCGTGTGTGCATGGAGACGTTGTGTTGTACCCGATCGATCGGTATACAGTTGCGATGGCATCGATTGATGACGTAGGCAGCACTGGCATTCATCTTCTTCTTCTTAATATATAAAAATGAATTGCTGTTCGTTAGTCTCGCTAAAACCCGAGAACGGCTGGACCGATTTGGCTGATTTTGGTCTTGAATGATTTGTGTGCTAGCTAGATAGTGTAATTCGGAAGACCAGTGTTATTGTGGCGCTCGCTACTATGGCATAATGCTGAGTGACGGACATCTTTTATGTCATTGTTATTTGTATATCATCGTTGGGTAATACTATTCTTGTTGTGTGGCATAAAAATAAATAACATTTGATTTGATAATTCTCGTGGTTGCAGGCGAGTCCACTGGCAGTGTGCGAGGAATACGCCCGGGTCATGGAGTCATGCACGTTGCCGCGCGTCTACATGGAGCTGTTCGCGGTGCTGTGCATAGAGACCTCGCATTACGTCGCCTTTGTGAAGGCGGGCGCGGCCTGCGATGCTCCGTGGTGCTTCTTCGACTCTATGGCCGATAGAAAAGGTACACATTGACAGACCTTTATTTGATAAAACATACATTGACTAAGGAAACTCCTTGCTGCGTATAGACATGCAGTAACGACAGGTTTTTGAGCGTGCGTGATGGGCTTCCGAGTTTCAGCAAGTGATTCATTTTTACTGAAAGCACAGATCCAATTCGGCATGCGATAATATTAGTCAAATCAATGAATTTATTTCGTCTTCATTGTTATGGGTTTCCAACCTCCTTGACATAACCTACTATTATGACGAAAACTCTTCAGTGATTATAGCTACGACTCGGTTATTCTTTTATTACACAGCAGACAATACAACTACGCAAGACGCCATCCACGCCATATCCTTCTTCTTCCTTTCCTCTAGGGATGTGCCCCGTTGCTTGATCCATAGGAATCCTATACCCAAAACCGGTTAACAGTACCTTCCTACATCAAAAGTAAAAAAAAACCTTAACAGAGAGATATAATCATCAGCATGTGCAGAAAAGCGATAAAAACATAAATGGTTACTATAGATAGTGCAATTCACGAAGACACGCCCCACCAATTTTCGGTTGAGGGGATCGCGGGTTGCGGGGAGTTTGCTCCGAGCGGCAGTCGCGAACCGTAGTCTATTCATTGTAGTGTGCGTGTGCACTCATAGGTAATTAGTGTGTACCGATAACACTCAAACATTGACGGAAGCTTGCACACATATACTATAAACGGTTTGGAGGAATAGTGGGGCGCGCCTTCGTGGATTTCACTATATGTATTTGATGGTTATTCAGGTGAGCGCAACGGCTACAACATACCGGAGATAGTGAGTATCGAGGAGCTGGGCGCGTGGCTCAGCGAGGAGAGCGAGCGCGCGTCCCGCCCCGCCGCCGCCCCCGCGCTCTCCCCCGCGGCGGGCCCCGCGCGCCCGCGTCCGCTGCACGCGCGCCGGCTGCTCTCTGACGCCTACATGTGCTTCTACAGGAGCCCGGATGTAGCTATGTACCGGTAGTTGCCTTCAACGTCAGTTTCATTCGTTGGACAGATTCGATGATGTTATGCGGTCCATTGAAAAATAATTGAACTCTGCTACAAAATGTTAGCGGCCGTGGGTGCTCCTTCGCGTTTAAGGTGACGTCATTCGGTTTTACGTTCCTCAACGGAACGACTTATTCTCGAACGCTCGCTTACATTTTTGTGTACGCCGCCGCACGTGCAATAGATTCTACTGGTATTAATTTACCTCTATTCATTTGCATTTCCAATGCTGATGACCCAATCTTTTTTTTTTATTTATGTTTTCTACAGTAGGAACAAGTTTGGATGCGGGATAAATATTTTAGTTTTAAAATGAATACTCCTTGTACTTTTCCTAATTTCATTCGAAGTTATAATAATCTAATTTCCATGGTATTTAACTAACATTTCTCGATGTCTAAGCACAAGTCTGAGCAGTTAGGATGAAAATGATTTAAGTGATATCCTGTTTTGAACGATAATAATGTTTCAAACGACCGAGAGACGGAGACGGCAATCGCTCTATTTATTTACTTGGCTGATTTATGTATACTTATAGCTCGACAAAGCTAAGTTTGCACCTCGCGTCGATTACAAAAAATCGCCGGTTTGCAAAAATGGATTCGCTATGACTTTAAAAAATTAAACAAATGTTTATTAGATTCTTCTTCGCATTTATTGATTTTAACCTTGTAATATTATACATATGTACATTATGTTATTCAAACTGGTATGTTTGTAGATTGAAATGAAAGACAGGAATAGATCCATAAATTAATTAAGAAGAATTGTGATGAGAAGCTCAGAACAAGTTCCGATTAATTTGCTAATTGTACATATTATTTAATGTTGTTGTTTATTGTATTCAGATCAGTTTAAATACTGTTATGTAGAGTTATTTGTAATTAAAATTGCTTACCTATATACATGATTACGTAAAATAAATACTAGTATTGTTACAATAGTAATGTATTTTGGCCTCTAAAATCTCTACAAAAAATACAATTCACTAAATTAAATGTTTTTTTTTATATTTAGCTACAGCGATCACACGCTATTTACAACTTTAGCTGTCGTACTAATAAATATTACCTTATAGCAATCTCTATATAGCTATACTCACCTTCTGCCTCATAAAAAGTTGAGGCATGATTGAGCGACAAACATTCGCAGCCACACCTAAACTTTCGCATTTATATACAAGTATATTTATTTTGATAGGTTACCTACTTCATAGCTCTTCATGGCTTTTCTGTTTACTACAATCACATTTGAATTTCAGTTGAGGTACATGCGTCATGCCCTCTCTCACTGTTATTTCGTTGCTCATCTTT
Source organism: Thera obeliscata (assembly GCA_947578465.1). NCBI lineage: Eukaryota > Metazoa > Arthropoda > Insecta > Lepidoptera > Geometridae > Thera > Thera obeliscata. Next base: position 5,029,474 of record OX387924.1, read on the forward strand.
TTGCTCCATTCCTGTGAACGTAATTGTAATAAGAGTTTTTGTAATGAGATTTCGCAATGTACATGATCTACTAAATTAAATGCAGATCAGATTATCGATTCAAAGTTCCCGCTGGGGAATAAAAGTTCTCTAATGGCGACCAGGAACCGGAAGACGAAACGTAGGACGCCTACCCGATGGACCGACGACATTGTTAAGATCGCGAGAAATCGGTGGATGGAAAGAGCTCAGAATCGTTCTTCCTGGAAATGTATACGGGAGGCCTATAACCAGCAGTGGACCTCTTCAGGCTGATGATGGATGATGAGTTATGTTCCAATAAACATACAAGGTCGATTCGTCTTTTGTAAGAGAGCTCTTAGCTTCCTTGATCAACATATCTTTACCAGCGCTAGGAAAATGTTGCTCTTTTGATGTGCAAACTGTCTTCTCTCTCTTATCGCCGCTAAATGTTAAACTAGTAACGTAAACTTGTGTAACGTCAAGTGAAATAAGCAAAAAATAAAACTTTTTAGTGACTTACAAAAAACAGCTGAGCATGATAACAAATTATATGCTGAGGCAGTAGTTCTTCATTAGCAAAACGTTGTGCGTTTTTAGCTATTTCCTGCGCTTGATCATCATTATCTAGAGCCCATTGTATCTTCTCTACCAAGTCTGACAAATCACGTTTGACAGGGACAAAGTGTTTCCATGCTTGGATTTGGCTGTAGAAATGCTCATAGTATGGAGAGGCTTGCTTCAAAACCATGCCTCCACCAGCTAGGAGGTATGGCAAACGGTAGGCAGCAACTGTCCCATCTATATTAATCTGATATTTGTACTAAAAAAAAAACAAGTTTTATTACTATTATATAGGTATCAGTAGTAGTACCTATGTATCAGATTTTTCGGTAGAGAGATTGGTCAAAATTTTATGGACTTACATCAAAGAACTTAAAGAATGATATGTGTGGTTGCTTGGGACCATACTCTGCTTCCTTGTCACGGAAAAAGAAGAAATTTGTAAGAGAAACATTGAATAAATCAGGGTTGGCACGGGCAATGTCCACAAGCTTCAGTCTTTCCTCGCGCGAGTCGCGGCCTCGCCAGATCGCGCGAGGTTCTCTTTGAGACCATGAACGCTCCACTCCACCTTGTACTGATAGAATATCTAATGATACCCTGAAGCAAGGTTTACAATAGTTATTTCACAATGTTGAAAATGTGTAGGTCTTTTCTAATAATATCTTGAGCATACACTTACCTTCCCATGTTCTCTAAAGTAGACTCGGTCAAATCATATGTTGGCATAGTTATATCAACAGTGTCATCGCTACCACACCATGAAAACACTGGCAATGCTTCCGAACTTTTCTTCACCAATGGCCAATCTCCTAAATTTATAACCAATTCTACATCAGGCAGCTTAACTTTTCTTGCCATTGATAATAAAATGTTATCAGAAAACATATTGAAGCCTACATGCTTCCCATAACAGTCTCTATGAACTTCATTATTTTTAATAATGTAGTGGCAAAAACTAGTGCTCTCAGGTTGATGATATTTTTGTATAATTTTCTTTACAGCCTGTGCCATGTCAATACTGCTGTAAGGTGCCAGATCATTCTTGATTTGCGGGTTAGCTGTTGGACACCCATACTCCTCAAGCCATTTTGTCATATTTTCTTTTGGACAGTGACATTGATCAGGTTGAATTGGACCTAAAAAGAAAAGTAAATGTTATGGGACCCCTGTTTTAGGCGAGGTTTCTTAATCTTTTAGGTAGGTAGCTCAAGGATAATAACAGAGCATTTTAAACTAGTTTCACAAGTTATATACATTACTGGTTTCATATATTATTACACCTCAAGTTGGGGTGTAATAAAATGTGTATAAGAGTCCCAAACCTATAGAAGGAAGAGTTTCTAGCTAGAACAATGATACAAGTCACAAACCTGTAAATTTAAATGGAGAGCCTGGCACATGTATGTGTTTATACAAAATGTTTATTTGCAGATCATAACATGTTTCATAGATTTTGTACCTCACTATAAAAGTTCCATCTTTCCTATCCAATTTGTTGACCCATATGCGGCAATGAGCTGTGTTCTTTGATCTACCATTTATATCAACTTCCAATAGTTTTGTGAGATCTGGAGAATATCTGCAAAAACATAAAAAATATTACGATCAAAACTGTATTAGTATAACAAGGTTATGTTCAAGAGATCTCAGCTTAAAAAAACAAACATCTGATATAGAATTTTCCTCCTAGTACCAACATATTTAGTTAGATTAGACATCTCTTGAGTTGATGGTTGAGTTTGTAGAAACAGAATATCCTCCACCCACTCCTTAGGTACCTATTAAGATGGTAATTCTATGATAGAACCTAGTTATTGTGAAATGCTAAGCATACATTTCTTAGGTTTCAAAGAGGTATTACACAGAAAAACTTACTTCAAGAGCAGTTTGCCTAGACATGTCTAATGTAACTATGACACCACTTTAAACTATTATGTGCCTCATCATCATCAACCTGAAGAAGTCCACTGCTGGTCATAGGCATCAATAGTGCATTATAGGGCATCAACACACAAGATGGGAAGATGCCATAAAGCTCACAGCTGGACATCACTGGAGAAGTATAGCACACAACTAAACCAAGTGGAAAATGGGAGAGCATATGCCAAGAGGCACACCAAACTGCAGGACATCCTATAAATACTAAGCTTATTTACCAGAACCATGTAAACCCAAAGATCGGAATAAAAGGCTAATTATTATTTAAATGATGATTAGGTAGTAGTAAGATTATGATAACTTACGATTTTTCGTCAGTCACGTGTATAAAGAAATATCTAGCCGGCATAACCACTAGATAAGGTTGTAATCCTGGGCCGTATACATCAACCAAATTTTGGTAAGATGATGTTAGCGTAAAGCTAATCAGTATCACGAATAAACGCCGGAACATATCTGATATTAACTATAACCTAGTTTTTGTTTTCATTACAATACAGTTTATTCAATAAATATCAATCAAGGAAGATAAACTAACTGACTGATTAGCTGAAATCCTTGTTAGGTGATTTTTAAGTTTGATAAAAATAAAAAAAATTATTTGTAACGGGGGTCAATAGACCCGGGACCCGGGACACAAAAAGTAAGGCCGATCTTATTTTCACGAAAAAAGAAGAAGCAGATTTCTATGGTGTATGTGTGCGTATACGTATGTATATCTACATTTGTGTGCGTAAATCTTATATTTAAACTGTCAAAACTGACATCTCAAACTGTCAAATATCAAGAGGTCAATGTCATGCTTGCTTCTGCTTGCTACTGTTCTATATTTCTTGCTAGGCTATTTCGAGATACGAGCTAATATTTACGAAATAAAATCCACCGGAATATTAAATAAGACAGAAATGCGATGGCTGCAACAGCATCGGTAATTAATCATCTGTGTTATTATTATCATCTGAAGAGTATTTACCATTTCCTACAGCACAGACGACTCCAATACCTCCAGCAGAGTTGGGAACCAACCGCTCATAGTCAACTCCTACGCATAGTTACAACTGGGCAGTCATCAATAATGAGAAGAACATTTAATTCTTCAGGGCTGGACACCTCTGCCGCATGCCAGACCACCTCGTGGGCTTTCATCTTCAGTGGGCTGAAGATGTGTGTCAAACTTAGCGCTAGAAGGTGGTAGACCCGACTTTAGTGGGTGTGTGATGTGTGTTTATAACCCTGCCAAAAGTGTGATAGGTCAGATTGTGAATGAAGAAACTTGCTTTAAGTGTGTGATGGAGTAACTACCTACTAAAGATAATCTACAATGTTGTATAAATGTTTTTATAGCGTTAAAGATTTCATTTAAATTATTTTATATTTTCTTTAAGAATTATTATTCTGAATTGATTATTGTTATTATTCTCACACTGATTTATTTTAATTTAACTTATATTTTCTACTTTTTGTTTGAATTTTGTATATTGGTCGCCGATGAAGTATGTGAGCCACTTTTTTACATACCCTATGATCTTATAATTGTACCATACTTCTTGCAAATAAATATATTTCATTTCATTTTATTTGTACCAACTGTCGAACTACTCAGTAGTTACTAAACTACAGATGCAGAGTTATTGGTGAAAGAGACTCATTTCCTGTAGGTTTCATTTGCTCAAACTAGATATAATGTAACTATGCTACTCGGGGATAATTCAGCATTAAAGAGGCGAAAGATAGTCCAGTATCAGTCCAGTAGTTTTTGAGTTTATTTGTTACAAAATACAAATCTGTATAATAATGATGATGACAATGTTACCTACCTAAGTACCTATAAGTACATACCTACCTATTTGCTGAGAAATCCCATTATCACACAGAACGCCTACCTATACATACATATGATTAAGTATTATGATTACACGCTCCTCTGAATCCACCATCAGGTAAGCTCGTTGGCAGAGAGCACTGGTGGTCTAGTGGTAGCGGACCCGCCTTCCGATCCTTAGTCGTGGGTTCAAATCCAGTCGTGTACCAATGAGTTTTTCTGTAGAAAAATGTATGTGCACTATGCCAGTAAAACATCGTGAGGAAACCGGGGTGTTGTAGAACCTACAAAAGTTCGAGCAACTCGTTCGTGTCAAGCGCCACGCAATAAGGGCCCACTAGAGGCCTTGCGGAAACCAGCCCGCACATCAAGTGTGGATGATGAATTTGCCGCAGCTCGTTGGCATCAGTGCCTTGTCTACCTTATTCATAATAGGTAGGTACCTAAATAAGGTAGGCCTAATGATGATGATGATGATGAAAAGGTACCTCTATGTAGGTAGACAAGTCTATCTACCTATTTGCTGAGAAGTCCCATTTTACACACAGAACTCCTACCTACCTAAGAGCTGGTAATCATTTTAAACATAGGTATTCAGCTTCTGAATCCACCATCAGGTAAGCTCGTTTGCATCAGTGCCCACCTTACTCATAATACCTAACTAAATGCAGTAGATCTACAAAATCATGTAGGTAAATAAAACAAACATTCCACAGGATGGATGTTAGCAATGGCCTACTACGCGGGCAAAGCCTGCCGCGGGCGACCGCTAGTTCATAAAATCTACAGTCACGAAAAACGCCTTGGGATGCTTGCTACTAACTATTATCTATTCTGTGAACCGTCACAGAATAGATAATAGTTAGTAGCAAGCACCCCGTGTCATAGTAACTACTAGCGTATCTGTAATTCGGAAATATCTTAGATTCACGAAATCTAACATCATCATCACCCTATCCCGAACCTTATCCCATACTAACTATCCTTTATTCCATGTCGTGAGAAACACCGCTTTTTTTTTTACATTCTAGTTGCATTCGGTAAAAGCCAAGGCAGGAGAAGATTTGACTTCCTTAAAAAAAATGTTTGCTAAATGTTTGCTAGTGTGTATCATCAACTTATTATTAAAAAATGATGAAAGCTTTAATTAAAAATCGATGTTATAAGAATGCAGTAAGATTTAACTTAAATAAGCTTACAGATTAAGAATAAAGAAAGAAGATGAAGAAAGATAGTGGAATATTACAGAAAACTTTAACCCAGAAAGCTCAAATTAAAATTAAAAAAAAGTTTTGACAAACATGCCGTGGTGAATATTGCGTAAATATAAGAGCGCCGAAAAAGTAAACAAAACAAGGTTAGTCAAGGTTTCAGTTCAGGGCTTTTTTTTTTTTAATTTTGTGCTGGCTTTGATTCAAAGTCCTTCCGCCAAGTCCTATAAAGGTTTCAGGGGGGGGGCTAGTGTTGCCACGTGCCAAACCAAAATATCTGGGTTTCAAAGTCTATTTAATATGGCCAACAACACTTTTCAATGGAGAACTGTCTTCTCTCTGAATCTATGCTTGAGGCTCGACTCAGACTCAAGCGCGGTTTCGGAATACGGGCCTTAAAAGCTGTCTAAAATCTGTAGACGATAAATTGAAGAAAGAACGGCTTCGCTCGCCCCGTTCCCGTTTAAAAAATAATAGTTTTTTTATTCCGAGCATTTCCCGAAATCCAGAAATCCATTAATGTAATCGCTACTTGACATTGGAAAAGTTAACTGAATGGGCAGATGCCATTAATCCATTAATTAGGAAGAAGAAGAATAAAATATTCAGAAAATCTTGGAAAACCTTCGCTACGCTAGAAAGAAAATAAAAGAGGGGTCCACCAACAAATTCATACAAACTGCAGTTTATTTTACTACATACCTAGCACATTATTTAAAACTAGCTACTTTGCTTGCTATGGCTACCAGCAATCTTAGACTATTAAGCAGCAAACTCAGCAGGATGAGGTTAGTTTTTTGAAAAACTTTCATGTCAATAATTAGCGAATCCACTTGGTAAATGCTAAATATCTTGTATTGCAGGTTAGATACTACCTCGGTGAGGACTTACATTCCTCCAAGGTTTCGTCCACCATACTGGTACATGCCAAAAGAAACGGTAAGCACCTTTGTAGTTTTCTTAAAAGTTTAACTAAAGATAATGTTTTGTTCACCCTAGTCCATACTCACTTGTACTTATTTGTTTTAGAAATATGATGACCACGTCACCAATGATAACAAATTATTTATCGATGAAGTATTCAGAGAAACCTATGAAAAACAGAATGTAGCAGAGTCTCCATTAGCTACCACTGAATCCATTAATGAAGCACCCTGGTCTCCCTACACACGACGAGTGGGCCTACTAGCACGTAAAATAGGAAACTATCCATTATGGTCTAAAGATGGAAAGAAATTCCAAACTACTTTGCTACAGGTAATTTTTGAAAAAGTGTATATTCAAATTATATTACCAACCTAATATGATAAAAAATATGTACATAAATAAAACCGAAAACAGAACATTTTGTGTGGAAATACATATGGGTGTCAATCAAACTAAATGATAAAAACAGCTGTGTTGAACCTGCTTACTTTTTTCAGGTAGTAGATAACCATGTTGTAAAGTACATACCACCTGAGGAATGGAGCCCCATGAAAGTAAAAGATCCCACTTACAAGAAAGAGAAGAGGTGTGGAGTAGTTTTGGTTGGAGCAGAAACTGTTGACCCCAGTAAAGTGACCAGAGAATATTGTGGGATATTCAACAGTGTGGGCATGCTACCAAAGCGCTTTCTGTGTCGGTTCATGGTAACACCAAATGCTGCATTACAAACTGGAACTCCTTTATTTGCCACACACTTCAGAGTAGGAGATCACATTGATATTAGAGCTAAAACGTTAGTTAAACTGACATGTTTTTTACTTTGTTGAAATCGTGAAAACTCTAGGACTATGAGGTAACAACTTCACTTTGTTTTACAGCACAGATAGAGGCTTTCAAGGGGTCATGAAACGGCATGGGTTTAAAGGTATGCCTGCATCTCATGGTGTCACAAAGACCCATCGGAGACCAGGTAACATTGGTGCAGGTGGTGAAAAGGCTAGAGTTTGGCCAGGCACAAAAATGCCTGGACATATGGGGAACAGGTCTGTATACCATGTTAAACATTTTGTGAGAATTCTTATTATTGAAACAATATATTAATGCATTTACATTTTTGCAGGTGGAGGACTTTACGTGGAGTAAAAATACTGAGAATCAACACACAACACAATGTAATTTGGACATTAGGAGTGGCCATACCTGGAGAAACTGGTGCAATGTGCTATTTGTTTGATACAATATTACCACTCAAAAGGCATAAAACATCACCACCTTTCCCTACTGACATACCCACGGGGGATCTGCCTTTAGAGTACCTTGATGAATCTATTCATGATTTCAACAATTCATCCATTTCATTTGAAGAGTCTTAGTTCTGAATTAATAAATAGTAAAGAAGAGTATTTGTAGTACCTTAACATGTACCTATGTTTTTTTTTGTGACCTGCCAAGTTAATATTTTTAGAAGGAATGCAAATGTATACATATTAATGTACTTGAAAAATTTAATTAATTCCATGTCAGATAAACTTAAAACTACATTCACACAATTACTAAATTCATAAACAAATCTTATTTCATGATTATAAAGCATAATATAATCCAGTAAATCATTTAAACTATTAAGATGACATTAGTATAAAATAAAAAATACTTCTTCAAAAAGAAGATCCATTTATAAAATGGAATTAAATCATAAAGACAAAACAACTTTCCAGTCTTAGCTTATGTTAAGTTCAATTGAAAGATCACTGCTGGCTTGGCGGTTGGAAGCCATAGCCGGGATATGGCTGCGGAGCGCCAGGCGGGGGCGCGCCAGGCGCGGGTGCCCGTGCGTACGGGTACGGCGCCGGCGGGTACTGCGCTGGCGGGTATCCTTGTTGGTACGCGTGCGGCGGGTAAGCTGCCCCCGCCGGAGGATAGTTCTGCGGGTTTTGGGGGTACGAGCCTTGGGGAGGAGGCGCCGTTGACACTGAAGGCGCAGGACTTCCAGGCTGGGAAGAAGGGTTGGAGTATGGAGGCTGAGACGCCGGCGGGTATGGTGATTGCTGGCCCTGCGGCGGATACTGCTGACCCGGCGGAACACCCGGCGCTGGAGGACCAGAAGCAGGAGTGGAAGGAGGAGCATTATTCCCATGAGAACTTGAATTGTATGTAGGTGACTGAGCCGATGGAGGCCCATAATTCGAACTTGGTGGGTTTTGAGGGGTGTAACTCGAAGGAGGTTGAGGAGAACGGTTGGGTTGGGATGTAGGAGTAGAGCTATAAGTCGGAGTTGTGTTTGGAAAAGGTTGAGATTGGTAGGATTGGGGCTGAGAAGTTGTGGAATTATAAGTACTCACACCAACATTAGGATAATTAGGGCCAGATTGTGGTGGTGGATAGGCTGAATTTCCTGTGTAGGGGGGCTGAGAAGGTGCCCGTACAGGGTAGGGGGCACCAGCAGCTGCAGGGCTGCCAGGAGGAGCATAAGGCTGCTGAGCTGTTGATGGAGGATATCCAGCTCCTGGATGAGTTGATGGAGGATAGTTGCTAGGAGATGTTGTAATTGGGGGACCATAATTAGAATTTGGAGGGTAACCCTGGGGCTGTTGAGAAGGGTTAGGAGGCCCATATCCCTGACTGGGAGGGCCATAGCCACCTTGAGGTGGGTACCCACCAGGTGCACCTTGATACTGTCCTTGATATTGATTCTGTTGATATGGTCTTTGTCCATATGACTGTGTAGGTCTTGTTGGGGTGGAGGAAACACCAACTGGAGGACGGTATGGCTGCTGAGAGCCTCCTGGACCATCTGGACCACCTGGAGCATTCAGTGGAGGTTGCTGTGGGACATTCCCAGCAGCAAGCTGATGTGGAGGCTGTAAAGTTAAAACTATGACATTCACATGGCTACTTACTTCAGTACCTAGGTAATGATAATACATAGCAGCAACAAGATATTTAAAAATTGACATAAGCAAGGGTCATACACTAATTGGATGCTCTGAAGACAAAGACATTAAATATTTAAAGATTGAATGTGCCTTATATGTACACAACATAGGACAGTAAAGTACATACTTTAATTAAATTATTTATCTACGCCAGTCTTGTAGTAAGTAATAATTACCGGTAGAATAGCTTGAATGTTTTGATTTGCATCAGCCACTGACGCTAAATATACAAGGTTTCTGTGCAGAACCTGCTGGTATTGATGGCATTCCATAAGCTGTCCTTTTGCTTGATACTCTTGAATAGTTTGTATCAGATGAGCATTTTCGTCTAACATCTTTTGTATTTGAGCCGGATTCATGGGAGGGCGATTGCCCCGTGCTGCAAAAGCTACGGACATTGTTTGCGCTGCAAATCAGAAATTAGATTTAGAAAAGAAAGTACCTATCACAACTTCACAAAGTAGTTACACTATGCTAGACCATAATTACATTACATACATAGTGAAATACCTTTCTAAAATAATATAATGTTCAACAAGCTCAAACTCTCAAAGATACTTTTTTGTATTTTTATTTTTCTTTTTTATTGAATAGAGTTTTTACTGGCGCTGGATCGTAATTCTTTTGCCAAGCCCTTCACCGATAGTGCTGTCTACAAATGCTCAATTACCCAAAAAAGTCAAATAACTGTCTATACCAAGAAGTTTGATCGAATGGTAATGTGCGATAATCAACTGTTGGGTACGATTAGCTTCCAATCCAATATAATATTTGGAACAACCCAGTTTATTGGATTCAACTTCAACACTGCTAGATGGCAAAATGCAAGGAATCTACTACTCTCTACGAGAGGCAAAATGGTAAATTCATCATCCGCACTGTGTGCGAACTAGTTTCCGCAAGTAGACCGCTGGGGCAACGACCCTTTTTGCGGGTTTGTTGTTCGAACTTTTATTTTCTACGACACGCGCCGGTTTCTTTCACCGTTTGAGAGTACTGGCTTTCCAAATATAGAAGAGTATTCTGTGGTACTGGCATATTGCACATAAAAAAAACTAATTGGTTTATGAAAGGATTTGAACCTACGCCCCTAGGATCGGACGGAATGCGGTGCCGCTAACACTAGACCACAGGCCCCTATAATAAAGCTGAGAATTCGACATATATGTCAAAAAGTGACAAAATTGTGGAATTGTCGCGCTTTTGTGATATATTTGTCACTTTTATTATTTGCATAAGCGCGACAATTCCACAATTTTGTCGCTTTGTGACCTATATGTCAAATTGTCAGCTTCATTATCGGCCCAGTGCTCTACTCTACTACTGCTATGGCTCTACTCGTTAATGCGAGGGACCCCCCCCCCCGTAGTATTCCTATAAGGCGAGGGAGGAGACGACGGAACAGAACCTACCTCGTAAGAGTAGTATTGTTCTGTGGAACCTACTCTACTACTAGTATCTGCAGCAGTAGGTACCTACATCTGCTAACTTTTAGATTTTGAAAACTACCCATAGTGGTACAAAGAGGACCTTCAGTTGATGAGGATATTTTTTTAAGGAGTAGGTACATAGTAAGATGCGATGGACTCTTTTCATGTAAATGTTTAGAAAAGCACTTGGTTTTTTAAATTTTCACAAATACCGCTAGTTGATGATCTATATTCTACTATTAGGCCTCCTCCTTGATTTTGAACCACACCACAATCTTTTTTTAGAGTATGGAACTAAAGACGTCTGAATAAAAACATTTTTTTTACTTTTATTAAACATATTTTAATAGGGTAAGCAGTGCCTGAGATATTTAAGTAAATTGCACTAGGTAGAAAGAAAAATAAAAAAATACATAATAGATTAATATTATGGACAATCCACACACAGCACAGACTTTGACTGGCCTCTCAGGTCTCAGCTTAGTTGGTAGTAGCTCTGCCTTCTGCGCCGTAGGTCGTTGGATCGATCTCCAGCCACCGAGAACAAATATTTGTGTGGTGAACACAGATGTTTGTTCTCTGCCTGGGTGTTCTAATGTATTCTAAGTATATGTATTTACAAAAAACAAAAATGTATTTAAGTATTATATCAGCTATTTGGTTCCCATAGTACAAGCTCGGCTTAATTTAGGGCTAGATAGTGTTTTGTGCATTATCCACAATATGTATTAATTTATTAGCACTATCTAGCTCCAAAATAAGCAGAGCTTGTACTATGGGAACCAGATAGCCGAAATAATGCTTGGAATCATTTTTTTTGTAAATACATAGGTACTGAAAATACAATACACCTACTACCTACCTACCTGCTTGTTTTAAGTTTGTAAGGGTTTCTACAATCTCTTGCTTAAGTAAGGAAAAATTATTATTTTTCAACACCTCTTGATTCATGCAATAATTAGGATGTGATATTATCAACTCTATTACATTAAGTATCATCGTTAAATCAAATTTTAATTGATTAGCACCAAAACATGGGGTATCACATTCATTTACTTGGCCTGTCAATTGTGTCAATCTCTTTTTAGCAATATGTGTTATAAAATTTATGTATGATTCAAAGTTAGCACCACATAAGGCCTTAAGTAGGTTTTGGCAGTCCCAATAGTAGTCAGGTGAGTCTTTAAACTGTCCAATTTCATGTTCAACATCATTCAAAGACTGGTTAAGAACCTCCCACATAAACTGAATGTTACAGCCATTGTTCCAATTGTGATTGATTGAAATAGTATCCAATTGATTCTCAACCTGGTGGTACCATCCCGATGGTACAAAAAGGGCATCACCCTTTTCTTGAATGACTTCATAGTGCTTCACATCAATATTCTGTTTTTTATCAAATAAAAGTTGCAGTTGGCTTTGTTTGTCTTTGAGTTTTCTTTCTTCTCCGGGTGGGAATAAAGTCCATTTTTTTCTTCCAGTCACATTGACGGACCAGCTATACGAACAATAAACATCTGCATGTAAGGGAGTCCTGAAACAAGTAGGTTAGTGAAATTACATTAACATCAAATGTTAAGGTAATATAATAGGGAAAGTCAGGGATCTCTACTTACCAGGAACCTTTGGGGCCAATATAAACAAACTTAAAGTCGTCTTCATTTTTGTCGTGGGCATATTCATTTAGCCAATCACAACTAAATAGCAATGGGATCATATAGAAATTATCATTTGGCCGTAATTTTTTTAGATGGAAATCTTTTAAATAAAGAAGACTATTCCTTGGACTGCTTTGCATATAATTTAAAAACTCTCTAACTTTCATTACAGTTGTGCGTTGGGCATAGTCTAAGATGTCATTACAATCTGCAACAGGGGCTTCCAAGTCCCCATAAGTTTGTGCTAAATATTCATAATTTATTTGATCGTTTACTGTCCATTTCTCGGAACATTCCCAAGATGTACTAACATTCTGAATTATACATGGCAAGTTTTCTAGTAAATGATTTTTGAAGAATTTTTGATAGGATAAGCTGTGAGCAGGATAAGTCGAATCTACTATATTCCAACCATTGTAATCATGTCTAGAAATGTAATTATCAGCTTCTATCTCAATCATCTAACAATTTGTTATAGTAAATTAATTGGCTAAAATGATGGCTATACCTGCGGTAGTAGAGGGTGTTGTGAATACTTCTTTTTACGATTTACAAAAGCTTGGACGAAAGAACCTTATTTTAGATTGTGATTTGTGAAATATCCCTCCTTTCTTTCATACAAAGTGAAAGAAAATTGTTTGGTTGAGGAAAAGTCCGGAAAAGTACACTAAATACTCGTACTACTCGTAGTCTGGTTTCTTCTTCTTTTTTTTTCTCTGTCTGACATTTACCTACCTGTCAACCTGTCCGTCATTTCGACAATGAATTTTTAATACAGTTGCTCAAAAAGTGGCGTATTGCAGGGACGTATAGCGTTCGGGATGTGGGCTATTACACACGTGTGCTTTTTTTTTACCATTCCCGCACTAGTGCTTTTTCTTTCCCAACTGTCAAAATAATGTATAGAAAGAAAAACCAACCATGAAGTTTTTACTAAAAAAAATCATCGAAGTTTTTATGATTCATGCAAATACGTATTATTTCTAAAAAGAAGCTACTAATTTGTTTCATTAACAGATTTAATGATTTGATTGAATGAGTTATGTTAGGTTTCATTTCATTTCATCTCATTAAATTTCATTTTCAATTCATATCAATAAAAAAAATCTACTGAAGACTTGGCTGTATGGGTATAGTTCCCTTTGCCTTCCAGAATGGGTGAAGAAAAAAAAAAATTCTGCTTATATTTTACGGTTGGCGCCATTTTGCAGAAATTTTCTTTGCGAGTTTATTTGTTTGTTGCACAAAATGAGTAATTTCGACCCTAGTTTTTTTGAATTAACACCACCGGAACTCAGTATAATTGCACAAAATGCTTCGGAGAACATTTTACCGGAAAAGTCAAAAAGTCGCTACATGCATACATACGACGAACTTATTGCGTGGAGAGAGGAGAAAAAAGCAAATGGTATTTTTATTATTTTATTAAATTGCTTAATTTTTTCGCAACTGTATTAAAAATAGTCGTTCAGTACACGTGCGGAACCGTCATTGCAACTTGTTCCGACTGTCAACCCTCGCCTTCGGCTCGGGTAGACATTTGTCGGAACTCTTTGCAATGACAGCCTTCCCGCACTTGTAATGAAATATACTATTTATCAGTGTCAAATGAAATAGTGTTTAGGTCAAGTAGCCGCAGTCCGCACTGCACACAGAATATGACCAAGGAATATAATACTCTTTAGACGAGAGCAGATGACTGACATTCCGTAAGTGGGAAAAGCAGGGGAAAATATTTTTTTTTTTTTCGCTCCTTTCGAAGCAGGCTATAGTACCAAGACCATACAGCCTAGTCTTACGAAGCAGGGGAAAAGCTTGGAAAAAGTAAGAAAACTATGTAGTCTTCTTCTTTTTAATTAATGGTATCTGTCCATTTTGGATCAATTTTGCCAGAGTGAAGGGATACTTAGAATTGTTTTGAATCAAGTCAAGTCAGGCAATACTCGGCAATAGACAAGTCGGACCTTATTGGCTTTAATAAAAATGGTGGCCTTTTTTTCCAAACCTGAAACATTTATACCACTAAACATAGGTTTTTTTTCTTCTTTTTTGCGTTTAAAGCCGACCCGAACATGGTTAAAAACGATCAAATTGTCAACTTTTCTTCGACCTTGAAAAGTGATTAAATACCTACTGTGATCTTTCTATCAATTTTGACCTACCCACGTTCTAAACATATAGGTATACACAAGTAGGTAGGTAATAAAGTAATATCTAAATTATTTTATAGTATAACTATTTAACTGTAGGAATACTATGTAATGCTAATATATCTGTTTGATGTAAATAGAACACAGCAAGCACTGGTGGCCTAGTGGTAGCAGCCCCGCTTGAACCCAACTGGTTCAAAAGCTGATCCTTTATAAATAAATAATAATAATTAACTAGTGACACAACAAGAACACTCAATAATTAAAGCAAGATATTTTGTATTATGTTTCGACATTAGAACTCATCATTATGAATCACATTATTTTCACGATGAAGTAGTACGGAACCAAATTGAAACTTGAGAAGATTGATAGCAGGATTTACATTGATTCATAATATTATGATGCTGATTGGCCATCACATAATTGGTTCCATCAGCTACTAGTCACTGTCAGAGCTATTCTTATCTTCTTTAGATTCAGCTGGAGTGTCTTGCTTATAATGTCTATACTCCGGCTTCAGTTCCCACATATTCTTATGTGGATTTTTCAGGTTGTAATTACACACTTCTTTCAAGATCTCTTTCAGATATACTATTGGTTGTCTTGTTATCTTTTGTAGGTCTTTGATGTTATAGTACTGATGTTTCTCAAATGCAGCAAAAAGAACATTGAGAACAGAATCTTTATCATCACGTGCTTTCTTGCCTTCAGCCTTTTTCTTCTCTTGGTATTCAATGTTATGCTTGTGATCAGAAATTGGTTTAAAGTTCTGCACTATCCTGTCTAACTGTTGTACTTGTCGTTGAGGCATGGATGCCTTCCTGATTGATTCAGACTTCAGCTTATAGTATGTGTTGTCGGCAAAAGGCCTACATTCTAGTTTTTGTACTATTCTTCCTTCCATGAACAGTTTTTCTGACTCAGGTACCACAGAATCTGTAGTAGTTGCTGAAACAGGATAAGACATTAGTAGACACTTCATAGCTGGTAAAACAAAATCTATATAAGTACATGCCTGCCAAAACAATTGTTTTACTTCTATAAGTTGTAAGAAACATAGTATCAAAATATTTTGTAGGTATGTAACAGAGTAGTAACTTACGGACAACATGTGAAAAGACCCCCAAAGACTGTCTCGTAACGGTGGACACGTCGAGACGATGTTCTTTTGGTATGGACTGCTCACCAGGGTCCTTGAGACATAGAACTGCTTCCGAGAGCGACAACTGCACCTGTGCTTTCTGTCCTGGTGCACGGGATATCTTTAATTTTCCCACTTCGATATTTCCAGTTGCTTTTTCCCATTTATTTGCGATATACTTTGGTACCTTTACAAGCCACACTCCTCTACCAGTATTCGAAAGGTCTAATTCGCGGTCAATCTGAGGAACAGTCGGAGTTGGGGTCGGAGTGCTCATGGCAAATCGTCAGATCTATTTGTTTTTGTGGATTTTGTCTTTATACCTCGACTAGATTGAGTATTCTATTTAATGGCCGATCTTATTTTCACGAAAAAGAAGAAGCAGATTTCTATGGTGTATGTGTGCGTATACGTATGTATATCTACATTTGTGTGCGTAAATCTTATATTTAAACTGTCAAAACTGACATCTCAAACTGTCAAATATCAAGAGGTCAATGTCATGCTTGCTTCTGCTTGCTACTGTTCTATATTTCTTGCTAGGCTATTTCGAGATACGAGCTAATATTTACGAAATAAAATCCACCGGAATATTAAATAAGACAGAAATGCGATGGCTGCAACAGCATCGGTAATTAATCAGCTGTGTTATTATTATCATCTGAAGAGTATTTACCATTTCCTACAGCACAGACGACTCCAATACCTCCAGCAGCGTTGGGAACCAACCGCTCATAGTCAACTCCTACGCATAGTTACAACTGGGCAGTCATCAATAATGAGAAGAACATTTAATTCTTCAGGGCTGGACACCTCTGCCGCATGCCAGACCACCTCGTGGGCTTTCATCTTCAGTGGGCTGAAGATGTGTGTCAAACTTAGCGCTAGAAGGTGGTAGACCCGACTTTAGTGGGTGTGTGATGTGTGTTTATAACCCTGCCAAAAGTGTGATAGGTCAGATTGTGAATGAAGAAACTTGCTATATGTGTGTGATGGAGTAACTACCTACTAAAGATAATCTACAATGTTGTATAAATGTTTTTATAGCGTTAAAGATTTCATTTAAATTATTTTATATTTTCTTTAAGAATTATTATTCTGAATTGATTATTGTTATTATTCTCACACTGATTTATTTTAATTTAACTTATATTTTCTACTTTTTGTTTGAATTTTGTATATTGGTCGCCGATGAAGTATGTGAGCCACTTTTTTACATACCCTATGATCTTATAATTGTACCATACTTCTTGCAAATAAATATATTTCATTTCATTTTATTTGTACCAACTGTCGAACTACTCAGTAGTTACTAAACTACAGATGCAGAGTTATTGGTGAAAGAGACTCATTTCCTGTAGGTTTCATTTGCTCAAACTAGATATAATGTAACTATGCTACTCGGGGATAATTCAGCATTAAAGAGGCGAAAGAAATTTATCAGTCCAGTAGTTTTTGAGTTTATTTGTTACAAAATACAAATCTGTATAATAATGATGATGACAATGTTACCTACCTAAGTACCTATAAGTACATACCTACCTATTTGCTGAGAAATCCCATTATCACACAGAACGCCTACCTATACATACATATGATTAAGTATTATGATTACACGCTCCTCTGAATCCACCATCAGGTAAGCTCGTTGGCAGAGAGCACTGGTGGTCTAGTGGTAGCGGACCCGCCTTCCGATCCTTAGTCGTGGGTTCAAATCCAGTCGTGTACCAATGAGTTTTTCTGTAGAAAAATGTATGTGCACTATGCCAGTAAAACATCGTGAGGAAACCGGGGTGTTGTAGAACCTACAAAAGTTCGAGCAACTCGTTCGTGTCAAGCGCCACGCAATAAGGGCCCACTAGAGGCCTTGCGGAAACCAGCCCGCACATCAAGTGTGGATGATGAATTTGCCGCAGCTCGTTGGCATCAGTGCCTTGTCTACCTTATTCATAATAGGTAGGTACCTAAATAAGGTAGGCCTAATGATGATGATGATGATGAAAAGGTACCTCTATGTAGGTAGACAAGTCTATCTACCTATTTGCTGAGAAGTCCCATTTTACACACAGAACTCCTACCTACCTAAGAGCTGGTAATCATTTTAAACATAGGTATTCAGCTTCTGAATCCACCATCAGGTAAGCTCGTTTGCATCAGTGCCCACCTTACTCATAATACCTAACTAAATGCAGTAGATCTACAAAATCATGTAGGTAAATAAAACAAACATTCCACAGGATGGATGTTAGCAATGGCCTACTACGCGGGCAAAGCCTGCCGCGGGCGACCGCTAGTTCATAAAATCTACAGTCACGAAAAACGCCTTGGGATGCTTGCTACTAACTATTATCTATTCTGTGAACCGTCACAGAATAGATAATAGTTAGTAGCAAGCACCCCGTGTCATAGTAACTACTAGCGTATCTGTAATTCGGAAATATCTTAGATTCACGAAATCTAACATCATCATCACCCTATCCCGAACCTTATCCCATACTAACTATCCTTTATTCCATGTCGTGAGAAACACCGCTTTTTTTTTTACATTCTAGTTGCATTCGGTAAAAGCCAAGGCAGGAGAAGATTTGACTTCCTTAAAAAAAATGTTTGCTAAATGTTTGCTAGTGTGTATCATCAACTTATTATTAAAAAATGATGAAAGCTTTAATTAAAAATCGATGTTATATGAATGCAGTAAGATTTAACTTAAATAAGCTTACAGATTAAGAATAAAGAAAGAAGATGAAGAAAGATAGTGGAATATTACAGAAAACTTTAACCCAGAAAGCTCAAATTAAAATTAAAAAAAAGTTTTGATAAACATGCCGTGGTGAATATTGCGTAAATATAAGAGCGCCGCTATTTAATTTATGTTCAACAACAACGATTTCGTATACAAATACAATGATACCAATGCAAAGTCTTCTTCTTCTTATTTATGTTATGGCATCTGCCCATTTTTGATAAAATTTGCCAGTGAGTCTAGATTACAATAAAATAGTTTTTAGTCAAGTAAGTCAGTCAATAGACACAGTGAAAAAACCACCAAAATTACACAACAGACAGAACTCAAACTATCACCAGAAAAACGATTACAATGAAAAAGCTATTGTGACTTCCCAAAATGACAGAAAACGAAACAATGAAAGTCAAATGTACTTCATGCACTTCAAGAGACTTCAAGCAAGTAATAGGAAGTGACTATTTGTACGGGTGCTGGATGAATAAATTACATTTATTCGTACGGATATTATTCAAACTTGGGGCACCCCGACCTATGTCACAAAAGTAACAGTAGGTTATCAGGTTTTTTTTTTTTATGCCTACTTAATTTCAAGAATGGTGCATGTCAGTGCAGAGAGGACCCCTCCCCCGTCCCTCCTCCTCCCTAACAATACTAAAGCCAACCCAAATTTTAACTTCACTACGCCTTTTAAGCGACTGTAAAGTGTTTTAAAAATCCAGATTCAAACTCGGGGCACTCCGACGTAAGTCACAAAAGTAACAGTAGGTTGTTAGGTTTTTTTTTTTTTTTATACCTACTTAATTACAAGAATGGTGCCCCCTCCTTCCCCCCGCAGTACCCGTATTAATAATTATAAATTGTTCGTACGGTAACCGTATTAATAATTATAAATTGTTCGTACAGTACCTGTATTAATAGACTCAGCCCAAGTAATAATTACTTGGCATTTGGCAACCCTGACTGTCATTTTCCTATTCATTCCATTCAGTCAAGTCAGCCTCCTCTTGTCTGTATATAATTTCATTCATTCGTTTCGTGATGGCGGTCAATGGCTGTGCTTGCTTGGTTGTAGAGTACGCTTTGCTATTTTTTTCGTAAAAGAAACATACGATTGCGTGTCTACGTATTGTTTTATTTACCTTTTATTTATTTGTAAAGCACTTAACATATTGAAAGATGCATACGTGTTATCTTCTGTGAACCGAATTAATTTTCTGGAGTTCTTGGCGCTATCTTGGAGTAACTAGGTACTGTTTCAACAAAAAAGTATACTTATTGGAAACTTATTAGCTCTGAACGATATTTTATTTTATCAGTATAAATAAAAATAGATGTATGTATTTCCCATCGTCCGGGTGATAAAAAGGATCAAACATGAATGATAGTCGGGATAAAGTTGTCGCCGGTTCTTCGACGTGGGAGAGTAGCACTACTCACAGCGACTCCTCGCCCGAGATCCAATCTTCACCGAGCTCGAGTGGCGAGACACCTCACACACCCGGTGCGCCGGTTCCTCTCGCGCCGCACTTGGCCGCGGAGTTACATCCTGATCTCATCCAACAAGGGTGGCGCAAGTACTGGTCCAAGCGAGAGAATCGACCCTACTTTTGGAACAAATTGTCTGGTGAATCTATGTGGGAACTGCCAGCGGTGAAAAGGGACTTCGATCCAATAACTGACCCGTTGGGAATATGCCACACTGGTCCATCAGGTGCAGGAAACATGACACCGAGTGGCAACAAGCGCCGTCCTTCTGAAGATAATGGTCCTCCCCCAAAAAAGTTTATTTTAGCAGGCCCATGGGACTTAGAAACAAGTACAAATATTGTTATTTACGAGCGTCCACCAACTATATGTCCTCATCCACATCCAGAAATAGAAGCGTTCAGGTTTACACTGGCTACTAAACTAAGGCAATGCTATCAAGAGCTTTGCCATACTAGAGAAGGTATAGATGCACCTAAAGACTCTTTCAATCGTTGGTTGATGGAAAGAAAAGTGAATGACCAAGGCGGTTCAGATCCTCTATTGCCTAGCCATTGCTTTCCAGAAATATCAAGGTCTATGTACGAAGAAATCATGAATGACATTCCCATAAAACTGACACATCCTAAATTCACTGGAGATGCTAGAAAACAATTGTCAAGATATGCAGAGGCTGCAAAAAAAATGATAGAATCTAGAAATGCATCTCCTGAGAGCCGTAAAGTTGTGAAATGGAATGCCGAGGACACATTCCAGTGGCTCCGACGAACTGTTGGTGCTACCTATGATGACTTTCAAGATAGACTAGCTCATTTAAGGGTAAGTTTTAAAAAACTTGCAATAAATTTACATAAAATAGTAAGAGCATATTCAGACAGCAGTAGAAGGGTTCATCGGGGGTTCAACCTACCACCACCATGCTTATTCTGCTGTCAAGCAGCGTTGCTGTGTTTAGGTTTGAAATGTGTGGGTGCCGGTTGCAAGTGATGCTTAATTTTATGGATGCAGGCCAGCACAGAAGGTTGGTGATGGCCAAGTTCGAAACCAGGTGGATTAGGGAAAAGTTGTGAAAGGAGTCATTCCCTCGATTTATAAAAAATAACATCCTATATATTTTTTTCATAAATCTTTTCTTTCCCTCTAGAATTTTGAATTCGGTTCCATTTTCGTCAAAAGTAAAAGATTTTGGAAAAAATAAATATGCAGTTATGATTTTCTTATAAATAGAGGGCATGACTCCTTTCACGACTTTTCCCTAACTCTCGTGGTTTCAGACTTGGTAATCACCGCCCTTCCCATAAAACCACCCTGTTATTGTTAATGTGCACTAACAAATAACAATACAGATACCAATATGGATTGTAATCACTTAAAAAAGATTTGTCAGTGTCTGATAAATTTTCTGGACATTAATTTATACTAACTATTCTTTTACAGAGACAATGCCAGCCACATTTAGCAGAAACTGTCAAGGCTTCAGTGGAGGGTATTTGCTTGAAGATATACCACTTGTCTGCAGAATATGCTCGCAAAATCAGGGAAAAACACAGTGCTCTTTTGAAAGAAAATGGACTTCAGGTAGGCTTGTTTATTTAGTACCGTGATAGCATCATTTGAAATCATAAATTAATAAACAGGTTTATTCTATCAAGGACGCAATAAATTTCGGTTAGGTGTTTAACTTGAAGAATCTCCTATAACTAGCGGCACATAACTTTAGCGCTGAGCGATACGCGGAGGGGATAGCTGCGCATGCGTCGTAGTGTGCGCATGTCGCGCACACAGGATGTGTGGATGTTTGCAGAGTGTCCTATTGATACAGAGAGCAGAGTGCGACTGGAGAGCCAATCAGCGCTACGTACGCCCACCCTTCATACCGCGAGCCCCCCTCAGGTACCTTATTTTTGACTTCTGCGCAGCGCTAAAGTTATGTGCCGCTACCTATATCTATGATTATATTCTATGATCTTATTTTTTGGTGCAATAAAGAATGTTTTAATATATTTGAGTGTTTATTCAGGAACTGTCAGGTACACAGCAGGAGTCTGCACTACGCAAGGTGTTTTGCTATAACGTCCATTTCGCGAATCCATCGCCGCGGCCACCTATTGTCGAGCATGTCGTAGAGCGCGACCAGACGCTAATCCGCTACCTCGGCGAGACCCAGATTATCAATGCCACTTACTTGCAGAAGTTGGTAAGTTTGAATAATTCGCTGATTTTTAGTTCCGGTGAGACCGTCTTGCAGCCGTTGTAGTTTCTTTGTTATTCTAAATGTTTATTGTGTATTCAATTTCCATATCATTACCCACTCCACATCCATTACTGTGACTCGGTTTCTTTCTGAAGAATCAGACCCAATACCCCAATATACTCCTCAGACATGATTTTCTTTATCATTGCTTTCACTCCGCATACCATTATCGAGGCGCTGTTTCTGAAGAAACAGCCCTATATTGTTTTTCTTAGTTTTCAAAGAAAATCATTCCCTAAAAGGCGATCAAGGTTCGTACCAACAAAAAAGCTGACAGAATGTCTAAGCCTAAGGGCGCTTGTACACGCTAAGAAAATTTGCCGTTCTTGCGGCAGACAAGACAAATTCTTCGTGTAGACGACAAGAATTTTGTTTTTTCCACACACGAAAACGCAACAACCCGGCGTTTTTTCGGGTCTACCCAAACGCCGGGTCTACCCAAGAATTCGTGTCGTAACTAGAAAATAACTGTGTACACTGCTCGCAGCGGTGCACGAAAAAAATCTTATCTGCGCAAGACACGACGCGGCGAACGTTGTTGCGTTTTCGTGTGTGGAAAAGACAAAATTCTTGTCGTCTACACGAAGAATTTGTCTTGTCTGCCGCAGGAACGGCAAATTTTCTTAGCGTGTACAAGCGCCCTAAGGCGTTCATCACTACTACCACAGATAAGATAATACTATACCTACAACATAGATTAAACGGGTATTTACCTGCGACCACGGCAGTTTTAACACGGTCGAAACATCAGGAAATATAAAAAAGTAATAATAGTAATCTCCAATAATACCCGTTTAATCCATTCAATGAAGCATAATGGTCGCGTTGATTTAAAAAGTGCGTTCATCACAGGCTTGAGCACAGTTTTTTTTAAGAGAGCATTGGTGGTCTAGTGGTAGTGGCCCCGCCTTCCGATCCGAAGGTCGTGGGTTCAAATCCACTCGTGTACCAATGAGTTTTTCTGTCGAAAAATTTATGAGCACTATGCCAGTATTCTCAAAATGGTGAAGGAAAACATCGTGAGGAAACCGGCGTGTTGTAGAACCTAAAAAAGTTCGAGCAACACGTGTTAAGGGTCACGCAAAAAGGGCCCGCCAGCGGCCTACTTGCGGAAAAACCTGCCCGCACATCAAGTGCGCATGATAAACTTGCCGAACTTGCCACAGTCTTGAACTTTTCTTTTTCAGGAAGTGCTATACCGCATGAACTGTATCTACGACAAGAAGTTCGAATACTTCCTGTCCCGCGTGTGGTGCCTGCTCCGGCGGTACGCGGCGTGGATAGGCGCTGGCAGCGAGGCGCATCTCTCACAGATGGCGCTACCGGTCCCGGTGCTGCAGTGCCTGCAGCGCTGCTTCGGAGTCAGCTCCGAGTGCTTCGCGAGTCCGCTCGACTCGTACTTCAAGCAGTATTGCTCAGCGTTCGCTGATACCGACGCCTATTTCGGATCAAGAGGGTAAGAGTTTTTACAGCAGACTCTAAAGGCCCGTCTTTAGTAATAGTGCTCGAGTCTGAGTCAAGCCTCAAGCATAGATTTTTTATAATATATGCTTGAGAGTGCTTGAGGTTCGACTCAGACTCAAGCACTTCGTTTTGTTCGTTTTGATGATCAATTTTAAAGCCGTGTTCCCATTAGGTACCTATTAATTTGTGTCTAAAAGATAACGAATGAATAATGGCATTAAATGTACTGACGAAGTTATGCTACAACAAAAAAATAAAAATAAAATATAACAGAAATGCTAACCTCCTTTTTTATTTGAAGTCTGTTAAAAAGTAGTTTTCATTAGAACTATTTTCAGGAATTCTTTGAATAGTTTGATGTTCTGATCTTTTTAACGAGTATTGTGTTTACCAGGCCTTTCCTGGAGTTGCGTCCGGTGGCGGGGTCGATGGTGGCGCACCCGCCGCACTGCGAGGAGCTGCTGGAGGCGTCGCTGCGGCACATGGAGCGCCTGCTGCAGGAGTCGGCCGAGCCGCTCAGCTTCGTGGTGGTGCTGCCCGAGTGGCCCGACACGCACACGCACGCGCTGCACAAGCTGCAGGCCAGCCACTTCAAACGGAAACAGGTAGCGCCTAGCGCCTTCCTCATCATCATCCATACAGAGTATCTGGAGCGCCTGCTGCAGGAGTCGGCCGAGCCGCTCAGCTTCGTGGTGGTGCTGCCCGAGTGGCCCGACACGCACACGCACGCGCTGCACAAGCTGCAGGCCAGCCACTTCAAACGGAAACAGGTAGCGCCTAACGCCTTCCTCATCATCATCATCTGTCGCTAGAACTCGGTTTTACTTTTAAACACGGCAAACCATACATCTACGCATTACGACCGACGCCATCTTTTTTGTTCCCGACGTCCCGTCACCCGGTCCCAGCAGGGATTCCCCACTCCCAAAACCGGCTAACAATATATTATTATATAAAAGAAAGTCGTGTTAAGTGGGTGATCCATTGGCGAGCTAAAACCGACAAGCCCTAAAAAACCGCGGTTTTGTAGGTGCTCCACTGGCGGTTTATTATACCTTTAGCTCGCCGGCTTGTGGCGTCCTATATAGCCGTTTTAGCTTGCCACTTTAGTAATACTATATAAACCTCAAGAACGGCTGAACCGATTTGGCTGGAAATTGGTGGGGAAGTAGCTTAGAACCAGGAGACAGACAAAGATTACTTTTTATCCCGAACCGAAAGTAATAGGAACGGGGCGAGCGAAGCCACGGGCGGCTGTTATATAATATAAGTTAAAAAACTTGAGAAACTTACTTCATGGCCAAACTATTAAACTGATTTTGATGAAATTTCTATAGGACCAATCTTTCAGATTAAAAAAAGAGTTTTCTAATAAGTACTAAGTAGAGTAAGAGTTTACTAATAAGTACTAACTAGCAGTTGGTAACCGAGCTTCGCTCGGAATTTTTTTCGTTAATTTGTATTTTAAAGAAATCATAAGAGTCATAATTATTATCTTCTTTACTGGTTAATTTTTACTGAACAACGCCATCTGGTGGACATGCTTGCAGTTAGTTGCTCACAATCGTCCATAGATGGCAGGAGCAGTCACATATTCAGTTTATTTTTAATTATTGAACTCAGAAAGAAATAATCATTTTCTTATAATGAATCTTAGCTAGATCAATTTATCGCCCCCGAAAACCCCTGTATACTAAATTTCGTGAAAATCGTTGGTGCAGTTTCCGAGATCCTAAATATATATATATATATATTAAACGAGAAAATCTTGTATATATATACAGTTGTGGTCATATAATTAAGAACGATTTGAAGTTCTAGAAGTTTTTTATTTAAATCGTATCATACACAGAGATGTGTACCTTCTGAGAAGCAACTAGTTATGTTATATAATAGTCACATTAATAGAGCAACCTGACTTAAGAATAAAGTATGAAATCGCTAACTATTTTTTGTACATTTTATTGATTTTATCAAAGTAACACATTCAAATAGTACTGAAACTGGACAAATAATTAAGAACGATTTATTTAACTGCTCGGGAATTGTTTTGTATGACACTTAGATTTCAAAAATCACAAAATTATGTAGCACAGGAAACATAAAAAGAAATTTAATAAATATTTAACTGAAATTAATAGTTAATAGCATATCCACGCCTTTTAATTACAGCTTTACACCGGCGAGGCATTGACTCTATTAATTTTTGACATTTCGCAAGAGAAATAGAGTTCCATTCTTCTAAAAAAACGTCATACAGCTCTCTTAAATTTCCACACTTTGTATTTGAAACCTTTTTCTTTACTTCAAACCACAGATTCTCTATTGGGTTTAGATCTGGACTGTTAGCAGGCCAGTCTAAGACAGAAACTAATTGCGCTGTAAGCAATTCCTTTACGGTGCGTGCAGTGTGCTTTGGATCATTGTCATGCTGGAATGTCCAAATGACCGGTAGAACGTCTTCAGCGTATGGTAACATTGTTTCTTCCAGTATATTTTTGTATTGGAACTGATCCATGTTACCTTCTATCAACTTTACAGGTCTTACACCATGTTCAGAAAAGCAACCCCAAATTTTCACATTTCCACCACCGTGCTTTAATGTAACTTTCGTGTACTTTGGGTCGAATGCTGTATTCGGGGGACGTCGTACATATCGTTTTCCATCAGAACATACTCTGTTTATTTCCGTCTCGTCAGAAATAGTACATTGTTACCTGAGTGTTGAAAGTCACGTTTTTTGAGTCCCGAGACGGGTTTGGCGCCAGAGCGTAGCGAGGGCGCCAATGGAGCTTGAGGGACTTAAAAGACTTTCATCCGAGGTAAACACTGTGCTTTTCATTACGAATATAAGGAAAGTAAAAATAAAAAAATGGAAAAAAAATTTGTGAAAATGAAGATTGAATTGCCGCCTTCCCGGTTTTTTTTTCTTTTTCTCTGGCGGGCCTTCGGCTACGGCTCGCCAGTATTATTCAGCCATTATTTTCATTTTCATAATTTAAAAAATGGTAAATTGTTTGCTCAAATTTATGTTATTTTAAATAAATAGTTGAAGCTATATATCAAGTAATTTAGAAGACATAATATTATTTATTGAATACTATCTTTATGTTATTAAAATTTAAATTTTACATTGCGCTCTAATTAGACTTTTTAAACTTCTTACCGTTGTAATGGGTTTCCAACCTACTTGCTGAATAAAAAATTGGAATTTGGTTCAACGACCTCCTTGCAGTTAGAAAGACTTTAGAAAGTTGGAACATGGTTGAATAAAATAGAACTTGTTTTTTTTTATAATTTGACAGCTGTCAGTAGAAAGCGATTCTCCCTAGGGCTGAAAGTTTTACTTTCTATTAGGCCCCTTAGGCAACTTCAGACCTACTTTCAGAGTATGAGTAATGAAAAGTACATTTTTCCACTGTTGCACAGCCCAGTTTTCATACTTTCTCGCAAATGTAAGCCGGGCTTGCCTGTGGCAAAGTTTCAACATGGGTACATTTCTTGCTATCCTACCGTGCAATTTTTCTTCTACCAAACGTCTTCGAATAGTGCGTGCTGAGATTGCTGAAGGGTTGTTTTCACCAAAATATTCTTTTCTAAGCTCATTGGACCCTTTAAAAGGATTTTGTTTTGCCATACGAACGATGTTTCGGTCATCTCGAGGAGTTGTTTTTCTCTGTTTAGGTACACGTGGAACATTCGAAGTAGTTTGATACGTAGCAAAATGCTTTACAGCGTGGAAAACCATCGTTTTTGAACATTGCAGATGGTCGGCTATCTTTTTATAAGACCGGCGAAGTTTTATTATTACTTCCCTTGTAGATTTATTACAATTTTTATTTTTTCCCATTGTTTTTTCTAAAGAAGCTTTTAATCTTTAATCTTTTACAGCACGTAATGGCGCCAAAATTATACAAACAGTAACAAATCGACCGAGTGTTTATTTAAATTTGAATAAAGGTATAAACTACTTAGCGTTCTTAATTACGTGACCAGCCAGTAATAAGGAATACTTTGTTTAAAAGTAGTGTAAAAAGTTTGCCTATTGATTTTTAGCCAATCAGGTGTATCAATGAATACAGTGGTAATATGGAAATGTTTTACGATACCGAGAGAAATAAAAGCAAATGCATACAATTCTGTGCCTCCTGTGATAGGTGATACAAGTCAAAAATTGACATTTAACAGGAGAGCAAAAACAAGGTTTAAAAAATTCTAGTTCGTAGACTAAGTAGGCTAGGTTACACTTAAGTACTTTCTTTTGTAGATAAATATATTCACTTTCATTGTGTATTTTAATTTTTGGGGTAAATAATATAGTTTTGAAGTAATTTATTAAAAACATGTGAGATGTACCTTTAATCATTTATAAATATGTGAAAATAACGTGTTAAATGATACAAGTTCAGTTAAATCATGTTGCACCTATAATATTAATAAAATGTGGTCTTTGTGTAAACAGATATACAAGAAGTGAAACAATTGAATAACTCGTCAGAATATGTTTCAAACACAATGTTGCTCAAACAAATCATAAAAATACTACCCCAAAGATTAGATTGATTTACTTCTCAGTGCCTTATTTTGATAATTTACTTGAATTGTATCAGTTAGCTAAAATTCTAGCCTTTTTATAGATGTGTTAAATGATACAAGTCAAGTTAAACCCTTCATTAAAATACCAATTCATTGTGTAAATGAATACAAGTATTAGAAAAATAATTAAGGTTTATAAAACTTTTTCAAAATCATGAATTTACTTGTAAATAAGGCACAGATATATCAAAATTATGAACAGAAGTAAATTAAGATCTTTTTGAATGCAAGAAGTTGTGAACTTGACTGCTAAAAAATGGCAGAGATCAATTTTACGCAGGTATCACAATAAGCAATGTAAACCTACTCAGTACAAAACATAAGATCACAACCACTGTGTGAATCCTAAAAATAAAAAAGAATCAATCATAACAAAATTATAAAACACACACTTGCACTGTAAACACATTAAAGGCAGTAATTCTAATCTATAAGATGGGCAACAAATCGTCGTAAAAATTAAAGAGAATAAAAAAGTACGCATGTCCTGAAAAATATACTGATCAGTAGATGGACTAAAGCTATATTATAACATGGTTTTAACAATGAGATAAAATAGCAAAATCCTTATAGTAGATCTTAAAATTACTCATACTCAGAATCTTCATCATTGTCCGGAGCAGAGTCTTTGACATCATTCTTGTGGCACAGACTTCTGTGCTTTATTTATGAGAGCGCTCATAATACTCATAAATAAAGCACAGTAAATCTAATAGATCCTTCTACTTTTGGATTGAAATTATAATCTTGAAGTGGTAGTAGTAGCTTTCAGTACTTATTTATTGTTATCATATCGCAAGCTTTATCCCGCTTAGAACAATCTATTTTTATGTACTCAACATTCTTGAATTATTTTTTAAAAGATAAACGGGATATGTTTTCTTTGACATACAAAACAGATCAAACATTGCACCACAGAAACTTTTCATTGTCTGTATTATTTTTTGTAACAATATAGCATTGTTTAAAAAAAAATGAATCATGTTTTTATGATTCATTTTTTTTATAAACCTTAATTATTTTTCTAATACTTGTATTCATTTACACAATGAATTGGTATTTTAATGAAGGGTTTAACTTGACTTGTATCATTTAACACATCTATAAAAAGGCTAGAATTTTAGCTAACTGATACAATTCAAGTAAATTATCAAAATAAGGCACTGAGAAGTAAATCAATCTAATCTTTGGGGTAGTATTTTTATGATTTGTTTGAGCAACATTGTGTTTGAAACATATTCTGACGAGTTATTCAATTGTTTCACTTCTTGTATATCTGTTTACACAAAGACCACATTTTATTAATATTATAGGTGCAACATGATTTAACTGAACTTGTATCATTTAACACGTTATTTTCACATATTTATAAATGATTAAAGGTACATCTCACATGTTTTTAATAAATTACTTCAAAAATCATGAGTAATCTCGATAACAGTAAATTTTGCAGCTGTCCGCACTAGCTGGTACCAATCTCTTGGCAAGTGAAACTCAAACTCAAACTCAAAATTTTTTTATTCAGTACGATGCAAGAATCACTTTGAAACGTCTTAAAGCTAGGTGAGTCTTGGTGCCAGTTCCACGCGACCAAGCGTAGAAGAACAGGCAACAAACTACGTCTCGGTTCCTACCGTGAATATAGTACTTGTGTGCTTCTTCTTACCCTCAATTTTTCTTTCAACTAACTCTTGGTGTTTGTCAGCCTCCATGTGAGAATGACGGTCATACTTAATCGTAAATTAGTCGTACCCACTAGAAATTTATGTTAAATAGATTGTAATTGTAGTTATGTATGGTCAAATTGAAAGTCCAAAAGTTGTCACTTGTATGCGTCGATCTATGGCGAGTTCAGACGTGAATAAATTCCCTCAAGGCTGCTGCGACACTAACGCCCGTGCATCTTCGCTAAAGATATATGAATAACGGCTTATTTTTTTTGCTAACTTTATGCTTAAGCTTATTTTTATAAGCGACTTTTGTAAATTGCTTCTAAACTTATCTGCTTTTTTAACTAACAAAACTTTTAACTTTTTATCAGCAGTAATTTGGTTTGGTCATCAACTTTTTGATTGTGCAACCAGTATGCTTGGATACTGTGATAAAAATAAGGTTCAATTTCGTGAAAATTACTAAATGAAAAGTGGTTGTCTTTGTAAGTTTGTTTAACAGCTTAACTTAAACAGTCTGTTTAATTAACTGCTATTCGTTTAAACACCCATCTATATCTCCAACCCCGCATCACTTTGTCATGTGAGCACTTGTATCATTTAGCACATCTTTTTATATATAAAAATATGATGATTTGGTTTGAGTTTTAGATACTATTCATATTATATTAACTCACAGTTAAAAATGTATTTGTGTAGAATGATGTAAGTCAAGATATATCACTTATCACATTAGTTAAGACACACATTTAGATTTGTATTTGTAGGTACATGTTGAATTGTACCCTAATCAGTATTGAAAAAAATCGGTTCAAAATGATATGATTCTACCTATATCGAAATTCACGATACTTATACTGAAAAAAAAATTGTGCAAATGAATATAATCGCTCTTATACCACGAAGCACGAAAAACAATGCGTGGAGCCATTACTTAACGGGGTTACAACTTGACATATATCTATATTCACAATTTTTTTGCCAAAATCCTGTCAGTTATATCACTTTGCACCAAATTATCTCCGAACCTAAAGCAGATAGAAGAACGTGAGTTAGACCCAAAAATTCTACAATTTTTTTTGATCATTTCTATGTAAAAATCTCAAAAAGGGTACAACTCGAGATACATCACTCATCCCAGGAGGCACAGAATTAGTTTTGCATCTTAGTTGGAAAAAATCTTCCCTGTATATCAGCGTTCTTAATTATATGACCACCACTGTATATACGAGCCGGTGTGACCGAGCGTTGCTCGGTATTTTTATTTACTAATTTTCATGAAAATCTCCGGAACTTTTGTCTCGAGTGTTTACGTATAAGCCCAATAGATGGCGTTCTCCGTGACACTAATTCGTGATTTCGACTACTCGGCAGGAGATGGCGCTAATTTTTTTATTATTAAAATAACTTTTAACCCGAGTCTTTCCTGAAAATGAAACCTAGCTAGATCGATTTATCGTCCCCGAAACGCTCTGTATACTTAATTTCATGAAAATTGTTGGCTCAGTTTCCGAGATCCTAAATATATATATATATATATATATACAAGATTTTCTCGTTTAAAGGTTTAAGATATACAACCTGTTTTTTTTGATATCCCATAACTCTAGGGTTATATTCTGTAGATAAAAATAATACTAAAACTCCTTGAATAGGTGGTCCAAAAATGCATCGTTTCGGAGATATCATCAATCATAATTAAATTAGGTCAAAAATTGTCACCAGTATGACGAATCTTTACGTTTGCGAGGTTGCCAAAAATAGACCCTCGATGTGTCTAGGTATCTAAGTTTCATTTATAAATACAAGTAATTCATTTTTATTCAAATCAATCATTCATATTTAAAGCTAAGAAAATGCGACGTTGTCATATTTCACGTAAGGGTGTTTTACATTAATAATCGTGACTTTGCCGAATTATTTTGTATGAAAAATTTAAAAAAAAAATAACGAAGGATTGGAACATAACTCATATGCCAGTTGATTCTTTGATATGGCTTCAATCATACCCTAGAGTTATGGGATATCAAAAAAAACACGTTGTATATATTTAGGATCTCGGAAATTGCGCCAACGATTTTCACAAAATTTTGTGTACAGGGGTTTTCGGGGGCGATAAATCGATCTAGCTAGGTTTTATTTTAAGAAAATGATTATTTCACTCCGAGTTCAATAATTAAACATAAACTGAATATGTGACTGCTCCTGCCATCTATTGACGATTGTGAGCAACTAAGTGCAAGCATATCCAGCAGGTGGCGTTGTTCAGTAAGAATAAACCAATAAAGATAGTAATATGACTCATATGATTCCTAAAAAAAAAAAAAAATTACGAAAAAAATTCCGAGCGAAGCTCGGTTACCAACTGCTAGTATATATATATATATACAAGATTTATTAAGTAGTGTATGTTTTATATCAGCTCATCTAAAAACAAATACTTTCCAATTCATTCCTAGATGGCATTGGAGTTGACTGAAAACTAGTTTATTTTGGTTTGATGATTTATTATTTGTTTTCAGGTGGTAATTCCTGCATTTGAACACGAATACCGACATGGATTTCAACATTTTATGCCCAAGTAAGTTTACCCTACCTACCCCGAGAGTTGAAATCTGAATAGCCTACACTCATTGTGTAGTAGTTGTAGTAATAATGCAAGCTTCTGGTCGCTCCGGTTTTGCTCGCCAGCTACTAACTATACTTATATTTCATCGAAATCTGCCTTATGGACAGACATAATCTGAAACCCTGTTTTTACTATCGTATTGTTTTTTTGTACAAGTTGTAAAGCGCTCACCCTATGTAAAGTGACGATGCGGTCGATTGTGTAGCACTCTTTCCTTAAAGATATTTTCGTGCGAGCCCGTTTTTGTACACGTTCATCAAGAGCGTTTAAAGTGTCTCCATCTAAAAACCGGCTCGCACAGCCCAGACGAGAGTGAGCGCAACACAATACAAATGTTGGAATAGTCCTACCGTGTACAGGAACGAGATCTACTTCCGCTGGGGCGGCGGCACGGTTGTCGTGTGGCTGCAGAATGCGGGTGGCTTCGCACGTTGGGGGCCGACCGACGAGCGTGTTGAGGCGTTGCTTGATGCGTGGCGGCCGCGCGCCAAGCTGCGAGTGTCCCCCGCGCCCGCGCCCGTGCTAGCCCCCGCCCCCGCGCCCCCCGCCGCCACCGCGCCCGCGCCGCCTCCGAGCGCGCTCACCGAGCCCGACGCGCCGCTAGCGCCGCCCGACGCACAGCCGCAGATAGACCATCCGCCAGACAAACGCTAACAGCATCAACCCTCTCCTGTGTGCCCCCAGAGTGATTTGTGATCACTGTTTTAGTGTTCTGTAAGCCCGATTCGTAAATTAAACAGTGAGCGCAACTAAGCACTCTGGTTGCTGACGACCGATTCCTGCGGCCCACGTTGG
Source organism: Thera obeliscata (assembly GCA_947578465.1). Taxonomy (NCBI): domain Eukaryota; kingdom Metazoa; phylum Arthropoda; class Insecta; order Lepidoptera; family Geometridae; genus Thera; species Thera obeliscata. The sequence goes on from OX387924.1 coordinate 5,062,896, forward strand.
GTCGCTAGAATCCGGTACCTATAAACGAGACTTCACTGACCCTTGTGAAACCGATAGTGACACCAACCCGCTTGCGCCTATGAAACGGACGCCAGAACCCAGTATACCGGCGAGACCAGTCGGCGAGGACGCTAGAACGTCGACGAGCTGTTTATGCAGTAGTAGTCCGCCAGAGAAGCGCTTGCCTATCACACCGATTACCGACATCCGCCCAATGAACGCCTACCGCTACGAACCTTTAGCCGATGAGTGACAACTGCCGGTAAAGCCGGTAAAACAAAGGTCATAACCAAGTCGCATTCGCTCAAAGAACCCTGAAAATATTGAGACCCGGTAGCGACGAGCGGTGTATTAGCCGCCCGACCGTGGATCTCTTCAAAATATGTTATTATACAAACATTTTAAAACCCTCGATCGAAGTTATGGAAATCCTCAGAATATAAATCGACTACATGGATTTCTACCAAACATTACTGATACTGATAGCGATCTCGGAACAATCAGCAATCAAACAAAACATTTAAAATTTCGCTCGTTTAGTCTAATCCCACTCCCCTTCTCTTTCACACCCGGCCACGCTCCTGTTGACTTCCTAAGGAGTGGTCTAATTTAAATCGTTTATAAATAAATCATGTATATAAAGATTACCTATCAACTGAAGGCCAATGTTAGGCTGCAAGTTTAAGAACTCAATAAATCTGAAGTGTTTGTCGACCGGTAATGAAATGAAATTGTAAATAAGGACTAGCAAGGTGTAATGATAAGTGATAATGTAAATAGTTTTAGGGACAATCACCCTAACTAACATAAGTTCATTTTGGAAACTTTTTTTCTGCTGTATAGTTTTTTATTATGAAATCTTTATACTTAGTTATAAGTTGTATTGTTTATATTTTTTCGAGAAAATATTTTAATTTTATATGTGGTTTTCCTGGCCCAGAGTACATTATTTATGTTCTAATAATTACATACTTATTATAGATGATTGTTGTATTTTTTCATTTACCTTGGCATGTTGGTGTTTACGCTGGTCCACAGCACAGAGCCTTGGAGTACACCTGCTTTGTTGTCAGGATTCGGAGTAACACTAACATAATATATATACCTACTTACTTATTTTATCGTGAACAACCTGTCTGGAAGATTTGATTTCGGTATGTTGGTAGTAGCTCTCTGCCTACTGCACCGGGAGGCGTGGGTTCGATCTCGCTGAGAACTAATTAAGTAGTTATAGTAGTAGTTAGTAGTATAGTTAACCTACAAAAATATTGTTGACATTAAATGTCAACAATATTTTTGTAGGTTGCATCTTGTTTGATTACCTAACTATGTAGTAAGAACGTTAAGTAGCATTCTATCCATATGAAGCGAGGTTAATAAAAACTGTACTAATTGAATAATAAAGTAATTTAATTAAAGACTGTTTTGGAAAAACATGAGCATAGGTATACAATTCAAAATGTATAAATAATATATGCACAATACAGAAGAATTTATATTTGTATTCTGTGATACAAAGAACCACCAACGAAGTATGCACCAATAAAAATATTTTAAATAGCATGGTAATAAATTTACAGTATAAGTATGGCTGGTCCTATAAGGAAGATCAGATGTCTACTATAGCAAAAACATTAGAATAATTCAGTTTGAAAGAATTCATTCAAATAAAAACTTGGTGAAAATATGGAACCAGGTACATCTTTCAAACAAAAATTTTAATTAAAAATCGGCCTGCCATTTACTCAGAAATCTGTAAATGAAGAGCCATAAAAAAATACATAAAGTCGAACCTTCTTCATTTTTTGAAGAAGTTTAATTTAAATTGATTTTTGTGAAACTTTGTGACATACACACACACACATAAAGTTATAAGTAACTATATTATTAAAAAGAGGTGAGTTAAAATTAACAGTTAATTGGGGAGAACTAACTATTTAAACTAAACATTTACTATCCTAATTTTACAAGTGCTTCTCCATCCTTTATAGTTAGGGAGGCGAATAGGGGAATTTTCGGAAATACTCGAGCGTGGCAGTTTAAGATATGAGAGATACCTTAGACCTAATAGAAAAACCTTGTAAAGTATTTAGCTCTTTAAGTAGTGACGCGCGCCTAGGATAGACGATCAGATTAGTAAAAAAAAATGGATAGTCTGAAATACTCGAGCGCGTCAGATTTAGATATTGGGGGTCGATTTTAGTGTTTAAAGACTAAATTTAACTAATCTGACGATAAGTTCTTGACGCCGCCGAGTTATAGGGTCGCGAACTTGTAAAAAAAAAATGTTAATCCGGCATTCTCGAGCGCGATTTTTTATTTTTTTATTTTGAAGAATTTATTCTAAAACTTACTAAAAATACAAAATCTGCCGGTTTCCGCATGACCGGAAGTGTGGAGGAGCCATTTCGTCTTCCTAAGAACGCGTTACGGCATATAAGTCGCAAACGATACATTTTACAAAAAAAAAGTTTAAATAAACAAAAAAGGTAATTTTATTTTACACAAAAAAGGTCTCCTTACATTTTTGTCCAAAGAAAGGAAAAAAAAGAAACCAAAAAACCTTTTCGGTCAGATTAAGAGAACCCACTAACATTTTTGTCAGATTAAAAAAACATGCTTTCAGGATACTGAGACAAACCTCCCCTATGAAAATCTGACGCGCTCGAGTATTTCAAAAAAACTTTTTTTTTTTGCATTTTCAAAAATTCATCGTAACTTATCGTCACGCCGAAATCGTCAGTTTTTTTAAAGGAAGCTTCCTTGGGGCCTACTTAACACCCCTTCCGAAAATCTGACGCGCTCGAGTAAATTTTTTTTTTTTGCATTTTTGACTACTTTATATGCCTACCCCCACCACGCAAACCGGCAGATTAGTATACCGTTGTTATCAGAGGCACTCGGGGCATACGTAGAATGAATATCTGACGCGCTCGAGAATGCCCAAGTAACTGTTTTTTTTAACATTTTTGAAAAACCGTACACGCCAAACCCACCGCTAAAATGGTTTTTGCCATACGAGCTTTTCTTTTCGAAATTATTTTATCTTTCGATTTTGGTAGGTCTCGACGGCGCCGTTGAATTACGCCATTTAGCTACCTCGCCTCCCTAACTATTACCTATTAGTTATTAATATTGAGGTGCTTCTTAAAATAACTTGCAAGGTTCAACCAACCTAGTGTAGTCTAGTTCTATTTATTACTGTATTTCATAGTTGTCTTGTTCTTTTTGGGTTTATAAATGCATAAGCATTTTAAAATCAAACTGAGTGGACAAAAATCACTTAGTTATACTCTTCTTCATCTTCATCCATAGCAAAATCCACACCAGAGTCAACAGCACATACGGGGCTGTGAACAAAATTGCAGTTATTCATAATGGTCCTATAGTCATTTAGATTAGCATTATAAGTCTGTTGCCATCTTTATTTGTTGGCATGAAAGGGATAGTAACAAGAGACTTTTAGCGAACTGCTAAAACAAGTACATCATTATGAATGAAGGGGTAAGTCAATAAGCTTATTTTATAGTTCATCACATTCAGAAATATCATCATCATCATTATTATAGTCCACAGCTGGACATAGGTCTCTCCCATGGCGCGCCACTCAGCCCAGTCTTCAGCTCTTCCCATCCAGTTGCTGCCTGCCACCCTGCACAATTTGCTATGTTTGCGTAAACGCGGGTTTTACCCCAGTGGTTATCGGTTCTTTTAATTTACAAGTAATAGGTCACTAACCTCATAGCTCTACAGGTAAAAAAAACTATGCGTTTCAATTTTCTGTTGTAAAAGAAGTAGTTAAAAGTCCAAAGGCATCCAGGTTCTCCGAATGGATCACTAGCCAAGTCTGGGTTGTAGCTGTAAATGCGGCATTCGGGCAGCAGGATCTCTTCTTCAATGGCTGCCCACATGGCAGGCCTTAGCTGACGCCAGCGTGCCCCTCCTACTGCTGACAGGGCATCATCCACAGCAGATTGAACCCATGTAAGTGATGGCTCGGCACTAAACTCACTGCTCTAAAAAACCATAGAATATATTAATTATTTTTTTTGTATTGATGGTAATTATAATAAAGCAGGTACTGTAGTAAGATTTAAAAAAAAACAGTGTCTATTACAGAGTTAATTAATTTTGCCATATAATATTTTAAATGATTGGGTCAAAACATTTGTCAGGCAAAAATCTATCAATGACTGATGGAAATGAATACCTTTTAAATGATGCCCCATTCAACACTGGTACATTTATAAATTTTTTACCCTTAATTAGGACTTAGTAGACTGGTTTAAATAAACGAACAAATTAAAACTCATTGAAAAAAGCTGAAAAAAGATACCTTTGCCATTGAAAAGTCATAATCTGGAAAGGCAGCATTCAATGTAGCAATCAAATAAAACAAGGTTTTCCGAGAGATGGTGTCACAAAGTACTCCCTCCTCATCACCTGACAGACTGCGGCTGAAATCCATAAAACATAATTACATACATTTAATTTTTATTTTATAGTTTATGCTGAGGGCCCACCTGATGTTATGCGGTAACCATCACATATAAAAATGCTAGTATAATCAAAAAGTCTCAGCTGTAATCTCTAGACAGGCACAGAAAAACCACCGGTTTAAAGATTCCAAAGCAATTATTGACCCAACGCAAGAACTGCAGTGAAAGGGTCAAAGGAACTTCTTCTAATGATAGTTCCTTCAACCTTGTTCCTTTGATAAAGATATCCTTCAAACCGAGTTGTATTATAAGCATACCTGTATGAGACACCCTCTGGGGGTGACAGTGCTTGAAGGTCATGTGTGGTCTCACCATCTGCAGTGAATCGCTTGTAAAAAGCTTTTTCATTGCCAACCATCTTGCAGCTGTATCCCTCAACGCGGCCCTGCACGGCGCTGTCTCCATTCAGGATTGACAGTGCCCGGCTCAAGGACTCCAAACGGCTACTCTCAAGGAGTTTCATTTTGTCTCACTTTGTGTGATTGGTCGCTATTTACCCACTTATATTTCTTGTTAGAAACGGTGTAAATGTACTTGTAAGTATATTTCTGTACATAGCCGAAGGGTGTATGAAAATTCCTTTCCTTTTAGAGTGCAGAAGGTTCACACTCGGAATCAAGTTCGACTTCTTTTCTTCTTCCGCGCTGATAGAATGCGGGAACATCACAAATAAGAAAGAAAAATAGATGTAACGAAGTGCTATACAAAAGCAAATGTATTTTTAGGTAGTTTTTGGTTGTCCCAAGGCGATCGCGTCACTTCACTGGTGTCCAGTCCTTCCTTCCCTTCCTCAAAACCAGTTACATAAACACTTTTGCAATTAGCTATAATTCAAAATCCATAGAAAACATTTTCACAGCATACTAATACACTTCAAGAACACAATACAAGCTTTCTCTAGGCCTTACTTCTCGCTCGGCTACAACAATCGATCAAACAAAACAAAGGTTCGCTTTGGTCGGCTTTCACTTCAACACAGTGTTGCCAGATGCGAAAGTTGAAAATGCGGTAACGGTACTCCAAAAACGCGGATTTTCAACAAAAAAAGCGGAATTTCCTGTTTTAACGTCAGTTCGATTTTTCAATCAATTCATAATCATATTACAAATCAAAGAGTTATGTGAAGTAAGCTTCCTTTTCATTGCTCATTCTCGGAAAGTAGGTCTGAAGTTGCCTGAGGGGCCTTGCAAAGTAACACTTTCAGCCCTAGGGAGAATCGCTTTCTACTGACAGCTGTCAAATTATAAAAAAATAAGTTCTATTTTATTCAACCATGTTCCAACTTTCTAAAGTCTTTCTAACTGCAAGGAGGTTTTTTTTTAACCTGCACTGTCCCACTGCTGGGCAAAGGTCTCCCCCAAAATTTTCCAACTATCACGATCTTTGGCGACTTTCCACCAATCCTTCTCCAGAGCTTCCAGATCGTCTCGTCATCGTCTTTTTGGGTGGCCACGCCGTCGCCTTCCGTCCTCCGGCACACAATGAGTCGTTATGTTTGCCCACTTTTTAGGGTCCATCCTGCTGACGTGGCCCGCCCACTCCCACTTGAGCTTGGTTTTTTGCTCTCTACATCGGCAATGCCAGTCATTGAATGCAGCATTGTATTTCGCACCCGGTCGATGCGTTTAAGGCCGAGAATGCTGCGTTCCATTGCCCTCTGGCAAATCTGCAGTCTAGACTTCTGTAACTGAGTCAATGACCAAGTCTGGCAAGGAGGTTATTAAACCAAATTCCAACTTTTTATTCAGCAAGGAGGTTGGAAGCCCATTACAACGGTAAGCAGTTTAAAAAGTCTAATAAGAGCGCGATGTGAAATTTAAATTTAAATAACATAAAGATAGTATTAAATAAAGAATAACTTTATAGATGACTTCATTATTATTTAGCTTCAACTATTTCTTTAAATAACATGGATTTGAGCAAAAAATTTACCATTTTTTAAATTATGAAAATGAAAATAATGGCTGAATAATGCTGGCCAGCCGAAGGCCTGCCAGAGAGAAAAAAAAAAGCTGGAAGGCGGCAATTCAATCATCATTTTCACCATCGAGATATAAGTAGGTACTACGTGATGATTTTCACTATTTTTTCTATCATGTTTTCATTTTTACTTTCCTTGTATTCGTAATGAAAAGCACAGTGTTTACCGTCTTGGGACTCAAAAACGTGACTTTCAATCCTCAGGTAACAATGTACTATTACTTCACAGAACAGAAACAGAAGGTGGCTCGGGGAGGCACAAAAGATATCACTCAAGTTCAATCCACATTCTCACAGTCAGTGAAACACTTGTAGCTCGATCTTAACTTGTGCGTGTGCAACTTCATAAGGCTACGCTCACTTTGGATACGAATTACATCGCACGTAAACGTACGAACACTGTTCGTACGAATTGAGTGCGCACACTGAATACGTTTTTCTCTGTCAAATAGACAGAGTACCGGTGTTAGCGCATCCATTATTGATGATGAACGCACGAACTTGTAATAAAATCCCAACAAGTTCGGATTGATTTCGGACGTGCACGTACGTATACGTAGTCTGCCTTTTAAGTTTTGTCGTTTGCAAACTTCCCGCGATTATTTAAAAAAAAACATACAGTATTTTCATCTCTTTGAATTAGTTAATTCGAAAACAAAAGAATTCGTTTTGATCGGTCGAATAGTTTTTTTGTAGCGTTTATTCAAAACTGGCAAGTCAGTTGTAAAAATGGAAATATCAAAGGAAAATATGCAGGTGATAATTTTCTACAACTTTCAAAGGGGATTCACCCGACTTCAGTGTTTTGAGGAGATTACTTCTGTGTTTAGTGATGCAGCACCATGTCATAGGACTGTAAAACGCTGGTATTTAGAATTTCAACGTGGGCATTCTAGCTTCAGTGACAAGCCACGTGAAGGTCGTCCAAAAACCGCCATTACGCAAGAGAATATCAATGCCGTGCGGCAGCTAATCGTCGAAGATAGTCATGTGGCATACCATGACATAGAGACAGCTGTGGGCATTTCAGGGAATACTATCCTGAAAATCTTGCATGAAGAACTCGGCGTAAAAAAGTTGATCTCTAGTAGGATACCCCATTGGCTTAGCGACGACCAAAAAACAGCCTGTGTTAGATGGTGTCGCAAAACTCTGCAGCGGTTCAACCGAGGAGAGTCAAAACACGTTTATGATATAGTTAGTAGTGACTTGTCTTGGATATATATACCTACGATCCAGATTCCAAGCAGCAGTCAACTGTCTGGGTCTTCCAAGATGAGCCAAACCGACCAAAATATTTCGCTCACGGAGCACTTTAAAAAAAATGGTGGCCTCGTTCGTGGCACAGGGTGGTCACGTCGCCGCTTTTGTGCTAGAAGATCGTAAGACGGCTTACGCTGACTGGTATACCACTGTTTGTTCGCCACAAATCATCCACCTTTCAAAAGTTTAAAATTCTTACGCTGACCTCAATATACATATTGGAAATAAGTAAATTTGTTAGGAAGTACCCAAACTTATACAAGAAACTGAGCGATCTTCCCAGACGGCATGCCCTGCGAGCAGGAAGAGACAAATTAATCGCACCACCGTCAAAGCTCGCTATGCATAGTAATGGTCCTGTCAAAATGTCCATTAAAATTTATAATAAGTTACCAGATGACATTACAAAATCGCAAACTGACTCCATATTTATAAAAAAATTAAAATCATATTTAATTGACAAGTGCTATTACGAATTAAATGAATTTTTGACATAGATAATAATTTTATACCCACTCGTACATATACTTAACTTACCAAATTAATTAAATCCAATGTATCCCTACTACCTATTACTATTAATAAAACGACACGTAATTAAAACTAATATAAATATTACACAAAAAAAAAAAAAAAACCTCGGTCTGCCAACCTCTTACTATTGTAGTGTCCTAAAGGGGCTCACATGTGCTACATAACACTGTTTGTAAAATTTACACCTCACTTACCATGTGTTTAGAATAAATCTATTGAGTATTGAGGGTTTCGAAAAAACAACTCATGACGTCGTATGATACTGCTCCATGAAAATGCAAGTTAACACACTGCCCGCGATACAAAGATGTTTTTAGCATCCAAAATGTCGAAATTTTAGATCACCCGCCTTACAGTCCCTGACTTGAGCCCTAACGATTATTTTACGTTCCTTAAAATTAAGCAAAGTTTTCGTGGTCTACATTTTAGCTCACTCGAAAAAGCTGTTGACGCATACAAAATGGCCATTTTGACTACCCCCACTTCGGAGTGGAATAAATGTTTTAAAAACTGATTCAAACGCATGCAAAAGTGTTTTAAATATCGCGGAGAACACTTTAAAAAACAATAAATAGCAATAATCTGTTAAAATGTTTATACTTATTTCAAACGACAGAACTTAAAGGGCAGCCCTCGTACGTACGACTAACTCGCGCGCAGTGTGAGCGCTTTCATAGTACTCAGAAGGCCGGGAATGTTCGTACGTATTCGTACGTTATCGTACGAATGGAATTCGTACGAAAACGGATCCAAAGTGAGCGCAGCCTAACACTGTGTACCAACATGACAATAGTGATTTGACAACATAAATTTCACAGACTATTATGTTGGCCAACAAAGGGACAGCGCTATACTAAGAAAAGAGATACAAGTATTTCTGTCTTGCTTTCTCGTATAGCGCTGTCTCCCATTTGGTGTAGTTTTGGCAGGAATGTAGAGCCCGATAGAGACATTTTTTAGGTTCTTCCATTTGAATTGAAAGGGTAAACGGATCGGTGCCCATAAAAATGTCTTTAGTGGGAAGATAATATTTTAATCCTCATATCCTATCAAAGTCGAAAAAAGCGGAACCGCGCTGGCTAAAAGGGGATGGTGGATCCATTGTCAAAAAGGCGGTGTAAAAAGTGGAAAAGCGGTATGATCTGGCAACGCTGCTTCAACAACACAACTTGAACGAACACAGCAAAGCAAAATGGCGGAGGGCGGAATATTTTTATTTTTTATTCACCACCTGTAAATTAAATATAGCTAAAACTTTTATTGCCATACTACCTCGTCGGAGTGTTCCCGTATAAAGCACGGGGAACTTGGGGTAATAGTCTGAAAAAGCTAACAAGTGAAAGTGACAGTCTTTATTGAATTGAACTTGGCAAAAAGACAAGCATCCAGAGATTCTAGAACGAGAACAAAAAAATAAAATAACATCACTTTTCATCTTATTCATTTCAAGTTTTCATCGAATTTTTCCAATTTTTAGCGGAAAATTCCTGGGAGAGTTCTATAGTTTTATTCGAGACGAGATCAGTTTACTGTAACCTACGCTTAATTTAACTTCAACTTAATTTTTTTCGCAATGTCTAAAACTATGGATATTTTTAATCGTTTGCAAAATATTACTCAAAAAGGTAAACAAGTGCCTTATATCATACATAATCGAACTAGCGGACAAGTGCACAATGTTTTAGATAAAGTTACATAGGTATTGCGGAACTAAACATTCAGATTTATAATAATAATCTTCACTTCCAGATGGCCAGTCTGAATTTGTAGCAGCTGTAAATGGTAAACTTTTGATGAAGGAATGCTACAACAAACCTGTGGGAAATGATACTAGCACCTATCAGCTGCTCCAAGTGTTTCTGCATAAAATTTTCAGTGCAATAGACGAGCTATCCTCCGAGATTCTCAATGATGATTCCATACTCATTAGTGTAAAGAATCAAAAAATATTGAGGACATGTTTTGAACTCGTTTCATCTATTGGGATTTCAAACTGTTTGTTACCTGGCTTAGGAATATCTTTGAAAAGCAGATGTTCAAATTCCACAATACTTTCAAAACTAAATTTAAAAGATGAAGAAAAATATAAGTTGTTAGTTGACTGTACCAATTTCTTCACAAGAAGCTTTAAAGTTCCAGTGATTAAAAATATAATTGTCACTTTACACCTATCAGACTACCTTGCTGCATTGATGCAGCTTTCATTTGCACCACTGAAGAAACCAGGTGTTTACGGCCAGTTTATCATGACCCAAGAGATGCATGACCAGATAAATGAAGAGAGAAAACAGTTTGTTCTGATCTACAAACATTTAGTGGCCAATTGTTTTCAACCAGCTCTGATGAAAGAACTGCTGGCTCTTCAGGGAGTCATTGAACCACCTCTTCCAGCATTTGCCAAAAGAGTTATTGTAAAAGAGTTGAGCCAAAGACTTCTGGCACCTGGAGGATTACTGAGTCTCATCAGATGCTTCATAGAAAGCTATAATGTTGACACTGGCCTTGAATGGAAGAAAATTGATATGATTTGTAGATTGGTGTCAGCTAAACATGGAATTGGTTCAGAAAATGATTATCTTGCTAACATCACTTCACAGTTGGCACAAATACTGTTTACAAATAATAATCAATACATGACTATTGCTCTATCATGCCTCTTCAGGCTCAAGGAAAACTACCCTGACTCTGGTCAAATAAATGATCTGGTAAAAGATAGTATTCAGGTGTTTGATTGTAACTCCTTGAGATTAAAGTCAAACTTACCAGGAACAGTGATTCTATCACCTCAAGAAGTGAATCACAGAGTCATTATATTACATGCCTGTATTTGCTCAGGAAAGTTGAATTGGCCAGTTTCTCTTTTATCTTCAAATATGTATGTGCTATTTATGATCAGTTCAAAATGTTCTAAACACAGAGATCTTGAACTTAAAGTTAATGATATGCTTCAGAAATGTCTTGGTAAACTTAGTAAGACAGAATTTGGGGAATTCATGAGCAACATTCTATTTGAAAAGGCAGCATCATTTGGAATTGTTATTGAAGAATTTGACTCAGGCATAGCTATTAAGTCTGGAGTTCCGACAGAAGCTAAGTCCAGTAATAAAGAGTTATCATACTTCATTAATTTGATCAAAGCAGCAAATGAAAACAGTTTTGTCAAGGTTGCATTTGAAGCATCACTCGATATGCTGATAGACCTTAGCGTTAAAAGAGAGAACGCGTTAAATAAAGACTTGTTGACCTTGGAAGATGAGCCTATTTTGTTGTCCGATGTTGATAAGGAATATGCCACCATATTGCAGTTGCTATCCGAAGTGTCCATATTGCCTAATGTCATAGCAGCTTTGAAGAATGATCCAACTATTGTCATGAATTTCTTAGAACACTTCCTTTCAAAAGAGAACTTTGATTCCGATGGTGAATGCTTGCCTGTGGCTCTGGTTTTACTGATTACAGTATTGTCAAATGGAAATATGAATGTAGATCTGGCCAATAAATTTGCTCCTTTATATCCTGTATTGAAAAAAATGTCTGCTGATAAGTCCAACTATAACTACATTCTTTGTCATCAAGCTTTGGCACTGATGAATTTAGACAAGCCCAAACAGTCTGAGAGTGCTTGTAGTAAAGCTATATCTAATGTCTTTGATAACTTACTGCCGGTGAGGGCTCATGGAATTATGGAACTTACAAAACTTATTGATGCCAAGGATCCTGAGACGATTACCAAAAAACAATACATTTTTTGTTTATTCCAGGTATTATTTTTTATTTCAATTCAAGAGTAAACAGGTTATAAATTATTCAAAAGACACTATTATATCTGGTTGAGTCATCACTACATTTTTAACCAACTTCAAATAAAAAAGGAGGAGGTTCTCAATTCATTTATTAACAGATTTGAATTTTTTTTATTTTTATTGGAAGGTCAGGAAATTGATACCATTTAAATTTCATAAAAATCGGCTTAGACATTTTGTTTTAATGTTTGTTACTCCATACCTCTGTTGATTATGAACCGATTTAGTACATTTTTTTTATCTGATTGGTAATATTATGTACTTCCAGATTGGTCCAATTAAAATTTCATAAAAATTGGTTTAATAGTTAGGCCATGAAGTGGTTTTCTCAAGTTTTTCAAACTTATATTATCTGTCTTAAACTAGAACATTTTGCAACAATATCTCAGCCATATTTCTCATTGCAACTATTCTTCTATTTGATCAGGAACAGCTAAAAGACCCGGACTCCTATATCTATCTGTCAGTGATAAATGGTTTAGCTGCCCTCAGCATCCTCTGCACAGAAGATGTGCTGCACACACTCTGCAAAGAGTTCCTACAAGTGGCTCCCGAAAATACTGAGGCTAATGGAGAAAAGAAAGCAGCTGAGACAAGAATGAAGATTGGTGACGTTATTGTTAAAGTAACGAAACGATTAGGTAAGTTTAAAAGAATTAGACACAAAAAATAAATTACACTCTGCCCGGTGTCATAATCCCCAGGTCAATATAATTTCATTTTATTAATAGAAAACCAACAGCAGTTATGATAAAACAAATTAAAGTTTCAAGAGTCTAATAGTCTAAGATCCCTAGAAGAAGGACCTTCACCGAGCATGGTTATTTAATGAAACGTATTTTATTTTTAATTAAACATGCCAATAAATATATTCTATATGGGTTGCCTATCAAATTTCAGTCCAGGATAATTATGATTAATTAATAATTAAAAAATATATATATTAAACTTTCCACTGGTTTGTTTATTAAACAAATTCTATACCAATCGAAAGTATAGACCCCAGTATTTTTTTTCAATAAACATACCGGTGCAAAATGCTAGTATCGATTTTCCTGTTTATACCCGAGAGTTGTGACCGGAAAAAAATAGGCAACCTAACGTTTGCATATTCTATGGGGTCTATACTTTCGATTGGTATAGAATTTGTCTAATAAACAAACTGGTGGAAAGTTAAAAAAACATTTTTTTTTTAAATTGTTAATTAATCATATCCTGGACTGAAATTTGATAGGCAACCCATATAGAATATATTTATTGGCATGTTTAATTAAATATAAAATGCGTTTCATTAAATAACCAGCTTGGTGAAGGTCCTTCTTCTAGGGATCCTATACGATAATATCTAGCCCATAGGTCTTCCTAGGGAAACCATTACATGATTAATTTTAAACAAAGACGTCTCTTCCGATGACTTTGGTACCTACCTACTCATTTGACATCCATAAAAAACCATGTAAAGGTTGTCTGGAAGAGATCGGTCCCAGCGATAAGACCGCTTATTGTATCTCGCTGTAGATTTAGTACCGTCGCGCGTCGTGTATGCAATGTTTTTTTCTAGCCTGTAACACAGTTCGTTCGGATGATCGTCGAATCCGCGTTCGATTTTCAAACTTTTCAAACAAAATTGTAAACTCACAGTGGATTCAGCGGTTGTCTGAACGAATAGTGAGCCCTTCAAAAAAAATAAACCTAGTACTTATACATAAACTCGCTTAGAAGATACCTACATTTATAAATAAGTATACCTCTATTATTTCTGACAGGTGAAATGGCGATAGTGCACAAATCGGTGTTGCTAAACACCATGCTGTGTGCTTGCCGTGACGACGACCCTCTTATCAGGACATCGGCACTCTCCAACTTGGCGGAGATAGCACTGGTGTTGCATTACAAGATCGGCAACATCATCTACGAGGTACATTACTAATGATTGTTGTGTTTATTCGAGTCGGCTGCACTTATAGTGTATGCAGTTATGTTATATTAGAAGATACATTTTGTAAAAATGAAGAGCTGTGGATTTTGTTCTAAAATAAAATAAAATTCGTAACACTCTGGGTTTTTCTGGGTAATATCGCAGCATTCTATTGGAAGATTTTTTCTGAGAAAAAAAAAAACTGAGAAATCACGGAATCAGCACTGGTGGCCCCGCCTTCCGATCCTAAGGTCGTGGGTTCAAATCCAGTGGTGTACCAATGACTTTTTGTACAAAAAGTTATGTGCCAGTTCTCTCAAACGGTGAAGGAAAACAGTTTGAGGAAACCGGTATGTCGGCCGACCGGCAACCTAAACAGTTCGAGAACCAAGTACGAAAGAAGCATCTATAAGACGCACATAAAATCCTCTCACCACACTTAAAAACTAGTGACAGAGAGAAGAGTGCAGTAGACTACCGTAGTACCTAGGAATTTATCATCAGTTCATACTGTATTTTGATTTTAACTGAAGTCTTATTTTCTTCACAGTTGCTGCTATGTATCAGTGGTATCATAGAAACTGACAAAGCCGTGGAATGCCGGCGAGCCGCTGTCATGGTCATTTCCAGCTTACTCAAGGGTCTAGGCAAGGAGACCTTAGTCCAACTCAAGGACAACCTACTACCAATATACAGAAGTCTCAAAGAAATATACAGAGACGACAGCGAAGATTCCGTAGTGAGACTCCACGCACAAATAGCTCTAGAAGAACTCAATAATATCGTCAATCAGTTCATGTTCCCTGAAGTGAAAATGGAGAAACGAATATTTGTACTGGATAAAGCTGAAGAAGTGTTCAAATAAAACCAAGTACGTATTTTATTGTTTTATTTAATCACTCGATAATAACTTAAAGCTAGCTAAGGTGCTTAAACTTAAGGTTAAAGCTAGATAATAGTCAACCGTTGTTTATTTATAGGCACAATGCGTGCGACAAGCATTTTTCCGACTTCGCAGTAGAGTCAAAAAGCTAACATCAAAATGCATCGCCGTAAAAAAAGTAGTAGATTCGCGGTTATTATGACGAATAGCCGAAATCCACGGTGATATTGCTAGAATATTATAGTTTTTGGAGAATAAATGCAGGGTGGATTAAATGGCAGGTCACAGAAACAACGTGTGATCCGCGAATGCCCCTCAAACTAAAGGGGAAGATTTATAAGACAGTTTATAAAACATGTCGTTTTATATGGGTCTGAGTGCAACCAAAGGGACTTATGAAAGAAGAGAGCATGCAGCAGAGATGCGAATGATGAGATGGATGTGTGGAGTGACGAGAATGGATAAGATAAGGAATGAGTGTATGGGTGTGTGTGTGTGTGCAGTTTGAAAGTGGCGCCAGTGACTGAAAAGATGAGGAGCAATAGGTTAGCGTGGTATAGGCATGTCATCCGAAGGGAAGAATGTCATGTAACATGAGAAGAGTCTAGCACTCTTCTCATGTTACATGACATTCTTCCCTTCGTATGAATATGGATTGGTATAGAAGTAGAGGTAGGCCAAAGAAAACATGGATGGATTCTGTGAAGGATGACATGGGTCAAAAAGGAGTGAAGGCTATTAGAGGAGAGTGAAAAACGTAAACCTGTTGCACCGACCCCTCATGATAACAATTATATTTCAATAGTTAATCAGGCATATAATTATACTCGTACTATTTGAGATTCTTACCAATAATATTTACATTTAACATCGTATCGTAATTAATCAGTTTGCCATTATAATTCCTAATGTTATATCACAAAATCTTACAAAAAGTATGTGTTCAAAAATGTGCATATCAAACACACACAATATTGTGAAGTGCCAACTATCTTCATCCAGACAATAACTTCTACTGTCTTAGACAAAGATGCTTTTAAAAATTAAGGGAAAGACATAAGTTCCATACCTACTTACATCCTAAAGTCAAAACAGATAATTGTTTGTGGCTTCGAAGGAAGGTTGTATAACACTGTCTCGCTTGTGGTCTCGCGTTTATAAACTAGTATAAAAAATCCTTGCTTGGACATGAGTCGGGATCTTAGCAAAAGATGCGACAGGCAACTCCAGTTATGTACATTGATTGGATATGCCTATAATTTTCCAGCCAATCAGGCTTCAGAAGTGTTGTCTCCTTCGCTCGGCTTCTTCGCAATATCATCTTCTTTTTCTGATAAAGAGATGGAGTAGACGGAGTAAACGGAACTTTGGTCCGAAAACCTGTCTCTATTCCGCCTGCTGAAGATTCCGCTTCGGTTGAGAGTGGATATCGTTGAGATGGATATGTTGTCTCTGTCTGCTTGGGGAACCATCTTCCAGATCAGCAAGGCGATTCCGCCGAAAGCTGCCACCACTAAGAACATAACTAGTGTTACTTCTCCGAAGGCACCTGGAATAAAAGGTTGCATGCTTTAATTTTATAGGATTTTTAAGACCATGATACATAAATGTATATCATAAGATACGTAGTAGGAAGTAGTTGTATCTAGGCATTGTTCGAGAAACGCCGCGGTCGGAAACTGGGGGAAGGCAAGTGGCAGGCAATTCTGTCGATGAAACGTAAAACATAAAACATAAAGTTTGCCAGATTTTATGTTTTGGCGGTTTATGCGTTTCATAAACCGCCAAACCATAAAGTCTGGCAAACTTCTATAGTACTTCTACTATTCCTTTTGCTAAGTGTTCAGAGTGATCACTTACGTACATTATGAGTAATGAAGAATTCACTAACTTTGTTGCACCTCTTCCTTCCTTGCTTCCAGCCTTGCGGGCTGTAGTTCATTGTAGTCTGTGTCGTCGTCGTAGGGCTCCACGAAGCCCAGGTGTGGCTTGGTGTGGAGCAGCACGTCTCCAGGGTGGGCTTTGGGCAGGTTGATGCCGGCGCGTACTGTGAGCGTCTCTGGCTTGTACGTGCACAGTACTAGAAACCTGGAGACAAAATTTCGGCAAATTTTTATCATCCGCATTTGATGTGGTTTTTCCGCAAGTAGGCCGGTGGCGGGCCCTTTTTGCGTAACCCTTGACACGTGTTGCTCGAACTTTTTTAGGTTCTACGACACGCCGGTTTCCTCACGATGTTTTCCTTCACCTTTTTGAGAGTACTGGCATATGCACATACATTTTTCGACAGAAAAACTCATTGGTACACGACTGGATTTGAACCCACGACCTTAGGATCGGAAGACGGGGCCGCTACCACTAGACCACCAGTGCTCTCTACCTGGAGACAAAATCATCATCATCATCATCTCAGCCCGTTTGCACCCACTGCTGAGTATTGGCCTCCTCTTTGTTACGCCACTCTTTCCGGTCCCTCGCGAGTCTCATCGACAAATTCCCAGCATTAATGACAATGTCGTTCGACCAACGGGCGGGTGGTCTGCCACTAAGTCTTTGAGCATTCCTTGGCCACCATTCTGTAGCTGACTTCGTCCATCTTCTCATCTTATACCACTAGGTAAACAGTGACAGGGCTAATTTTAAGCAACGTTTCACACCTAAGTAACTTCTAAATATGGCCATAATTGATTAAAATGCATTCTCATAAAAACAAGAATTAACAAAAATAACAATAATATTCTAAAGTTATTCGAATCACAGACTGTAAACCTTCCCAGATAAAATCTAAAGCCAGAGGTTAGGTACAGTTGTCACTATAGAAATGCGGTTCCATTGAGTTACCTCCGCGTGCTGTGCGTCAGTATCGGCAGATTCTCCTGCACGATAACGTATGTGGCCACGGTCGTGTCGTTCACTTCCGAGCCGCACTCGTCATGGTGGATGCGCAGGATGTATGCGTCTTGCGCGCTGTTCGGGTTGCCTTGAATGGAGCAGCGCTCTGGACCTCCGTCGATGGCCTCCACCGCGATTCGACCTCCAAAAAAGGGACCGGTGGATACTTCCACCTCGCTCGCGTGTGGCAGGCATTGGGTAGCGCGAGCTGAAACTGTGCAATACCCATTGATACCCATTTTACGTGCTTGGTCCATCTCACGCTTGGATTACTGATAAAATTGGTAATAATAAGGTGAAAACTATCCATTGAATACAGTTAGAATTTTGTTTATCTTTTTAGCACGGAAAACAATAATCTAATACGCATTCCGTCGCCATTCCCCGAACCCAATTTTTTATTCCCCGACTAGTGATGTGTCCCGCTGTGTGTCCAGTCACAGCAGTGATGTCCTTAACTCTGTTTATCTTTTTAGCACGGAAAACTAAATCTAATACGCATTCCGTCGCCATTCCCCGAACCCGATTTTTTATTCCCTGACTAGTGATGTGTTCCGCTGTGTGTCCAGTCTCAGCAGTGATGTCCTATTCCCAAAACCGGCTAACAGTACTTACATCCCTTGGTAGGCACGATGATAAATTTAGATCCAATAGAGTGTGGATCGGCAAGTTCCCGCGCATCTCTCGTCACAGGCCGCACTTCGAAAGAGTAGGTGGTGGCCATACGGAGACCAGTGATGCGGGTGTTGTAGGCTCGACGGAAACCGGGAGCTTGGGTGCTAGTGGTTGGCGATTCGGTGCTCTTGACTGCGTCATCTACTGTGTTGTCCACGACCTGGTGGTTGGTGACAGAACATTTTATCAGTGTAACCTACCGCATCTTGTACTTGAAACAAGTAGGTTAACCTACGAAACTGACAATAATTATTGTCACTGAGAAGTACCTTAAGAAACCTTAATTAGAACTTGACAAACAAAGGGGGGAGCTGTATTTCTTAATTGAGGTGGCCCATAACGATTTCATAAAGGTTCTACTACTTTACCTGCACCAAAAAGTGCCAGCTATTTTGTGGTTGACCTCAACAAGTTACGAGGTAGCTGCAACTTTACCGAGAATTTTACAATATAAAAAACAAAATCTTTTTATCAATTTCCTTTATAAAACGAGCAAAATAGCGGTGCATTAACACTTAGATAACTGCAGTAATGGCAGCTTTCCTTGTCGCCGCAACACGCAGCAGTCACGCTCGCGAACTTTACCCTACTAACTCCCGATTTGGAGCTGAGCCTAAACTCGAACAGTTTCCTGTGATATTATCAATGAAATTTATTATGATGAAAGTACGGTTTGAGATTGTTATATGTTCTTATAATGATATCACTGAGATTATAGGTTATCAAACTTGGAGTTGAAGCAATATACGCGTTTAGATGATGTATATTTTTTTTTAGTGAACCTACATTTTCCCACTCCTGGGAAAAAGTCTCCCCAAAACCTTTCACTTTTCTCGGTACTTGGCGGTCTCCAATCAAACCTTCCTATGACCGTCAAGATAAATACTGATTTGACTGGCCTCTAGCTCAGTTGGTAGTAGCTCTGCCTTCTGCGCCGCAGGTCGTGGGTTCGATCCCCACCGAGAACAAATATTTGTGTGGTGAACATAAATGTTTGTTCTCTGTCTGGGTGTTATATTGTATATATTCTAAGCATGTATTTATAAAAAAAATGTATTCAAGTATTATATCAGCTATCCGGTTCCCATATTACAAGCTCTGCTTAGTTTGGGGCTGGGTAGTGTTGTGTGAATTGTCCACAATATTTATTTATTATTTATTTATTTATACTTAATAAATAAATGAATATTGAGAACAATCCACACAACACTATCTAGCCCCAAATTAAGCAGAGCTTGTTCTATGGGAACCAGATCCACGACCTTAAGATCGGAAGGCGGGGACGCTACCACTAGACCACTAGTGCTCCCACTGTAGCATCTCGTCGAATGGAATTTACAATGATAATCTCCGATCCGATCTAGGATTCTTCTCTGGTCTCACCTTAGTCCTGCATCGATATTGACCCCACGCCTGCAGCTCGCAGTAATGCACTTGGAACGCAAGAATTTTCGCATTTTCTTCATCATTCCCGTACTCCCAGCGCAGTTGCACATCTCTGAAGTCGGGCTCGCCGATTAAATGTAGTACCTCTATGGGAAAAAAATTAAAACTTCAACGACAACAGCAGTCCAAAAAACGTCTTCATCATCCTTTACAATCCACTACTGAACGTTGATCTCTCCCAAAACGCGTTACTGATCCCGGTCTTCGGCCCTTATCCAGTGCTTGTCAACTACATTTCGCTGAGCGAATCTTTATCTCCCTCTTTTTTTTCACAACATTTTTTTAAAATATCTATCTGATGGAACAACCATATAGCCCACCTGATGTTAAGTGGTAACCATCGCCTAAAACAAAGCATTGCCTCGTAGGTCACACACGTCAAGAACGTGCCCTTCGATGCATGATTTTTGTTTTTGCTATTTGATGTGAATTTCATTTCAAACTCAGTTGCCCGACTGAATAGAATTCATCTATGTATTTAATCTCAGAACGATGTTGAAAGTTTAGACGTGCGGTGTTGGTGTGACCATAATCTTCATAACTTTTGACCCAAAATCCCCATAATTGTGCTGTAGGTATTCCACGGTGGTTACAACGCTCGGATGCACATTGCACAGCCAATGTAGTGGCCGCAGGCCGTTCGTACCATTAACCCAATGACTTGCTCACCGAGCCGTTCCTGCTGCTTATTATAGAACGGGAGCCTACTAAATAATTATTCGGTATAAACAAACTCACTTTGGAGTTTAGATTGAGGTTTTGAACGAAATTTGAAGATTTTTTTGAGTCACAACTATTTGTTAACGAAGTTGCCATGCCTGTGACATATCCAGAGAAAAACGGAATTTAATAATCGAAGTTGCCAATCTACTTTTGGTGCTGCTAACCGTACTTACTGTGGCTTAAAATACTAGATTTTCCGACAGCTTTTTTTGTAGCATTTTTTAAATTATCGCGATTGTTGAGCATAATTATATGGAAGGAACGGGTATTTATCGTGATTCTGACTCTGCCCGCGACCACGGCTGTTTTAACACGTTCGAAACGTCGGGAAATTATAAAGTTAATAGCGATATATACCCGTTTTTTCCATTTATTGAAGCTTTTTTTGTCACATGGTCAGGGTCACCTGTTTAAGATTCACTGAATTTGAACTCATTTGACCACAATAATGCTGATCTTTGCATAATGTTTTGTGTTTATATAATCGAGTTGAATTTGGAAAGACGTAGGTACCTTATCTACTACCTAATTTACCTAGAATAAATGCTATTTCGTGGGAGCAAAGAGTACTAGAATTGAGACTGCGTTTAGTCTTGAGAGAAACCAATATCCAGCAATGGACTGTTATAGCCATAATAAGTTGGTGATGAAAAACTTTTTAGGAACAGGTTTTCGTCTACATAATAAAGTGTTTCAACGTTATTAAAACTTTACAGCTAAAATAACATACCTACACATGTAACATTTCTAACATTGCTTTTAAAATGTCTTATTTTGTGTACAATAAAGTATGAATCTATCTATCTATATATCTTAGCTTTGCAACTCATCCATCTTTCATAAAAGGCTGCGGACTATTTGCCGCTATTTCCACTAAAAACGTCTTTCTCTCCTCAATAACCGAATCTCGAAAGATAAGAGGATTACACTCAAATTTGAGATCATCCTATTAGACTGAATCAGAATCAGGCTTGACGTGAGACGAGCCTACTGGAATTTCACTCAGAGTTTTATTGAATCGAATCGATTGAACTTCTTCTTGTGTTACCATTACTTTTAATGGTAGGTACTTCAAGATGCCTCAAGAATAATAGCAGCCATCACCATTTCGAACTAGTGCGTCGAAAATTCAAACCTCGACATCGAAACGAACCATAAAAGATCGGCAAATAAAATTACGGTACAACCGCTCGGTGAATGTCGAACTTATGATCAATAATTACAAATTGAACTCATCATAATCCACAGTCTGGCTTTACCCACTGCTAGATAGATAGGCCTCTCTTACTTTGTGCCATTTACCTGTGAAAGTCTAACCCATATTCGCCCCGGGACTTTGACGTATCGTCCATCCATCTTGCTGCAGGGCGTCCTACGTTTCCGTAGCCGGTTCTTAGCCACCATTCGGCTGTTATCCTACTTCACCTGTCATCGCCACGTCTTGCAATGTGTCCTGCCCTACTCCATTTGAGCTCCGTAATCCAATCTCCGATCTCTTGAACCTTTGTTACCTAGTCTTCTGATTTCGGAGTTCGGAACTCGATCTATAAGTTTGATTCCGAGCATGGCACGCTCCTGTGTGAGCGTGTATATTATAATTTTTAATATCACTATCAGCTATTTTATAACACCATTACTAGTTTATCGAGTGTGGGAAGCAAACGATATCAGTGACAGCTTGGGCGATTTAGCGATGCATGATGTTTGCTCAAGCAAGCATGACTTTCAAAACCTGATGATAGGTTATTCTTGAGAAAATTACTAGTAGGTAGGTAAGTTATGTGTTTAATCTTATTTTTTTTTTATCTAAATTAATTTAGTTTGTCTTCAATACTACTGGGTGTATTGGATTTACCAAGCGAAAGGTCATGAAAGTGTTAAAAAGTTTGCAGTACGAAAACGTTCTGTGGGAAAACTTTGTTGCCTACGATTTTTGATTGATTAGTTCCGTGAGAAAAGGCTAAAATGTGCAAGCGAGAAGGTCATCGTCGGTAGTCTGCCCCTTAATATTTCCTATAAACGGCGGCATCTGATACGAAAAATGAGTGATTCACTTCACGCCTGGCGGTATAGGTCTATTGCAGCCTCTGGCTATGGCTCGACTCGAACCCTCCTCGCCTCGCTTTGAGATAGTACCTAGCTGCTAGTGCGGTTTCAGTAATGAGAACTTTATCTAACTAGCACGATGAAGTGGTCCGCTACAAAATTAAACATAACATTTTATGTAGAAAGTAGTCGTGTGGAGCTACACCTAAGTCGTGGTTGATAGAACATTTTCTCGCAAAACAAGTTTTGGATTAAATTAAAATGCTTATCACACCTACAGACCCTACAGTATAAAGCTAACATACCACACATATCAACTTTTCATAAAATTGCTGCTAAGTCCATGAAGAGTTGCAGACCTTCATCCTCGTTTTCAACACATATTCTATATACCTACCTAAGCGATTTCAAAGTCTTGCAAACTGAATAAATGCCTTATGTATGACTTTTATACTTACTAACTTTACCAGTAAATGATATGCAATAATAAAAAATAAAGTAAATTCTAAAGCAGACAATACTGCAACGCTTGCTCAAAAACGAACTAAAAAGTTATACATTAACCCCATTACTTACAAGCGTTTTTCAAAAGATAATCAGTGTTTAAGCAACTGTCATCTCTTACCATCAGGTAATGTCGAACAGTGACAGGGCGAACTTTAAGCAATGCGTCACACCTAAGTAACGCTTGTAAGTAAGGCCAACAATGTATTGCCACACCAATTTAAATGAATTTTTGGTCACATAACCTAGAAAATATGCTTTTGTCAATCACCATGCGTGAGCGTGATTCTCAATGTTTTTAGTGGGGCTATGGTGCTGCGACTCGTAAGTCGGCGGGCGGCGCCTCGCGAGAAACATAATGTGGATTTCCATAAATGAGCAGTAGGTTTTTTTTTTCCTAATGATATCTTGCTATCGTTTTGTTTTTTACGTTGTTGTAATGCGTTTAATTTGCAAAAAACATATTTTTTTTTCCCAAACTTATAAAAAAATATATTGATCCTCAAAATATTTGGCCCGATCGTAATGCGCGGATGAAGTGTCTAGTGAAATGCGAGCGCTTTTTACCAATTAGCCGAATGCCCCCAATAAGAGCAACGAAACCAGAAATCGGTAATGCCTCGACAGAAATTGTTTTTAACATTAGCATAATTACCGACACTTCGCATGTAAAAAAGTAAAGTCTGTATACCGCAAAACAAACGTACTAGGTCAAATATACTAAAATAAAAATCTTGTGGCTAAGGATAATAGTCGAACGGGACATCATTATCCTATACACCTATCTGGCTATTGGCTGGCCTCTCCAGCTCAGTTGGTTGTAGCTCTGCCTTCTGCGCCGTAAATCATAGGTTCGATCTTCACCGAGATCAAATATTTGTGTGTTTATCTTTCTGGTTCCCAGTTGTTTGTTATCTTTCTGGGTGTTATATCGTATTCTAAGTATGTTATCACAAAAAAATTGTATGTAAGTATTATATCAGCTGTCTGGTTCTCATGGTACCAGCTCTGCTAAATTTGGGGCTAGTTAAAGTGTTGTGTGGATTGTCCATAATATATATTTATTATTTATAAATCACCTACTAAAATAATGAATGTAATCCATTGTTGATCATTGCGCGAATTTGCCCAGTTCTATAGTACTTACTACTGAAATGACGGATGCGCGGGCATGACCTGGCGACTGGACCGTAACGGCTGTTTGTGTCCTCGCCAACAATGCACATACCTAATTTGAGCTATCCTACTGATTAAATAGTCGATTTTGTTTACTATGGGTAGTCTACTTACCTTAGCCAACCTACACCCATACTAGCTCTAGTTTATATTTATACTGCACCATGCATAATACGGTACGCTTCTACAAGAATAAAAAGAACTTTAAGTCTGAGGGTTTTTTCGCAGCTCATTCTCAATCTGTCCAATTCAATTCAATTTATTCATTGTCAGATAACGAGATCCATATCGATATTAGTTAAGTAGAAATTAAATTTACTGACATGTGAAAGGATCAGTTTTATTACAATGCCTAATGTCCGTCTTTAGCGGGCCAAAGGAAGATCGTACCAGACCTAAATGCTCAATTAAATAAATTACAATGCTTTTAAAACAATTCGTTGTTTTACGCGCAATAAATAATGCATAAATGAGCATTGAGCGGCGTTATTGTGGCGGGTGAGCGGCGCGAAACGGCACTAACCAAACAATGAAGGTTTCACGCGTTCCGCTCTTCCTGTCGAGCTTATGGGGCCATCTGATTTCATGGTGTTGTCGTCGTCCGCTCTCGAACCACCCAGTTAGGTAATAAATACCTTACTCACAGTTCAACAAGCCAAACTGGAAGGTTTGTACATCGGCAAATAAATGACTAAATGGTAGGTTCACTAAACTTCGGTCAGGCTCACTGTTGAACTGTATTTGAGTTCTTCCCGATAAACCGATAAAATTCCCGTTCTAAAAGGAATAAAAAGTAAAAAACAAATAGGTACGTACGTAATTTTTTTGCCCACAATAAAAAAAGAAACGAATTAAGAATTCCTTGAAATGTTTAATGTTTTTAAAATTCGTCACTAGATAGTGGGCTAAGATTTTCTAGGAAATGTTGAAAGCGTTGTTAATTTACCTATCAACGTGATAAGTTTTGAACCTTTTGGTAGGTGTACGTGTTCTTGAACAGCATAATGTGGCGGAAAATCATACATTTTCTAGTGTTCCGGTCCAGTTTTAGAAAAACTTATTGTTTTAAAAACCAAATACTGAGTAAATTGAAAAAAAAACCTACGTAATTGTATGAAAATAAATACCTACTGACATTATCAGTATCTCATCGATAAACCACAGAAAACAGGTTAACATTACCAAGCAATAAGTAAGTATTCCAATTTGCACGTGCGTGTAAAATTGGTTTTTACTGAATTCAATTAAAATTGACCTACTGGGGACGACGCGTGCAGAAAGAACAAAACAGCTGAAGTGGACAAGTTTGTCTCAATACAATAGACAGTGTCAGTGGAATTTAGTTTACGAACTGGTTGGACACTCAACCGTATACCAGCACAGCATCAATTTTTCATTTAGCCCTGTATAAAAAAACGAATGTGTTGACCTATTCAAATATAATCTTATTTGTAGATTGTTATCGTAGTGCCCGGAGCGCTTGATCTCTTTTTCTAAGCTACGCCGCCACCTCGGCTGCAGTCGATCCCGAAGTGGAAGGTTTTAATTTTTTTTTAATTTAAATAATTTAATTCAATTCTGTATCATGCTGTTATTTCTACGAATGAACAATCTCATTGCAATACTTAGGCAATTAAGAATTTACTTTATTTCGAGTATAGGTGTATTACAAACTCTGATTGTTAATCACGGCTTCATGCCAGCTATGCCTATGCACCGAGAATAGCTGCGGGTAACGGCCACGTCAATGGCTAATAAAATGGATAACCGTTCACGGTTACAACTGCTAAGCTACATAAGGTTAACGTTTCTAAGATCGGTTTGATGGTTTAGTTTAGATAATAGAACAGCCTTGCACCCCGAGGCTCAAGGCCTCGGTTGGTCGCTAGCCGCAACCATCTCTATACAATGTGAAGATCTTAGCCGGAGCAAACAAGGAGCCATTTGAATAACAGCATGACACCTTTAATAAAGACGGAAAAGGAATTTATGCTCCTACTTCGGAGTTTGTATTTCGCGTGGGCGCACCCATGTCGGTCGGATCCTTAAATAGAAATAGCACGGACTTTTATGGATAGCTGTTATTGAGGACTAACACTGCACGATTCGAAATGCCATACTACCTACATGTAGGCCATGTAGGTAGTCAATGGGGTTAAAGAATTTGATCTCTGTAAAGCGGCCGTTGACCTTCGTTCGTAGTCAGGCAGGACTCCAGCTAGCGACCTACTTCGTTCGGCACCGTGTTATATGACACCCGCTAGATTTATGTTAGAAGCATCCGTGTTACAGGTAGTACATACTATGAAAACATACCTAGCTATACTCTACCTCCAACGGTTTTTGCTAAATAAATTTGAACAAAATACCTTTTATAGGGTGTTATATTGTTTTCTAAGTTTGTATAAAAAAAATGTATATAAATATGATATCAGCTTTCTGGTTTCCTGGTACAAGTTCTGCTTAATTTGGGTATAGATAGTGTTGTGTGGATTGTCCACAATATTTATTTATGCAATACATACAATATGGTGTAACTAATAATTTCACACGTGATTGCGAACAACGTTGGATATGCGACTTTTCTGAAAAAACTTACTTCAAACTAAACACTTGAAAAAACTTTGACGTGTGCAAAGGATTGGTGCCAGTTCTGTTTTTGCTCTATTTTTAGGAGCATACCTAGGGCTAATTTGACATTCATAAATTTGTCTTGCACAACTGTCTATATTTAATTGGTCAATTAACAATCAATGAAACCAGCCCTTAAAGGTACAAACTACAGCTGTTAATTAACAAAATGGGTTACTTCATGTTATGTCTAGAACCATGTAGGTTGTGTCTAGTATATTTTGCAGGAAAGTTCAAAAGGAAATTCGTGAATGGAAAACATTATTTCCAAAGTCGTAGAGTAGAACAAGCGTTGTTCGGCAATAACGCGCGCGGCTTCGATAGACAAAGATGATAATGCAGTAGAAAATAATGATCTCCTAATGATTATCGCGACGTTTCAACTCCAACGCGTTCAGTGAAAGTTCACTCGCATCGCACGTGTGCCAGTTAGAGCACTGCACAAAAAACAAAACAAGTGTTTTGACGCGACATTTCACTCATTAGCTCATTCATGTTATGCGCCATCATCTATTACAAGTCGATATCTAAGTAGCTTTCATGAAGCTTCTTGTGATTATGAGCTTTTTCTTTTTAAACTTCTTAGAATTGGCATGGTCTCTATACCTACGAATACCTGTTTCGACTACAATTCAAAATACGGGTATACTAAGCTTAGACACAACGAATAGAAAACCTGGTTGCCTTGGTTCAGAACCACCCATTCGGCATAGATTATAACTTTTTTCTCCCGCGGATACCGTAAAAAGTGTCTGACGGAATAATGGAATGGGCAGCAGCATCTTCTGAAATCCCGAATACATTAACGCCAATATGTAGGTAAGTTCTGCAGCCACAAATCCGCCTGCCAAGTCTGACAAGCATGTTCGCGAACCTCTCCAAACACTTTATCCAGCAGTGTGGTGGAGGGACACATTCAAGCTCATGATGATGAAGCACAATACAACTTTGAAGTTAAGTACCTACATTAATATCAAGCCACAGAAAGGCTACATCTCCTGTGCGGCTGAGAGGTTATTAGAGCGGTTCGCCGGTTGCCACTGGCCGGGTCGGGGTTGGCTTGTCTACCGTTAGCATGCTAATGTCGACCGCGAATAATGTAATGACAGTAACTATGGATCTGCGACTATTTAAAAATATTGTCACGTTTTCCTGGAGAAAGGGACTCGCTTTATGTTTTGTCTGCATTTTGTCTAGCGTCTATAACGATATGACTTCTATCTGTCTATCACAGCAGTGAATTAAAGACGAAATTGCAATGATCGGTCCATAAAATGAATGAGCAGTTATTGATGGAGTGCATCTAAGTAACGACGACGTTGCAAATAACATCTAGTTTTTGCTGTAGTTTGCACTGGACACGGGTGATTTGTTCTATCACGGTGCAAGTGAGGGAACATTACTCGAGCTCAACGAGCGAGCGATCTTGAAGCCTTAGGGCAAATTACCCTTGTTTTATGATCTCGGTGACCGAGTTCCGACATTACACAAAAATGTAGAACTAACAGGTACACACTATATGGACATATTTTAACCGAAACGATGAATGAGTAAAAGAAGTCGATTCGTTACGTGTCTTTAGGTATAGTCTACGACCCAGATACGGTTGGGCTGATTCGGTAACGATCAATCGAATCGATTCGTGTCATGTAAACAATGAGAATAATGAAGATGACTGATAGCGGAGACGACATCTTTTAGTTATGGCTTCTCTGGAAGACTTTATATCAATGGTTGTACTGTAATACCGTGGCGGAACCGATTGTTCGTGCAGTTAATTTGTGCGGTTATCTCGATAAGCTGGTAGATGGTGAGATAAGCTCGCAGATGGGCCCGTGTGCCGGCGTGGCGTCCACGATCTGTGACACAGATAGCATTTAGATGAATGTTTCCCGTCAGCACTGAATACGTCACGGTACCTAGTGCAGTAGGACCTGCGCAAGATACGATCTTTGTTAGACTTAATCCTCTGTTAGTTGAGTTAATTAGCATTACTTCAGACTTCCTAGATCTTAGGTGCTTAGAAAATAGGAAAGGCGAGGGTAGACAGAGTTGTAGCTATACATCTATTATGCAGGAGATTTTTTAAGGCAGCTTCCGAAAGTTATAAAGCAGGGATTCCCAAAGTGGTCGATATCGACCCCTTGGGGTCGATATTGGTTTCCTAGGGGTCGACATAAACGAAAACTGATTTTGGGGGTCGACGAGGTCTAACAATCGACCCCTATTAAATTAACACAAGTTCTTATTTCAAACTTTCAAGTTAGTTAGCATTGTTGTAGTAATGTAAAGTCTCAAGTTCGTACAACGTACCTATATTTTGTTAAATTTTGATGAGAAAATGGAGTCAACTATAATCACCTAACCAAGTGCAAAGTTTTCCAATTGGTACTTTAGTACCTAGGTATTTTGTAGGTATCAATAGGAAAAAACTAAAGATACGCCCCCTTATTCATAATAGTCTGCTGACTTAAAGCATTGCTAATTCTCACTCTGTCTTCTTCTATTGACCTAAATCGAGAGAAACCTATGAAAAATAACACTCTGTAGCAGCTGGTTTAAGTTAGCGGACCATTGCGAATAAGGGGGTTGATCTTAAAAGTAGGTAATTGGGCCATGGGGGTCGGAGGAAACTGTTCATTTTGGGAAAGGGGTCACTTGTCCAAAATAGTTTGGGAATCCCTGTTATAAAGTGACTGAGATCATACTTTGCGATCTATTATTTATCACCGAAAAAGGCAAAAACAAATATTTCAGTATACAACTTATGAAAACAAGTGTATAAATCTGTCTCAAACTAGTTAAGCAGTATAGAGAGAAATTACCCCATGAATAGCGTGTAGTATTATCGTGTTCCGCGAAGAAAAATTACTGAGAGAAGTCACGTAATCTTTGAAGCTGATATGGTTTACGGGTGCCGTTAGGATTAAAGCTTCTATGGGAAAAGTGTGAACCGCCCGGCGATAATTTGCGGTGAACGTTCTATGTGACATGCTCGGATACGGTGGTGGACGATAAAACTAAAACACAGCCAATGCAAGATTACAATCAAAAAGTACTTCATAGTCAAACAATAGTTTCAAAGTCAAAAGTTTGCATTAGGTTAGTATGGCATAGAAACAACCAAAAACCTAATCGTGTCAATCTGCAAATAAAAATAATATAATCTAAAAAAAATGGGGTATTACAAGTCATATTTATGTATATAATATTATTCGTATTTATTGATAATTAATATGTATTCGTGATAAAAAAAAACTACCGTAAGGTACGTACCGACCTACCGACCGTACGGATTTGCGGGGGAAAATTGGCCTCAACGCTGAAAAATAGGCAAAAAATCGCTTAAATCCCTCGTTAGTAAATATGAAGGAATCTTTCGGAACAACTTTATATTTTTCGCTAAAACTTGTTTTTATGGTGCATCCAGTGGCGTATTTACCCTTAGGCCAAGAGGGCCATGGCCCGGGGCGGCAGACTGCGAGGGGCGGCGCAAGCCGCCCCTCGTTCAGATTCGTGCGCCTTTTTTACTTTACATCATCATCATCATCATCCACAGCACGACTTTACCCACTGCTGTGTATAGGCCTCCCTTAGTTTGTGCCATCTACCTCGATCCTGTGCCAGTCTAAGCCATTGCCGCCCCACTACCCTGAATATATCTGACTTTACATCCCTGAAGCAATTTCGAACGAACGAACAAAAGATAAAACTCATCAAAATTAACGGGGCGGCCGGTCAACGGGCGCGGGCGAGAGAGGGGCGAGGCGTACTCCGTCGCTCGTGAGTGACTCGGGACTAGTCGGGATGCTTCGACTTTCGTTTCTCGTGTTGTAAAGCAGCCGGGGCGGGCGGCGCGGTCGCGGGTGGACTAGCGGCTAGCGGCATGTAAGTCTAGCGCTGAGCGATACGCGGAGGGGATAGCTGCGCATTTGTACTGTCGCGCACGCAATATAATTATAACTTTAAATAATTATTTAGTCAATTGAAATGTTACATAAGCTTTACATTTTTTCATTGCTAACTCTTTTCCTTACTTATAGAACTTTCCAAATTATTGTTTCTTGTAGTAATTTCTAAGAGAAGTGTACGTTTTCGATAATGTTAGGCAGGTAGAAAAGGTGCGGGTTACCGTTTGGGGACAAATTAACATCTACCTGCTACGACTATTATTAGGTATTATTAAAGAAGCTATAAGCAAAAAAGTGAGAAAATTTCTACACAAAATTTCTCCCTTTTTGCTTATAACTTCTTTAATTTTAAATTTAGGGCAAAAATTTATATGAACATATTTTTAGCAAAGTGATTTGCTACAAATTATTCCTTGATGAATTTTTTGTAGGACGCATAGTTCCCGAGATATCGCGAAAAGTGTTTGCACGCCTTTATCGAAGATGGCGGCCGGGGGACAAGAGCGGCAACCCCAAAAACATGGAGTTAAGCTATTATTGACCCCCCCACACATGTCCCAAAAATAAAATTGCGTCCTTTAACAAAAATGCAATATTCGGTCCTTAAATTGTTACATTTCAATGGACTAATTAGCTAAATAATTATAACGACATGATTTTAATGTAATGTTAAATAGTAAGATGTCCAAACATTTATAGTAGGTACCTAAGACATAAATTTTTGACAAGTTTATGGGGAGTACAAAAATAAAAACTTAATATCAGCCAATAACAATACAATTATTGAGAACGCGACTGTACACTGTATGTGCACGGGGTGTGGTATCGGTGTGGGGAGGGGAACTCGAGCGGAGAGCCAATCGGCGCTACGCACGCCTGCCCTTCATCCCGCTAGCCCCCCTCAGGTACCTTAATTTTGACTTCTGCGTAATAACGGTCAGTGCTAAAGTTACGTGCCGCTACTCATACTAATAAATGTAAATCGTAATGTAAATGTAATACCTGTATTAACGTTTTTAAAAACGAGCCGAAATTTGCAATAAAGCGGCTTAGTTTAGGGGGGCCGAAAAATCCATCTAGCTTAGGTAGGTACGTAAAACAAAACTTTTTTTCCGAAAATTTATGGGGCGGCATATCTTTTAGGCCCGGGGCGCCAAATCTTTAAATACGCCTCTGGGTGCATCGCATAAATTGAATAAGATAAAATGACTTTCAGTAACGGAGAATTCACGAATTCCCAATTAAAATGAAGTCAGTGTGTGCACCAACACGCAACTTAATTTTATGACGGAAATGTTGGAATTTTAAACTATACCTACCACCTACATGCATTGCAACCGTTAGGTCTACGATCTTAGGTATTCATGTAGGCTCTGTCTGCTCTGCTTTGCAAATCTACCACGCTCATTGTTTTAGCCGACTTTAAGAAAAGAAGGAGGTTTTTAATTCAGTTTTTTGAAGTGAAAACTTCTTTAGCGGCGTTGAGCACTTTTTCTGTAATGGGTATAAAATCTTAAACTCGCGTCAGCGCGTCAGGACACGTGACCTGATCGAAAAAGCGTAAGACGGATGGAGAGTAGACAGCTATCCCCTCTCTACGGCGCGGCGAAAATGTATGCCTGGGCCTACTGTTTCGTTTAGGCAGCGCAGGGCGCTTGCGCGAATGTTCGTGTATGTTACAGCGTGCCAAATAACAAACAAGCCCCCCCTAACCATTCCAAAATATCAAACATGCTCAACGTTAATAATCAAGTTTTCACTTTTGCCGGCACTCCCGGAGTGCAACCCGTCTTTTTTTTACCTACATCAGGACGTCACTGACCGTTATTAATAACTGATTTGGATATTTTTAATTTATAATACCGAATTTTATGCAATTTCTATAATTTCTTACTTTAGAAATTTCATTAAAATCGGTCAATCGTAAATCAAAACAACTGGATAAATGTTTCACCTTATCACCAAAGTTTTCAAGTTTTCTAAAATGATGGTTACCGGAAACCACAACCCTGGGCGCTGCCCGCGAAGCTAAATTAATATAAATGCTAAGTGACCAATATTCTATTGTATAATAGATATTCCAACACTCATTACAATGCTTACCTTCGTTTGTATCAATTTCAGCGACCGGTGAAACGGATGTAATTCGGAAAATGAGTCCAATCACAAACAAATTTGCTCGGAAAACCATTGTGATTTCTTATCAATTCTCATTAGTTTAGTCTTATTTTTATTTTAAAACCACTCTATTTTAATAAGGCCAAATCTTAAGCGACTTGATTATAAAAAATCCTGTTTCGTTATCCGTTCGTAAATAGTTCCGTAACTTGATTCACGAAATCACCGGCCAGACATGCGCTTGCGCCGCGCGCCGTTCAACTCTGAACTAACCGCACTTCGTCGCGGCAGCAGGACAGGAGGCATATTGCGCACCTTAAATAAAGTAGGTAACAGCAAGCGAAGCTCTGCACACATAATAATTTCATACATAACAGAGCCGTGTAATTAATAAATTAAAACATTGCTTCAAGAAGACGCTATGGCATTTTGAAGCCAAAATCCTCATCGAACGCAAAATTATTTAAATTTACCTAACCGACGACGACTGGCAAAAAGGGGGTGGGCTTCCCTTTTCAACTTCAAATGATATGTGCCAGTAGTCAAATATCTTGGGCTCATCTTTGATGGCCTTATGTAGGAAGTTGCTAACCGTCAAAATAAAGATAAAAATTTAAATCACCAACGTAGTTGCGAAAAATCAAAATCACCAAAGTTGTGATTTTGACGAAGTACCTACATTTTTACTTTTTTAAAATACTATAGTTTTAAAAAGTAAATCAGTTAATGGCTGTATGTTATAAATGTAAGCAGTATGTATTTAAATAGAATCATGATGAGCTGTGGATTTTGTTCTAAAATAAAATAAAATATTTTTTTGAATCAAAAAGGTTGTTTAGCGTTATTAAGGAAAGGCTGCCTCGAAGAAGTTACTTTTACGCCTAAATTTATGATGATTATTGTGTGTACAATAAAGCGTTATTAGGAAAAGTAGTAAAATAAATTATTGACCTAGTCAACTCTCTTCTACCCATAATCGACTGTGCGGATGAAGTAATAAACCGCTTCGCTTACCTATTCTAAAGCTGTATGAGGTTTATCTAATGGCTTTTCTAAATAATATGTAGAAGAACCTTGCGTGTGTCTACTTTTAATTTATTTAATAACATAACATAAGTACCGTTGTGCTGTTTGTTTTGCATAATAAACAATAATCATAATTACGCATAGGGCTGGGCTGCACATTTGCATCACGTCATCGTCGTCCTTGTCCTATACATTTCGTTCGTTAGGTACTGTAGATAGAGGTAGGTGTTAAAGAATGTATGTATGGTACTCAAAATTGAAAGTTTTCTAAATGTTTATTTTTGTCTATGGGTGGTAACACCCTCTGGTTTTTTCATAACCTTACTTTTATAATTTTCACGTTGCATCACTTGCTTGTAAAAATAATGCTTTTGTTTTAATACAAAAAGAGTTTAGCATTTATAAAATGGTTTTTTTTATCTAAACTTTATCAGGTTATGTGCTCAGAGCGTTTCCCTTGCGTAGAAGAAAGAGGAGGTGTCTAAAATGACTACACGCTCTTCTTCGCTAGGCAGTGAAGGCGGCATGCTATCACCAGCCGCCCCGGATTCCATAGCGAGTGTCGCCGGGCCGTCAAATGTGGTACCAGAGGCAAATGTTGTGATGAACAGTGCTCAACACAGTATAACTAAATTGGAAGGAGCAAAAAATTATGCGACGTGGGTTTTCCAAATGAAATTACTCCTGATTGATTGTGGTCTTTGGCATTGCTTGCAGAGCAAGGAAGGGCCGCCGTCTGCTTCTGATCAAAGAGCATATGCTAAAATTTGCCTTAATGTCAGCACTTGTTGTTATCCACATGTAAAAATGTGCAAAACTGCAGCAGAGGCATGGAAAAATTTAGAGGATGCTTACAAAAACAGTGGTATCAGCAGAAGGCTCCTATTGAAACGACAATTGGCTAAGGTTTCATACAATGATTTTGGTGACATGGAAAAATATCTTACAGAAATTAAATGTCTAACGCAAGAACTTACAGAGCTAGGAGATGTTTTAGAAGACAGAGAAGTGGCTGAGATAATGCTGATTGGTCTTCCAGAAAATTATGACCCACTGGTTATGGCTATAGAGGGTCTGCAATGTGATTTAACAACGGAAATAGTCAAAAGTAGGCTAATGCAAGGCTCAAGAAGGCATGAACTAATAGTAAGTGAAATGGCACTGGTATCAAGGACAAGACCTAAGAGAAAAATAATATGCTATAACTGTAAGAAAGAAGGCCATATAAAACCAAAGTGCCCAGACCTTAAGTCGGTGAGACCTGTGAGTGATACTGCATTAGTTTCATCGGGAACTGTGAATGAAACTGCTATGGCTTCAGCTTTTGCTACTGGAGGTGGCTCGGACTGGTTAGTGGATTCTGGTTGTACTACACATATGACTATGAGAAGGGACTGGATAAATGATTATACTGATGCCAATAAAACCTGCATAACAGTGGCCAACAATGATGAGATTTATAGTCATGGATCTGGTAACATTAATGTAACTCTACAAGGCAATGAATCAAAAACCATCTCCAATGTTGCCTATGTGCCGGACATAGCAGCAAATTTGCTTTCAGTGAATAAAATCACTGAAAAAGCATCTAATGTCGGTGGTGTGTACAAGCTCAATCAGCATCAGGAGCAATCAGTGTGTGCATGTGCTGATGCTGCTGCAAGCCAATGTGCTGATCATCAATCATTGTATTGCACAACAAATGAAGCTGAGCTATGGCATAAGAGGTTAGGTCATCTGAGCTATAAAGGTATGTTACTATTGCGTGATGGTCTGGCGGAAGGTATCTCTTTTGCTAACGCATCCTTGAAACCTTGCATTCCTTGCATAGAGGGTAAACAAGCTACTAAAGCATTTCCTAAGGGCCAATCTAAAAGGTCAACTCAAAAGTTAGGTCTCATTCATTCTGATTTGTGTGGACCAATGCCAGTTCCTACATGGAAAAATGCAAGATATATATTGACATTCACAGATGATTACACCCGGAAAAGTTTTGTTTATTTTCTGAAGACTAAAACTCAAACAGAAATTCATAAAGTTTTTTTGGAATTTAAAATGTTAGTTGAAAATCAGACCGGGTTAAAAATTAAAGTGGTCAGGACGGATAACGGTACAGAGTATTGTAATGAATTAATGCATAGTTTTTTCACATCCAACGGAATAGTACATGAAACTACAATACCATACTCTCCTCAACAGAATGGAGTTTCAGAAAGGTTAAATCGTACCATAGTTGAAAAAGCACGTACAATGTTGCAGGACTCTGGTTTAGACAAACGTTATTGGGGTGAAGCAGTTTTAACAGCTGTTTATTTAAAAAATATTAGTCCGACCAATGCATTAAAAAATGCTACTCCAGAAGAATTGTGGTCTGGAGCGAAAGTTAACTTGAGCAATCTAAGGGTTTTTGGTTGCAAGGTGTATGCACTGATACCAGCTGTGCACCGGAAAAAGTTAGATGCAAAATCAAAACCCTACATAATGTTAGGATACTGTGAATCATCAAAAGGATACAGATTAGCTGATCCAATGCAACCTGGAAAGATGATTAAAGCTAGAAATGTAATATTTCTTGAGCAAGTACCTGGTATCTCTTGTAATGATAGGAACCTTCATCAGGATAGTCGTCACACAATACAGATTTCAGGAAATCACAATGTTCATACTAATCAATATGTTGCGAATGACTCAAATTTAAATATTGTACAACCTGATTTAGATAGTGTTAGTGGTGGAATGGATATAAGTCTGGATTATGTCTCAGCAGGGGAAGATGGAGCTGATGATGAGATCACTGATACTAATGCTGATTGCTCAGCTTATAACAGTGGTGAGAATAGTGAAGATATTACTGTAGAAAATGATATCAATGTCCCATTAATCGATAATACTGTAAATGATGATATAATAACCACTCCACCTGCTATAGACTTAACTCGAAGATCTGTTCGCCAGCGACAGGCACCTGCCTGGTTCAATGATTATGTTTTGAATAGTGAAGATGATGATTATGCTATGTTGACAATGGTACCTCAAACTTATTCTGAAGCAGTATCAGGAAATAATTGTAAAGACTGGATGACTGCTATGGACAATGAATATAATTCACTGACAGCCAAAAATGTTTGGGAACTGGTTGATAGGCCAAAGCATACTAATGTTGTCAAATGCAAATGGGTATTCAAAGAAAAAGTAGATGCTAGTGGTAAGTTTGAAAGGTTTAAAGCAAGGTTAGTAGCTCGGGGTTTCACACAAAAACAGGGTATTGACTATGGCAGAACATTTTCACCAGTGGTTCGACATTCCACTTTAAGGCTTCTGTTCTCAGTTGCTGTTGAAAAAGACATGGATATACGCCACATTGATGTTAGCACAGCTTTTTTAAACGGTAATTTAGAGGAAACCATTTTCATGGAGCAACCACCGGGTTATAATAACAATAGTGATCAAGTATGTTTGCTGAAGAAAGGTATCTATGGCTTAAAACAGGCCAGTCGAACATGGAACCTAAAAGTCAATGAGGTGTTGAATGGTATTGGTTATACTCGATCAAAATGTGAGCCATGTGTATACACAAAAAGGATTGATAGTCGAATTGTAATTGTAGCTTTATATGTAGACGATTTCTTTATATTTAGCGAAAGTAATAAAGAAACGGAAAATTTAATCAGCGCGCTCAAAGGTCAATTCGATATCAAAGATTTAGGTGAGGTAAAAAATTGTCTTGGCATGAAAGTTGACAGAGATAGGACTAATGGGACTTTAAAACTTTCTCAAGAAGAATATACTAAAAATCTGTTACTTAAATTTGGAATGATGGAATGTAAGTCTGTTTCTACCCCTATGCAAGTGAATGCACCTCTTCAAAAAACCAGTGAAAAGGACACAAAGTATCCTTATCAAGAGTTAATTGGCGGGCTCATGTATTTATCGGTTTGCTCAAGACCTGACATATCTTATGCCTGTAGTAAGCTAGGTCAATACAATAATTGCTTTGGCGAGGCGCATTGGCAAGCAGCAAAAAGAATTTTAAGATACCTTTCGGGAACATTGCATTACGGTTTGAATTTCAAAAAGGGGGTGAGTAGTAATACTTGTTTTGAAATACACACCGATGCTGATTGGGCTAATGACATAGACGATAGGAAATCGTATTCAGGTTTTGTGGTAAAATATGGTGATTGCATTGTTAACTGGGAGGCACGAAAGCAGCAATCTGTTGCTTATTCAAGTACAGAAGCTGAATATTACAGTATAGGTGAAGCAGTTAAAGAAGCCAAATATCTTAAAAACTTCTTCCAAGATGTATTTCATTATGATGTGTGTCCAATAACAATATATAATGATAACTTAAGTGCACATAGAATAGTAGAAAATGATCAGTGTCATCGAAGAACAAAGCATATAGACATACGTCATCACTTTGTTAGAGATTGTCTTGTTAATAACATTATTAATATTAAGTATTTGCCAACTGATGACATGGTTGCTGATATATTGACTAAACCTCTGGCAAAAGTTAAACATGCCAAATTTGTACAGTGTCTTAGTCTGGTACATTAGGTAAGCTAATTGATTGGATTTGATATTGTTTGTTGCGGCATCATTATTATATGTTAGCTATGACATGTGAATATAATTTAAATGTTGATTATTAAAGTTTAAATAATAAGAATAACAGACAATAAATGTGAACAAATATAGATATTATAATTCTAAGATACTATTCATATACCTCATGATACATTTCAGTATTAGTTAGCTAAAGCAAACTATCTAATATAATTTTTGATCCCATGTTTGAAGCTTTGTTGAATTGAATTTCATTCAGTTATGCTCATTATGATTAAGTACTTACTTTACTTGTAATTTATAGTTTTTAATTAGATACCTACAGGAAGGGAATTATTTTTACCATATTGTTTCAGTAAACATACAGGGTGGTATTTTATTTTTTGTTAGTTTTTGTTTTTATGGTAACAACTCTAAAATTAAAATTTGACAACTATTGGATGTTAGTACTACTAAATTACTACTATCTATATGTATACTACTTACTACCTATGACTACTAAATTGTATAAGATCTTATTTCCTTGCCTTGTGAAAGGACATAGACTAGTTAGAGAGTAGGTAGTTATTAGGTTTATCTAGGGTTCTTATTATAAGTAGTGCAGGCATATTGTGTCAATATTTGAGTAAGGGGAAGTGTTAAAGAATGTATGTATGGTACTCAAAATTGAAAGTTTTCTAAATGTTTATTTTTGTCTATGGGTGGTAACACCCTCTGGTTTTTTCATAACCTTACTTTTATAATTTTCACGTTGCATCACTTGCTTGTAAAAATAATGCTTTTGTTTTAATACAAAAAGAGTTTAGCATTTATAAAATGGTTTTTTTTATCTAAACTTTATCAGTAGGTCTATTATGTACATATTTACAAACAAAGGAAAACGGGAGACGCCGATTTATTCACGCATGCGCTATGTGGCTGGCTGTTCTAATATCCCAGCCAGTATTCCTTCACTCTCTGGAGCACGTCAACATTATCGCTAAAATTATGTGAATTCCCGTCATTTTTCATCATCAAAATGGGGAACCAATTCAAGAATGTGGCGGTGATAGCCTGCCTCAAGACCCTGCTCTTCATATTCAACATAGTATTTTGGGTATGAGTATTGATATTGCGATCAAACTAGAGCCTTTCCTTATAAAATATTAGGCTCAACAGATGTTTTTTTTTATCTAAAGGTCACTTCCCGTACCTTATTGGCACGGCCAATAGTTACTTTTCTTATTTTAACTGTCACGGTTAAAGATATTTGCTCGTGATTTTCGTATAAATCCAGTGTTATAACATCTTTCAATTTGTGCCAGCGAGAAGGAGTTCAGAGTCTTAAATTATTGCCAGTATTTCTAATACAACAATAACTTATTTTTATCAGCTCAACTACTTCTGCACTTTTCTTTTCCGACCTGACCTTTCATGCATCTACTAGATTTTTTATTGGTGTTTCCAGCTTACTGGGATACTCCTGCTGCTTGTCGGGCTGTGGGCAGAGCTGGACCTCTACAAGTATCTGGAGCTTTCCCCCGAGTTCTCCGGGACGGCTCCCCACGTGATCATCGGCATATCTGGCCTCATCATCTTGATCAGCTCTATTGCGTTCTCCTGCATTATTAAGGGACAACCGGTGCTACTCTATATTGTGAGTACCTACAGTGTGTTTATGTTTAAAAAAAATTGCAATACATACCATGTCAAAGTGCGAGCGAGGTCATTGGCGGTATTGAGTCTCGTAAACAGGTTGATTACCGTGGAGTAATAAAACTTGGTTGTTTGCGCTATGTTGTATGATGATCTGAATATCCTCACATTCACTTATCTCTCTCTCTCTTCTGGTGAAAAGTTTTTTCTAAAGTCAATTTGACTAAAAAGTCAAATTGACTTTTCTATCATGCACCAGACCAGCTAAAAATAGTTATTTGTTATACAAGAGTGCAAAGCTGCTTTTTAACCGCGTGCTCAATTTAGATGACTGAGCAAGCGCAGGATTCTAAAGTATAACCACGAGCGTAGCGAGTGGTTTAAAAGTTAGAATCCTAAGCGTTGGCGAAGGAATCAAAAGAGCACAAGGTGAAAAATCTTTGCACTCGAGTGCAACACGTAACTTTTCATCCCACCTCAGCGAGGAAATGACTAAATGCAAAAAAGAACATGGCGCGACTAAAAGTAACACACCAAGAAGGTTCCGAGTATGAGTTATTAACAAATTTAAAAAGGTTGTATGATAAATTCGGCACCATGCAGGTAGAAGTAAATAGGTTTAATGGTGTTTTGAATTCACAAATACACCAAGAAGGTTACGAGTGCGAGTTTTTAACAAAATAAAAAAGGTTGTATGATAAGTTCGGCACCATGGAGGTAGAAGTAAATAGGTTGTGTATTCACAAACTTATTGAACACGATATTCTAAATTCAAATTTACTTTATCCTCTAGCGGGCTAGCGGATAAAAACGGCTTTTCCAGTCAGAAATTAAACAGCAAAAACACACTTTCAGAGCTGGTGGGATGAAATAGTACATTCCCAACTAACAATTTAACGTCGTACAAAAGTTTAGTAAACGTTATCATAATTGCATTGATCGTAATACCTAAGTCACACTAACGTTATAATAACGTTTGCTAAACGTGAAAATGGCCCCAGTTATACAACCAACATTGTCGTATAGTGGACATACAAAAGTCACAAGCTGACTTCGTTAACGTCATTCAAAAGTCGTATGAAAGCTATGGAATTACTACTTTCGTCGCGCAGAAGTCGCATCATATCTTTATAACGGTTCGTTTGTTGTATTGTCGTCATGCAGGGGTTTTTGTTTGAGTCAAGGAACAAAACCTGTAAGACTTATTCATCTTTCTTGTTGACAGTGTTTGTGCTGGTTTTGTTTCGAGATTTGAGTGCAAAATAAATAATTACAAGGAACTAAAAGGTGAGTGTTACATATCTCGCTAATAACTGTATCTGTCTCTCATGCCGTTTAGTTCGACTGGGTATTAAAGTTTTATGATAATATACCTATGTGTATTTATTTCAGATTTTCATGCCCCCTCGCAATTTTGTGTTTAAATTATTATATTTTTATTAATAAAAATATGTTTATTTCTAAAAATGTAGGACATGTTGCTTTTGTCACACACTTATCTCTTTATGACGTTGTAAAGACATAAAGTCGTATTAAGGTTATTTCAAGACCATGCAATACGCCATGACAGCTAGCTATTAGGGTTCCCCATAAATTTAAAACCCTTTTCATATTGCAGGTCACAGTAAAAGTGCAGTGCAGATGTCAAAACATTTTAACATTCCAGTAAATTTTATCTGAAAATATGAAGAAATAAGAATGGAATAATGAAATAAGAAATCACACACAATATTTTTATAGAAATAAAATAAATATTGATACTGAACCTTTTTGTTGTTCGTGTGTTGTACACTTTTCTTTTTCAACATTTGTTTTTAATGCCACGGTTGTTGGCGTTGTACTTTTTAATAAAAGGAAATCTCGATTTACTTTCCTTTTGAAAGTTCCAATACGTTTAAGTCTTCTCCACACATTTTTGGCTTCAATTCTTCGTAGTAAATTTAATCAAATGTTCCGTAAATATGACGGCCTAGACGTTTTATAGTCAAAACCTGACTTAAATGCGCCTAAGTTTTATTAAAGTCAGGGCATGACATTAAACGGACATCATGTAATATATAGGTTATATTTGAGTATTAAATAAACAACCAAGTCATTTAGGAGTCTCCAATTGACCGCTGTAAAACAGGATAGTGATCGTTATATAAACGTCACTGTGAAAACGTCTATACAACTGCTACGTTATATAAATGTCATATAAAGGTTTTTCAAAGACCTAATTTGGTCAGTTCAAAACGTTTAATGGACTCTAACGTTAGTATGACTATTGTGTTGTCGTACAAACGTTTTAGCTAAGACTGTAATATAACGTCGTTTAGTTTACTCTTAACAACGTTGCTAAGACCAGCTTATTATGACATATTAGTCGCACGACTAATAAGTTTAATTAAAGACGTCTAAAGGACCTAGTAGTCATCTCACTATCATTATAAGACTGTTATCCAACTTTATGTCGTATAAGTCAAGACTTATATGACGTTTTTGTTTGTTGGGTTGTTACCTGAGTGTTGAAAGTCACGTTTTTTGAGCCCCGAGACGAGCTTGAGGGACTCAAAAGACATTCACCCGAGGTAAACACTGTGCTTTTCATTACGAATACAAGGAAAGTAAAAATAAAAACATGAAAGAAAAATTAGTGAAAATGAAGATTGAATTGCCGCCTTCCCGGTTTTTTTTTTCTTTTTCTCTGGCGGGCCTTCGGCTTCGGCTCGCCAGCATTATTCAGCCATTATTTTCATTTTCATAATTTAAATCTAAGTTATTTTAAATAAATAGTTGAAGCTATACACTAATCAAGTAATTTAGAAGATATATTATTTATTTAATACTATCTTTATGTTATTTAAATTTAAATATTACATTTGATATAATTAGACTTTTTAAACTTCTTACCGTTGTAATGGGTTTCCAACCTACTTGCTGAATAAAAAGTTGGAATTTGGTTGAACAACCTCCTTGCAGTTAGAAAGACTTTAGAAAGTTGGAACATGGTTGAATAAAATAGAACTTGTTTTTTTTTATAATTTGACAGCTGTCAGTAGAAAGCGATTCTCCCTAGGGCTGAAAGTTTTACTTTCAATTAGGCCCCTCAGGCAACTTCAGACCTACTTTCAGAGTATGAGTAAAAACATTACGCCCCTCGTGCGAGGTCCTCTCAGTCGAGGGTCCCGCACATTTTTTTTAAAAGCGGTTATTTTTTAAAGCTGCTTAAGTCTAGCTAGGCTTAATATTTGTTTCAGTACGGTGGATTCCTAGCGTGCATCTTCATGATGGACGCAGGCGTGGGCGCGTCAGTAGCCTGCTACCGGGATACCTTCGCCAAGGGCCTGCACGACGGACTCAAGCAAACTCTCGAGACCTACAACCCGCGGAAAGCTAACTTCGACTTTGCACAAACTACTGTAAGACTATTTCGGTTTTGAGTAATAGTCCAGTCGGGGCAGACATTTAAATAGAAAAAATTCCGGGGAGCGATTTTTTTTTAATACCACTGGGGTGGTGGTTGGAAGTAGTGTTGCCCAAATTCAGTCTTGGTCT
The DNA here is from genome assembly GCA_947578465.1 of Thera obeliscata. Lineage (NCBI taxonomy): Eukaryota > Metazoa > Arthropoda > Insecta > Lepidoptera > Geometridae > Thera > Thera obeliscata. Next base: position 5,106,668 of record OX387924.1, read on the forward strand.
TGCAGTCTTGGTCTTGCTCTTGCGTTTTTGCAAGACCAAGACCAAGAACAAGACCGCGTATTTTTAGCAAGACCAAGACCAAGACTGACCGTGCAAGACTTGAGCAAGAACAAGACATAGCCTGCAAGACTCTTGCGTCTTGCAGCTAGGACTTAGCGCTATTTCACTGAGTAGTTAGGTGTAACAGTTCGGTGTATAGGTAGGTACGCTTAGGAATAAGAAATTTCTTATAAGTTGAGGGTTCAATCTCTTTCTAGACAGATAAGTATTGTTCTTTAAAATACAGTCAAGTTATTGTAATTAATTTGTTTTTTTACATGTTTTAGCAAATGTAAGCTTATAAATCATAAATGTTTATTAAGAAACAGTTACTTCCATGGAAAACGACATATAGGTTAGTTGATTTTTCGAATTTCTTATCAAATCTTCAGCTATTTATTAATCTGCTTGATCTTTACTATGGCTATGTTAATTCAAGCTCACAATGTTCCAATTCTAATACGTTTTTCTAAGATTTAAAGTAAACTTTAATAAATAGTAATAGACTAATAGGTAATTGCAAGACTTGCAAGACTCTTGCTGCAAGACCAAGACCAAGACTGGGAGCGCAAGACCAAGACCAAGACCAGGTGTATTGGCGCAAGACCAAGACCAAGACTAGCTAAGTCTCGTCTTATTCTTGCATTTGGGCAACACTAGTTGGAAGTATCAATCTCGATTTTTTTATTAATCCCTGTAGAGGATTCGCCGCCATCTTGTTTTAAAGTTCAATTTATAAGGACAGCCAGTTAGGTATAGGTGTAAACCTACAGTTGCCAGCCAGACCATACTTAACTTTCTGGTTGAGTATGGTTTAGTTTAGCCAGTCAGTCATTGGTTGTGGACAAAACTGATAAGATGAATGAAAATCTTTTTTTTTATACAACTAGTGAATGAAACAAGAATATGGCCCACCTGATACTAAGAGATAACAGAGCGTTGCCAGGACACGTACGTCAGGAACGTGCCCTATACGATGCACTGCCCTGCGTCCATCAACTGGAGGCATACAGATATTCAGCCTCACGTGCCAGTAAATACACCAGCACCTATAACCCTTCAAACCGAAACACAGCAATGCTGCTTCACGGCAGAAATAGGCATGGTGGTAGTACTTCCCCGGACGAGCCCTTCACAAAAAGCTCTACCAGCTATTATATTAATATAAAATATAGGTATATTTATTTGGAAACAAGGTACAAGGTTATACAAAAACAAGTGTAAACGATACTGAGTGCAGAAGTATAAACTGTGTCGCAGCCAGTAATTTTTTTATTATTATTCCAGCTGTCATGCTGTGGTGTGTCCAACTACACAGACTGGATCCGGCTGTCACCGCAGCATGTGATCCCCACCTCCTGCTGCATCGATCCGGAGGACTGCATCACTGCCAACTACAGCCATGTCTTCCAGCAGGTGAGCTCTCAATCCTACTTCCTATTTATTATATCCCATACTATAAATGCGATGTTTGTGGCTTTATCACGCCATAACAAGAGCAGGCCGATCATGTAACTTTTGTTGCAATGGTTTCGATCAAAATCTTGTTGACACTGTCAATTTTCGAACTAATACGTGTGATGCAATAATGAAAGAATGTAATAGGTCTCCGATGTGGGAGCCGATTTGTAATAAAATAATCAAATGTAGGGCTATCACTAAAGAAATACAAAGAACAAAAATATTCGGGCGCCAGATAGCCTACTGCTAATAGAAAAATAAATTTACCTGGATAGAGAGAGAGTCAGACGCGTCACTAGACCTTTAATCTAAGGAAAGGGGGATAAAATAGAACACTGTAAAATTTGGGAAAGATGGGGTTTATTCAAAACTTTTTGTTATGTCCGTGGAATCTTGATAGTTGTAAATTTAAGTTTATATCCAAAGGTTACTTCTTAATTATAGTTATTTTATTTAGAGTTTACTATTTAGCCTAAAAGTTGTACGCTGTTGTTACTGCATCGAATGAATGTTTAAATTAAAAATAAAGAATTGTTTGAAATACCTGTTGGTTTGAGCTTTACAAACCCATAAGCCTAATACGAATCGTCCCTATAGTAAAACCATGGAGGCCGAGGTGAGTGGTCCGGTAGGGGACTCCGGTTGCGAACCAGCTTGGCTCCTCCGTAGTGTTCAGCAAGGGGTCAAAATGAAGGGTGAATGAATGTAAAAAGGGGACTAATATGACTCAGCTCCAACGCGTGGTCATTTCTATAAATTTATGTTCCAAGGATAAATTTGAAAACTAGAAAAATAGTTTTAAAAAATAGTTTTTTAAAAAATAGTTTTTTTAAAAAATAGCGCCGAAGAGCTAGAACAAAGAGAACAAAGAATAATTACCAATTTATCCAAATAAGAAACGAACGTGTGCCTTTGTTAAGGAATTTGTCAAAATACATACCGCTATTTTTTCTTATAAATGTCCCTTTATGAACCAGGGCGGCATGATGAAGAAACGATGAAGATCGTGTTTAAAATCTAAAACAATTAAAGACTTCCATTAAGCTAACATTCGAGGTAAAAATACCACGAGATTCCAAAACTCAAAACTCACCGAAAGAACCAAATTAACGGATAAAAATCCAGAAAACTAATTCCAGTATTGTTTCACAAAACATGATAACAATATCTATTAAAATCAACCTGATTTTTACAGATTAATAATTTTTAAAATAAAAATTACGATCTGACATTGTTGTTCGTCAGACCGGGCGGAGAGAAAGCAAAGCCTGCTTCTTGATTTACACCAAGCTAAAAAAATCGCTTTCGAATCTGTCAACTGAACAGCGCTGCTTCCTTGTAGTGTCAGCTGTCACTGTCATTACTGTATTATGACAGACACGAAGCTAATATTCCAAAGAAGAAGAATAAAGGCATTGAGTCCTACTTTACGAAACGTAAACAAACGAAATATTATTAATTTCTTGAACAAAATTTATCAGCACCTGTAACGGCGAAAACGACTCGTTACATTACATACTATCCCAAAAAAATAAAAGAAAGACTACTTTCTTTTATGCCAAAACATAAGAAAAGCATCAAAACAAATCCAAAACGTTCAAAAAATTTAAATTTAATTTAATTGAAACTCTACCAAAAATATTCTAAAGACTCTACCAAAAATATTCTAAAGACTCTACCAAAAATATTCTAAAGACTCTACCAAAAATATTCTAAAGACTCTACCAAAAATATGCTAAAGACTCTACCAAAAATATGCTAATAATACAAAATAGAACAAACCAAGAAAACGATCTTAGGCTTTTTGCTGTAGAAATCCGACTAGAATCTTAAGACTCTAGGAATCATTCAAACAACAAAGCAAAAGAACAAAAGAAAATGATAGATTTTCTTAAAACAATACTATAACTATTAACTCTATAATCTACTTTAAAGTGCGGTTGGACACCTTCGTCGCCGACTCTTAAATTCCGAAACTCCTTTATAAAGTGCGGTTGGACTCCTTCGTCACCGACTCATAAATTCCTAACTTCTCTACTCGCTAAAAACGAGGAAACCCTCACAGCAAAGGCTGTGCAAGTTCAAAAATCACAACACCAAAAGTGTGTGGAAAAAATGAGAAATGTACTGTGATCGGCGTAACCCTACCAAAATTTCCGAACACAGACATCCTACCAAAAACGTGTAAAATTTGTCTATTGTGATTGGCATAACTCCACCAACTTACCAGGCACAACAGAACAAAAAAACATAGAACCGGAGGAAAATCCGAGAACTAAGGAAACAAAATATTTGCATATTGTGATTGGCATATCTCCACCAACTTACCAGGCACAATAATACAAATCAAATTATAGAACTGGATGAAGGTCCAAGAACTATCTAAACAAACGAAACTATAGAACCGGAGGAAGATCCGAGGACTATCTAACAAATCAAATTATCACTTTAGGGGTCCGCACCAAATGGCAGAAAAAATCCCAATACGTGAATGTCAAATCAGGGTGGTACCAATTGTTGTCAAATCCGGGAAACTAAACTATGAACAACACAAAAATACCCAAAAAACATAAACATTTAGGTTGTGAGAACAACACGAAACGTTCTAAGCAAACAAATATAACTAAGTTGTATAAACAACACAAAACAAAACAAATTCAAGGACAAAATATCCTCTAAACAAATTTACAAATGTACATAAGATCTTTTGATGTTGGAAAAATGAATGTGGTGAAACAAAATTACCTAAGCTTTAATTTAGAACTTTAAAATCTCAAAATTTAATGTTGTCGAAGTTAACCATACACTACATCATCATACAAGGCCATAATCACACTAACCTTTCATACATCAATTCTCATTCTTCTCATACAGAGGCCTAACTCCTAACGTTATCAAACTCAAGTTTAAAGTGTAAATCCAAAAATTAGTATTTTATAATATCTTTAACATGGTAACGACCGGAAGTATTTTTACTTAAATCTTTCAAAATATAGACGTTATCAGAAACTTTATCAATAATTTCACATTTAACAAACTTAGGTGCAAACTTAGCCGAAAAATATGCCGGGGCACTAGATTGAACAAAACTCCTTCTCCAAACAATATCACCAACAGCAAAAGAAATGGCTTTCCTCCCTATATTATAATAACGCGCATTACGCTTATAAGCTTTTAATAAATGAGCTTGAACTTTAACATAAACATCACCAAGTGATTTAAGAGAATAAGCAAAAGAATTCCTTTCTCCCATCTCAACTTGTGACAAATTTTCTAAAGAATTACTAAAACGGTGTAAAGAGGCATCAAAAATGAGTTCTCTTCCAAACATGAGAAAATTAGGTGTAAAATCAGTGGCAAGACTAACACTGTTATTCAAAGCTAATTGAACATGAGGTAAAAATTTTGACCAAGTGCGTTGATCATCTCTAACAAAACATGAGATACAAGTTTCTACCGTTTTATTATACCGTTCCACAGGATTATTCTGAGGGGTATACAATGTATTATAAAAGATTTTAACAATATTGTAACTTTTCATAAATTCTACAAAATATTTAGAAGTAAATTGAGTTCCATTATCACAAACTAAAATTTTAGGACAGCCAAATTTAAGAAATATTTCTTTTTCAAATAATCTACAAATTGATAAGGTCGTAGCTTTAACCAAAGGAAAAATCCAGCAAAATTTAGTGAAAACATCAACTACTGAAAGTATATACTTATGACCAGAATAACTTTTAGGCAAAATTCCTATTATGTCTGCAGAAAGCATGACCATGGGATGATCTACTTTTTTAGGATTAACCATAATACCAAAAGGGGGGGACGTACTATGCTTATACGCTTTACAAATATCGCAAGATCTAATATAACCTTGAATATCATTAAACATTCCATTCCAAAAATAGTGTTGTTTTAATTTCTTTAAAGTTTTATGAATTCCAAGATGACCTGAATTAATATCATCATGATTGGATCTAATAGTATCAATTATATTTTCCTTGGGAATAACTATTTTCCAATTCAAACGACTATTGGGATTAAATTTACTTTTACAAAACTTATACAAAACATTACTTTCGACTCTAAAATTTTTATATCTAGTAGGAAATTTTTGACAATTAATGAACACTTTTTTATACCAAGAATCTTCAATATCTTCATCGGGGGAAACGATTTGAATGGGGGCAATTAATAATGATGTGACTTCAATTCTTGACAATGCATCAGGAACTAAATGTAAGGAACCTTTTTTATGAACAACATTAAATGTAAATTGAGAAATTCTAGCAGCCCAACGTGCTAAACGTCCGCTTGGATTATTCAATTTTAATAACCATTGTAAACTAGCATGATCAGTAATTACTGTAAATTCCATTCCTTCAACGTAAGGTCTAAAATGTTCTATTGAATCTAAAATCGCTAACAATTCACGTTCCGTGGTACTGTAATTACGTTCGCATTTGTTCAATGAACGGGAATAAAATGCAATCGGATGTTGATTACCATCCGCGTCTTCCTGACTCAAAACACTACCAATTCCAACAGAACTAGCGTCGCAATGTAAAAAGAATGGTTTTTCAAAATTAGGGCATTGTAAAACGGGTGAGGTAACTAAAACATGTTTTAATCTAAGAAAAGCAATTTCCGCTTCATCATTCCAAATAAGAGATCTTTTAGAATTCTTGCTACCAGCCGTCAATTTAGTAAGAGGAGAAGCAATATCAGCAAATCTATCAATGAATCTACGATAATATGAACATAAACCAAGAAAACTTCTAAGTTCTTTAACAGTTTCAGGGCGAGGAAAATTCTCAATGGTATCTAATTTAGAAGGATCGGTATGTAAACCTTTACTATCAACAATATAACCAAGATAACGAAGTTTTTCTTTGCAGAAGGCACATTTCTTTAAATTAACTGTTAAACCAGCATCTTTAAGAGTTTTATAAATTTTATTTAAATATTCTATGTGATCTTTGAAGTTATCAGTAACCAAAATTAAGTCATCTAAGTAACAAAACAATACATTTTCAAATTCAAATCCAAATAATTTATCCACTAGCCTCTGTAATTCAGCGGGGGCGTTAGTTAATCCGTAAGGCATCCTAACAAATTCAAATAATCCTTTTCCGGGCACTACGAAGGCACACTTTTCACGCGAGGATTCTTCCAGCGCTATCTGAAGAAAAGCTTTAGAAAGATCAATAGTTGTAATGAACCGAGCTCCTCGCAAACTATCCAGTATCTTAGAAGGATACGGAAGAGGATAAGAATCTCTAATCGTAATTGAATTTAAACGACGTGAATCTAAACATAATCGTGTACTACCATCTTTCTTCTCAACAGCCAAAACAGGTGAACTCCAAGGAGATTTAGAAGGTTGAATAATATTTTCCTTAAGTAAAACTTCCACTTCATCAAAAAGTTCCTTTTGTTTAGCAGGACTCAACGGCCAATATCTTTGTTTAAACGGTTCTCCAGTAACATTAATTTTATGTTGGATCAGGTGAGTAAGACCTAAACCTTTCTTTTCATATGAAATATCTTCAAAAAGTGAAATTGTTTTATCAAGTTGTTGTTTCTCAGAAGGAGCTAATTCAACAGCTGAAGTAACTGAACAAGTTTGAATTTTATTATAATCATCAACAAAAACTATATTTTTCCATAAATCTTTAGCAAGGTCAAATTTTATCCAAAAGTCAAATCCTAAAATAAACTCATAATCGAATAAAGGTATAACCATGAATTTAACAATTTTTGTAACATTATCGCAAGTAACTGGAAGATTAATAGCACCTATAACTCTCTGAGCAGATCCGTCCGCAGTATAAGCAGAATCGTGAACAGACTGAGGTATATGTTCCATCTCATAACCCAATTCCAAAAATCGCTTGTGAGCATTCGCACCAAGAACGCAAGTATTAGCACCACTATCTAATAATCCTGAAAATTTTTGATTACCAATAGAAAATTGTAAAAAAGGTCTTGAATCGTTATTCTTAACAAAAAGTACAGGTGAAGCCTTATAAACGCCAAAAAAAGTTTTTAAATATTTTAACCAATCAGAAAATTCTTTTTTAATAATGGTATCATCCGGTTTAAGACTGTGACTAACAATTTTCTTCATCGAGTCAGCCGAAGTTTGCTCAGAAACTGGTACTCGATGATGCCTAATCAGTTTTTTGACTCCGAAGAGTTTTTCTTTTCCGAATTGCACACATCGCAAAACTTTGTGATAACACCCAATTTTTTGCATTTAAAACAAACCATACCAGGAATGGTGGTACAATCTTTGTAGGTATGTCCAGGAGACTGACACTTCAAGCAAAGGGGGTTTTCAGTTTTAACAGCACTAGACTGAATCTTCTCCACCTTGAAAGGCTTAAACTGTTCCTTAATAGACTTCCTATTAACAAAAATCTCTAATTCTTTTCCTAAATTCATAAAACAATCTAATGAAGAAATATGTCTACCTACCACATAAGGTGTATAGATCGACAGCATGTTGTGCTTAGCAATGGTAATGACCACAGACTCCGAAATAGGGGTAGCAAGACGACTAGCCATATCCATAAGTTCAGTAATGAAGTCCGGAAGCGACTCACTAAGTTTTTGTTTTCGAGTACGAAGTTCATACTCCAGAAAGTAATCGAATTCAAGCTTATCAAAACGCTTGAGCAACGCAACCTTAAGCTCAGACCAAGAAGCTATATTAAATCGAATGGTACGGAACCACTTGGCGGCAGAACCAGAAAGTAAATCCGAAAATGAACCAACCAACAAAGACTCATCGAAGTTTTTGTACAAAAAGTATTCCTCAACCTGGGTAATAAACTCACGAACACAAGTTTTCCCTTCAAAAATAATCCGGCTTCTCTTCAAGTCGGGCAACTTATTACTTGAAGCAGGCAAATTTTTTCGAACAAAATCATTCATCGCATTAAAAGATGGTAAGTTTTGACCAGCAGTAGAAGAACTATGAGCAGGCAAATCAGTATTCAAGAAAGGATCCGGGAACCCCGTCATTCCTACACTCTCCATGTTCAATGGAAGCTCCACAGAAATCGGTGCGGGCTTATTAACTATCGAACCCAATGTAGTGTGACTATCCACAGAAGTAGATGGAAACTGAACCGCTTTATCCATGATAACTCACAGACAAAAACTCCAAAATCAAAATGTTGTAGAATATTTCAATGTAAAAGTTAAGTCAAAATTTTTTAAATATTTAAAGTGTAAAAGTTTATTTGTTATTTAAGTTTTAAATTATTTAAGTTAAGTTGCTTAAAGTCAAATTATTCAAAAGATGCAATAACCACTCACAATAAAGTTATAACTAATATTAACTTATAGAAATGTAAAGGAACACTTCCTAAAGATACCTTAAGAATACAATAAAGGTTCACTTAAAACATCCGTAAACAATTATCCTTATTTTTGTATGGTGATACAAGAATATTTAGACAGCTTTGTCTAAATCATTAACATCAAGCGGGTAATGTATAACAAATTCATAAAGTTCACTGTAGAAAAGTACACATAAACGGATAAATAACCTGAGTTATAGTAGTTCTGTTAGAGAAATAACATTGCGCAAAAAAGGCACAAATGTATAAACAAAGTTATCAAATTATAATAATAATTGCACTAAAAAGTTTCTAAAGAAATATTACCAAATATATCAAAAATTGGTTTTTACAAATTCACCAAAAAACTGTAAATGTTGTAACAAAGTTTACAAAAAAGTAAGATGCAGTAACAGACAGTAAAACCTCAAGAAACCACTTCAAGTCCCTGTTCGCTGTGCGACAATTGTGATGCAATAATGAAAGAATGTAATAGGTCTCCGATGTGGGAGCCGATTTGTAATAAAATAATCAAATGTAGGGCTATCACTAAAGAAATACAAAGAACAAAAATATTCGGGCGCCAGATAGCCTACTGCTAATAGAAAAATAAATTTACCTGGATAGAGAGAGAGTCAGACGCGTCACTAGACCTTTAATCTAAGGAAAGGGGGATAAAATAGAACACTGTAAAATTTGGGAAAGATGGGGTTTATTCAAAACTTTTTGTTATGTCCGTGGAATCTTGATAGTTGTAAATTTAAGTTTATATCCAAAGGTTACTTCTTAATTATAGTTATTTTATTTAGAGTTTACTATTTAGCCTAAAAGTTGTACGCTGTTGTTACTGCATCGAATGAATGTTTAAATTAAAAATAAAGAATTGTTTGAAATACCTGTTGGTTTGAGCTTTACAAACCCATAAGCCTAATACGAATCGTCCCTATAGTAAAACCATGGAGGCCGAGGTGAGTGGTCCGGTAGGGGACTCCGGTTGCGAACCAGCTTGGCTCCTCCGTAGTGTTCAGCAAGGGGTCAAAATGAAGGGTGAATGAATGTAAAAAGGGGACTAATATGACTCAGCTCCAACGCGTGGTCATTTCTATAAATTTATGTTCCAAGGATAAATTTGAAAACTAGAAAAATAGTTTTAAAAAATAGTTTTTTAAAAAATAGTTTTTTTAAAAAATAGCGCCGAAGAGCTAGAACAAAGAGAACAAAGAATAATTACCAATTTATCCAAATAAGAAACGAACGTGTGCCTTTGTTAAGGAATTTGTCAAAATACATACCGCTATTTTTTCTTATAAATGTCCCTTTATGAACCAGGGCGGCATGATGAAGAAACGATGAAGATCGTGTTTAAAATCTAAAACAATTAAAGACTTCCATTAAGCTAACATTCGAGGTAAAAATACCACGAGATTCCAAAACTCAAAACTCACCGAAAGAACCAAATTAACGGATAAAAATCCAGAAAACTAATTCCAGTATTGTTTCACAAAACATGATAACAATATCTATTAAAATCAACCTGATTTTTACAGATTAATAATTTTTAAAATAAAAATTACGATCTGACATTGTTGTTCGTCAGACCGGGCGGAGAGAAAGCAAAGCCTGCTTCTTGATTTACACCAAGCTAAAAAAATCGCTTTCGAATCTGTCAACTGAACAGCGCTGCTTCCTTGTAGTGTCAGCTGTCACTGTCATTACTGTATTATGACAGACACGAAGCTAATATTCCAAAGAAGAAGAATAAAGGCATTGAGTCCTACTTTACGAAACGTAAACAAACGAAATATTATTAATTTCTTGAACAAAATTTATCAGCACCTGTAACGGCGAAAACGACTCGTTACATACGGGATCGTAAATTGACAGTTTCAATAAATAAGATTTTGATTGAAACCATTGCAACAAAAGTTACATGATCGGCCTGCTGGACCAATTGAAAAATTATAATTCGTAAAACATAATATCTCAATACCTAGATTATATTTAAAAGAATTATATTTTAAAACTAACTTATTATCATTGTATTAGTGCATCGTAGGGCATGTTCCTGACGTGCGTGACCTACGAGGCAATGCTTTGTTATAGGCGAGGGTTACCACTTAACATCAGGTGGGCCATATGCCTCTTACATCAGCTAGCTATATAACAAAAAGGGAAAAAATATTTTATACTTAATTAATTGTAAAATTTAATGTTTTTTGTCAGATCAGATCATTGGTATTTCTTGTTCTTTTTTTGTTAGCTTATAAATCGATGTATTAATGTATCTGTGAAAAAGTCAATGCTGTTGATGTAGTAACTCATACAAAAACCCACTCATACCGTTTTTTATATGACAGGGCTGCTATGAGGTGATCACCGAGTACCTAAGAAGCAATATGGACATACTAATCGGAGTGGCAATCGGAACAGCTCTACTGCCTCTCATGGGCACTATACTATCCTGCTCCCTGGCAAGCTTCATCAAGAAATCTAAATATGATGCCATGAACTAACCCAATGGACCTTCAAAATGTCCGAGAAGATTAATGTGAGCGATGAACCCCTTTGATTTGCCAAAACTATTGACTCTGAAGTCTCAAGTAGCCCTAAGAATATCAATTACGTAGTCATTGTGTAGGTAAGTACTCAATTTGGAATCTCAATTTTCTTCCAATAAATTTGACTGAATGTTGTACTTTTTAATCAAGTATTATTTACAATTTCTTGATGTTTATTATGATTAATATAGTCATCTAAATGATTGAGACACTGCAGTGTTTCAAAGTAAATGTTATCAAAATTATACTATTTATCTGTAGAAATATTTTTAAACTAATTAATGTTCAACTGTTAATAAACTTGAAGCAAGGTTGAATTTTAGTTTCTTTTTTCGTTAATTAGAACTCAACATTACTAACCACTGTCAATATATTAAAATATACAAATCACATAATAAATATTCATTTCATGATATAATAAAGGTAACAACATTGAAACTCTTGGGAATACATTGATTTACGACAGGATTTGCAAACATGCAAAACCTGCTTTCTTGGTAATATTACATTACCAATTAAAATTGGTCCATGATATTAATAAGCTGACTGAACATCTGTTTTCTAGTCACTGTCAGAGCTATTCTTATCTGCTTTAGTCTCAACCGGTGTGTCTTGCTTATAATATCTATATTCCGGCTTCAATTCCCACATGTTTTTGTGTGGATTCTTCAGGTTGTAATTACACACTTCTTTCAAAATCTCTTTTAGATATACTATTGGTTGTCTTGTTATCTTTTGCAAGTCTTTGATGTTATAATACTGATGTTTCTCAAATGCAGCAAATAGAACATTGAGGACAGAATCTTTATCATCACGTGCTTTCTTGCCTTCAGCCTTTTTCTTCTCTTGGTATTCAATGTTATGCTTGTGATCTGATCTTGGTTTAAAGTTCTGCACTATCCTGTCTAACTGCTGTACTTGTCGTTGAGGCACAGAAGCCTTCCTGATTGATTCAGACTTCAGCTTATAGTATGTGTTGTCGGCAAAAGGCCTACATTCTAGTTTTTGTACTATTCTTCCTTCCATGAATAGTTTTTCTGACTCAGGTACCACAGAATCTGTAGTGGTTGCTGAAACAGGATGAGACATTAGTAGACACTTCATAGCCGGTAAGAAAAATTCTAAGTACCTACATGCTTGCCAAAATGATTGTTTTACTTCTTTATGTAGTATGAAACGTAGTAAAGAAATATTTGTAGGCATGTAACAGAGTAGTAACTTACGGACAACATGAGAAAAGACACCCAAAGACTGTCTCGTAACGGTGGACACGTCAAGACGATGTTCTTTTGGTATGGACTGCTCACCAGGGTCCTTGAGACATAGAACTGCTTCCGAGAGCGACAACTGCACCTGTGCTTTCTGTCCTGGTGCACGGGATATCTTTAATTTTCCCACTTCGATATTTCCAGTTGCTTTTTCCCATTTATTTGCGATATACTTCGGTACCTTTACAAGCCACACTCCTCTACCAGTATTTGATAGGTCTAATTCGCGGTCAATCTGAGGAACAGTCGGAGCTGGTGTTGGAGTGCTCATGGTAATTCGTCTGATTTCTAAGTAAGTCTGTCTAAATTAATTAAGTCGCCACATCACAAACTTGGAAAAATAAAGTTCCAGAGCCCGAAGTCCCAGTGCATTTACAACAATTTCGTTACCAAATGTTGTTTTCGTTTTGCCTATTTGTCTCTGTCTATTGTATGGAGAAAAGATGAGACAACAACTCTAACTACGTAACGTATTTTTGCCGTCTCATATTTTCTCCCTACAAAAGACAGAGACACGTGGGCGAAACGAAAACAACATTTGGTAACGAAATGTGGTAGCATAACTCGGACTTGGGGTACAGGTCCCATGTCCCATACTCTTATTTCAATTTCATGCTCCAAGTCCAAATGCTTCAATCAAAGTCAAGTCAAAAATGGTCAAGGTTACGACGTTGTCAGCAAAACATCTGATCAGGATTGCCAGTGCTTGTGGTAAAATATCCACACCACCAACCACAAACCACAGTAACAGTAATGTCTTAACCATCCATGTGGCCAGATGATATGGAGATGGAGCCTGGCTGGTATTCCAATATTTAGTGACGCCAATCTGCGTCACTAATTCATCACTAAATAAAGCCAGCCAGGCTCTAACTCGTGTGGTTACATAGTTAAGAGGACAATCAAACCACTGGCAAAAACCAACATGCGGGGTGAGGAAAACCTGTTTTCTCCACAGCTTTTCTTCACAATATAGAATATGTTTTTTTATGAGTAAAAAAATCAGTTACAAAATTTACATCTTCAGATGAAAAATTCTGATGAAATTAATGGTTTTTTTTTGTTGTTAAATATTACAACAATACAAACAATCCAATTATTAGTTAGATAATAGGAACAAGACCAAAGATAAGCTACATGAGCCAAATAAAAGCAAAGATCGCCGTAATGTCGTTTAAGGAGGTCAAGGAGGTTGCCCTCAAAAGAAATACCTAGAGAAAAATGCATACATTACGCTGACAAGAGCGTTGCTCTTGTCTAAATAAGAAGCAGAATAGGAACAATTTTCATTTGTTAAATTGAATGAATGATAACTTGAGGACACAGTAGTTTAAATAGGTGCAAAGTGTAGTTATAGCTATTATTTGTTTAAAATTCCCAATCACTTTGAAATTCCCTGCTTTTTGGGGAATTTCTGAACAAGTTGGCAATGCTAGTCCTTCGTCTTGTCAATGTCTGTCTTTCCCTGGGAAGAAGGATGTCTTTTTATTTTTACTGATTACGCGGTCCTAAAGCTGTCAGGCACGGTGGAATGGGTGCTAGGCAAGCCTACTGCACTGCTTAAAATTCGTAATTAAGGTCATGAGCAAAACAGATGCCCCTGCCCTGACGTTATCTAATTTAATATATATGATGCAAAGGTCCTTCGTTGTGACATGGCTTGTGGAGGTATAACTGCCAGTATGACACACATCATGACATGACAGTGAAATAAATATTGTCACTGTCATATTTCTTTGGTCAGTCAGACCGAATTTCTGGTGTAAAAATATTAATTTCTATTCATTGCTTTTTGTGCACTGAACTTAGTACTAAAAATTATAAATTTGTTTAATAACTGATAATCAATTCACATCCACTTGTAACTAAGAAATGTGAGATTATGAGAGAACTCAGTTTCACAGATGACCACCATGTAGGAACATTAACATTGAATTAATAGATTGATTTATTGAATCATGTTCGGCTACAGTAAAGAAGCGGTCAGAGTGAAAGTCAAGGTATGTACTTACATTAATATAAAAATAAAATAGTGCAGATTAAATCAATTAACTACCAGCCACCAAAAAAAAATATAACTTTAGGTAGGTACCTTCTAGAACTGGATATCAAAGTGGATTTTGAATTTTATTTAAGATGGAAATAATGAAATTGAAAAAAGAAATAGCCTGATGACTTTCAGGCAAGGCACGGTAGACATTCCCTAGCATTAACATCAAAACAACAACATCAAATTACCATGGGAGTTAATTTTTCAGTAACTGTATTTATTGACCTACTTTGTTCATACTATTACAGAAATGTGAAGGCAAACTTCAAGCAGAATGGAGAAAGTTCTCAGTTGACCCTCAAATAACGTCATTGGAAGTTCTCCAAAGTATTTTGGTGAAAGCATTTGATATAAAGTCTGATTTCACACTCTGCTACAGAAGCACAGATGACTTTGGACAAGAGATCCACCTGCCACTCCTCTCTGACTGGGACCTGGACGCTGCTTTTCTCAAGTAATTATCACTTAGTTTATATTATAATTGTCGGAATATTACTTTTAAAATAACTATAGATATAAATATAGGTTGATTATATCTCAAGCCAATGTTGCAAATTCATCTGGGAGCATAATTTGTACAAGCTCATAGACATAGACACTCATTTATTTGCTTCTCAGCACACAACATACAATACACAAATATATTAAAAAAATATTTGTGTATTGCTATAGCTCATCAGCATAAGCATATATCCTTTTGGTTACTATTAATATTTGATTACTAATGATGAATATTTTTCTATCACAGGGCTCATAATATAGCTCTCACACAAAAGTCAGAGCCATGTGTTCAGTTGAAAGTAGATATGAGGCCTTTTTCCGAGGCATCAGAAGACTGGGAGCCACCAAGTGTCAGCCAAGGAACCCCTGTAGTGATGCAAAACTGCAAGGAACAACCCACAGTGGCTCCGGCAGCACACCAGATAGACAAACAGGAAACACAAACTGGCTTCCAGGGAATGTTACTCAATCAGGTATTATGCAAGAACTTCCTTGAGTGCCAAGAGAACTGAAGTGATGCCTAAAGAACAAGAGATCTGATGGAATGATTAAATTAGTTAATTCCTTAAATTAAACGAAGGCAGCAGATGTTTAATATCATCTGAGTAATAAAAAAACCTTAATTGTATGATGTATGTACGAGTAACTATGCGTTAAGTCATCATGTTTAATATTACCTACCTTACAAAACTTTGTATTAAAAATCATAACACCTAGGGTGCCCCATGTTAATAACAAACTAAGTGCATGGCGAACTGTAAAAGTTTGGGAACCCCTGACTAATGCTTGGGATACACGAGGCTAGTTTTTCTAGCCAGGATAGAAAAATTGTGATAGTAAGCTAGCAAAGTAGTAGTAGTTATAGCTTCATGTAAACAGAACTAGCTTCATTTTTCATATAGTTTACACGAAGCAGAACTGCTAGTTTGCTAGCTTACTATCACTATCTTGCTATCCTGGCTTTAAAAAGTAGCCTTGTGTATCCCGGGCATTATGAGGATTTTTTTATGATAGGTGGAAAAAACATTCAACATGGTATCAAGGGCACTGAACTTGTACGAGGATCCTAACACGGCGCCGCGACCTCCGCTGTGCGACACCGAGTTTAGAGCCTTTCTGGACACAGTTGGCCAAATCACCAACACCACCAAGCTGAGGGAAGTTATCTACTGCGGAGGAATTGATCCCAGTTTAAGGTACCTAAACATGTATGCTTAACATGTACTAAGCATGTAGGTGGATGAGGGTAGTTCAAGATTGTGTGGAATAGCGAGAACAAAGAGGCCTATGCCCAGCACTGGGTTAAGTCAGGCTGCGGATGATGATATAACTAAACATGCATTTACATCTATTTCCAGTCTACAAAGAAAGAAAGAAAATATATTTATTTAACATAACATACACAGAACGGAACACTGACAAACATAATATAATAATACATGATATAATTATACAGAATCTGGGGGCTAATTTAATTAATATCCATTTGGAGGCATGAATAATAATTATTAAAATTACCCTATATGCCATAGAAATAGAACAGAATAGGTTTTACAGGGTAAATTTGCATAGTAGGTATCTATTTATGTCACTCGGATCCTCGTTGTCCCAATTCACAGGCGATAACGCGCAGAGCCGATTAGGCGGGGGCTTTTCTTTCTTAAACATATTGAAATAACAAAATACCTAAATTTCAGGAAAGTAGTTTGGAAGCATATTCTCAACGTGTACCCTGACGGCATGACTGGAAAAGAAAGGATGGACTATATGAAACGGAAAGCCAACGAGTACTACGCGTTACGAACTAGGTGGAAGGACTGTATACAGAGAGGAATGGTAAGCCATAGGCTTATATACTAAAAGTAAGCTTTGAAATAAAAAGGGTAACTTAGTTACGTTCATACAAAACAATAAATAAATATGCACACAAATCACCCCTTGTTAGTAACAATAATCCAATTACAAATAGTTGTTAAGTTTTTATGTACCATTGTTTGTTCTTATGTATTTGTGAGCAATAAAGTATTTTCTATCTATCTATCTATCTATGTATAAAGTTATATATTTCTTTATTGTTATATGATAAAGTTTACAATGAATAAATGAAACACTGTCAAATATTACACAGCGAGCGCTTTCCAGCGCCTAAAACGATTTTTCGAAAAAAAATCCTTAAAATAATGTGCATTATTATTGTTGTATAATCTAATCTAGCAATGGATTGGAATGAGCAATAGAAAGCTGGAAAAAGGGCTTGGGTCGCTTTGCCCTGTAGTGGGATAAGATAGTCTGCAAAAATAAAATAATAACTATAATAGTAATGTATAGCTCGACCAAACCAAGTTTGCACCTCGCGTCAATTACAAAAAATCGACATTAAAAAATTGAACAAATTATACTTTGCATATTTTTTTAAACATTAAAATATACACAAAAAGCGGGGTGCAAACTTAGCTTGGTGGAGTAATATGTTACAACGGTGAAGTGTGTTCCAGGTGAGCCCTGACCTGGCGTACGTGACCGGCATGGTTCGCAAGGACGTGTTGCGCACCGATAGGCATCACAACTTCTATGCGGGCAGCGACGACAACCAGAATATCGCCTCGCTCTTCAATATATTGACTACGTAAGTTTAATGATTATTACCTACGTCTCACTAAGTGAAGTGCCACCACACTGGAACTTCACATATTTTTTATAATGTCCCAAAAGATAAGAGCCGAGTTTCACTGCTATTATTATTATTTTTGATTTGTAAAAGGATCTTACAAAAAAACGGTAGGAACCAAGTCGTAGTTTGTTGCCTGTTCTTCTAGGCTTGGTCGCGTGAAACTGGCACCTAGACTCATCTATTAAGACGTTTAAAAGTGATCTTTGTGATTCTACTGACTCTAATACATCCTTAAGTTTGAGTTTGAACACTGTCTGTCTTGTGACTTCTTGAAATGATTTTTCAGTGTTTCAATTTTGGGAAAATAGGTGTTTTTATTTTGTTCCTTGCTGTGCAGGGGGTCGTGCATATAGATCTTTCAAAAATATTAAAAGGTTTCGTAGGTGAAAGCTTGATTTCCGGAGAGGAGTTGTTTCTGAGTGGTGGTCTGTTAGCAAACCCAATGAATGTTTGTTTTGTTTCAGCTACGCACTAAATCACCCGACGGTGAGCTACTGCCAAGGTATGTCGGACCTCGCGTCGCCGCTGCTGGTGACGATGGGTGACGAGGCGCATGCCTACATCTGTCTGTGCGCCCTCATGGCTCGCCTGCATCCTAACTTCCTACTCGACGGAGAAGCCATGACCGTCAAATTCTCCCATTTAACCGAATCCCTACAAGTATACGACGTCGACTTCTACAACTACCTAAAATCACAGCAAGCCGACGACCTCCTGTTCTGCTACCGGTGGCTGCTGCTCGAAATGAAGCGGGAGTTTGCGTTCGAGGACGCTCTCAGGATGCTCGAAGTGCTCTGGGCGTCGCTGCCGCAGAAAACACCATCTGTAGAACTTTCTTTGAAAGAAAAAGAGTTCGATCCTAGTTTAGAAGTGGACGACGAGCCTCCACCTTTGAGTCCGCTCATGAAAGCCCCGCGAGAGAATGCTTACACGAAAGTATGCGCGATCCGACGTCAGAGCTCCAGCTTCAGCCTAGCGAACATGAAAGCAACCAAACATTCCACTCGCAAGCAAATGAACCATAGCCTGGACGAGAGTGCGACCCGCAACTATCACTCCAATGCATCGCTTAAACATTCCAAACTATTCCAAAGCTTAGACGATGCTGCCTTGCAGACACAAAAGTCTAAAATAAATATAGATGAAGCTGTCAAAACTGAGGAAAATAACTTGACTAAGTCGCCGAACAGAAGAGGTATGAATAGCGTGCCAGAGCACGGCAAGACGCCAGAAGCACAAGACTCATTGACTACTACCTGGTCCAGCACTGGGGACCTCGCCAATGGCACTCAACATCCTGAAGAGAAGGAGACGCCCTTAGGAAATCAAGTCAGATTGCTAAGAGACCGGATATCTGTACACAACAACAAATTCTTCTCTTTAGATAAATTGGACGATTCTCTAAGCTCGGAAACTGATAAAGGCAAACCTCAAGTAAAAATGATCAAAAATTTAAATGAATTTCTCAATTTTGCCACGGGAAGCAAGGGCGCCACGACCCATGAAAAGTTACAGAGAGCCAACTCCGCCAAAGAATACGCGTCGCCAAGAGAATGTCCGAGAATCACACTGACGAAAACCTCATCTAATTTAGGCAAACCGCAAATAAAAGACGAAAAACTTGCGAATCGGCTGACTAAAAACATTTACAGCGATACTAACGACGGTAGCAGTCCTGACGATTCTCAGGAGTACTACCCGATGACGACATCTATGACACGAGAGTTAAGACTTGAACTGGAGCACTTGGACCGGCAAGTGTTCGGGCCGCAATACGTGAGCCGCTGCAGCGTGGTTTGCGACTCTCCCTCGGAGTCCACAAGCTCCGATGACAAACCCACGCAGGATTGCACGCTCATCAAACAACACTGCGCTGCGGATACTCTAGAAAGGCGGACGGAGACAATAGAACTGTTAGAGAATATAAAAAGACCTTCGTTGCTCGATACCGTCAAATTGAACGCGAGAAGCGCAGAAGATATTTATATATGGGAAAACCCTTTGCACAGGAACACGCCTACGACCCGCACTACGGCGAGCTGTCCGCAGACGCCGGACGAACAAGCCGACCTCGACTACGACGGAGACACCGGAGAGATATTCGAAGAGCACTCCGGCAAGAAATCCATCACCCCAATACGTTTACTACGTAAAAACCAATCTGTAGATCCCCACGAACTTATCAAAGAAGCTCAAAATATTGTCATACATTCCAGCGAATCTGACTCCTCCGAAAAAGAAACTACGAACAAGGAAGTCGCAAACAATAACCAGGCTGACGTCACAAACTCGTCACGGTCTCAAAAATTCTTTTCCAGTATGTCCCAGGAGTTAGAAAACGCGAAAAAGAATTGCGAATCACTTTTGAATACAAAGCAAACCAACTTGCACAGCGTCGCTTCGACTATAAACAATTTTCAGAAAAAGTACGAGGTTTTCAAGCCGCCTTTGCAGAAAACAGTTTCAGTGACTTCGTCAAGCGGTGACAATTCCGTGAAGTATACAGTAAGCGGGCTGCCACCTCCCACTTTGTTCGGAGGCGGTAATCCCTTTTTGATGTTCCTATGTTTGACCGTGTTGCTGCAACACAGAGATTACATTATGAGAAACAGAATGGACTACAATGAATTGGCGATGCATTTCGACAAAATGGTTCGGAAACACAACGTGAACAGGGTACTGAATCAAGCTAGGCAGATGTACGCCATGTATTTAAAACAACAAGCGAATAAGACTGGCGACGTATCTACATAATATTGCTTAGTTTTAGGAAATGAGATCTCTTGTTTTTTTGCTCATAAGTACGATAGTTTCACTCTTATTTGTAGATGAAAATACATTATAATTAAGTCTGTATTACGTTAGCATTTATATTGATATTACTTGGATAATGTTATAATAATCTAGTTTATTAATCCAATTGGCATAAAAACTATAACTGACGGCACCTAACTTGTGCAACGATTAAATCGTGATTTGCTTGCATATACTGAATACTAAGGCCCGTATTTTGAAACAGGTCTTGAGTCTGGGTCGAGCCTCAAGCACAGATTTATGACACTTCAATGGAGAACTGTCATAAAATCTATGCTTGAGGCTGGACTCAGACTCATGCGCTGTTTCGGAATACGGGCCTAAGTGTGAATACAACAATAAGAACCCCATTTGACGCCATTACGACGAACCTACTCCGAAAATGGAAATTTAATTTTGCGAAGGGTTGACGTGTCGTGGCCGAGCAGCAATGACTGTAGCTTTAATAAAATCACGCCTGCTTCCCATAGAGGTAGGCAAATACCATGGATTCCATCAGACATTTTAACATAGCCGTAGGTTTAAAAAACTTAATTCAGCAATTACGTACTCAATTTTAATGATTAATTTTCCGCATAAACTGCTATAGTATTTCGAATGCTGATTTTTTCTTAAATATTTGTATCATGCAGGTACCTACTTACTTTTGTTATTCCAAAGAGCTTTTATTAGCAATTTGATTGTGATATTTTATGTTTTCTTATTTTATGATATGAACTTAACTTTTTAATGATATTAGACTTAAATGAGCACAATAAATCAACACTACGATGTATATTTATGTATGTACGGCATTCATTAACCAGAGCGCAGTATTTTTAGGTAAAGCGTATATTTAAAACAATCTAGTCTTAAATTCTTTATAAAGATGCACAGAAATCAAGAAAAAAAATATTCGATATTTTTTCAAAATTAGGATTTGAAATTGGTAGAAAAATAGTTACTTAGGTAATTATTTGTTTGAGCTTGTTGGCTATAAACAGCAATTGCAAACATAATGTATTAGTGTTTTTAGGCGCTGTTTCATCAATGTAATCCAAATGATCCAATACCGTTGAATGCCTACTTATAAAAATATTATACGGTGAGACAGGTCATACATAATAACTGTGCATTTAACTTGTCTGTAAATAAAGTATCTAAGTCACAAAACTATAAATGCTTTTTTTATTATTATGAACCTTTAAACACAAATTCACGCCTCTTTTCCATGGGGGTAGGCAGATATCACCGATTTCCACCTGCTATGATCCTGACACACCTCTTTCGCTTCATTCACTCGCATAACATTCTTCATACATGCTCGTCGGTGTAAGGTACTTACATCAGCTATCTGAGCCCGAAGTCCCAGTGCATTTACAACATTTCGTTACCAAATGTTGTTTTCGATTTGCCAATTTGTCTCTGTCTATGTATGGAGAAAAGATGAAACAACAACTCTAACTACGTAGCGTATTTTTGCCGTCTCATATTTTCTCCATATAATAGAGAGAGACAAATAGGCGAAACGAAAACAACATTTGGTAACGAAATGTGGTAGCAAAACTCCGACTTCGGGTACAGATCGATATACATGCGCCGAGGTCTTCCTCTTCCAGCAGTTCCATTCACACTCGCCTGATGCACCTGTTTTGTTAATCTGTCATCCATTCTCTCTACATGCCCAAACCATCTTAGCATACCTTTCTCTACTCTCTCTCTAGAAGTACCTACCTATAGTTATAATAATACTGAATTAGCTTTATTACTTTGAACCCTACCACGGTAGATATTACTCAGGGGCGTCATTCTCGCGCCGACTGGGATTATTTTTCGGTGGAGATGTCGTCATAGGTCGGTCAAAAAGTCGTGACAACCATCTTGGCGTATTCTCACGATTTCTTCCTTCAATATTCTCGGTCGAAGTTCATGCGAGACGCAACGTCTAGTCCGGACTAGCCGAGACAGAACGCAGTATTCGAGATCTCTTGAATTTGATAGTCGTTTGACAAAACACAATATTATTTTCAGCAAAGTTTTATTTTAATGCTTCTTTTCGAAGAGAGAATGGATTATTTCCTAGAGCAATTTATAGACGACCTCATTGTAGAAGCCTCGACAGCTACGATAAATGGAAAACGCAGAAAAAGTGCGGGGTTGTGCAAAGCCTTTGTGCTCTCCGATTATGCTTATAGGAATCACTTTATGCTAAGTAAAGCATTAGCCTGGGAACTGGGGCATCATTCTCGCGCCGACCGGGATTATTTTTCGGTGGAGATGTCGTCATAGGTCGGTCAAAAAGTCGTGACAACCATCTTGGCGTATTCTCACGATTTCTTCCTTCAATTTTCTCGGTCGAAGTTCATGCGAGACGCAACGTCTAGTCCGGACTAGCCGAGACAGAACGCAGTATTCGAGATCTCTTGAATTTGATAGTGGTTTGACAAAACACAATATTATTTTCAGCAAAATTTTATTTTATTGCTTCTTTTCGAAGAGAGAATGGATTAAATCCTTGAGCAATTTATAGACGACCTCATTGTAGAAGCCTCGACAGCTATACGATATTTGGAAAACGCAGAAAAAGTGCGGGGTTGTGCAATGCCTTTGAGCTCTCCGTTTATGCTTATAAAAATCACTATAAGCTAAGTAAAGCATTGGCCTGGGAACTCATCGAAGATATTGTGCGGTCCCTACTTGCAGCAGAGAAAGATTTCCACTAAATCAAAGGTATAATGTGGTAACCTAACCTCTTACCAACCAAATATAATTCAATGGTGAGGAACCTTTGGTGGATATGATATGCCTCATAACAGCATAATAAGACAAGTCCCTACCTATAAGGCCTTACCGAAAATAATAAGTTAAATTAGTACACTGTTCTGCCATTGTGGATTGCAAACTAAGTATTATTTTATGTCAATTACATTATTTTTCTAGGTCTTCATCACATTATACTTCTTGGCACAGGGAGCTAGTCGGTACCGGCTATGGCTGAGCATCCTAATGGATCTGTCATATCTTCAGTATCAAGAGAATTCAAAAAATGGGTACACTTCCCAACGACCCCCGTTGAGGCAGTATCTAAAGATTGGGGAAGGTTTTTCAAGAGTTACCGGCACAACAGTCAACTCATAATATGATGAATAAAAGTGCAGTAATATATTAAATCAATGCTCTGATAAAAGCTTGTCTTTTTAATCATTATCATTTAAATACAAGAGATTTCATTACAATTCTTACCATACTGTTACCATAATTGGACTAGAGAACTTACATACAATCAAAATCAAAAATTACCTACATTATTAGAAAAACATCATAAGACTGATGGTTTCCAAACAGTCTCTACCTAAAAGAGAAATAAATAATATTTGTATACCTACTAAACTTTATATACCTACTATAGGAAAAAAATTAATAGACTGAATAAAAACCACATCTTTATTTACAAACATATAATTACAAAATTCACATGAAACCGTTGGGCTATTCGCAGACTGATTGCAAATAATGCTTCAAGCTCGATGGTTTGTACAGATAGACGAAGCAAAGTAAGTAAATAAGTCCTGCGTGCAGTGGTAGACGGTCAATATTGTTGCCTGATAGTACTTATATAATTTCCAGCACTATTTTTAGTCAACCATAACAGTGCTTTGCAGTAAATTCTCTTTTGGCTTCGCCAACCTTTCCATAATCAGATGTTCCTGCAACAAAATAAATAAATACAAATATGAATAAAAGCATTTATATATAGGCCTTTGCATCTATTGTAGATGATATAAATAGGCGTCAGGGGCAACTGATGATTACTCAAGCCCTACTCGAGGAACACTATAGTGCCTGGAACAGGATTTCAAAGTGATTCTTGCAATTTAACTGAATAAAGACAATTTTGATTTGATTTTAGATGGAATAGGCTTGCCCAGCACCTATACCAAGTAAATAGGTCTGTAATGCATCAAAACATCAAAACTAAAGATTTGGACAATTAAATAATAGTATTCAATGAGACAATGAATAATTATTATGATTGACAGGGATTTACACGAGTCTTTTAGTAAAATTTAACAGTGTACGTCTACTGCTGTTTGTTTATACTAGTCTCATCTGCTGTTTGAGTAGAAAAACCTCTATTCAGTTTTATTCGGTAATTTTCCAGCTTGGTAGGTAGGTACAGTTCCAAACATCTCATTAACACTTTGTAAATAACCCATTGAGCCCTACTGCTTATAGTTTTGTCCTTAATGCTAATATTTAGGGGATAAAATCATTTATTTACTTTACAAAAAACACAAACAAATTTTTCTTCTTCTTCTGAGATTCTGGTTTGAGTGTTGCCCGCTAGTGAAATGTATTTCAGTTAGTTCAATCAAAAAAATAGAAAATTATTAACCGCGTTTGTTTTTTCTGTTCTGTAAAAGCTGTTGTAAGTTTATCAGTAGACAAATAGATATAAAATAGTTGCTACACATATTATTTTTCATTGGGTGGATGAAAATTTATCATCATGATTTTCTTGTCCTTGTCCCATTATTGTGGCCAAGGTTTTAAAAAAAAACAAAAAGACTAGCTTTTTGACCCTTAAGTCTTTGCAGCTCATTTTTGTGTTTGGCATTGAATATTATATCGATCTTTCTTCTCTTATTTCCTTCAAATAACATATTATTGAATAAAGCTTTTTTTTACACAAAGAAACTTACAAATAAACAAATATTTACAAAATGTACAAAATACACAAGAAACAGTTGAGCTATCTGCAGATCGTTACAAACGATCTAGAGAACATATTATTGTATTTGTGATATGATGATTTATTACGCTTTATGTACATAGACCGAAGAGTATAGTATGTGCACGTCTGTATAATAATGCCGTGTCCGTTTCCCTTCCGATGCAAAGTGTGTTGAATTTTGCGCCTGAGTATACAGACATTTTGAGAACCTGACGTTTTGCTACCTAGACGTTCTGCTATACAGACCATCTGATAGTTGGACGTTTTGCTACTTGGTCATTTTGCTAATTAGTCTTACTGCTCATTAGACCTTTTGCTCTGTTGGACATTTTGCTACTTGGACCTTTTGATCAGGAGGCAAAAAATACACCACTACTTACCACTTTGGAAGTGTCTCTCGCACAAACTATTCTGTTTAGAAAAAATGATATTACAAACCTCAACATAATTTTTGAAGACCTATTCACCCTTAAATGCCACACGTATGGGGACGATAACGAACACTATTTTCTATTCTACACTTCGACTGAAAAAAATTGTCGGTGAGAGTAAGTAATCCAACCGCTAGATCTAACGCCAAGACATAAGAATCAAATGCAAACACTACTACGTTGAAATGCCCGCTTACGTTCCGTTATTGGTCAGTTTGATACAATAAACTTGAATTTTGACATAAAAACTCAATTTTTCCCAACATTTTAGCTTTACTTATACGTAATTCACTTGAAGTAACAAATTGAAATATCATTTGATAGATAATTGAACAAAACACTAGAATAGTAGTAAATAATCGATCGATTAATCGTTCGATTATTGGATAAGCGTGTAACGTAACGCATCTCGGTTGAAAAATATGCCATCAACCGGGATAAAATGTCCTATTTCAGTGAGAATTGGCTTTTTGAGTATAGACAGACATTTTTCACTCGGGATAGCTTATGTTTGTCAGAGATCAATAGGCCGAGATCTTTTAGGGACATTGAAAATCCCGGTCGGCCCGAGAATCATGCCCCAGATCGAAGATATCGTGCGGTCCCTACTTGCAGCAGAGAAAATTTCCACTAAATCAAAGGTATAATTTGGTAACCTAACTTCTTACCAACCAAATATAATTCTATGGTGAGGAACCTTTGGTAGATAGGATTATGCCTCATAACAGCATAATAAGACAAGCCCCTACCTATAAGGCCTTACCTAGAATAATAAGTTAGATTAGTAGGTACACTGTTCTGCCATTGTGGATTGCAAACTAAGTATTATTTTATGACAATTACATTATTTTTCTAGGTCTTCATCACATTATACTTCTTGGGCACAGGGAGCTAGTTGGTACCGGCTATGGCTAGGCATCCTAATCGATCTGTCATATCTTCAGTATCAAGAGAATTCAATAAATGGGTACACTTCCCAAAGACCCCCGATGAGGCAGTATCTGAAGATTGGGGAAGGTTTTTCAAGAGCTACCGGACCTTCCACAAAACGGCATGAACAGTCAACTCATAATAGGATGAATATAAGTGCAGTATATTAAATCAATGCTCTGATAAAAGCTTGTCTTTTTAATCATTATATCATATAAATACAAGAGATTTCATTACAATTCTTACTATAGGTACTTGAAAATTGGACTAGAGACATACAATCATTTGAAAAATATCATAAGACCGATGGACCCAAACAGTCTCTACCTAGAAATAAATAATATATACCTACTATACTTTATATACCTACTAGAGGAAAAAATTTAATAGACTGAATAAAAACCACATCTTTATTTACAAATAACTTTATTTACAAACATATAATTACAAAATTCACATGAAACCGTTGGGCTATTTGCAGACTATATTTGCAAATAATGCTTCAAGCTCGGTGGTTTGTACAGATAGACGAAGCAAAGTAAGTAAGTCCTGTGTGTAGTGGTAGACTAACAATATTGTTGCCTGATAGTACTTATATAATTTCCAGCACTATTTTTATTCAACCATAACAGAGCTTTACAGTAAATTTTCTTTTGGCTTCACCAACCATTCCTTAGTAGTTCTTTCAGATTTTCCTGCAACAAAATAAATACAAATATGAATAAAAGTATTTACATACAGGCCTTTTCATCTATTGTAGATGATATAAATAAGCCTCAGGGGCTAAACTGGTGATTACTCAAGCCCTACTCGCGGAACTTTATAGTGCCTGGAACAATTTAACTGAATAAATACAATTTTGATGTGATTGATATGATTTTAGATGGAATAGGCTTGCCCAGCACCTATACCAAGTAAATAGGTACTAAATAGGTACATAATGCATCAAAACTAAAGATTTGGACATCTAAATAGGATTCAATGAGACAATGAATAATTATTATGTTTGACAGGGATTTACACGATTATTTTAGTAAAATATAACAGTGTACGTCTACTGCTGTTCTTTTTACCCCAGTTTCATCTGCTGTTTGAGTAAAAAAACCTCTATTCAGTTTCATACGGCAGTTTTTCAGCTTGCTAGTGTTTGTTGGTTGGTACACTACCAAACACCTCATAAACACTTTGTAAATAACACAACGAGCCCCACTTATTATAGTTTTGTCCGTAATGCGAATATTATGGGGATAAAATAATTTAATTACTTTTGGACAAAAACCAAAAATAAACTCTTCTTCTTTTTTGTGGTTTGAGTGTTGCCCGCTAGTGAAATGTATTTCAGTTAGTTCAATAAAAAAAACTGAAAATTATTAACCACGCTTGAAGCACCTTGGTTCATAAAACAACCAAAAAAAAAACAGTTAGGTAAACGTGTGACGATGACGTGCCCCGTCGCGCGCGACCCACTTGAAACGCCAGATAAGTGTTTATGTTCTTGGAATTCCCGTCTTGTAAACATCTCTCGTATTCGAGCTTAATGGCATGATGAATTGCATTTAGAATTTTGATGAGTTTGCTGGCCTAATACTACGTAAACAGTTCCGAATCAAAAATTTTGACTAACTCAAAAACTTTGACAGAACTCGAAGCATTAATTTAAATTAACTTAAAAATAAAGCGATAATATTATTTGCATCTCGTATTTTTTTGCATCGCGGGTGCGCAGGTGGATCTTAATGATATTTAATTTCTAGAAAAGTCCTACAAGTAATTATAGTTAAAAAAATAGTATCCCCTGAAAGCTTATTTCAGCCCTGAAGCAAGGATTTAGTTGCATTTACTTGTCATATTAATAATTTTTAATACTCACATAAAAAAGCGGCGTGAAAAAAATTTCTTGGGAAAAAAGTCGAGAATGTGCTGGTTATTTTAGTCGATTTGAACGAATTCAATCACTGTTTACACAAAACTTTATCGTTAATAACTACTTATTGAGTTATTATTGCGATATTTAAGCACTAAACAACACAAAACACTTGCAATATAGCAAAAAAACTAAAATTCACAATACGTAAACAATGCCCGCGCGCGTGGTTCCGTAAGACTGATTTTGTTTTTTTGTGTTGTTGACGTCTAGGTAACTGTTTTGAAGTTGACATACATATTTACAAAGCTCAAATCAGTGCGAAAAGGATGGTTTTTCGTTCCTTACGGACATTGTAGTAGAAAAAGCGAGTCAGACAGATGTCTCAACGCTTGGCGCAAAACTTTTTTTGGTGCATTTATGCACCAAGGTGCTTTGGTTTGTGTTTGGTATGGAAATGCACCAAGGTGCTTTTTTTTTGGTAGTAGCTCTGCCTTCTGCGCTGGCGGGCGTGGGTTCGATCCCCACCGAGAACAAATATTTGTGTGGTGAACGCAGATGTTTGTTCTATGTCTGGGTGTTATATTGTATTCTATGTATGTATTTACAAAAAAAAGGATTATTTAAGTAATGTATCAGCTATCTGGTTCCCATAATACAAGCTCTGCTTAGTTTGGGGCTAGATAGTGTTGTGTGGATTGTCCGCATTATTTATTTGTTTATTATTTATTTTAGTTTGTACAGCTTGAATAACGTGTTATAGACAACTTTGTTGCTATTAAGAACTATTCTACTTCGAGGCTAAAAATAAAATATTAGTTACGAGTAAGTCCTCCAACTGCTAGATCTAGCGTTTTATCGTTAGATAGAATTAAATAGCAACACTGATGAAGTATGCGCCGAATTACGTTCCGTTATTAGTCAGTTTGATATCATAAACTTGAATTTTGAAATTTTGACCTATAATCTCAATTGTTCCCAACATTTTAGCTTTGTATAAACGTAATTCAATTGTAGTAACAAATTGAAATATCATTTGATAAATAATTGACCAAAACACTAGGATAATAGTAAATGACCGATCGATTAATCGTTCGATTATTGGATAAGCGTGTAACGTAACGCATCTCGTGTTGAAAAATATGCCATCAACAGAGATAGATGTCGTATTTCACTGAGAATAGGCTTTTTGAGTATAGACAGACATTTTTCACTCGGGATAGCTTATGTTTGTCAGAGATCAATAGGCCGAGATCTTTTAGGGACATTGAAAATCCCGGTCAGCCCGAGAATCATCCCCCAGATCTCCTAGTACCAAAGAACCTGACAAAAATTAATAAAATTCATAATAGATCCTAGGTAGGTAGGTAGGAAATAAACCACGGTTAAATAGGTACTTGTTAATTTATTTACTTCGAAATCTTACGTCATAACATCATAAACAGCCTACAATAATATCACAAAGCCCAACTAGTAGCTTGCATAATACAAATAATTTCATAGACTGTCAGACCTAAAGAACAGACCAAACAAAAACTATGAGTAATTTTTCACTTCACTTTTTATTTTCACGTTTTAGGGAAGTTTACTTCCTCTTGTTGCCGCCACCTCCTGCCAGGATCATGGCGATGCGCATGAAGATATTGAGGACATCCAAGTACACTGAGATAGCTCTGCAACAAAAAGAAATGCATGACATTATTGCTTGAAAAAATAGACCCACCCAAATAAAATTTGATATTGACTGTATGTTGCTACGGTTTATCTTGAGAAATGAGCAAAAAGGGTAAAAAATATCATATACTTTTAAGGCCACATTAAAGATGAAAAAAAGAACCACTATTTTATAAATGACTTAAATCAATTAAATCGGAATTAATCACGACATTTAATTTTATCGAAATTATTGTATAGCTTACGAGTTGATAGGGTCGTAAGGTTGGTATCCGACAGCGGGAGTTAACTCGGCGCGTTTCACGATCGCTTGTGTGTCGTAAAGCAGGAATCCGCTGAATACAATGAGGCCGCCGTACATGCTCAGTGAGTAAAGTCCTGAAACGATTTCATCATTGAAAATGCGTGACGTAATAAAATAAATATTGCGCAATCCCTACATAAGCTGAAAAACATTGCGCCATTTGCGACAGTTAGTGCAATAGTTATTAATAGTCTCTCTCCACACTTCCACAGCTACACTCTTGTATGATTTTGAGTATTTTTTACTGTTTATATTTAAAATACTAGCAGCCACCCGTGTGTTAGTGATGATTTCCATTATTTTTACGCCATTAGAAACTACTGGACCAATTTCAAAAATTCCTTCACTATTGGAAAGCTACATTCCTGCGTAACATAAGACAGTTTAGTAACAACCCGCCCCGCTTTGCACGGGTGGATAAATGACACCAGAGCGAAGCTGGGATCGTGTGAGAATAACAATATAACGGTTGAAGGCAATAAATATTGCACATCGGCTTATTTTCTGCTTTCGTAGAGCGCTATCTCTTTCTAACGCACACTACGCTATATGAAGCCGAAATTAGCCGATGTGCAATATTTATTAGCATCAATAATAAAAACATTAAGTATAAATTAAAATCTCACTTCTTAACTAACATAGAAAGCTACCAATAACTAATAACTATTACTTACATGCACTTACCTAGTTCCTGTTTATTAGAATTTTTCTGTACTTATAAGCTATCGACTTTTGACTCTCTAGTAGCATTACCCTACAAACCTTAGTGGTTTTTTTTAGTGCTATCTATAATAATAAATAAGATTATATATATTTTTTAGATGATAAATAAATTAAGAAAAAAAAAAAAAAAAAAAACTATTATATAATGATAATTACCAGCTCCGAGGACAGAGGTCGGCGGGAGGAACATGCCGGCAAGTGAGGCTGCGAACACGGCGCCGAGCCCCATGGCTAGCGGCGCGCGCATGTTCAGAAACTCCCCGGACGGTGCACACACAGCGATCGTGCTCAAACCTCCAACCACGCCAGCAGTGTACCTGCAACATTCAGACACCACATCTATTTGCTTCTTCTTCATATTGCCCTTTGATCCAGTGTGATGAAAGATCTTTTTGTGCATGGGACACATGTTTTCGAATTTTTCGGTACATGCCGGTTTCTTTATGATGTTTTTCCTTCATCCTTTGAGAACAGCAACATAGTGAACATTTTGAGGACACATAACGTCAACTGAACTACGACCTTAGGATCGGAAGGCTGCTACCACTGGGACCACCAGTGCTCTCTGCAGCCAGGTGTGTGATTTAGTCCTACTAATCTTTAAGCATCTAGTTTGCTCTGGAATGTGTGACTGTGTGTTAAGCTTGTTATAAATCAGACACAAATTAACAAGCACCAATTTGTTGAGAAATCTCTTACCACGCTGCTCTGGTCAGTAGCGGTCCTCCGAGGAAGCATATAGGTGCAATTACGGCTCCCATGATGCCAGTGTGAACTACCCAAGCCAGCTGCTTTGCTCCAATGCCAGGTGTGTACTCCATGCCTCTTACAACCATCCCCGACCCGATCATTAGACCCAAAGTTAGGATCATAGACTAGAAAAACAAATTTAGTAATTTAGTCACAGCTGTTGTTCAATGGGTGGCTCTGACTTCTGCCTAGGTGGTATGCTCGATCTCTACAATGAACTGACATCTGTGTGATGAAGAAAATAGATGGTATACCTATACCCTATGCAGGGTCCATGTGATACCTACTTACACCTACAAACTATGTATGTACAAACTAAACCATGTGTATAGCAATTAATTGATGTATTGTGTAATATGTACCTATAAAAAAATGTATTTATCTATTATAATATTTGCTATCTGGTTCCAATCGTACAAGCTTTGCTTAGTTTCAGGCTACATGGTGTTGTGAGGATTGTCCACAAAATTTATTTATTTATATATTGAAATTCATAAAATTGAATTGGTCATAATGACTAGAAAGGTACCCTGATGAAAGTACACTCACCATCCAGCCATTCCTAGCCACTAGGTTAAGCAAAACAGGAGTCCGGAAAACAGTCACAGCACTACCAGCTGTTAAGACTAAGGATCCAGCGATGTATCCATAAGTTGATTTGATACGGTCCTTTACATATTGAGGCCAGAGGCTGAAATCACAATTATTTTGTCATTAATAAAACCCATTTTATCATTCAAGAAACACTAATTGAATACATCCAGAAACTTAAAGTGATCAGCCAGCTATTACATAAATAGATATGTACCAATCAAAGTCATCACTAATATTAGTACTCACTGAGCCTCCTGGAGAGTACCCGGTTTTACTCCAGAGCCGTAGTAGCAAAGCGCCACCAGACCTACAGCGGAAGCACCCGCCAAGGCTCCCTTCCCCAAGCTGAAAGCTAAAGTTGCAAAGTTAAGAAAAACATAAGAGTAAGAATTTGTATGTTGTACAGAATTTACTGAAATGTTTCTTTACCATTAGGTCCAGCAGGTGCCATAAGCTTCTCCCATAGCGTCGGTCCAGTCCTAACCGGTGTAGCGACTCTGGAACGGGGCTCGCGAGCATAGTTTCTAACTACGTAGTTTTTGGGCACGAATCTTTGGGGCACCGGAGTTTTCAAACTTGGTACAGAGTTGAATGCAGAGCGGGCAATGCACATACGAGATAGCATTGTGATCTACAAATCAACAACACAAAAAAGATTTTATTTTCAGGAAAAATGTTTTTATTTTTTTTACCTATTGACAATCGTACCTCCTCGATTAAATTCTTATTGAAAACTTTATGTTGAATTCTAATTTATAAACACCTACGTGTGGGAACAACAACACGGAAATTCAAATTGTAGGGTTACGGGGTTACGGGTTTCAGCTTTCGAACTTTCTTCTGGAAATTTTTGCACTCCTTCCTTATTTTTTTCCGTATTTCCGATCGAAGTCGGCTAAAGGTCAAAAGTTTCATACTACCTCGTGCCGTATGACAATAGATTTAGAATGACAGTGACTTTACTACATATTATGTGGATAACCATGGATTTACTTTCACTACTTCCCTGTGGATAACTTCTTGATGTTTCGCTACGAAGATCAAGAGTTCAAGCAAGTTCAAGACACCGTATCGTAACTCTACTTTACTTCTACAATGTTTCCGTCCTTTCTATCCGACTGGCTAAGTAATGTAACTACCTTGCGTGTCCATGGTCTACGTAACAAACATTATGTACATACATGTAGGTACAGTCACATGTGTTTCATCAAAATATGTTTCATTTATTAAATTACCTTTTTAGCTGAATTAGTTAAAAGTATGGTAACATGGGCAAATAGTGGTCGCTCAAAGCGCATCTTGAAATAAAGCTCGATACTAAAATCAACACTCAACAGTAAGCTGGCTAGAGAAATACCTACTCGGACTTTAAATTACTAACCTTACTGAACTGATTTGGAAGTAGTGGGGGTTATGCTCTGGAATAATCGAAGAGATATAAATACAAGAATAATTACAAATATAACTACTTTATTTATTACCTTTTATTTATACATTTAGCTAGCTGTTTAGTTGAATGAATGAAATGAAATGATTTCATTTCATTTCATTCATTTCATTTCATTTCATTTCATGTTTAGTTGGTGGGTGGACCCTAATTATATTAAGTGGTAGGTACCTGCCCAAGAATATAATTAAATACATATGAATTCTCTCGCTGTATCTATTTCTATTGTATTGCTGCCATATGGGGCAACACTCAACTTAGATAAAAATATCTAATCCTCGTAGAGGTGGTATTCTTTAATTACAAATAAAACCTCTTTAACACAGATATTACAGGTAGGTAGGTACATACAGCCATAAATAACATGAAAGGCCCCAATTAAAGAATGAAAGATAGTGTTAAGCCCGCCATACGTACATAGCTTTAGTACATATTTCTATGACATCACCTACATATTATGGTGACGTCTCGTAGTTAAGTAGGTATGTACCTATAAACTTGATTTTTGAGCGGTATACACAAATCCTTTTTGTACAAAATCATTGATAGATTGATGACTGTACCCCAACTCTTTTAATATTTCATATGTGTGTTGGCCATGCGTTGGTGTGGGATTGCGACCAACAGATACTCCAGGAGTGCGAGATAACTTAGGTGCTGCTTCGGGCACCACCATGTCTTCAGAGTCTCTGTAGAACGATCTCCCGTTAGAATGGTATTTTGATTTATCAACTGAATCCAAATCTAATACTGGAGTAACACATGCATCTACATTTTCAAATATTGCACTCCATTCCTTTTGGGTTTTAGTCAAAAATAACTCTTCAAATTTTCTATGGCTTGTACCATCATTCTCGGTTTGGCTGTATTCATCATCAGATAAATTAAGGGTTTTAAGGAAATTGGCATAAAATTGAGGCTCCAGAGCTGCTATTGCCATGAATTTACCATCTTTTGTTTTGTATGTTCTATATGAAGTAAGACCCCCATCCAATGCATTCTCTCCTGGTTGACCTATCCAAATCGGCAACTTTCTAGACTTGAATATCCATGTTGAAAGATATGCGATTCCGTCAGTCATGCTGCAATCTACAATTTGACCTGATCCAGATTTGGATCTTTCAAAAAGTGCTAGCAATATTCCCAAAACACACATTAAGCTTCCTCCAGCAAAATCTGCTAGTAAATTAATGGGAGGAGTAGGTGGCTCATTTTTCTTGCCTAGTAACGAGAGTATTCCAGACATTGCCACATAGTTAAGATCATGGCCGGCCTTGGTTTTGAAATACCCATCTTGCCCGTAACCAGTAAGTCTTGCGTATATCAATTTTGAGTTATCTTTCATGAGTAATTCTGGACCTAAGCCCAAATTTTCCATGACACCAGGACGAAAAGTATCTAATAATATATCTGAATTGCAACAAAGTTTTCTCATAACTTCCACACCTGCCTTTGTTTTTAAGTTTAACGATAATTGTTTTTTCCCATTAGACATCACATCAAAAGGTGCTGGTTCTATCTGAAAGTAAATATATTATATAATACATTATAGAAGTAGAACAAAATAATTACAAGACACAACAATGGCATTGTGTAATGAAGTTAGTTTACCCTCTGCACTACTGTGACCGTTGCTCCAAAGTCAGCTAGTATTGTTCCACAAAGAGGCCCAGGTGCTAATCCCAGAATTTCCACCACTTTAAGACCTTTGAGTGCCATTTCAGCTGAAATTATAAAGACATGATTTCTTTTTTTACCATTGTACAGTTTTGGTAATTTATTAAGTCTAATGTACCAATTTCATCAAAAGTTTCTAATTTCTGTGTGTACTTATTTATAGACAAAAGCATAGAGGACAATTTGAATTTTAGTTACATAAGGTACAGTCTGCTGTGCTAGAATGTATCCATAACTTTCAAGTTAGTGTGGCAGTATTGCAAATTGACAAAAGAGTTCACCTATCATTTCAGCATTTCTCTCATAAATATAAATTGCAATGCTATTAAACTACCATAAAAGTTACAGAATCGTATACATTTAAATGCAGCCAGCTGTATCTATCTAACTAAGTAGGTACTGTCAGTAGGTAGACCCTATAACCGTCTAAAAATGGTTTTATTCAGCTTGAATTTATGTTTTTTGGCTGAAATATTGCGAGCTGAAAAAGAACCACTTATCCTATCTTAGGAGATGAATTTTTACATGGTGGTCCAATGAAAATAATTTTGATCATTCTTTTACTTACTTGAAGAATGTAAGCATGTACCTACCTACCAACATTATGGTAGGTAGGTACACATGGTACATTAATCATTAGCTCTGATGTAGGTACCTACCTTCTATCGTTGATTGATTGCAAAGTATCGCAGAAGACGTAGAAAAGTTTCTTTCTTTCCGACTTCGAATTCGGGTCGAAGGTACACATGGTACATTAATCAATATCTCTGATGTAGGTACCTACCTTCTATCGTTGATTGATTGCAAAGTATCGCAGAAGACGTAGAAAAGGTTCTTTCCTTCCGACTTCGAATTCGGGTCGAAGGTCAACCGGCTCAACTTTCTTTGAGAGTTCAGTCAGCTCTAGGTAAGTAGGTAGGTACTAGTTAGCATACCTTTAGTAATTGCAAATGGCTAGGTCTAATGATTTTCACTATTATGTGGTGTACGTACACTTTTTAAATTTGAAGTCCGTTTTCCGCAGAAACGGCGGCAGGTTGTTTTTGAGAAGTAGGTTAAAATTTTATCTCTGAGTACTCAACTCACACCACACAACACAACACAAAACACAAACAAAGTGAAACAAACAAAGTCCAAAAATCACAGACAGAAGGGAGGGAGGAGGGAGGCGATAACAGTGTTGCCAGTGGCAGATAGTCAAATATAACATGAGAATAAGACAGTGCAAAAAGTAACATTTTCACGAGAAAAGTAACATTACCATAGATTATGTGGAAAACGATACACTACCTTAATATGGCACTTTAATACACAAAAATAAAAACATTCTGGGATGCCTTCCGTTTCACGATATTTTTTTTCTTTATATTAAAACAATTATTTAAATGGATTTTTTTGACCCTCTCATGTTACCTCCATGTTACATCCACTGTACACGAGTACAGTGGATGTAACATGTAGGTGCATGGAGGAGCATGAGAGGGTCAAAAGTAATGTAAACGTAAATTGTTACAAAAATAACATTTTGGCAAAGCTGCTGCCTGCTCTTCTTCGCTTCTTTTTTGGCTGCTGCGACTAAACACAAATCTGCCAGTGTCTGTATAAGCTAGTTTCCTAAGCCCGCTCTTCTTCATTCCACTTTGGCATTTCGTCATTTCCAAAGACAATTATTATTATGCCAATGTCAAAAGAAATAGTGTGACCTCTGTGTAGGTGTGGCTACACAGAGAAAACTATGACAGCGTTTCACTGATCACCATCATCTAGATGTGCACAGGCTAATATGATTCTACTCCTTGGAATTAGATTGTTCATGTTTTTTTATTAAGACTGAGTTGGAGCGCTTTGAATGACTGTTTGACATCATGCCAACAGCTACATTCTATCATCGCACTGCTCGCCATAGGCAGAGAGTTCATCCTCACACCTTAGAGCCTGGTTGGTCGCGCACCGTTCGGTTTCAGAGGAACTTCCTCCCGCGAACACTCAGGCTATGGAATGATCTCCCTGCTGAGGTTTTCCCTAAGGACTATAGCATGGGGTTCTTCAAAAAAGGCGTTTTGAAAGTTTTAAAGGGTCGGCAACGCGCTTGTGATGCCTCTGGTATTGCAGGTGTCCATAGGCTACGGTAACCGCTTCCCATCAGGTGGGCCGTATGCTTGTTTGTCAACTTAGTTGTATAAAAAAAAAAAAAAAAAAAAAAAAAAAAAAAGCTAAAATCGCAGGTATTCAACGTCTCGACTTCAGCACACTTATTAACAAGGCAAAAAACCCTGGTTCTTATTCATGTTTTTTTGTTAAGACTGAGTTGGCACTTTGAATGACAGCTAAAATCGCAGGTATTCAACGTCTCGACTTCAGCACACTTAATAACAAGGCAAAGAACCCTGGTTCAAACCCAGAATTTGCGGTCTTTTTTAGGGTTCCGTAGCCAAATGGCAAAAACGGAACCCTTGTAGAATCGTCATGTCTGTCTGTCCGTCCGTATGTCACAGCCATTTTTCTCCGAAACTGTAAAAGCTAGACTGATGAAACTTGGCGAGTAGATATGTAGGTATTCTGTGAACCGTAAATTATAATAATGTTACTTTTCTCATGAAAATGTTACTTTTTGAGCTGTCTCATGTTATATTTGACATTTGACTGTCTGCTACTGGCAACACTGGTTGTTTGTGTTCTGTTCTGTCCTGTCCTGCCTGTCTGTGTCTGTCTGTTCTGTTCTGTGTCTGTGACCGGTGGGTGTGCAGTGCACATGGGAAGCAGTTTGTTTATCTCGTAGTTTTACATTCTCTTTGTTTGTTTAGAGTTTAATAACGATATCTAAGTTATATAACTACTATGAAGAAAGTGAGAAAGTTAAATAAAAAACCCGCTGCAGCGGAAAAAAATCCATACGACTCAGGTTAGTTTTTTTATTTTGCAGTAGGTTATTTTGTTTTTTACGACGGTCTTTCTATCCGTCCTCATGAGAGAAGACGCGACGCATGCGGCGGATACATCGGATAGGTCACATCCTGGTCTTTACAGTGAACTTCAGTACCTACTGTCTGGACCTCACCGAGACCTCATCTTTGCGTCTTTGCATGTAGGGTTACTAGATACCATGATCTGTCTTGGCTGCCTGGATTTTTTATTCAAGATTTGACTATGCAATCCCTTTATTTAAGTAGGCTTGGTCCAGTGGAACTGGCACACAATTTTTTTTGACTGGCTTTATGAATCTACTTAAACACTTATAACAAAACTATTTTTGTTAGCTTACCTAGGTGAGTCTAGCTGAATACTCTGAATCAATAACCTAGAATAGCCAGGCTAGTTTTTTGAGACTTTTTTAACTCAAGTTTTGAACAGCAAAAATATACTTACCGAGATAGGGGATAAAAACTTTTTTGTATTTGGCTTGATGGTAATGGTTCTGCTGAATTACTTCTCTTCCTATTGTGTCACTAGTTCTGTCAAACCAGTGTGGTGAAAGGATTTCAAGTCCGCCTCATGCTCCTCTCGTGCATTTGATACATGTTTTCGAACTATACTCTATGATATGCCGGTTTCCTTATGATGTTTTCCTTCACTGTTTGAGAGTGCTGGCATAGTGACTGACTGGGCGGGCCATGTCAGTAGAATGCATCTCGATAAATGGATGAACCAGTTAACACCGTGGCAACCAGAGGGCAGGCGAGGTCGAGGTCGGTCAAGAAAGCGTTGGAGGGACGATCTCGACGCTTTCGAGCGAGGATGGTGGGATATAGCAATGGATAGAGACAGTTGGAAGGATTTGGGGGAGACCTTGCCCAAAAAAAAAATAATATTCTATTACATTTGTATAAATTGTTTTACATCTTCACAGATTCTGATGAGGAGCAACCCATAAAACAAGGAAAGGGGAAAAATCTATTAAAAACAACCAAACCTCGTGATCAGTTAGGTAAGTGTATCAGTTAGCAGTGACAGTTCCTAGTCCTGTGCCCGGGTAAAAAAAAAGTGATTTTTTCCAGTGAAATAAAAAGAAAAAAAAAATAGTTACGTTTTGTACAATGCAACTGTCGAGTCTGAAGTAATCCGTTGGTCATTTTCACATGAACAACTCGCATCAGATTGAGATCTTTACTAGTTTTGCCATAAATAGTTGCTTCAATACTAATGCACAAAATACTATAGCTGCTTTGTTGATCTAATTCTAAAATATACTCAGAATAGATTTTCAATGAATATCCAATTTGCCTCTAATCTCTAATCCCCCACATCCCACTGAACTAAGCGCAATACACACTGAGCCCGCCGGGTCGCCGACAAAGCCCGGCGACACAACCCGGCGGCCTGTATGAAAAGAATAGACAAGAAGACAAAAAGTTTCCGACATATGTCAGCGACCCGGCGGGCTCAGTGTGTATTGCGCTTAATACCTACAATTATAATTTTTTGTTTATGGTTTTAGAAGTCATATCTTAAATTTTGAATTCCACATTCACAGAATCTAAAGTAATGCCGAGAATCAAAAAGAAGCTAAACAGAAAGAAAGTACCTGACACAAAGAAGGAAGACTCTGATGATGCAGGTATGTTGGTTAACTATATTAAATTCTGATGATTTTAGCTGAATAGATGAAAAAGTGTTCTAATATCTTTAGACCTCCTCTACTTTCACAAAATTTGTTTGTAGAAAAAGGGAATCAAAATATCATCATCATCTCAGCCCGTTTGCACCTACTGCTGAGTATAGGTCTCCTCTTTATTGCGTCACTCTTTCCGTCCCTAGGGACTCATCCACTCATTCCCAGCATTAGCAACAATGTCGTTCGACCAACGGGCGGTCTGCATCTAGGTATTTGAGCGTCCCTTGGCCACCATTCAGTAGCCGCCTTCGTCCATCTCCCGTCGTCCCTTCTTGCCAAGTGCCCTGCCCATCTCCACTTTAGTTTCGCGATTCGCGTACCCACATCCACGACTTTTAACCGGCGTCGAATGATAATAAGCAAAAAAATTGCTCAGAAATAAAAAAAAATTGTTCTCGTAAATGATTCAACGTCTAACCAAATGCAATTTAATGGGTCGATGTCATAGTATGAATATGAGTCAAAATTGATTAAATTTTTTACACATTCACAGATTCTAAAGTACTACCGAGAATCACAAGAAAGCTAAAGAACAAGAAAGTATCTGATACAAAGAAGGAAGATCCAAAGGAAGATCTTTCTGATGATGAAGGTATGTTTTTGGTTAATTACAGGCTTCAAGGCTCAGTTGGTAGAAACCCTGCCTGGTTAAAAGCTGGGGCGGATCGCTAGTTGTTAATAAATAATTAAATATTTTTTATAGCAGACGAGTGAATTTTTATTTTGCTTCTTGTTTTCATAAATGTATAGGAGTAAAATCTAATTCTTACAGATTCTAAAGCAATGCCGGGAATCAAAAGGAAGCAAAGCAGTAAGAAAGAATCTGATTTAAAGAAGGAAGACCTTTCTGATGCAGGTATGTTGTTGGTTATCTAAATCTGAGGTATATAATAATAAGTGATGTATGGAATGGGATGTGTGTGGGTGGATGTGATTAGTGAGGTATGGGATGTGAGGTGTATAATAGTTATGGTATTT
Organism: Thera obeliscata; assembly: GCA_947578465.1. Classification (NCBI taxonomy): domain Eukaryota; kingdom Metazoa; phylum Arthropoda; class Insecta; order Lepidoptera; family Geometridae; genus Thera; species Thera obeliscata. Next base: position 5,148,080 of record OX387924.1, read on the forward strand.
CTGTAATTGAACTCAGAGATACATAATAATCATTCATTCATACAGAGTATAATGATGTATAGTAACTATGAGCCTTTAGGTCAGCTATAGATTGTTCTAGATACCGCAAATGTTTCAAATTTGTAAATTTGAATTTTTAATTGCTTCATTCTTAGCTACTTAATGTCCAATGAAAATGAAGTGATCCTATTGGTGGGTTTGGCTCACACAAACTTAGCATAGTAGCACACTCAGAACAGAATAAGCGTTTTTTTTGTTCTGTTATAATAGCACATCTTCGATGGGCCGGTACTTTAAATATAATCTGAATGCGCTAACTTGGTGCCATAGCTTGTTTTCGTACCACTCTTGTATGATTAATTAAATAAATATATATAGCTAGTTAAATAAATATTAATTATAGCTAATTAAATAAATATATAGCGAGTAAGTGAAGAAATATAAATACATAATACATTTACAGATTCTATAGTTATACCCAGAACCAAAAGGAAGCTTAACAACAAGAAAGTGGAACAAAAGGAAGAAACATCTGATCACTCAGGTGTGTATATGAAGAAGTAATCCTAAGGTCATTAACACTTAGCTGATGGCTCCAAAGCTATATATTTTAGCAATCATTAAGGAAATTAACGATTTCCCAAACTGCATCAAAATCTGTTGCATTACTTTTAAAGATCGAAGTATACATACCCTACCCCGTACCAAGGGGAAGGTCGCGGGTTCAAAACCCGTTCGGCTCTTAACTTTTGGGACTTTATAATTGTTATTTGTTATACAAGAGTGCAAAGCTGCTTTTTAACCGCGTGCTCAATTTTGATGACTGAGCAAGCGCAGGATTCTAAAGTTTAACCACGAGCGTAGCGAGTGGTTTAAAAGTTAGAATCCTAAGCGTTGGCGAAGGAATCAAAAGAGCACAAGGTGAAAAATCTTTGCACTCGAGTGCAACACGTAACTTTTCATCCCACCTCAGCGAGGAAATGACTAATGCAAAAAAGAACATGGCGCGACTAAAAGTAACACACCAAGAAGGTTCCGACTAAGAGTTATTAACAAATTTAAAAAGGTTGTATGATAAATTCGGCACCATGCAGGTAGAAGTAAATAGGTTTAATGGTGTTTTGAATTCACAAATACACCAAGAAGGTTCCGAGTGCGAGTTTTTAACAAAATAAAAAAGGTTGTATGATAAGTTCGGCACCATGGAGGTAGAAGTAAATAGGTTGTGTATTCACATACTTATTGAACACGATATTCTAAATTCAAATTTACTTTATCCTCTAGCGGATAAAAACGGCTTTTCCAGTCAGAAATTAAACAGCAAAAACACACTTTCAGAGCTGGTGGGATGAAAAAATCTTTGTGATTTCCTTAAGTGCAGTAAACACTATAACTTCAATATAAATTATGTTTAACTAACAATTTATTTGGCCTATTTTATCTTTTCTAATGTTTACAGATTCTGCCGAAAACTCATCTGGTCCCTCGAATGCAAAAGGCAAACGCAAGAAAACAAAAAAAACATCAGAAACGACTGAAAACACTGCACCATCAGGTAATTGACATTATTATGAAGTTGACTTCATAATATTTATTTTTAGGGTTCCGTAACTTAAAAGGAAAAACGGTAGTTTGTCAATACCCTGTCTCGGGAACGCGTGGAGGTTTTGAGCTGAAACTAAAACGATATCACTCTCTCAGGACAGAGGTTTACAGTATCTTGAAGCTGTGGAAAAATCAAATTTCTGTGTTCACGTAAAAAAAGATGCGGCCGTTTATGCCACAAAAACGTATATTTCGACACACTGAAGGTGTGTTTACACACACGGACACACGGAAAATACCCTATCAATTTTGGATAGGGTATTTTCCGCTGATTATGAAAACTATGAAATTTGGCAAATAATACCATCTTATACAAGTGCAGGGAAAAGTTTGAAATCTATACATTTGTAATTAATCTTAAAAACACTGGGTCCTTATGCAAGGAACGGCGCCGGGCGGCAACATTTTAATAAATTATGTTTTGTGACTACGTTATTATTTTTTGCGTTGTGTGTGTGTGTAAATTTTAAATTATTTTTTGTTACTTATTATTATAAAAGTTAAATATACGCTGACTTTGTTTATAATTGTACCTACAAATTTGTACGGACCCTTTTGTGGGCGAGTCGAACTCGCACTTGTCTGGATTTTTTAATGTATGAATTATGTTCAGTTCCAGATAGTTTGCAGCGAATGGATAAGCCTGAAGATGGCGAGCTATCATCTGACGAAGGTATGTTAAATTGTGATACCATTTTGGATTATGGACGGTTATTTTCCATCTTCGGAATAACCTTATTCTTCAAATAAAACCGACCAATCTGACTACGCTATACGCTCCATGAAGCCGAAATTAGACGATCATTTCTTCTTTTGGATAAAGATCATTGTAAAATTTTACTTTTACAATCATCTCTATCCAAAAGTTGTCTGGAAGAGATCGTTTTCAGCGATAAGACCGCCTATTGTAGGTTTTTTTTTAAATGTGAGGTACCTTGGTACTGTTTATTTTGTTCGGTGTGTGTGTAAAATAAAGTACACATCGGCTAATTTCGGCTTCATAGAGCGTAGAGCGTAGTCAGAAAGAGTTAGCGCTCTAAGAAAGCAGAAAAACCGATGTGCAATATTTATTGCCTACAACCGTGCTAGGTGTTTTATTTTAATTTTAATATTTTCTCTTCAGAACTTGACTATGATGCTCCTTTCAACCCAAAACATCACAAGCGATCTCTCAGAAAACTCAAGTCTATTGATCCTGATTTTTACAAGTTTCTGAAAAAACACGACGCCGAGCTACTTAATTTTGATGACGATGAAGAAAACCCGTTGGACGAGGAAGAAAACGATGACTCTAGTGAGAAAAATATCGACGACACAAATCTCCATGCTCCTGAGACGTTGGTCGAGTTTAGTGATGAGAGCGACTACGAGGTAAGTTTCCTTAATGGCTAGCTCCTCTCAAAAAATGTCAAGCGTCAAAGCAAAAAAGGCCCGTAAGCGGCCAACTTGCGAAAACCAGTCCGTACATCAAGAGCGGATGATGAATTTGCCATTTGCCAAGTTTCCGGCTCCGGGAGGCTATTAAAATAAACAACTTTAGATAGATAGATAACTCTTTATTGATTACAATGACACACAAGGTAAGTAGGATACAGTTTTTAGCTTAAAAGCGGCCTTATCGCTAATATGGATCTCTACCAGGCAACCTTGGGATGGACAGAACTGAACATAAACAAGAGAGGGGGGATTTTGATATGTTTTATTAATTTTACATTTTCAAAATATAACTTACATAAACATACAATATAAACATAAAACAAATACAAATATGATATAAATACCAATACTTACTATAAATACATACATAAATACAAAGAACAAAGACAGACCATAAACTAGTTAGGTAGTGATCATTGACCATGCTTCTAAAGGTATTTGAATAAGTAACTTTATTCACAGATGGAAAATAGTGGACAAGGAAAAGTCACCCTAAAGATGGTGAATGATTTGACTGTTCAGTTAAGAACGCCGGCCAAACCGAAGGCGAGCTCTATTATCTATGCAGCAAAACTTTTCCACGCTGCGGTTCAGCGAGCCACCAGCGAGGACGGGACCTGTAAGGGGGAGTTTGTCGTGGCAGGTAAGCAGAACCACATAAGGCATAGTCTGGCATCAGTAGGTCGTGGGTTCTATCCCCACCTAGAACAAATATTTGTGTGGTGAACGCAGATGTTTTTTCTCTGTTTGGGTCTAATTCTAATTGATTTGGGGGAATACGATCTGCACTGACGTCCCGCGATGGGGTGTATTGTGCATTGTCCCCCTGCCAAACCTCACCCCAGCCAGTCCAACTCCTTAAAATAACGGAGAAGGACTTTGGGTTAGTGGCAGCAGTGTTCTAGTGAACCTGATTGTGACACGGATCTCTGTTTGGGTGTTATATTGTATTCTATCTAAGTATGTATTTACAAAAAATGGGAAGCCTCTGCCTAATTTGGGGCTAGATAGTGTTGTGTGGATTGTCTACAATATTTATTAAGTATTTATTTATTAAACTAATGCCACATTTTATGTTAGGTGAATAGATATGGTATATTTACATAGAATGTTTGTAACGGTCTGCTGATAGTTCAATTGTTTCTTGTGTATTTTGTAAATATTTGGTTAATTTTGTAAGTTTCTTTGTGTAAATAAATGTATATTACTTACTAAATACTTAATATATATTTCAGGATCATCGGTTTTCAATTCTATACTGAGTATGTGCATCTTGAATATGCCACGATCAGTGGCGAGCTACTTAGGCATGGAGGATTCAGCCGTGAACCCAACAACATGCAAACGTTTCGTCAAAGTCAAAGCAACCATGATTCAATACGTCGAAGACGCGATAAAGCTTCTCTCGGTAGTCACATCAGATAGCATCTTATCTATGTTGCTAAAGCATCTCCATCAGATTTCTAGCTTCGTGGCATGCTTTCCAAGATTAGCCAAGAAGGCAATTAAAAAGATTCTACCTTTATGGGCCACGGCCGAGGAAACAGTCAGAGTACTTGCGTTTATGTGCATACTGCGTATCACGGTATGCAATCAAAGTCAGTTACTTGAGAAAGTTCTCAAAGCAATGCATCTGACGTATGTGCGTAATTGCAAGTTCGTCAGTCCGACCACATGGCCCGGTATAAACTTCATGAGGAGGTCTCTATGCGAAATGTATATGTTGGATTTGGATATTTCGTACGCGCATGCGTTTCTTTACATTAGACAATTGGGAATTCACCTAAGAAATGCTATTATGGTCCCAAAATTAGAGCACAAGCTCGCTGTGTATAACTGGCAGTATTTAAATTCGCTGCGTCTGTGGGCTGAACTGCTTCAACAAAGAGCTCCAACGCATACGGGTTTGCACTCGCTTTTCTTCCCGCTAACGATGGTCATTTCCAACACAATAAAGCTTGTGCCCACTCCTCAATATTACCCTGTTCGGTTCTACTTGACTGAGGTACTCATGGACATGACAAAGGAAGGTGGTATATTTATACCCATAAAAGGATACATCTTGGATGTAAGTATAATTATTATATTTTTTTAATCTGGTTTTTTATTTTGTTCAATCTCAGAAGATCCATTGTCCAGTTCCATAGTGGATCTAGTGAGATTTTTTTTCTCTATAGATCCAATGTGGATCTACTGAAAAGTATTATTCTCGCTAGATCCGTTCACCAGCTGTATCATGTCTTCGTTCTTGCTGTCTCATTCAACACTAGTTAGAGTTACAAACAAGGAAACTAGTTACCAACAAGGAAACTTATATTCTGAAAAAAAATGACAGCAAACGTTGCTAAAATCCCCTCTACTCTCACCTCTAGACCCATCTAAGATTGATATACTCCTCAAGTCCAGCGGATAAGGTCGTACCCTGACCCAATTTGAGAGTTTCGTTCGTATGAAACTCAACAATACTGCGCTTGGCAAAACACGCACGGATTCGTCATTTTTTAGGGTTCCGTAGCCAAATGGCAAAAACGGAACCCTTATAGATTCGTCATGTCTGTCTGTCTGTCTGTCTGTCTGTCCGTCCGTATGTCACAGCCATTTTTCTCCGAAACCGTAAGAGCTAGACTGATGAAACTTGGCGAGTAGATGTATTCTGTGAACCGCATTAAGATTTTGACACAAAAATAGAAAAAAAACTATAAATTTTGGGGGTCCCCATACTTGAAACTGAAACTCAAAAAAAATTTTTTCATCGGACCCATACGTGTGGGGTATCTATGAATAGGTCTTCAAAAATGATGTTGAGGTTTCTTAAATCGTTTTTTTCTAAACTGAATAGTTTGCGCGAGAGACGCTTCCAAAGTGGAAAAAAGTTGGTCCCCCCCCTCTAACTTCTACAATAAGAGAATGATAAAACTAAAAAAAAATATATGTTGTACATTACTATGCAAACTTTCAACGATATTTAGTTTGAACGAGATCTAGCCAGTAGTTTTTTTTTTATACGTCATAAATCGTAAACCGCAATTTACCTTTCGACGAACTACAAGAACCTTTATATTATGTTACTTGATGCTACGGAACCCTTCATGGGCGAGTCCGACTCGCACTTGGCTGCTTTTTTTTGTTTATAAAAATTCAATTCTTTCGTTTTTTTTATAATAAAAACGGCCATTAATTCTATGGCTTAATTATCTATCTTTTGGTGTAAACCAAAAAATAAACAATATCAACTTTAGGAGGAGTTGCAAATTTATATCTCCTTTTTTGTTTCCTTTCGTGAATTTTTTATTGAGTAAATACGACGATAAAAAAATATTAAAAGCGGCCAGAAAAGAACGACCTGTTAGAGATTCATGCTGTTTCTTCAGTTTACTTCTACCTCCTTTATTTACAGAGGAGTTACAACTGAAAACATGCTCAGTTAGGAGCTCAGCAGCGAGTTAGCTCTATGAACGTCCTTAAGGCTGTGCGTTGTCTATTTCCATCAGTCAGGACTTTGATTCTATAGAAAAGGTTACATTTGTGCTGGTTGGCAGGATGATAGTCTAGTCATTATAGTAAGTTCACCTCGGAATTCGAGATACCCAGCTGTAAGTTTGTAAATATTTGTATATTGACACCCTAAAAGTTGTCTCAAAACCTGCATATGGTAGGGTGTGCGCAACTATTAAATTTCAAGGTCAAAAAACTTTTTTTGTAAATATGTCATTACCTATGGGTTTTTTGCTATTTGTATTTAATATAAATATTGTATAATACAAAATTCTACACAATTTTTGTTTAAAAACATTTTTCATACGGTGAACCGTTTTCGAGATGGAGGGCAGAGAGCGCGCGGTCACAGCATCACTTCAGGTCAACCGACGACCGGTTTTGAGACAACTTTTAGGGGGTCAATATACAAGTATTTACAGACTTACAGCTGGGTATCTCGAATTCCGAGATTCTTACCTAATTTAAGCTTAAATGACTGGCCTATGACTGAAATAAAATGAAAGGTCTTTGTTATTCTTTCAGGTGTTGACCAAATTCAAATTCGATCAGAAATCAAATAATGTTTCAATGAAGCCGATGGACTTGTCTTGTATAATCAGGCTGAGCAAGTCTCAGATGTCGGAAAATGGTTTTAAAAACGCAGTTGTGGAGAGGGTGCATGCTCTATTACTGGAGTACTTGGCTACAACATCATGCAGCAGCGTGTTCCCAGAGACGACGTCGTTACTTCGCTACGAGGTATGTCCCTATCATCTTATTAAAAAACGGTAGGAACCGAGCCGTAGTTTGTTGCCTGTTCTTCTAGGCTTGGTCGCGTGGAACTGGCACCTAGACTCTGAATGGCAATCCTACTGAATAATCACACTTTTGATTGATTTGTTTTAAAATTATTTCTTTAGTTATCATACTTTAATAATTTGAACAACATAAGCGAGAGAGACAAGTTGCTGAAACGTAAGTAATAGATAGATAGATAGATTCGCTTCACTCACTTGCTCAATAACAACCAGACAGAACAAACATCTACATAGAATACATTGGTTGAGCAGATACAGCAAAAATATTTTTAAATTGAACTATTGAAATCATAGTAAAAATACTTTTATTTTCAGCTCGGTTGCTTGAGCAAAAGCACAGACCAGAATACCGCAAAAATATTTAAACAGCTACATGAAAAACTTGTGGAAAATGCAGAATTCATGCGTAAAGAGCGAATTTCATGCCAATACATGTTCCATGACCCAACGGCTATGGGTATTTGGGAAGCGAATTTAAGGAAAAAATCAACGCCATTAATGACTTACTTTGAAAACTGGAGGAGGACCCATCAAACACATAAGCGCAAGGTGTTCGATAGAATGGACGAGTTTTACGGAGGCCAGAAACCCCCCATCGAGCGAGCAATGGCAGTGATGAAGGAAGGGAAAAAAGTTTTAAACAAATTACCTGTATTGAAACAGGTTGATATACTCCCATCAGACAGCGACGATGAAAAAGATTACTTTGAAAATAAAGGTATAAAAAAAACGCAGCCAAAAGAAAAAATCAACAAGAAAAAGGTTATTAAACCGATGAGAACAGAAAAGGAAATCCCAGATGCCCCGGACACAGGAGATATTGTGCAGGAGTTTAGTTCTCGTGATTGGTAGCTTTATTTAAGGAATCGTTACTAATATCGATACAACTGTTAGTACGCTATTAGTCAGACAAAAATATTTTTGCCTTTGAGACAGAGTATTTTATTAAGTGGGTTACTCTATCTGTCCAGACAATTAGTTGAATTTGTACAGATAGGGTTCAAATTAAATTGATTTCTTTCGTAAGTCCTTATTTGAAAGTGTTAAGATCAGTGATATAAATATTGTATGCAATACGAAATATTGTATTGTGCCTCTACGCATTAGATATTAGACATTAGGTACAATCTAAATGTCGCTGCAAAAATATTTCAGATTGCTACCTAGGTAGCTAGGTAGGATTTAGCATTAGAATGTAGTTTTTGTCAGTAGAGTCAGTATCTTACGGCAATCGCAGACTTAGGGTTACTACGAACAATAAATACATGACTTTATAAATGTGTTATTTATTCCGCACAAAAATACAAACACAATACGTGACTATTACAAAAAACACGTTTTCTGCTAAAATAAAATAAGAAGGTTCAAATGCCTTGAAGAAAATACGTCCAGTGAACTTTAGGCTCAGCTGGTTCACAGTTTTCAATAGTCAGACTTCCAGTTGGCATTTCAGTCCATCCAGATAAGGGTCTTTCACTTAGGTGCACCACTATTTTCAAGTCCTAAGAAAAAAAAGCGTTAGTTGGTCATTATGGTACCTACCACTGGCTATCTCACTGGCAAGCTCTGTAAATATGAAACAGTACCAACCTTCTTTCCTTTTATAGGTTCGTATAGTGTCTTCACATAAAACTCTTCTCGGTCTACGTATATTTTAAACATTCTTGTGTCATCAAAAACATTTTTAAATTTTATCGTTGTAGACCCACCTGCCCTAATCTCGTAGGGTCCTTGTGGCTTAGGTTCTGTACCTATTCCTTTAATGTTGAACCTGTAAGTAGAATTTTCACTCAAGCCTAACTTATTTGTGTAGGTCTTATTTGTGTTATTTGTGTATTGTTTCTAAAGATGCGCTTGCTTCGATCGAACAAAAAAGTTAACGATAAGGTAGTATGATGGTTCCACAGAACGTTAGAACAGAACTATGTACTGGGATTGCATTAGAAAATAATGTAGTTCGGTCAACAGAAGTACTGAGAGCAAACTATGGATCCGTGAGCTTCCCATTTCTACAATTCGTCGACCTGGCAGTTCTGTTACTTGTTGGGAAAATTATGACAGCTGAGTGATAAATGATGAGCTGGTTTCACTATGGAGCCAAGATCTCTTCAACGGAACTCTTTAAAAATAAGGCCAATTGAACTGTGCAACTTTCATGGTTACCAATACCAAGTAAGCACTTAGGTGGAACTTGGACAAGTACGGGACATCGTACCATACCAAACATCGTTGTAAGACTGGAACTGACACCGTTATGGGCGAACCACAAGTTTAACATAGGCACTTACACAAAATCTCCAGCGACCATCGACTTAATCGAGACTGTGCAGTTTTGTACGCCTAGTTCAGTAGGTTCAAACCAAACCAAAAAATTTCCCTTTTCAAACGGTCCCAACGCATATTCCCGATCTGCTTGTATTGATGTATGAGTAACCTATAAACAAAACCTAGAATTAGCAATCGTCAAAATTACACCAACACCGGTTTCCATAGTTTGAAAGTATGTATTTATTTTTATTGTTCTGTATTCTATACTTAAATTCAAAGCGTAAAATTGACGCAATCAACCAATAAGTATCAACCAATGATGAAATGAATATGGGGTTGAGACTCTGGGTCCGTGGGGAACAGAGGCCTCGCGGGTCTTCAAAAGGTCTTTTGTCTAGGCGACTGATTGAAGCGACGCGACGCGTGACCCAAGGGCTAGAGGGTATCTAGCGCAGCGTATAAGCATTGCTATTCAGCGTGGCATGGCCGCCAGCATCTTGGGGACGCTTCCGTATGGTACTGATTGGGATCAGTTGAGCTATCTCTAGATCGTTTGTAACGATCTGCAGATAGCTCAACTGTTTCTTGTGTATTTTGTACATTTAGTAAATATTTGTTTAATTGTAAGTTTCTTTGTGTAAATAAATATGTCATTATTCAACCAATAGGTAAACAAAATTGCGATTACTCTCAATTCTACAGACTACAATTTCTACAGATTTTGTTTTCAATATTATAAAAGTAATCCCGTAGCAGCAATTTCAAAAAGCATAAGTTAAAAGAAGGGTTGCTAGTAAATTTAATAAATTACCGATGTTGCAAATTCGGTTTTGACATCTGTCTTGTTCTGAACCCTTAGACGGAGAGGAACCCTGGTTCCAAAAGGTGTTGTGGTTTCCAAGTCCTTCTGCTTGGCCGGCAAGCATTTTAATACTACTTTGTAGATATATGAGCCTGCCAAGCTGTTTGAAACTTCTAAGAAATCCTCGGTCTCCCCGATGACAAGAGGAGAATACGTCATCACTAATACAGCCTGTGAAACAAAAACAACTACTAAAGATGTACCTTTCTAACGTGCCACCTATATGTTACGGTGAGAGGCGCCACCATCAAACAATTGCTAACAAAAAATATTTTCAGTGAGCGACACGAAATTACATTATTAGTTCCTCCGATCATCTAAATTCTAAACAGTGCACGAAAGGAGCCGTACATAACATCTTTTTGCCACACTGGTTCAAAAGAAGTGGTACCTATGATCAGAAGACCTGAACAGATGCGTTGGTGCTATACTGTATCGTATCTGATGCATCGTGCCAGTTTCACACGTTACTTTATAAATTGATACTCCACTTTGCTAACATTGTAGGTCAATTATTAGAATAGTGTGGAAACTTGAACCGAAGGCGAAGGAAAGTTCTTACTATACACCTATTCGTACTTTCCTAAACATACAGAAAAAATCGGCTGTCTGTAAAGTCGGTTTACTGACGGTAGTTGAACGTGACAACGTCATACAGCTGTCCACGCGGACGCATCGCTCACTCAATTAGGAGAGAGGCAGATGTCGATTGTGCCTCTTTGTCGCTCGTTCCGCGCTCTCGCTTGCACTTCAAGCCTTAAATGGAACGCCTCAGAGCGAGGTAACGCCGCATGAGTCATGCTTTTTCGTGCGTGCAGCCGGCTCCATCGAATTTAAGGACGTTGTTGCGTCAAAAATAACAGGTAGATACAATTCCGAACTACGAGTACCTCTGAGTGCCTGCCAATGGAAATTGCATCCGGACAGTTGAGTTTATCACATCGTATCTGAAAGTCAGCATCGGTGGACAGCGGATTTTTGACGACAAGATCTTTCTGCATCAGCTCTCGAGCTCGCGACACAAAGACCAATGTATCAACTATTTCACTCTTTGTGACTGCCGCTATAATGTTGTAGAATTGGTACTCCCGAGATGCTTCGTTTATAAACATAACCTGAGAGTAAGAGCGTTCCCTTTGATTTGCGCGATTAGACTACAATACAATACAGATTTACAAAATTTTAGAGTAAAAGCCACTATGTTTTACAAATGATGGTGTTTTGCAAAACAAACCAACTAAGTAGATACCTTTCGTGGACATCGGTCAAAATGAAAACACGAAATCGGATCACTTACGCACTGCCGTACCTTCCTAATTTTCAGGCAGGGACGACATCCTCGAAACTCTTGGTATTTAATAATTAGGTAGCCAGAATATGGTATCTACTTACTCTGGATCAGCATAAATACCTAATAACTAATGGGGATAGTCAGAGATAATGATTAATTCCATGACCTTCAAATGCATTTCACACTCCTCATAACAGACGAACACCCAACGGCAAGTAGCAGCTGCCTCACCCCAAACACGCACGCTTTCAGGGTGTTTGATCTCATAGAAACCTTCGAATTTGTCGGGAACCACTCGCAGAATCTCTGTCGATACAGCGTACGACTCTGGCTCCTGCAATAAGAAACAAAAGAATACATTTCCAAAAGCATTTGTGAACAATCTGGAGAGTAACATCGTCTTGTCGGCAGGGTCGGCAACGCGCCAGCCAGTGATACCTCTGGTGTTGCAAGCGTCTATACAAAAGACCCATAGTTGCTACTTTCCACGTGGCCTTTTATCCCACTGACAATAGTTTTAAGTTTAAAAAACTTGAGAAACCGACCTCATGTCCACACTGCTGATCTAAAGATTAATATGGAAACGTTTCTGATAAATAACTTTTTAAATCGGCTCCTATATGACTAAGTTATGCAATAAGTAACATTAAAAAAATACAACCGAATTGGGAACCTCCTTTTTTATTTGAAGTCGGTTGAAAATAACTCTGTGTTGTCTGAAAATGACAGGTCAGAGATCACAGATCAGTTGGTAGTACCTAGCCCTAAGCCCTTGACTAAGGCCGAGATTCATAGAACGAACTTTGACTTTACTTTGATGGAAAGTTCAACTTTCAACCAAAATTATATTTCATAGTTCTGTCAAGCTCTTCTTTATTCAAAATGTTGAAGTAAATTTCGATAAACAAAGCTTACTTTGAGAAGACTCCTTTGCTGTACAGCAAAGTGCGGTCTATGAATCTGGGCCTTAGTTTGACTTCAAAGTTACGCTTTCGTATTCCGGTCCAGATCTACCTACCAGGCTTTGTTGTTCAAAAGTTGAGAGACCAGCAGATGCTAGCACAGAATAAATACGAGTTATGAAGCCTACCAAATTGTAAGTATACCTCTGTTATATTGTAAACGAGTAACTCCTCGGTGTAAAAATCTTTGGCAGGTACAGTTATATTGATTGTTCCATTAGGATTGGGATGCCCTGCTGATCCCACTAAGGTGACGAATAGAGCGGTCTCTCCAAGAGGCGAGAATAATACTTGAGCCTGAGAATCAGAATCGTTGGAAATTGATTATAGGTATTATACAGAGATTATATTATGTAGTAGGTACAGTACACAAAAACGGCGAAGGAAAACATTGTGAGGAATCCCGCGGTTTAGTCGTGCGGAGCTGACTAAACCGCGGGATTCCTCAGTATTGACCACGTCTTTCCTGTGGATTGAGCCGACTAAGCTATAAGGGTACCTATCTGCTGGGCAAGCCTATTACCTCTAAAAATCCTGTCCCAGGCTCTAATAAAGCGTCTGCCAAGTAGGGGCATGTGTAAACACTAGTGGCCTGTTTTTTTAGGTAAAGGGAAAAATAATAGTAACTAATGACAAGACCATATTTAATAAATCGACCCTCCTGGGATCAAATGTCGTGATGATTGACCTAAGGAGTTCTTCGGTATTCAATACCTAAGAACTCCTTAGGTCAATCATCAGTTACTAGGTACCTACTACAAAGTCTGAATAGGTAAGCATAAGTAGGAACTGTAGTTGTTTAAAAACTTACATCATGTTTTCCTATAGTTTTCGGCTTGAAGTGCACTGGTATGTCGAAAGTGGAATTCGGTTCGACATTAAATTCTTTCAAAGTGTCAAATGGTCCTCCTGATACTTCAGATAGAACCAGCCACATATCATCCGAACTGGGGGAATTATTGTTATTATGGTACCTATATTCAATAGCATACCCGTAAAGGTTTGTGCACAATGTCGGACAATTATCAAGATTTTCTAATTGACTGCTTATTCGCGGATATCAATAAAACGCTAACGCTTGACTGCAATTTCTGACGCGGTCGACGGCGGCGTAGCGCACCTAGAAGATACCTACTCTTTTTTTGAAAACAACCAAATGGTAATCGGAAAAACAGACGCTGGCAACGAGTTTTACTCTTTGGCTATCCAGTGTCCGCATTATAAAGGTCCGCATTACGGGGGTACCTACGGGGTACGGGAGCCGACAGCAGCAGTAGGACCACCAACCCAACAAGTGATTATGATTAGTTCCGAATCAGAAAAAGTAGCAATTTACCGGAAGGCACAAGGATAGGCAATCTGACTGTCGGCACCGTTGCCACCAGGTAGAGGTATACCTATATACTATCTTGAGTCGTTTTACTTAGGTAAATGGTTATTAGTATAGTAGCGTAGCTCATAAACACCTTCATACTGTAACATGTGTTACCTACATTACCTACTACGACTACCTATGGATCTCGTCTGAGGATAAATACCTACTATACAACACACAATCATGTAATTTTTTGTGTTGTTTTAATAACAATTAATTTCTTAATAAGTAGGTACACTTACGGGTTGGTAACTACTACAAATTCTGTCTGAACTTCACGCACTGGACATTCTAGGTAAAGTGTCTTATTTTGAACGTTTCCAATGTCTACGCAAGTTCCGTAAAGAGCTAGCTCTAGCGGCATATAATTTTCTATGTTGCAGCTTGCCTAAAACATAGCATGATATTAGTGCAGCAAAATTTGATGGCGCTATTTCTTAAAAAACGAATGAAAACTAACCCAAACTTTGATGAACGGATTGTGATTAATCGGTCTAAATGTTATGGTGAAGGTAACATTTGTATGTGCAGCAATGTTCCCTTTCTGTGGGGAGATTGCGAATTCGTCAGATGTAAAGGGCTGCCACCAAAACCTGTAAAAAACAATTCGGGGGCTGACAACCGCCTAAACAACATTTTTGCTCGCTTATTAAAATAAGATATTAAAACATTTTGAGAGAAATAAAATCACTAGTCTATGTTTTTATGTGTTGGTTTAATTTCTCTGGTCAGATATAAATTATTAAAAGAAAATTAAGACGATAATAAATATTTGCGGACATTTCACACATTAGGTACTGTAGCCACAAACTAAGCAAAGCTATAAGTGTATACGAGTAAAGCTGGTATAATGACCAATGAAGACTCGCTGAACGGGCAACTTAAGACCGACCAAGATCATATATTATATGCGGTAGGTAAAGGCCATATTGCGGTAGGTACTACTATTATTTAATCTGTGGTGTACCTGGCTCCGAAGTCGCCCTTATTCAAAAGCATCACTTTGAGAATCTTGCAACCACGTTTGCGTACTCGACCAAATTGTAAAGAATTCTGACTGAAGCAAAGGCTCATTCCTGTAGCACTGCCGCTCAATTTCACAAGTGGCCGTTCGAAGTTCAGTACTTTCATGTTAAGCTGAAAGTTTTCAAAATTATGTTATGCTTATGTTATCATCATTATAATTATGCAAGTTTAGTAATATGTATTTACTATAGTTGTACTAAGTGTACCTGAACGTCAAGAGTGCTTATCATCCCAACTGGCTTGAATTGTATTTTCAGAGGAGCTTTTCTATAAGGTTTTATTGTGAACTTGTTAGGTAGTACTTTCAAAGACGATAAGGCATTCTGTATGTCCATTGCAATTTGTTCTCGCACTTTGTCATCCTTGTAGTTTTGTAGCATTTTTACTCTAAAATAGTTTAGAAAAACAGTAGATGTTTACTGGTACCTACGTATTTTGCGTACTATTTTACATCTAAGTATATAGCAGAACAGTGAGACCATCGCGTCATAGACCGCTAATGTTCGCGCTTCCAGTTCGCTGAACAGCAACATACCTGGACGGGCCAGTATCAGCTTGCAGGTTGGCTACGCTAGGGCTAAGGCATACACTTGTTGCTTCAGAGTTAGTTGTGTCTTCCACTGTTGGATACATGTCCCGGAATATAAAAGTTGCGTCAATTGCTATTTTGCTGTGGTTCATCACCTCTATAGTGCGTATTATTTTTTCCCCGACTTTAACGGGTCCTAAATCAAAGCTTTTTTGGCATCCTTCGTATAAATCGAATAGGAGTGGAATACCTGGTTAAAATAGAAAACTTTTAATACCTACCGAATACAACTAAAGTAGCGTTCTTTCAGAAGTTAAATAAAATATTGGCGAGAAAACCTTCTCCTTTGATAGTGATGATTTCTTCACAGAGAGAGTTGACCCAAAATTGCAATTTGAACTCATATTCTCGGACTTGCTTTGGTCTGAAGTAAATTGGAACTTTTAAACGTTTCCCTGGTTGGACGCTAGGGACCTCTTGATAATCGACAAATAATTCCGGAACGTTAGTGAAATTTAAATCAAGGCTGCAATAAAAAATAAAAAAAAAGTTAGCAGATTATTAGCAATTACACACGTTTGTCGAATAATAATAAAAAATGTTGATACAAACATCACAGGGACTTTGTCATCGTTGATAAAAGCTATGTTCTTCTTGTATGTAGGATCCGGTGCGTTGATGAAACATTTATCAAAATTGTATTCCTTGCACGAGAAGTGATACAATGGTTTCTCTATATCTGCGTGTATGAACATGGTGTACTCGGGACCATCGGAGATCTGAATGTAAATTACAAATAGAATGGCTTAACGGAAATAGACACGCTTCAAAATATTCATATTAAGTCTACTAATAGTACTATCGTGTATAGTATATAGACAATGTATAGTGTCTATAGGAATACTTACGGAGAGAGTAACAGGAAATGCCTGGACAGGCACTTGTTTGAGTGTAAAAAATAAAGTACAGTCTACTTCATTTCCCGGTGTGACATGACCATTCTTGGGCTCAACGTTCAGATGCATGTATTTCTTGACAGAGCTGCATGTGTAATACCAATCGAATAAGAATGTTGCTGATCCATCATTCTTTATCGTGAATGGTATAGTTCTCTCGTATGTCGAAGCAGTCTAAAAATAAGAAACGCCTTTATTAGCAGCTTATTTTGTTATATGTTTACAGTACATACATCCATTTTGTTCTGTACCCGAAGTCGGAGTTTTGCTACATTTCGTCTACCAAATGTTGTTTTCGTGTGAGCACGTGTCTCTCTCTTTTGTATCTAAAATTGATGAGACGAAAACTCGTTTTGATCGTTTTTACGTAACGTATTTTTGCTGTCTCAACTTTCCTCCATACAATAGAGACTAATATAGACAGACAAATAGACGAAACGAAAACAACATTTCGTAGTAAATTTAGTGGGACTTCCCCGTCTAGTGTAAAAGAAATTGATTAAATACCTGATCTAGGTGGATATGTGTATCAGCATCAGCATTAAGCACGTGCTCGTTACCAATCAAGTAATAAGCAACTTTGGGTTTAATGGAATAGCTCAAGGCGTTGATGCATAAAGTCAAATATTTTGTCATGAACGTTATGCTACAGAATATCTTGAATGATAACGGACCATCTTGGATCGGAGTGTAGATCATTCTAAAATAAATTATTTCTATAAAACCTAACGACATAATTTGACTTGTCAAGAAATAGAAGAATATCTGTAACATAAATGCATAATAAGTATTATTACGTTTGGAAAGATTAGATGTTTTTTCTGACTCGTGCCCTAATTGCATGGATTTGCATGAAACTCGAAATGAATATATTAATTTATACCTACATACTAATATAATTATTACTTATATCTCTCAGACACAGAGCCAACATCTTTAGTGTTCATAACAGAAATGTTTAGGAGAATAAACCTTTCATCAAATCCACAACCCCTACTTATTTTAAATTTAACATTCTTACTTTATCGGCGTTTCGGAGCGAGGCTTCAGTACACCACGTTCTGGCTCAACAATAACTGGAGTTTTACCAGATTCATTACAGAGTGAATTTCCTTTGAACTCAAAATTGAGCGCTTCATTTTCATTATTTTTCAATAGTACTATGTTTGTAGATGTAAAACCAACTAATGAGTTTCTAATAATCATTATGGTTGGAACAAAAATAACTTCTGGTTCTCTTACAAACCCAACTACTAGTAAATTCATTGTCAAGTTATATATTGGGATCATAAACTTCCATTGTGATTCGTAAACCTGTAAGTATATTGAGGGTGTAATGACTAATGACTTATAGAAATTGACATACATAATACCGTATTAACAACAACTAAACAACAAACTAAAGATGGTGATGATGAGGTACTTACACCAGGAGCTGTTGGAGAAAATGTAAATGTGACTTCAGTGGAAGTTCCACCTTCTACATATCCTTTTAGCATGTTACAATGCATTGGTATTAACTCCGGCTTATCAGACATTACCATTTCAAAAATGAACTCGTATGGCTCGTCCGTTGGGTTGATTACGTTAAAAGATCTGTTACGTATTAAAAAACATGAATACCTTCCTGTATAGGTATACTAAGATTTAGTATTTTAGTGGGATAGCGAAGTAGAGCACCAACTCCACATATAAAGTGGAATAAGGCCAGGAAGATGATAAGTAAATGATGAAAGGAGCTCTAAAACAGTTTTTAGTTTAGGTCTTACTTTTTATAACAACCCCAGCCTAGAACATTGAATTCCAAAACAGTCGTGTATGGAGGGAGAGCTACTCCTGTTACTTTTCTTCTTCCCGAAGTCAAATAGTCGCTTTCCTCTATGTCCAAGTGAACATACGGGATAAGAGACTTCGCAATAATTTTACAGTTTACATTTTGATCATACGGATCCAAGTTATCTGTGAAAAAACAAAATAAATCAAAGTTTGCCTAGTATATTCAGTTTGAAAAAAGAAACTAATGTCAATTTCATAGATGCAAAAAAAAAATATCGTGAAATAGGTATTGTGTGAATAGCGTTCACGTTTATGCAACTTACCAATAGCACATTTCAATCTGACTTTGAAGTCAAATGCTTCCAAAGGGCTGAAGGTAACCTTAAAAAGTTTACTTTCATTTGGTTTCAGACATTCCTTGACGGGTTCAATAACGAAAGGCAGATCTATTTCAAACCACGTATCAACACTGTTTCTTCCTGTGCTACCACTAAACAGTGTGACATTACTAGGATCTGCGAACATAAACTCTAACTAGCAAAATTTAAGATTTTGTGTCTATAAGATTCGAAATGTTTGGAGCTAACCATTTTCGTTTTTGTTGTCGATGGGAGGCTGTGTTGTTGTTTGGTTCTCATCCCCACTAGCTCCATGTTCTCCCAAACTGTTTAGACTGTTGGGTTGTCGGGGTTGACTGGCATCGGGAGTCTGGAATTGATTTCGGTTAACATTATTATCATTTAAGATCGAATAAGATCTTTCAAAATAAAATCATACAGTTACCGATTTAGGAATATGTTTGTCAATTCTGGCAGGATATTCATCATCGATGTGGAACTTCCACACAATTTTCATAGGCACATTACCAACATTTTTTACATGGAAATCAAATTGTCGAGTCTGTTTAACATTTTTAAAGTTAATTAATACAGTAGTTATGAAGAAAAAATTACATTTTCTTTAGCGAGTATAAAAAACCTGCCTGCTATTTAAAAAAACATAAATCCATGCATTTCACCATAAACCAAATAGACGCATGAACCATGGACGCCTAAGAACATAGTAAGGTAAAAAAAGCTAAATAACATGACTTATTTGAATACAACGACCTGATAAATAAATGTATCCCTCAAAGTGGTCTGTTCTTTCAAAGAGCACGTATACTTGGTATATTCTGTAACAGCAGAGTAGACCACTATCATTGTTATTGAGCCCAGGAATGCTTCTGTTGGCGTAACAGCTTGTTCGTCAATAATCAACTCGCACCTTTCGTTTAAACTCACGTCTCTGAAAATAAAATGGAGAGCTTGAGATTCTAATTATTCTGTGTATCTATATCACATGCGTCTAGTTTCATTTCTCTTACCGGTTGTGGTCAAATAAAGTTATGATTTGACGATTGTCCCATGTGGCCCCCTTGAAATCAATAGTTAACGAGTCATCACTTACTGCTGATAAATTGCAATTCAGAAACTCCTGAAAAGCCCAAAATGTATTTAACATTAATTTAATTTATTTATTTCATCGCAAAATCCTTATTAATTATTAAATATCTTACATACACTCAATAATGACTTTACATATAAATGATTGTTGCAGAAAAAACATTCTTGATACTTGGTGGATACGTTACTCCAGTTAATGAGGTGGAGATTCATGCACCAAACCTACCGACTCATTACCTTTTTAATGCTTAATGGTTGTCCCGCGAAGAACATTATTTCCAAATCTTTTTCTTCCCCAGGTGATATGTAGCCCATGGTAGGCTTTATTACAATATTCTCTACTTCAGCCCATGTGAATTTATAGACTTTATCAGAGTTATTGACCATTATAACTGATCTTCTTTGAATCGAGCAGAGTTCACAGCCACCTTAGGAATAAATGATTGAATAAAATGAAGCAAGTACATAATAATACTATTCAATATCTTCATCATCATACACATCCCGACTTCACCCACTGCTGGGTGAGGGTGGGTCTCTCTCTGTATGTCGCCACTGTTGACGGTCCTGTGCCAATCTTATCCAGGTCTTGCCCGCGATGTTCGTCATATCGTCTGCCCATCTTACCACAGGACGACTGACATATTATATAATATCTACAAATCATAATAAAATTACTAATTGCGAACATACCAAAATCCAAAACATATTTAAGAACAGACGGTTCCAAACTAATCGAATCGCTACATCTCATCGACCCCATCGATATTCGTTTGCTCTTTTTTGAACTTGAATCAATTCCTTTCGACTTTTTCTTCTCAAGTGGTGCACTTTTGCTTTTATTTCTGCTGTCAACTGTTGAAGCCGTAGATGCGGTCCTTTCGAAAATCATCCAAGAATAATATCATGCACGTGATTGATACATACTTACTCGTGTACTCCTCGTAAGTAGTACGAAAAATAATATATGAAAAGTAAAAAAACGAAAACTACTTACCCTGCTGTTTCTCCAGCAGACTGCTTGTAGACATCTAAATCAACGCCCATTGAAAGCATTTCGAGTCCTATCAGTATAACGTCCTCCATGAAGGCTTCAGATTCACACAACACCTGTCAAGAGTATAGATTAGATACACAACACAAGTGTCATCTAGGATTACTAGTATGATACATGCTGTCTGGAAGAGACAGCTACTAAGCAATAAAGTTTTGTAAGCCTTTGTTGTGACGAGCGAGGCATCAAGTGCGGCATATTATACCTGTTCCATCAGCTAGTTGTTTAAAAAGAAGTAATGAAAAACTTACTGTAAAATACTCGTAGGGGTTTTCAAGAATTGTCAGTTTAACGTCGCAGCTAGTTTTTCCTTTCTTTATGGGATTGTAGTGAACGATTATGGTTGCTATTTCGTTTGGTCTTATTACTACTTTCAAATTTGTATTTTCATATTCTGAAATACAATAATTGATATAACCATTATAATAATAAGGCTCAAGTATAATATATTTTTCATCCCACCAGCTCAGAAAGTGTGTTATGGCTGTTCAATATCTGACTGCAAAAGCCGTTTTTATCCTCTAGAGGATAAAGTAAATTTGAATTTAAAATATCGTGTTCACTAAGTTTGTGAATACACAACCTATTTACTTCAACCTCCATGGTGCCGAATTTATCATACAACCTTTGTTAATTTGTTAATAACTCGCACTCGAAACCTTCTTGGTGTTTTTGTGAGTTCAAAACATCATTAAACCTATTTACTTCTACCTCCATGGTGCCGAATTTATCATACAACCTTTTTAAATTTGTTGAAAACTCATACTCGGAACCTTCTTAGTGTGTTACTTTTAGTCGCGCCATGTTCTTTTTTGCTCTTAACATTTCCTCGCTGAAGTGGGATGAAAAGTTACGTGTTGCACTCGAGTGCAAAGATTTTTCACCTTGTGCTCTTTTGATTCCTTCGCCAACGCTTAGGATTCTAACTTTTAAACCACTCGCTACGCTCGTGGTTAAATTTTAGAATCTTGCGCTTGCTCGGTCATCAAAATGGAGCACGCGGTTAAAAAGCAGCTTTGCACTCTTGTATAACAAATAACTATTTCATCCCACCAGGTCAGAAAGTGTGTTTTTCCTGTTCAATATCTGACTGCAAAAGCCGTTTTTATCCTCTAGAGCAGCGGTTCTCAAACTTTTTTGGTCACGGAACCCTTTTGACAAGCAAAATACTTGACGGAACCCGAACATTCTCAAAAATAATTGAGTCGGCGCCTTTGATAAACAAAAGGCGGAAATAAAAATAGAAATACAAAAAAATGCGTTGTAAACAATCTCGACTTTATTTTTTTGAAGAGCCGAAAGTCGGTTCACTACTATAGCGTCTAATTCAGAGGTAGCTTTTATCAAAGGGACTGCGCGCTCACAAGTATATGCGCGGCGGGCGGAGTCAAAACGTTCGACCAGTGCCAAAGAGAGGTATTTTGTTTTTTTTTTCTAAATTCTTGTGGAACCTCTACAGGGGTAGCGCGGAACCCTAGGGTTCCGCGGAACACACTTTGAGTACCGCTGCTCTAGAGGATAAAGTAAATTTGAATTTAGAATACCGTGTTCACTAAGTTTGTGAATACACAACCTATGAACTTCTACCTCCATGGTGCCGAACTTATCATGCAACATTTTTTATTTTGTTAAAAGCTCGCACTCGTAACCTTCTTGGTGTATTTGTGAATTCAAAACACCATTAAACCTATTTACTTCTACCTGCATGGTGCCGAATTTATCATACAACCTTTTTAAATTTGATAATAACTCATACTCGGAACCTTCTTGGTGTGTTACTTTTAGTTGCGCCATGTTCTTTTTTGCATTTAGACATTTCCTCGCTGAGGTGGGATGAAAAGTTACGTGTTGCACTCGGGTGCAAAGATTTTTCACCTTGTGCTCTTTTGATTCCTTCGCGACGCTTAGGATTCTAACTTTTAAACCACTCGCTACGCTCGTGGTTAAACTTTAGAATCCTGCGCTTGCTCAGTCATCAAAATTGAGCACGCGGTTAAAAAACAGCTTTGCACTCTTGTATAACAAATAACTATTTCTAGTTTTATCTCTGACTGTAATAAGCTTACCGATGCTTCCGTATATTATAATATGTTCACAACTCTCGATTACGCTCAACCAAAATATTGGCCTTTCTTCACATTTCGGTTGTATCACATCTAGCTTGACAATACTTTTAACAGAACTTATATTCTTGAAACGAATGGGCCTGCTGCTTATTGAACCTAAACATGTGACTGGGAAATGAAGCAGAGCTATATTGTGCTGTCGTATTTGTGGTGTAAGCAATCGTATTCTTGGAATAACACCTTCGCCTATCAGACAAATCCTAAAAGATTGCTCTTGATTGTCTAATAGCTTCAGTCTTATTTCTAAAACTGCTCGATACTCCTGTAAATTTGTAATTATTATTTTATTACAGCTAACATTTCTTATTTTTCTATGAAGATATTTTTAAGTCATGACCATAAAATAATAAAGCTGTGAATCATACCTGTAGAGCTTTAGGACTGAATACGATTCCAAGATTTTTATGTAGTAGCGGCTCTATATGAGTTTCGTACTTATCCAATGAGAATACATCCGGATTTGAATTGGATTGATAATGCAATTTCATTATAAGCGAACACGCTACAAGACCGTTATTATAAAGATCAATGGCACCTATAAAACTGGTATTTACATTTACGCAAAAAAAATGTAGAGTCACTGAGTTTTCCGAAAAAACACAGTGCGGTGCAGACTGAAAAAAAAGAGACTACCATTATTTAACGTCCTAGAATAATTATAACTAAACATTTATCACTGAATCAAAAACCCACCTCAGGTACTTTGTATTCTGTTAAGTTTTTCACAATGAGATGCTCCCGGAATGTAGTCTCCAAGTTCCAAATATCTAAGGTGGGCATAGCGCCTGTGCCGACTAGCCTCAGCGGTACTCCTTGTGCCTCGGCAGGACAGGTATCACTTATTATAAAGTTTATAGTTTCTTCGAACTTCCTCGCTGCTGTCGCTAAAAACTGGATTTGTATGGTCCGACTGGTGCCCGGAGCTAACAGGTTATCTTCATTCATTATTAAAAAATTGCCGCACCTTAGCGGTGGATTTTTTAACCTGCGTGCATTGAATATTTATAATTTGGTTACATGTTTTAGTCATAGGTCAAGTCTTGCTTCCTTGTGTTTACTCACTTGTTGTCTTTAACTTTCATTAATTGTGGATTGTCTGGATCTGGTTGATATTCAAGTGGCAGCACGATCTCGTACGTTACCGGACATTTGCTGGTATTGTTCAAGATTACTTCTCGCGTCACTCCACTTCCCACGGCTATGATGTGGAAATTTAATTCACCCAATGGAAAAAGTGTGAAACTAAAAAAAGATTATCATCATCAGAATTGAATTGATGTACTTTTGGTTCTCTTGTTAACAGTGAATTGATTCGATGTAGGTAATATGTACTTACGTGTTGTAGAAAGAAGCTATTGTAACACACACGGGAAATTTGGCCACAACTACTTGGTCCTTGCTTCCATCGAGCAATGAGCAAATATATGCCGGTACATTCACGAGGTTCATGGATGTGGTTGGTGTGCAGTCAAATTCTATGCAAATTAACTTTAAGGTGGGCGGTACGACTCCACACTCTGGAGTAGCTTCGAATGAACGCAATAAAGACGGCTCCGGAAAATTCTTTACTTTTTTTAACCTGTAAGCATTATTTGACAAAACGTTATCCAAAATTTTCAGCCAAAATGTTTTTATCTTATGGACTAAGTTTATTTTATAAATGCTTACTTATAATAAATGTTATATTTCCCCCTGTTCAAAAGATACATTTCTCGGACTACGGTCGAGTTCACTTTTACATTGCCGTAATTCAGGAAAGTTTCAGCAGGATTCTCATATGCACATTCGACCATAACATCGTAACATTCCGCGGATAAGTAGAGATTGTCTATTACCATCGGTTCTCCTCTGCCTTGTGCATCGTAAATCTGTTAAAATAAGACCTTTTTTTAAATTGGTCAAAATCCAAAAGCTATGTGCTGCGTGTTTGCTTAAGGTTAAGCTCCAAACCATAGTGTGTGCCTATTGCTTAGGGTTGCCTATTGTTTCCAGGGTCAACAGATGCTGACTCTGGAAATAAAAGGCACTAAAAATGTCTTAGTTCTTATAACAAATAGCTGTACTTCATGTCTTTTTTTGTTTGTTCGAAATAAACATTATTTGTTGTTGTTGTTGTTGTTGTTTCTACCATCCAATAGGTATCTTACATCAATAGTCAGCATTTTATGTGATACGACACCAACTCTGCAAGCAATGTATGTCACTGGAACTACTTGATTATCATGCCTCAAAACAATTCCGGATGTTTGTGCTATTATGAAATCCTGAACGAATTCTGATGCGTTTCGTATTTTCCACATTACTGGCAGTATTGAATCATTCCTCACTATGAATCTGTCGTCTTCACGCCGATAGAGTAGCAGTTTCCCGTATTCTATAAAATAAGAAATAAATAACATTTTATTATATTTATTTCAGCCCAATACAGACATAATTCAAGAAGCACGAACAAATTTAAAAGTAGTAAATAGGCTTATACCACTATCTGGATGACATCTACTGATAACAAAATCTTAGTGTAAGGGGTGCTTTTTGCCTTTGGTAACTCACCGATTGCTTTCGTTAAAGGTAGTATTTCTACAATGGGTACAACTCCACTGCACCCAATAGTGACAGATATTATTTCTGGATTGTCCTTAATACAGAATAAGAGGACACTTTTATGGATCCCTACTTCTGCAGGTGCAGCAGATATCATAAGTTTCCCTCGACATCCAGGCTACAAGGAAATATATTCTTTAATTATTTTAAATAGGTAATAATAATAATTGAGTTATTTATTGAACAGTTTCGTTGAACATGCCTTGTCTCCATCATCAAACCAGCTCACTGTCACCATTTTATGAGAACTAAACAAGCAGATTTAATTTATTGCCAATAAATAATCATAAAAGCAAAGAAACTTTCCGATCAAAAACCTATCTAATAAGTATCTATCATTCTGACAGTTAGCCAGCCACTTGCCTCCAGTCTGGTAGAAGTTTTATCTATTTGAAACACAGATGTGTCTTCCAGAAACTCTATTTCAACATCCGCTGTTATAAGTGAAGAGTTCTTTAAATCGATAGTGTATTCCTCCTCATAAATTCTAAATTGTCCTACGAAAATCGGACCAAATTCAAATATTTTAAGGTCATTTAAATATGTTAGTTTGTAGACGTTCTCTTCCGTTGTTCTTCTGACAAAATTTTCAAACATCTTTTTTGGTCTGCTGTCCAACCTGCAAGTGAATTTAAAAAGACAAGTTAGTTATTTTACAGGTCACTATGAAATGTATCAATAATAATTTGTCCACTAACCTGGGCAAATCGCATATCCCTGTTACATTAATATCAACTCTTGAATCAGGCCAGCCACTTACTTCTACAAACCTTTTTACACTGAAGGTTCCTTCTATTTGAGGACTAAATGAATATTTACATCTTACAAGGTCGCCAGGTTGCAGTACTAGACGATTACCTGCAGCTGTAAAACGAATAAAAAAAGAAAGTCCTACGGTAGTTTACCATTAAGAATCAGGCATGTATTATCATGGCATAATTACATGGCATGGATTTAACTTGACGCAACACCAGAGGCTCCGGATAAAAGATTTCAGTTTCGCTTTCTTCAGTAGCAACATTCACTATTGTTGTAGAAGGAATCTCACTTGTTGATGTTTGAGATGAAGTTACCTGACAGAATGTTGATTAGGTTCAAGTAAAGTGCGTGAGAAGTAACCTGAGGTCAGAAACTAGACGTTAAGACTTTTAGTACCTATGATACTTTTTAAGCATCCCGATTAAGTTTTTGAAGGAGTAACTTAGGTTTCTGCTCACAAACTCTATATCTCATGTCTCTAGACATCTATAGCTAGTAATAATTATATTATTCTGTAAAATTCAAATTCGTAGGGATTGTGGGTTTGCAGTGGGCAACAAGTAGAGTGATTACCTTTTTACCACAGGTACAATGCCACTTTGAGAGTATATTCAAAACATTGTCTTGAGTAGAGTCGTCTAATAAGTTCAGATCTGTTAGTTGGTTACAGTCGCATTTTTTTATCTGAAAATAGTGCGTTTTATAACCGATTTACACTCATTAAAATCATACTCATATGTATTATAATGAGGAAAAATTTGTATCGTTGTAATGAATAAACTCAAACTAAACAAAGGTCTTGTTAAATGCGGTAAAATTAGCTAGCATTACCGGTAACTCATCTAAATATCGCCATTGCAATGGTTCTTCGTGATGTATTGTCGGAAACACTTTTGGCAATAGCACAGTGTACTCCTTTCTGTCCATTGCACATGAAAGGATATCGTATTCTTCATCTTCTTTTAAGGCTTCTTTAACAATTGGTGCAGTTGCTAACATGTTGACGAGAGCGGTTTTATAATGTAAACACGGGCACATAATAAGAGTCAGTGGAAAGCCTCTTTCTGAGAAACTCACATCAGAGACCTAAAATAATTGGTACATTATTGTATAGAATAACCGAGTATTTATCGCGTCTACCTTATTAGTTTTCTTACTTTTTGTGTTACCTACAACAACAACAATTAATGCAATATTGAAACTGTCGTATTTGTAAAAGAGAATGTTAGCGAACGGCTGTACTCACGTGTAGTTGTATCTCAGATTTCTTTTTGGCCTTCTTTTGTGCTGCCCCAACTACCTGTCCATTGAAACCATAAATGGGACTGCCCACATCGCATTCTTCTATCACCCAGTTATTGGCAATATTTATAAGGTTTTCATATGTGTTTTTATTATATTCATTGTATTTAGTGTTCATCACCGCATATTCACTGGTTGGTTTACCTGTTTTACGGTTCTTTAATAGGATTATATTGCATGAAATAGACTCGCGACCGTGACCTCCGTCATATTGGCTCTTATAAGATCGCTGATGATAATGATACTTATTTATTGGTTTGTCGCCTGCGGCTTCGTTTACTCGGTGATTGCAATCATCCATTTATTAAGGTGTTTTCCCTGGTTCGTTTATTTGTTCTACCTACCTATTGCTGTATTTTTTTCAGGTTAAAAAATAGCCTAGTAGTATAAAGCTACTTATCTTGGTTTAGGAGCAGGTAATTTTGGAATATTACTGTTGCTGTTATTAATGAAACTACAGAATGTAGGCTACTAAATCCTACTGTTGATGTACCTTTGGTGTCATCTTTCTTGATTTTTTTCTTAGATTCCGAAGCATCAACCGTGAGTAAAGATTTACTGCGATCTACAAAATTTTAAGCAATAAATACCCACAGAAAGATAAAAATATGATTATTTTTAATTTGAAAAAGAAACTGAGGACGCCCCATGAATCGACAACATTGTACAGATCGCGGAAAGCACTGACTTTCCGCGATCTGTACAATGATGGAGATGGCACAGAATCAGAATCGTCCTGAATAAATAAAAAAAAAAACAATTGGCCAACCTGATGGCCAACCTGATTGGCCTTAATAAATTGCATCAGGTGCCATAAAAATAATCCAGTGGCAACTTATTTTTTTAATAAAAAAAAAGTTAGTTACCTCGATAGCTTTTACCATCTTTTTTCATAACTTCACTTGGATATCTGCAATAAATTAACGTATATTAGTTGTTGGTATCAAATTCTTGAAACTATGTGATTCCGTTTTGCATTGACCTTACCCTTTTTTCTCATACAGCCTTCTTCTCCGTACTTCTAGCCCATGTGTAATGTAAATGGTCTTTAATTCTAACGATGCGGATTCATACTCTTCTTCATCCATGTCTTCAAAAGATTGAATTATGTCTTCTATTTCAGATTCATCATAAACTTTGGACAAATTCCTAGAATCAGGAAATCAGGAATTTGATAAGCTCTTTGGTTTATTGTGATGCTACTTTTTACATAAATATAAAATTAAACTTACTCATCAATTAAATCATTTTCTCTTTGAGTTTCTTCATATTGTTGTGCCCATTTATAAAAATCGGACTGACAAAGCACGAGATGTATATTCCATATATTATGTTTGCATTTAAGACAAGTGGTTAGCGTGAGTGAAGGATTTTTAAGCATAATGCTAGTTAAAGAATCGACGACGAACCCTTTATTGAATTTGGGCCGATTGAAGTAATCTGTGAGAAGCTCTTGGACTAAATCCTGTTGCAAAAAGTAGTAAATCTTGAATCAAACACGTAAGGGAATCGAGAAGTTTAATAATTAGGTGTACTCTTACCATTTGAAACATTGTTGTTGATCCCATTGCTCCTAAAGCAGTGTGAGAAGCGATAGATGAATTGGGTGATTTTTTCTTCTTTTTATCACCAGCTTTAGAGCGTGGTGTAGCAACACTTTTTGCAACTGCTAGATATTCAATTTTCTTTAGAATCATTTCGAACTCATCTTCAGTTTCGTTAAACATTTCTGAAAAATACATAATTAGTAGTAGGTTAATAAGTTCAACGTGGAATTTTGTAATTAATATTTATTGAACATTCCCAGACACACCTTCAGTCTGTTCATCAATATCATCTGAATCTCCTTTTGCGTGTTTCCTTGCTATTTCATAGCTCTCGTTTATAGCGCTGATTAGAATTATTTTTGCCGGACACTCACATATACAAAGCGCTTCCACAATACACAGATCGAAGTTTACCGTCGGAATATTAAGCTTCATTCCAATCGAATATGCCATCTCTTGGCATTGCATTTCTATAAAATATAAAAAAGGTTGTTTAAAAATATGGAAAAAGTGTTGTATTTTATTAAGTAATTTACATTTTTCCTTTACCTTCGCATGGCGATCCGTGAACGAAAACTAATAAACCTTTCATATTTTTTTCTGAACCACTATCAGTAGATATGTGATCAAATATGTGCAAACAATCTTTTAGAGGATCCACGAGATTTTCTTTCATTAATTTAATTTCATCTGTAATTTAAACAACGATCTAATTGGCATATTCTATACTTTTTATACCTACTACGAAAAAATAATTCTTACTGGAATACACCATGGAGTTTTCAAACAAAATACCAATCGGTCCTACAGATCCTGAGTGAAATCTAGACATTTGTAAATGCCTCTAGAAACGTTACTGGACATTTTTATTTTCACTGACCCCCATTTGTGTTGCTTTGCATGAGTAATTCTAGAGCTGCCTACGAAAGTCTGATTTGTCTCATTTATCTGATCAGCTTGCTTGCTGATGATGATGTTTTAGTTGAGACAGTTCTTATTTAAAAACGGGTGCACTAAGGTGGACCCTGGTAACTGAAGTGGTTTTCTGAAATATACCTGAAATGATTTCTGCTTCGGTTCTGAACTTTTTTGGAGTGGCTTCTTTGGTCGGTGGGGTTTTAGGTGCAGTTTTCGGGCTCTTTGCTTTCCTGAAAATATTGATCTTAGAGTAATTTTATCCAGGAAAATGGTGATACCGTTTTACGATTTTTACATTTAAATGAATATAATATCTCACTTTGCCGATGATGCCACTTTAGTCATTGCACTAGCTTTCAAAGCTGCTGCTTCTTCATCACTAAGCCTATAATGAAACAAAAAAATAGATAGTTTACTCTATGATATAAACTGAAAAAATAAAATAGAAAGTCAGTATACTTTTTGATCCGTTCCTTGAACTTTTTAAAGAAATTTGTTACTTCTGTAGGCATCCCCGCTCCTGGTCTTATAGCAGGCACTAGCATTTCATCAGGTTTATTGTAATATTTATTCAATAACTGATATACTTCATCTTCTTCTTTCCATTTCCTAAAACCATCATAGACAGTTACCACTATAAATTATTATATCGCGTCCTAAAGCTCATTTTTAAATTGATAATACTTTAGTAATGTTTATTCATACTCGTCACTATGTGCTATGATCAGTTCTATCGGAAAAGGACACGAATTGGTTAAACCAAAGTATATGTCGGTGGTTTTAGCCCATGGAAGCGTAGGTGTAAAGTTGACATTAGGTCCAATTATATGCACATGTGGTATAATTCCTTGTCCTGATACTGGAATAGTCATTCTGTTCGGATTCATGTGGAATCTGAATATCAATAAACCTTCGTATGTCATCTGTTAAAATAACAATCTCATTTAGCTATTAATTGACATTAAAATACAATATAATATCACGTTACTTTAAGATATTTTTCTAAATACTTTATGTAATGACAGTTTGTCAATTATCTAGTGCCCATAGTACGAGTTTTATTAAGCTTTAGGCTAGATAATGATGCCTAAAATGTTCACCAATATTTATAAGTAGTAACATTTTGAATTCAAACCTCCATAGTCGGTTTAAAGGCTACACTGAGCCAACCACCTTCGCCGGGTTCATATTTGCCTGAACTGTCCAAGACCACCATAGGATTTTGACCGGGTGCTTTCAATTTAAGAGTCACATACCATATGCATGTTGGTTTTCCTCTAAAACGTGATAAAATCGATACGATCACTTTGTCGGTACCTGTTGATTCTTTTATATTATCATTCACTATCCGTATTCTCCGTCCGTATCATTCACTATAGTAACGCTAACCGTCACATAAAACTATGTCTGTCTCTACTTCTCTTCCAAACAAAAACAAATATATTTTTAGCTGATTAGTTCTCGTTTGTTCAATAAAATATTTATATATATATGGATCTCAATTATTTTAATTCAATATTTAACTTACACATTCTTCAGTGGTATTGAGCAAATTATTTTGTCTCCACATCTAACCGAACCAAAGTTAATTTCGGTCATGTTCGACACCAAGTAAGGAACAGCGCAAAGCGCTTTTATTTGGATCGGAATAATTACACTATAGGGCACCTGAAATGCAAATAGCAAAAATGTATGCCAATCATAAATGTATATTTAAAACAGGTTGTTGTCTTAGTACCAAAACTATAATAATGTAGGTGTAGGTACACTAACCTATTCTAGACATCAAGCAACCAACCTTTTTAAACCTTTTTACAAATAAATAAATTATTATTAACAAAAAAAGCTACCTCCAAATTGAAAGAAGTCTCTACGCTCTGTTCCAATTCCGTAAAATCAATGGATGTTGGTGAAAAAACAACATCCAGTTTACCGGTTTCACCAGGATTCAACTTTCCGCAGAGCTTCATAGACAACCACGTGGGTACATGAGTGCCCTTGGCGAAATGCAGTTTTGTCGCAATCGGTCCATAGTTTATTATCTCAGCTGTGCATTGCACCTGTTATCACATGAGTAAAGTCCGTAAGATTTCTGCTCGCTTCGCTGGTTCCAATACCACTGGACTCAATACGATATAATGATATTAAGACTCTTACCGTGCTGCCTGTGATAACAACACCGTAGTCGACCACATAAGGAGTTGTGAGAAATCCCGGAATAGGTCCCATTTTAGAAGAGGTAGAGTAAGCGGTCAAAATATCTGGCTTCTGTTTGATATGATTTATTACTAGCATCCTCTCTATTGCTAATTCTATGTCCATTGTAGATGGGTATCCATCCTGAACGAACAATAACATTAAGCAAAAAAAGTAAATAGATAATTATTTTCGTATGAAAGTATGAACCGATTATTAAAACTACACACCCAAGTTGAGCAAACATGCCATCCAATTTGAAAGTCTGGATCTTCGAAACATTTTTCGGTCAGAGGTGAGTTTAAATGTTCTGTATCGGTTTTGGAAAATATCTCATTAACGGCTTCCAAATATTCCAGAGTCAAAGCGGGTATAGCTCTATAACCAATTTCGGGATGCAACTAAAACAAAGTATAATTTTAAACATCAGGTGAGATTGTGTTCAAATCAAACGCAATCCTATAATTTGTAAAAAAAACTGTGGTGGACCTAGGTCGAATCATTGCTACGGTTTCAATACCACTGTCAGTACTCACAATCTTCTATAGATCGCGGTACCGCCAGTAAAACGACAGCAAATCAGTGGTAGGTAATTAGCCGTTCATTAAATATATGATTTATAAAAACAAGTAGGTAAGTTAGTAACTTAATTATTATAAATGCAATATGAAATGCACCGTTACATTCTACTCTACTCTGATGTAAACTTACATTCGCTATTTCTGGTCTTTGTAGATTGAAATAAACTTGTGGAATAACACCCCAGCCGAATACTTCTATTGGTATATGTGGCAAATGTCCTATTTCTAGCAAAAATACTCTTTGGAAGTAGCCGACAACTCCTGGTCTCATAATGATCTTGAGCTCAGCTTCTTCTTCAGGTTCCAATATCTTTTCAGGCGGTATCAAATCTAGTACAGTGCCCTCAAGTTCGTTTTGCAATTTTGGTTCATTCAAATAAGTTTTGTACTCGTAAGGCAACTGTGCAATATTAGACATGATTAATTGTTCAGTAGCGCTTTCGTGAAACGATCTAATTTTAAAATTGATTTTTTGTGTGTTTATTTTGTACATTAAATCTGAGCTTTGACCGGTGACTATTATAGACTCTGCTGGTCCTCCTAAAACTTCACATTCAAGTATAGCTCGTACATTAATATTTGGCTTAGGCTGAAATATGACATGAATATACTGAATTTCGGTAGGTTTTAGTAACCCTCTATGTGGAACTAACTGTAAAACATCATTAATGTTGGTTCTGTAACGTTTTGAAATCTTTGCAAATTTTCCAATCCATGGAAATTCTGAATCACATCCAGGGTCTATCATCGGAGTAATTTTTTTCATTATTCTTGCTTTCATGAATTCCAAATCCAATTCCGAATCAAATGACATAGATTCCATATCTGGCTCTTGAATGGCGGACAGAAACTCTTTTGGTATACCTTCGTTTTCGGTTATTTTATCTATTTGCGACCCAATAGGCGTACGGCAAGCCATGATTTCATGTAAATCAGACACTACAATATAATTCAATTGTTTGCTATGGTTCATTATGACTTAATTAAAAACATAAACAACAAAAACAACATAATGGAGTAATTTTACCGCTAGGTTCCGTTTCTTCTGTAGATGTTTTGATGTCGCTTATAACTTTGCTCAAATCGACTTGAATTTCAGGCTATAACCAAATCAATAAATTGTCGTAGAACCGTATCCTCTGAAACAACTGAATAATGATAAACAAGTACGAACTTACCATAGCAGTTGTGGTTATTAAACACTTTTTCCACTGAAACCTGTAGCATACCAGAAGGGGTGTAACATTTTGTATTTTTATTGTTTTGCTTTCAATACTTCCGTTCAATATACACTGGAAATCAACCCGCGGTGATAGCACAAACATATTCGGAAAGTTTATTTTTCCTATTAGTTTTATTGCATCCTGAAAAGGTTTCATAATAAGTTTAAGAACGTTTTATCCTGCCTTACTGACTGTATAGACCAGTCATCTTAGAACCGATATCGGGTCAAACTCGGAATGACAGGCAGAAAGCTGGAAATTCGTTATGCGTTTTTTATTAAGACCATCTGATTTGAAGTGGTAACCATCGCCTTTAACGAAGCATTGCCTAGTAACAACGTCAGTATTTTATACCTAATCCGTTATATCCACGTTAGCACAAAATAAACTGCTTGCCTGAAATTATTAAATTATTGTTAGTATCTAGTTACCATACCTTATTTTTATGTCCCTTAAATTTTATTCGCATTACGTCACAATAAACTCTTGATTTTAATGACAGATGTTTTGAAGTATCCAATAGTATTTGCAATTTCATAACATCCTGATCTTCCAGACGTTCTTCAATAGCATGAGTTAGATTGAAGGCCGTTTTAATTTTGTTTATATCTTGGAAGAAATGCAACGGCCCTTTACGTAATGGTTCGACTGGTTTTAATGTCAAATAGTCAATAAAAATCCGAGACTGGTGACCCATTTCATTAACTATGTTTGGAATGTTTAAGTCGCACTCGTTGTAACAAATACAGCAACATAGATGCTCTTCTTCTGGTAATATCTTATAGGTGCTATGTTTTTGTACTATTGCAAACGGCGGTTTCACACTTAAATCGATGTCTAGTGGTAATTTCGAAACATTCTTTATAGTAATAATATCTGAAAAAGAAATAAAATAGGTTTTAGATACAATCAATAACTCGCATACTGTTGTAAAATAGTGTATTAATTTTGAGTTACCGGTGAGTTTGTAGTATTCACTATACGGGCCGTAATCGTACTGCAAGTCAATAACTGACGACGACACTTCTATTTTAGGATCAACGAATTCAGCTACTATCTGACACTCTAATAGCAATTCCTTCTTGTTAATTCCCTCGACACTGCCAACTAAATACCACATTTCCTTGATAGTTGTCACTTTGTACGATAAACCTGTTATAGTCAATTCCAGCTTTTCTCCTGCAGCCATTTTGAACACCTTGGG
This sequence comes from Thera obeliscata, assembly GCA_947578465.1. Lineage (NCBI taxonomy): Eukaryota > Metazoa > Arthropoda > Insecta > Lepidoptera > Geometridae > Thera > Thera obeliscata. The sequence continues at coordinate 5,183,418 of OX387924.1, forward strand.
ATCTAAATTGTAAAATCCCCTGAATGGTAGAATAAATAATTACATGAGCAAACTGATCTGCTTATTATAAATAGTATAGAGTGCAAGGTAATTTTATGTTTTCTATCTGAAAATTTCTTACGAAGCGTGTTGTTTAGTCTTCGGCGCTTTATAGTGTTCGCTCCATTCCAGCGCGTGCAACCTTGTTCCACAGTTTTCCATTACTACTTTGCAGTTCAGTGGAATTTTTGTAAAATGCCGGCCGAGGAAAATTCTATCCCGAAGCTCACCGACTAGTATACTGGTGCCAACACCAGTTGCTGATAGCGGAACCAACTAAGTGAACAAAGTTTATGTTAATAGGTTCAGATAAAATGTTAGGTACCAACATCAGTAGAGTTAACAATGCAAATAGTTTTTTTGAAAAATATTAACTTACGATATCCTTTACTTTTTCAAGCTGTATTACTGCCTTGTTGGTGTAAGTATCGGCATCAAGTAAATAAAGAGTCAGAAGTAAATCGGTCTCAGACTCTGGTTCTATGCAACCTTCAACTGGCTGGATTTGCCACCTACCATCTTTATTTAGCTAGAAATTTAATTAATTAATAAGGTTAATATAAAGTTCACCAACACTCAAAAGCGATATTAAATATCTTCTTACCAAAGCTGCTTTAAAGTGGACGACAACGGGCGAGTCATTACAGAGTGTAAGAACTTTTTGAGATCTGTTCAACAGTTTTACCTGACCCCAGTGAAGTGCCATTGGAGAGCAAGTTACTATTGGACGGACACCACAACCCGTGATGTGACATATTTCGATTGGTTTTGATAATCCAAATAAATGTAATCTGTGTGAAAATTAAAGATATTCGTTACATAGTTAGTTGATTCTTTAGACAGCACCCAGGATTTAAAAAATAAATAATACAGTATCTATAGGTACGAAATCGGGTTTATTCTTTCTCACCGTATGAAAAATTCTTGAACACCAAGCACGCTTGTCTTTATAGTAACCGGTAATCTTATAACACTATTCGGTTCAATCATACCTTCTTTTACGCTGACATCTACTTCTAATGTTGATTCCTGTATGAAATTTTTAAAGTCGTACAATGAAGTTATTAAGGGATAATAAGCTCACTAATAGAGAGTTACAATATATACCTCAGGTTCTTCCAAAGTAAAGAATCCCCAAAAATCATTAGAAGCTATTTGAATTTCATTTTTGTACGGAAAATCAATGAAACAGGCACGCATTTTTATATCTGGCGCCGGGCATATTTCAGGAACCATAGCGTTGTACATAACAGGCAAAACTATCGGTGGGCTGTCTGACTTCTCCAGTTCCAATTCCAGTGAAGTCTGATTCGCTCTTATTAGATTCGCTGTCAGTGTCACCTGAATTTTATGAAGGAAAAGTTAAAAGCTGCCAGCTCTATTACATCTTCTTTTAATAGTAATACTTACCCTTAGAGATATTCTTGATTCAGGCCCTATATCAACTTTGCATGGCTCAATCTTGAACTCTCTGGGCCACTGAGGCACTTGGGGCTTAGGTATGTCCGTGACCGCGTAGTCAGTTAGCGTAATGCTGCTTACTTCTGGTCCATCAGACGATATTTTCACAGAACCACTTACGTCCACAATAGATTCATTTATCACTTGTAGTTCTAGAGTTTTAGGAACCCCTGTAAAAATTGATGGTGAAAGTTTGGTTTTATAAAACTTACCAAGCTAAAGCTTTGTCAGCAATCGAGATCATGCTTACCTAAGCTAACCATTCCAAAATCCAAACATGGAATGCTGAACATTAAGGACGGGTAAATCACCTCACCTCTGCAATAATAGATTTTAATTAATTTCACGGCAAAGTTGGTCAATCTTTCGTAATCATAAATTATGTCAATATTGCTCTGTCCATAAAATCTCACTTTAAATAAAGCTTCAAAACTACTTGAGTATTACGAATTGCAAAGTTGATTTCTTCAAAGTAAGGTCCTTGGTTTGAATTGCAGAAGGAAATAACAAAGATTTCCTTTTCCCCGGGTCGTAAACAATGCATTTCTGGAGAGCACTTGATTCGGCTCCCAAATAGAGTCGGCACCTCTTTGTGCACAATTACGCCGTTAATATGCCCTATAAATAATTGCAACATTCATGCCAAATTATCAATTTATATTTAGATAAGGACGTAGCATTATAACACGTATTGAATTTACCTTTATTGATCGCGACAATCTCGTAATTATACATTTTATTGATGTAAACACAGTCCATGTCCAGAGTTTCTAAGTTCAAATGTATTTCCGGGGGAAGTGAGGTTCCTACGAGTTTTAAAGGAATGCGTTCATAAACACCATCGATGTCCAAATACGCAATTGTGCTAAACTCTCCTATTTCTTTGGGGTGAAAAGTTATGTTTATTTCTGTTGTTTTATTGGGCCACAATTTTCCTTTCTGAAATCAATTAAATTTTAAGCCTGCACTTGGAGCAAAAAAAAGAATAGAATAGAATAAGCTTTATTCAAAAATCAAGCAATTCAGTAGAAATATAAACACAATATGTTGCTACTAAAAATAAGGGTACATTGAGAAGTTCCTAGTTCTAAGCAATTTAATTTGGCTTGTGCACTGTTATTATTGTATTGCAGTATCTACACTAAGTGATAAACTTGTGTTGTAGATACCGCGTTACCCTCCTATTGTGGCTTACATAAATGCCATGTCAAGCTGTTATTAATATTGAGTTAAATTAAAATTAAATTAAATATTATTTTATTTCAGATAACTTGATCCATAGTTGTTAGTAGGTACAAACTTAATAACTATGTTAGGCTGGCTCACAAAACAAAACAAATAATAAAAAATAAATAAACGTTCTGATGTCCGGATAATGACGTCCTTAAGTGCATCACCTATGCCGTCATTACCCGCACACAGTGTTTTAAAAAAGGGCTGTCCCATTTGATTTAGATTGGATTAAATATTTTTAGGTCTACTCACGATAGGTGAAATTGAAAAATGCATGTTTTGAAATTGTAATGACTCGTCCGCTACAAGTGATTGTATTTCGTCAAAAAAAATCCTCGTGTATACTCTTTCATGCTCATCACTGCTGAGTACATCATAATGAACCAATTTCATACTTTTTGCTGCCTCAGTATCTTTCAAATTGTAGAATATTGTAGCTAGTTTTACTTTTTCTTCGAAATCTAGAAGAGTTAGTCTTTTATAGTATTCCTGTCGTACAAACTTTGAAACTGTCTGAATATAAATTTTAGCCAAAGATACCATAGTAAACACAGTCGTTCTTCATGCACATGTACGTAAGTAGATGGTCGGACTTGTTGGTGATCTTGAATGTAAGTTGGCGCACCATGGTGTTGTAAGTGTCAAGAAATCTGACCGTCTGTTTCTCCAGCTCTACGTTCACAATGTGCGTTGATCCTCTAACTTTGATATGAAAGTTCTCGCCTTTAACAAGATATAAAAAAATAAACGCAATATAAATTACATTACTCACTATTTTAACAAATAATGAATAATCTTGTTAATTCTAAATGATTTACTTTACATAAAATGTTCAGAGTTTACCTGTTTCAAATATAGCGTGTAAAACTCCACAGGCTTCTCCTAAAATCATTGTTTTAAATCCTAACCTAATTTCTATCTTTTCATTTGGGTTCAGATATGCAGACTTTGGCTGTACAGAGAAAGGGCTGAAAACAAACAATCCTTTATGTGTTACTTTTTCAGTCGTTTAGAAGATGATAAGTAGTTCCATGATAGTTTCCATGATTTACCAGCGTGTGGTTAGTGTGAAGCCGGACGGAATTATTCCGGTGTTGTGAACTGACATCAATATGAAGTTCTCTATTTTTAATGGAATATTTGGTATTATAACTTCATTTGGGAAGTCGAACACCGGACGAGGTCCCATTGCTATAAAAATTCACGAAATTGATGAATACTCATGTAATGTGATGTACTTATGTGAAGTTTACAAAGATCTACAAGACGCTATATAACATGAGAAGGGCTGACTTATTTATTTATAAATTCATAAAGAATTCTGTACCTACTGCGTAGTCATATAGATCGTCAGAAAAATCAAATCAAATCAAAAGTGTATTTATTAGGTATTACGAGTACCTGGCTGTTGGTTATTATTAACATTAGATACTTTAGGCTTATGACCAATCTTACCTATCAATGCGAGCACATATTGATCAGTGTCAGTGTAAAATGTTACTCTATGACAGTAATCCTCATATTGCACTGGTGTGAATGTAATGGCAAAGGTAACACTAATGCCTGGAGCCAACCTGGACAGCAGCTGACCACCACAAGGCTTGATGAAAAAATACGAAGACTCCTTGCACACCATATTCAGGAATGTTGGAGCCTAAAATTGTAATTTAAAAAGTTCTTAGCCTGTTTGTAGAGCCAATATTATACACAAAACAATAAACATGCAGGTACCTTGCTAATATTCTTCACAGAGAATTTAGCAATGATCTTGTCATTGGGTTTAAAGTTTTGAAACACAATTATTCTAGGGGAAAAAGAGAGCACTGTTTGCTTAGGTTTGTTTCCAGTAATGACAATGTTGTCCACTTCTATATTATTGAGGTTTTGCAACCTTTGCTGTGTAGTCATTTTCATCTCTTTTGCATATTCTGAAGGTATGACCTGGAATGTTAATGATATCAAATCAGGCACACCTGTGACCCTTTAAGGTAACTTTGGAAACCTAGGGATAAGACGTATCTTTGTTTTTAATTAGGTATATGTTTCTAAGAGATATCCAGTTGCACCAAATCTTGAGATTAGACGCTTCCTGGCTAGCTTGATTATAGGGACAGCAGTTATTCACGCATTACTTTTTATCCAATTGAGGAAATTCGATGGACTAAAGAAAAATACATAAGTAAGTACCTATTTTATAAAAAAATATGCTTATCTAAAATTTAATTACCATTTCTGACGCATCCACCAGTTTCTTCTTCGCAAGCAAATGGTAGAGCTCTGCCGTAAAATATCCATTTTGCTTGAATTTGTGCAATATTTCCATAATCTCTTTCAATGCACATTCAATAATAGACCAGTATTTTGTTTACATATAAATGGTTGCCACGAGATTGACACATGGTGGGTAATGTTTTTAAAAACATAAATTATGCTAAGAAGGATTATTGGATTTATTGGTGGATTAAAGACTTGTAGTAAAGCTGTTGAATAAGAACAAACGGTGCTTCTCCTTACCGACAGCGCGCTAACCTACAGTTGCGCGCTAGTGGACTATGGAATTAAAATAGGTATTTTGCAAGGTAGGTAGGTTATTTGACTTCAGCAAGAGGGCGCACTGGGATGAGTGCGGAAATAGCATCACATCGTAATTTTAGTAAAATCGGGGCAACGCGGTCGCGTACAGAAATAGAGGCGGCGCGGCGGCGTGAACGCGTCTTCCCGCTGCGCTGTCAATATCATCCGGATAGGGCGCCTGATTAGCGACTGTACGCCTAACTGACCAGTGGCGGAGTCCCTACCAGGTCCAAGTGGTCTCTGGGATCCTCGCGAGTGACGTGCTGGAACCGGAAATGTGTTGCATAATATTTCAATTCATCCGATATGGCGTGCGCAACTTTTTCTAGTGCTATATGAAGTGATTTCGTTATTTGAAGAGGATTTCTCTGATAATCTCCAGGTAAGTCAGTGTAAACGACCAATAATACTGTATTCATCTCCCATATTATAAATATCTAGTGAGGAATTAAATGTTTGGCTGACTCCTACACTATTTTAAGGGTCAGTTAAAATTGCGATTTTACAAATACATAGAGACAGAGTGGTTTATGTCGGATAGGCACTTCATCATTGTTGAGTACGAGTTTCGATATTTTGGGATATGAATAGCGGAATATGGGTCGACGACGACGCGGCGGCAACGCCCGCTCCAATCCCGGTCACAGCTGCCGCTTGCACATGTTACTAATCTATGCGTACAAGAAAACCTGATGACCTGAAATGTCCTCAGAGTACATAACATTAGTTGCAAATTCGAGTTACTTAGGTATTAGTACTAGGCATTTAAAAGACAAACATGAAACAACACTTCGCCCACCAGCACTTGTGATGGCGCGAGAGTGAGATGACTGTTCGATGGTCTAGTTTTCAAAAAGGTTTGTTCACCCATAGTAGGTAGGTACCTACATTTAGAGATAGTATGGTTAGTGACGTGACGCCCAAGGAATAGAGAAACAAGATTGCGAAGTTGTAATCACCAAAGCCAGCTACTAGACTAGATTCGATGAAATGTATAGATAATCGTGCATGATGAACGCCCAAGTTCCTCTGGGTTATAACAGCACCTGATGTTAAACAAACAACACGCTATTTTATTCGAGGGAGTTCCCATCCAGAGGGCTCTATTATTCGATTTCAGTCATCTCTATAGATCCGCTAGACCGACGGAGTCCGTAGGCATGTACCTAGTCTGTCGGTCGGTCGGTACCCAACAACACTCTGAGCCATCTATATGAGGTCAAAAACGTAAGGACGGTATAGTATACTCTGCATTATAGTAATTATGTCCACCTATCCTATTTCATTTGTGGCCATATCTAAATCACAAACTTATTGCTTATGCACGAAGAGATGCTGAAAGGACGCGGTCGTGACCCCAGAGGAGTGACATCTCCTGCAGCACAGCCTACAATGCGTTCGCCAGGGCTACCGTCTCCAATACCAGGAAATCACATCATGCATTCCCCTGGCCAGGCAGGGCTGCCTCCAGGGCACGCTTCCATGCGTTCTCCTGGGCTGGCCACCCGGCCAGTGCCAGGGCAGCAGCAGAGAGCACTCCCGGCAAGACCAGAGCCAGACTATGAAGTAGTGGAGTTTCCTTCTGATCAATACGTCAACGCTAAGCTGCAGCCACCACCGCCACCTCCACCACGTCCACCTACAGGTAAGAATTTCAGCTACATAGTAAACAAAAATTATGCAAATACCTACTTATATACGCACTTTGTAAGCTTTTTAAAAGTATGGTTTCTGGTGACCCCTATTTGCGTGATGTTTGACACATGTTTTCGAACTTTATTTATTAGGTTCTACGACATACTGGTTTCGTCACGATGTTTTCCTTCACCGTTTGAGAGCACTGACATAGTGCACATACATTTTTTAGCAGATAAACTTATTGGTGCTCGATTGGATTTGAACCTTAGGATCTGGAGGCGGGGCCCACCATTGCTCTCTCAGCCATCTGGCTTTTCAATTTCTGTTTGCAGGTCACCCGGTACAGGCGTCATGTGGCCTATGCGGCGGTGGCGGCGCCCGCGTTCGATGCGCCGAGTGTGGCCGACGCGCGCTATGTGCCTCTTGCGATGACATGTACCACCGCCATCCTAAACGCAGACATCATCAACGCCAGGTATGTCCCAATATACTAGGTAGAAAAATAGTGAGCTCAATGATTTGTAATGCATTGCAACACGACTTCCAAATGATTATTTTACAATGCATTTCTCGTAGCTGGTGTGTTTTGGCTGCTTGCCAGACGTCTTACATGTGAATTCTCATATTTGCTAGCTAGTTTACGAAATATTGTTTTTACTTCTTTCGTAAGTGGTACTTACTATAATTTACCAAGTTACGAGTATTATTTATGTAAAGGGTGTAAAAAGAGCAAATTAAAAAGCTTGATATAAAAATGTTTTTTACATAGGTAGTAGTGATCAATTTATTTATCGATTATGTATGGTTTGAATGAGTTTTTTACACCCTATACAGGCCTCAAGATCTCTTAGCTCAAATTTATATTTTTCAGGCTTTATCACTGTCGCAGCTCGGCGAAGACAGACCTCCCTTACCACCAAAAGGAACACCTCCAGTTCCACCACCAAGAAGGCACAAGGTAGGTACTATGACTTTATCGTTTTTAAACATTTTACTACTAGCAATGTCTTTTTCTGCTTTTTTTACATATCAAATGTTTCTTTTCGTTTAGATGAATGCAAGTCCGATGCCTCCTATGACGCCAATGCTAGATCAACGACGCGCCACTCTTAGCCATTCCCACGCCACAATGCCTGGAATACGGGCATCAGCCTCTCCTGCTCAGCACAGTCAAGTCCAGCAGCCCCTTCTCGTGCAAGCTAAGCTTGTAAACAACCCGGGTCAGATGGGCAGCATGCCGTTTCTCCCGACGACGATGGCACACCAACCGCCAATGCACATGCAACCAACCAATACGTTGGGTCATCTCAACGTGGCATGGAATAGACCTCGCGGGTCCTTGCAAGGCTTTCCACAAGTACCACAAGTGGTAAGACTCCCTTTAGTGTTTGAGTATATTTTTACCAAAGTCATATAAACTTTATCACCCCCATTTCTATCAAATTGACCAGCAGGAGCCATGGGAAAGCCCCGAGAGTATTCCTCCACCTGGGATGGGACAACCGCAATGGGGTCGCCCGATGCGACGAGGTGCCTCAACACTAGAACTCGGTGGTGGTGCTGCCTCCTGCGCCGGCTGCGCTCATTGTGCGCCTCCCACTTGGCGCTATGGTAGCTGCGCCACGCTGGACCAGTCTTGGGGAGTCGGTCAAGGAGGGTGGCCAGTGCAGCAATGTTGCCCGCCACAACAGCCGCCTCATGGTCACTTCCATATGCATCAGCATATGCCTCAGACACCGCAGCCGTATCGCAGAGGTAAGTCAGCAAGATATTAACTCTGTGTAACTTTACTAATACCAAACTCATATCTACTGACAGTTTGTTATAAGTAAGTTGATTTTGAATGTTTGTGCTCGGCATGATTGGGTAGGCATACACAAACCACGCAGTGGTTTTAGAGTCGGACTTGGTGCTTATCGTGTTTCTTTCCAGCGGACAGTCGTGCTATGTCGCGTGCCGCGTCTCGCACCGGTTCCCGCGCAGCTTCCCCGGCTATGAGCGTGCGGTCGCGTACGTCTCGTCGCACCAAGCACCGTACGCCGTCACCTCCGCTGCCGTCCAGCGATGCCGACTCCGAAAGTGAAAACGAGCCAGCACCCAAACCGCGAAATGAACATTCGAGCGCACGACCCGAGCGACCAAGCTCCCGCTCCGAGCGGTCAAGCTCACGGACCGAGCGACCAAGCTCACGGCCCGAGCGACCAAGCTCCCGATCCGAACGGCCGAGCTCACGGCCCGAGCAGCCCAACTCACAGCCCGAGCAGCTGAACTCCCGGACCGAGCCAGCTGAAGACGAAAGCTTTGGCCCCATACCCCCTCCGCCTGACGCCCCGTGGCAATGCGAGCACTGCACTTACGTTAACGAAGCAGGCGTTCGCGTCTGCGTGATATGTTGCCGGACGCCCACAGCCGCGCCGAAAGTTATCGTTGAAGCTGCCAACTTCGAGAAGCTACAGATCACTAGTAGATCAGCGTCACCCGCTCCAGAAAAGGTTCATCAAGGTTGGTTTATATCTTTTACTAAATCAATGTAGGTACCTAAATGTTAAAAAGTTTGTTACCGTTTCGATGGGCTTGGCTCAATTTAGAACAGATGTAGTTCTTGTCCTAGTCCCGAGAGGGCGTAACCTCGAGCGAAAGCTAATTGTTGTACTTTAGTTTCAGAACGAACAAGCACTACATCACAGAAAGAACGTACATCTACTGGTTGTGGTCCATCGCCGCCACGCGAAGCAACCGTTTTCAAGAATATAACGCAGCGTCTTGTCACCCCGACTCGAGAACAAAACGGAGGAAGTACTGAAAGGCAAACACGCCACGACATGGCAGTTGGACCCTCACCACCGAGAGAATCTCGCCCCATTCGTAACCATACAGCCGTGGGATCTTCGCCTCCTATAGAAACTCGTACCATTCATACTAATGACTCTACAGATCGACAGGATCCAACTAGAGCTTCACCATACCCCGAAACAAAGCAAAAAGTTGAGCGTCACAGCGTTTCAGTCGGTCCATCTCCACTTAGAGAAAACACAAAACAAGAATCTAACTTTACCGGTCAAAAAAAGTTCGTTGGGACGTCGCCACCGCGCGACGTCCGACCCGAAAGCCGTTCTTCTTCGATAGCTGGAAAAACTAATGTATCGAATACTGGAACTTCCCCGCCCCCACAGAACATATCCACGCAGGTAAATCATTGCCTATCATGTTCCGAACTTTTGATTTCTAATGTTAGTTACTTCTGAAAGCAAACCATATCCTTACAGACTTACGAAGATCCAAATTCATACGAGCGAGCCCCGTCAGTGACGCGGTCACGGCCGCGGCGCAGATTCCGAGACGAAAGGCGCGAGCGCTCCCACAGTCGGCACTCGCTTTCCAGTGACACGAGGGTATGACCAGTTTTTGTACTTATTCATCTCTGAGCTTATTTTAATTTTGAAATGTTTGAGCACTAGGACGAACCGCGAATGAAAACATCGTGAGGAAACTTGCATGTCGTAGAAGTAGGTAATCTAAAAAGTTTTTAGCAATAGCCTGAAGTTTTTGTGATTGTAAGTGGATTAGATCATGTCAGTGGTTTTATTATTCCAGGAAAGCGACCGAAGTGTCCGCACGACGGGTGCGTGGGAATGGCGCGAGCGTGACAGCAGCCCGAGCGTTGGCGGTGGTGGAGGGGAGTGGGGGGGCAAACTAGCCCGTCGCGCCTCGCATCTCGACGTGCGCCGCCGTGACGTCAGACCGCGCCGCACCAGCCTCTACGGCTCAGAGGTAACTGTAACAACAGTGTATCTAGAACAAGAAAGTTGGAGTTTCTTATGTGTGGAATGTTCATATAGGTTGGTGTTTCAGGCAGCGTACCCCGAGCCAGTGGTCAGCGGGCGTGCTAATTCCATGGAGGTGCTATCCGGAGCGCGCGGCGCCGAGCGTGGGCTCGAGCTAGCGCGCTTGTTGGCCGAGGGCGAGCGACTCGGCTTTTCTGCCGCAGAGGTATTGCAACCTAGGAATAAGGTTATTATTTGCAGCCACTGATATTTCACAAAACGTATGTAAACAAAGCAGCCGCTCGTGTCGCCATCTACAAAAACCTTTGCGTGGTCCACCTCATTCCGGAAAGATGTTATAACATGGAAATAGCAGCAACAACGCCTAAAAGAAACAACGTCCCTGATGTCTTCAAATTAGCTGCACGAAGGCGATGGCTCCACAGCGTGCATTTTTTATTTGTATGGATTTACAAAGCAGCGTGGCAGCAGCGACGTTGCTGTGGCTAAATCTCAACGGGATAAAACCGTTAATGTAAATGCGCAGGTGCAGGTAGGGCTGTCGCAGTCGCCTGGCGCGCCTCTGGCGTGGCTGGTGTCACGCTGGGCGGGGCTGGCTGGCGCGGTACGTGGCGCTGCGGCGCGTCTCGCCCCGCACTGCGACCTCTCTGAGGCGGAGGCGCGCGTCGCACTCGCCAACCATCGCGGCGCCGTCTGGCCCGCCGTCACCGACTGTGTCGACAAGCTGAGGCGACAGGTAATCGTGCAAATAAAGAAACGAATACAAATGTGGCCACTAATCAATACATTTACCTACCTCTCATAAATGCTATGCGAATAAGAGGTAATGCACATTTCTTTATAAGCGCGCGCTATACTCATATTTTAATTTAAAATGTATTTTTACACCTATAAATGTTTGCTGATATTTACAAAAATATACCTTTTCCCCTAACCTGAAATATTCCATAGGACGGTAGTCGTGTTTGTGATGTGAGAATTGTATTGTTCCAGTCGGAGAGGGTCCGAGTGAGCGGCGAGGGCCGCATGCGAGGACGCGTGTGGGGCTCGCCCGCCGGTGCCGACGACGAGGCGGCTCCGCGGCGCGGTAATCCCCCCCCACCTCGAAACACCACCCGCTTGCCTTAGCTCCGGCAACGCGACAATCATCGTCCCGTATAACGTTCACGTTTACGTTTCAGCAGAAGATAGCTCAGATGAGTATGACGCGCCGCCGGGCCGGTACCCGGAGGAGTGGTACCCGCCGGTAGACGGCGATTCCTTCGAGCTCGACCAAGAGATCGATCTGTGGAGCGTGCCTGCCCCTGCTACTCCCGCTACCCCTGCGCCGCTGCCTCCACTAGCGCGTGACTCGGCGGAGGTAGCTCTCAAACTACGCTCGCTCCTGCTTGAGGCCGGGATTCCGTCAATCGATGAAAACCTACTTCTCAAAGGCTTACTCGCCAACGGTGCTCACACAAACCTTACTCCAGAACTGAACACTCCTAAAGCTAAGCCTTCGTTAGATTTTATCCAGTCAGAAAATGATTTCATAGATGCGTATAATGCTTTGACGAGAGCGAGCCCGCTGCCTAATATAACCAAGGTGTCCGAAAAGGAGTCGATCAGTACTGAATCCAAAGCCAAAGAAAAACATATCAGAAAGGACGATGAAACGCAACCGCCGAACGTTGAGGGACAGCATAAAAACATCAATATTACACCACATCATCACGATAAACGTAAAAATCACTCATCGAAACAAAATAGCCGCGATACAAATCACATAAAATCAAATCATGTGATGGCAAGGGAAATACAAAGATTTGAAAATGGCAAAGCAGTGCAACCAAACCAAATACATTCATCAAATAATCATGTCACCCCTGAGACTACACTAGTATCTCAAGCTAATTTTAGGCCAAGTAATATACAAAGTACTCTATCTGATTTTAAAGTCGAAACCACTAGACAGACAGAGGAAAAAACTAATAACCTCAATGAAATTGTGGATAACACCCAAAAGCTTATTCAACAGATGAAGGAGGAAATCAATTCAGACATACATTCCCTTGACGATGGTCATTCTCAAACATCACTAAGCGAACATGATAGTAGCTCTCATGATGAACAGGAATCAAGTTACAGTGAATCAGAAGAAGAAACTGATAAAATGAGTATGACTTCAGATGAAAAAGAAATAAGTACTGGAAGCAGTAGTGAAGATGAACGCAATGATGGCAAACAAATACCTACAATGTTTGTGAACAGAACCAGTTCAGAAGATAATGAACAATTTGAAGAAGCATTAGATCATTTAGATACTCAAATAGAAGATGTTAAACATGCCAATATTGAAATTTTAGATTCAATAGCTCGAAGTTTGCAAGAGGAGCATACGATATCCATTGAAGTCAGTGAACCTAATCAAAATAACCTGAAAATAGACAATTCTAACAGTAACCCCATAGATGCTAGTGGACAAAAAGGACTACCAATGAATAATTCCCGTAACATATCTATAGTAGTTAATGCGCCTAAAGAAAAAGATTTCATGAGAGAAGACTCTAATAACAATATTTTTATAGAGGTGAATTCGTTCGAAGAAATTTATGACGAACTCAAAACATCTAATGTAAATAAATTATCTACGCCTCAGAAGGACGTAACGATCAAAAAATCTGAAATTACTGAAACTATTCCAGTTGAACCTAAAATTCGTCTTACTAAATATGCAATGAATGAATCGGTATTCAAAATTGTAAGTCCATCAAGAGTAACCATATTGGATACCCAAGAACCTATTTATAACGCCATCATAGAAAATATAGAAATTAATAATGAAATTGACACTGTTGAAAGTGCAACCGAAGTAATTCATGATGCATTAGATGTTGACATCGTCAATGAAATTGTGAACGTTGATGTTCAAGAAATAATTCATTCAGAATCTGTAAATAATACGAACGACACCCGCGCTTCAGAAATCGTAAATGATCCTGATATCACAATTACTACAACTGAAACTATAAACAACATGCCAAACGATGTTGTCAATACTATAATTGCTAGTTCTAGTCTATTAGAGGGACGTACCTCACATGAAGAGGTAATTATTGAACAACATAGCAAGGACGACACACAATCTCAAATCACAAGTGTTCAACCAGACTCAAATGGAATTATTATAAAACAAGATACTCCAGAGAGAATATTGGTAAATTCGACAAACACTGGCAACAAAAATTCTAACACATCTAAATCCAATATACCGAAACCCGTTAAAGTAACACCAAATAGTAAGACAAAGAATGATAAAACAGCTCCGAAGTTATTGGTTTCCAAGGTGCCAGTGCGTCGAGGTTCATTGAAACAGTATCACGCCCCAGCACCTCCAAAGACTCACTTCGGTAACGTGCAAAGCGGTCACGTAAAACAACTGCAATCCAAGGTATTCAACTCCAAAGACATCAAACCTGCCAAACCGCCCAGGGCTGAGGTAGAAGTAAAACCATCTACGAGTACCGCGTCGCTAACCAAGAAAAGTCCGGCTCCTCAACCACCAACGACACAAGAGCAGAACCAATCGCCTCCCGATACTTCGCAGCCTGATGAGAAAAGGAGCAATTACTTCCGCGAGACTTGTCGTACGGAAGATGAATGGACCGAGAGCGATTCGGATGAATCGCAGACTTTCCGACAAACGTCAGTGGAGGAGGTGATACCGGCGACTCCGACGCCTCCACCACCCGTCACTTTGCGCAGAGTGTCAGGGAACATCATCGATTTGGCTAAAGTGCGACTTCCAGAAGGTTCACCTGAGGTATGTAATACCTACTTTCCCATTTTCACATAAATCATTGTCGAAATTATCGTGTTTTAGTGTTACACCACGTAATTGACTATTTACACCACAATAATCTCTAAACATTGGTGTTCCTTTGTTGCTTTTTCTAATCCTAGTTTCAAAACTAATTATGACTGAGCGCTTTACACTCAGGCCATCTGGCTCCATATGGTCCAAGAATAATGCGTCTGAATAAAGACTCACCTAGTTTAATGAGGTTTTAAAGGATCCTTGGGCAATGAAAACTGTCGATATAGGATTGTTCATGTGGTTGCAGAGACAAGCGCGCATGCTGCTAGCCGAGGGTGCCACGGAGACTTGGGCGCAAGCCCAGCTGGCGGTTCAGCTGGCGGGAAACGAAGGCGCGTCGCTTGCTTGCGCATTGCTCGCAGCGCTGCAGTGCGCAGACCTGCCCGCCGCACTTGCCTACCTGCATCAGGAGTGCGAGTTGTGCGCCGAGCGACTGCCGCAACATGAGGTTAGATGGCAAATGCATAAAGCCTTGCAAAACAAAAAAAAACATGAGTTTCTGCAAAACAAAAAAAAACATGAGGTTTCTGCTTATTGTTCTAGATTTTTAGGGTTCCGAACTGATAGGGTAAAATGGGGCCCTATTACTAAGACCATAGACTAAGGAAAACAAGTAGACTGCTAATAGAGAACAAAATTTTGTGACTCAAAAAATGGTAAAATTCCGGGCTATTTCTAGATGGCGCTGGCAAATAGCCTGGAAAGAGCAATATTTTCAATGTTCATATACCTATTGATAGATGGCGTGGCGTAGTGGTATTTTGTAAGGTACATACTAAGTGATGCTTTTTTAAAATAGATGGCGCTAATGAAAAATTATTTTTTTATTGCAAGTAGACTAACTGCCGCCCTCGACTTTGGTTAGTTTCTTTATTCTAGTAGGATTAAACCTTAAAGCACTTTAGAAGACATCTATAACTATATTTTTCTTAAACATGCGCGGAAATATTGTCCTTACTTTTGAATATAGAATACGCGAAGGATCATATTTACGTAGACTGAAAAACCAAAATCACTTTAAAAAAGATACAACAAAAATTACTTTCAATTTGAAAAGTTTTTACTCGGGCAAAAGTTAGCCGCGGACATACCTAGCAGCCTTAGAAAAAAGCGCACGCAAAAGACATAGACCAACGCAGTTATTTATACCAGCCTACAATAACGAGATCAATCGTAAAAATGTAACGAAGAATCGACAAAAATCTGTAGCTGATAAAAAGTGCAAAGTTACAAACATAAACAATAATTCTGCGAGAACTAAGTGCGAGAAAAAGTGATGAACTAAATTTACATATAAACTGCCTCATTTCGTGTA
This sequence comes from Thera obeliscata, assembly GCA_947578465.1. Lineage (NCBI taxonomy): Eukaryota > Metazoa > Arthropoda > Insecta > Lepidoptera > Geometridae > Thera > Thera obeliscata. Next base: position 5,199,319 of record OX387924.1, read on the forward strand.
GTGATAATGTAAAAACAAAGTTATTAATTGGTGAGGACAATTACCATTGCATCGCGCCAGTAAAGACAATAATGCTCTGCAAAAATGAACCTTGTGCCACCGTAACACCGCTAGGTTCGTGTGTTCACGGATTCTGTCTTTCGAAGCATCAATGTTCTGAGTGTGCACTGGAACAGCTGAGCTGCTCCCCCGCCCCCGCCTCCAGCTACCTGCCCCGCCACGCTGCCTGCTCCCGCGCCGTCACTACCACCTCCCCACTGGTGGCCGCGCGCACAGGTGCCTGCGAGACCACAGCTGATGCGTCGCCCTCACGCACACTCATAAACATTCATAAGAAGATATCAGCATACGAACAAATACCTACGAAATATGGCAAGATTTTTACTGATTGGATTCTACAACTTCAACAGATGAAATATCGGACTAGCATACCAAGATGGTTCCCTTGTTTACAAAAGCAAGTTTTAGGATGCAAAAGTTATAAAATACAAATCACTTCAAGTTCAAGCGAGAAAAATTAGCTGCATTATTTGTTGTTATGTAATGTAACACATCGCCCGCCGCTTACGCCGCCCGGCGCCGCCGGTGTCGTTTACTGGCGCGTATACATACCTACAAATCCTGATTCGATTCCTGAGCTACGAGTACATCTACAGGGTGCAGTACGCGCATACTGCCTCAGCGATGGTGTCATACAAAAGAAACACAGATTACAAATAAATATAATTTATTTTTCGATGAATCATAAGAGTGGTATGTACTGGACTATAAATTATTTAGACAAGTTGTGTTACACACATTCAGAAAGAAAATATATGAATTTGAAATTACACAAAGATTGTCATTGGTCCCGAGATGCTGGTTTCCTGTGCGAAAAAGATGATCCCGGATGGCCCTGGATGACAGCCGCACCTGAAAAAGAAAAAATAAAAATAAATAAAGAAACGTTAGAAATGGTACACGCAACTGAGAGCGTCGACTTAGCTGTTCTGCATTTAGAGAAGTTGTCGTCGCTGCTGCACTGCTGTACTTCTGCTGTTCAAATAGGCGAGTGGGGCATTCTTCGCATTGGCCGAGTAGCACCTACCAAAACCACTTGGCCGAGAGGTACCGCGGATTTACTATTGTCCGGACCCGACAAGTGTATGACGCACTGTGGAAATAAACGCCGAGACTGGAGTTCCGACCTGTTACTCGCTTGGTGCTGCTTCCTGTTGCTAATCAGTGTCCCTGACGTGACACTGGGCGGAGAATGTAGACAGACGCACCTCACGAACCTGTAATAATATTAAAAAACAATTTTTAAATTATAAAGTGTAGGTAGATTTAAAAAAATATAAAATGTACTTACTTTGTTCGTTGAATAAAACTGGAGACTACCCCCGCTTGCGCGCGGACAGCTACAAAAATAGTTGGATTTGAACCTCGGTACTGAGCACTAGCTTGTCCGCGCGTACCCGGCCGGTTTTCTTTTAACTTCCTCAAATAAGTGTTTTAAATTCCACCTATCCGTAACAGTAATGTTAATGCAGTCTTTTTCAAAACTTTGGTTTTAGGACTATCATGAACTTTTCCTTCAAAGATACATTTTCGTGACAGTCAGACAGTGTTCTTTGGGCAATCGAAGTCCGTTTAATAAGCACAGGTTACAGGTAGGCGTAGTCAATCAAGTCCGGTAGGCAAGCAAAGGTAAGTTATTTAAGAGGGTATCGAGCAAACAAGGCGGACGGAAAATAGGTATTTACTGCGGCTCGCTAGTTGTGTGCGTACTCACGCACACAATGATAGGTTCGCTCGACTCCGTTTACACCTAGAATGGTAAAAGTAGGTAACCCATGATGATCGTGATGTGTTTCATAATTATGTTTTTAATGGACTTTTTGGTGAGGGGCTCTGCAACCGAGAGGTCCTGCATAATTTTTTTATGGGGAACCTAAAGACGGTCACGAGTGATTTCGATTGCACAAAAAATTTTGCCCCCCTTGCCCCCCAGGACCCCCCCTTTTTAGAGTGCTACCAGATGCCATCAAGATAGAGGGGTTTCGATTGGGGTTTCGTATAGAGGGTTTCTTCCTGAATTGAAAGAACAAAAAAACTTCCCCCTCCTACCCCTTTTTTTCCCCCCCTTTCGTATCTTCCAAGCGGAGTGACTTGCGAGACTTTTTTTTTTTGGGTCATGTGGGGAAGGTGTGATTATTTTGAAAGCAAAATAAATTTTTCCCCCCTTTTCCCTCTAGACCCCTTTATTATTTAAAAAACCTAAAAATGCCCTATTTTTGACCTTTTATTTTCGTGTGGAGCATTGCGGCGAGCGAAGCGATCCGTGCTGTGACCTTCCTACGCCCCCCAGAACCCCCCTACCTGAACTAGGGGGGAGCGTTGCGACGAGCGAAGCCAGCCGCCACGCGACTACGAAGAACAGCGTGGCGAGCGAAGCGAGCCGTGCTGGACCCCCCCTCGGCCCCCCAGAACCCTTTCCTCCTATGTTTGCCGTTTTACTTCATTTTGGACCTGCTTGTAGGTCGCGCGACAAGGTCCCTTCTAGCGGTTCCGACCCGTTGAGGATTTGGCTTTACGTAAAATTTAGGGTTCCGTATAGGGTTTTGATTGGGGTTTTACTACATTGAAGAATTTGATTAAGTGGTCGACTTTTAGGGTTCCTTAGGACTTTGATTGGAGTTTCAACTACACTTAGGAGCTTGATAATGTTAACATTTTTAGGGTTCCTTAGGACTTTGATTGGGGTTTTACTACATTGAGGAACTTGATTAAATAAACAACTTTTAGGGTTCCTTAGGACTTTGATTGGGGTTTTACTACATTGAGGAACTTGATAAAATAAACAACTTTTAGGGTTCCTTAGGACTTTGATTGGGGTTTTACTACATTGAGGAACTTGATAAAATAAACAACTTTTAGGGTTCCTTAGGCCTTTAATTGGACTTTCAACTACACTTAGGAGCTTGATAATGTTAACATTTTTAGGGTTCCTTAGGCCTTTAATTGGAATTTTACTTCACTTAGGACCTTGATTATGTAAACAATTTTAGGGTTCCTTAGGACTTTGATTGGGGTTTTACTACACTGAGGAACTTGATAAAATAAACAACTTTTAGGGTTCCTTAGGCCTTTAATTGGAATTTTACTTCACTTAGGACCTTGATTATGTAAGCAGTTTTAGGGTTCCTTACGACTTTGATTGGAGTTTCAACTACACTTAGGAGCTTGATAATGTTAAAATTTTTAGGGTTCCTTAGGACTTTGATTGGGGTTTTACTACATTGAGGAACTTGATAAAATAAACAACTTTTAGGGTTCCTTAGGACTTTGATTGGGGTTTTACTACATTGAGGAACTTGATAAAATAAACAACTTTTAGGGTTCCTTAGGCCTTTAATTGGACTTTCAACTACACTTAGGAGCTTGATAATGTTAACATTTTTAGGGTTCCTTAGGCCTTTAATTGGAATTTTACTTCACTTAGGACCTTGATTATGTAAACAATTTTAGGGTTCCTTAGGACTTTGATTGGGGTTTTACTTCACTGAGGAACTTGATTAACTGATCAACTTTTAGGATTCCTTAGGACTTTGATTGGAGTTTCAACTACACTTAGGACCTTGATTATGTAAACAATTTTAGGGTTCCTTAGGCCTTTAATTGGAATTTTACTTCACTCAGGACTTTGATTATGTAAACAATTTTAGGGTTCCTTAGGACTTTGATCGGAGTTTCAACTACACTTAGGAGCTTGATAATGGTAACATTTTTAGGGTTCCTTAGGATTTTGATTGGGGTTTTACTACATTGAGGAACTTGATAAAATAAACATTTTTTAGGGTTCCTTAGGCCTTTAATTGGAATTTTACTTCACTTAGGACCTTGATTATGTAAACATTTTTTTTTTTTTTTTTTTTTTACAAGATATAGACCAGCCTTTGGATACAATCTCACCTGGTGGTAAGCGACGATGTAGCCGACGATGGAGCAGGATGGTCTAGAAGACACCTATTCACTCTTGCCTTGAAGAGGCCCAGATTGTAGTGGTCAGGAAAAACAGCCGCCGGCAATGAGTTCCATTCCCTGGAGGTTAGCATAATGAAGGTGGAGCCAAAACGCTTAGTGCGTTCTAGGGTTCTTTAGGGTTTTGATTGAGGTTCTACTACATTGAGGAATTTGATAATGTGGTCGACTTTTAGGGTTCCTTAAGACTTTGATTGGAATTTTACTTCACCTAGGACGTTGATTATGTAAACATTTTTAGGGTTCCTTAGGACTTTCTTTACTACTTTTTGGGGTTTTTAAAGTGTAAACAAATGTAAAACTGGGAGTAGCACACCGACACGCGAGTTGCATGCAGCTCGCGCACACGAAAAAACTAGTTTTAAACTATATTCCGCCTCGCATTTGCTATTCATTTTTGAATCCAAGATTGAGGATTTTTTTTAATATACAGGGTGTCCCTTAAGTCAACGTCCAGCCGAAAACGGGTGATGCGCCAAGTCATGACAGTTATCAGAAAAATATAAAAAAAAATATTTCGCTCATTAAATTCAAAAGTGCCACATTCCAAAAACTTCATTTTTTTCAGGAGAGCGTTTTGAAGTTTTGGGCGTCGTTTTTTCGTATTATTTTGTAAATCATATTTCGTATATACATGTGGGATATATCATTCAATGCGTATTTTAAACCGTTATTTACCTATAGTATAATTTTTACTGTAACTTTCACCCAGAAACGTACAGAGTCAAATAAGTCCCTATTGTATATAAAAATGTTCAAAATATTATATGAATTTATTAAATGAAAGGCCACAAATCATACAAAAAATAAGTTTAATTTCAAATTTTACGTCGCAGTTTTGTTAAATGCTTAAAAAAAACTAAAATAAAGAATCACGCACTTGTGTTAGAGCCAAAAAACATAAAAACTTGCAAAATTAATTACAAAAAATGGTTTAATTGAAAAAAAACAACATAGATGTTTGACTGGCCTCTAGCTCAGTTGGTAGTAGCTCTGCCTTCTGCGCCGTAGGTCGTGGGTTCGATCCCCACCGAGAACAAATATTTGTGTGGTGAACATAAATGTTTGTTCTCTGTCTGGGTGTTGTATTGTATTCTAAGTATGTATTTACAAAAAAAAATGTATTCAAGTATTATATCAGCTATCTGGTTCCCATATTACAAGCTTTGCTTAGTTTGGGGCTGGAAAGTGTTGTGTGAATTGTCCATAATATTTATTTATTTATTTATATTACATGAAGATTCATCTGAGTCGCTATCTGATTTACATTCTGTCAAATTCAATAAACGTCTTAAAGCTAGGTGAGTCTAGGTGCCAGTTCCACGCGACCAAGCCTAGAAGAACAGGCAACAAACTACGGCTGGGTTCCTACCGTTTTTTTATAATGATCCGTTTACAAATCAAAGATAGTCTAAAATAATAGCAGTGAAGTTCCAGTGTGGTGCCACTTCACTTCTTCAGACGTATGCAATGCAATAATACAAAAGCAAAAGTTTCAAAGATAGCACACGCTACGCTTCAAAGTTATAATAAAGTATCTACACAGATATAAAAATAAGATAAAATAATAATAAATAGATAGGTTAATAGTAGGTACAGACATTGCAAATTGACATGCTAGCTTCCTATGGGTAGAGTGACCGGGACATCGGGCCACGCAGTTTTATCATTCATATAGCTATCTACTAGAGTATAGTACGCTTTCTTTATTAAATTACTCTTAGCATAGGCTTTAAACTTCCGAATAGGAAGCTTAGTTGCATTTTCCGGAAGTTTATTATAGAAAAAAAGAGCTGATTTCGTTGTTGAGGAAAGTACAGAACACTGTATTTTCTGTACTTTCCTCAACAACGAAATCAGCTCTTTTTTTCTGGAGTTCTCACATCAAATGCAGTACTTTCATCAAGTATTGACAGATGAAGGTTATTTTGGCTGCCTGCTATTGAATTTTTATCACAAGAACTATCAGACAAGAATGACGGGGACAGCAATCTTTGATCGGCGTAGTTGGAAGTTGAGTCAAAGTTTGTGTTATTGTGTGTTGATGTTTGAAGATCTTCATTTTTTGTTCTGACCATGTTCAAAATCCGATGTGCGCGACTGAGCATTCTATGAACAAAAAAAAAAGATGTGAGTCGCTGTAGGTACTTGAACCCCAAAAGTAACTTCAGCAAGTTAATAGCATCACAAATATGCAAATACCATTTATTAGATCTTATATTCATATTGTCATAATTTCATGTTGAGGTACATCATCATTCAAAATTTTCATATTACAGTACAGGCCAGCAAATTGAAATATTAACAGGACGTCTGTTGGATCAACTAGCAGTAAAGAAATCGTTTAATAAAAATACTGTTATATCTCACGAACATCAAAACAGCCATGAAACAAAAAGCTCAAATAATTCTAATCAAAATCAAGGTAATTTTATACGCAAAACAGACATATTCCATGTACTGCACTTTTGTTTCAATAAATTATTATCAAACTTGCAGTATTTAAACATAAAAGAAACGCATTCTGAAATATGGCATGCTTCCTTATTAAATAATATTGTACTCACGTGTTTTCTTTAATTAAAGACGGTCACATTTCAAAATATGGCACTTTTCACTATGTAATAACACTTCAACACCAGTTACTTTCCGGAATATGGCCCTTTTTAATAAAATTGACGTGCGCTTACGCAGACTGCCGGGTCGCAATTAACAATATGGCCGTTTTGCTCTGAAGTTAGTCGTCAACATGACAAAATGGACCACGGGCAGTTGTGTGATTGGACCATTTTAAACTCTAAAGCAATGGGTGTCTCTTTCGAATATAAAAATTTGGACAATTTTGATATGTTTTATGCAATAAAAACGATTTAGATTTTTTTCGGAATGTGGCCCTTTTGAATTTAATGAGCGATTTGTTATGTAACTTTGGAGTTATGAGTATTTAAAAAAAACAGGAAAAACTGACACCCTGTGATGATCTCTTAAGTCCTGTGACTACAAATATTAACTTTTTTTCTGCAACGTAAGCACGAATAACCCTTCTGTAAATTACAATTCAAAATTAAGCCATAACTGCCTCAGTTTTCAATGAAATCGTGGAGTTTTGGCCAACATTTCATTTCAGATAATTACATCACCCAACTTTAACCGTCTGTACTGCTAAAAAAATGTACTACATTATTATGGCAAGTAACTTTAAAAAATGGCACATTTATTCAGGATTCCAAAATGGTATAATACTTGCTAGAGTACTTTTTAGTTTTCGAAATAAAAAATGTTTTTTCAAATAAACCGGATTTCCAATCAATTTTATTTCATGAGATAAAATGTTTGTACCCTTTAATTTAAATTATGAACTTAAAATGCCTACGCTGTGTTTTTAAGGCGCTCACAATTTACAGGTAAAAGTAAATACCATTTCGACATTGCAAGTAAACAGATAGAGCCACCATCTTGTCGAAAGAGTAATAAACATGGGTGTTCAAGTAATTTGTTAGTTTTAAGTGAAAGTTTGAAATAAAATAAAATCATAGGATTTCTTCAATCGTGATTTTAATTTAACTACATCAAGGATTTACAGCAAATGTTCAAACTGTTGGCCTTCAGCAGTAATGCAAGTTCTACATTTCCTTAAAAAAATCAGCTGTCTGTAAAGTCAGTTAACTGACGACAGTTGAACGTGACAACGTCATACAGCTGTCCACGCGGACGCATCGCTCACTCAAATAGGAGAGAGACAGATGTCGAACGCTGCCGAACGCGGAGGCCGATTGTTCCTCTTTGTCGCTCGTTTGACATTGTTACGATATGTGTAAACGATACTCATATTCATTTTTTCAGAAAAAAAATGCAGCCGTCAACTTGTGTTCAAAAAATAATGTCAAATTCACAATCAGAGCCCCCAAAAACCTATTAAACGACACCCATATCCATTTTTTAAGAAAAAAAATGAAGCCATCATTTTGGATTAAAAAAATAATGTCAAATTCACAATCAGAGCCCCCGAAAACCTATTAAACGATACCCATATCCATTTTTTAAGAAAAAAAATGAAGTCAACATACTGATTTAAAAATAATGTCGAATTCATAATCAGAGTCCCCAAAAACCTATTAAACGATACCCATATCCATTTTACAAGAAAAAATAAAGGCGCCATCTTGGATTAAAAAAAATTGTGTCGAATTCACAATCAGAGCCCCAAAAAACCTAAAAAACGATACCAATATCCATTTTTTAAGAAAAAAAATTATGTCACCATCTTGGATTAAAAAAATAATGTCAAATTCACAATCAGAGCCCCCGAAAACCTATTAAACGATACCCATATCCATTTTTTAAGAAAAAAAATGAAGTCACCATATTTATTTAAAAATAATGTCGAATTCATAATCAGAGTCCCCAAAAACCTATTAAACGATACCCATATCTATTTTTCAAGAAAAAAAATAAAGCTGCCATCTTGGATTAAAAAAAATTGTGTCGAATTTACAATCAGAGCCCCCAAAAACCTATAAACAATATCTACGTTAACAACTATTTAAGAAAAAAAAATTAAACCTTATCCGGAATAGAGCCCCACTTTTCTTCATATTATAATCATCCCACATCTCATATCCCATTTTTCTCTGAAAACCGAATTTTTCTCTGAAAAATTTGTTCCAAAAAAAAAAACTTTGTTTTGACGGTAAAAAGCACAAATAATAATAAAATTGAGTTATCATATTTCACCTGTTTGCAGCTCAATGCGCATACACAAAAGATCGCGTTTGCTGCTCGGCTTGTGTCACTATTTTGCTCGGTACCCTCTTAAGAAAAACGGAAAAAACTTTAAACAATAAACACGAGGAAAACACGCTAACAACGAAACTCAATTTTCGGGCAATTTAAAAAGCAGCCAAGTGCAAGTCGGACTCGCCCATGAAGGGTTCCGTAGCATCAAGTAACATAATATAAAGGTTTTTGTAGTTCGTCGAAAAAGGTAAATTGCGGTTTACGATTTATGACGTATAAAAAAAAACTACTGACTAGATCTCGTTCAAACCAAATATCGTTGAAAGTTTGCATAGTAATGTATACCATATATTTTTTTAGTTTTATCATTTTCTTATTTTAGAAGTTAAGAGGGGGGGACCAACTTTTTTCCACATTGGAAGTGTCTCTCGCGCAAACTATTCAGTTTAGAAAAAAACTATATTATAAACCTCAACATCATTTTTGAAGACCTATTCATAAATACCCCAAACGTATGGGACCGATGAAAAACATTTTTATAGTTTCAGTTTCAAGTATGAGGACCCCCAAAATTTATAGTTTTTTTTCTATTTTTGTGTCAAAATCTTAATGCGGTTAACAAAATACATCTACTCGCCAAGTTTCATCACTTACGGTTTTGGAGAAAAATGACTGTGACATACGGACGGACAGACAGACAGACAGACAAACATGACGAATCTATAAGGGTTCTGCTTTTGCCATTTGGCTACGGAACCCTAAAAATGGGTGTGTAAATCATTCAGTTTGTATTGTGTACATACCTACAATCTACAATGTATGTAGACGGTAGGTTGTTACTAAATGTCATAGTCATCACTCAACTAAAACTCCATGCTAAATCTTTAAACTTATTTGCATACACAACAAAATAAATACCTAACACGTTATTGTGGTGTGCCTTTTTACTTTGCCTAACAACTTACGCATAAGATTTTACAAATAGGTAACAAGTTATTACATAACCCAATGTTTTTAAAAATCCAGGTTGGTCCTGCCTGTCCTGCCTGAGTGTCACTTTGACGCTTCAGCGCAACTTGTTAGCAATTAAGCAATGACCTTAATCCTTGGAACAAACTAAAAACATCAAAATAAAATCTCCGTACACTAGCTGACAACGTCGCGTCACACTCTACCCTGTTTTTGCTCCATCGAAAGCTGGCAACGCCGCAAGTTTAAGTAACGCCACTCAGATTAACGCCATCTCTCTATTTTTTGTCGTACTACAATATCAATTAGTTAGCTAACCTATTGTTGCGAATACTGTAAAAACCATTTCACTCGTTTTTATCAGATTCAAAACGATCAGCGACATCTAGCGTCATTGTAGGCAATCATTTATCGATGCACGTTTTCTTGGATGAGATTGTCAGTCTACTTGTTTTCCATAGTCTTTGCTAAGACTCCGCTGTCCGTTTTCTGTCACCAAGCTGTATCTCAACCATGTTAGTTGGACAGTTCATCACAGATATTGTATTTCTTTTGCCGCTATAACAACAAATACAAAAAACAATAAAAAGCGAAACATAATTGTGTTCACCACACAAATATTTGTTCTCGGTGGGGATCGAACCCGCGACCTACGGTGCAGATGGCAGAACTACCAACTGAGCTGAGAGTGAGGCCAGTCAAAGTTTGGTTATAAAGTCGCATTCAAGTTTTTTTTATTTATCTTGTACTGTAGATGGTATCAATGCTACGCTGCACGCACCGATGTTGCCGCGAGTGCGCGCGCCTCTACTTCACGGTGCAAGTGACGGAACGCAGCATCATTGACTGCGTGTGTCCGTTCTGCAAGCTGCCGGAACTGGAAGCCATGTCTGAGGACGCCTGGCTCGAGTACTTCGCGCATCTCGATATACAGCTCAAGACGCTGCTTGATGCGGAAGTGCATGAACTGTTTCAGAGAAAGGTGAGACTAGTCAAGCATGCGAAGCCGCAACAATACGAATAATTTTAAAATTCGATTTTTTCGATTTACGTTTGGTTGATTCCAGACGTGAACAAAGTAACCTTAGGAAACGCCTTAGACAATTAAGGGAAACGCACATGGAGTGGCCAATAGGCATACCATTCCACTGCTGTTTTTTTTACAAAAAAATAAGAAAACAACTTATTTAGAAAATGTTTGAAGGTTATCAAAGTTTCGATAAGAATTCTAGTACTTACAATTATTTTATACATTAAAAACTTTTTTCTTAGGTAATTAATATTTGGAAAAAAATTCGGTTGTCTGTAAAGCTGGTTTACTGACGATAGTGAACGTGACAACGTCGGACTCGGACTCGGACTCGGGCTCGACGGAACGAGACGGTTACGACGCATGAGTCATGTTTTTTCGTGCGTGCACCCGGCTCCATCGATTTATAAGACGTTATCACGTCAAAAACTATCGCCTTCTGTGTTGCTGACCATACATGAATTCCTTTTCAGTTGCGCGACAGAACACTGGCAATGGATCCCAATTTTAAGTGGTGCATGGAATGTTCATCTGGATTTTTCGTGCACCCAAAACAGAAAAAGTTGCGCTGCCCAGAGTGTCGCTCTGTTACCTGCGCTTCTTGTAGAAAATCGGTAAGAGAAAATAAAAGGCAAGGGGTTGTAACTTGTAAGATATTTTCAAATCACGTAATGGAAGACCATACAATACAATACATAAAAATCTTGTAACCCCTCTATTTTCCGCTTAGCGCCATCTAGAAAATCTATTGAAAACCATTTCTTTTAAGAATGCTCCTTATCATTGAGGATTAAACTTGTGTTATTTGGATATAAGACACGAAAAACAGGAACGCGGTAATCATCGTGTTGCTCCAATACATACCTTACCTAGCCATATTTTAGGCAGGGTCTCGTGGAGCGCTTTTCAATCCAAAAGGTATGCGTCGAAACTTAACTAACCAACAGGAGTAGTGGTAAAAGAAGTCTTTATTCTTCAAGTGTCTACAAATAAATCAAAAGAGCCTATGTTCTTGCAGTGGTCCCAAAATCACGAGGGATTAAGCTGCGAACAGTACGCCGCTTGGCTGGCAGATAACGATCCTGAGATCTCTGTCGCGGCAGTACAGCAACACTTGCGTGAAAACGGATTGGAATGCCCGCGCTGCCATTTCAAATACTCGCTATCCAGGTAATAATAAAACGATTGCTATTTTTAATACAAATAATGCGTTTTTCCCGACTGAAACGACTGACAATAACCATACAGATTAGAGAACAGCTTTCTCTTGTAATGAAATAATCTAATGAGATCATTATTAAAGGAAAATTTCAGAACGATGATGAAAGTTTCTATACCAAGAAAATACTTTACGTGAAATTGCGTGTCCTTCTCTTTAGAAAAACTCAAGTATTGCTAACAAGTAGGTAGTAGGTACCAACAAATCTGCAAGGATACCTACTATTCATGGATATTAAAGTCATTAGTCTTTTTTCTTGTTTTAAATTTAATTAAACAAAAAAGCAATGCCGATAAATTATTGTGAATATGTTCTAGGGGTGGCTGCATGCATTTCACTTGCACCCAATGCAAGTACGAGTTTTGCTACGGATGTGGCAAGCCGTTCACGATGGGAGCGCGCTGCGGCCTCAGCGATTATTGCGCGAAGCTCGGCTTGCACGCGCACCACCCACGGAACTGCCTGTTCTACCTGCGGGACAAAGAGCCTCACGAACTGCAGACTTTGCTACAGGTAAATAAACTGACCTGTACGTGCCTACTATTATGACGAAAACTATCCATTGAATATAGCTAGAACTCTGTTTGACGCCATTTCTATCTCCCGACTAGTGATGTGTCTCGTCGCTCAGTCTCCATAGGGATGTCCTATTCCAAATTCAAAACCTACTAACACTACCTACTATAATAACTATAAATACAAAACTATGATAATCGGCCATTCCCATAGCACATTGTGGACTTTACTTAAGCCTCGCCTAATAGCGAGTTGAACTAATATCTATAGTAATATTGTAGATGAACAACGTATCGTACGAAATGGAAACATCAGAAGGCACTAACGGCCGGTGTCCCATCCCCCTGCAGCGCGAGACGCCCACCGGACTGGTGGACGGCATCTGCGGGAGCGAAGTACCGCCTAAACACGCTGGACTGTGCAAGTAAGTCGATCATGCTTTTTACTTTATACACATTAGAAGAAGGATTTTTATAATGTCCTAAAAGTTAAGAGCCGAGCGGGATTCGAACCTTCGCCTTGGTACGGGGCTGCGCAATCAGATCTAATCACACTCGACAAGGAAATGTTAAATATGGCACTAACGCGACCGTGGCTTTATCTACAGGTTTGACGTTATAGATAGTGCAATTCACGAAGACGCGCCCCTCCAATTTTCGGTTGAGGGGATCGCGGGGTGCGGGGAGTTTGCTCCGAGCGGCAGTCGCGAACCGTAGTCTATAGTCTATTCATTGTAGTGTGCGTGTGCACTCATAGGTAATTAGTGTGTACCGATAACACTCAACATTGACGGAAGCTTGCACACATAATACTAAAGCTTGCACACATCTACAGGGTTATTCATTATTAGCTGCAAATACTCAGGAATTAGGTTCAACAAATAAAATAAAAAATATTTATGAAATGATTTTTTTAAAGTTTTGTTATGAAAATCCCGAGAAAATCGATAAAGAATATCTTTTGGAATCATTGGCGCCTGACCTATTTTGACCTTTGATCCGCGCCCGCGCGCCGTGAGCGACACTCGGCGTTCAGTCACCGCCTGGGTGGGTCATCGTCCGTTCTCCATGGCAATCATTATGCAATAGCCGTAAAGAAATTAATAAAAATAAAATTTTGATACAAAAACTTAAATCAAAATTAAAAAAAAAAAAAACATAAATATTTTTTTTTTACTTGTTGAACCTAATTCCTGAGTATTTGCAGCTAATAATGAATAACCCTGTGTATATATATAAATCTTTCGTGTCACAATTTGGAACGCGATAAACTCCGAAACTACTGAACGGATTTCGATAAAAATTTGCAACTACCTAAAATATGGTCGGACTTAAAATATAGGATAGTTTATATTCAACATTTAGGTGTTATTAATTTATAAGGGGCAAAAGTTTCGAAATCTATGTCTATCCCTTTCTATCACGTAGGGACTTATATATGTCTATCCCTTTCTATCGCTTAGGGATTTTTCTGAAAATTCTCGACTTTGACGAGGAAAGAACGCTCTAGAATGTCTTTGGGGTTCTGGAATGATCAAATTTAATTCGAAGACTGAAATTATTCGGCTAGCATCCGGAATGCATCCAAACGTTAGTAATCCAGAATTATCTAGAATACTCAAATATACCTATGCAAACGGTTTTGAATTCTAGGTTTGGACAAAATGTTCTAGAAAATAGTGCCCCTAAACGTTATAGAATGTTCTTTCATCATCATCATCAATTGATATCAGTCCACTGCTGGACGTAGGTTCACCTTGAGTAACAAAGGCTATATTTGTGTGTTTAAAAAATAAATGTCCACCCGTGCGAAGCCGGGACAGGCAGCTAGTCTATATATATAAATCTTTCGTGTCACAATTTGGAACGCGATAAACTCCGAAACTACTGAACGGATTTCGATAAAATTTTGCAACGGCCTTTAATATGGTCGGACTTAAAAGATAGGATAGTTTATATTCAATATTTAGGTGTTATTAATTTATAAGGGGCGAAAGTTTCGAAATCTATGTCTATCCCTTTCTATCACGTAGGGACTTATATATGTCTATCCCTTTCTATCGCTTAGGGATTTTTCAGAAAATTCTCGACTTTGACGAGAACTGAATGCACATAGACGCTCTAGAATGATCTGGAATAATCAAATTTAAAGTCGGTTAGCGTCCGGAATGCTCCCACCCAAACGTTGGTAATCCAGAATTATCTAGAATACTCAAATATACCCATGCAAACGGTCCTGAATTCTAGATTTGGACAAAATGTTCTAGAAAATAGTGCTCCTAAACGTTATAGAATGTTCTTTCATCATCATCATCAATTTATATCAGTCCACTGCTGGACGTAGGTTCACCTTGAGTAACATTTATTTATGTGTTTAAAAAATAAATGACCACCCGTGCGAAGCCGGGACAGGCAGCTAGTAATACTATAAACGGTTAGGAGGAATAGTGGGGCGCGCCTTCGTGGATTGCACTATCTATATATTCAACTACTAAACCAACTTGCGTAAGTGTTTTTTCTCTTCTGTGTTAACCAAAGTTGCATTCAGTTGAATCACCTTGCTTTTTCATATTTTTTTTATACTTACATCATATTAAAAACAATTGTGCTTTTGTTATCCCAACATAAGTTGCGATAAGTAGGTATAAGCAGGACAAACATAGAATGAGCTGCGACTACGATCGAAGAAGCATTACACGCACTAGGTCACATCATCCGTCATATCATAGAGTTGTCCCCGAGTAGCGGCAGCGCGCGCGATGCCTGTTGCAGGAACCACTACCTGGAGTACCTGACGCGTCTGGTGCGCTCGTGCGGCTGCGACCCGCTGCCACTGCTCGGCGTCGACGACCTCGAGACACTAGTGAAGCGCGCCGGCCTGCGTGTTCCCCCGCGGCCCTACGGCTCGCTCGAGGGCCTGTACCGCCGCGCACTCACCGAGGTAACCCGCTCGCTTGCCTTGCAGGCCGCACTACGTGGAGTATCTGGCGGCGCGCGCTCGTCCGCTCGACCCCATCCCCATCATGCAGGTGGCTGAACTGGTGGCGGAACTGCGGCGTCGCGCGCTTCCGCTGCCGGAGCGAGGGCCTTGGGACTCCGACCCAATCTACGCAGGGATGTGCGCAGAGGTATACTGCTTCTACGGCCGGTCTTCTTATCGTGTCACTCGTTCTTTCAAACCAAGTATTGTGAAAGGATTTTAAGTGCGCCTCAAAGAGGTCCTTTCGTGCAGTTAAAAATAAAAAATAAATATAAATATTGTGGTCAATTCACACAACACTATCTAGCCCAAAATTAAGCAGAGCTTGTGTTATGGGAACACATATTTCGTTTTTTTTAGGTTCTAAGTACGACATGCTGATTTCCCCACGATGTTTTCCTTCACCGTTTGAGAGTGCAGAGAAACGTCAAACCTAAGCTTTCATAATTCATAATTCTTTATTAGACACAGAGACATTTACAAATAAGTGATAACACAGGACATGTACATAGGCGAGCGTAACCCTAATCTTATACCTTTAAACGAGAAAATCTTGTATATTTACAAATAAGTGATAACACAGGACATGTACATAGGCGAGCTTAACCCTAATCTTATACCTTTAAACGAGAAAATCTTGTATATATATACAGGGTGTCCCATAAGTCAACGTCCAGCCGAAAACGGGTGATGCGCCAAGTCATGACAGTTATCAGAAAAATATAAAAAAAAATATTTGTTATGTAACTTTCGAGTTATGAGTATTTTCAAAAAACAGAAAAAACTGACACCCTGTGATGATCTTTTAAGTCCTGTGACTACAAATATTAACTTTTTATGAAACTTTTTTCTGCAACGTAAGCATGAATAACCCTTCTGTAAATAACAATTCAAAATTAAGCCATAACTGCCTCAGTTTTTAATGAAATCGTGGAGTTTTGGCCAATATTTCATTTCAGATAATTACATCACCCAACTTTAACCGTCTGTACCGCAAAAAAAATGCACTACACTATCATGGCAAGTAACTTTAAAAAATGGCGCATTTACCCAGGATTCCAAAATGGTATAATACTTGCTAGAGTACTTCTTAGTTTTGGAAATAAAAAATGTTTTTTCAACTAAACCGGATTCCCAATCAATTTTATTTCATTAGATAAAATGTTTGTACCCTTTAAATCATGGGTTTAAAATGCCTGCGCTGCGTTTTTAAGTGACTCACAATTCACAGGTACAAGTAAATACCATTTCGACGATGTAAATACACAGTTAGAGCCACCATCTTGTCGAAAGAGTAATAACCATGGGTGTTCAAGTAATTTGTTAGTTTTAGGTGAAAGTTTGAAATAAAATTCAATAGTATTATTAGATTCATGTAGGACTGCATTTCAAGTATTAAATGGAACGCCTCAGAGCGAGGTAACACCACGTGAGTCATGTTTTTTCGTGCGTGCAGCCGGCTCCATCG
Source organism: Thera obeliscata (assembly GCA_947578465.1). Classification (NCBI taxonomy): domain Eukaryota; kingdom Metazoa; phylum Arthropoda; class Insecta; order Lepidoptera; family Geometridae; genus Thera; species Thera obeliscata. Next base: position 5,216,260 of record OX387924.1, read on the forward strand.
TATTATAAGACGTTGTCACGTCAATAACCATGTAATGAGACCGGCGACGGGCGAAGGTAAACTTTAGATTAAAATCACGATTGAACCAATCCTGTGATTGAATTTTATTTCAAACTTTCACCTAAAACTAACAAATTACTTGAAAACCCATGGTTATTACTCTTTCGACAAGATGGTGGCTCTAACTGTTTATTTACATCGTCGAAATTGTATTTACTTGTAACTGTGAATTGTGAGTAACTTAAAAACGCAGCGCAGGCATTTTAAACCCATGATTTAAAGGGTACAAACATTTTATCTAATGAAATAAAATTGATTAGGAATCCGGTTTAGTTGAAAAAACATTTTTTATTTCCAAAACTAAGAAGTACTCTAGCAAGTATTATACTATTTTGGAATCCTGGATAAATGCGCCATTTTTTAAAGTTACTTGCCATGATAATGTAGTACATTTTTTTTGCGGTACAGACGGTTAAAGTTGGGTGATGTAATTATCTGAAATGAAATGTTGGCCAAAACTCCACGATTTCATTAAAAACTGAGGCAGTTATGGCTTAACTTTGAATTGTAATTTACAGAAGAGTTATTCATGCTTACGTTGCAGAAAAAAGTTTCATGAAAAGTTAATATTTGTAGTCACAGGACTTAAAAGATCATCACAGGGTGTCAGTTTTTCTTGTTTTTTTAAAATACTCATAACTCGAAAATTACATGACAAATATATTTTTTTATATTTTTTTGATAGCTGTCATGACTCCGTCTGTCTTTTTTTGATATCGTCCGTTTTCGGCTGGACGTTGACTTATGGGACACCCTGTATATATATATTTAGGATCTCGGAAACTGAGCCAACGATTTTCATGAAATTAAGTATACAGGGGTTTTCGGGGACGATAAAACGATCTATATAGCTAGGATTTATTTTAAGAAAATGATTATTTCTTTCCGAATTCAATAATTATTAATTAATCATAAACTGAATATGTGACTGCTCCTGCCATCTATTGACGATTGTGAGCAACTAACTGCAAGCATGTCTAGCAGATGGCGTTGTTCTGTAAGAATAAACCAATATAGATGATAAATGTGACTCTTATGATTTCATAAAAATACAAATTTATGAAAAAAAATCCGAGCGAAGCTCGGTTACCAACTGCTAGTAAGAGTTTAAAGGCCTGCGCACACCTAGTTCGCTGGCGGTAGCGATGTCAAATATCGCTGTCAAATCTCAAATCTGACAGCGATATTTGACAGCGTTTCACTGATCGCTACCGCCAGCGAAGTAGGTGTGCGCAGGCCTTAAGAGCTTTTGTTTTAAATTACTTTCAATTCTTATTTTTGGCGTTTGTTCCAGATTGTCAAAGAGAAAATCCCTTTGGATTGATAGATGCACCACAACCCACAGAGATGGAGAAAAAAAGAAGATATTTAGAGGGGTGGCTTTCATATTCCGAACCATTACATCACACATACAATAGAAAGTTTATATACCTAGTATCTAGTCAGGATAATGTGTAATCGAACTCTGCAAACTATTTTACGAACGTTATTAATTTATTTATTAAGTATTAAATCTTACTTGTTACTCTAAAATAAAATGAATTCTATTTACATTGGTACATTATTTTATTCTTGATTACTTATAACATAAATTACATAAAGTAGAACAATCTTGGCTCACGTTAATTGTCACTTTTAAGATGTCAGTACAGTCTGTCATCATCACAAACTAACATAATCGGCGTTAATCAGCAGTGAGCGCCTAATACAACAAAGTTTACCAAAAACAACTTCTTTATAGAATATTGTCACCGACATAGCTCGTAGAATTAGTTAGTTGAAGTGGCAATAGGCGGGTAGTATAGGTCGAAGAACCGACAACCGTTAGGGAATAAATGTTTTCGATTTGCGTCCACGAACCGGAAGACGAAACGTGAGACCGCCACCCACCCGATGGAAGTCAGTGGATGGAGCAAGAATATAATACTCTCTACGAGAGGGATGGAGACTGCTTGGCATCGTTCTTCCTGATTTAAGGGAGGGGCGCCTATGTTCAAAGGCGGATTTTTCAGGCTATTGTGTTGACAGCAGCGTGGTTAGATTAGAAGCGGCGCACTAGTCTCGCCTGGATAGGCACTTGCCACGAAGGAGGCAATACTGCACCTCAGTTTTGACATATTGTTATTCCATTCCATCTCCTGTCAATGTCAGCTGTCACTATGATAATGACGTATCTATAAAATTTAGATCTTTTTTCTTTTTCACTCTCGTACTAGTTGCCTCTCACACAAAACATGTCGTAATTTCTTGCTTTTCTATAATCTCAATTCACCACAATAATCCTAATAATGTGTTACCTAGTTTAGTTTTCTTCAATAGACAATAATAAGTACTATTGTAATATGTGATATTCTTGTTTAATTTTCCGCATCGCCTGCACACATAACCTCACATCCACTGTGCAGTACTGCCTAGTACTGCACAGTGGATGTGATTCATCGAGCCTAGTGTCCTGCTCTACAGGTTCTGAGTCCCAGCTAGCCAGTGAGAAGAAACAAGACCTTACGTAATGCAGGCAGGCACGGCAGGGGAAAGGATATATATGGAAGCGCGGATTTCGTATTGTGTGCTATGTCACAGCAGCAAGAGGTAACGCTGGCGGCCATACGCCTCGCGTGTCGTCAGCGGGCTTGTACACATTTTGATAAATTGGATGCATGATTGGTTCTTACCAAAACTGGAAGTTCCAAATGAGAATGGTACTTGTTATGGAAGGCTTATAAGCATGTGTTGATGATTCTGATTCTAGCAGCAGCACGGATCAGAAACCTTTGGCCAGAATTTGCTTGGCAGTAAAACATAATTGTATCCAGTATTTCCGGAAATCCACAAATAATGGCAAAGCAAATGAGGATATGGTTTTATTAACTAGAAGAAGACCATTGACTTGCCATTACTGTCACAAGCAAGGGCATATCGAGTCAAAATGTTTTAAAATGAAGAATGACTTGAAGAATCAAAGCGGCAAACAAAAATTGCCAGATATTAGATCCTCAAGGTTAGCCTTTTGCTAATGCAACACGTTTTCAGGGCATTTATAAGCTTGATTTCATTTTTAATGTTAGTTGTGTTTCAGAATGTAACGGTGCTACCACAAGCAATAAACAAGCAGAACAATGTTCAGTGGCTTGCATTTGTAAGCCAAAAGTTGTGCTGAAGTATAACCTTTCTAAGGGTGGCGTCGATTATAAAGATCAAATGCTCCATTCCTACCCCGTAGATTGGGCACAGAACTGCTATTGGTAAGACGAACATTACCTATGAAAGGTACATATTCAATAAAATTGCCCAGAAAGAGGAACAACCATTTGACAACTTTGTAACTTATTCAAAAAACAAGGTGAAAAATTGAAATTATGATAAGCTGGAAGAGGACATTTTACGCGACCGAATCATGACTAGAATCCGATGCAACGACACGAGAGAACACCTACTTACAGAAGAAAACCTAACACTGCAAAACGATGTCGATATTTGTCATACTGCAGAGCAAGTCAAATTACAGCTAAGCACCATAAATGCTGAGCAAAAAAATGAAATATCAGTGATAAAAGGTAAAAACATCAAAGCAATATGCATCCGAAGTCCGAAGACACGACGTCTTGCAGAGTACTGGGTGTAAAATGTAAATCAAGCCTCCGAAATCTCGGGCGCTTCGGTGTTGTATCGTTCACTTCCTTGAATAAATCTTATACCGTACCGTACCGTTCAGAGAACGAACTGTGTACATCTACCCTGCTACCATCCACCTCCAGTTCTTCTAAAAGTGCAAACGCTGTGAGATGGGCCAAGGGAATGTCTAACCTTTCCACAAACCTGTAAGAGCTGCGGCAAAAGGAACCAATTTTCAAAATGCTGCAGATCAAGAAAAGTAGAAAATGTGTCTGACAAACAGCGACTCAGACACATCTTCAGATGGGCAAATGTATGTATCCATTCTTTCCAACCAAGACAAAGTTAATGATGAACACTACACCGATAAATTGATTATTAATGAAAAATCTGAACTTTTAGAAGATTTCAGGCCTGCAGTGTGCGCGCCACCCATAGTGACGCCAAAGCCCACGCCGCTACTGAACTACTACAGAACCGCTGCCAAGGAAACTTGGAAACTCTTGCCCGACACGTTTGAAGATAAAGACTTGTACAGAAAGTTCTGTTGCTGCGTCGACTTCATAAAGCTGAGTACAACAACTTCCCAGATATGTCTAGCTATATCGAAGGCGTTATGAGCTTAGTAGCTCAGTTGGGAGACATTGGAAAAACAAAAAAAGACGGCGAGATAGCTACACCTCTGACGTCAAAGACAACACGCAGCTGTCGGCAAGTCTTCCAAAGCACTACGTCTAAAAAGGGGGATGTCAGGCAACACCAAACAATAAACCATCTAGCGGCCAGCTAGAGCATCAACGGCCACGCGAAAATAAGAGTTACCATCAGGCATACATAAGCATGGGCGTGTGATTTATATTGAAAATTATACTAATTTGAAAAGAAAATTCTCACTGAGTGCTTTACTATAAACCTTCCCAGCTTATAGAGATGAAATCTAAAACAGCCAAAGAAGCTTGGAAACGCTTGTCCGACACGTTTGAAGATAAAGGCCTTTCTGCACAACAGAAAGGTTCTGTTGCTGCGTCAACTTCATAAAGCTGAGTATAACAACTTCCCAGATATGTCTAGCTATATCGAATGCGTTATGAGATTAGTAGCTCAGTTGGGAGACATTGGAAAAACAAAAGAAGACGGCGAGATAGCTACAACTCTGACGTCAAAGACAACACGCAGCGGTCGACAGGTGGTACTTCCAAAGCCCTACGCCTACAATGAGGGATGTCGGCCAACACCAATCAATACACCATCTAGCGGTCAGCTAGAGCATCAAGGGACACGCGAAAAAAAAAGAGTTACTGTTCAATACAAACAATAGATTAAGTATTTGGAATTGTATCCGAACAGCTACTTTGATGTTGTCTATGGTTGACACGTCACGTGGCTACATCAAAGGATCCTAGGAGAATCGCAAAATTTTGTGAATCCTGTGACGTGAAAACGTGTTCGTATGAAATGCTGCAAGAAAAACCTGAGCGTCTTGCTGCGGTTTTCAATGATTATGAGGTACAAAATCAGGGCATTCTGTTGCTTGATCCTAATGACAAAGAAGACTTCGGCGAATATGAAGACCTATACTACAAAAGCGTAGCAGTGCTGAATTATCAGTTGAAGATACGAACAAAGGAGCCGGTAAAAAATGAGCGTCCCACGTCTACTGTTGCTGAGTTTCACAAATTACCCAGAATTACAATACAAAGTTTTGATGGAAAAAATGTGGTAGATTATTATCCATTCATTAATCTTTTCCGGTCAGTTATTCACTCCGATAAAAAACTAAGCGCTTGCGAGAATCTTTATTATCTTCGCACGCTGCTAGGTGGAGAGGCTTTGGACATAATCAAGAATTTGCCCCTCAACGATATAAGTTATAATGAAGCATTAAAGCTTTTAGAAAATAGGTATGCGAACACCTCTAAGGTTGTAAATTACCATGTAAATAGCATGCTTGACTTGCCCATCTTCACAAAATGCACAGCGCAAAACTTACGCACGATTATAAGCAGTGTTCACATGCATTTAGCCGCACTCAAAAACCTCGAACAGCCTGTGCAACATTGGGATAGCCTGCTTATCAATATCCTAGCAAGAAAGATTGACAATTACACTATCCGGGGCTTCCATCTTGATAGAAATCCTAAAGAAGTTCCTTCATTGTCTGAATTCCTTTCGTTCTTAGAGAAAAGGGTTATCGCTCAAGAAAACACAGGCGAAGAGGGGCAAGCTGCGTCGCACTCCGAGAAAGCTTCAAGGTCTGCAAAGGCAGTCAACGGGGTGGTGACATCCAATGCAACATGTAAGTATTGAAATAATACTCAGTTACCATCAAGCATAAGCATAAGTGTGTGATTTATATTGAAAAATATACCTAATAGAAAAGACTATTCACACTGAGTACTTTACTATAAACCTTTCCAGCTTAGCCTCTGACGTCAAAGACAACACGCAGCGGTCGACAGATGGTACTTCCAAAGCACTACGCCTAAAATGGGGGATGTCAGGCAACACCAATCAATTCACCACCTAGCGGCCAGCTAGAGCATCAACGGATACGCGACAATAAGAGTTACCATCAGGCATAAGCATCGGCGTGTGATTTATATTGAAAAATATACTTAATTGAAAAGACAATTCACACTGAGTGCTTTACTATAAACCTTCCCAGCTTATAGAGATGAATCGAAAACAGCCAAGGAAGCTTGGAAACGCTTGTCCGACACGTTTGAAGATAAAGACTTGCACAGAAAGGTTCTGTTGCTGCGTCAACTTCATAAAGCTGAGTATAACAACTTCTCAGATATGTCTGGCTATATCGAAGGCGTTATGAGCTTAGTAGCTCAGTTGGGAGACATTGTAAAAACATAAGAAGACGGGGAGATAGCTGAAATACTTCTGTCAGGATTACCTCGAGCAGTTTGATATCCAGGTGACTGGCTTAGAAACTGCAGGCATAGCAAACGAACTGACCGGTAAATTTGTTTGTACGAGACTTCTTCAAGATCATCGACGAAACGGTAACCATACAGATACGTCGCAACTCTGTTACAAATAAGAAGAAACAAAGTGGATCAGTTTGTTTGACACACTGCAAAAAGATCTCTACTAAACATTATTTATTATCTGTATAGATACGTACCAATTAGTAATTAGTTTTAGTTACATGATTTTTTTTTTATGTTTTATTAAATTTTTAGAAGTCTATAGCTGTTTTTCCTGTTCTAATTTCCCATAAGATTTTATTGTATTTTCGTAACTTGTAAGTACAGTTGTCACACGATAAAATAATGACAGTTGACATTGACAGGAGACTGAATGGAATACCAATAATCTACAAGAAGTATGTAAATTGTCAAGGACCGTTGTGAATGTGATTGTCCTGTTAATTATTACCCTTTTTGAGACACAAAAGTCAAATTTTAGTTCATTTCATATGCCGCATTGTATGTAGGAACCACAGAGTCGGTCTACTATGGATGCAGATTTGTACACTGAGTCTCACCTTGCAGATTAGGTAATCGTTCAGTTTGCGCCAAGTGAAGCCAGCCAAATATCACCTCCTAGCAAAGTTTTGGTTCATATGCATTTTATCACGTTGAATGTAGTGCCTGTTAGAGCGGATACGGCTCTCTAGTGAGTCAGGCAACGCGCGCGCTTCGTTGTTTAGAGAGCGTGGGCGGGCTGAGCTTTCAGCCGCGGCGGCGTCGGCTGCACGCTGGAGTTTAACTCTATGTCCACGTTCCACCTCGCGTTCTTTACCCGCCACCGCCATTTCCTCCAACTTCGCCGCGCGTTCAGCTGAACTCATCCCTTGTCTTGGTCCCCTTTCATACTTCTTCACCGATTCAAATGTCTTGCTTCTCTCACGTTCAGGAGAATCCTGTTTAGACTTCTTACCCAACAGACTAGGTCTTCTGTCTCTACCATCAGGTGAATTGCGTTTATACCTGTCTGAATCATTTTTACTATGAGCTGAATACTCCCTTCTACTTTTTATCGGGCTATCACTCCTTCGTTTTCTTGAATCAGAACTTTTATATTTATTACTTATATCGGAAGAACTTTGATGTTTATCATAAAATCTGTCCTGTTTTTTTCTATTACAATCATCATCTTCTTTATTTCTATTCCTTTTGTGGTTATTTTCATAGGAATGATTTCTTCTATCTTCATCATAGTTGGTTGATTGAGAGTTAGTACTATAATAGCTTTGATATTTTGGTACATTATTATAACTATCATCAGGGGATGGTCCACGTCTTGTATCATCAGATTCTGAGTTAGAATGAGAATTCTTCTTTTTAGACTTTTTTGGCTCTTTACTCTTTTCTTTAGTCTTTTTTTTCTTCTTTTTCTTTGAGTCTTCATCGCTAGACTCAGATGATGAATCATTTGAGTTTAGTAAACTGCTTAGGTCTATCTTTTTATCTCCAGCTAAAGCGTTTAATTTGGCTGCAAGCATGTCATCTAGGTTCTTATCTTTCTTTTTTTTCGTTTTGCTATCCTCTTTACTTTCTTTTTGCTCCTGAAGAAGAAAATCTTGTTAGTTTATGCACTCCCAATAGATATTGATTGAAACATGTTACAAATTAAAATTGGGGTATCAAATCAGTTAACCTTACTACTCACTTATTGTCTACAAAAATGAAGTGATATAATTTGTAATAATTTAGGTATAAAAAAAGAATGAAAAACGAAAAGCAGAATCTTACTTACCTTTTCTTTTCTTAACAAGTCCGCAAGACGTTTTCTTTGCAAAGGGTTATTAAGTAGTGCTGCCCGAGCTGCCCGTTCTCTTTCTTTTACTAACAACAGCGGATCCTCTCTCATTTTTCTGACCAAGTCCACCTGAGTATCATCTAAAGACTTTGTCATGCTTGATCCAACAACTCTTCGTGACACTGCGGGAATAGCATGCTGTGGTCTTTCTGACATATCATTTTTACCAATTTCTTTTCCCAACAGGTAGTCTTCATGCTGCACTTGTTTATCTGGTTTCTAAAGATTAAGAAGACAAAAAGAAATTATTATTTAGTGTAGGTAATAGGTATGCTGTTCTGTGATTGAACTTTAGTCAATCCTAGAATCACTGTGTTACATATCGGTCTCTGTTGAAGTATTTACAAACAAAAAAAATTAAGTAGGTATATCAGCTATCTCGTTCCTATAGAACAAGCTCTTTTAGTTTCGGGCTAGATAGTGTTGTGAGTTGTCCAGAATATTATGGCTATAAACTATATGGTATCATCATTTATAACAAAGCTTTGCCTCGCAGGTCACTCACATCATACATCCAGTGGAGTCGATTGTCGCCCACTTGGTTAACCCCGCCGGTTCCGAAGTTCTGCTGTGCCATTTCATTGAGCTGAGCACGGTCACTCTCTTGTTCGCGTTCCCGTTGCAGCTCTACTATTCTCTTTTTCTCCTCCGCTGCGGCTTGTTCTGCTTTCCAGACACGCTCTTGATTCTTTAGTGTGCTTGGATGCCATGATTTCTTTGTATTCTGCAATTGAAGCACTAAAATTTACGAATTCTGCATTTTACGAAAAGCAAGAAGGGTCTCCTTATTATTTGTCGTGATTCTTACCAAATCGCCCCCTCCCATAGTTTTCTTTCAAAGAGAATAACGCTTCGTTGATTAATATAGAGAAAAGGTAAAAATTTTAAATTATAGCAATGCAACAATCTTCAGTCTTAAATTTTAGAGACAGTTTTTTTTCTTTTTTTCATCGGACACAGTGTTGCCGTTTTTTATTTTGAGAAAATGCTAGAACTTGCTCCAAATAATGCTAAAAAATGCTATTTTTGTATTTAAAAATGCTAAAAAACATGCTAAAATCCTAATTTTGTTATTAACATTTCTGTGTACAATTTTTTGGTAGAACAGTAGCCTAACATGTTATTCTAGGCTCTAAAGTATCGTTACGCACCAAATGTCGCACCAAATGTTAGCGAAATCCATCCAAAAGCCAATCCTTAAACTCGCCCATCTTCTCCCATTCTTCGCGATAATGTTGCTCATATTTAGGAGGCATACTTTCACTTCACATTCACAAATCACATTGAATGAATTTATTCAAGAGTCAAGTGGGGCTCGGACGCGAAACGTTCGGTTAACGAACGTTTCGCGTCCGAACCCCACTTGACAAAACAATCAGAAACTAATTTCAGGGAAGTCCCTGATCCAGAGAGTTGCCCAATAGTACTCTCAATGAAAACCATAGATAAAAAATAATGTATCTGGTCGGTCTCTATTAAATAATCTTTTGACATTGACTTTTGATTTGAAATGGCTAAATATGCAATATGCTAAATGCAAAATTTATATGCTAAAGAGTCATGAAATATGCTAAATTTAGCACTTAAAATGCTAAAACGGCAACAGTGATCGGACATTTTGTTTACGTCACTTCACTGGCTGAATGGCGGCTAGCGATGGGCGAATCCGAGAGATATTAATACTAATACTAATGTTTCGAAAACTCATATCTCTCGAACTATTCGACCAACGCTGATACTAATCTAGCTAGCCCCTAGGGGTAAAAAGTGTTCTGTGAGCTAGCCTGACTGTAACGAACGAAAGAATGAGTACCTATAACGAATCAAGAAAGACACAAATTTAACATTCATTAACAGGTATTAACACTATCAATCAAGCGTTCGAGTGGTGAATGAAATGTATAAACAGACAACAACATCGAACGAATGAATGCCTACCGCACAAACTAGTCGAACGAAACAAACGATAGAATTATGATAGGGACGGGAAGCATCGTAATAAAACCTTAGTAATCTTGGATCAAAACGAGTATTATTGAACCCATACTTAGGCAAAAATAATATTTTTTTGCCTAAGAATTAATAAGTTGAAGTGGCAATGGGCAGCTCATATAGCTCGAAAAACCAATAACCGTTAGGGAATAAAAGTTCTCTAAAAGCCGCCACGAACCGGATGATGAAACATAGGACGCCCACTCACTCGATAGACCGATGACATTATTAAAATTGTGGGGAGTCAGTGGATGGAAAAAGCTCAGAATCGTTCTTCATCGAAATATAGAGGGAAGACTTATGTCCAGCAATAGACTTCTTCAGGCTTATGATGATGATGATGATGACCTACTTATAATTCCTTCCATGGCACAAGAACAATCAGTTCCAAAAAACTGAAAGATAGAGAGATAGAGCCATAGACAAACCACCGCCACAGCCAGCGTTTTCAACATAGACATTTTTTATCTTTTCAATCTAAATTTTAGTCGTTGCCTTTATATTTATTATTATTATTGTGTAATTAAAAACAAAAAAAAAGGATTATTATCAAAATAACTTTTTGCCATGAAAGTCACATGTCACATCCCTAGCCCTTGAACGGTACTCTAAGCGAACGAACATTGTGTGAACGAAAATGAATCGATCAAACTAAGCCCCGCCCCATTCCTCTCTCGAAAGATCTTTCGAATCATTCGAAAGCGGAAGTCATTCATCGACTAATTTCATAATCGAACAGAAAACTTGGACACGAGAGATCTCTCGAACGCAGTTTTCATTCGAAAATGCGCATCGCTATGACTGGGTGGCCGTCATTTCGACACAAAAACTCGGGCCACGGGCCAATGCCAATGTCAAGTCAGTCACTCAGTCACACACACATTGCGTCAAGTCCTGCTGTCATTTGTTTTGAGCTATGTGTTTCGTTTTCTGTCATTTTGGGAAGCTATTAATTTTAATTGTTTTTCTGGTGTTATTTTGAGTTTTGTTGTGTAATTTTGGTGGTATTTTATTAAAATACCAAACAACAACCAAAATTACACAACAAAACTCAAAATAACAAAATAATTTTAACCAACATTACTTGAGGTCTTAGCTAAAAGTGTTAGCAGTTGGAATAAAATTGTAGGTAGTATGTCATATTCTGATTTGATCGAAAAGGTTTCCTAAGGTTTTGAAAACATACGACCATCATTTTGTTTTTAAGGCCAAGTAGGGCCGACTTGTTTATGACTTGACTCGACACTGGCAAAATTAATCGAAAATGGACAGATGCCATAAATAAGAAGAAAAAGAGAGGTAAATCTCAGGTTATGGGTTATTTTGAACGTATTCATGAAGAAAATTTAATGTCTGAAAAGTGACGTGTACGAGCGCCACGTTGATGTGTAGGTGTAGAGGCTTTCCCAATCTATTTAGCCAAGCAATGGCCCAATAATAAAAATAAAGTGGCAACACAACACAATCAACACCAACCACGGCAATGTCTAAGCAAAAAGGCGGCGGAAAGACTTTGTATCCAAGCCAACACAAAATAAATTAAAAAAAACCCACCAACCAACCAAACAACCAAACTCCCTGCCCTCGTTGCATTTTTTCCGGTTGGATCAATAGATTTTGGTACTTATTATTTAATGATATAGCGGGAGGCGATAATGTACATCATGTACGCACCGTTATTACGATGCCAGTTAGGCCTTTATGCACACTGGAGTAATTCAAACATGATCATTTGCTTTTTTGTTTTGGCACTGGATACACCTTGTCCTTGATACTTTTTAGGGCGGATCCGACTTGGATGTTCTAATTCTAACATAACTTAACTTAGGTTATGTTAGAATTAGAACATAAAAACTACGCACAAGACGAGCGAGCAGAGCGAGCATGCCGCGGCAAAATGTTTTTTCCCAATACTCTCAAAGGGGCTGTCCCGTTTAGTACCATTATCCATCGCTAGAATATTCATCTGCAACAGTGTGCCTTTACAATTTCACAGTTTAAAAAAGGTGGATTCGATTTAACTGGCCGTACATTAACCGGACCCACTGCATCGAGGTCACTAAAACTTGACATAAAATGAATAGGTCGGAAGTTTGTAGGTATGTACTACTTCGGCATTGGAACTTGGTGCTTATTTTATGTACCTTCCTGAAGGATACCTTCCTACATTAAATGCATAGGTATTCCTCGAAGGCATAGGTACATGCTTAGTGAAACAGAGCACTATGCACATTTTTTGCATAACCTACAAAGCGATCTTGCTAGTACAAAGCCGAGCTTACCTAACCATAGGCTAGGGCTACGTTGAACGAAATTCTAGTGCCTACCTAACCTACCTTCATTACATTGTTATTATCTCTATCCTTCATTTTATTTCAAAGCGAGGATAATTTTGACAGCAAGCAATGTAATTATGTAGGTTGTAGGTATTACCTACAATCTGTCTACCGTACCATTTTTAGGGTTCCGTAGCCAAATGGCAAAAACGGAACCCTTATAGATTCGTCATGTCTGTCTGTCCGTCCGTGTCACAGCCATTTTACTCCGAAACCATAAAAGCTAGACTGATGAAACTTGGCGAGTAGATGTATTCTGTGAACCGCATTAAAGTTTTTACACAAAAATAGAAAAAAAAACTATGAATTTTGGGGGTCCCCATACTTGAAACTGAAACTCAAAATTGTTTTTCATCGAACCCATACGTGTGGGGTATCTATGAATAGGTCTTCAAAAATGATATTGAGGTTTCTTATATCGTTTTTTTCTAAACTAAATAGTTTGCGCGAGAGACACTTCCAAAGTAGAAAAAAGTTGGTCCCCCCCTCTAACTTCTAAAATAAGAGAATGATAAAACTAGAAAAAATATATGTAATGCAAACTTTCAACGATATTTGGTTTGAACGAGATCTAGTCAGTAGTTTTATTTTTAAACGTCATAAATCGTAGACCGCAATTTACCCTTCGACGAACTACAAGAACCTTTATTGTACACCGTTATTACGATGCCAGTTAGGCCACATGTACACTGTTGTAATTCAAACACGGATTTTTGTATTTTTGTTCTGGCACTAGATTAGATACCTACATAGACTTGTCTTGTGTGATACTTTATAGGGTGGTTCCGACTAGGATTGGTTAGGTTATGTTAGAAGAACATAAAAACTACGAACAAGACGAGCGAGTAGAGAAAGCGTGCAGCGGCAACGGCCACCGCAGTGCCAGAAAATGTTATTTTTACAATAAAATCTAATGCGTTATCCTCTTCAGAGCAATTATCCATCAGTAAATAAAAAATTAATAATTGAAATATTTATCTGCTACAGTGTAGGTACAGGGGCCGAACAATTTTTCAGTGGAGAAAAAATTGGCATCGTTTTAACTGTGTGTACATTACCTGGCCGTACATTAACCGGACTATACACATATTTGTACATAGATACCTAGTTATGAGTTATGCATATTATTATTATGACCTAACTACAAAAATCATCAATTATAAATATCCCACCAAGAAAGTAGTAGGTAAGTAGGTACCTATCTAAGTCTCTAATATGACTATTTGCACATAGAATTCCAAAAATATCATATTAGTAGAATTATAGGTATATTTTAAATCTATCGAGTGCGCAATACACGAAAGAAGTTGTACCTACCTAAACATATAGTCGGTAAAATAAAATTATATTCAACAAAGCCCATGTTGAAGCGATGCGGACAGGGACACAGAAAGGTAAGGAGTGAAGAATGAGGAGTGGGGGCGGAACACGGCGCGGGTCAGTTGCGGTCGCATTGAGGAAGGTTGAATCGGGCGCACGAGCCGTGTGGCCTCATTACTGCGGTTTCGAACGTTCGACGACCGTGCAGCGCGTGTCGACGCTTCGTCCCCCACTCCTCACCTCCTACCCGTGGCTCTTGCTGGCACCCTAACCGACGCTTACAAAGTATGGCTTAAATACATACGTCTGTCGTCTACCTACCTACTTATTTTTTATATTTTATTGGTTAATACTCACCTAATTACACAACCATCTACCTAACCTAGACTTGATACAATACCTAATCAATAATACTGTGTCGGTAATAGCAATACATATTACCTACATACCTAATCTAATTGTATTCATAATCATTATTGGCAAACATCGGGCATTTTCCTCAAAAGTTTAGGAAAGTACAGGAAAAACTAAGCTTATTCTTATTCCCCCACCATGATTTAAATGTGAATCTGGATTGTCTTTAAATAAATCTGTGTTTCAATCTTATAAATATGAAAATAAAACAAGTTAGCTAGTGGGTACCTATATACAGTCAAAACCTGATATAGCGACATTGAAGGGACCGTATATTTGCCGACGTTATATCCGATAGTTGTTATAAGCACTTATTTACATACATATTTTAAGGAGTTGTTTTCGAAAAGAACTTTTATTTTATCTCTATTCTTCCAAATCATTGATATCGTAGAGTGCGAAACCCCACATTCCTTTGCAATTTCACTATTCGACTCGCCATTTTCTAATCTCCATATGACATGAGATTTTTCTTCAATAGAAAACACTTTTCTCTTATTTTTCGACATGATAACGCATGCATGCACGGTCTAATCAAAACCAACATTATGAATCAAGCTGTCACTCACGCAGTCATTTAGCGCACTAAACAATTGGTGTAAAATATGCAAGGTCAAATGGCCGGGAAGAAGTACGGATGAGGTGGGAGAAAGTGCGTAGTAATAATACGCCAAAATTATTCCTTCAATGCTTATCAATAAGATTTAAAATCGTCCGTTTTGTTTTGTTTGTGCTTTGACAAGAAGCGGTTGGTCGTTATAGTCGATGAATATAGATAAAGTTACGTCGTTGTAAGCGATTTGTCGCTGTATCCGGTGTTGTTATAGGCGGTATGTTTGCTGAATAGTTTACTAGAGATTCGGGCGGGACCTTAGAATCTGGCTGTTATAACCGATCGGTCGTTGTAAACGATGTCGTTATAATCGGTTTCGACTGTAGTTACCTACTTAGTTTTATTCGAACGAGCCGGTATGACCGAGCTTCGCTCGGGTTAAAAAAAAATAGTATTATTATTTGCCAATAGATGTCAGGAAGAGTCGAATCTTTATTGGCTTATTTTTAATTAACAACGCCTTCTAGCTTGCAGTTAGTTGCTCACAATCGCCAATAGATGGCAGGAACAGTCGTATATTGAGTTTATGTTTGATTATTGCAAAACACCAACTTCTCGTCATTTTCTAAAAATGAATCCTACCTAGATCGATTTATCGCCCCCGAAAACCCTTGTATAGTAAATTTCGTGAAAATTGTTGGCTCAGTTTCCGAGATCCTAAATATATATATATATATATACAAGATTTTCTCGTTTAAAGGTATAAGATTAGGTGCACAGTTTCGTAAGTACCCAACGAGGATCACGGCGAGCAGCGAGAAGGAAGGTAGCTGTGAGACCACAATAATGGTTTTTTTGTATCATTACATAAGGTCGAAAATTGTCTGCCACGTAGGAAAGGCTAACTTCATGTTTGCCGATATCCTTTACGCGTACTACACCTAGGTAGGTATTAGGGTATAATATTTAAATTATGTAAGGCAAATATTATGTAGGTATATAGGTATCTAGATTTGTTAGTTATTAGTTCTACATTTGACTGGCCTCTAGCTCAGTTGGTAGTAGCTCTGCCTTCTGCGCCGTAGGTCGTGGGTTCGATCCCCACCGAGAACAAATATTTGTGTGGTGAACATAAATGTTTGTTCTCTGTCTGGGTGTTATATTGTATTCTAAGTATGTATTTACAAAAAAAAAAAATGTATTCAAGTATTATATCAGCTATCCGGTTCCCATATTACAAGCTCTGCTTAGTTTGGGGCTGGGTAGTGTTGTGTGAATTGTCCACAATATTTATTATTTATTATTTATTATCTACTATTATAATCGGCAAAATACTAACACGAGGACTATGTTTACCCAATACTTCTTGTTTCGTAGATACGTGCTAAGTAACCTATTTCATAGATAAAATCATCAATATTATTATTCGCATATTAATAAAACACTAGATAATTATCACTAAGAGACAAGTCACAAAACTGGCTTCCTGGATCAGTTACCAGTTTTATTCGTCGCTTCATTTTCAATGTGATAAAATAATTAAATTTATGTTAATGTAAAGTTAACCTCGTTAATTTGATCATTAAAATAGGTAAGACTGACTAGAGCCAAAATGCCTATTTTTCAGCCTTTAAATTATATCGCACGAAGCACCACTTATGTAGGAATCAGAATAGAAGAATTTATTCTAAGCTGCTGTTTATTCTATTCAGTTGTACGGGCGGTATATTATTATAAATAGTACCTAGTTACCTACTTTTTAAACAGTCGGCTCTGTTCAGACGTACTACAATGAAATATTTTAAATAATTACTTCTCAAATTCGGGGAATTAAACAACATACCTTGAAGAAAATATACAATCTTAATCTCATCAAACTTAATCATGTTTAATGAGAAAAAATATTTACTTAAGTGCAATATATAGCTTACAACGCTAGGAAGGATTATAATAAGTACAATCCTTTCTTACTATCGTGTCCCTGATTCTTTAGAAAAACAGAGCGGTGAAAGGATTTTTAGTGCGCCTCGCAGAGGCTCCTTTCATGCATTTTGACATCATCATGTTAATGTATATCTTGTCGTGTCTTTTTTCGAACTTTTTAGGTTCTAGAACATGCCGGTTTCCTCACGATGTCTCTCTTCACCGTTTGAGAGTACACATTATCATTATTATTTTACATCGTGCACATATTTTTTTTGGACAGAAAAACGCATTTGTACACTTCTTCTTCCTGCCCTTATCCCACTAGGTGGGGTCGGCACAACATGTCTTTTTCTTCCATTCTTCCATCACTCGCCATCTCAGTACTCACTCCTTTCTTGGACATAATAATATCATCTTTCACACAATCCATCCATCTTTTCTTAGGCCTACCTCTACTTCTATATCCATCAACATTCAATTTCATTCAACAAAAACGCATTTGTACACGACTGAATTTTAACCCACGACTATTAGAAGGCGGGACCACTATCACTAAACCACCAGTGCTCTCGAACTTAAACATAATAATTATGTCTATGTATCGCAACGCAACGCTGTAAGGGTACCGGAGTACACCAGGGCGCCATACAATACACCTAGACCTCTCTTTACCGTGCGGTATTTCAGTGGGTCCTTGAGGACTTTATCACAGTTTGTTGTTTGGCTGAGTTCAGCCTGCTATCATGCAGTAAATTACTCTTGGGTAGTATGTATTTGGTTTTGGGTTGTGGGTTGTCCCCAATTTTAATAATAATATATTTGACGTTTGTGTCCCAAATAATAAAGGATAATATATTTTATTCTAAGGTATCTGTATCATGCAAGTTATGAATTGACTTGCTTGAAGTAGAAAGGATGAAGTGGGAAGGAATTAACATCAGGTATGTAGGTACTATTAAATAAAAATTGATCCCGTAACTATTTTCTATCTATTATAGTTGAAATGAGGAAAAACATAACCAATGAGTTGCATTTTTTTACAATGTTATTTGTATCAATTTTCTTGCAAGAATTGATAAAGCATTGATATATTGAGATAATATAAATATATAACTTCAAAACCTTTATAATTATCTTTGTTAAAGTTGAAAACATAAATTGCTTCGTTACTTTGATTATTTAATCAAAGCTTCGCTACAATGTTGTACCTAGTAGGTGGATGATACCTACATAGCATGTAGGTAGGCCCGTATGCAGAAACAAAGCTTGAGTCTGAGTTCAGCTTTGAATTTTTGACGCTTTTCAATGGAGAACTAAAAATCTATGCTTGGGGCTCGACTCAGACTCAAGCTTTGTTTCTGCAAACGGGAATAAGTCTTGTATCCATGATAGATACCTACCCACCTACCGACGCAAAAGCAAACCTACCTTGCTCTAACAATATTTTATTGTCCTACAGATAGACAGATAAACACAAAGCGAGGAAGAGAGTGCGGGAAGGGGCAGGTTATGGTACGCACGCGCACTGTGCTGAGAGTTCACACGCGTTCTGCGAAACCGCGGTGGGCCTCCACGTGTCGCCTCGCCGCCCGCTTACCGCACCCTCCACACGGGTCGAGCATTCCATCCAATCCAACC
Organism: Thera obeliscata; assembly: GCA_947578465.1. Taxonomy (NCBI): domain Eukaryota; kingdom Metazoa; phylum Arthropoda; class Insecta; order Lepidoptera; family Geometridae; genus Thera; species Thera obeliscata. Next base: position 5,234,887 of record OX387924.1, read on the forward strand.
AACCTTCAACAAACGCGCGCGCCGCGCTGTTTAAACGTGTGGTGTATGTTATAAAAGTTTGACCTCTTGATACTCGTACCTATTAGGAAATGCAACCGAATTATGAACCACCTCTTTTTTATGATGTCTGTTAAAAAATAAATTTCCTACTTAGTAATTATTTGTAGGAGTTTAATTCGATTATTTATGTATGGGAAACACACACAATTTGGAAAAATAATCATCATGGTTACTTCATTGTATCGTATCCTCTCCCTCTGTTACTGCTGTCAGAAATAAGTAGGTACCTACGTACCTTACAAAATGTATTGTTTTTTGGGATTGTGCTGCCCAAATAAATATTATTATCATGTAATCAAGGTATTCCGCTGTCGCGTATGCCTTGTAGCACCGCACTATTCGCTACGCCCAGTTCTACCGCATTCAGCCTCTGACTGCCAGTCGAGTGAGTGTTTTTAACACGAGCGCATAGAGCCAAAACCTTGTGCGCAACCTACACCAACATTGACGCCATTGCACTTTCAACGCTAATAAAATCATCATTGAATCATGATAGGTGAGTTTATTTTGATTATTCTGGTCCCTTTGCATACCAAATCATTACTTATGTACCTACATTAATTTTTAATACCATCATGTTTACCATCATGTTTACCTACTGCATGAAAACTGTTTTTTTGTTGTTGACTGAAAAAAAAAATATGGGTTGCATCACTTACTAACTACGAGAGTTTAATTATTGTCACCTATTTTTTACTTGAATTCCTTCTTGTAAATATTTTGTAAAGTAGGTACCTACCTACCTAATGTAATTGTATCTATTGATTTCTATCTATTCTAAATAATTTCCTTTCGGAAAATCATCCCTCTAATGTTGTCATAGTACCTAGGGAGTGGTGGGAAAGAGGAGAAAATAATAATAATCTGTTGGAACGAGCGCCCGTCGGGGTCGGCAGCCCGGCACGTGGAGGCCTGCACCGCGGTTTCATCGCGCCGAAACCGTGGTGCAAGCCTCCACGTGTTATCAGAGGACATTCACTCAGCTTACACTCCGCTCCCCTCCACCCGCGCGTTTCCCTCCGTGGCCGTATTATGTTGGTGCATCCTGATATTCCTGATCGCTGCATGCCATACGCAACAGACAGTATACTGTGAACGGTCGTCGTGTTTCAAACGGCGTGCTAATTATTTTTAGATTACCTATAATGGAATCGTTAACTTTGTCTCAAGTGAATCAATATCGTTCCGCAGGTGAAGAGGAACGCGTTCATCAGTGTGGCGAGTGTGGATTGACACTTTCAACGCGAAGTGCACTCACGGCTCACGCACGTTCTCATCGAACTAACGCTGATGCTCATCGGTGTGACGTCTGTCACAAGACTTTCGCAGTACCGGCGAGACTCGTTCGTCACTACAGGACCCATACTGGCGAGCGACCATTTGAATGTGAATATTGCCATAAGATGTTCAGTGTCAAAGAAAATCTACAAGTGCACCGTCGCATCCATACCAAGGAAAGACCTTATAGATGTAACGTATGTGATGCCGCATTTGAACATTCCGGGAAACTTCATCGTCATGCTCGAATCCATACAGGAGAGCGGCCGCACGCATGTCCTCACTGCCATAAAACGTTCATACAGTCAGGTCAGTTAGTGATCCACCTTAGAACGCATACTGGAGAGAAACCTTATCGCTGCCCAGCGCCTGGCTGCGGTAAGGGATTCACATGTTCTAAGCAACTAAAAGTTCATTCTCGAACTCATACTGGAGAGCGACCTTATACTTGTGAAATATGTCTCCGTGATTTTGGATACAACCATGTGTTAAAACTACATCGTACGCAACATTTTGGGGAACGCTGCTATCGTTGTACGGTCTGCGATGGAACTTTCAATACCAAGAAACAAATGGATGCTCATATATATAAAGAACATGGTACTGACACCCCACGCGCACCGCAAATAACGCCAATCACTCCTCTGGTAGCTGGTGCAGTTATCTGTGATCCGGTAGATGCAGGTCGGCAGCAACTGCCGCCTACCCCTCCGAGCTCGCCGCCATCCCCACAGAGCCCCGCAGCACCGACTACTTCAGCAGTGGCTATAGTTTCTCCACCTCCATCATTAGTACCGTCATCTGGCTTACAGTACAGTGTGTACTATGCGCAGTCTACTTTGCCTCCGCGGAAACGAAAACACCTCCCTATTCCTGATTCTGAACCGGAACCCTTACCTTTGCCCGTAGTACGCCACACATCAGTTATTAAATTCGCTCCCGCAGCAGCTGATTAATATTCTGGATTTGAATCCCTAATTCGTATTAGGTACTTGATTGATTCTATCTTGATATATTCTATCGTCCTACCTACTTCATTTAATGTGTATTTTTTAGGTCTTCAAACATGATGACGAGCGTAATAACGTAACTGGTAATTTCAGATGAAAAATGTGAGTGACAACTACTTGGGCGTTTTTCTTAATTGTTTTTGTTAATGTCAATTATTTAACGTGAATCAGCAATCAGTAAGAAATTAACCTACCCTAATAAGCTCATAGTTCTTTCTAACGGAACCTTATTTCTATTCTGCTTATGCACTGAATAAAAATAAGTGCATGCCCTAGGCGTAAATGCGGCTGGCATACTTAGCCGAAATTATTTATAATCGAAGAAAAGTCTGTACAGTTTTTTTATGCTTGTGAATCGTATAGTGTCTAGGTTAGAGTACTTCTTAGGTATTTCTGTATAGTTAGGTATATTTGTGTATAAAATTTGGTAGTTGGCATAATCGAGGGCTTATTCTAAGTTTAACACCATTTTGTCGTTAATCGTTCAAGGTTATTGACCGCGATTTTGCATGGAGAAATGTTATAACGTAGTGTTCGTAAGTACATTCGTTCTCACAATCCCACCAGGGGCGCTCATCGTTTCTCCGTACAAAATCGCGCTCGATAACCTTTAGCGACTACGCTAACGATAATTCATTTTGCGTTAAGCTAACGATAAATGATGTTGAAAACTCAGAATAACTCCTCAGATCGATGTTAGTAATGAATAATGATGCAAAGACTAGAATGGATTAGCTATAAGTACCTACCTACTAGTGATAATTTTCTATTCAATTGCATTTTGTGTACAGAAAATAAAAATATGCCACGTATTTTTATTTTCTTGAAGACGTAGGCTATTCCTTGTTGTGAATGTGTAGAGCTAGAATGCATTTTAGCATATAATGTAGGTATCCATACTTTACCCATAATATTACAGTACAAATCATTTGAAACGTTGTTTTAATTTGTTTAAAAGAGTAAGAACGCAGTAAGTAGAGTAGGTACGTGTTATACGATAGTACCTACTTGCAGGTTATTTAAAAAAAAAATCACGAGTGCAATGAGATAGAAACATCCGGAACTTGTGTTTACGTAGTCCTTTAGTTCCAAAACTCGACAATAGATGGCGTTCTCTGTGAAACATAACCCTTGAGTTCTCAGGTTCTCACAGAGCTTAGTTTTTGCTTCTGAGCAACAGATGGCGCTAGGAGTAATTATATTATGAAAAAGTTGTTTGTTTTTAACTCCGAACGCCGATATTTTCTAAAAATAAATCCTAGCTAGATCGATTTATCGTCCCCGAAAACCCCTGTATACCAAATTTCATCAAAATAATATTAAAAATAAGACCGAAAATTTAATATAACCTAAGCGATGACCAGTATTGCTTCAGGAGAAACAAAGGAACGCGAGATGCAATCTTAGCCTTGAGGCTGAAAGTGGATAGAAGAATGGACGTATGACTAAATACACACATTGCATTTATAGATCTCAAAAAGGTTTTCGATAAAGTAAACTGGAAAAAGATGACAAAGTTGTTAAGGACTACTGGACTGAATTTTATAAAGTTCAGTCCAGTAGTTCTTAACAACTTATCTCTGCTTATAACTTCTGTCTCTATAGAGACAGAAGAATAATATACCAGCTATACTAAAGTTAGGAAGCAATCATAGAAGTAGGAAATTAGTAGGTAAAAGTTAAGATAAGACAAGGGGTAAGACAGGGATGGTCACTCTCACCACTGATTTTCAAAGTTTGATAAGTTATATAATTAACTAGCAGCCGCCCACGGCTTTGCTCGCCCCGTTGCCGTTACGCCCCGTAGATATTTCTTAAAAAAAAGTTTTTCCACTTTTTCTCCGCTTAGGGAAATAATTTTCCAATTTCCTTAGTGCATCCCTATGCTTTATAAGGAACATAACCTCCATGTTTCATGCTTCTAGGAGTTACGGTTTAGGCTGAGCGTTGATTGTCAGTCAGTCAGTAACGTAAGAGTTTTATATATTTAGATGAAAAATGTACTGTTGGGGTAATAATAATTCATCGGGGAAATTATAAGGTTCGTAAGATTTGCTCATGACATAGCAGCAGTTGCAGAGACCGAAAGAGACCTAAAAAAAATTTGAGCACAATCGATTCAGTCTTAAGATATTGCTCTCACTAACATCCAAGACAGAAGACACCAGAACCAACACTATAGGATTAGATAATATAAGTAGGTACCTATAGAGAGAGTAAACGGCTTCAGGTACATAGGGGAGCCTCCTAACAGCAGACTTCAGATGCACATCAGATGTTAAGTCCAGCATAGCAATTGCAAAAACGGCATTTTATAACAAAACACTTTTTTTTAATTTAAGATTTCTAATTATTTGTAAAATCATGTCTGGAGCATAGCCGTGAAACGTGGACCATGACACAATAAGATGGAGAGTTATGCATTTGAAATGTGGTGTTGGAGAAGAATGGAACGGATCAGCTGAACAGAAAGAGTAACTATACGTAGAAGTGTTAAGTAAAGTGGACGAGGAAAGGGCCCTCGTAAAAGTTGTTGAGAACAGAAGAGGAAAGATTATTGGCCATCTTGTACGACATGATAGCTTTATCAAAAACACCATCGAAGGAACGAGAGGAAGGGGAAGACCAACGATAAGCTACTCGAGCCAAATAAAAGCAAAGATCGCCGATTGATATTATTAATTTGACTTGACCTTATTCGAAGATTAATTTATTTATTTGAGATAGACACTACGTTTTCCGCCTTATATCTTTGACTTTTGACGGTTCTAATGACAGCCTGTCATGTTACCCTTCCGTCATTTCCCCTACCACCACGGCAGAGTGGCGCCTTTTAGGCAGCCATCTTCATTCTTCATTGGCGTTTTGTTTTCCGTCGGAGCAACATGTGTTCAGCAGATATCTCTGCGACTACAGTTGCTTAAAATATTTTAATCCTTGTTCATACTAAAGTAAAGAAATAATTCTTTTACTTAGTGAATAAGTGTGTTATACTGTGCAAAGAGGGAAAACCGTGAGTACCCTCTTTATATGAAACGTGTTAAATTTTAACGAAAAGTTCGTTTGGATCACGTTATTACAGTTATGTAAATAACCAGTTATCCTGTATGTTTGTTGTATAAAGTTTTAATGTGCATATTTAATGTTCAAGTAATTTACATAAGCCGGTAGCCCCACATGCAGTAGCATAAGATGGCTATCGGTGATATTGAAATCTTAGTTTTGAGGTAAGTGATAATATGATATTGACGTCATAAACAACAATGACCTTGCAATGAGGGAATGAATCAAAATCAAATCCTTTAACATCGAGAGGAAGCTAAAATGGGTAGTTGGAGATGTTGAAAACTGGTGCTTAGGTTAGACGTCTTATGAGACTACGGTCTTACCCTTTTAAACTCGTAAATCGTATCATACTCCAAGCTTCATAGACTTGGGATCAAACAAAGTGGGGAGAAATGTATGATACGATAAATCAATTGATATAATGCTTATATTACTAAATGTGCCTACTGCATTGTGAAAAATAAATATTAATTTTATTCCTATTGCACGAAGTATTTGTAATCTTCTCTCTTTTTCAAATTATACGAGTGCTGAAGTTAATTTTTGAGAATCTGAGTGGCAAAGCAGAAGAAACTCGGCTTTTCATTTTTGCTATCCTCTTTTTTATTTCACTTTACAAGTCGTATTATTACATGCGGAGATTTGTATGTTTTATTTAAGTATTTTTGGCGGCTACGGTTTTCTGTTCCCCAGAATCTATCAGCTGCGCAAAGATGATGCTAAGAATTTGGAAACGCTGTGTTCCAGCTGGGGGAACTCGTCAACCATAAGAAGAGGAATCGCTACCCAATCAAAGTAACAGCTGCCCCTCGCAGGGGTAGGCCGTTAATAAAACTGTTCCATCGCATGGAACTGCATAAACTTTTGATGGACCTGAGTTCCTGATGTTCTTGAAAAAGAAATCCAATTAAGCCGACAACCACCCCTCGCAGGGGTCTGGTGTAAGGCTAACTTTATTTCATCGCATGGACCTGTATACACTTCAGTGGACCAGGGCTCCTGAATCGGACGGGTTCTCGCAAAGAAATCCAATCAAGCTAACAACCACCCCTCGCAGGGGTTAGGTGTTTGGCTAACGATACTCCATCGCATGGAGCTATATAAACGGTGGCTGGACCACGGCTCCTGAATCTGATGCCCTCTCGCAAAGAAATCCAATCAAGCTAACAACCACCCCTCGCAAGGGTTAGGTGCTTAGCTAACGGTACTCCATCGCATGGAGCTATATAAACGGTGAGTAAACCACGGCTCCTGAATCTGATGCCTTCTCGCAAGGGAAATCCAATCAAGCTGACAACCACCCCTCGCAGGAGTTAGGTGTTTTGCTAACGGTACTCCATCGCATGGAGCTATATAAACGGTAAGTGGACCATGGCTCCTGAATCTGATGGGTTCTCGCAAGAGAAATCCACTCAAGTTAACAACCACCCCTCGCATGGGTTAGGTGTTTACGTAACGGTAATCCTTCGCATGGAGCGGTATGAACGTTGAGGGACCATGGCTTCTGAATCTGATGAGTTCATGCAACAGAATACCAATCAAGCTAACAGACACCCCTCTCAGAGGTTAGGTGTTTGGCTAACGGTTTTCCATCGCATGGAGCTGTATAGATGATGATGAGTGGATCATGACTTTTGAACCCTCGCAGGGGTGTTTGGTAACTGTATCCCATCGTATGTGTCTGTATAAAGTTTTAGGGGACCTTGGCTCCTGAAAATGATGTTTTTTTGGAAAAAAAAAAAAAAAAAAAAAAAAAAAAAAAAAGTGGCCCCTCGGGGTTTTGGGTTTTTGTGTGGTTGTTGTGTTCCATCACGTGGAACTTGTGAATTTTGGCCTGGCCTGGCCTGGCCTGGCCCCAGAAAGTGATGTTTTCCTCGCAAGGGCAATCCGATCATTAAAATATACACCCTTCGCGAATAGATGTTTGTGAAACAAAAACATGCCTGTATCAGGCACACCCTCACTGGGTGGTGGAAAATGTTTTTTGTAAAGTTACAATGTCCTGAGAATAATAATAGAATAATTAGATACCAAAAAATGGTTATTAACAATAATGATTTGTAATGTAACAACGGGACAGAACATCTGCTGCTCTTGCGTACTCTAATGTACCTACAAGCTTGTACTGATGAACAACTTGCACAGTTGTGTGTTGGCCCTAGTACTTACAGTCTACTGTATGTAGTAAGCTATGCGTTTTATGTAGTGAAACAAAGTGCAGTAAATAAGTACCCCCATCTGTTTGTAAGCCCATCCTTGACGACGATGATGTGCTATAAAATTTATTGAAAGTAACCTAATTTTTGGGTTCTACCACTGATCTCATTTCAGAGTGCTTTTTCACTTTAAAGTAGTTAGTACTACTACAAATACTTTTAGATGATTACGCAAAATAACAATAGTCGAGTCAGAAATGTCGTGCATCTCTACGATCACAAACATTTATTTTCTCCTAAGTATTAAAGTCACTTATGCAGGGAAAACTTTAGCTGAGTTAGTGTGGGTTCAGTGTATAGTACAGGTAATATCGTAGAGTGGTATATATATGGTGTGGCTTAAAGAGCTACGCTTTGTGGATCGACCCTTTTAAAATAAAGTACCATGGAAGACCAGCCTCTTTGAATATCGAAAATAAAGAATCTTAGTTGCCTCTGAAATGCAGCCTACCCACATTTATATACATATTTGAATTTGATTTTGTTTTTGAAAACTGTGAACGTGTAACTACCAACTAAACTAAAAACTGAAATCTCGTCAAGCTGTTTCTTAACGTTCTGCATGGAACTGCCTACACACATGGATGTGCTGCACTGTGTTTTAGTTCTTATGTGTAATTTTGTCGTAGAATCGAAAAGATTCGAAAATATGTGTCAAGTGCACAAAAGGAGCCTTCGTGAGGCGCACTTAAAATCCTTTCACCACACTTCTTTTCGAAAGATCCAGTGACACTATATGAAGAAGACTAGGTTCATGAGATATATATATTTCTGATAAAAGTAAATCATCTCGTCCACGGAGCGTCAAAGTATGTAATGGCATATAGTTCTAACCAATAATGTTACTATTCATCATCATCATCAGCCCGAAGAAGTCCACTGCTATTGTTATGCTGTTTTTAAAAAAATTGTGGTTGTAGTACCACTGATAAACATAATGGTTTCCAATTGTTTAATTCCTTGATACATCAGTAAACTAAAACATCCTAGTACTTTAGCACAATTCTTGCTGAAAGCAAAAACCGTAAAACCGTAGTTCCTACGTTCTGAAGCAGGCATGTTCTTCCAGATGTTGTTACTCCATGTCAATCAAACTATCTGGTTTGCGACGTTCGTTGGCAAAAATATTTTTTATAAATACTATGTAAGTATAAATAATGTTTATGTTTTTACATACTAATAGTATAACTACCCCGCAATAATACTATGCTCTTGGCTCAAGAGGACTCACATTATGGTTACACATTATATCGCATACCTTATCATCATCATCAGATGTTTACATATTTGATCGTATTCCTACTAGTATGGTGTTTATCCTGTATTTAACAATTGATTGCAGTGATAATTGATGGTTGAAAACTATCATCAGTATTTTACTGATCATTCATCATCATCATGAACTGAAAAGAAACTATGATAAAATGGAATATTTTATTTATCACCAGTCAAATCGTTTAATATGTTTTTATTACAATAACAGTATTAATTTAGCAAGTCCGCATCACCCGCATAAGTCCACTTAGGTCAGGAGGTTGGATTGGCAGGCTGCTATTACAGCACCTTCAGAAGTTCCTCCAAGCTGGATAGAAAAGGTTATTCTGGAAAATTATTTTGGACTGAACGAGAGGGTAGTGAGTTATAAAGTGACATTTTTAGTTAACGCAAAATCTTGCTTAGCTATGTTTCCAATGATAAGCAAGTATATTGATGTTTCCAATGCCATTGCATTATGGAACGGGTCGTCATCATAACCAACCCAAAGAAATTCATAACTATACTTAGGCCTTCTTCATAAGTTGGTTAGTCATGAGGTGATTTGTCTATTAACCCTATATATGTCAGACTTTCTTAATTATTATGACCACGATCACTTTTGATGCAAAACCTGACAGGTTTCTCATAGTCCTATAACTATGTTAAAGTTAGCCACACTTCATAGTGTTTGCTATAAGTATAATTCCTTAGGTCGTTTGGTAGATAATAACGTTTTACTGTTGTAGGTATACTTACCTACTTGAGGTTGTAAAATATTTTGATGTCACATGTTCACATTGGCGTCAGAGTTGCTACCACCACCAGGCGATAACAAACAGGTCTCAAATAAATAAATTAATCTTCGAATAAGGTCAAGTCAAATTAATAGCAGCGTTTTACCTACCAATAAAACGCATATTAATTTACTTACCTTATTCGAAGATTATACTTTCAATTCTGCCTGGTGATTTTCGACGCAATGAAGAATGAAGATGGCTGCCTCAAAGGCGCCACTCTGCCGTGGTGGTAGGGGAAATGACGGAAGGGTAACATGACAGGCTGTCATTAGAACCGTCAAAAGTCAAAGATATAAGGCGGAAAACGTAGTGTCTATCTCAAATAAATAAATTAATCTTCGAATAAGGTAAGTAAATTAATATGCGTTTTATTGGTAGGTAAAACGCTGCTATTATGAAGGATTATAACAAAATTTCTGTAGGTAGGTACCTAGTACAAAAAACAAAAACGTTGAAAATTACCTGCATACTACATTAACAAAATTAAATGTTTTTAGTTGGAATAATAATAAAAACATAGGTACTTAGCATAAAATATTATGAACGTGAATTCCCATAGTTCCATTTATGTACGTAGTATCAAACCCACAAATGATAAAATAGTATTAATATTTTGGACAATCCACACGACACTATCTATGCCCAAACTAAGCATAACTTGTACTATGGAAACCAGCTAACTGACATAGGTACCTACTTAATACTTAATGTAAGTAGGTATACTTTTATATTTGTAAATACTACATACATAGGTACCTACAATACAACACCCAGACAGAGAACAAACATTTTGCGTTCACTACACAAATATTTGTTCTCGGTGGGGATCGAACCCACGGCATAGGGCGCAAAAGGCATAGCTACTAACAACTGAGCTGAGAGGCCAGACATTACCGTGCTCTAAATTTCAAATTATTGAACTGGATACAATGAGTTCAGTTTTTTGGACAAATTTTCATGAGCCCAATGCAATGAGGTTAAAGCCAGGGAAGAGAAATTGTAAGTAAAAGTAAATAAAATAGGCATGCGCAGCAATCAAGATAGTCTATGTCTGCAAATAAAATAAAATCTATGGATTTTCAGAACCTGTCAATGTCAACAGGGAAGAGAAATCAAAACCTGTCAACCTCTTTTTGTTCGTAAATCTTTATTTTTATCAAGCATATAATAATGTGCTTGATAAAGATTTACGAATAACAAAGATTTAAAGAAAAATAAAGATTTACGAATAACAATAGAAATAACAATAGAATATTTAATAGGTCCCGCAGTTATCCTTCTATTGGATAAATACGCGACGGGGGCGCCGCCACGGTAGCGATGGGCGATTACTACTATATTTTATCGAATAAGTCGATTGTTCGGTTCAGTCGATAAAAGTCGATAACAATTGAAACTAGTCGATTGTTATCGACTGACGGCGCGTGCGGCGTGCGGCGCGCGGCGACAATGACTGGCACCAACTTTAACTACTATTTGCCGCGCGGTCACGCCACGCAACCACGCAACGCACCTAACTACTATTTTTGCCGCGCGGTCACGCATTCACGCAACGCACCTAACTACTATTTTCGTGCGTACTACTGAATCAGTAGTTACAAAAGATGGTGCGTCGGGCGTGCGCTGCTCTACAAATCTATAGATTGAGTCCGTGCGCCGCTACTTAATGCAGTTATTATGCGATTTAAGTTATTACATTAATTAATTTGTTTTAAAGTATAACAAATTACGAATAGAAGGGTAGGTAAAGAGTTTCTAACTAAGGAAAACACAGACTAGAATAAAAATTAAGTAAAAAAGGTACTTATAGATACTTATTTGAAATATATTTTCTTACAGAAAATCAACTTATAGCTAGAAATCTACCTTCTAACATAAATTTGGTAACTACACTTTTTACGTGACAAGGTCAATTTTACATTTCTATAAATTGTATATTCATAATATTAAAATATACTACCTACGTGTTAACATTAAATGCAACCGAAGTATTATTAATGCAACCGAAGTATTATTACTTAGAAACAATCGACGCAACACCGTCCCGCCCCCGCATGCACCGCCCCGCGTGGCCTTCCGCAGCGCAGTTCACCGCACCGCACGCATACTTACATGTATAGTAGTTAGTAGTTTGTCGATTGTTATTCGAATAATCATGGGGAGGAACTACTAAATCGACAATCGAATGCGCAGTAGCGCAATTTTCGATTCATTCGATTGTTTTTTTTGAAGCAATCGCCCATCGCTACGCCACGGCGCAATAGATTTGACAGCTCAACTATCAAAGTGACTGTTTAAAAATAATACCACATTATCAAGCCTTTTTTCAATTAATTTTAATGGTATCCCTATTTGGTAAAGCTAACTTGGCTTGGATGTAGTTTAACTATTATTCTGACAAGCAAAGAAGACTTGGCAAAACGACGTTATTTCCAGCGCTAGTACAAACTTTGAAAAAAGCCTGGATTCCCAACCGCGCGCCGCGCCGTCGCCGCCGCCGGTACTGTTTGGTTGATAGTGCTGCCACCTTAGCCCTTTTTGGGCTAGATCTAGCACTTTTTACTCTAAGTAAACTCGATCTCTCATGCTTTAGCCCGAAGAGAGCAATCTAGCCCTTTTTAAGCGATACAAAAACTTTGCATCACTATTATCAAGTTGTGAAACAATGTGCTCCATGTCGTATAGATTTTGTCAATTCACACTTTATGATTACTAATAATTGGTTATAGCATAGATTTGCTGACTTTGACTGGCCTCTCAGCTCAGTTGGTAGTAGCTCTGCCTTCTGCGCAGGTCGTGGGTCGTGGTTTCGATCCCCACCGAGAACAAATATTTATGTGGTGAACACAGATGTTTGTTCTGTCTGGGTATTATATTGTATTCTAAGTATGTTTTTACAAAAAAATATACATAATATATTTAATTATTATATCAGCTACTGGTTCCCATAGTACAAGCTCCTGCTTAGTTTGGGGAAAGATAGCGTTGTATGGATTTTCTACAATATTTATTTATTTTTTTGCCATGGTAACATTTTTGCTTCTTTACTGGGGAATTCCTCAAGTTTGTTTCTAATAAACAGTCTAAACCGACTAATAGCGAGTAAACTGAACACTGTCATGATTGTGTCTTCAGAGTTTTGATACCTACTTAAAGTGTGTGAATGTTTTGAAAGCTTAGTAATAGTAAGTAACAAACTTCTTCTGCTTTGGTAGATATGATTTTGAACGATTCTGATGAAGATTCTGATCTTAACAATTTAATAAACATAGTTATAGTTAGATTTTGCACTTTTTTATTAATTTTATAGTGTTTACTACACTTAAGGAAATCACAAAGATTTTTATAATGTCCCAAAAGTTAAGAGCCGAGCGGGATTTTGTTAGTGCCGAACAGTCCCTAAGAGTTATTCGTCGAGTGTGATTAGGATCCGATGGCGCAGTGGTCAGCGCAGCCCCGTACCGAGGGGAAGGTCGCGGGTTCAAATCCCGCTCGGCTCTTAACTTTTGGGACATTATAAAAATCTTTGAGATTTTGCACTTATTCATATTCATTCATTTATTCATTGTTTCATGTGTATTATAGGTCTTAGGGGGTAATAACGTCCAGAACATGAGCCCCGCTGGGGCATTACAATGGCCTTACGGCAAAATTAAATTAAATTATGTAAATCTAGGTAACAAACTTATATAGAGAATCTAGCTTAGCAATAAACTCTTAAATCTTATTACATCTATGTATGACTATTTGACTTGGATGGCTTGTTAATATTTAGAGGTAGGTGTAGTTTTTAAATCTCGTCTTCCATAAATTCCTTAATGCTGTAGTATGATTTATGGATGAGCAGTTTTTTAAATTTTCTTTTATAAGTGATATTTTCAGCTTCGTTTTTAATTTTATCTGGGATTTTATTAAATATTAGTATTGATCTATAGACTACTACTACTACTACTACTATAGAGGCGTTTTCGGTAGGTCGTTTATGTAGACTATAAATAGTACACATCCTAGCACGCTGCCTTGAGGAATAGAACAGTTAGAAATAAGAGTCTCTGATTTTATTTGTTGAAGTTCAAACGTGGTGTTATTAAAGTTTTCAATTTGTACATATTGTTTCCTATCTGCTAAATAAGATTGTAGCCATTTATGCGCTTGGCCGCGTATCCCTATTCCATTAAGTTTAGTTAGTAATATATTGTGTAGAACTCTATCATATGCTTTGGACATATCCAATAACAGACCAACTGCGTAGTGATTATCTCGAATGTAGCTCAATATTTCTTGGATATAGTGGTAAACTGCAAGGTTAGTTGAACGTCTTTCTCGAAAACCGTATTGGTGTTTGTCAAGGAGCTGATATTTTTCGAGAAATTTATTAATGCGGATGGACATGGGTTTTTCGTCTGGCTTGCCTCCTCTTTTTAGAATTGGTTTTATTTGAGCTATTTTCAATTTATCTGGGAAAGTACCCTCATCAAAAGACTGATTTATTAGTTGTGTTAGGATGGGAACTAGTTCTTCTCGGCAAGCTTTAATTAAGATAGGAGGTATTTCATCAGTTCCCGTACTATATTTGCTTGGAGATTTAGCAATAATTGAATTGATCTCACGTTCAGTTACAGGTTCTAAGAACATTGAGTTTACTGCAGGCTCTAGTACGGGCCGTCCCAGTGGCTGCAGCACGGGGTTCATTGGTCTCTGATAAGACGGTTGTTTTGCATCACCGACTGATATAAAGTATTCATTGAAGCTAGTTGCAACTAGTTCAGGGGAGTCAACAGTTTCATTCTTTATTTTTAACTTTATATTACTACCGTTTTTAAGTGTCTTTGTAGGTTTTGTTATTTGGTTAATGATCTTCCACATGCTTTTTGTTTTATTTTTTGAGTTTTCCATTATTCCTGAATAATTGTTTCTAAAAACTAAAATATTTTCGGAGTATATCATTGTTACTCTGATTAACTAAGATTTTAAGTAATCTTTTATTTTTACATGATTGTTTTATTCCTTTCGTGAGCCAGGATGTCTTTTTTAAACTGTTTATTTTATGTTTAATCTTAGTTTTTGGTATATACATGTATTTAATAAATCAAATAGCTGGTTTTCAAATATGTTGTAGTTTTCATTTATATTTTGATTTTTTTTTATGTTAATATCCCAATTTATATTTTGTAAGAATTTATATTTTTTGAACTAAAGCATCTTTTAGTAGAATACATGAATTTATGTTGGGCAACAAGGTGAATTTCAAAATTATAGACTAGGCTTTTGTGGTCAGAGGTACCAAGATCTTCTACATTGGCTTTAGCACCTGGTTTGTTAGTGAATATTAAGTCTATGCATGTTGAAGTTGTTTTTGTTACTATTGTTGGGGTTTTTATTATTTGGCGTAAATTACATTCTTTACATTATATATATGAATTTTTGGTAATGTTTGGGCTGAGAGTGTTTATTTATATTAAAATCACCAGCTATAATTATATGTTTCTGACTTTTAGTTTTAAGTTTGGCCATAAGCTTATCCATAAACTCGAAAAAGGTTTCAATATTTCGGTCAGACTTTCTTTTGATTCGTTTCAAATAAACTATTTCTAATCCTTTGCATTTTATCCTTTCATATATTTAGTTACTTAGCATATATAGTTTTAACTATCTTGATGACAAAATTTGCTACATCTCGCTTTTTGTAGCTGCCCCTTTTCAAAAACCAAGATGACAACACTGTTGGTCGATTTGGTTCGGTTCGTTCGTTTCGTTTCGTTTCATTCGATTGATGCCATTGTTATTGTTTTGCTAGTAGCTAGAAATTTGTGATAGTGTAGTTGTGAAATTTATCGCTGAAAAGGTTGATAATCACGAGCTCAAAATGGTAAGTACTATTTATGTTTTTTTGTATGATTATTTTAGGTTTTATTTCAATCATTATTTTTAATATTATTACCGGTCGGCTCGAAATATTTATGGCGGCAGCAGCTTAACCAATGTATGTTTACTAACATCAAATAGCAAAATGTAAGAAAGAAGCATTAATATTCATTTTAAACGAGCTTATAGCGTAACATTCCATAATATCAAGTCCTAAAAGACGTAGGATAACCCGTACAAAACTTGATTTTTATCTTTCAAAATTATTTGTTTCTTCATGATCTAGTTTATTTATTGGATGAAATTAAGAGTCATATCTTGATATGCTCTAGCTATGGATAAATAGATTGTTGATTTAATTGATGAAGTGAAAGGCTATGAATAGAAATATTATTTTCTGTTTTGGTAACATACTACCATCCTATTGTAGGTATATCAAGAGTCCAGTGTATTGTATTTACAGCAGGATTAGTTATGCACCCCATGGCCTACAATCACTACATTACTATATATACGAAGGAGATAAAGTAAATAAATATTATGGACAATCCACACCACACTGTCTAAGCCCGAACTAAGCAGAGCTTGATTTATGGGAACTAGATAGTTGATATAATACTCACATACTTTTTTTGTAAATACCTACTTTACCCAGGCAGATACCAACCGTTCATTTGTTTCTTCAGTTAATGTTTTTAATTTTATGATAATTTTTTCAATGATTTCAATTGTAACCCCCTTTCTACTTCGCATAGTAGATAATGCATTTTGAGGCAGCAAAAAGCTGAGTTAGGGCCTATTTGGCATATTTTATCTACCATTATCTCTTGTAAACGTCTACATCTAAGTATTTCACATCTATGTCTAAGTATTCCACACAAATATTAGTTCTCGGTGCAAACCCACAAACTACCATGCAGTAGGCAGGGATACAGCCAACTAAGCTGTGACAGGTTGATTAATAACAAACCTTTGATTTCAGACGATTGGAAAAAACAATAAGATGCAACAGCATCTGAACTATAGAGTGAGAGTGATATTACAAGACTCCCGAATATTTATTGGAACATTCAAAGCATTTGATAAGCATATGAATCTTATACTAGGAGACTGTGAAGAGTTTAGAAAGATCAGATCTAAGACCAGCAAAGCTGCCGACAGGGAAGAAAAAAGAACTCTAGGATTTGTACTTCTACGTGGGGAAAATATTGTATCTTTAACAATTGAAGGACCTCCTCCACCAGAAGAGGGTTTACCCCGCGTTCCTTTGCCGGGTGGCATGGGGGGCCCGGGTGGCGGCCGCGCTGCCGGGCGGGGCTCCGGGCCCGGTGGCCCCCCTCCTGGCTTGCAGGGACCTGCGCGAGGTGTGGGCGGACCCTCGCATCAACACATGGCTGCCGGCTCTCGGGGGCAAATGTCAGCACCCCCACAGATGCGTGGTGGCCCAATGATGGGCGGTCCTCCACCTGGCATGATGGGTGCTCCTCCAGGCATGGGCCGCGGTGGCCCAGGACGTGGAGGCATGCGCCGCTATTAATAAGTTAGTTATCGATTCTAGTGATAAGCTAAAAACAGCAGAAAACAATAAATTTTATTGAATTTGTGACTCAGATGTGTGATTTAAGCATCTCTTTCCACTGTAAACTAAATAACAATAAATGTCTTAAAAACTTCCATAGTTTCTTATGAAATTTCAATTCTTAAATAATGCTTCCATTCCAAGACATCTTGGTGTAAGTCTAAATAATAAACTAGTAATGTATTTATCATGTACTTTAATATTAGAATACAATAAATTTTGTCTTGACAGTTTTTAAAAGCACATGCCCAGATATTTCTATTTATCTAGTAAACTACTTTTTACTACGTTGATATAAATTTGATCTTCAATTTATGAAAACCTAGCTGCTATGTCCTAGTGTCTATCATGGTGGTATTTTTATTTACCTAGCCATAGAATGATTTATCAGTTAAATTAAGTTTGAGCCCAAAAATAGATTTCTATATTATATTATTTCAACAGTACTCACTTCCAATGAGTATGAGAGTGAAGCTTTGTGACGTGAAATTAGAAATATCTTTATTTATCTCTTGTGTTGATTATCTTAAAATTAGAAGTATAAGTTTAAATATGTAGGTACCTACTTGCTTAGTAATATATTCTAGCTAGTGAATTACCCCTTTTTATCCCGATTATTTTATCTTATCTTGTACCTTTAAACGAGAAATTCTTGCATATATATATTCTAGCAGTTGGTAACCGAGCTTCGCTCAGCATTTTTTTCGTTAATTTGTATTTTTAAGAAATCATAAGAGTCATAATTATATATTATCTTTATTGGTTTATTCTTACTGAACAACGCCATCTGCTGGATATGATTGCAGTTAGTTGCTCACAATCGTCAATAGATGGCAGGAGCAGTCACATATTCAGTTTATGTTTAATTATTGAACTCGGAGTGAAATAATCATTTTCTTAAAATGAATCCTAGCTAGATCAATTTATCGCCCCCGAAAACCCCTGTATGCTAAATTTCGTGAAAATCGTTGGCGCAGTTTCCGAGATCCTAAATATATTATTACAAGATTTTCTCGTGTAAAGTAAAGGTATAAGATATATTTAGGATCTCGGAAACTGCACCAACGATTTTCACGAAATTTAGTATACAGGGGTTTTCGGGGGCGATAAATTGATCTAACTAGGATTCATTTTAAGAAAATGATTATTTCTTTCAGAGTTCAAAAGGAGTTCAATAATTAAACATAAACTGAATATGTGACTGCTCCTGCCATCTATTGACGATTGTGAGCAACTAACTGCAAGCATGTCTAGCAGATGGCGTTGTTCAGTAAGAATAAACCAGTAAAGATGATAATATGACTCTTTTAATTTCTTAAAAATACAAATCAACGAAAAAAATTCCGAGCGAAGCTCGGTTACCAACTGCTAGTTTAAGTTTACTTCAGACCCTCGCCGGCCGAACTGTATAACTACGAATTCAGAGAGGCGCTACATCACATAGTACGCCTTTTAATGTAGGTATAGGCCACCTAATAAGTTATTCTGAAGTAGTCATCATAATAGTATACACACTTGTGAGCTTTCAAATAATCGCTCCATGGAAAGTTGTTTGAGTCAAATTTTTACACAATTTCTATAGATAATTTAGTTAGACGTTAGACTATCAAAAGACGTCCAACAGCTCAGAGCAGTTCGAGGGAGAGCTGGCTACAATTCCTAGTACTATATTATTATGTTACATGGCGAGGTCTTAAAGTTAAAAATTGTCTAGATGAAGCAATTCCATTTAAAGCTCGCAAGTGTAGATGGTAGTACAATCTACCTAAAGATTAGTGACAGTATCCGCAAGAAGGGTGACATTTGATTCCATCGAGGCCGCAGCGACAGCCCGCGCTGGTGTCCCCACGGCCGGCCGGGCCCCAGCGCCGGCCGCGCGTTACCCAGCAGATCTCGGTCTTGCACGCTGAACACTTGATCCAATCGCATCCCCATTTCTTGGTGATAATGGCGCTGCATTCCGGACACTCGAGCGCTTCGCCGCGGGCGATGAGTGACTCCAGCAACGCGCGAGTACCCTCGTCTGTCTGATCTGTAGCATTTGCTACAGCAGCCGTCTCGAGTTTAACACGATGCTGTGTACAAGTTTCTCCCTCGTGTATAGCCTGTAAAATAATTCCAATCAATTTTTCATCGCTTTGTCTAGTAGTACCTACCTACCTACGTTTTGAGTCGAGTTTCATGGATTTATGCCATATTCGTCCCTAGAAAGTTCGGCCCACATCATGGTCATAATCAGGGCTTGAGCATTGAGTTCAGTGGTCACCTGAATAGATAAGAGTGCCCGTGCTACTACTACTATTGAAGTCCGAACTCGCGGCGCTGTCGTCGCAGAATCTTAATTCTACGAGCATGTTTTTTAAACTATTTTTGTCCGAAAGAGGCTTAGTTCCTAGTTTTGCCGTAGGACAGCAGTCGTGGCGCGGACTCTAATACTAACTTGATCAAGCACAAATCAGGTGAAACGTGGTCACGATACCTACTTCGGGACAAACTAGTGGTGTTAGAAGGATAACTTGTCCCTGGCCGCTAGTTTCGTAAAGACCTACTTTCCTATTAATCATTTAAACTAAGTGAAACCTAACTTTCCTAGTATCATCCTAATCTGTAGAATTGAGTCACACCGTTCTCAAAGCAACAGTCGAAACTTTCGCTCACACACACTACAAATAGGTTACTATAACGTGAGTAGGCCAAATGGTTATTACCTGGCAGGGTACGCAATTAGTGCGTTTACACACAGGGCAAGGAAACCGCCTGACTCCCGGCTCACAGAGCGCCCAGCCGGTGCAGTCCCGCGTGCGGCAATGGAATGCGTTGCGCGTGCCACTCTCTGCCATGGCCAGACCGCGCGCTAGCCACCTCTCATAATCCTCGGGCGTCACGAGACCTTTTATCTCTCTTTCTTGCAAAACGCCTCGGCATCCCGTCGCCGGGCAAGACACCACTGGCTCCTCGCTGTGTCGCACGACATCCGATAGGCATTCGTTGCAGAAAGAGTGGACACATTCTCTCAATACAACGCCCTGCCCGGGAGTGCACTCTTCCATGCACACGTCACATTGGAACGCCTCCGCGTTTGAGACAGTCGGCTGTTGCTCCAGTTTGACTAAATCACTGTAAAAATTGCCGGTCTCGTTGTTAGGTTTATGGGCATTATTTGCCTTCACTGGTTCTTTCGCTTCTGGAAAAGATGAAAAATATTTATTGGATTAATGAAGAGTAAAGTACATTCAATTCCATAACATTACTATGCAGTTGATAAACTTGAATTGGATCAATTATCGTTACATTAAGACACCCACACACCTACGAGTCAACGAAGTATGTTCATCACGCAGATGGCTATCCCAGTTGGGAATCGACCACGCACCCTGCTGTTCAGAAGCTAATTTGTGATACCAGACTGTAAAGCCAGTAGATAAAAATGTTTATTGTTGCTATGCTAACCAGATTCCACCAAGCACAGATAGAAAGGTGCGCTCATGTCTGGCCCCGCGAGCGAGATGAGGGGCGTGGCATCATCAGAGCAAAGCGCGCGGCCTATGATCCAGCGCTGCATCCGAACAGCCAGCCCTAACGACTTGGCCGCTTGTAGTCGCAGCTCGCCCAAAGTGGCATTGCGAGCCACGTGGATTTGAACAGGTCCCCGGGTCGTTTCTTTGTCTTCCACCCAAACAAGAATTCTGAAAACAAGAGACCATGGAATATCAAAAATCAAATAAAAAAGTAGGTAATATTATAAATAAGGAAAGATTTGTATTTTTGTGACGAACAGTCTTAAAAACTACTGGACCGATTTCAAAAACTGTTTCACCAGTATAATAGGCCAGTCATTTAAGCTTAAATTAGGTAAGAATCTCGGAATTCGAGATACCCAGCTGTAAGTCTCTAAATACTTGTATATTGACACCCTAAAAGTTGTCTCAAAACCTGCATATGGTAGGGTGTGCGCAACTATTAAATTTCAAGACCGTACGAAAAATGTTTTTAAACAAAAATTGTGTAGAATGTTATAATAAACAATATTGATATTAAATACAAATAGCAAAAAACCCATAGGAAACGAGATATTTCCAAAAAAAGTTTTTTGACCTTGAAATTTAATAGTTGCGCACACCCTACCATTATGTAGGTTTTGAGACAACTTTTAGGGTGTCAATATACAAGTATTTACAGATATCAGCTGGGTATCTCGAATTCCGAGATCCTTACCTAATTTTACTGGCGTATAATTCTTCATTAAAAGGCTATATTTATAACTAGCGACCCACATCGGATTCGCACAAGTGCAATTTAGAAAAAGTAGATAAAAATTTAAGTAACTAAGTTACTTATTTAAGTAGTACTGCCTTTGAATTTTTACATCCGTGCGGAGCGGGTACTTGGTTCAGGCTCTAAAATCTCTCTATGAGGATTCTAGTGCTTGCGTTAGGGTAAATGGGTCATACACTGAATGGTTTATCATCCAAAAGGGTGTTAGACAGGGATGTGTAGCGTCTCCATGGTTGTTTAATTTATTCATGGATAGTTGTTTGCAAGATTTGAAAGATAGTGAATGCGGACTAAGAATGAACGAGTTACTCGTCAAATGTCTTCTCTATGCTGATGACCAGGTTATACTTGCGTCATCGGCGGACGAGTTACAGGAGATGGTAACAATTATGTATGGAGCTTTTGAGAGGAAAGGAATGAAAGTAAATGTAAGTAAGACAAAGATTATGGTTTTCGAAAGAGATGAATGTATAACAGCATGTAATATTTTGATTGGTGGAGAAAAAGTGGAACAAGTGAATGAGTTTATGTATTTGGAGACTTTGTTTACAAGAGATGGAAAGCATGAAGATGATATTGAAAGGAGGGTGACTGCTGGAAATCGAGTGAATGGGGCATTACACACATTTATGAGCAGCAGGAAACTGTCTAACAAGGCACGACTTGCTGTACATAAAGGAGTGTTAGTGCCGACATTGATGTATGGTAGTGAAAGTTGGGTATGGCAGAAAAAACATCAGAGCAGAGTGAATGCAGTAGAAATGAGAGCGTTACGTAGTATGTGTGGTGTAAAGTTGAGTGATAGAGTGAAAAACAGTGTGATAAGAGAGGAATGCGGTGTGAAAGAAGACGTAGTGATGAGAGTAGAGAAAGGTATGCTAAGATGGTTTGGACACGTAGAGAGAATGGATGAAAGAAGATTAACAAAACAATTGCATCAGGCGAGCGTGAATGGAACTGCTGGAAGGGGAAGACCTAGGCGCATGTATCTCGATCAGATCGCAGACGTTTTAGAGAAAGGCCAGGTTAGGAGTACTCTAAACCGACGAGCATGTATGAAGAATTTTATGAGAGTGAATGAAGCGAAAGAGGTGTGTCAGGATCGTAGCAAGTGGAAATCCGTGGTCTCTGCCTACCCCCATGGGAATAAGGCGTGATTTTATGTATGTATGTATGTATGTATGTGCGGAGCGGGATACTTACGGAACATCGTCATTGGTATATTTGTTCTCAGTATCTTTGGATGTGGAAGGTGCGCTTCGAGACAGATTTTGCAAAGCAGCATCATTTTTCTGGCTTTTTACTTCATTTAATTCCAATGCTGGTTTAGACGTAACTGCCTCGGGTACTGCATTCGGACGTGTTTTGATTTGATCGTGCATATTGGTATCGTTGAGGTGATTCTTATTTATTTTTTCTAAATTGCTTTTGTCTATTGATTCTAATGATTTTATTGATGCAACCGTTGGTGTTACAGTTTCTATTTTAGTAGACTGTGAAGACTTTGGAGCGTCTGTATTGTTATCAGTTTTAACGCTTTGACTAGGGGTTTCTGACGAAGAAGTGGAAGCTTCTGCTACTATTTGCGAAGAGAACGATAGAACAGAACAGGATAGTCTCAGTTGTGCCAATTTCACTGCAGCATCGGCCGCTGCACGCTCATCGCCTTTCGCTATGGACTGTTCGAGTTGATTGATCAAATTCCGTCGTCTAGAATGTTGGTCTAATTTATCAATAATATTTTCTGCTGCGCTAGTACTTTGTGATTTTACCGGAATTGTACTTTCATATACTTTTGCACCAGAAGTTTGAGTTTCTACAACTTTCTTGACAATAACTGTTTTGTCATTTGCAGACTGCTGTTTTATCTCTTTTTCCCGTTTTGGTTCTAGCTTTGTTACATCTAATTGTATTACGCTAGGAACTTTTTTAGGCTCTGAAGCTTTTGGTAATGCTACATCGCTAGTAATGTTTGTCGATACGACAGGTTTTGCTTCTTCTTTTTGCGTAATTTTTATTTCTGTTATTTCTATCGTAGATGGTGCTACATGTGCTCTGGTGTTCGGGTTCTTGGGCATATAGATGGGGTTGAATAACGATGAAACCTTCAATGGGGTATTTATATCCGATCTTGAAATACCACTAGACTTTGAGGATCTTTCAGCGTTTAATAATTGACTAGCTATTTGTGTTTTGGTAACATTATCGACCTTTCTGGTCACAATGATATTGGGTGGCTTTGATTCATCTAATCCAACTCTTCTACTAGGTTTGTCTACGATTACAATATTAGCTTTTGTGTGCACTAACACTTCCGGTTGTGTTACCAAAACATTGTCAATTGTTGCGAGTGAATCGTTGGTAGGTTCCCGAGAACCTGTTTCTCTATCATTTGGCTTACGAATTGGAGATAAAGGTGCAGCAGCAGGGATCTTTTTAGTTTCTGTTGAAAAAAAACTGCCTATTCTCAGAGTGGCAGCTTCTTCCGTTCTATTGTGATCCCTCTTAGATTCTATTACACTTGAGCTGGTAGTTTTCGACATAGAAGGACCAGCCGTTGGGTTTTTAGGAAGACTATTCTTCATTTCTTTAAGGATTTCTTTCAGCTTTTCTTTATCTTCAAGACCACTTCTTTGGCTGTTCGTCGTTTGAGTAGCATTATTACTAACTTTAGAACTTTTAGTTGAGTTATTAAGTAATGCATTTTCCAAAGGTAAGCAGTAAAGGCAAGTGATGACAGTTGCGTTGTATTTTCTCAAGCATCTGGTGCAGATCCAAGCTTCCACCTGCGTCGAAGATCCAGGTGTTTCATTATCTAGTCTGTGCTGGCCACTTTGTTCTAATTCTTTTAATTTATATCTTTCTATAATTTCATGCGCCTGTTTATCTAATTCACTGATACTCGGCAGAAGTTTCACCGACGAAGTCTCTATAGCAGAGTTCCTTTTCTTATTTTCAAATATCTGCTTTAGAAAGCTTTTATCTTGTCGAGGCTTGACTTCTTTGGGAGTCGATTCCTGTTGTTTTTCTTTTTTACTATATTTTTCGTATTTGCAGCCCATCGTCACTTCGTTGTGCTTCAGAGGTTGTTTATCGGTAACACGTTGGGAGTGCATCGGTAAGGTATCGGAGTTATTCAGTAGGTTATCGATATCTGTATCTTCCTCGGGTATTTTAGGGGTACTGGTTAGTGGGAAAGGTGGTTGCGGTGCTGGGCGCTTCCTGGATCGCGTTCTCGTGAGGGTAGAGGGTGCCGAAGGAGGCAGCGGCGCGCGTCGCTTGCCAGGCACGTGTGCACGACGCTGCAAGAGCTCGCTTGTCGCGCGTCGGTCGCGTTCACTGCGTTCGGTCGACGCTGCGGCTACTCTCCGCGCGTTCGGGAGACTGAACGCGTCGAAACCGTGCAGGCCGTACTTTCTTAGAAGAGTTATATCGCGGTCGTGATGCCTGCGCAGGTTCCTATCGCGCACCCGCTTCTTATAGGAATCCGTGGGCGGTCCGGGCGCTGGGATGACTCGCGGGTCAGCGTTGGTCGCGTAGTTTCCGGGCCCGAGGAAGGCGAAGCTGGCGGCGGTTCGGTCAGAGCCAACGCTGGAGAGACTGTCGCTGGAGGAGTGCTCGTCGCGCCGCAGCCACGAGAACAGAGTCCACAGCCCCCCGGAGAGAGGACGCGGCCGCGGAGCCTCCACCTCCACGGCGCTCATTACCCCTATTATCAAACACAGTTTAGGTTAATTACTTATTAATGCAAATAAAGGTAGAAAGGTTGAAAAGTAATCCGACATGATAAAGCTTGGAGCTTCGAGCTCCAGCACCTTAGCGAACTACGATTAATACAATCTATACTTTTCATTGAAATACACGAGACCGCTTGAACAGTCGCGAATGCGCTGAGCGGTCAGCAGAACGGCGGAAGTCTGTCTTTCGACTAGCCGGCAGAAAATACAACAACGTAACGGGGCATGCGAGGGAGATGTCGAGAGCTGTTGTCGGTGTGGGTAGGCGAAAGAACGACTTCCGCCGTTATGCTGACCGCTCAGCGCATTCGTGACTGTTCAAGCTGTCTCTTGTACTTATTTCAATGAAAGGAAGATTGTATGATTGGGTATGTGGAAGACATTTTTGATAAGTAGTGTTGCGTCATAGCATCTGCAGTTGCGCTGGCGATTGCTCAAGCAGTCTGTTCATTACGTTTTTAATGGTATAGCTGTTTGATCTGCCCGTATAAGTGGTACCTAAACATGCCCTAAATATTTAAACTACATGAGTGAATATTCTAAACCTTCTATTTTATTTATTCAAATATAATTATTATCAGAATTTACTTACGCGTTGGCGAAGTGAATCAGCAGCTGCAACTTTTCAAACACAAACTAGAACATTATTAACCTCGATATTTCACACCAGCGCGGCGTTATTTTAAACACTTCCGTTTTATTTTAGTAACTTTAGCTTCTGGCCTAACCTGAATGTTGTTTACTTTGCACTAGGTAACTGTAGTAAAATGGTAAATGTAATCTGTGATTGTTGATGTAGCAGAGATGCAACAATGAAACTAGCGCGCTGAGTTGTGAACAAAGCGAGGTCGCGGCCGGCGGAGCGCGCGCCGCCCGCCCTGGCTATATTTAGTACAACTTCGCGACTCACTTTTTGCTATTTTCATTTCATTCTTGTATCCCGACCTCACTTTTGGTTTCCGCTAGCTTCTTGATTTTTTTATCGTTGAGTTTATGGTCGTGTGAATGCTTTCCGGCAGTGTTTAAGTATCTAAATTAGATTGACCTATTTAGTTTTGTTCTTACGTCTTACTATCATAATTTGTCTGGTTATAGTCTTGATTATAAATTGAAATAACACTATTTAAAATCAACAAAACATCTGGCTCAACATGTTTAATATTCATTTTCAACTAGACAAGGTTCTATATTTGTACGGTTTCTGGATTAGTTTTTTTCTTAGCCGTATGGTGTTCCGTGCAGGTTTGTATGACGAGTAGCGAAGCGGCTACTCGCGCCGTGAGCTCCACTTGACTCAGCTCATGCGCCCACGTCACGCGGCCCCAACGAGCCGCCTGCAACAATTTAACAATTAACCTGACAAAGACGTCCTTGCTACTTATTCTTTTGGTTTTATTTTAAAGTGATTCATAGCTATCAAGCATCATCATCATCATCAGCCTGAAGAAGTCCACTGCTGGACCTAGGCCTCCCCTACACATTTCCAGGAAGAATGATTCTGAGCGCTTTCCATCCATCGACTTCCCGCGATCTTAACAATGTCGTCGGCCCATCTGGTGGGTGGGCGCCCTACGCTTCGTCTTCCGGTTCGGCCATTCGAGAACCTTTATTCCCCAACGGTTATCAAGCATAGTAGGAAAGAAAAGAGAACTAAGCGACATTAAGCGATCTATCTTTTTATACAACTAGCTGATGAAACCGGTAACTCCCATTTGTTCTATAGGACTGTGACGTCATAGAACTTTTAATTCTTTTTTATCCTTTTAGTTCCATGGTAGAACTAATAAAACGAAAACTGGCCCATTTGTTCTATAGTACTTTTAGAACTTGGTCAATTCTATTAGTTCTATAGAAATGTATAGCCATAGACAAGCATGTGGCCTGATGTTAAGTGGTAACCATCGCATAGGCGATGGTTACCACAAATGATGGTTGTTATAGAACAAAGCATTGTCACGCACGTCAAGACTGTGCCCTACAATGCACTTCCCTGCGTCCATCAACTTGAGGCATACAGATATTCAGCCCCACGTGCCAGTAATTTCACCGACACCCTTCAAACCGAAACATAGCAATGCTGCTACACTGCAGAAATAGGCATGTTCTATGATACCACCACCATCTTACTTGAAGACAATATAAATATCTCCTAAGTAGTTAAATCACTGCGACTAACATACGCAAGTGTCTATCCAATATAGTGCCTATTAGGAAATAGGCGATTCTATTATATAGGTCATCGGCATTCGGTATATTCCTGGGCTAATCTGGGTCGCCTATTTACTGATCTTTGACTTTTCGATGTTTTGTCTAAACAAACTGGTGTTTATTTCATTTTAATGTGCCAGTTTCAAGAAAAAATCAGTATCTTTTTAGGTCTGGAATTCATGTAAATAATTTCATAACATTTGGCCTAATTTGATTAGTTTATAGCAGTAGCATTCCGGCCTGGTCCAGATTTGGACGCATATTTTATAGTCTTACTGTAGCGTGTTTGTGGGTCAATTGGTAAAAACTCGAAAACTAAACTATGAGTTAGTTTTAGCTCGTTAGCCTATATTCGGGTTGCGAACGTAAGTAAAATAACACATTCCAATATTTAAGATCAGTGCAAATCTAGGGGACTGCCATCGCGATCAGCTGAAACGCTGTCAAATATGACAGCGATATTTGACAGCGTTTCAGCTAATCGCCATCGCCGTCGCCTAGATGTGCGTAGGCCTTTACAGACAATTTTTACGAAAATTATAGTTCGTAGCGTTTCATTCCAGATCAATTAAAGCAACGTTCTACGCGGGTTTCATTTGGATGGGTGACCATTAGTGGCATTGAAAACGCTTCCGTTAAACTGTCGGTCCTAGCTTAAGCGGTCGTTAGTGACTGAGATAAATGAAAATGACGAAAGCGTCGAAATATAACATACGAAAGGCACTTACTTGGTATTCTTCTTCAAGTCGAGCCAGTAAGACGGCGTCTTTAGCTTCTAAGCGCTTCTCGATGCAGGCCAGCATTAGGACAGGCGATTTCAAGGCTTCCACTCCAAAGTTAATGGCTGATGACAAAAAATAAACAAATGAAATCATTATCATCTTCCTAACATTTCCCGTGGAATCAGGGGCAACTGGTATTTACTTTACTCATGCCCCTACTTACGGGACGCTATAGTGCCTAGGACAAGCTTTTACATGGAATAAGCTTGCCCAGCACCCATAACATCCAGACAGCTTAGTCGGCCTAATCCACAGGAAAGACATAAATACGTGCGGTCAGCTCCGCACTTATTAAGCTAAGCCGCCGGTTTCCTCACGGTGTTTTCCTTCACCGTTGAGAGCACTAGCATAATGCACAGACATTTTTTGAACAGAAAAATCCCGAGGTGCAAATGCATTCCAATTATTTCGAACCAGCGACCGTAGGGTCGGAAGGTGGGGTAACTACCACCAGACTGCCGATGCTCTAAAACACGGGCTTATGTACGTACAGTAGTATGCTACAAATATTGCACATCGGCTAATTTCGACTTCATAAAGCGTAGTATGCGTCAGAAAGAGATAGCGCTTTAAAAAGCCGAAAAGCCGATGTTCAATATTTATTGCCTACAACCGTAAGTAAAGTTACCAATTGGTTTAAATAAAAAAGTTAAGCTAAAGCTCCGTACTCACATACGGTTTTGAGTTAAGACCATGGCATGGGCTTTCGTCCACACATTCAGCATTAACCTATCGAGTGACGCGCGCCGTTCAGTATTCACCGAACCGCTCTAAGAGCCTGTCCAGATGGAGCGTTTTACGCGCGAGTGCCCTCGCGCGTTTCAATTTATATTGCGTCCAGATGCCGCGTTTTACGCGCGCTCCTACGCGCGATGTATTTGGGAGGGACCCAGGGACAGTTATAAACATGGAGCCAGACAAAGCAGTCGTGTTGTGGCTTGCATACCGCAGATGGAAACGTCGTAAACAAAGAGAAAGTCGACGATTTAATGTGCATCCAATTCTACGTGACAGAATGACACATAGTATGTTTATAACATTATACCCAAAGCTCAGAGAACATAACGAAAAGTTTTTTAACTACTTTCGGATGTCAGTAACATCGTTTGATGATTTACTATAAATTATCAAAATTATCACTCTCCATTTTCGTTCCAAATACGTCCACTCGCGTCGGACTCGCGCATACCTCTGGACGCAGCAATGGCAACAGAGTATCTCGACTCGCGTGGCGCTCGCGCGTAACACGTGCGAGTCGAGAGTCCGGCGAGTTGCTCGCGTTTTACGCGCGATTGAGGAATCGCACGGCAGCGTCTGGACGGGATGTATAGCGCTCTAGTATCTGGAGAACGCGCGAATGTTTACGCGCGAGGACACTCGCGCGTAAAACGCCCCATCTGGACAGGCTCTAAGCGAGCCTTCCGAGCTGTGACTTTTGCGGTCCACATGTTAATATTTTGGGAGTAAAGCTATAGAGTAATACCGAATGTGAGTACGGAGCTTAATACTATTCACCATTGAGTGCAGGAAAGTTGTAGGAAAGGAAGTGTCTTGCTAAAACTGCTCTGGTTTCCGTTTGCATTGGTGGGGGATCCAAGCCTGTGCAGATCTCTTGCTTCACATTGAACCTCTTCTGGAACCATTCCAGTATGGGCATCCACTTCTCTTCTTGCAGAGCTCTTAGTTCTTCCTCTTCCTAAAATATTATTCAAAAGAATTTAATAAATACTTGATTTACTAAAAAATAATAAATACTGTGGGCCATCCACACACCTTGCTCTAAACTAAACAGGGCCTCCTAAATATTTTTAAAAAGATTTAATAACAGATACCTATAGAATAGATCATAAGAATAGATTTTAGAAAGTAATAATGTATTGTGTATCTCCTAACAAATAATAAATATTGTGGGCCAGCCACAAACCATTATCTAGCTCTAAACTAAACAGAGCTACTAATAAATACAAATAACACCCAGACAGAGAACAAACTTCTATGTTCACCATACATGTGTACATATTATTTTCTGTGGGGATCGAACTCATGGCTTCTACTCCAGCACGGCAGAGCTAGAGTCTGCGCAAGATAACTCTGCGCGTGACAGATGCGAAAAATTTTTGTAATCGGAAATTATATTTCCAGTCGATTTATTGTCATGTTTCAGTCACGCGCAGATTTATCTTGCGCGGACTCTACTACCACTTGAGTTGTAAAGCCTGTCAATTATTTTTATTTATTTGTTTTTTTTTAAGTACCTACTTACATCTGACAGAAATAGTAGTGTGTCTGTGGGGAAATACTCCAGTATGTAATTAACAATATCATGGGATGATAACTTTCCTGGATTATCAAGAGCAGTATTGCAAAGAGCAGTCTGAAATAAACAATTTTATTAAAACCATTATACACCTTAGTAGTAGAGCTCTTTGTGAAGAGCTCGTCTGGGGGAGCACTACCACCATACCTATTTCTGCCATGAAGCAGCACTGCTGTGTTTCATTTTGAGGGAGTTGGAAGGGAAGTCTTATACCCAGCAGTGGACTCATTTAGGCTGATAATGATAAAATTTAATCTTAAAATCATTATTTGAATACTTCATGTAATTGAAAATCATATAACTCATTGAAAAGTTGATGAAGTCTCGAAATAAGGAATAAACTAATTTAAAACTAGCGATCCGCCCCAACTTTGCATGGAAGGGGTTGTTAAAAATTGCCTGTGTCACAAAGGGATAATGTGGCTTTTTCATGGTGAAAGTATTTTTGAAATTCGTCCAATACTTTTTGAGTTTATTTGTTACATACAAACCATTCTTTTTTATAATATTAGTGTAGATTTACCAAGTGCATAGTAGCCTGCCTAATAGAATCAGTTTGTGCATCCCACTCTGCAGCGATGGCTCTGGCAAGTGGTTCACTATCTACCAGCATAGCTTTTCCATTGGGGGTCTTCAATCGCCGGTGATCCAATGTGACTTCCCATTTTGAATCATTCTGAACAATGCCTGTACCGCGGTAAAACCTTTTTCTTGTGGCTAAAATAATATAAATACAATAAAGTTGAGGAGTTTTGATTGTAGGATATAGTCTAGCCACATTCAATGTTTGGCAACAACCCACAACAATAAAACCTAAAATTCTCTTTTTTATGTTTTGTTTACTATATAATTGTTAGCATTAAACATTGTAGGCAAAATCTCAAATTGACTGGCAATGCAATCAAATCTTGAAAGAAACCATCAAGTGATTTTTAGGTTAGCACATAATGATTGTTTAAAAACATTCCATATCGAATTTGGCTAGAGTACCTATAAGTCTACTATTGAACATCTACTATTTGAACTCACCATAGTTTTGAAATCTCAAGCAGGAAGGGCACCGAGCCCGTAGTAAACCTGATAGAGAAATCATTTTCATAGATTTCATCAACAGCACGTTTGGTAATCAACCACCAAAAGTCCGCAGTAGACCAACCATGTACTAGGATAGTAGAAACTTCAATTTTAGCCTTTTAATTCACTTTGAAGGCTAACCCTCCCAGTCCCAAGTTTGTTTTGTATTGTAGGAACTTTTTTGTTGTGCTTTGAGTAGACTGCCTTTGCTTTGTTGTACACCAACAAAGAATTTAAACTTTTCCAAATCCCTGTTAGTTTGGTTCGACTTGGATTCTTCGATCTACTCCTGCCTAGGCATAATGGTATTAAGACCTGTAATAGCGGCGCTCATAAATTTACGCAATATTCACCACGGCATGTTTATCAAAACTTTTTTTTAATTTTAATTTGAGCTTTCTGGGTTAAAGTTTTCTGTAATATTCCACTATCTTTCTTCATCTTCTTTCTTTATTCTTAATCTGTAAGCTTATTTAAGTTAAATCTTACTGCATTCATTTAACATCGATTTTTAATTAAAGCTTTCATCATTTTTTAATAATAAGTTGATGATACACACTAGCAAACATTTAGCAAACATTTTTTTTAAGGAAGTCAAATCTTCTCCTGCCTTGGCTTTTACCGAATGCAACTAGAATGTAAAAAAAAAAGCGGTGTTTCTCACGACATGGAATAAAGGATAGTTAGTATGGGATAAGGTTCGGGATAGGGTGATGATGATGTTAGATTTCGTGAATCTAAGATATTTCCGAATTACAGATACGCTAGTAGTTACTATGACACGGGGTGCTTGCTACTAACTATTATCTATTCTGTGACGGTTCACAGAATAGATATTACAGATACGCTAGTAGTTACTATGACACGGGGTGCTTGCTACTAACTATTATCTATTCTGTGACGGTTCACAGAATAGATAATAGTTAGTAGCAAGCATCCCAAGGCGTTTTTCGTGACTGTAGATTTTATGAACTAGCGGTCGCCCGCGGCAGGCTTTGCCCGCGTAGTAGGCCATTGCTAACATCCATCCTGTGGAATGTTTGTTTTATTTACCTACATGATTTTGTAGATCTACTGCATTTAGTTAGGTATTATGAGTAAGGTGGGCACTGATGCAAACGAGCTTACCTGATGGTGGATTCAGAAGCTGAATACCTATGTTTAAAATGATTACCAGCTCTTAGGTAGGTAGGAGTTCTGTGTGTAAAATGGGACTTCTCAGCAAATAGATAGATAGACTTGTCTACCTACATAGAGGTACCTTTTCATCATCATCATCATCATTAGGCCTACCTTATTTAGGTACCTACCTATTATGAATAAGGTAGACAAGGCACTGATGCCAACGAGCTGCGGCAAATTCATCATCCACACTTGATGTGCGGGCTGGTTTCCGCAAGGCCTCTAGTGGGCCCTTATTGCGTGGCGCTTGACACGAACGAGTTGCTCGAACTTTTGTAGGTTCTACAACACCCCGGTTTCCTCACGATGTTTTACTGGCATAGTGCACATACATTTTTCTACAGAAAAACTCATTGGTACACGACTGGATTTGAACCCACGACTAAGGATCGGAAGGCGGGTCCGCTACCACTAGACCACCAGTGCTCTCTGCCAACGAGCTTACCTGATGGTGGATTCAGAGGAGCGTGTAATCATAATACTTAATCATATGTATGTATAGGTAGGCGTTCTGTGTGATAATGGGACTTCTCAGCAAATAGGTAGGTATGTACTTATAGGTACTTAGGTAGGTAACATTGTCATCATCATTATTATACAGATTTGTATTTTGTAACAAATAAACTCAAAAACTACTGGACTGATAAATTTCTTTCGCCTCTTTAATGCTGAATTATCCCCGAGTAGCATAGTTACATTATATCTAGTTTGAGCAAATGAAACCTACAGGAAATGAGTCTCTTTCACCAATAACTCTACATCTGTAGTTTAGTAACTACTGAGTAGTTCGACAGTTGGTACAAATAAAATGAAATGAAATATATTTATTTGCAAGAAGTATGGTACAATTATAAGATCATAGGGTATGTAAAAAAGTGGCTCACATACTTCATCGGCGACCAATATACAAAATTCAAACAAAAAGTAGAAAATATAAGTTAAATTAAAATAAATCAGTGTGAGAATAATAACAATAATCAATTCAGAATAATAATTCTTAAAGAAAATATAAAATAATTTAAATGAAATCTTTAACGCTATAAAAACATTTATACAACATTGTAGATTATCTTTAGTAGGTAGTTACTCCATCACACACATATAGCAAGTTTCTTCATTCACAATCTGACCTATCACACTTTTGGCAGGGTTATAAACACGCATCACACACCCACTAAAGTCGGGTCTACCACCTTCTAGCGCTAAGTTTGACACACATCTTCAGCCCACTGAAGATGAAAGCCCACGAGGTGGTCTGGCATGCGGCAGAGGTGTCCAGCCCTGAAGAATTAAATGTTCTTCTCATTATTGATGACTGCCCAGTTGTAACTATGCGTAGGAGTTGACTATGAGCGGTTGGTTCCCAACGCTGCTGGAGGTATTGGAGTCGTCTGTGCTGTAGGAAATGGTAAATACTCTTCAGATGATAATAATAAGACAGATGATTAATTACCGATGCTGTTGCAGCCATCGCATTTCTGTCTTATTTAATATTCCGGTGGATTTTATTTCGTAAATATTAGCTCGTATCTCGAAATAGCCTAGCAAGAAATATAGAACAGTAGCAAGCAGAAGCAAGCATGACATTGACCTCTTGATATTTGACAGTTTGAGATGTCAGTTTTGACAGTTTAAATATAAGATTTACGCACACAAATGTAGATATACATACGTATACGCACACATACACCATAGAAATCTGCTTCTTCTTTTTTCGTGAAAATAAGATCGGCCCTGTAATACCTGACTATCTGTATCTGATGCCTGATGCTAGGCTTGTTGAAAAAATATCGATACATCGATATATCGATATTATTTTTTCAATATATCGATATTTTTGAGCGATATTGAATAGTTCGATATATCGATGTATCGATATAAAATTCTAAGTATCGAAAAGGTATAAAAACCGATATTTTTTTCAGACCAATAAACATTTTATAAGTTTTAAGATTAAAAAATCCCAAAAAGAAAATACTTTTTTTATACTAACATCTTTTAACAAATTATATTTTATGTATTTTTTGTTTTTGGTCGACTTGATTTGCTGTTTTATAGTTTGGTTTTTAAGTTGGCAACTCTGTTAGTCAATTTCAATTTCAACAGCACGAATATTCTCTGTCAAGTCAAATCATACCGATATATCGATATATCGATATTTTTTTATAAAAATATCAATATCGATATTGATATTTTTAAAAAACATCGATACGATATATATCGATACTTTATTGCATTTCCGACATCCCTACCTGATGCTGTGCTGATTGATGGCCACGGAACATCTGGTGGCCGTCAAAATCCAACTGACAGACATTCAGATAGTTTTGTCAATGTCAATCTGTCACACTGACAGAGCAGAAGAAGGATTGCAAAAAAAGAAGAAGAATCGGAATCAATCAACTAACGAGCAGCTTCAGCTTTCCTTCATATCTTTTTGCCGTGTTTTTATTGTGTATCGCCTAGCTTATCAAAGAATTTGAAGAAAATTTAGACAAGGAAATATTAATCTTCTTCGCCATGTTGATCAAGGTCAAAGTACGTAATGTATTTATAACTAATTTGGTTCATGAAATAACACAAACTCGTCCCAAACAGTGTTCTAACCTCTCCTACGTTTTCTTGCAGACGCTTACAGGCAAAGAAATTGAAATAGATATAGAGCCAACGGATAAAGTGGAAAGGATTAAGGAAAGGGTTGAAGAAAAAGAAGGCATTCCCCCACAACAGCAGCGTCTTATATTTTCGGGCAAACAGATGTAAGTGCACCTACCTCATACATATGAAAAAAACCAATTGTACAATACTACAATAGTAATTCCAAAGTGGTAAGCTTCGGCAAATATTTTGTAAGTTTTCTGAGTTTGGCTGATGCTAAACTGGTAGCATCAGCTGACTTAGCAAACTTGCAAAACTTTTCGATGGAGGTACAAACATGCTTAATGTGAACATGTTGTTTTCTATTGTTGCCAGGAATGATGAAAAAACAGCACAGGACTACAAAGTCCAAGGAGGTTCTGTTTTGCATCTGGTGTTAGCCCTGAGAGGCGGGGAGTGATCTGGCTTGTATAATCATCATCTACCTATTTATAATGCTTAATTTTATTTTATTTTCTTGTATAAAGTGATAATGTGAAACATTGGGTTTTTATTCAAGTTCATTAGCTACCTAGTAGGAGCCAGGTTCGTCGACCTGTGCCACAGTTGGTAGAGGTGTATGTTGTAGTTTTGGCTGTCTTGTTATTATTTAACCCAAGGCACTTTAATTCATTAACATGGTAGGGACATACTTTTAATTGATTTGGCCATGAGATTCTGTAGACTTCCTATAGATAGTGCAATCCACGAAGGCGCGCCCCACTATTCCTCCTTAACCGTTTATAGAATATAATGTGTGCAAGCTTCCGTCAATGTTTGAGTGTTATCGGTACACACTAATTACCTATGAGTGCACATGCACACTACAATGAATAGACTACGGTTTGCAACTGCCGCTCGGAGCAAACTCCCCGCACCTCGCGATCTACTCAACCGAAAATTGATGGAGCGCGTCTTCGTGAATTGCACTATCTATACATACTTTCGAGAATAATAAGTTGTTGCATGCAGACTCAATATTTAAGAAAAAAAACTAAAATCCTAACTACAAACTTAAACTTATTCAAAATAGGTAATTTTCTATTACATCTATTTAATATTCTGCATGTGTGGTCTTTACTTACCCCTATAGGAATCAGGGTTTATTTTAAGTGTTCTATTGTTATTGACTTTGGAAATTTGGATACTAATTGGGAAATTGGGATTGGCATCTAAATTGGGATAAAAAATAAAACATTTATTTGAGCAGGTAAGTAATTTAATACATCTAATAATATTATACACATAATATTCAGTATAATAATGTTCTTCTTCACATACCTAATTTGCATAGAAAGGATTTACATAAAAATAAAACATCTTTGGTAGATTACACAAATAAACAACATCAATTTTCTATTATATTCCTTATTTAAAACTGTAAAATTTATAATTACCACAAGCCTTTCAATTCACAATTCACATTTATAATTAACTACTGCTATTTTGAGCATTTAACTACTCAAGAACTTGTAGGTACATACATAGTTGTAGTAATAATTTGACTTATAGATTACTACAATCTTAGTACACAGAAGCATGCAGACTATGATGTACGAATAGCATGCAATGAATAGTCATTAAAATTACTAGTATAGTACCTACTTACCTATTTATCAAGTTATCACATACACCAAGAATGCTTTTAAAATGACAAGGTCAAATAGAATGTTAGGTGGAATTTTAAATACATACCTACTACACTTGTGTCCATACCATAATTTAAAAAAATATTTAAATGACTTTGGGACGGAAACATTTCCTCTTAGGTATATTTTTAAGATTTCAATGTGAAAGGTTGAGAAAATTTCAAAATTATAATATTAAAAGTAGAGGAAAATTGAGCTTTATGCAGATGGCATTGAGCATAACTTTTGGCACTAGTCCTAGAGAAGAAGGAAGATATTTGAAAAACCCATTATTTAAACATTTCCTACTATCCATGCATTTCAATTCTTCAAAGAATTTATGTGCAAATTTATAATAAAGAATATTTTTGAATGGAATAACATTCATCTAAAGCAGCCTCTACACATTTGTCCATGCTGGCCCACTACAGGCCAACGCCAATGTGTACAGGGGGTATTGGTGTATGTTGGCGGACATTGGCGGGTATTGGTGTATGTTGGCGGCAAGCATGGCGCGCAATCGGGGAGTTGTCGGTTTTTTGGGCACACTTCAAAGGAATCGTGGCGTAGCCTGGCCTGTGGTGTTTACACAATCGGCCAATGTTCAGTTCGTCACCGGCCGCTGACCGGGATAGAACACTTTTGTGTTGCGTTCTGTAATACTTGTAAACAGTATACGATAAATTATAGTTTAAAAACTAAAAAAAAAACGCTTTTATAACTAATTGAACTTAAAAGTTAAAAATAAAACTGTAATAATCAATTGAAAAATTTATATTATTGTACAAAAAAGCGTAGGGTGCTTTTATAATAACTTCAGATATAATAAACTATTGATAAAATATTTACAACAATCAAAATATATTTTTTTTTTTCATATATTTTTTTTTTCATATTATTGCATTGTCATCGACCTTTGACAGGTGTGCAAAGTTTGAATCAAATCTGATCGTTCAAAGTAAATAGCCGCAGCCGTAATTACTTCGACGTCCGTCGCAATTGGTTTGCCAGGCAGCAATGAGCCATGCGCCAGTGTGTGAACACCAAGTGATCGTGGTCTACAATTGTGCATTGGCGGAGCCTGGCCCAGCATGGGCAAATGTGTAGAGGCTGCTTTACATAGGGACATTTTGCAAGTCACAAAGCTACATTGATAATAAAGTCACAGAATAAAAAATAGTTAAGTATTCTTCTATAGTTACAATATTAAATTTTCAAATGATGTGGAACCTAATTTCTGTATTATTTTAGGGACTGTCCGTTGTCCTTATCTAAATGATGGTTACTAATTACACAGAGCAGAGCATTATTAAAATTTGCACTAATTACAAGTAAAATTATTCAAGAAGAATAACTAAAGAGATCCATTCTGCATTACGGTAGATGAGCTGGCTCTGAAAATAAAAACAGTATATTAGATTGGTACACTTACTACTAAACTTAGGTATTTCTTTGAAATATCTATGGAATTTAATCTACGCCCTTCATTACAAAGTGCCTATTGTTAGCCGGTTTTGGGTATAGGACATCCCTACTGAGGCCGGGCGATTCTATATCCCGACAAGTGATGTGTCTCGACATCACTAGTCGGGATATAGAAAGATGGCGTCGTAATACGTGGATGATTAACCACAAAAGGTACATAAGAGGGTTTAATCCAAAACCATCTCTAGTACCTATAACTGTATTCCCGGTAAATAAGCGGATAGGTCCCGAGTATAGACAGATCCCTAATACCTATGTGAAGATGTAACTGATGTATACATACTTAGGTAAGTAGGTATTTCTGTTTTTGTCACTGGTAGGTGCAGACGTAAAGATGTATTGTGCTAGACCCATTCAATAGCGGTCCTTATGCTTGATCGACTAAATTGATTAATGGTGCAGTTACGAAATGCCGGCGCATATGCGTTCCACCTATAGCAGAGCACCTACTCGGATATTTGGGTCAATGTTACTGACTCGCATCGGACATGCAACGCGTACAAAGGTATATTTTAGTGTTTCGATATTGGTAAGGGGCGGCAGATTATCATTCATGAAGAAATCATCTCTGTTGCTTCAATGCAGTGAATGCGGCTCAATAGCACCAATTACCTTAGATTAGAGAGACCTTACTAGAGATTTTACTTTTAATTTTACTTTTACTTTTACCGCAGATAAGATAATACTATTCCTACCTACCTCTTACATTGTATAAGTGTTCTATTAGCGAAAACTGTTTAGCTTTTATTGTTCTATAGTACCTACCATTATGTTTCTAGTTAAGCTGTTTGTTTTCCTTGAAAATAAAATAAAAATAAAATAAAATAAAATAAAATAAAATAGATATCCTAACACGATGCATCAATTTAATATGCCAAGTGCCTGTAGGTAGTATTAGGACGAAACTCTTCAGTTAGAACTCTGTTTTATTTAGCACACAATACAAAAACAATACAACTACGCATTACGACGCCATCTTTCTTCCCTCTCGACTAGTGATGTGTCTCGTCACTCGGTCCGAGCAGAGATGTCCTATTCCCAAAACCGGCTAACAGTAGGTACCTACTAACATCATTAGTACCTACTAGAATAGTACAGAGCCGATGCAAGCATCGGAGAATATGAATAGACGGGTAGTATTTTACCTCGCGCTCAACCGTCTGACAGCGCCGGCGTGACCCAGCCATACTTGTCATGCGTCTTCACAACTGAGCGGAATGCCTCTTCGGCTCGTCGGCGCGAGAACTCGCAAGATGGCCGCGGCGGCACGCGAGCCACTCTACCCTGACCCTTCACTACGGACGCTGCGAACTGCATCACCACGGCTTCTACTGTGTACGCGGACGCCCAGCCGCGGGGAGTTAGCAGCTCCATGCATATTGCACCACCTGGTGAAAGGGTGTTTCAAGATAAATTGGTGGTAGGTCAGGTATTTGTGGTTATTTAAATCTATGGTGGCTATGCCAGAAAAATCAGACCAAGCTATTTAGTTACTCAATAACAAATTAGAGATTCTAATGATTCTGAAGATTAGAAACTTCTATCTTCTTTGAGAAACAATCATGTCGCAGATCGGATGCGTTTTAAAAAAGTTTAGTCTCGGAGCAAAACTGCTCACTCACAAACAGACATGGCGCAAATAAGAATTTCTTACAAGTAATAAAATTACGGAATCAGAAACTAAAACAAAAAAATTGGTACCTTCCATAACAAAACCCTTCTCTATTCGAGGCTCGATGACCCTCATGAAGGGCGGCGCGAACGGGAAATTCTCTGGAAACACCAGATGCAGCAGGATGTTGGCGATGTGAAGTTCGCGCAGGTCGCCCGCCAGGTCGCTCTCCGGGTCGATCTGGTGCAGGCGGACGTGCCATTCGTACAAGTTGTCGTTAACTAGCTCTACCTGAAAAGGGAAAATAAAAAAAATTGCCAAACAATTCTAGCACGACTTTTTTGTCATAGCATTCAAGTCGTAGCGCGTGCTACGAGCCCGCTACGACTCCTGTCTACACCAAAAATTACCTCGTAGCATTTTTGGTGTAGGCGAAGAGTCGTAGAATGCAAGTAGCACACCGAAATACGTTTAAGGGTCGTAGCGCGTGCTACGCCATTACATCGGCAGCGTGAAGTCGTTTTAAAAAACTGTCACAAAATAACTGTACCACTACATATAGAACAATCGATTTGAACGAGAATTAGTTCTAAAAACTGTTACAAAATAACTGTACCTCTGCCCAACTACTTAGGAACAATCGATTTGTATGCATTGTTCTGTGTGCGAAGCAGCAACACAAAAAACAAACAAAGTACTTACCTAGGTTTGATTGAGTAACTTTATTCAATGGATGTAATAGGTACTAAACGTACAATACCTATTTTAATAGGTACTTAGATAGCTAATTGCGGTAACAAGTTCTTTGATAAAATAATAACAAACTGGAAATTTAAAAAAATTGTTCGGTATAAATACTGGTTATGCCCTTTACAATGTAACGTCAGGATCGCAGGTAATAATTATTTAGCAAATTTAGTAGGTACGCAACGCATACACCAATTTCAATTTTTCAATTTATTTATTCAAGAACAATAAAATATCGTATTCGAAAGTCTTATAATCTACTTAAAAATACGCTGACAAATAATAATAATGAGTACCTACCTCCCTTCAATCAATACATAACATACCTACTTCTAAGCTTAGATGTAGCTATTGAGTTTCTACGTTTTACTATTTCCTGCCACTTATGTATGGTAGGTAATAATTATAGTAACATTTATGTTTTGAAAAACCGACTTCATGACAAAATTGTTGAACTGATTTTAAAGACTTTGGATTGCTATTTTTTTTTAAATAGCAATGACGGAATTATGCTTACCGCATAACGCCGACATTTTTTTTAATAAATTAAAATACAGTCGAATCAAGAATCTCGTTCTTTTTTGAAGTCGATAAACAGATAGGTCAGCTCACCGTAAATACTGGCTCTGGTCTGCTGTTCTGGTTCCGCTGTATTTCCTTGAGCTCCTTCATGAGCCTCCGCGTACGAACGGCGGCAGCACGCTCGCGCACCTCGCTGACGCAGGCCGCTTTCTTCTTCACGAGGGACGACGCTGCGGGACTCACTGGAAGGCTGGCCGCTGCTTCTGCTGGACTGACACCGTCCCTAAAGACGTAACAACTAGTAAGTACCCCGTACCCACAGAACAAAGTAGAACGGCCATGTGGCTGAAAAGTGTCGCCAAAATATATACATGAGCATTGTTCCATACAAATTC
Source organism: Thera obeliscata (assembly GCA_947578465.1). Lineage (NCBI taxonomy): Eukaryota > Metazoa > Arthropoda > Insecta > Lepidoptera > Geometridae > Thera > Thera obeliscata. The sequence continues at coordinate 5,276,616 of OX387924.1, forward strand.
AACAGTTTTTTTCGGGAATCGTAAAATGAAAAATGCCTTGCAGCAGCGCAATAAATACTTTCTGAAGATAAAACTTAGAAATACTTTCTTGACATGTCTCTTCCTTCCTTTTCTTAGAATCCTCATATTTAGTGATATTTTAAATATAATAGTGGAAATGTAAAACAGATAAACTCCCATACAAACGGCGCATGATCGCCTTTCTACTGTATTCTGTGTTCTGTACCAGTATCAAAGGGAAGGTCGTATATTCAAATCACGCTCGGCTCATAATTTTTGGGATAATGTAAAGCCTTTGCAGTTATTATAAATATCCCGGACATGGTATGTTGAGGGACGCATGTCAGTGCATAATAGGGTATGTACTTAACATTTGTAGCCTACAAGGCAATGCTTTGTTATAGGCAGTGGTTACCTCATAACATCAGATGGGTTAAAATTGTGTACGTTCCATGAGAAAGTTAAATTAAAATAAAACTCTGGTCATCCAGTTGGGTGGTAAATATCGGACGTTATGTATGTGTATGACAGAGAGCCATCAGAAAATTGTATAAAAAAAAATATTTTTGAATGAAACATGCTACTTTTTTCTTCAGTGCCTGTAACCTAGGTATTTACCTATTTTATTTGTGTATATTTTACACCTGTTTATGTCAGCATTTATTAGTCGAGCTTCAATTAGCATAAACGACTTTCGGCGTAGAGACTAGACTAGACAGGTCTAAGTCTACGTTTGTGAACCTTGTGGCTGCTACTTGTAGGTATCGCCTTACCTACTTATTACCTTAATAGGGTAAGTAAAGTACTTATTTTTAGTAAAATTCTTTATATTTTTGTTCATTAACTATTAAGGTATATAGTTGAGATGCATATAAAAAAATATCGGTAACTCCCATTTGTTCTATAGTACTGTGACGTCATAGAGCTTTTAATACTTTTTTATCCTTTTAGTTCCATGGTAGAACTAATAAAACGAAAACTGGCCCATTTGTTCTATAGTACTTTTAGAACTTGGTCAATTCCATTAGTTCTATAGAAATGTATAGCCATAGAACTGTTAAAACTATTTTTGTCCTTTTAGTTCAATGGTAGAACTGTTGAAACGAAAACTGGGCCATTTGTCCTATAGAACTAATGAACTAATGGTACCTGGTAACATCAATTATTCTCCGTCCACTCCTTTATTTAACTTTTGACAACTTGAGTAGTGATGGCTAACCTTTTCATTACTGGCACTTAACTTTCATGATGTACCGTACTTTGTTTCATTACAGAGATTGTTATTTAGTACCAAAAGCCTCGATTTAGAATTTAACATAACATATTGGTAAACCTATAAAAAAACGATTTAGGCAAATTTCAGCTCATTTATTGTTTAATAAAAACAACATTTTGTTCATAAAAACCTCAACTGTTATATCTCCTGCAAAAACTTGCTTTTGCGAGTCAAGTATACACCCACGAAATAAAGAAGTAATGGAAATAGCATGTAGACGACCTTCTCACGCTCCAAGTACGCGCAGTACAGCAGACTTCAAGCCCTCCTTTGTTTAGTCGTGTTTGAAGTCTGTCAGAAGAAACGTAACTGAGAAAAACACGAAAAAATATAAAAATGCCGTATTGTGCTGTTTTGCAGTGCTAAAACGATAGCCGAACCAATAATTTAACAAAAGGGGGCATATCGTATCACAGGTTAGTATTATTTTATTGCTTAAATTGGTTTTGTTTAGAATGCAAAACCATCAAACAAAAATAGACTGTGAATGACATTCGTTAAGGTCGCGTTTCTATAAATCTCAACTTTCGCTACTCAATTAGGGCTGGTACCTACCCCAATAAAGTGATGAATGTGCTATCGAATACTTTATTAGTTCTGGGGGCTAATTCTCGGGCCGATCTCGATCATTTTGCAATTTTATTTTATTGCTTCTTTTCACAACCCCGCACTTCTTCTTCGTTTTCCGTATATCATAGCTGTCGAGGCTTTTACGATGAGGTCGTTGATGAATTACTCAAGGACATCATCCATTCTCTCTTCGAAAACAAGCAATAAAATAAAATTGCAAAATGATCGAGATCGGCCCGAGAATTGCCCCCCAGATCATATAAATAGTTAGGTTTAGGGAGCTGACTTTTTTTTTGCTTTAGTGATGATTTTATTCCTTATGTATTATTCTGTTATTATTCTGATTATTTTCTTATTCTTATAGCCCACAGCTTTATTGGCTGGGTAAGATGAAAATTACAGAAATATTTTGAAGAAATAACATTATAATTCTGGTTTCAGTTTTCCGATATTCAAAATAAATGTATCGATGCAACAGGAAAAAGAAAACACAAGAAGAAAAAGAAACAATATTTGAAACAGTTATGTATACAATTTTACGAGTTGTAAACATTTGATTGGGTAAATAAAGAAAGATAGATAAAAAAAGCTTTTTATTTCGACCACCATATATATATAACCTGACGTGCTACCGATCGTTATACATCAGTAGGTAGGTGAGAGCGCTAGTGGGCTAGTGGTAGCGGCTTCGCCTTCTGATCCTTAGGTCGTGGGCTTAAATCCAGTCCAACCAATGAGGTTTACTGCCCAAAAATTAATTTACACTATGCCAGTGCTCTTAAACGGTGAAGAAAAACATCGTGAGGAAACCGGGCATGCCATAGAACTTAAAAAGTTCGAAAATATGTGTTAAATAAGTGCACGAAAGGAGCCTCTTTGGGGCGCACTTAAAATCCTTTCACCTCACTTGGTTCGAAAAAACCAGTGACACGATAAGAAGTAGGTAGGTAATCATCGATGTCGATACATTTGTCTTGTATCCACCTTGGCACATCACTAAGTGAGTGGCTATGTCAAGTAATAGCCATTGTATTATGAATCTTACACCTTGTGGATAAAGACTAACAGAATTGTTTTCTATAACGCCATCTAGCGTCAAGTAGCTTTGTTTTGTTGTCAATAAAGTAACAGCCATTGTATTATCAATATTATTATAACTAAATAGAGACTAAAAGAAAAAAATACTGAATGAGAAGTGCCATCTCTTGGCAAATAGAATTTTATTTTAGCACTGTTTATTTTATTAAGTTTAGAACCATGTCACGATAGCTTTAAGGTTTATTATCAATTAAATTATTTTTTTGGTTTTAGGTCCTTTTTAACGTTTTTTTTCGACCAATCATAACTTTTATTTCTATGTGTGTTTGTTTTTACGTGTATGAGTTTGGCGACACTGGTTCTCTTAGTAATACGTCATCATACTCTCTCTACTTTGCGTAAGCAAAAGCGTGTTTGGTGCTCTGTGTATAAACCTATCTCTGTTTATATTATTTTTCGAACGAACACGTTTGTGTTTTTTCGTGTTCAGTATTTTTAATGATTGAACTTTATAAAATGCTGCATCTTCTTTTAGTTGGTTCAAAAAATGCAACAGCTGTGCAGGTTTTCTTTTAAATCCACCACTAAACTGGTGGTGCCAGGATTCTACGGCATTTGTTGTTCTGTGTTGCGTACCATAGCAGCACCAGTGGGTACGCAATCGATTTTTCATCCAATAGTTATCCATATATTGTATGAACTTTTGCATAGCTTCACCAGTTCCTGACATCGCCAATTGTATGTAAGCCCACCCTTCTTCAGTTCTTTCATTGGGCAACAATGCTAATGTGGTACATAGACCAACGATCCATTTTAAATTGATATCCTTTGTCAGATTATTTTTTTTTGCTTTTCTCCAAATTGCCCGTGTAAAATGAAAATAGCAACCATGATGTTTTGCATCAGGGAATGTATCACCAATGGCTGCTATTGCGGCTATTTCAAAATCGGTTACAAATTCACTGGGCTGCCAGTTAGAAAACTGTGATTTAAGTAACAGTAGCATTTTAACGTAAGCGTCTTTTGTTTTGTTCGTTAGAAGAACGTAAATTAGAGGAACAATGTTGGTTGAGTGCTCGGTGCTCCCAAGGTCTCCATGAATACTGTATAGCTCTACAAATGGCTTAGGGCAAACATCAAAGGTGCCATCACAATAGTATGTTTTTATCATGTTTTTATGTATTAAACCTCTTGCATATTCCGAGCAGAAAATTATGATTCGACTTTCGTCGTCTATACATATAATCTGCTAGCAAAAAGTTTGTGAATTGTATTGGTATTTCAACTTCTGAAGCATCTTGGCAGTACAACTTTTTGACATTCGCAGCCTCATTTCTTTTCCGATATAATGTTGATTTCATTCCATCAAGAGTCGGCAATTCTTTTATTAAATTTAAACCCTTATCTTTCAGCGATGCAATTGTTTTTTTATAAATGGCTGGTATAGTGTCATTACCTTGTACTGCCTCTGCAATGCAGTTTGCTTTTGCATGCATAATCATTAATTCATTCTCGTCGGGAATGCAGTCACATCGATGTTCTTTGTGTTTTACAAATTTTTTTTCAGCCTGAAAATTAAAAAAATTATGATAATATGCATAATTATCATAAAATTTCAGTTTAAATTAACGGGTAAAAGAACCCGAAGCAAGTTTTGTAAGTTACTCACAAAAGACACGGTCACACTGCCGAAACATTTATTACTTTTATATTTAGCACATCTCCATATAGTGTATCCGGATTTGTGAGTTATTTGTTTGTAATACACATATTTATCCAATTCCAAAATGCTTCCCCGTCCACTTTTGCGTAATAATATGTCTTCGAACTTGTAAGGCATTATTTTTCTGTTTTGACAATATCCTTGCAAAATAATAATTTGCCACCAGAAATCACCATAAGAAACAAATGAATTCAAACAATTTCAAAAAGTTGAAAAAAAAATGAAAATCATAAAAACACGAAAATGCCATTGTGGACAGTAGCAAAATATTTCAAAGAGTTTTATCTCGAATTAAAAATGTTCACAGCATAAAGGTCACATCATAGAATAATTATGACAAAATAGTCTTTAGTCATAAATGCTCAGTAAATAGGATTTACTGTTGAGCAAAGAGGCTGTGTATGAAGGCATTTTGCTACTAAATCACTAAATCACTTTACCGTCACATTATGCTTGATATTATGTAGTTCATTCATTACAAAGCAAGCTATGCAAAACTCCTTGGTGACACAAACTCTTTTCTCATAAAATGATAAGAAAACTTTTTGCTGAAATAAAATAGTTGATGCACACAGATGGGTGCACTAATGTGCGTCTGAGACTATTTTAGCAGATACCGGTGCAAATATTTTACTATTAATTTTAAGAAATAATTATTTTTTCATACCTAATTACATTTTGCATCCCTATAGCAATCTTTATTTACCTCGCATGTAAGTAGAATGCTTACCTCTGTTAAAAGAAGCTATTGATCTTGTGTTAAAATCTGCTATAATAGTTCAATTCAGTTTTTTTTATCACTCACGACTGGCCTCTCAGCTCAGTAGGTCGTGGATTTGATCCCCACTGAGAACAAATATTTGTGAGCTTAACGCATATGTTTGTTCTCTGTGTGGGTCTGTTATATCATAAGCATTCAAAGTACGTATTTACAAAAAAAACATCATAAATAAGCATTTTTAAATACTATACTACAGCTATCTGGTTCCTACAGTATAAGTTCTGCTTAATTTGAGGCTAGATAGTGTTGTGTGGATTGTCCACAATATTTATTAATTTATTTAGTTCTATAGGACAAATGGTCCAGTTTTCGTTTCAACAGTTCTACCATTGAACTAAAAGGACAAAAATAGTTTTAACAGTTCTATGGCTATACATTACCAATAGAACTAATGGAATTGACCAAGTTCTAAAAGTACTATAGAACAAATGGGCCAGTTTTCGTTTTATTAGTTCTACCATGGAACTAAAAGGATAAAAAAGTATTAAAAGTTCTATGACGTCACAGTACTATAGAACAAATGGGAGTTACCGAAAAATATGATACTGTGAAGACTAGAAAAGTAATCATAACAAAAACAAAAGCCTCACGACTGTGATTCCCAGACTTGACATTGATCCAGATACGGTAGATATCCTCCCAGATCTCTGGGCATCAAGGAACAATCAAGATATTTTGAGGACTAAACCAGTGTTTATTAATAATAAACAAACACTACCATTAATTTTATTTATGAACATTGTTATGAGCGCGTAATGTCTGTTGAATAATTCATTATTTTATCTAATAACGCGCTGTTTACGGTTTGAATACCTGCTCAAACTAAACGGTGATAAACACGCGGAATAAACATCTTGAATAATACTTGGATACGTATTTATTGGAGCCCTTCAATATTTGCAATTTTATTTACCACAACAAAGAAAACAATGGATACTACACCTACAGTGGATAAAATATCTACATATATGATTCACAGAATCCGTAAATGTGCCTGCATGAAGGTAACATATAATATGTACATACCTAAGTAGATGTGTACTTATAGTATCGCATGCTTATGGTCAGGTATTCTCGGAGTGGTTTCATTTTGCGGAATGCAGTCAACCACTTCTCACGGCGGATATCTTAATGTACTTTGGACTGACTCATTTTATAAAGTATGATATTAATTATGTAGGTACTTCTTATACGTAAGATCGATATAGTGTAGGCAGAGCTTAAAGAAGCTTAACCACATGTGCATAAGGTCTGTTTTCTTGCAAAAAACTGCGTATAATGTTTACGGCTAGCAATAGGGATAAATATAACAACTGAATGTTACCACTATCGTCTCTATCACTATCTTTATTATTGTCTAAATCGTGCCTGAAATAAACAACTCTTTTGATGTGACAACGTCTTATAATTCGATGGAGCCGGCGGCACGCACGAAAAAAAAAGACTCATGCGGCGTTACCTCGCTCTGAAGCGTTCCATTTAAGGCTTGAAGTGCAAGCGAGAGCGCGGAACGAGCGACAAAGAGGCACAATTGGCCTCCGCGTTCGGCAGCGTTCGATATCTGTCTCTCTCCTACTTGAGTGTGCGTTGCGTCCGCGTGGACAGCTGCTATACAATAATATTTTACATCTCCTACATGTTTTCGTCAAGCATGAAGTGCAGTGAAAATGTAACTTGATCAATTCAATTGTGATTTCCATTTACCTCCTTCTCTATATCCATTCAAAATATCTATCAAACAAATAAAATTAAAATGTTCTTTTAAAAAATGCAACCATTTAATCAGTATTTTCTTATGACGTTGTCACGTTCAACTATCGTCAGTAAACCGACTTTACCGACAACCGATTTTTTAATATCATTTAATGAATCACTACCAAGGCATCAAGAGAAACTAAACTGTTTGCGTGAGGTATTGGCCCATCCTTTAACAATGCAGCATGTGGATCGCATGTGGCGAATGTACATACTTAGTAATATTGAACAAAATAAAAAACCTTGGTTGTGTATAACATCCAAGCTGGCGTAATGTGCGAAGGCACATGCTCCACAATTTGTGAAGCACAAGTCACTCCGCGGAGGGTCGGTCAATGACTTCCTGGAGATTTATGAACTTATAGGTATTTATAGTACTTGTATGAAGGTATTAGGTAAGCAGACTGCGAGCAGTTATAAAATTAAATAAGACCTATTTATCAAAACTTGTGTTGCATGCAGTTCAAGCATGTCTGTCTAAATTTGTGCATAGAACGGTTATGAAAAACCCAAAACGTCCATAAAGTGACTGCAATTTATGCAAAAAATACAGGAACTAAACTTGCTCGGACTTCCATCGGAAGGTGGCGATTACGCAAACACATTGGCACGTCGCACTAGAGGAGCAATAAAGCTCTCGTTGACATGCCGCTGGCCCTGACCTCGAACTGCGGCTAGATTGGATAATCCAATAGCAATCTCGATTCTTTATAGGCTCGTTTATATTTATTTGTTTCGGTAAAACGAGCTTACTAGTATTAGGCGATATAGATGATCGTAACTTTTTACGGATGATATTTTTCGTAGCAGCGTAGCACCAATGGCTTGAGCTTATAGTTGAAAATGACTCGTCAACTTTATTAGGGTCTGTCAGAAGATGAAAGCACTAAAGATTTCTAAGCACCGTTATGTATAAGTATGAAGTTCCTCCAAAAATGAAGACGCTGCAAAAATTCTTTGTTGTGGTTTGTTCGTTCGTTTGTATATGCGCCAGATGGTAAAACGAGCATGCGAAGTGCAATCCCGCACCTTGTAACAGGCTTATAATAACAAAACGATATTTTTTTACGATCTTCCATCGCTCCTTTTATGCATAAAGGAGAAGTCCACTCCGATTCACTCATCACGAAATCTCCTGAACTATGTTGTGGTGGCCTAGTAGAGGTCCTAAAAAAACATGCATTAAATTGAAAAGTGCGTGCAGTTCGTGGAAAGAAGAGTTAAAAAAATAGTATCACATGGTGTTGAAAAGAGGTGCATAAGTGTGTATGAAATTTTCTTCACGTGATCAAGCCGTCCGGTTCGGTTAATGGTAGTGTAGAAGTCCTTATAGAAATCAGTCGACACCTTGTAAGTAGGCAAGCACTTACATTTATAGCATGTAATGTAGTATGTTAGGGAAAGTGTATTTGCCATACAAATGGTTTAATCAATCGAAACTGGTTGCGGTATGAACATTTTCTAGACCCAAAAGGCATGTACATACATAGTACACCTGGCAAGCCAGAAAATAGTTGAACACGCCCAAGAACCGGCTATGGCAGGTGATGTCTGACAGAAAAGTATTTCTTAAAACATCAACGTAGGCTTGTTTCTCTATGAATATGACTTGTGGTAGATACAGATTATAGGTTCTCTTGAAATGAGTTTTCTAAATAAGTTAAATTCTGTTATTGATCTTATTTAAAGACGACTCTGTATATTTTATAATTCTACTAGCCGATTGAACAAGCTTATGGCCCACCTGATATTAAGTGGTTACCATCGCCTTTATCAAAGCATTGCCTCGTAGGTCACTATATTATATATTTTTTCGTGTCAATAACATGAAAAAGCGAGCAGAAATCTTATCACAATGAGATAACTACTAGGTACCTGTCTGTACTATACATATGCACACATATGTATATGTGTTGATATATGACTTGTCGTATAATATGCATAGAGCTGCAGTGGCTGACATAAAGGTAAACCAGTTTAATGTCGTAGAGTCTACAATGTAGACTGATTACCGTACGTTTGTGTACAGATAAACAAACCCACAGCTCACCAATTTATGCAACAGCCTACTAAATATAGATTCAAGTGTACTAATTTAACCTTAATCACCGACATAAATAAAGCTCGTTTATTTTTGTCAACTGCATGCTTCAACTGCTTCTACAGACACTGGGACACTAAATAAGTGCTTTTATCAGTACCCGAAGTCGGAGTTTTGCTACCATATTTTTCTACCAAATGTTTTCGTGTGAGCACGTGTCTCCCTCTTTTGTATGGAAAATTAATTAGACAGCAAATCTCTAACTACGTAACGTATTTTTGCTGTCTCATCTTTTCTCCATATAATAGAGAGACAAATAGGCGAAACGAAAACAACATTTCGTAGACGATCAGAAAGGCAAGTCTCACTTCATTTACAACATTTCATAATCATCGTCCATAGCCCGATTCACCCACTCTGCTGGGTTTAAGCCTATTTTTATAAGTACCACTATTGACGGTCCTGCACTAATTTCATCCAGGTATCGCCTATTATATCAGAGCGATCTCATCGCGATATCGCTCATAGCGATAAGACTGCCCATTGTACTTCGCTTTAGTTTAATAGTATTCTCGTTAAGTGTTTAATGTCGTTTTTAACCGACTTCCAATCAAAAAGGAGGAGGTTCTCAATTCGGTTGTATGTTTTTTTTTTTTTTTTTTTTTTTTTTTTTTTTTTAATGTTTGTTACCGCATTACTTCGTCATTTGTGAGCCGATTTGAAAAATTATTTTTTTATCTGAAAGGTACTGCTTCCAGATTGGTCCCATTTTAATTTTATTAAAATCGGTGTTGCCATTTTTTTTTAAATAATTTTTTTAATGTTTGTAACTGCATGCCTCCGTCATTTATGAACCGATTTAGAAAATTATTTTTTTATTTGGAAGGTTATTCTTACGTCCAGATTGTCCCAAACAAATTTGATTAAAATCGGTTTAGCCGTTTGACAATGAAGTCGGTTTCTCAAGTTTTTTAAACTTAAATTATCTTGTAATAAAGTGGTATCTATCTATGTACAGATACGAACAGCGTATATCCAAACAAAACAGTAATGCTGAGCTGTATGAACCACTTCGGCATTACTGCGGAACGTTCAGAGGATTGCCAGATGACCGTCTAGTAGGCTAAGAGCCATGATCTACAATGCAAACAAAGTCTTTATGATCCGCCGAGAATGACGTAGAATCACTCGTCGCTTCCTTGAAGTACGGAATAATAAACAGACCGACCGTGTTGCAAGACTTAATGCGAAAGCGGGGAAACAATGAGGAAATGCACTAACTGACGTCTTTGTGCAATACATTTCTGAAATGACCACAAGGTCAGGAGACAGATGATTACTAAAGGACTGCGAACAGCGATATTTGACAGCGTTAGCCCATAGTGTATCGCCTAGATGTGATGCGCAGGCCTTCAATTAGACAAAGAAAAGACAAATGATCTGCCATAGAGGCCATTAAAAAGCTGAGTAGAGGTAGTTAAGATTCTATAATAAGGATTAGATAACAACCAAATAGGGACTACCAATGATGTCATTAACTTATCCGGTCTTTATCGTATTTAGTTATTATGTCCATACCCAATTATCTTCTTGTGTATATATTTTCTTACCAAATAAGTGTAGCGTGCCAACTATACTACCAATATCGTGGCATTGACCAAAGGTTTAATTTAGCAATCGAGTATGGCTCATATCTCTTATCATCATCACTTGACCTTTACCAATAAAATTGGTCAACCATGCGTTCTGATACCGGCCCTTGGTCCTAATATTTGTTTTCTTTATTTTGAAAAATGCATTGTAAATAATCGATAATCAAAAGGTTTATTCATAAAAAGATGGATGGACAGGAGAAACATGACATGGATAAGAAAGAAGATTTTTAAACGCAGTTACTTTATCACAGATCTATACAGGGTTATTCATTATTAACTGCAAATACTCAGGAATTAGGTTCAACAAATAGAATAAAAAATATTTATGAATTTTTTTTTTTTAAATTTGATCAAAATTTTTTTCAAGTTTTTGTATCAAAATTTTATTTTTATTAATTTCTTTACGGCTATTGCATAATGATTGCAATGGAGAACAGGACGATGACCCACCCAGGCGGTGACTGAACGCAGAGTGTCACTCACGGCGCGCGGGCGCGGATCAAAGGTCAAAATAGGTCAGGCGCCAATGATTCCTTTATCGATTTTCTCGGGATTTTCATAACAAAACTTTAAAAAAATCATTTCATAAATATTTTTTATTTTATTTGTTGAACCTAATTCCTGAGTATTTGCAGCTAATAATGAATAACCCTGTATAAGATCTGAGTGAGATTTGGAACTTTATTTCACGTATTGAACCCATAGCCGACACATAAAATATTGATGCTGTATCTTGTAGCTATTACACACTTACTGAATAATAAAGATGTAACACTATAAAAAACTAAATATTATGACACTTTTGAATGTCAAAAACGCATTTCCCTTGCTGCTGCTGCTGAATCAGACAAAATGGGAGAAATAATCCAATGCGTTTGGAATCATGGCATGAAACTAAAATTAAATTGTAGACCGGGCTTCCCCTATCCTCGATGATTATAAATTTGAGTTTTTTTGTGATCTTGATCTCACGGAACGCAAAGAATTTAGAAAAAATTTCTTACTTTGTGAGCATAAGTAAGAAATAACTATGAAACGTTACAAATAAGAATAATAATAAACGAACCATAAACGAAAATTAAAAGTAGATTAGGACATAGGTAACGATTACGCAAAAAATAAGGCTTATTTATGAAAAGATGGATGAACAGAGTGAAAGATGACATGGATAAGAAAAAAGTGAGTACAGAGATGACGGCTGATAGAAGAGAATGGAAGAGGAGAACATGTTGTGCCGACTCCACATAAAGTTAGGTAAGGGCCGGAAGAAGAAAAAGATGAAAGCTTATTCATGAAAAATACCTATGTGCAACCTACACTGGTAAAGATAACCTGCTCAATTAGGAAGGCATAATTAATGATAATACCAACAGAGTAAAAAGCTACCGAGTGCCATCAAAGTAATTATGCAAATTAAAATGATAATTTCCTGAATAACAACAGTAAGATATGGTCGTCGTTATTTAAGAAGTTTACTGCCTGGCCTTTACAGATACGGATAAGCAATAATATTTAAAGATATGCTGACTTATATAGATATACATATACTTAAAGATATGGTGAAGGAGCATAGAAACAAAGATGAACCGCGTGAAATAATAGTAGGCAGAGACAGAAAGGGCACGTAATTGTCGCTTGATTCGGCGATCTGCGAAATGTAGCTGGCAACCTCTGGATGAGAAGTGCTGAAGATCAGACTCAGTGGCACTTCTTGGAAGAGACCTATGGCTATAGCTAGTGATCAGTTAAGTTGATAATATTTGATCCATCCATCTCGGTATGAGAAGTGCAGGTAAGAATCGATTGCTTGTTATTTCTTCGATACCTACTCACAAGTCACGTTTTGGTTTTGCAAGAGGGTGAACTGATTACGTGACTGAATGACACTATATTATTATTAAACATGGGATGTTGTTACAATGGACTGTCGGCTCATCCGTCGCAATCATCGATCAGCATTGTGTTAACTTATTGAATTCTGAATGAAAAAAAGCACAACTGATTTCGGTTATTTGTTAATAGGTACTAGGTACTCGTGGATTTCCACTTGTTTCGATTGCTCGAGGAGCAAGCAATTTTTTTGAATGAATCGTCGTTTGGTGATATGAGAACATCGATTCAATAAGTAAATGATTATGATTTCAGAAGTCTTGGCAAAGCTCACCTGTGTCGTCTGAGAAGACCCCGTCGAGCCGGTGACCCGCTGGGCCCAGCACCATCGTTATCGATTTTCTCCGGAGATCGGAACAGCTTCCTAAATGCAGCCGCTACCTTCTCTCTAGATCTCGACGTCATTTTGCACTATTTCTAGACACTCAACTTTTCCTAGTAACTTTCACTCGATTTTACTTATTTACATTCACAAGTCTGACGCGCATCCGCGCAACATGGCAGAAAATGTCAAAAATTTAAACTTTGTAACACTTGTCGGACGTACTGGCAGGTGGAGTGGTTCTAAAGCGGTTGCATCACTCAAGTCGTCTCGCACGGTGGACTGTATTGCGGCCGACGACGACGCGTCTGGTGCAGTACACGTGCGACTACGGAGTGATAGCAATGAAATCGAAACTTGGCACTTGATTTTATGGCTAGAGGAGGTCGGTTATCGCACCTCGGCGGCGGCGGACGCGTAGCGGGCGCGATGGTCTCTCGTTAGCATCAGCACAGCATGCAAGCACGAACGACCGTCCGCCAGCCGCTCCGTCGTTCGTGTGAACGAACTCTCCCAGATCCTTTTGTAGTTGTGATTAATTTTCAGATCCTGTTGCTCTACCTTGACTTTATCTCCCCAGGGAAGCGGGATCACTGCTCTGTTGCTCTACGTCACGTTCTAAAACAAGGGGAAATTTATCAATAGGTATGTGTTTGACATCAGCGTTACGCTTCTTTCGGCATTAGGTAGGTAAATTACCAATAACAATATGAGTCGATTATACTAAATTCAAATTTACCATCCAAATGTACTGTAATACCTACTCCTCAATCATCTTCAATGTATGGTAGAGAAAATATGTATAAGGTCGCGATCGTGATAGCCTTGAATTGAGCTTAAAAATAGTTGCCTATATTTTTCCTATCTACCCATAATATTGTATTATGCAATAGATAATTAGAGGATTGTATAGTCATGGAAAAGTAGAGCTGAAGTCTTGCTTGGATCATTTCTCATCATTTTCTGTTTTTCATAAAACGCCTGTGACAAAATGCTCACTATTATTTGTATGAATAAACCACTTGTCGTAGGCCCCCTCTACAATAAATTTCCATAAAACACATTTGATTAGGCGCTTTCCCGAGTGTGCAACCCTTGGTGAAAACTCCCTTTGTTATTTGTCACCGCGCTCTGGAGTGTTCATAATACTCACGTTTGTTGATGAAGTTTTTAAATTTTTCTCAATCAAACATTTGTGTGACGAATCCCATATGACGGTTTTGGGGAAAAACATTTATATTTATTTTGTAATTTGTATTACCTACTGTAACCACTTCCAATACGTTTGTTTTGATTTGGTTGGTTCAAGCTCTATGCAAACTGGCCACTGCGTGGGAAAGTCGCGACACACGTCTAGTTAACCAACCCACATAAGATATCCCAGGTAGGTAATTCTTAACCTGATTATAGTACATCTTCAGCAAAACCCTAATCTGTGCCTGAATTGTAAAACATATAAATATAGTATTCTTATAACTTTGATTGAACTAATATGAACTAACATAATGGTTAGTGCTGAAGCTTTTCAGCTCTTTTTGACACCGGGGTACGTAAAGCCTTACAAGTAACCTCCATTCATTAGGTACTTTGCTGTCGAATGCGTGACAAAACTTTACTTTCTTTTGCGTGTTACGCGTGTTACCTACCGACTTGATTACGTTACGTCCTACGCACAGCAAACGAAGGCGGAAATGTGTTACAAATTGTTTTTTTTCTTATTTTATGTATTTTTATTTTATTTATTAACAATATCCACAAAGGTTTAAATAACATGTCTTACAATTAAACTTACAGCCAATAATGGATTTACATTTTTCGTGCAAAACAGATAAGAGAAAAGACGTGGCCAGCCCAATCCCATTTGAGCTGTGCAGATTTCTTACTAACGTGTTACAAATTGTTTTTTTTTTCTTATTTTATTTATTTTTATTTTATTTATTAACAAAATCCACAGCTCTTAAGGTTTAAATAACATGTCTTACAATTTAACTTACAGCCAATAATGGATTTACATTTTTCGTGCAAAACATAAGAGAAAAAGACTATCACTAAACAGAAACAGGTAAATCGCTTACTAAAAAAGAACATAAGTTTCTAAGGTTACAATATTTTAAATGACGTCTAATATTGCTGCTATCAACATCCCAATCTTCGAAGTATAAACTCGTCGATTGAGTATTGAAATTTTACGCTAAGCAGGTACACAAGGATACACATTAGACTATACGCTGCTAGCTATTATGTCCTGGCAGTAAGCGACATTTTTCTTTGTTTTTAGGTAACCTGAGCTGTATCCTAATGTACATGCTAGGCGATTGTTTTAAAAAGAGGTTATAGCTCAACATCAGGAGCACCAACTAATTGGTCCATCACTATAATTTAAAAGAAAACCTAAGTACGTTGATAAAAAGCATTTTCATGTAAGAAATCCTTTGAACGGACCCTGTGGCCTTGTGGTTGGGGTGACCTATTATGAGCCCTATTTTTAAAGCACATAACATTTCATGATAGAACGTGCGTGATCATATCAACTTTTGGGGTTACTTTTATAGCCCATTGAGAAGCCCCATTTGTTCGTTTTTCTTACCATTTGCTTTGCCTAGACCAGAATTTCAATACGGTAGCAGTTTAGAAACCCAAGTCAGAGGGACCAGTTGAGTCAAGCGCGTCCAACTTCTCCAACTAAAAAATACATTGATTTTCTCTTACAAAGTTATGACAGAATTCAGTATGATGAAAACTTCGCAAATAATAATAAATGACTGCATTTTTCCGTTTTCATTATTACTTAGAATTTACAGTTTTCTTCAGGTTAATTTAGTTTGCCGCAAATAAAGACCAATATATAAAAGCCATCTAAAGTTATTTCAGTGTGAAATTATACTCATAAATGGTAAAAATCAATTTGTATGGAAATCGCTTTTGTTACTTCACTTGGTTAAGTTTCGAAAGTTTAAGGCTTTAAAAAATCTCTAACAGCAACATGACTTTTTTCTCAATCTAAAAGAGCAAAAAGAGCTTTTGTGGTGTACTTAAAATCCTTTCACCACATTGCTTCGATAGGACTAGATCGATGACACTATACACTATACTACAAGAACAAAATAACTTAACCTTTTTGCTCAAATTGAGCAATAAAACTTTGTGAATGGATCCTGCAATTTACCAGAAAATTAATTAGATGAGGATGCTCGCCGATAACGCAAAAGCTTTAGCGAGTCTGTAGGGAGAGGCAGCCACCCTATCAGCGTGGGGGTACAAACCACCCTCCATTATGACGTCATAGCCAGCGGGTCGCAGATTACACAGCTCAGATGAATTTGGATGTATGTACTACGTATTTTCAGAGATAACTAATGGTAACTGAGTGTGAAATTTGAAACTACCAATTTGATGAGGTTGTTTGAGAAACGATGCGAGGTCGTTAGACACGTGAATACGATTTTGGAAAGTATATACAGGGTGTTTTTTTGACAAGGGCGGTGATGGCCAAGTCCGAAACCACGAGAGTAAGGGAAAAGTTGTTAGAGGAGCCATGCCCTCGATTTATAAGAAAACTATAACTGCTTACGTTTATCAAAAATCTTTTGATTTTGGCTAAAATGGATCCGAATGATTTTTTCAAAAAAATTACATCCTGTATTATTGAACCAATAGATTCTGTTGCTGATTTCTTGTCAGGTAACATGATTCTTATTTGTTAGTTGAAATAAAATTTACTGTCTTTATTTATAATAGTGTAGATTAAGTTATATTTATGTGTAATATACAAACATACTTTATATGAGTTAGATAAGGTACCTACTGTAATGTATATTATTACGTAAGTTACTGTAAATGTTTAGTGCAATGCTGTGACACAATTTTGAAAGTTATGAACTACATCAGACTACACGTAGAACGAACAACCAAGGTCACCAACATAGCTCTCCGAATAAGCGAGTTGAATTGGCACTGGGAAGGCCATGTAACACATAGAGCCTGTCGCAGAACCGACAACAGCTGGGAAATAAAGTATCTCGAATGGTGACCACAAACTGGAAGGCGAAGCGTAGTGGGATAGGACCCCACTCACCCCGCACCCGATAAAACGACGACATTGTCAAGATTGCGTGAATGAATTCGTTGTATTGAAAAGGCTCAGTAAGCCTACCACAAGCTCTGACTCTGGCTTTGGTTTTGATTCTGTGCGATGTGAGCACAGAAAAGCAAAAACGCTTTTGCTTACGTTTTTTTCACTTACGTTTCTTCTGACATACTTCAAACACGACTAAAGTAAGCAGGGCTTGAAGTGCGCCGTTTTCCGCCTGCTTGGCCCGACGGAAATCCGCCTGCTTATTTTTTCTAGAGCCAGACAGAGCTTATGGTAGGCCCACAGTTCTTTCCCACACTGAATTGTTTTTCTTCGACCACTGTCAAATAATACTTACATTATATTTATCTAGGCGCAGATAAGATAATAGTTTCTGTACTGTACATCTTGGTAACGGGGACTCGGGACCGTGTTTTTTTTTGGTTAAATCAGGCCTTACTTAGGTTTAGGGGCTAAATTAAGTCGCACAGGATATAACAAACCCCTGGGTCATGTTGAAGAGCAAATTAAATGCTTGTAACCTACGAACCGTGTGAAATTAGAATATTAATACACCGAAAGCTAGGAATGTTACACACGAAAGCTTCACGAGGCGTGTTAACACTCGAATACCTACCAGCTGCTTTGAACTGAGCTGACTTGGCTGAATTTCTCTAGAGTAAGCTCACGGCATGTGTAGCAATGACGCATGATAAATTAATTTTGATCTTCTGTGGTCTTTGTTCCTGGTTTCAAGGTCAGAAAACAAACCGGGTTCATGACATTATGCAATCCATTTATCATGATCAAGGGTAATGTGGCAGTTGGGTTTTTATTTAGTTAGCTTGTATATTTATCCAAATAAATCTAATAAATGTCAGTTGTTTAATAGACTGAGCAAGCGCAGCGAGCGAGTCTTTTCTGTTTCACGAATGTTTTAGTGCGGCTGTTTGTCTGTTCTCGCCTGCAGGGGGCTAATTCTCGGGCCGATCTCGATCATTTTGAAATTTTATTTTATTGCTTCTTTTCACAACCCCGCACTTTTTGTACGTTTTCCGTATATCGTAGCTGTCGAGGCTTTTACGAAGAGGTCGTTTATAAATTACTCAAGGAAATTATCCATTCCCCCTTCGAAAAGAAGCAATAAAATAAAATTTCAAAATGATCGAGATCGGCCCGAGAATTAGCCCCCAGGTCGCATTTGTCAACCGATCTAGAAAAAAGTTCTCACTTTTAGTTTGCTTACGAAAGCACACTAAAAGTGAGAACTTTTTTCTAACTTTTTTTAGAACTTTTTAGATTAGAGTAGATCTCGTGATCTACAGCTCACAGAGCCAATAGTATAGCTTTGTAGCCATTGTATCTCATTTTCCATTGTACTTTTGCTATTCAGGCTTTAAAATGACCACTCCCCAAAACTTCAGGAGGTTCAAGTAGCCATACCCACTCATCAATATGAGTAACATTTACTAAGGAACCAACACTGAACGCGAAAAAAAAAACAAGTTGTTCCATATACTTATTTTAACTTTTCTATGGAACTGCTATTTGTTTCTCGCGTTTCACACCGACTTCCAAAAAAGAAGAGGTTCTTTATTTTATTTTAGCGAACCCATAACTCCGTCATTTATAAAAAATACAAGGATTATTTATGATTTTTCCTCCAGCAATATTTTCAAAATCAGTAGGTTATATTGGTTATGAAGTTGGTTTTTCAAGCTGAAAGCTTGAAAAACCAACTTCATAACCAATATACAATATTGGTTATGAAGAAAATATACTTCATAAACAATATACTACTGAGATATTTAGGTTAGTACTTTCAAGCTGTGCAAAAACGGCACGGCCGGACTAAAGTTCACAGACAATCACGAGTCGGTTCCGATAGTCACTATCGGTGGAATGGAAGTAGAGCTGTACGACTAAGTACGTGATGCGATTTCATTTCATGACATTGTTGTCTCCGGAGACCCCGCGCGCGGCTTGTTTCTACCACGTAGTCGGGTGCACTCGAATGTATTCAAGTCGTAACTTTCAGGGTAGTGTCGCAGTTTTGCAATAACATTTGCTAAAAAAAATTGTTAAACTAAATTGATAAGTGGACTGTGTTGAAGTGAAATCAGTTGTGATTTCATGGTTTTTAAGCTGTGTTCTTTGCACTGCTGACTCCTTGCCTTCAAAGTTAGAAAAAAAATAGACCAATACTATAGATGGAATAATCTCTATCTACAGTATATTTTAATTTCATCATCAATGGAATTCACTCTCCGTGGCACAAACTACCTAATAGAGGAACCTAAGATATTTGAAATGGGATCGAGGACGTCTATTACATTCTTAGAACCACAGATTGGTACCTATTTGAGTAGGGTTGGGAGGGAACAGTCGTGGAAGGAAGATAAGACGAGCACACATTTTGCGTCTAACAATAAAAATAATAAGAGTTAGGAACCGACATTACATTTTCAATACCGCCGTGCTGGAATTTGGCAGAATTTTTCAGATATTGGATTTGAATTTTTTCATTTATCCATGGTACCTAGCAGCCACTGGTCCTAAATAAATAGTAGACATTTTGATAACAGCTGCAATGTAAGCTTATGTTTATGTAGGCACGCATATTATACTCCCACCTACCCAACTTCAATGTAGAGTAGCTAAGATGCCTACTCTAGCAATTTGACAGTAGGGTATGGCTATGCACACAACAACCTATGTAGGTTAGGTACAACTTACTTCTATCAAACACGGAGCAAAGGAGATAAGTAACCGCATGAAGTACACAAAACTAAACAAAGACAGAGATAAGAACATCAACTTCGCTTGCCAGACCACGTAGAACTGGCTACGTAAACTGTATAAAATAATCATAGCTATGTTGGTAAATATTTAGTTGGCAGGTTGGTGAAATAGTGACTTACGCTCCTCGGTGTTGGGTCCCGTGTAGAGTAGGCGCACGCAGAGGCAACGACGCGAAGACGCGCTGACACGCCCGGTCGGCTGCCGCGAGGCTCGCGTACTGGAGCCGGTACCCAGCTCTCCAAACTCCCCACAGAGGGCGCCTCTATCCAGCGCGGGGCGCCAGCTAGCTCTCGACCCATCGATCCACCCTCACATCTCAATATACTAGAACCCCTACGCCCACGGGATAAAGCTCAAATTCACAGCTTTTGGCGATCTGTAATGATGATTACTGAGCTTCTCATGTCAAGTGTACTATTTGGTGGCATAAGTGGATCTCTGGCTGAGGCTTTGTATCGTAGCTGTATAAGAATAATTTATATCGTTAACGTGATCTCGATATGGACCGGGCAATAAAAAAAAATCCCATTACGCATCGAGATATCTTTGCTCTTACGCTATTATTTATAAACCACCACTTTAGATAACTATAGGCTAAGTACTTCGATTTATAAAAAAACTAGCGATCCGCCCCAGCTTTGTACGGGTGTCATTTTTCCACCCGCGCGAAGCCGGGGCGGGTCGCTAGTAAATAGCTTATCCTACGCTAGGGGATAATGTAGCTTTTTAATTGTGAAATCTGTCCACTTTTTGAGTTTATTTGTTATTAGTTTAGATGCAGAAAACAATGGTCATATTGGAAGTTAGAATCTGTTTGATTAAATTTATACACAGAAATGTTATGCCAGAGAAGGCCAGTGGTTTCCATAATAATGGAAAAGAAGGGTCTCCCCCTGTTCGTACATATACTTTGCACACAAATGTACATTATGAACTGCGTCACTGAACTATCGGTCGGTAACTTATTCATAAAATGTTTTTGCATTATTGGTAGGTTTGTACTCGTTGGTCTAGGTCCTGAATATAAATATAAACGTATAGGTTATAAAGGTATAGCGATAGAAGCCACACCGTGAGCTAAAAATAGTAAAGTTCTTCACACACAAAGCTCACCTCTTTAGTTTAGTGATAAGTTTATTATAGTTAGTGTGAGTTTTGCTTCGCAAATAAATATTATTTCTTTCTTTCTTACTTTTAGAGGTTAAATTAATAAAATGACAGCTTAACAGTTAATATACCTTTATTATATAAGAAATTGTCAACTGATATAATCACAACATAAATAGTTACACACAACACAATATGACATCACATCATAATTAGGTATAGGGCACTTAATACAAGTATATATTAATTAATTTTCATAATATACAGTTGACTATTTAAGCCCGTCACACACGTAGGTAACTATAATACATATAAATTTAAATTATAGCAAGGCATATTACGATATATTTTATGTACAAATATTCAAGTGACCGCACATGGCGCTATAGGTAATATATATTTCTATGACGACACCACCATAATTTACTATAATATATATTTTAGCACAGCATATAAATATATATTATAGCTACGTGTGTTATGGGCTTTAAATACAATACAAACTCATTTCATTCAACGTATAAACGATATATTATTTATCATCAAATTATTATGGCATGATATGTTTTATCACATCTTTTGTAACAAGTAAAATATCTAATTATTTGATTTAAGTAAAAATGATATGCTATATACTAAGTTAAAAAGACATAGGTAGGTACATATTTGCAGCCGGAAGACTTATAACAATTTTATATAATCGAAGACTGAAATACCTAAAGTTTCATAATATATTACAGTAACGGAAGCTTTACTTTCTCGAATTATTGGTTATTTCCAATAATATATATTTTTGTAACAAAGGTACAATTTTGTAACATAAGAGTACAAGCCAACATTACATCTATGCCAGCCTATACGTAGATAGAAAGGTAACAGGGTGTATTCTATAAGCACTTGGGTCTTATTAAATACCTCTACTTATTTATTTAAATTATCTACAGATTTGAAATTTCATTGTGCATTACTTTTTTAGACCTAGAAAGTGCTCATTTAAATTGAAGTTGAGTTATAGAACTGCCCATAATAATTTATCTATTTTTATGCATATTTTTGTCAATTTATAAGAACTACCTACAATAACTAGAGCTATTACAAAGATGTACTCTACTTAGGTACTATTTATTTTAACTAAACCCAGCATTACATATATTTTGTACATGAGGTGAATTGACTAACTTATCAAACTCGAAATAAGAGTGTTTAATACTTTTGTTTTGGGGGTATTGCGATCATAATGCGTTAATCATTCTGATATAATATCAGCGAGCTTTTTATAGCCTTTGTATAGGTACACATAGCAGGTACTACGTATATGACACCTACTGAGTTTATGACATAACTGTGTATTGTATATCCACTGCTTTCCGTGGCACACAGTAAAAACCAATTCACTATGTCAGGAAAACACTATTTAAATGATTATATTCTAACATCAATCAATACAACCGATAAAGTAAATACTAAACTGGAAGTACAAGGATATACCACAACGAATTATGTTTTTTTT
Organism: Thera obeliscata; assembly: GCA_947578465.1. Classification (NCBI taxonomy): domain Eukaryota; kingdom Metazoa; phylum Arthropoda; class Insecta; order Lepidoptera; family Geometridae; genus Thera; species Thera obeliscata. The sequence continues at coordinate 5,299,158 of OX387924.1, forward strand.
TATAACAGTTTATAAATAAATAATAATGAAATAAATATTTTGGACAATCCACACGACACTGTCTAGCCCCAAATTAAGCATAGCTTGTACTATGGGAACCAGATAGCTGATCTTCTTCTTCGTCGTGTCGATGGTTCCCTTGTTATTTTGTCCCTATATATAAAACTATATATAGATATATATATATAGATATATATATATAGATATTTATATATAGATATATATATATAGATATATATTTTTTGTAAATACATACTTAGAATACAATATAACACCCAGACAGAGAACAAACATTTGTGTTCAATGTTGGTTCTCGGTGGGGATCGAACCCACGGCCTACGACGCAGAAGGCAGAGCTACTACCAACTGAGCTAAGAGGCCAGTCGATCGATTATCATTATTGGAGTTGAAATTATGTATCGTTAATTAGTTACCTACCTAACTATTTGTGTAGGTTTTTATTTATACATATGTATATTGCAATATCAGTAGGTCACTACAGCTTTTACTTTTGTTTGCATCACATTTAATGGTAGTGGAATATATTTTATTGAGCATACCAAGGATATGCCTCATGTAGGGAAAGTAGGGTACGGGTAACGGGTTCGATTTTCGGTTAAACCATGTAAATATTTAAATATCTATGAATGCAGTTCAAATTGTTTTTTAAATTCAAATAATGTCTTCTTGCAGTATAATGTTCAATCTACAATATTCAAGGTACTTTCATGTGGCATATCCGTGGGACGCCCTATATAGGACACTAGCTAGCTTTCTATTATAATATCTGTTAGGAGTAGTACATTACTATTTTTATATTTTCAAAAATTTTTTTTTTTCAATGCTTCCTATATCACTTACATATTTATATTGCACTAATTTATCGTACTCGTAACACAATGCTTCAATTCACAGCTATTTTATTGTAATACAATTGGAATAATATGTATTAAGCAAGAACTCAATCACATACTTAAATCTAGGATTGACTAGATTTCAAACAAAAAGGTAGGTAGGTACATCAATAATTGATGTACCTACCTTTCACCAACTTAGAATTATTCTAAGTTGGTGTTTGTTTTTTTGGAAGAGCATATTGGATTTTAATAATATACGTATAATATAGGAGTATTTATTGGAATATTATATTATGAGGTTGAATGGATTCGAAAATTTGAATGTAGTTAAAATTTGACATTAGTTGCTTTATTTGCCAGGACGTATTGGTTTTGTTAATATCTATTAGTTATTTGTGGCTCTTAACACTAATGTGCTTCAAGAAATATATTGGATATTTCTTTTATAATATCGGGAGCCGAACTCACAAAATTATATCATGGTAAATATCCTGTTATTCATAAAAATAGTATCAAAGGTTATATCTAACTATAACCTTTGATACTATTTTTATGAATCACGGGATATATTTCGTACTTTTTACTAAAAATCTATAAAAGAAATATCCAATATATTTCTTTCCAATATATAAAAATAGTATCAAAGGTTATAGTTAGATATAACCTTTGATACTATTTTTATGAATAACAGGATATTTACCATGATATAATTTTGTGAGTTCGGCTCCCGATATTTCGGCATAGTTGCTCACTATGATCTCGGGTACAACGGGTTCATAAAAATAATGTACTAATTTATTTACAGTTTCCAAATTCATATTGAACCAGTCAAACCTAGATTTAAGAGTAAGTAATCACGCCTATGACTTATTACACTTACATAGATGCAGTCAAGATAGAACATGAACTATCGAGCAGAGGATTAACAAGATAATGCTATCACTATCAGTCTAGATTTACAACTAAAATATATTACTTAAGTTATGCATTACTTCTATTAATTTGGAATATCTCACGATGAAGGAGTCTAGCGAGGTAAGAGGAGGAAGTTTCTTCACTAAAATATCTCTACTATCAACAAACTACATATAAAGCCAATTTCACAAATGTGAGTCATAGTAATAATTAACAACTTCGTTAAAACAACACATCTTAATTCGTTAAGACTAGTAAAATTCATCTAAATACAATAAAATATTTGCACTATGAATAAAAAAACAATTCCATTTCGACTTAGCACCGTAACTATACGGAAAATAGTTTAAAATATTAGAATATAAAACAATCTACTGCAGGTAGATTATTGCAAGCATTCACAACAAATAATTTCGATAAAAAAGTTATCAATAGTGCGCGCGTTTATCGGCACGAGCGGAATTTAACAGATTGATAAAAGAGTACGTATAAGTTTTCGATTTTCGAACACAACCCGTTTTAAAGTAGTACTTCTTGGTCATAAAAGGCGGGGAAGGCAAACGAGTTGCACCGAATGAAGTGCGCAGGACACGAGGAAGGGCCGAAGTTGGGCGTGGAGCGGCCGCTGGGCACGAGCGGTAGCGGGCCCATGGCGGGCGGCGCGGATGGGGCCCGCGGGGAGCCCAAAGCTACGGGCACATACCCATACTCCGCATAAGGAGCAATAGGCGCTATAAAGTCTGGCGCAAAGGGCGCTATAGACGCAAGGGGCGCAAAAGGCGCATCGATCGCATCGATCGCATCGATCGCATCGTGCGCTATCGGCACGGGCGCGGGGAGCGCAGGCTGAATGCTATAAGCCCGAGCTCTCACGCCATTGCTAGTCCCCTCGCCGCAATCTCCGGGCCGCTGCGGTATTGTGGCGGAAAAACCACACCTATGACAATATTCACAATTTACAAACGAGCAATACGCTCCTCATATTATGCTAGGTAATGATGATGGATGACAATTTTGGTTCATAATCTACACGCATGACATTATACATATGACTTGAGGGTTGAGATATCAGCTATAATCTTCGGGTGGTCGAGAATAACTAGAATGGTACGAGCGCACGACACGTTGGAGAATGTTTTTGATGGCGTTTCTACTTACTTGAAGAAGAATAACAATGTCTAACGTGACTTGCAGGGTGCCGCACACCCAGAACTGTGTTGGCGCCTCTCTGATCACGAAGTACGCAGTCTTGAACACATCGCCGCAGGTCCACATTATGACCATGCTCACACTGAAAAGGAAAACGATAGCGTTATTTTTTCAACTTACTGTACACTCAGAATAGGGAGGAGCGATATCCTGCAAGCGGCTCACATAATTATATTTTTTTACATGAGTGAAAACCAGTGACATTGATTCTAAAATGAAAGGATTGATTCTACAGAGGAATACCCCGTGTGGAAGAAGGGGGGGGAGGCCGTTGCCCTGCAGTGGGACGGCCCAGGCTTAAAAGAAAAAAAAAAAGTATCAACAATTTGATTTGATTTAAAAGGCACTCACCTCATTCCTTCAGTACTTTTGTTCTGTTGGTTCTTGAATATTTGCGGGGCTCCAAGCATGGCTTCCGTGAATACAGCAAGGAAGCCAATGAGCTCCACAAATGGGGTGAACTCAATCATCAGGTACATGACAGCTGAGCCGAGTACTGAGAATACCAGCATGCAGTCCACATAGCTTTGGAAATCTGTCCACGCCCAGAAATACTTCCTTTCCATATCTGGAATAGAAAGTAAGTAAAAGGTTTGACTAGGTATGTAAGATGTTAATATTTTATTTAAGATGGCATAATATTGTAAACCTGTAACCCAAAACATCACTTAGGTGGGTGAATCAACTTTTAAGGCACTCCTTTTGTGTCCCTGGCATTGAAATAGCAATAAAATCTGTATTTCATTTTAGAATTTGGTTATTTTTATGCTAACATAAACTTAGATCCTTTGCTAACACGCTAGTTTAATCGTTTTATAAAGATTTAAGAAAAAAAAAAAGATATTTTTATGGTAACTCAGCAGAGCTTATGCACTATCCATACAAAAAATATGTGTCCCCACGCCTAGGCGTCAATACAATGAAAGACGTTTCTTAAAAAAATTGTAAGAATGCACAGGATTTTCACACAATATTATAATTCACAATGAAATAAACTTACATTTAAAGTTAACATTTATAAAAGTTTGGCTTAAATTATATATTTTACATGAACCTAAACTTTTGTCCTGAACTTTGATTAAAACATCAGCTCCACAGAGTTACTGATAAAAATTCATAAATGTTATCAAGAGATGGCGCCTAGCTTGGTGTCATCTAAGGCGATTATTGTCTAATATTTTATTGGTATGATCCGCTAAGCCCTACCACACATTACCCGCCCCTGAGTCTGCGATAAGCTCTCAGCTGGTGTGCGTGGGTTTATTGTCGCTCTACAGCGTTACGGCGGGAATCTTGGTAAGTTTTTAAAAGATTTGAATTTTATTAGGTCAGTATGCTGCCTATGATGTCTGATTTCAAGGTCATGACAAAAGATTTGGTGATTTTTGGTTGTGGAATTAATTGTGATATTTTTTATTGAAATTTTCCCTAGCGTTACTGATAACGCCGGATAAATTTTCTCTTGAGTTACCGGTAACGCCCGAGAATGTAAGGCAAATTAACATTGTGAGTTGGCATTAATGTGGATAGTGTGGATGTTAATCTGCGTCTAACTTGGGTTTCTAAGATATTATTAATATAGTTTAATTGTTCAAGGTTTGTGCAACATAATTCAAAATGCCACTAAGTGCAGCAGAAAAACAGAAGTGCTATGTAGAAAGACTAAAAATTAATAGAGAAAAGTATGAAGAAGGGAAGAAAAAACACCGAGTTTGGAACCATAAAACAAAGAGATTTAACTCCTAAAGAAAAACATAATGCGAAAACGACACTCGAGATTGTTGCAACAAACACCCCCTGACTCGCCTAGAACAGACTCCAGATTAGATAATTTGGAAGAATTGAATGGAACTCCACCAGCGACGCCTCCGTGAGATCCTCCACGAGCTAAGGATACGTCACTGCAAGCAAGATACCCTCCACTGCGATCAAGAAACCTAACCGCACGGTCAAGAGACCCATCACCAAAATCAAGCAACCGACCACCACGATCAAAAACCTTATCATCGCGATCAAGAGACCCACCACCAAAATCAAAAGACCTACCACCTCGTGCAACAGATACACAACCACAAGTACTAGCTACGCCACCAAGGGCTAGTGCTCTTCCACTCCACATATCTTAAGCAGAAGCAGGGCGGAAGAAAGTTAAAACGAACAGGCCACGGGTGAGTAAGGAGCCTCTTTGAGGCGCACTTAAAATCCTTTCACTACACTTGGTTCGAAAGAATCAGTGACACGATAAGAAGAAGAAGAAGAGAGAAAACGAAAAACTCAAGCAAGCTAATGAGAATTTGAGACGAAAGTATGAAAAATTTAAGAAAAGATAATCAAAGACGAATTGACTGCGAAATTAACGATACTGAAAAAACGGAAGATCTGAGGCACAAAGTTCAGAGCAGTGCATAAATAAAACATTAAAAAAAACAAAATCTGGAAAAGAACGAAAGGTAATAAAGAAGATTTTTTCAACTGTAGAAATAAAAGATTCACGAATGAAGAAAAAGATACTTATGGAGACATTAGGCATTGACAAAATTCTTAGAAGAAAAGACTATACAAATAAAAACACTATTTTAAGGAAGAAAATAAAAGATTTTTATCAAAGAGATGACATTTCACGTGCTACAGCTGGCAGAAAAGAAACGCTCACAAAAACAGAAGTGAAGGAACAAAAAAGGTTTATGTTGGATTCGATCAAAAATCTGTTCAAAAACTTTGTAAAAGAGAATCCTGAACTTCGTGGCTCTTACTTTTATTTTACGAGAAACAAGCATTTTTATGTCAAAAATGCTTCTGTCAACGCTAGAGACACGTGTCTTGCAAAACACACACGAACTTTATTCATAAAGCAAAAACAAAAGCAGTGAACAAAAATAATGTAACTGGCACTGATGACCTAAACATCCTCATTGAGTTAACTGTTTGCAATGCGAACTTGAAAGATTGCATGTACGGCAAATGTAATCAGTGTGAGGCACACTGATTACATTTGCACAAAACAAATTGTTATTGTAAGGAAAATGTAAAGTATACAACCACTTGGACAGAATGGGTTAGAAAATAACAATATATAAATATATAAAAGATGGATAAAACATGAAAGCTATAAAAAATGTGATAGAAGACTAAACTGAAGAAACATTTACATTTTTGAAAATGACTTGAATGTATGAATGAGCTTTCAAAAAGCATGTGTTTAATATATACAGGGTTATTCATAATTAGCTGCAAATACTCAGGAATTAGGTTCAACAAATAAAATAAAAAATATTTATGAAATTATTTTTTAAAAGTCTTGATTTAAGTTTTTGTATCAAAATTTTATTTTTATTAATTTCTTTAAGGCTATTGCATAATTATTGCTATGAAAAACAGGACGATGACCCACCCAGGCGGTGACTGAACGCAGAGTGTCGCTCACAGCGCGCGGGCGTGGATCAAAGGTCAAAATAGGTCAGGCGCCAATGATTCCAAAGGATATTCTTTATCGATTTTCTCGGGATTTTCATAACAAAACTTAAAAAAAATCATTTCATAAATATTTTTTATTATATTTGTTGACCCTAATTCCTGAGTATTTGCAGCTAATTATGAATAACCCTGTATAGTCACAATTTCACAACTTTGAAGATTTAAAATTCTCAGGCGTTACTATTTTTCTCTGGCGTTACTCAAATGTCCCTTAATTTTTCTAATGTATTTTGAAGATAACTCTTATGGTCATTGATTTTGATTACAAAAAGCGTTTAACTAAAAGTCTCCAAGACTCATGTGTATTGTAGGAATAAGAATAGTGTGTCTGATTATGCTGTTTTGATATTTATCCTAAAGTTAAGCATTGAAAATTTTGCACAGTAACGCAATGGACCAATAATGGTCTCTATTTCATGTGTTAGTAATAAAAAACATTATGAATAAGTTGAAAATACTGAATTAATGTATGAATAAAAAGTTAACATAGTTGTTTTTTCATTTTTTTTCGTTTATTTCATGATATTGTATTTACAAAAAAGTAACGCAATGGATATTTTAGAGCCACACTCGTCACTTATTCTAAAAAAACTCGTTTAAATTAGCTTAGATTTCGTGCCCCGCTCCAAAACTTAAAAATAGATAAAATTGTGCAAATGTAACACTAATGATTTCATCATATTTCGAAAATTTATTTTTTAATTTTATCTTTTCAAAATGTCGTCAAAGGAGTGTCTTAAAAGTTGATTCACCCAGGTACTCAGTTTACAGTTAAATTGTGATTAATAATATAATAAGAGATCCCCACTGAAACATATTAAAATAAAATGTTACAAGATCATTTTATTGGAAGGTGTTGGCTGGGTGGTGCAATATTTAGATTTTATATTAGCAATGTATTCAGGGTGGTTTTCGTCAAAAGTAAAAGATATTTTTTTTTAATATGCGGGTATTGTTTTCTTAAAAATCGAGGGCATGACGCATCGAGATATAAGTACTACGTACTAGAGAAGACACCGTAAATTCCTACTTTGTCCCGTTCAACTGCGGCGATCGCGCCGCAAATCACTCAGTCTAGTCGCCTGAGTCGCTCTCTCTCGAAAACGCGTAAGTGCCGTGATTTACATGGCGCTTAAGACCTTTTTGCCGAGAACAAATTACGAAGAATAGGACAATTCAATTATTTGACGTAGCTTCTCTAGTACGTAGTACTTATATCTCGATGGCATGACGACTTTTTTCTAACTCTCGTGGATTCAGACTTGGCCATCACCACCCTTCTCAAAAAACCACCCTGTCAAAGCCATAATTACAAATTGTATTTTATATTTATTTACTAAGTTTGTTTCTAATAATGATAGGCCATGAGGAAAGAATATGACATCAATTTGATAAGATATTACACTGACATTTTGACCCAGTCACTCTTCATTCAGAACAAGTAATAAACAGAGCAATGAACCCAGTTAGTAACATACTTAGTACAAGCATACAACATAATCATATTAATACAGATTGGTTAGGACAAACATAAAAAAATATATCTATAAAACAGTTCATGCACACACTTACAAGTTATCAAACTAACTAAGCAAAATAAAAAATGGACAATCAATTAAAGATGTTGCAGTAAAAATATGTAATAATCCCAAGTTGCATTTCAAACAAAACCAGTGGCAAGCATGAGTTTTATCCACAACTGAAACAAAACAAAACAGGTGAAGAATACCAAGTAAGCAGGTATTAGGCAAATGTGTAATGCAACCACAACTGTAGCGCACTCACCATAGAAGCGACGGGGCTTCCCCCCTCCAGACACATCACTGCGTTGGTCCAACCAGCGAGCTGTTTCATCCGGCTGAGCTGAGTCGTTCACACAACACAACAGTATATATAACATGAATATTGCACCTAATTTCACCATTCACACCAACCACCAAACAGAAGATAAAATAAAATTAAAAAATAAAGTTAGTAAACTAATATAATAATAGAAAGTTAATCATACATTCTTTAGAATAATAATAAAAACAAGAAATAAAATGTTAAAAATCATAGTAAATAACATAAGTATAAACCTGTATATTTAACAAATCAAGTAGAAAGTAATGCATCAATATTATACCACAAAAATAAAATAATTGACTACCACTGATAGACTTGACTTTAAAGCAAGTAATAAAAATATAGTAACCATTATTTACAATGTTTAGGTACTATGGGTTAAATAAAGCTGAGAATTATTATTAACAACTACATGATATACCTATAGTTCTGCTGATATCATTAGGCCAACCTTAGGAAGGTAGAAATTAAGTGCTTAATCTAGTGTAGCTATTTATTATACTTCAAGTCAGCATCAGCTTTTAGGCCCTAAGTCAATGTGAAAATGAATTAGGTCTGTGAGTAGTACATCAGAATCAAAACTGAAATTTGTGGCTTCTGACCCATCCCACACAGGGTTGATATTAAAAATCAGAGTATTTGAGGTCATTAACCCTTATTGAGGTTGGCCTTGTTACATCAACATAACTGAATAAGTTTAAGAAGTGATACCAACCTGTGAATATTCGCTCCCTTGTCCTAACAATTTGGTTCTTTTTACGAACAGATACACAGAGGTAAATCATCACAAACATTGTGAAGTTCATAACAATACTCTGAATTAACAATGGAAGTTCATAGCGTTTGCCAAACCTGTAATACCAGATACAAAAGATGAGATTCAAGGATTCAACAATATGTTAGTTTTTAAACCAAAATCTTGTGATACAAACCAGAATAATATCCTCAAGGTGTTGGCAATGAGGAGTGCCAAACAAACATACAGAGAAAATCCGTCAGCATCTTGTGTTCTCCTTATCTGCCTATATTGTGGAATATACGGCGCTACGCCTCCAATGATCATAGCTCCTGCGGCGCCCCATCCCACCAGATGACCCACAGTAAGGCCCAATTCGTCTGATATTATCCAATCCATTGTGATGAAAAGGAGCAGCCCAACTTTTACACTTTGAACGATATCTTATTTAGCAATGAGGCTTTTGTCTTTTCACTGAACTCATTTTTAAACTACGTAATGTCAAACATAGGCTCTTTCTATTTGCAGGTCTTCAGGAGACGAACAGCCTTGGCTTGGAAGTCTTGGCACTCCTCTCCCCTTCAGCTAGGAAACAGCAGCTACCGCACACCACAATCAAACAAAATCGATTGGAAGTTGTTGGAAGTCGTTCGAAGAGAATGGAAGGCAGGCACAACCAGGCAAGCAAGAGCAGCCAGCTGTTATAGATTTTATGAAGAAAGAATTCAAAGAAATAGAATGATCAATCCAATGGGCAATGATTGATTGATTCTGAATAACTGAAGCACCAATTTTGGCTTTTATGTCAACAATGTTCATATGTCAAGCATAAATTGAGAAGCGCTCGCTCTTTAATCTGATTGGAATTATAGTATGAACGAAAGAGAAAGAAGACGACAGCTAAGATAAATTGTATTCGTCATCGCTGGACTGGAACCATTGTTGAAATGGAAGTGGCGATGACTTGACATTGACATATTAATGTTACAATTATGACAATGACAGCTTCTTCCGCTGGCTTTGACGTATATTGTGGCATAAAGTCGCAGTAGCCAAAAAAGAAGAAGTGAAGTGAAGTGAAGGCTTTGACATATTCATAATAAAGTTAGTCTGTCAAAGTCAAACAAATCAAAATCAGCTGTTTGTTGATTGTTGAATGAAAAACATTGATTTATATCACCACCACAGAGTACTTTGTATCACCACATAATAATATTACATTATACGTTTTTGGTCGGCGCTCGTTCGTTATTCAGTATCAAGAATAATTGTAAAAATAACACCTGAAGAAGCCTCTCTTGAAAAGTTTATGGAACAATTACGATGACGATCATATCAAAACTGCTGCCAGCTCTGCGTCCAAGCAGCATGGCTCCTGCGATTAAACAAACATCTAAATTTAGCCTACCTCGCTCCTTCTCGTCTCAGAAGGAAAGTGGCTTGGCTAAAAGTCAGGAGAGAGGTGATGTATCCACGGACGTGAGACCTTTGGGAGAGAAGATAAAGGAAACTACCAAAACGGTGTCCTACACAGGAGTCATTCTAGCTGGCGTCGGCTTTACCGGTGTTATCTTTTACTACGTGTTCCGAGAGCTGTTCTCAAGCAATAGTCCAAACAATATCTACTCTGAAGCTCTAGAAAAATGCAAAAACGTATGTCCATTTTGTTATTTTAGTACCATAACCTTGGTAGATGACATTAATGGAAATTGATTTTGTTTACTTTATTCATTATCTCGATTATAGAAAACTTTCCGCTGTGACTGATGACTTGTCCATTATTTGATTTCAGGACCCTAGGATAGAGGATGCGTTGGGAGCTCCAATCAAAGGCTATGGCGAAGAGACCAGTAGAAGAAGAAGGACACATGTCAGCCATGCTATCTACCTTAGGGACAATATCAAACACATGAGGATGAGGTTCTACATCAAGGGCATTAGAAATAAAGGAGTTGTGGAAGTAGACATGAAACAAGTAAGGCCTACCACAAACAGTTACATTAGTATTCAGTATATTTCAGTATATTTATTGCCATGTAAATTTAACAGTCAGATCTTAGAACTAGTTTAGAATCAATACATAATTTACCCTGCAAGGGTGTTGCAATATTCAAAACACTAGAAATTTGAGAAGAGGATTTAAGAGGTATTAGTATGTGGTATCTGGAGCACTGGTGGTCTAGTGGTAGCTGACTCTGCTTTTGATCCTAAAGTTGTGGGTTCAAATCCAGATGTCCAATGAGATTTTCTGTTTGAAAATGGTGCACTATTCCAGTACTCACAAACAGTGAAAGAAAACATTGTGAGGAAACGGGCATGTTGTAGAACTTAAAAAAGTTTGAAAACATTGACAAGCGGTCCTATTATGCAGGTATCCTAGGTTTATACATTGACAGAGTCAGCTCGGCAAAAACTAAAGGGTGAACTCTTTTGTATCCAAGTGTCTTTCCGTTTCAGAATGAGTATGGTAACTACATTTGCCGGTACCTACTAGTTCAACTCGACGACTATACTGGAAAGACTTTCATCATTGAAGACAACAGAGCAGAATTAGATGCTAAAGCTGGATTGGGCGGCTCATTCCCATCGCTAACACTCAGCCAGTGATCACAAAAATGTGTAATGTAGATAAGTAGAATTATTGGATAATATTGTTAAATAAAAGATGGTGCTGTTTCATGTTCAATTTTATCTGTAGTGTAGATTGTTTATTCTACAATACTCTAGATAGAGGGTAGGTAGTATGGATACTGCACATAATGTAGGTGTTACAAAAACAGTATTGCATAGCTTAAATAGGTTGTACAAAAAGGATGTGGTTGTACAAAGACGTTAATGTAGCTATAGTCATTATAGCTCGAAGAACCGGAAGACAAAACGTAGGGCGCTGTTTTGTCGTTTAGACGTTAAGATCGCGGGAAGTCGACGGATGGAAAGGGCTCAGAATCGTTCTTCCTGGAAATGTGTAGGGGAGGCTTATGTCCAATGTCCAGCAGTGGACTTCTTCAGGATGATGAAGATGATGATGATACTAATTGGCACTGTTTTTTACGATAAGACACTACGACATTATCGGCAAGTTAATTCTTATATTCCACCTTCCACGGCACTATTTTCCATGCCATCAGCAAACGATTTCGGAAAACAAACCGCTTGATCCTCTCAAAGATCCAGTAGAAAATGAGTAGCAGGGAGAGGTACTGTGGCCACGCCCATTTCAGTTCTTGCATCAAACTCGGTGTATATCGGATTTCAGATTCAGGCAATCGAAGGTTTATTTTGATGTCCATTGTTCCTGTATGCCCGTTTTGGATTCGTGAGAAAATTGTTTCCGTTCGTGTTATTACTGTAAAATAAACAGACAAAAAAAACATGATTAGGTAACTATTTCACTCAAAAATCTGAAAAGGATGCATCTAAAATCCTGAACCAGGCACTAAAGCGCAAGTAGGGGCATGATTAAGAGCGCATCGTGCGAAAATTTGAGATTTAAAAAAAAAAAATTCATAACTAAATAACTAAGTGACATTTTAAAAATCGCAAAAGGACTAATTGTAGACTATACATTTGAGATTAATTCGAATTTAAGTGTGTTAAAAAAATATACTATTTAACATGACATTCTATTTAACGCTGACATACTATTTTCATTAGCGTTAAATATAAAAAGTAAACAGGCCTTTGCATCTATTGTAGATGATTTATATAGCGTCAGGGGCAACTGGTGATTACTCATGCCCCTACTTACGGGACGCTATAGTGCCTGGGACAGGATTTTAGATGGGATAGGCTTGCCCAGCACCTATACTATCCTGACAGCTTAGTCGGCCTAATCCACAGGAAAGACATGGTCAATACGTGCGGAGCTGACTAAGCCACGGGTTTCCTCACGATGTTTTCCTTCACCGTTTGAGAGCACTAGCATTGTGTACTTAATTTTTTCGACAGAAAAACTCATTGGTACACGACTGGGTTTGAACCCACGACCTTAGGATCGGAAGGCGGGGCCGCTACCACTCGACCACCAGTGCTCTCGTCTCTCGTTAAATATAATGTCATGTTAAATAGTATATTTTTTTACCACACTTAAATTCGAATTAATCTCAAATGTATAGTCTACAATTAGTCCTTTTGCGATTTTTAAAATGTCACTTAGTTATTTAGTTATGATTTTTTTTTTTTAAATCTCAAATTTTCGCAGGATCGCTCTTAAACGCCAGTTGCCCCTGACGCTATACATATAGGTTAATCATCTACAATAGATGCAAAGGCTTTTTAACTTAGCTAAGTGTAGGTACTCACTATGCTTACAATGATAGTGTTTTTAACAATTATAGTGTGTAGTTAGTGTAAGAGCCAAAATAAGTCTCTTTTTATTGTGGAACTGTGGAACCTGCTTTATTGTATGTTTTGATTACTGAATAATTAGGCTAATACATAAGGAGGTGCCTAATAATTTTAGTAGGTATATCTATTCGAGCTCGCAAAATATGTGACGGATGATAAGCTGGTCCAGTTCCTTTATGTCCCTTCAATGTTTGTCACAGCAATCACGCACGAGTGACGCATCGAAACGACACTCATCATTATGATATTTAAAAAGTACCTAGCTCTGTATATAGGTACTACATAAAATTTACCTACCTACGGTAAGGTGCATAAACATTTTGCTTTAAAAAAAATGTCCCCCATTTGATGTAGAGCGGCCATGTCTGCCTATCCTATCACATTATGTACCTACTTATTATGAGGCACGTCCATTTAGAACGCATCCTATTTGACATTTCTGCATCCATCACTCTTGAGACATAAATGTGCCTGCAATTATTGAACACCCATAAATTCCGGTAGCGCTGTAAGAATCGTCAGACGATCACCAGCATTTTGTCCCTTCGAAAAAAAAGAAAAAAAAAAAAAAGAACACCCATAACCTTAAAATTGAAAACATGAGAGCTTCACTGCTTGGCGGCATGTAATAGGTCCTCGCCCAACAGACGAAAGGCCTGCGCACACCTAGGTCGCTGGCGTCGGCGATCAGTAAAACGCTGTCAAATTTGACAGCGTTTTACCGATCGCCGACTGATCACCTGAACTCTGATGAGCTCTACCTACTAGTTATACCATCTACTGTTACTCGTACTACGAACACGTACTATCTCGCCTGAAGTATTTTTCCAGCATGGAGTCCACTATGTTCACATTGTCATCGTCCCGGTAACCAAAAAAAGAGGTGTTGTACTTATTGTCCAGGATATTATATTCGCAAGGCAAGTGCACTGTTTGATAGACCTGAACATCGCCGAAATATTTGTAGCTTGACGGTGGTATTGCAAACTCTTTGGTTACATATGCTATAGACTGCATGTGGAGGGGACACACTGTCTGGAAATAAAGACAAATAGATCATCTAGGTTCTAGGATATAAATTATTTGATTTTGATTATTTGATATCAATAAAATACTTAGCTTTATCTAACTGTAACTACCCAGATAATTTAGGAATATTCAAGACAAAGGTGAAAAGGTGTATTGTAGCTAAGCGTACTCCATCTTAGGCTACATCCTCGCTTTCCATCAGGCGTTATGGCACCCTTTAGCTATCAATAATATTTTAAAAAAAATCTCTGGTAGCAAGCAAAGTTATACTTCGCTATACCCACTATGTAGTGAATTTGACTAGCCTCTCAGCTCAGTTGGTAGTAGCTAGCTTTGTCTTCTACGCCGTAGGTCGTGGGTTCGATCCCCACCAAGAACAAATATTTGTGTGGGTGAACACAAATGTTTGATCTCTGACTGGGTGTTATATATTGTATTCTAAGAAAAAAAAGTATTAAGTATACCAGCTATCTTGTACAAGCGGGGCTAGATAGTGTTGTATGGATTGTCCGCAATATTCATTTTATTTATTATTTGAATTAATTATGATATACATACCTGCAGTTGATAGTCCAGGGCTAAAATGACAGAAATCGAGGCAATAATGTGGTCAGCTGGCACGATCAGGCGAAACTTGAAGTCTAACACATCGTTTACTCCATCTCGGTTATTATCATATTCGTGAACCTGGAAATAGATCACTTTTTAATAAAAACTAAAATAATATTAAATGCAAAGTGGTGGATGATAGCTTGATCTACTAGACCGCCATTGACAAGGCTTGCAAAGGCGTTAAACAATTTTGATATTTGTAACACCGGAACCATTACTTTGAGTTACGAAAACTTTGATTTGATATAAAAAACGTGCAGCTAATAGTCAAAATTTTCTAAAAATATCTTCAAGATCCATTTCAATGGGAAGAAAGTGTTTAAAAAACTCAAACTTAGTTACTTATATGTATTTCGACTGCTGTTGCTGACAGGACAGCCCCTACGGCTCGTAGAGGCTCTACGCAATTGACGTTTTTTGTAAGAACCGGTTTAGGGGTAACGGACAATTTGATACTTTTTAAGAGCACTAGATTTACACTCTTGGCAAGGTTATCATCTCGAATTGTTTTCAATTCTTATAGCGAGAAAACCGTAAGTCTTTTAATGACTGATAATTTTTATGAATAAAAATACCAGAAATTCGGGGCAGCTTTCTTCGGCGCTAAGAGTATCATCAGCTAAAAATGCAGTTTCACCGCAAATGATGGTACGACTGGGATCTTCTGTTTCTGCCACTAGCAAGTATTCATACGTGAAGTGCACCTTTGGCTGTTCATAGAACCTGTAGGATCTAAGCCAAAACCCTGAAAGTTATGTATTAAGACCTTTTTATTTATGAATATTAAATGTTATAGGCAGCTCTTTGCGAAGGGCTCGTCCGGGATAGTACTATCACAGCAACGCTTCCGACCGCAGATTCGATTCCTATCTAGCCAGATCGAAGTTAGTACTCTACTCACAAAACTACTAACTCAAACTGTTTGCTATTGAGTCAAACAGGAGTCAGTCATATATCTAAATTCCTCTTACCTCGACTCCTGTAAGCAAAAACAAATGGTAAAATAATAGTCAAAGCTGTTGTGGTCAAAATAAACAGCATGGCCTTTGACAAAAAGCAGCCTTTGTACTGAATTTGCACATTATGACTAAAAAGTTGGTAGAGATACATTTTCCTTCGTGATTCGTTAAAAAACTGTTTGTTAATTGTACAAAACACAAACTTAGCACAAAAGATAATAATAGGGCAAGTTTGTATTACCACTTTGTGACGTTAGCTATCGATCGAAAACTGTCGAAAACACTCCGTGACAATAACAAACAACGTTGCTAGGCGACATAGGTGCTGCAAGAAACAAAAAAGTTTTATGCTGCCAGGTGATGTCAGGATAATAATATTCTGTACAGGTGAGGTGATAGATGCTCTTGAGAGTTAACTCTTAAATATAAAAAAAATACTCACATGTCTTACAGGCAGAAAATAAACCGAAATAAAGTTCAGAGTTATCAAAGTAGATACCTAGACCCACCTATTGTTCTCTTTATTCCTCACCTCTACGCCTATTGTTAGTTTCTGTCCGCAAAACTAACTGAAAAAGCGTTCTGGTTTCTAAACAAACCAGTGCGCACAGACAAAGGCAGTGCCAGAAACAAGCAGGTCTGGCGCTTGCGATGGTAACTTGAAACCTGGCCGGTGAATGATCCCTAACGTTACAAACGTCGTATAAAAAGGCCAGGAAACTAGCAAACGACATCACTCGCTCTGGTGAGAGCCCGGAGCACAGTGCAGTCCTCAGATAGGACTTTTATTCGTCTCTTCTATTCTGAAAGATCAACTCCAACGTCACCATGGCCATGGTTCGTAGATCCAGCATGGACAGGATGTCCTCCAGCATGACTTCCAGCATGACTGGCATGGGTTTGGGTGGCATCACTGGGATTACCTCAGGGATGAGCACTTTGAACTGCATGAGGGACCAGCAAATGACGATCGGGGGGATGCCGTCCAACTATGTCCCTGGATTGTCGGCTTACTACAACATCTCAAGCTTCTGTCAACGCCCTGGGCAGAGCCGCCGCTGGCCGATGCAGCGTGCTGGGCCTTCGGCGCAGCACCGCCCTGGACGCTCGCACAGCACCGGTTCATTGCACCGCATGAAGCACTCCATGAGGAACAGCCCCAACACCCAGTACACCCACAACTTGATCTGCAAGATGGCTGATCAAAATGAACGCAGGCGTCGCCAGGACACTCTGGAAACGATTCCGCAAAGCTACTACTCGCAGCAGCCGCTTAAAGTAGAGCTTACGGAGTTCTATTCGCGGGACAACTCCAAGGATCATCATACAGAGCAGTATGATCTCGTAAATGATAACATTCTACCGAACCCCGTGCTGAGGAGAGGACAGAATTTCTTCTTTGCTGTGCGGTTCGATAGGACTTATGATAAGCAGCAGGACAATATTCGCATCGTATTCTGCTTTGGTAAGTAAAACTCTTGCTTGTTTTTTATTACAATTAATATTTATTTGCTAATTTACGAACTATTTGTGCAGTCAACACTAAAATTACATGATAAAGTTAAAATATCCTTGGATAAAGTTCAAGAAGTATTTTGCAATTGAAAGTACATTTTTTCTTCTCAAGCTACAATTTAAAAACCTATCTAACCTATTAAAAAGATGCGAAACTGTGATTCAAGAGCTAAAATACTAAACAATTTGAAAAAGTCAACAACTTCTGATTCTGAGTGTATAAAGTTTCAAATGGTCTTGTATACTATTCTAATTTCAATATTAATTTTAATAGGTCCTAAGCCAAGTGTTACCAAGGGAACCAGGGTGGTGTTGCCCATAAACTGGAACAACCAGCAGGGTGTGTTCCAGCACTCTCGCGATATGGGGATGGGCATGGGCATGGGTATGACTCGGATGCAGGATACCAGCACCACTATGGGGACCATGGGATCAATGGGCACCATGGGAACTATGGGTAATATGGGAACAATGGGCACAATGAGCAATATGGGTACCATGGGGCAAATGGGTACCATGGGTCCGATGGGAACTATGGGTCCGATGAGTGGCATGAGAGAAACTACGACGTACGGCGTTCGTCGCAGCTCGTTTAGCAACGAGCCTTTGCCTCTACAGCACAGCCCTCTCAGCCCTCACGGACCGCTGGACAGGCAAGCCATGATAGACCGCTACGGAGCAAACACTACCCAGCATCCTTCATTCGGGCGAGGATATGGTTCTCGTCACGGATCTCGACATGGCTCCATGCAAAACCTCGCTGCTCTTGCTCATGATATGGACCGATGGGATGTAAGCATTCAGCGACAGGATGGAAATACTATTACATTCCAAGTTCACGTTCCGGCGACTGCTCCGGTAGGAGTATGGAACTGCTGGGTCCAGACCAACAGATACGGTCAACGCGACAATCGTCACGACTACAAATGCGACGAAGACATTTACATTCTGTTCAACCCTTGGTGTCGTGAGGATTCCGTATTCATGGACAATGAGTCCTTCAGGAAAGAATACATCCAAAACGAACAGGGTAAGATCTGGTGTGGAACTTGGCGCCAGCCTAAAGGTCGCAAGTGGATCTACGGACAATTTGATGACGTGGTCCTACCTGCTATCATGTATATGCTGGAACGCAGTGGTCTTGAGCATTCAGAGCGTGGTAACCCGATTCGTGTATGCAGAGCGATTTCTGCTATGGTGAGTTAGTCTTCCTAGAACGAATGATTTTTTAAATTTAGTTTAAGTAATTGTTTGATACATTACAATTTATTTTACTCTAGATCAACGCAAACCATGATGATGACGGGATTATGGTCGGTCGGTATGACGGAGAATACAAGGATGGTGTTGCACCTCACGCTTGGACTGGTTCTGTGGCCATCATGGAGCGCTACCTCACTGATGGCGGCAGGCCGGTTGAATACGGGCAATGTTGGGTTTACTCCGGCTTGGTTGTCACTATTTGCAGAGCTCTTGGTAAGATATTGCTGTATTCTGGAATCTTTTATTTAAATTCCTATCACTTTAACAATTCGAAATTTAAAAATATGTTATGGGTATCCAGGAATTCCTTGCCGATCCGTTACCAACTACGTGTCTGCGCATGACACAAACAGGACCTTTACTGTGGACAAATACTTCGATCGTGATGGCAACGAAGTACCCAACGGTCCAGATGAAGACTGTTACGATTCTTGCTGGAACTTCCACGTTTGGAACGACGTATGGATGCAGCGACCAGACTTGCCTCAAGGTAGTATTCAATTAGCATTTTTATTTTTTAATTAAGTAACATGAGCTTTGCAAACAGCAATATTAGTTGTGACGTTTAACTCTGATGTAATATGGTTTATGGAATACAGGATACAGTGGATGGCAGATCATCGACGCTACGCCTCAAGAGGAAGCGGAATCAGTGTACCATTGCGGCCCGGCTAGTGTGGAGGCCGTGCGTCGCGGAGAGGTCGGCTTCCAGTACGATACGCCTTTCATGTACTGCCAGCTGAATGCCGAACTGTGCCACTTCCAGGAAGAAGAAAACTCTGAATGGGGCTTCATCAGGATGGCTTCCAATCAATACCAGTAAGAACAGTTGTATTTAAGTTTATCAACATAGTGATTTTTTTATGGGGGGCTTAGTACATGAATCATTTTTTGACAGAGTGGGACGCAAGATCCTGACTAAGAACCCCAGCCGTGACGACGATGAAGGGGAAAGCGACATGGTAGAGATCACCCACGAATACAAGTCTGTGGATAGCTCATCGCCCGAGCGTCTTGCTATAATCGCCTCTTGCCGTGGATACCAACGCATGCAGCAGTATTACGAATATCCTGATAGAAACTTCGAAGATGTTTTCTTCGACCTCATGGACATTGATATCGTGCCTTACGGCCAGCCATTCGACTGTACCATGAATATCCAGGTATAGTAATATCAATGCTTGAATCTAGCTTTAAAATATATTATGTTCAGTTTTGTTTACGCATAATATTGTTTGTTTCAGAACAAGTCACACGAAGACCGTACGATTTGGTGCGTCCTGACAGCTTCTGCCAGCTACTACACAGGCGCCATCGCCTCTCGCCTGCGTAGAGCCCAGGGCGAGTTTATAGTACGTGCCGGACAACGTGAGGTGTTGAAACTCCACGTTACTCCTCAGGAATATATGGATAAACTAGTGGACCACTCTATGGTGAAGGTCCATGCTATGGCTTATGTAAAGCAGACTCGTCAGGCCTGGTCTGATGAAGATGACTTCCCGCTGCATAAGCCTAGGATGCAAGTGCAGGTAATGTCTCTTCCTGACATTTTTATTACCACAATCCTCCTACAGCATTATTTTGTAACCTTTGCGAAATCTTTTCTAGGTGAGAAGCCAGCCTTGCATCGGCCAAGAATGTGCCGTTACGTTTAGCTTCCAGAACCCGTTGCACGTGCATCTGACCGACTGCTACTTTACCTTTGAAGGACCTGGAATCCAGAGGCCACGACAGGTAACAAATTTAAACATCAGACATCAGACCATTGTACTAGAGCTACAGACACCTTAGCATGCACTAGATTCAAAAGAACTGATTAACTAGAAAGGTAATATTAATATCATGGATTGAAATGAATATTACTGGACATTCTGAACATGTCGCCTAAACAAAAAGCAACAAGCACATCATAGAGCCTGCAAATAGTGATGAAAATATACGTGACTATACTTTCCCAATGCTAATGGTGCCTTGCTTTCCCAGATCCGCTTCCGTGACGTGAAGCCAGGTGAGTTCGTGAACTACCAGGATAAGTTCGTGCCTCGCCGCCACGGAGAGCGCCGCCTCGTGGTGACCTTCTCCTCGCGGCAGATGGACGAGATCTTCGGCTGCTGTATGGTGAACGTGCGCGGCTAGCTAGCCCCCGGGGCTCGCGCCTCGCCGCCCGCGCTTCCGCGGCCGACTTCGCCGGGCCCTACCTCCACCCCTGCCGTCCAGATGGACCGCTCCTTCGTCTCTTATGTCGCGCCTGACCAACACCTCTACCAGGAAGAGGAGGTCATCATTGTGAAAACGACCGCTTAAGCCGCGCGTAACGCTTTGTAATAGTCATATGACTATGTAAGCCTTGACTCTATATAGTGTTTATTGTGATAAAACGACGACTCAGCTCGGAAAAGGAATAGTTTGGATCACCCGCACAAATCATAAAAAAAATACAAAAAAAACAAGCTTCACTTAACTCACCGTGTGATTACAAAATAAGTAAATGTACTCGTGTCTCTTGTTTTAAGAAAAACCGTGGTTTCAAGTGCCATTGCGTATCGTCCCTGGTGTATGAAAAGGGATTATTAGGCTTAAGCTTTATTGTTTTTTAAGTTATATTTATTTTTATATTATATAGCATGTATTTTTTATTTATATGTTTAGATTTTTTAATGAATTTATTTAAATCACATTTTATATCTCGACTATGAAATACTGAGATTTCAGACGAAGATCTCAGTAGTTCATTGGCAATATGCAACAATATGTATTTTACTATGTATGTATGATGAGAACACTACAATATTTAAAAAATGTATTTGCACTGAGTTTGTGTGTTTTTGGGATCTCAAAAATAAAATGCATTCACTGCAGTTTTTCTTTCATTCATAAATTTTACTCAAGACGTTATTACCCTTCTATAAAGTTTAGACCTAGGTAGATACAATGAAATCAAAAGGAGGAAAAATTACAATCCCGTTGTGACAAAGGGTCAATGAACTACTGGGTATTCCCTTTTATCCTAGCGACATTAGGTACCTTCTGTCTGTACCTACCTACGCCTACGTTTTCCAATTAAAAAAAGAACCTAATTTTATTTGTAAGCTGCATTATTGCGCCATTATTTCTAAAGAAGTGGAACAGCACAATATATTTTATTAACGTTTATAGCGGCTTGCGCTACTATTATGAAATAAAAACAGTTTTAGAACGTTTTACAAATGTAATTATTACGAAAACACTATGTTAGAAGGTTCGCCAGAAAAAGGATATAATTAAAAACAGAATAAAAACTATGGCGGCCAGATAATCAAGAATCCATCGCAAAGCGAGCCGGTAAGCGAGAGGCTCTTTTTGGACGCCCGCTTCCGGTTGCCAGCTCTGTTGCCGGGGTTGCCATATCCTCCCCCTCAAGTCCAGGTGGAGGTCCATCTGAAGGAACACTTGCCTGGGCTTGTACTAAATTCTCGCCGTTCTTCGGGCGACCCCTTGATCTCTTGGGGTACACGGGAGCTGGAGCAGGGCCGTCAGCTCGGTTAAGTCTAGTCAGATCTCTAACATGGTATCTCCCAAATGGTTCCTGGGGCTTGTCCAGTGGAGCGACATTATAGGTGGTAGGGCTTATTTTCTTATTGATGACATACGGTCCATCCCTTTTTGGAGTAAACTTGGAGGTTAGTCCCTTAGCTGCTTGGCTAAGGATGTGAGTGTTAAGTAGTACCTCGTCACCTACTTCGAAGCTCTCCGCAGGTCGTCGGGACTGGTCAGCGTAAGCCTTCCGTCGATCTTGCATTACCTCCACTCTCTCTCGGACTGACGACAGAGAACTCGCAAACCTCTTGAGGTACGGGGTTATCTGCGGCACAAAATTCTCCTTCTCTAAGACAGCTCGCAGATCATGACGCACTTCAGTGGGCGATCGCATTTCTCTGCCGAACATCAGGTAAGCCGGCGTCACCCCCGTGGTCCGACAGACAGCGCTGTTCATTGCGTATCGGATGACGGGTAGTTTCTTCGGCCAGGAGGGGTGGTTATCGCCTACTAGCTGTGATAGGTGTACCTTCAAGTCGCGATTCTTTCTTTCTGCAGGATTAGCCTCAGCATGGTAAAGCGGGATGAGATTTTGTTGGATGCCCAATACATACATGACCTGCTGCATGACTCCAGAGATAAACTGAACGCCATTGTCCGATATTACGCGGCGCGGAAGTCCATAGCGGAGGAAATACTCCTCGATCAGGGTTTGAGCGCAGGCTTCTGAGGTAGCATCTTGTAGCGCATATAGTTCCACAAAACGGGTCGCCGTGTCCTCGACGAGGAGTACCCATCGCTCTCCATTTTCCCCACTCGGCAGCGGCCCGAATAGGTCAACAGCTACAACCTCATTGCGTTGATTCATAACTGGGGTCTGAAGGAGTCCCGCAGGCTTGACGTTAGCGGCTTTATACCGCTGACAATCGACGCACACTCTCACGTAATCGATGATTGCCCTCTTCATTCCAGGAAAGTAATATAATTGGGATATTTTATAATACATACGATCTACGCCGGGATGGCCTGCCAACTCTGAATCATGGCACTCTTTTAGAATTTCCGGCTTGAGCTCCTGTGGGATGACCAACTGGGCAGTTTCGGCTTCTGAGTCTGGGCTGTGACGGTACAACACTCCTTGATTCATAAGATAACCTCTTTCGCTCCATTTACGGGAATTCAGCTCATCCAGGCTCTCCAGGTCATCAATCACCTTCTTAACATCAGGATCAGCAAGCTGTTTGTCTCGGAGCTCCTTTGGGTCTCTCCGGGGTAAATCCACTATCACGGAGCATACACCACACTCATTTTGGCCATCTTCCGTGCAGACTGGTCTGCTTAGAGTGTCAGCAACTACATTTGCTTTTCCAGGTGTATATTCATAACGAATATCAAAAGCTTGGATTTTTAGGGCCCACCGTACCAGTCGACCAGTCGGTGACTTCAAAGTTAACAGCCAACGTAAAGGCTGGTGATCAGTACCGACGATTATAGGTTGTCCCTCAATGTATGGTCTGAACTTCTCAACAGCCCATACAACAGCCAGCGCCTCGCGTTCTGTAGTTGTGTAATTCCGTTCTGCGGGTAACAATAGGCGACTCGCGTACTCTATGGGCCGCTCCTGGTGTTCCGTTCCTTGCAGAAGCACGGCGCCTATAGCGTAGTTACTCGCATCGGTTCGGAGGATGAAGGGTTGGTTGTAATCAGGCTGGATCAGGATGGGGGCTGTTGTTAGACGCTCTTTTAACTTCTTGAAAGCGTCCCTCTGGTCCTCACTCCAGGACCACGGCTCATTCTTCTTGGTCAGTTTGGTGAGTGGCTGGGCAATCTGTGAAAAGTTGGGAATAAATTTTCTAAACCAACTGCATGTTTGTAGGTAGGTACGAAGATGTTTAATATTTCTAGGCGCTTCCATGGCCAATATAGCCTCTACCTTGCTTTTATCTGGCTTTATGCCGTCTGGTGAAATAAGGTGGCCTAAGTATTTCACTTCTTTACAAGCAAACATACATTTCTCCCGATTTGCCTGAAGTTTAAACTTTCTTAGCCGCGCAAATACCTTCTTGATGTCTTGAAGATGCTTTGAAAAACTGTCCGAGATAATCAGCAAATCATCAAGGTATGACAAAATGGTCACATCTTTGAGGCTGGCTCCGGAGCGGAACCGATCCATGAGCCTCTGGAATGTAGCTCCACTATTGCGGAGCCCAAATGGCATTTTAAGGAACCTATAAACTCCTGAGGTACATATAAACGCAGTCTTGTCCCTGTCCTCTGGCTCTACAGGCACAAGCCAATAGCTAGACTTTAAATCTATAGTACTTATGTAACAGCCGCGTTGCGCACAATGTAGTAAGTCATCTATGACTGGTAGCGGGTATCTATCAGGCTTGGTCACCGCATTAAGGCGCCTGTAGTCTACACAGAACCTGTAAGACCCATCCTTCTTGGGTATAAGCACCACCGGAGACGCCCAAGCAGACTCACATTCTTCAATCACTTCGTCTTTAAGCATTTTGCTAATCTCTTGTTCCATGATGGCCTTCTTGGCGGGAGAGAGACGGTATGGTGGTACAGCAGTAGGTGGATGGTTACCTGTGTCGATGCGGTGTGTAGCATAAGGAGTCGGCTCTCCCCCTGGCTTGAAGACATCTTCATTTTCATGAAGTAGCTGGGCGAGCAGTTCTTTTTCAGAGAGAGTCAGGTCAGGCCCTTCATCTTCTCTAAGCAACTGGAGCGCAGCACAGGAGGTGACCGGTGTGGCATACTGTCCCTCATATAGCAGTTGGTGTGAGCGGCTAGGGCTGTCTGAAAAATGCCAAGTCTTTTTTGTGAAATCAATCACTACTCCAGCCGCAGTCAAGAAATCTATTCCAAGGAGGCTGTCATTGTTATTGGAATCAGGGAATATTATGAAAGGCATCATAAAACTTTTATGGTCGAGGTTCACCTTCACATCTACTTCCAAAAGGTTCAAATCTTGAATATATCCATCAGCAAGTTTCACACACATAGAGACCGGTCTAAACTGTTGGTTCTTGGACTTGAGGAGGGCATATAAGCTATGACCGGCAACACAACGTTTAGCAGCAGTATCAATAAGGGCAGTACCACATTCACCTAGTACTTTTATTTCAAAAATAGGACGGCTGGCCCCATGATATATGGGGGGAAATATTTTTGTGCTCTTTCTCCCATCACAGTGAAACTTATTACTAACACATAGCTTTGTTGCAGATGCATTTGTCTGACAAGAATCATTTGCAGTAATAATGTTTTGACATAAGTCGGTCACAGGTCTAACATAATTAGATTTTGAATCTAAGCTAATGTCTCTAAGAATGTCTATGCTACTGAAACTTCGACTATTTTGAACTGAACACTTTTTACACTTTGCACGAGTAGTGTTAGGTTGACCACACTGATAACATGAGGGGACGGACTCACCCAGAGTTGCAGTCGGTTGCAACTTACTGCACTCATCACGTAGGTGGCCGTAACGCTTACAGTACACACAGTACTTGGAGTGGCGCGCCGGGCGGGGGTCAGCGGCGCGCCCCGACGACTCGGCGGGAGAGCGCGCGGCGCCTGGTGGTGTGCCGCGCCAGGCGGCGGCGGCAGGCGGAGTGGCCCCGGACTGTGAGGCGCGCCAGGTGGCAGCGGCGGCAGGCTGAGCGGCGCGCCAGGCGGTGGTGGCGGGTTGCGCAGGGCTATGTATGGCCGACGCTAGTGGCGTGGCCAGTGGCGTCGAGGCGACGTTCGGCCCTGGACGGCGGGACATCACGGCGGCTTGCGCTGTTACGCGGCGGCGCGGATCGTCACCGGCGGGCAACGAGGCACTCTTCCCTTCCATCAGGGCATCCTCGATGACCCTCGCGCGTCTGATTAGATCGTCAAAAGTCCCGAAGTCCTCGCGCGCTACTCTTTTCCTGATGCGTTTGTGAAGTAACCCGTAAGTCATGTCGAGCTCCACCTTGGTGCAGAGATCGCCGCGAGGTAGTTTTGCGAGCAGTGCTCGTACCTTGGCAATAAATATATCAGTGTTCTCACTACCCTGCTGGTACTCGAACAACTGTCTGTATATCCTATGAGGCGGGTTTTTGTCTCCGAAGGCACTGCGCAGGGCTTGGATCGCGTCGTGCCACGATGAAATGCTCGCGCGCACACCCTGCCACCAAACGGCAGCGTCGCGCGTCAGAAGCATCGCCATGCCTCGCAGAGCGTTTTCGTCCGTGACGGCGGAGCAGTCTTTGAAGGCCTCGACGGCATCGATGAACGTGTCGACCTCATCGATGGCTCCGGAGAATCGTGCGGTACATCGCGATAAATTCCCGGAGGCGCTGGCAGTGGCGGGCGTCGGTGACGGCGTCGCGGCGGCCGGCTCGATGGGCGACTGAGGCAGCGTGTTGTTGCACATCAACCGCTCGAGTATCCGTTCGCAGGTTTGAGCCTGCGACTGCTGAATTGTGATCAATAGCTGAGACAACGATGCTTGCGTCAGTGTAACGGCGGCGACATTGGCGCCAGCGTTGGCGTCGGTCGCGTCGGCGTCGGCGCCGATAGCGTCGGTAAAGTCTATGTCCGAATTGGACGAGCGCCGGCTTTGTCGTCGTGTACGCGGCATTTCGGTTATTGTCACATTCACTTTCTTACTAGCACGCGCACATAGTAGTTTTGTACTTTATCACTTTTTCTGGCCCAATCGTTGGGACGCCAGTATAGCGGCTTGCGCTACTATTATGAAATAAAAACAGTTTTAGAACGTTTTACAAATGTAATTATTACGAAAACACTATGTTAGAAGGTTCGCCAGAAAAAGGATATAATTAAAAACAGAATAAAAACTATGGCGGCCAGATAATCAAGAATCCATCGCAAAGCGAGCCGGTAAGCGAGAGGCTCTTTTTGGACGCCCGCTTCCGGTTGCCAGCTCTGTTGCCGGGGTTGCCATACGTTTAAGTTAATTAACCGAGATCGTATCTTAATTAAAATGTCAGCGTAGGGTACGTTCCTGATGTGCGTGCTGAACTAAGAGGCAATGCTTTGTTATAGGCAATGGTTACCACTTAACATCAGGTGGTTCACATGCTAGCCGCTCCATCAGCTAGTAGCATAAAAAAGTACTTAGTTCTGCGTTGGTCCTGTTGTAAACAAATGCCTCTACAACTTTTTAGTAAGTAACAAAATATTGTTATAACTCTAAAAAGCTTTCAAACACAACATTATTTTGAGCGCGCCGTGTCGGTATGGGTAAAGAAATGAAATATATTTATTTACAGGGAAAGATTACAAAGTATTTGGTATGCCGCTATTACAATAGGCACAGTCCAAAATAGCCCGGCTTACCATCGACAGATTTGGAACGAAGTGGAAAGCATGATATTGTATTGAGAAATACGCACGTTTGTGTACATAATATGATATACATTATAACATGTAACTGAAACTTCATTAATACACTGTATCCAGTAACTATAAATAACAACTCGTATCGATTAGTATGACTCTAAAATACTGCGTGATTCAGAATAAATTCATGCAAAAATCTGCTGTCATGGTCCAATAAAGCCTTCACACATCAAAGCATTCTGCAGTGGCAATCAGTGAAACACTGTCAAATATCGTTGTCATATTTGACAGCGTTTCACTGATCGCCACCGCAGAATATTTTGATGTGGGCTAGGCTAAAGGAGAAAAATATGTGTTTAAAAATCTTGCGAAACCGACTTCATGGCCAAACTGCTGAACGGATTTTGATAAAACTTCTGTAGGACCAATCTGGAAAAATTACCTTTATGACATATTTTTAACTCTAAGTTTTAACAAACATAAAAAAATACAACTCAATTGAGAATTTCTTCCGTACCAAAACTAGAACTAAGTAAATATTTGCAGATCATGCAAATATTTTTGTCCTATAGCAGAAATTGAGCCTGCCCCTGTAGGCCTACCACAATCTCTGTCTGGCTCTGTATCTGGCTCTGGTTTTGAGTCTGTGTGAGTGTTGACTAAATAATCCCTACGTCGAAACGTCACACACAAACAGTCTACCTAATACACTGGTGAGCACTCGCACAGACTCAAAACCAGAGCCAGACAGAGCTTGTGGTAGGCATCCAGGACCATCTCAGTCGGTGAGCCAGCCGATGCGTCACAGGTTTGAAGTAGACAAATACTTAGTTCCAGGATTTAAAAAATGCGTCGGTTCCTTAAAGTGGAGTAGGTAACCAGGTCAAAGTCTTACGTAAAAGGGTCTTCTCAGAAAGTTAGGAGCGATGTTCATAAATGGAAAATAAATCACTGAATATTGAAGGTAAATAATCCAATACTACGTACTGACCACATTCTTTGTACTGAGAACCTTCGGGTCGGCTTATATAAAACTAAGCGATATTGATCTGTGTTACAAGGAAATAGGGCTTAAATATGTATAACGCTGGCCCCGAACGGCAATCCATCTACGGCCGCCAGCATGGGTGATGATGTCACGTGTAGTAAATTAACATAATCGTGTGTAACTTTATTTTGCGGGTGTTCATTGTTGACATGGGTCTAACTAATAAAAGCAAACAATGCGCCGGGTTTATAGGATCCATTTTGCTGTCATCATTTATTGGTCGTATAATGACAAAAATTATGGAAACTCCATTTTCCGAGCAAGACGTTACACTTATAAAGTTATAGCGTAGGTTTGCTTAGATTTTTTTGTAGGATGAATTAATTATGATGTGTACCTATGAAAAGTGAAAGTTATAGGTACATCAGAAGTATTTCTCCTCCTACGTGCCATTTACTATGGCTAACTTGTTGTAATTTCCAAGCCTCATTCATGCTACGTCAAAGGAAAAATCATTGCCAGGAATAAATCATCACAGGATAAATGATTCATTATTTAGTATACAAATGAATACAAAGCTTCGGTGGTTTCTGATAAAGGGTCACGTTTATACGTCATACGAACCAATAAAGGTGATAAAGTTACAGCCCATCACACTTAACTCGGTCGTGGTGGAGAAAACACGCATTTATACAAAAAATTATAATTATCATAAGTGAAAAATATTATTCAACTAATTACTTGAGTGCTTTAGACTAAAAATCAGCGGTATAGTGAAATACAGCGGCTATTTCACGATCGGTTTAATTAAATTTAGTGAGCGGGAATTTTTTTTTTGAGCCAGAATGGATGTTTTGAAAAACAAATGGACTTGGTGCACTGCTGCAAGCTGCGTCAACAAAACTTCTGACGTGAAAAAGATGCCGCGACCTGTTCGTTCCGATTCCTGTTACAGTAAGTTACACCTCAGAACAAAAAAGGGATTTTTGTTCTGTGAATTACACCTTAATTGGACTAAAACATGGGTTAAGGCACGGTTCCACGCATAAGCATAACTATAATCGCCCTATCAAATATGTGACAGTTCAACAAAGCTAACGGTTCGATAGTTATCAATAGTTGTTTATATGTTGTTGATAGAACAAGCATATGGCCCACCTGATGTTAAGGGGTAACCATCACCTATAACAAAGTATTACCTCGTAGGTCACGCACGTCAAGAACGTGCCCTACGATGCACTTCCCTGCGTCCATCAACTTGAGACATACAGGTCCTCACATGCCAATAATTTCATCGGCACCCACACCCTTCAAACCGAAACACAGCAATGCTGCTTAACGGCAGAAATAGGCATGGTGGTAGTACTTCCCCGGACGAACCCTTCACAAAGAGCTCTACTACTATTAAAACCATACACTTATTAATAAAAGTCAAAATATAGAGTGGATGGATTTCCTATAACAGAACTTTCAAAAGTTATACATATCGGCTTATGAGAGATTCCTGGTTTTTAGGTAGCCATTTAAAGAATACATTTTAATCATTATTATACTATTAGAAATACATTAAGATCTCTAGAGCCCTCTTTAGGTTGACTGACACCTTACACACTTATCTGCGTTGGAGACTTGAACAAGTACAAGTAACAACTCTACTATTGGTGCCTAGGCAACCAAATGATATATTTTATCAAATTGATTGCCAAGCGATGAAATCCTTGAATTGAGTTGAGTAAAAAATAATCTAGAGAAAAAAATCCATAAATCTGATTCGGGTCACAAAAGACCAAAAAAGAATAAAACGCTTTTAACACGTTAAGTGCGAAGCGAGGCCTAAATCACCCCTGATGCAACTTCCCTGTGGTGCGGCAAGCAAAAAAGTGAATTTCTCTGTCGTGCGAATGGCATAGCTTTGGATTGGTCCAGTGTAGGAAAGAGATAAATATATATTTGAGATCACTAATGGTTCCGGACTCGGTGGTGTACCTACCTTGGTACCGGATGTCTTAGGCCTCGTGCCGCACTGAATTAATATAATTTTAATGCAGTGCGGAACGAGGCTAAAACGTCCCATATCCCCCCTGACCTCGTACCGCACTCAACGCGAGCTTCCCGCGACCAGTGTTGTGCATAACGTCGATTACACATAAATTCACACTCATAAATAAGTACAACATATTGAGATTTTTATAAAAAAACTATATTGATACTGATTTTTTAATGTTAATTCAAGTTCTAATAATTGTATTTTTAAAGCCCGAGGCAGAATAAATAGGACAGTTTCTTTTCTACTTCTGGTTGCCTTTTTTTTCTATTCTGTGAACCGCATTAAGATTTTCATATACAAATAGAAAGATAAACCTTATGCATAAACCGTAATCCATTATTTTCCAATAATAAGTCTGTAATAGGTGCCTCTTAATGGTATAGAATGGAACGCTTCGTGCGCGAGTCCGACTCGCACTTGGCCGGTTTTTTTTTCTTTATGGCGCCTTCAAGCACAATTAGATTATTTAAAAAAAATGTATCCTTTGATAGCTTTGTGTTGTTTTGCCAGGTTTTGCCCTTAAAACGATCTAATGAGATATAATTTATCAAAATCGGTCAAGTCGTTGCGTAGTTAAGACAGTTTAAAAACGTCGATATTATTTTTCCCATCACTAATCGCAGCGAAAATTTGCCCTATTTCAGTGCGTTACGAGGTGTATAAGATCCCATATTTTGTTTTGCTAATAATTCCTAAACTAGCCATCAGATCCCGGGGCGACGGTGGATTAGGGTTCATCAATTCACTGTCTATATCAATAAGGACCAAAATTCTCATTTATCTTTGATTTCGCGCCAGAAAATGGATTTTAGTCTGTAAAAGGAGGTGGGGTCTAATAGACCGCGTGTCGCCCTAACGTCTGGTCACGGTACGGGCCGATTATACCTCGTGCCGGAGGAACGGAAAGTATGCAAAAATTGGTGCCGCAGCTAACGTGTTAAAGGACATTACTATAAGTAAACGATAAACGGCACTATTAGATTCGGGTCATAACACCAAGTTATAGAATAGAATAGAATAGTATTTATTTCAGACATTAATCCATAATTTTGTTAGTAACAATGTAACTTTCTCTAAGTTACATTGTTTCAACAATGTAACTTAGAGAATTCTAACTAATTCTCTAGTCTAACAAAATTATATTACTAGTGTTAGTGACTTTATGAAAACTATTTATTGCGGAGTGTGCAGCTGCATCCAGAAAGTTATACCTATTGGCAATTTTTTAAAATATTGACCCTTTTTGCGTGACGCTTGACACGTGTTGTTCGAACTTTTTTAGGTTCTACAACACGCCGGTTTTCTCACGATGTTTTCCTTCACCGTTTGAGAGTACAAACATTTTCAGGCATTGTGGACAAAAAAATTAGACAGAAAAAACTCATTGTTACACGACAGGATTTGAACCCACGACTTTAAGATCGGAAGGCGGGGCTCTACCACTAGACCACCAGTGCTCTCTTATCTTAGCCTGACAAGTTATACCTAAGTCAATAGGCATTATAGTTAGGTATATGAAATATAATTGACCTAACTATTATAAACCATTTTGGGTAGGTACATATATGTAATTACGAGAGAATAAATAATTGTGATCTTAATAAAAAAAAAAGCAGCCAAGTGCGAGTTGGACTCGCCCATGAAGGGTTCCGTAGCAACAAGTAATATAATTTATAGGTTCTTGTAGTTCGTCGAAAGGTAAATTGCGGTTTACGATTTATGACGTATAAAAAAAAACTACTGACTAGATCTCGTTCAAACTAAATATCGTTGAAAGTTTGCTTAGTAATGTACAACATATATTTTTTTAGTTTTATCATTCTCTTATTTTAGAAGTTAGAGGGGAGGGACCAACTTTTTTCCACTTTGGAAGTGTCTCTCGCGCAAACTATTCAGTTTAGAAAAAAACGATATTAAAAACCTCAACATCATTTTTGAAGACCTATTAATAAATACCCCACACGTATGGGTTTGATGAAAAAAAATTTTTTGAGTCTCAGTTTCAAGTATGGGGACCCCCAAAATTTATAGTTTTTTTTTTTCTATATTTGTGTAAGTTCACAGAATACATCTACTCGCCAAGTTTCATCAGTCTAGCTCTTACGGTTTCGGAGAAAAATGGCTGTGACATACGGACGGACATACAGACAGACAGACAGACAGACATACATGACGAATCTATAAGGGTTCCGTTTTTGCCATTTGATCAATCAATCAATCAAATTATTTATTTTATGCCAGAAAATTACACATATATTACACAAGGATCATTTACAAAGAGATAATGACATAAAAATTGGTCGTCACTCAGCGTATGTTATAGTAGCGAGTGCCACTATAACGCTGGTCTTCCGTGACACCAGTAGAGTGCGACACACCGTCGTTTATACACAGAAATTTAACATAAACAAGAAAGATATTAACATAAACGAACTATTGATACAAATAATAATATATATAAATAACAAGACTAAGACAGAGTATAAGGTAAAATATATAGCTACATCCAATACAAAAAGAGAAAAGTAACCTAAGTACAACGAGATCTTAAATAGAATTTAACAATAAACTTTACAAACTAACCGGGGCCCAGAACGACTACCTATGAACTGCTTTGAGAGGTCAACAAGAAGTTTTTTAGTGATCGCTTAAACAACCAAATACGGAACCCTAAAAACAGCAGTCACTGACGCGAGGTAACACACTTTTGCTAAGACGCGTTTGTCAGCACATAACCTGTTTGGACTGCCTACTATAGATGGAATCCAAAGCATCTACGGCCTTAGTAACGGAAGAGTAACCTTTCTGTGGCCTACGTAGATACAATAGAGGTATCATGGGCTGGTGGGCTGACGATGGGTTTACGAGAGTCAATTCTACTTAATTAGCATCAATGAATTAAATTAATACCAAAAAACAGAAAATCATATGCAAACACGATTTTAGATTGATGTAAAAAGTAACTATCAGTAAGTAATTTACATGTATGACTAAAATAAAAAGTAATAAAATAAGTTTAAAACAATTGAGAAACCGACTTCATGGCCAAACGGCTGAACCGATTTTGATGGTATTTTATGAAACCAATTTGGAAGTATTATCTTTCAGATAAAAAAAGTTTTTTCAGATCGGCTCGTAAATGACGAAGCATAAGTAATGCTGTAACAAACATTATAAAAAAACTAACGAATTCATAACCTTCTCTTTTTTTATTTGAAGTCGGTTAAAAAGTCAAGATGTAAGAAGCTATAATTTACCACCAAGCATACATACTTATCTAAAATTAAAAATTACGTAGGCGGGTCCAAAAGTCAGAAAAATTGACAAAATGAATGAAAGTTCAGGGATGACCCATCAAATATTAGTATGCTGATAAGAGGTCACGTATCACTGAATGAAGGTGGGAGTAGCGATGATGCGGTCCATCACAGATCAACCTTAAACGCGGCAAAAGCCGCACGCGCCATTCAAGACGTAGAAAATAAATGTTCTTACCGGAGATATCGAGAAGTGATTAATATTAGCACTATTGTTTACACTGTGGCGATCTAGCACGTATTCGGAACATTAGTGATCTAATAGTGTTTTATGTGATAATTGGAATTATAGCGGTTGCATTCCAAGATTAGTTGTATGATCGTGAGTACAGAGGATTCATTGTGCAATGGGCGCTGTTAAAAGCAAGTTGGCGGCTCACTGCCCGCCTCGGTGTATCTGTTGGAACCACAGAGTAGATTCCTACGATCTGAAGGAGTTACCACGACCACCACGATCGGACGTCCCCAATCCTAGTGGCAACGGTAGGTCAAGGTTATGCTTACTTATGATTGTGGCCAAGTGTGTTTTAACACAGATCTGGTAAAGCACACTTGTGTCTATATAATCACTGAGGTTAATTTAGTGGTGATGTCATATAAATATTTAGCAAAAGATTTTTATATTTATTCAACATTACCTAACAAATTCTGATGATTTCATACCTCATCGACGAATTCGGAAGTTTATATGAATTAATATGAAGTCTCCTTTAGCCTTTAGAGATAAAAGAAAACTGTTTGGTTTATCGTTTCTTTTCGAAGTGGTTTATAAATATGTAAAAGGTAGCAGAGCGCAGCTGGGAATCATAGACGAGGTCGTTTTTCAATACTGTGTTTGTTTTATAGATAGCGCCTTCAAAATCAGAGGTCTTATGGTCGCAGTATCAACACTATTTGCATTTGCGAACTAGTTCTTACTTAACAAACTTAATACACAGTTAGGTACACCTACATTATACCCATTTACTTATTTAAATTCAAGTTAGTAGGCTGAGACAACTGTTCAAACTATGCTACCGGCGCTTTATTTACCTTCGCAGTACAAACTTGATATTTTTTTAATAATCGCAAAGCAATAATTAAATATGCAGACTAGGCTATATAGTAACTTGATGGTAATTGATCATTTCAATAACTCGTAAACTGATAAAACTTCCTGTGGCAATTCAAATGATAGAAACTAAAATTATATATATACTAGCGTCCACCCGCGGCTTCGCTCGCCTCGTTACCGTTACGCCCCGTTCCCGTTACTTACATCCGTTCTCCGTCACAGTAGTTCCGTCGTAGTTTTTACGTGAAATAGTAACAAACATCCATCTATCCATACTTACAAACTTTCGCATTTATAATATTAGTAGGATTACGAAAACTACAAATAAATGCAGGTGAATATCACTGTAATTACGAGTGCATTATGTTGCCACATCTCACATAATTTTATTTTCTTTGTAAGTACCTATTTTCACAATAATGAATCATTGTGCAGTTTTCATAAGCTTTGTGATAAAAACGTTTCGACAACAGCATAATATATTTTTTTTAAGACAGCTGTATTTTTTAAAAATAAAAAAAAAACACTCACGCACAAGCGCGGCTCGCACTGCATGGCTGTCGTCCGTAAAAACGTGGTAAAAAGCCTTTTCCTACAAGGTATGCTGAATATATCTTTTGACCATTTGCAAATGAAAAGATACTGTCACACAGAACTGAGCCTAATACGGACGTAGACCTCAAAAATACTGTATTTACTTACTCTAAAAACCGGTTCTCAGATAAGAATTGCCTAGACGCCGTACCATATTATATCATCTCAAGGCAAGCGCGTCCGGCCGGAACTATGTCCTACAAATCATGCAAACGTCGGTAAATAAAAGCTTCACGTCAATCACAGAATTGTAGAGCTGAGTATATAGGTTTGTACAAGTATAAATTTATTCATTCATTAATATTTATGCACAACATGACCATACGTCTTGAGTCTCATTAGAAGAGCGAACTCAACCATAATACAGTCGATTAAAACTCAAATTGGTATGAGACATAACGGTTCAGAAGGCACTAGCGTGAGGCTGATTTGGCCCACGTGTTCGAAAAGGGTGCTGCCAATCATCTTATAGTTGGTTAAAAATAGAATGGAGCTCTCAATATTTCTTTTTAAGGTTCTTATCAGAGTTATTTTTTAAAGTATTATTATATTTTGTTTTATAAAATATCGTGGCTCGCTCCGAACACGGCAATGCTGGTAGTTACCTCCCTTTTGCTGCTAAAAGATGCCCCTCAGATAGTTTGCTAACTAATATTAATGGAGCTCTAGAATTCTAAGCTGTTCCTTCATGACAAAAATTATGGTCATATTAGTCGTACAAGTACCAAACAGATACAGTACGATTAAAAACAGGAAAGGGACTCTAGAACTTGGTTTGTTTTTATATGTCTATAAAACTTATCTTCACTTAAATTCACATTAATGCAAGTAATGAACCATCGAACAAGGAAACATTAAACATCGTCCTCCGAAGACGCGTACTAGGTAACCTTAATCACGTCTGTAAAATCCTACGCACAGCCGATTGTGGGCTGTGTAGGAATAAACTATTAATCGCGTATTCCTTTGGCCATGAATTAATATAAACACTACAGCACCCACATTCATAACGAACACCAAAATGGGAAATGCACAAAACAGGGAAGTATACTTATACCAATTTTGTAGAACTAGTAAATGATAAAGAATGTAGGTATTATGGTTCGTAAAACAACTATTAGTTAATCTAGTTGAAGATAGTGAGTAATTAATATCAGTTCTTATTAATGGTAAAGAAAACCTGGTGAGCCAACCAGTTCAAATTCCAGCAAGAGCAAAGGGCTTGGAATCTGTGATAAGATAATACATAATATGGAATACAAAGACCGAAAAAATTTGCATGTCCCTATATATAATTATGCCAAATGAAATGGAAGCATTTGACTACATAAAAAGCTTACTTAGGTATAAAACATCCGTTCTCAAGGATCCCGAATTCATTAAAAATTAAGTATACTTGGCACGTGGCATTTCACACACAGTTAGCTTTTTTTATTTTCTTTGATCAATCGTACATAATTTTTCATTATGCTTGTGCTTGGAATTGATTCCACGGTTGTGACACACCAATTGAACCTAGCCCGTGATCTCTAGACCCCTTGCCTTGTTGATTAATTGAATCAGTTTGGCATTAGCGATAT
Source organism: Thera obeliscata (assembly GCA_947578465.1). Classification (NCBI taxonomy): domain Eukaryota; kingdom Metazoa; phylum Arthropoda; class Insecta; order Lepidoptera; family Geometridae; genus Thera; species Thera obeliscata. The sequence goes on from OX387924.1 coordinate 5,336,364, forward strand.
ATTATTTCGCTCTAAAATTATTATTTACCCATAATGTTCATAAAATAATGAGGAAACAACGAATTTTATATTTCTGAATGTGTGCAAAAAATGTTGGTATAATGTTCGTTTGGCCTTAATTTTTTTTTATTTATTTTGTATAGGATAAACCATGAGTCTGTTTAATATCTCGTAAAGGCATTTGTCATTTTTATGTTTGACTTTGGTCAAATTACTCATTTTTGAGTAACCTTGGTATCTGTCAATGAATTGAGTATGTTTCTCAGTACTAGACGTAGATTTTCACGTCTTATTGACTCCATGACATCACCGGTTAGGTCAGGAGTGTATCTACAGGCTCACGCTAGAAGCCAGCACCAGTCTGTGATGGAGATCTCATGGATTTGGTCGCTTGAACAAACAATTAGCAAGTAGTGAATCGAAATATCAAACGAAATACGTAGCTCTGAATATCTGGCTAAATAAAGTGATGAGAGCGCGGAAGTAAAAAAGTGAATTAAAAATAAGATGGAATACATGAAGAATTTGTGGCGATACTATTTCGGAAGGCGGCATAAATACATTATAGTGCCGTTTCAGCCAGGTGCGTTTTTCAGTGCCATTCCGGGGTTTATGATCAATTAGAACGATTTTATTGCACAAGGTTTTAGTTACCCAACTATTTTAGTAATTTAAAAACTATACCTACTTACTTGCCAATAAAAGATCGAGAAGATTGTTAATTGAGGCTTTTGGAAACATAACTTATTCACACTTAAATTCGGTTTGTTTATCTTTCGTCATATACTATGTTTAGAAAAGTTGGTGAGCTATAGTGATTGACTTATTGGCAGGTAGCCAATCTCTTTAGATAGGTACAAAGATTTTTGTTATATACTGTGACTATTTATGAATAATCAATTTAGTCACTCGTATCAATTTCAATTTAGTTAATAATCAATTTAGTTACTCGTTACTATTACCTAATTACGGAAGCTAAGCGGAAAACAACGAAGTATTCGATGACCGAATCGATACTTTTCTTCCCCACCATGCTAGCAAAGATTGAAGAAAGGTGTCATCTAACATTTTTTTTTGCAGATGTTGTTGATGGCATAAAACAAGGTGTCCTGTCTGTCCAAGGCATCGACTTCTGCATCGAAGCGAATGGCGAGAACCATCACACGAGTAAATTCAATCTTATGACAAGAAGCACCGACAGGTGTCTGGTCATCAGACGCGGGCAGTCTTTCAAATTGGACATTCTGCTAAACAGACCATACGACGACAACCGAGATGCTATTTCCTTTATTTTCTACGTGGCAGGTACGAAGGCCAAACTGGTATTATAATAACATATAACGTTCTGAATGTTTATTTTGAGTGCAGTCTCTATCAGCTGCATAATTGACTGAATTATTTCCAGATGTGGAGAAGCGTGGGCCGTCCGATGACACATCAGCAGCGGTACCGTTACTGGAAAAAGGATCTGAGACTATGGGAGGTTGGAATGCAACTTACGAAGGCCAGATCGACTCCCACCTGATGGTGGCGGTGACGCCAGCAGTTAACTGCATCGTCGCTGCGTGGAAAATGGATATCGACACCAAACTAACTGGAGGCAGCTCTCTAAGCTACACTCATACACAGCCTATTTATATACTCTTCAATCCTTGGTGCCTCAATGACAGTGTCTATATGCCAGGTATATGCCAGATAATTTTAAACAAAATTGATGAGATAAAATTGCTCTACACTAACTTCCGCACGTGGTTTTGTATAGTGCATTAAATTTCCTAAATCTGGTAATTTCAGGTCACAGTCACCGTGAAGAATACGTAGAAGAAGATGGTGGACTGATGTTCAGAGGTGTATATAATCGTATTAAGCCTACTCCATGGAACTATGCGCAGTACGGAAAGGACATTCTTGACTGTGCGTTGTATCTGGTTAGAGAGATCGGAAAGGTATGCACACAAACTTTTTCTCGTCGTGATTATCAAGTCCACTGCTGGACATAGGTCTCCCCTACCTATATAGTCGTCAACTCTCTGCGTTTAATTGCCACCACTTCAGCTTGCAAGGCAACTTCAATCTGTGAGCTATGTATGTGTAACCTTGGTATTTTGACTGATTTTCTCATTCCTAATCCAATTTCACACAGACCATTGAATGACAAGAAACTATCATGGCAGTTTTATAATGATGCAATTAAAAATGAGTTGTTGTATGCAGGTCAAAGGAAAAGCAAGAGGTGATCCCATCCGAATATCCCGGGCTCTCTCAGCCGCGATCAATGTACAAGATGACAATGGAGTCTTGTTTGGGAACTGGGGTTCAGAGTTAAGTGATTACAGCGGCGGAACTCACCCTCTCAAATGGGTCGGCTCTCTAGCCATCTTACAGAGTTATTACGAGAAAAAGAAACCTGTAAAATACGCGCAGTGTTGGGTCTACGCCGGTGTTATGACGACCAGTAAGTGGAATTAGCACTATGGAACACTCATCGAATTACCGATACAAACTGTAATGTATTTTTGTATTTATAGTTGAATGACTCAATAAGTGCTGCTTGATGTGTTCCAGTTTGCCGCGCACTCGGAATTCCCTGCAGGCCTGTAACGGGTTACGATGCGGCACACGATAGCCAAGGGAGCCTTACAATTGATATCATCAAAGATGATGATGGCAACACACTCGACGAGTTCACTAGGGACTCTGTATGGAATTATCATGTGTGGAATGAGGTAAGAACTTAAAGAGGGTTACTGAATTAGTATTATCAACTGCCAATACCATTAATTGTTATCTGTGTATAATAAACAGAAATTAAATGTTTTGCCTCCAATTTTCCTGTATGTACAAAATATAAAAGATACCCACTAACCAATTTAAAAGAACCCATAGCTAATGTCTACGCCGCGACAGAAGTCTTAAGGCAAAAGCGGGAACTAAGCCTCTTTCTTACAAAAATAGTACCTAGTATGTACTAGAACATAAGGATTCTGTGACAGGAGCGCCACGTCTATCGGACGAGTGGTGGTGTATAAATTGCAACAGAGAACGTAGATTACAACGGTCCAATAAAAACAAAAGGGCATAACTCGACTTGACCAGAGGCAGAGAAATAATTCTAAGTTTTGTTTAACCATTGGTACGGGTAACTAAAACATACACCTATGTTTACTCTTTCAGGCGTGGATGGAACGTCCTGACTTAGGTAACGAATATGGTGGCTGGCAAGCCATAGACGCCACTCCCCAAGAGACCTCTGAAGACATGTACAGATGTGGGCCGGCTTCCCTACGAGCAGTGAGAGATGGAGAACTCCAGCGACCTTATGACGCTGCCTATGTTTTTGCACAAGTCAACGCTGATAAGGTAAGACTAAGGGTGTATGCAGGCTGACTGGAAGTGGATTATAGTTTTTATGCAGTCTTGCCACCTGTAAAATAATCCCATCCAAACTGGCATACTATATCGCTGTAAAGTTGTGTAGTGCGGGGAACAGTTTACTAATTTAAGTAGACCATTACCTTTAACTGTGTCTTTTAAAATTTGTAAATTGATTTTGTTACTACCTACCTCTGTGCTTGTTATTTTGTTAAATAAACTTTGCTTTCCTCTGCTTTAAAAAGTTCCAGTCTATAGCGCTGGACCTGAGCTAGACCTGTAGATATAGAAACAATACCTCATTGCCAACAATAACTCTTTTACTTTTCAGGTTTTATGGAAATACTCGGGAGAAATTCAGCCTCTGAAACTTTTGGCACGCGACACAACATCTATCGGGCAGAAGATCTCAACTAAAGCTATTGGCCAAATGGAACGAGAAGACATCACAGATACATACAAATACCCAGAGCGGTCGTCTCTGGAGCGAGAAACTATGGAGAAGGCACTTCGAAAGTCGGAGAACATCTTCGCAAGATATTACTTGAATGACGTTTTCAATGATGTGTTCTTCGAGTTTGAACTCAGGGATAATATCAAGATTGGACAAGATTTTACAGTGGTGAGTAGGATACAATCCTGACTATTCAGAGAGTTATTCCCAAACTCATCAACATTTTAGGAGTAACAAAAAACCTCTCTGGTGTCATGGTAAATGAATAAGACTTTTCTATAATAATTTATCAAAATGCATAAATTATGTCAAATACTGTTGGTTTATACCGTTAGCCATCAAAGCATTCTCATTTTACCATAGTTATAAGAGGAACAAGTGAAGTTTAAAGAAATTTAGGAACTGACTTCATAGCAAAACTGCTGAACCAATTTTGATAAAAAGAGCAATATATCCGCGATATATTGCTCTTTTTATCAAAATTGGTTCAGCAGTTATGCTTTTAAGTCTCTTTCGGAAACATTTTTTTTTCAAATGGTTCCTAAATTTCACGTTGTGTGATTAAAATACAACCGAATTGAGAGCCTCCGACTTTTATATTTGAAGTCAGTTAAAAATTAAAGAGAACTTGAGATAATAATTGATTCTTCAACTTCAACGAACATCAATATCGGCTATACAAACTTGTCATGGCCATCATATTACAGAGTGCCTTGTAATTCCAGGTCCTCAACATAAAGAACCGTTCTTCAGTGAATCCGCATCACGTAAAAGGCGTTCTCCGAGTGGACACGGTGACATACACCGGGGTCACAGGCGACGGGGTCAAACGCTACGAGTTTGACCACAAACTAGCGCCAGAAGGCAAGGAACGGGTCAACATGCTGGTTACCTACGATGATTATTACAAGAAGCTGATTGATCAGGTGAGCTTGGAATTGTAATATGGCTATCATTTTAAACTGGTGATAAAATTATACGAAAACAGGGAACTATTGATTGGTGATAGGTTATTATTATTATTATTAATTTATTTATTTCAGATTATACAAATCCATATTGATAGGGTGGTTGATTTTACGCGACAAGCCATTATATTACATAGACATAGATATTCTTTGATATTTAATTAGTTTTCATAGTTAAATAGACTTGAAGTCGTTGTTTCCGATCACATTATCACGGTTTTTTTTAATTGAATTTGTACAATAATTATCTATTTTCAGGCATCCTTCAACATCGCCTGCCTAGCAAGTATTGTGGAGACGAGTTTCGATTATTTCGCGCAAGACGATTTTAGGGTCCGAAACCCTGATATCAAAATCACCATCGATGGCAAACCTATATCTCACCAAGAGTTCACTGCCACTGTACAGTTGGAGAATCCTCTACCCATTCCACTACGGAACCCAAAGTTTTACATCCAAGGACCGGGATTGGAGAAGCAATTGAAGATCGAGTTGAAAGAAGTTAGTATTTTATCACAAAACTTTATTATCAACTATTTACTAGTGCCGCCATCTGTGTTAAGTGCTTGTAACTAATATGCACGCTCAACATCAAAACATGTGAGCAAAACAGCACACTGCGAGCTTAACGCGTATTTCGACGTAGACTATTACAAACCATGCGGCAAAATAGTTCGTAGGCCTGACTACGGAGGGCGCTTACAGCTACAAAGTGCTACGAGATCTCGTAGCATTGTCCAAAATCATTGCTTCATTAAAAATCGCTATCTATGTATTGTCGTCTCTTCTATAACCACAGTTCTCTTAATTAAGGATTTGTAGGTTTAAAAATATTATAGATAGAGAGCAGCAGCCACTTTGCGTGGTAAATTTGAATAATAAAGTAGAGATAACTGACATTTTCTTTCCAGAATGTTGCACCTGGCGCCATCGCTAAAGCTCAGTTCCAGCTTACTCCGCCTTGGGCCGGTAGACACCAGATTTCAGCCAAGTTCTCTTCCAAAGACCTTCGTGATGTGGACGGATTCCTTTCTTTCATGGTTTCAATGCCAGATACAAACGGAGTCACGCCTGAAAGTTATGAAACACGACAGATTTGAATAAGAGAAAAAGATTAGAGTTATTGAATCTCAACTCAAAAAACGCATAAAGTAGCCATTAATATGTTCCTCACATCCATGGTGGAATAAATAAAATAAATAATGTGATCAGTCAATTCAACATTTTTGAAAATAATATTCGTGTTCTCAAACACTGTTGAAATAAGCAAATAAATTTGGTGCTCTTAATTTAAATACATTGTATTTACTTTACATTAGGTGTTGACTTCTTATGTATGATTGATCGTTGAAAGTCATATTTGTTTTGGGTAAATTTTCTAATATCCTAAACACAAAACCGTAAAATGTGTTTTCTATAATCTCATTTAAAAACACATTATACTGTGTTTAGGTGTTGAGTACTTATTTTGTATCGAAAAGTATTTATTTACAAAGAAAAATAATTTTAATTATATATTAGTCATCTAGTTTCCAAAGTAAGCTTTGCTTAGTTGGGAACTAGGAGACGTGGTCTAAATAAACCACATATTATACTTCTTAAGCTAACCAAAATTTAAATTCTTATATAGTCAATGTAGGTGCTAAGTGTTATATAAGTTAGCTTAAAAGTGCGTTGCTATTATTACCCTATAGTATTAACTAGCAATTATAATGTTTCATTATTTATAAAGAAGTAGGTTATTAATACTTTTCATTGTTTTATTGCCACTTACCGTGAATCTTTTCAAGCAGTTTAGTGAATATTTTCTAGATCAAATCGGGTACTTCTGGATTATCAACAAAATCAGGGGATGGTTTTTTTACTCCGAGGTTCATTCTCGGGTCAATATAATCTGGCTTAGATTCTAGCTTCAGCATTTTGGTAAAATCTAGTGCGTGATCCGATGACCCAATCTCTAAGAACTCTCTTCGAGACTGATCTGAGCAGCAATCTTTTACATTATGCTCAGTGTACAATTGAGCTTCTTTCTTCTTTTTCACTTCAGTTGTTGGAGGCACTGGCTTTTTTATGATAGGGTTTGCTTTAGGCATAGTAACCATCAAACGGCCAGTGATTTGGGATCTTTGAGCAGTTGAGGCCGTAGTGTTCACTTCTTCCGGTAGATGGAGCTGAAATATTTTCCCTTTTAGCGTGACCCTCACGTAGTTTGGTTGCACGTCAATATCGAGAAGACTCGTATCTAAATGTTTATACACAGCCAAGTCTAGCGTATAGCAGCAGGGATCCGAGTTATTGAACAAAAAGTCTATTTTTGGCTGATTGATATTGAAAGGCCGACCGTCTGGAGCAAAGAATTTGTATTGACGTTTTTCCTCCTTTTTTTCCTCAGTCTCGTAGCTTTTTAGCTTGAGTTGCCTCATTTTTTCCATTTCGTGACGAACTTCTGGGGCATGTTCACATTTCTCGGCATAAAACTTTTTGTTTCTCTCTTCGGGGTCCATGTCTTTGTACTCATTTTCCCATTTGTCACTAATTTCCTTCTCTAACCGCGCCTTTTGTTTCAAACGCTTGTATCTGTAGTCTTCTTGCTCAAACAATATGTCTGATCTAATTATTTTGAGATTTTGCAGAGCTTTGATGCGGTTAGACCGTTCAATATCGACTCCGTCTAAAGATGTAAGCTGCGGTAGAGTTCCAATAACAAAATCTGTATAATTTTCGTAGTCTGTGCAAGGATTTCCTGTCAAATATAGATTATCTAAGTTATAGTTACCAATTAAATTTTCAACACTTACAATTTCGCCAATAAAATTCAGGGTTAGATCCAGTTTTTGTAAGGATTCACAACGGTCTAAATTTTCAATTTTTTCTATATTATTGAGAGCTAAGTTGAGGTAAGTAAGGTGTTTTAGTTTATTTAGGTTTTCAATTTTCGGTATGAGGTTGCTCTGCATAAGAAGTATTTTGAGCTTAGGACACCAGTCCTGAAGGAACTCAATTTTTTCAATATTCTCCTGATGTAGTGCAATTTCCTCTAAAGGTGCGAGAAGTTTCTCATGGTGTTCCGCTTTTTTGCGCACCAAATCCACGGTTATTTTCACCATTTTTGTATAATAGAAACTAAATTTGAGTGCTCTAAGGTTTTTCGCCAAAACTATAGATAAGTAAGCCAAACTTTATTTGTTGTCATAGCAACTGTTACTACGGCCGAAAAGTGTAATAACCAAGGAAACCCATAGAGAAAATGCCATTGGTTTGACTAGGATGTGCGAGTGCCAAATACTATTCGGTGGTTCCGGTGAGTTTTGACACTTTAGTTCCAGCACGCGCGGCACGTTCAAAAATGCGGGTCGCCCTGTTGTTCATGCGGAACAAAGAGATAAATAAAATCCATGATAATAATGAGATATTACGATAGCCTTAAAACCACAGAAAAACGTATGTAATGTAAAACTTTTATTTAACATCACAAAATAAAATTATCATCTCATTAAAAATATAGGTAACTCAAATCAAAACAATCATGATATTCTCAACCTGGTAAAGGTGCTTTTGCGCATGAAGGTAATTTATGTAATTGTAGGTATTGGAGAAGGTAGGTTGCTATTACTTGCCTAACCTAAATAATATGACCAAAGGGAAGGGCATTAGTAGAATTCACAAGATATGAAGTGGTTATCTTTCCATCTCGGCGGCCAGTAATCCGTCATTTAACATTCCAGCGGTGGCAGCCGCCCGTTCCACTCAACCGTACCAAATGAATATCGCCCTGTTATACACAGTATTAAAATATTTTAAACGACGCCATTTATAATATGACATTCGAATATCAGGTCGCTGCAGCACCACATATTTTATTCCGAGAAACTGCCAAAAGACAATGAGGATGAAGGATTACTATCATCAAGGACTCGTTTTATTGTTGTTGTTTGAGGGCAGGCTAAAAAACGAATATGTGGTAAAAAAATTCAAGATGTACGGATGAAATAAGGCATGACAGAAAAGACGGTGTTATTAGTGGCAGGGTGCGGCGCCCCGCGGTCTGTGTGTGTTTAGGGGGCCGCAGCGGGGCGCCTTGGACGAGCCCACTTATTGAAAGCAGCCAATTTAACATTTTGTTGTATAAACAAACGAACAGCCCTGAGTGTTCTTAGTTATTGAATTTAGAGAACTCGTTAGTGTAGGCATCGAAATGTATGCTGTCACTCATTTTCGAAATTATCAAACCAAGATGAGTAAGTTGCTGTTGTGATTGATAGATGGCGCTACACGATTCAACTTGTTGAAATGATCCGCTATCGTTTCAATTGAATGCCAATAATACGGGTTTCCTAAAACACCGTTGATCAGAAAGGTTTTCTTTTGATATTAAATTATACTCAAAAATAAAACTTTAAGTTAGCAGACCGTGCCTGCAAATACTTTGCGGTCTGCTAACTTAATACAGGTAGAGTAGATTCGCAGGAGGTAGAGGAGTAGAGGTAACTGAAGGCAACACGCAAGTGTCAGTACCAGTCAAAACAACCGTCATCACTCCGAGGATCCAAAAAGCACGATTCCTCTCAGGGTTCCATGAAGTTCGCACTTCGCACGCTCGACTGATATTGTTATCCTGCTCATTAACCGTGTTAATACGACATGCTGTAGGTACTTATTATGATTAGTTTTTATGTTTAACATAAAAATGTTCTCAAAAATGTAACACTTTTTCATGGTTGCTTTAGAACGCTACGTTAGTACTTCCGTCATTCGAAATAAATCTTTAGTAGAAGTGTTGTGAGCAAATTCTGCAGTATAGGCACGTTGAGCTTTGCCTACGCAAGCTCGAAAAAGCCTGACAATTGCATATACAGTGGGCCTCTGAAACTAGGATAACCCTAAAAAGTCACACAAGGTGTATCCTAAGAAAATCTGTCTGAGGTTCATCTTGTTTGAAATTTCTATGCTTGCTAACACACGAAAAACCGTGTGTAGCAAGCAGTTAGTACTGTAACATGATTGCTTAGCCAAATCTGCGAGGGCCTACGTTTTAGCCAGTCTATATTCATAAAAAGGTATGCTAAGTTTTAAATCTTGTGGTGCAGCATACTATCTGTAACGCTCAATTTATCACGTACCACGTAACTCATACTTGGAAAGTGTTCGTGTATCAAGTATAGCAGTACGAGTTTCATCGAGCCGGTCCGTCTGCGAGCACCGTCGGCCGCTCCGAGCAGGCCAGCAGAGCGTGAGCTACAATCTAGCGGCGGCATCTCGACTCACGCGCAATCAACGATTCGTTCCGGACAAGGGGAAGCAGGGAAAGGGGGACTGGACCATTCTCACGTAAATAATTACCGGCGAGTCTCAAATTACAAGGCGCCGCTATGGCCTGCCGATACATATTCATCACATGTTCGCGCCGCGCGTGACAGCTTCCTCAGGCAAACTCGAGACGTGTTCGAGAGCGCTAACATTAAAATATGTATATCCGCTTCATTTCAGCCAATTAGTTGAGCTCATTACCTTAAATTTAAGTTGGCAAATCGAGTTCTTGGCAAGGCGCGTTTTTTATGAGATACTTTCTTTATACACTACAGTCAAATCTTTCACAAGAATAACTCTAAGTATACTTACCTACTTACTTGCCTAAAAACTTTCATTGATAATTTTAGCCTGCATTCTAAATACATAATAAAGTAGACTTAATTATATCCCCTTCATGATCATTACTAGTCGATCATGAACGTCAATGAATCTCTAATTAGAATGATAGCAACTCCTTCGCCGGATGCGGCATAAGCGATAAATTATGCACTCTGAGAGGAGTACTAATTTCGATGCCGACAAATTTTCCACAACCGCGATTTTAATGCGTTTCAAATAATGTCTGTAGGCAACGTTAAATGATAAATCGCCGACGGAACGCCCCCGAGACGAGTTTAGTACGAACAACCCGGGGTCCCGTTCTGGTCGGGAACGAAGGAAGAAGACGGAGGCGTCTGGTAAAAAAGGAATGGATCAGGTAAGAGTGTGATGGTGTTGAGATAATAACAGTGCGGCGCATCGCGGCCGGCTCTCGCCTTTGAGCGACCGCTGCCGAATATCACCATTAGCCGCAATTTGAATATTCAGCTTGCGCGAAATAGTTTTCAATTTCGCCGCTGCCTTCCTTCGGAGATATCGCTCGAAGGGAATTAATAAGGTTTATTGAGGTTCATGTTATTGAGGTGGTCGTGTCTCCGCGTGAGTTCGCGTCGTGGAATGTGTCTCACGCCGGAAGGTCGGGTCGCGTCGGGCGTAACGGGGCGAGTAAAACAAACAAGTTAATTGTATTTATTCAAATGCGATGGGGAGCCGAGCCGGGGGATGGTGCGCAGCCGTCGCTCCTCATGAATATGCGCTCGGCCGGCCTTCCAAGCTATGTGCACTGTCATTGTCCTCGCCGTGATCCTAAACTTGCCTGATATATGTAAATACTATGCAATATTGAAACTTTGTAATTTGAGCCCATACCATAGGTACCTTTCTACTTGAGATACCGATAGCTATATTATTATGTAATATATGCATGAAAATTGACATCCTTGTAGAAAATACGCACTTCAAGAGCTACGAAAGTGAGTGAAGTCTAAGATCGACTTCAAGGGGCTTTACCTACTTAAATAACTGAGTATATTTACATGTTAGCTTATTGTGTGAAGATCGAGTGGCGCGATGGGCGGATACCTGTCTATGGACGACGAGCTTCCCGGCTCACAATGATAATGCTAAACCATTGTTTAGTCACGTGAAGTGTTAGACACCATTTAGACTGTTTGTTTTCGGTAGTGGTAATATTGGATAGCCGTCTTGTTTAAATACAGTATTTAAATATATTCAAACATGAGCAAGTTTAACAAATCACAGCCAGTTATAGACACTTTGTCAATCGTTGATAGGTCGGTAAGTACTCGATCTGAAAATCAAAACGTGCTGATGTTTTTATTTTGTTTGCTAAGGTTTTAATACACTATACTTTCTTTGAGGCGCACTTAAAACCCTTTCACCACACTTGGTTCGAAAGAATCAGTGACACGATAAGAAGAAGAATAACTATACTTCTCACAAACTAAGATCGGTTAAAATAAATACGCAGAATCGGGCGATGCCTATCTCAATCCGATGCACTCCCGTTCCACACAATAAATCCTACTTTACTCCATCTAATTACGCGGCATGATATTGGTACCTTACGCCGCATAATCCGATTTACTCAGCTCGCTCTCATCCCCTGACAATACAACAAGCCAAATGTTTATTTGCACAAGATATTTAGCCACTTCCCTGCCGGATTAGTGGCGGACAAAGACGAGGGGTGCACATCTAAACAGATAAAGTAAGTGAGGCTAATAGGAGGGGCGGACCGGCAGACGCGCAATAATTGTGTGATTTGAAACGGATTTGATAAGGATTACAATGCTTCAGTAAGGTGCAGTTGAATCGCTTAATCCTAGTTTAATTAAAGCTATAAAGAAGTAGAAAGTCACTATTGAGGAGATTCGAAATCTACGACTGAAATAAAGAGATAGGTAAATTATTTCATAATTTTTTTTTGAGATATTCGTCAACTTGCCCAGACAATCCTTTTTTTGGATATAAAAGTTAGACAAACGAGTTTACGGCCCACCTGATGGTAAGCGGTCACCGTCGCCCATAGACACCAACAGCACCAAATTGTCGCGTTGCGTTGCGTACCCTTGAGGAGTTTTCTAAAGCAGAGTCATTAAATTTTATTATTTACTGTGTATGGGTAGATTTCGTAAAAATTTCAAGATGACGTGTCTCTAGAAAAACGATCAGTTTTAAATATCACACGCACGGTGGCCATCCTATAAACAGTTTTACAATCTCGTTATTTGTGATTAAAAAAAAAATCCTCGTCCGGAAATGAAACAGCTTAAAAGGAATTTAAGACGTGTCACCTTTTGTGGGCTCACAACATGGCCATAAATAAGCCGAACTGCTTAGAATGAATATTCCCTACACAACATTAGAGGTGAATAGTAATTGTCACTTTGTCTGTGACTAGCGGACATCTCGGCTGGAGCCGGGTGACACTTGGGGGTGTTGTGGGATGACCGCGGGTGGTGACCGCGGGGGATCGAACTAGCACACTTTATACCTTATTTTCTCATTTGAAACGCTGAGAAGTTTTTTACAATAACAGCATAAACATAGCCGCCTATATAGCAGATATCGTGGGTGCTGATCTACGATAGTTATTTAGCACTCTGGTTTTATAGTAGTGCATAATAGATTTTAATAGGAATGAGTTTACCTCACTGTAAACCAGACAGACAAATTTTAAATGTCAAGAAACTGATGTTATGCCTACATACATCAGACAATGCTTACATATTGCCAAAGATAAAATAAGTTTATTTTAAATAAGATTCATAGAAGCAGGCATTAAGATGTGCTTATAAAATTAAATCTGTGTTCTGTAGGCCTACCATGAGCTCTGTCTGGCTCTGTCTCTGGCTCTGGTTTTGACTTTGTGTGAGTGCTCACCAGTGCATTATACTGTATACTGTGCGTGTGACGTTTTGACGTAGGATTTATTTAGTCAAAACTCACACACACTCAAAACCAGAACCAGAGACATAGCCAGACAGAGCTCATGGTAGGCCTACTGTAACATTAATTTCCCATCATCCTTTACTAGGGAGATCGTACCAAAAAGTACAAAAAGTTAATATCTGTCAAAAATGCCGAATAAGTCGATTTTTTTGCAAGCGATGACGTCCAAAATCATCAAAAATAACTACCGACAGAGCAAACAATACGGCAGCTGTACCATACAAAAATGTAGTTTATTATTCCATTATTTAATTTGTCGTTACATTGTGCCCGTTCGCCGACTTGGGTAATGTTTCCGTATTTACAATTACCAAGCGGAATCTGGACAGAAGTCAAGTTTTGACAGTGTCAACATGTCAGTCTGACAATGGCCGTCACACGTCACGGCCTGTCAATCGACGAGCATGAGAAGCGGGCGCTGGGCTCAAGGGACCGTTCGTCGTGGGACTAACTGACAGACTATTCAAATGAACAAATTCTTTTCGATTTAGCTGATGAACGATTGGTCCCGTGGTGGATGTCATTTGTAGAAGCTCACGACTCTACATTTCAGTTTTAAATTTGGAAACTTTTGTTTTGGGGTCCTAGTCACAGTTTTTGCTAACGGTTTCTAATACCAGATTAATTTATTATTTGTAAGCCTACACTGTTGTGATAGTCGGTTATTCTCGCCCCATTTGTAGAATTCATTGTGACGGATCACACCCAGTCGGTTTAGGACAATAGCAAACTGTAAAAGAGTGTCAGTGAAACCGGGAGAGTGCGCAAACAACAGGACGCGCCGCGTTGTCACACAATGTGTGATTAATGGCTCCTTATTGTTATCGTTCGATGGTCTTTACGCGTTTTGTGGCCTCGTTTCACAGTTTGTTTAGCTGTTTAAACACCAATAAGCGTAAAATTTCACAAATAAACACAGGACTCAAACAAAAGATGTCATCATTATTATAGGTAGACAGACACATTCATATTTTTTGCTGCTTTGGAAATCCATTACGAAGTAAAAAAGGCATTTTTAAATATTTAAATATTGTTCAGATCTTGAGAAGTTATAAAATTAAGATTTAGTGCGAGAGAACTATTAGACAGATAGTTAAAAATTATTAACGATGTCCTATGGGACATCGTTAATAATTTTACGTCAAGTTGAGCCTTATAAAGCCTCATAAAATTGAAGTGTGTTGCGGTATAGGAATTCACATAAAGTGTGTTCGGTGCGAGGCTGGTCGGATGCTGTGAGCCGCGCGCTGCGAGGCTGTGGGGACGCAGCTATGATGGCATGACGCTAAGCGCGAGACGCTTTTTTGGCCATAAAATGTGCGTTTTTTGTAGGTTACGTTAACTGTCGCCTTATCATCGTGTCGAGTTGTCGACGCCTCCAGCCGGCCGCAATCAAAACACCATTCAAAGTGGTCATTAAAAATGATATAAAGTTTAATTTACAGCGCTGGCGGAGACGCGTCGGATTAACGGTTATCGGTAATGTAATGTCCACAGTCTGATTCGACGTAAAAATTGTTTTCTTTGTCCAAATAAAATAAAGATTTTTATTGCTTAATGTTGTTGGTGCTGCTCTCTCTCTTTGTAAGAGTATTTAGTGTCAGTTGGATATTTAATTTTAAATATTTAAGAGGACATTCATTTTTATGAAGGTAATCTTACGATTAAGAAATTATTGAAATATTTTGCTTAAGTTGAGGTTTAATTGTAAATATAATGTAAATGGATACGTTTTGCAATAACGTTGTGAATTATTTATTGAGCAATTAAAACATACACGTAGAACATAGATAGGGAGGTACCTAGATGTTACTATAATTATACGAATAAACCAAAGTATTACCCTCAGTGAATTATTTTTTACAGTGGAGAGGTTTATCTATCACATCGAGTTTGATCAAAAAGCTACGTTCAATTAACTAACTCTGATGAAAGATTTAAGTCTAAACAGAGACTGAGTCAACAATCCGAAAAAAAAAATATTTTTGCTCAATCCAATCTACACAGGATATGACAACTGGAAGACCATGGTGGATGCATAATATCTGAAACAAAATCAGGGTCAAATTGAGCAATTGATAAATACAACGGTGTTTGGTGCTTGGAACACCTTGATATTTATAATTTTTATTAACCAATCAAACGGGTAGTTTTCAAGCATGTAAGTACTTTAAATGAATGTTTTACCAGTTTCTCTAGCAGTGCCAACACGTTTGACCTGCGACTGAGCCTCCCGTCGAGAACTGCATTGTTTACGAGTGTACACCACTTCTACTACAATGATTTACGAACCGTCTGCACCCATAAAAGCTGGGACAACGCACTAAAAGATACAAAAGGTGCTAAAGAAAAAGTAATACATTTAAAGTTGGAGTGAACGGATATAAAAGTTTGGTGAAATATATCAGTTTTAGTGTTGGACGAGAGTGTTTGTTTATAGGGCCGATTACGCACGCCTTTTCAGAGCCTCCACGCTCGATGTTCTCGCTCAATGCCAGCATTCGTCACGATCGTTCTCACGGCGAGGCGAGCCCTGTCGTGTGCTCGCTGTTTCGCAATAGACCACAGTTAGCTCTCTGGGTATACTTAACCAATACTTGAAGGTATAAAAAAAGGCTGTGAGTGGGTAAGTTTATCCGAGCATCACTGTCGAATCACTGATTGATCTACATGGTATTTGATTAGCCAGCAGTACAAAGTTTGCTTGAAAGAATACGAATTAAATCAGGAAAAAAAATGCACGGTATTGGAGCCAAAAGGGAATAAGTACTTACTTAAAAAAGGCGGTTGACAAGATTCGGGGCAGACCAGCATCGGTGGTAGCGATAAACTAGCTGAAAGATGACTTCGAGGTTATTATGACACATCGTCCGCACTGTGGTTCCGTCATGGTTGAGGCTTTGTTTTTTCAGGGACCTCCGCATGCGAGATTCGGGTGTCGACGTTCGACTACCGCCTTACACACAAAAAATCAGTTAACTGCATTTGTATGCAATAATCTGTGAGGATTTATTCCAACCGCGTCGGCCACCCACGTGGTGCCCGTAATTCTTCCTGAACGAGCTAACTTCATTATTGTGGCGTGAGATACAATAGTTAAGAGCACGATTTATAAGTCCAACACGTTGACTTCTGTTTATAGCTGGCGGCGGGGCGCGGGCGCAGCGGGGGCGGGGATTACTTGCGTCTGCGCACCGATTTATGGCCCAGCCTCGATAAAAGCTTAAATACTCACAAGTGAGAATATTGAATAGGTTTACCGGGAGAGAGGTGAGAAGGCATTGTGCACCCGCGGCCTGCGTCGCCTCGCCAGCGCCAGCCTCGAGAGACCCACGCTTCGGTTGTGCTACGCTGACTAGTCTGTGATAGGACTGTATCTACAGAATACACACATCTACTTGACTCTGAAAATAGAATTCTTATTTTGAACGCTTAGTCATAGAGATTTTTTATTAAAGAATGTACAAAAATAATGTCCATTAATTATGTACGCGAAGCAGAACATCCTCTTTTTTTGTTTAATCGTTTAAAACTATGCAACTTCTACAATTTTTCTGGCCCTACGGTGTGATATAAAGAATACGTTCATGTTTTTACGTCTTATTGTAGGTAAACAATATCTTATTATTAAAAACAAAGATTTAAATAACATAATAGTGAATCCTTGTTTAATTCGATTTTAACTAATAGTGGTAATTGGTCAAAGCTCTTTAAAATAAGTTGACAGACTGGATAGAGCACAATGAATGTTGAGTCTAACAAATTTCATTGACTCTACTTTAAAAATAAATTGGGTGTAGCTTTAGTAGGTAGTATTGATAGCGAGCCGGGGCAGAGAGCAAACTATTTCCGTGGCGATGGCTGGCGTAGGGAGCAGGGAAGTAAGCTGAAACTAATCCGGCGCGCGGGTGGGCGCAACCCGACACCGCGCGCGCGCAGCTTACATTTGTCATTTATAATGCGTGCGATTTGTTGCTCTTCACCTCACTATACCTTGTGTCACTCTTAAACCGACCGACGAACCTGCGAACCAAAGGTATAAACCGCTAATGGAGCACCTAAAAGAACGCTGTTTTGTAGGTGCTTCATTGGCGGTTTATACCTTTGTCTCACAGGCTCGTCGGTTTAAGCTCGCCAATGGATCACCCACTTTAAACAAAAGAAGATGAAGTTCTTCAAATACAACCTTACCATGACCATAGACAATGGACGATATCTATTTCTTCGTGGTAGGAATTATGAATTTATGAAAGTTTGGATGTTTGTTAGTTTATCGATCCGTAGCGACTGAATCGATTATGAAAATAAGTAATCTTCCACCTTCTCCGTTTCTTCTTCGTTTTCTTTTTTTTTGACCACGAGGTCTGGAATTTATTATTCGGTTTACTTATTTTTTTTAACCACGCGCAGTCATGAGCTTAAAAGCTTTGATTATCATGCATTGCCTGGAAATTTGCTTGCCGATTATATTGGTCTATATCATAAATTATTGGCCGCTTCAGTATTATTCGTCTACCATAGAATAACTAATAGTACACCCACGTATTATTAGTTATGCTAGGGCATAAGGTTATAAGATAAGGTGGTTATAAGATTGTTGTCGCAGTGGAATATTTGCCCGAAGTGCTATTATTGAATCATCTGTACCACAGCCTCAGCTCTCACACAGCCTTTTTATGTTCACTTATATTTATTCAAATATTCAAAACGTGTGATGTGCGCAATATTTTTTATGACATTTTATGACTTGTTTGTCGTTTATGTACAGTGATATGTTTAAGTGCAACGTGTTTTCGGAAGCTTAATAATGCAAGGTAACGTTAAAAACACAGCGCGTTAAGGCCTGCGCACACCTAAGCGATGGCGATCGATGAAACGCTGTCAAATATCGCTGTTTTGACATATTTGACAGCGTTTCACTGATCGCCACCGTAGAACGCCTAGATTTGTGCAAAGCTTGACTGATAGATCTTGTAATGCGTTATTCAAATATGTGAGCGTCGTAATCCGCAATACCCGGTCCGCAATACGCATAGCATCGCTCAATCAAAATAATTTCTCTAACAAATTGATTTTGAGAACACTTTATCGCTTGAACACGTAATTTCATGGCTGGTGTGTGGCTGATGTTTCGTTGATTGAGTTTAGTTTTTATGCGAAAACAAATAGCTTTCAGCCACTTTCTAATGTTGCACAATATGGCTGTGGCTAATGTGGCTTCCTGTGTGGCCTTGCGACCATGTGTGGGTTCCGTTTTGAACAAATATTTAGTTGGCATTTCAAAGGCTCATTGACGTTTTGACGGTCGATTTTCGAAATGAAAAAAAGGGCGCCGAGAACGATTCACGGCATGTAGTCATAGTCTTATTTTACGCAATATTCATACAATACGGCTGGAGTATTGTGTTTGGTTCCGCACGTCCATTCTTCCAGTATTTACTATTTTTATTGGCTTGTCAGTTGTGTCGATTTTAATAATGAAATATGAGTTCCGACAAGGCTTTCAAAGCAAAGTTGTGACTGCTTGAAGGATTAGCTTGGCGTGTTTACAACGCTCCTCGAATGCTTTTACAAGAGTTCCACCGTAAGTCACGGTTGAGTATTTATTATCTAAAGGTGCCTTAAAACATCAAAATAGGAAAACATTTTCTACTTTATAAGTTTGTGAGAAAACTTTTACTGATTTGAACTCTTGTTTTCAAATGATTATTTAGTAAACGAAAAGAGAGCGAAACTCTTTACGAAGCCGACATACGAAAGCGTTCAAGCCTCAACCCCAGCTAATATTCAGCTTAGGTATTGCTATAAAGACGAGCGCCACAGACGCCATTCCAGCAAATTGAAAAACATCTGAGTGCCTCATAATGCCTCTTAATGCTTCACCGTGAGAGTTATAGCCGTTTAAGTACGCAGTATTTTTCATATTTTCGCGAATAATGCGAGTGTTCGAGAACTTTATGTACTTATGCGTAAAGGAGGGTAGGTACCTGGTACCCACGTATACGTTTTGTTCTCTTATGTAGGCCGCCGCTGCGGAAGAGAGTGCTTTGCAGTAATACGGTCGCGCAGGAGGTAATAATTCACGGTTTTATAACTATTACATTATTATTTTATTTTGATACACGTTGTATACAGATTATTAGACAAAGATTAATTTATTATTATATAACTTAGGTAAACCATGGCATAGGAATAAATTATGTAACGATTTTGGCTAAATATCTATGTATTAGGATCAAAATGTTATTAGATAGAACAATTGAAAATATGGAATAGTTTTCATTTTATTTAGGTAACTACTTAATATTATTGTTGTTAAATGTTATGCTAAATCATAATGATTTCACAAAGAATTAATTGAGTAGGGACGTATAAATGTAGAAAGATAATTATTTAATATAAACTTTATTTATTTTAAGTGTAAATAATGAATAACCAAATCAAATTATATGTATTATTGCCATAATGTGATTGTATCAAGGTCCTCAACTGCATGTTGTTGAGGGAGAGTTTAGTGTTATCCAGTATCAATTCTGGATAGCAATAAAAAAAAAAAAAAAAAATACGGGTTGCACTCCGGGAGTGCCGGCAGAAGTGAAAACTTGATTATTAACGTAGGAACCCTAAAAGTTGTTTATTTTATCAAGTTCCTTAATGTAGTAAAACCCCAATCAAAGTCCTAAGGAACCCTAAAAATTTTAGCATTATCAAGCTCCTAAGTGTAGTTGAAATTCCAATCAAAGTGCTAAGGAACCCTAAAATTGTTTACATAATCAAGGTCCTAAGTGTAG
The DNA here is from genome assembly GCA_947578465.1 of Thera obeliscata. Classification (NCBI taxonomy): domain Eukaryota; kingdom Metazoa; phylum Arthropoda; class Insecta; order Lepidoptera; family Geometridae; genus Thera; species Thera obeliscata. Next base: position 5,356,553 of record OX387924.1, read on the forward strand.
TTGAAAGTCCAATTAAAGGCCTAAGGAACCCTAAAAGTTGTTTATTTTATCAAGTTCCTCAATGTAGTAAAACCCCAATCAAAGTCCTAAGGAACCCTAAAAATTTTACCATTATCAAGCTCCTAAGTGTAGTTGAAATTCCAATCAAAGTCCTAAGGAACCCTAAAAATGTTAACATTATCAAGCTCCTAAGTGTAGTTGAAACTCCAATCAAAGTCCTAAGGAACCCTAAAAGTTGACCACTTAATCAAATTCCTCAATGTAGTAAAACCCCAATCAAAGTCCTAAGGAACCCTAAAAATTTTAACATTATCAAGCTTCTAAGTGTAGTTGAAACTCCAATCAAAGTCCTAAGGAACCCTAAAAGTCGACCATTTAATCAAATTCCTCAATATAGTATAACCCCAATCAAAACCCTATACGGAACCCTAAATTTTACGTAAAGCCAAATCCTCAACGGGTCGGAACCGCTAGAAGGGACCTTGTCGCGCGACCTACAAGTAGGTCCTAAATGAAGTAAAACGGCAGACATAGGAGGAGGGGGTTCTGGGGGGCTAAGGGGGGTCACAGCACGGCTCGCTTCGCTCGCCGCGCTGGTCGCGTGGCGGCTCGCTTCGCTCGCCGCGACGCTCCCCCCGGGTTCAGGAAGAGGGGGTTCTGGGGGGCTTAGGGGGGTAACAGCACGGCTCGCTTCACTCGCCACGCTGTTCCCCGTGATCGCGTGGCGGCTCGCTTCGCTCGCCGCGACGCTCCCCCCGGGTTTCGGAGGAGGGGGTTCTGGGGGGCTTAGGGGGGGTCACAGCACGGCTCGCTTCGCTCGCCGCGCTGTTCCCCGTGGTCACGTGGCGGCTCGCTTCGCTCGCCGCAATGCTCCACTCGAAAAATAAATACAGTAGATCTATAAAATCATGTACCAATTACCACTACTACCTGCCGCGGGCGGCCGCTAGTTCATAAAATCTATAATAGGTATGTACCTATACCTACTACAGTCACGAAAAACGCCTTGGTATGCTTGCTACTAACTATTATCTATTCTGTGACGTTACCGTGTCATAGTAACTACTAGCGTATCTGTAGCGTCTTACGCTTTTTTTCGATTTTTATTATGAACTCTACGTTGTAGTCTTAGGGTACATTTCTGCAAAAAATCCGTCCTACGCTTTTTCGATCAGGGTCACGTGATCCTGACGCGAGTTTAAGATTTTATCCCCATTCAGAAAGTGCTCAACGCCGCTAAAGAAGTTTTCACTTCAAAAAAAAACTATTACATTACATGAATACTCGCGCGACATTACTAAAAGGGCGCTTCATGTTCTCTAGTTTTGCATGAATGGTTAAAACTCTATTGATAGTACCTACCTACCTACTCATCCTATGCTATATAGAATGAATTATATGTTGGCTGCGTTGAAATTAAGTATTAGCAGTGAAGAAAGCTCTACTTTTGCTCCACTATGTGGAAAAGTGATTTGAATTTAGAATGCTACAAGCAATGAGAATCGAATAGCATACAGACCGCATCGGCAACGGCGGTGCTTTGCGGGGCAAAAAAAATGCGGCGGTTAGTTCATTTGTCTATGGCGGAAATAAATACTAATTTTACGCTTTTGTACAATGTACTATTTCGTTGGCTAATTTTAGCTACTCGTTTTACCTTTACTCAAAAATGCTTGTAAATGTGTGGTCATTATTTGCAACCTTCTTTGAGCAAAGTCAACCTTGCCGCGCTGTCAAAGATTATGTCGAGTTTTGTTTAAAAAAATATCGCGTGCAAAAAGTTTGTACCTACTGTTTTCTGAATTTGCAATTCTTTTTTCAAAAAATAGTCTCGTGAAACAAAACAGCAAACAAAAGGGCGGTGAAAGTTTTTACAATTTTACTGGAACTGTGGTAGAGTAGGTGGGTATGTGAACTTTTCAAACGACGAATCCCCAAATGGAAGCGAAATTAGTGATTGAAAATTAATTGCCACCGAAGTCAACGGAAACTTTCCTGTGAAAAGTAAGCTGGCATATAATATTCGCATAAAAATATGAGTAAAGTAAAACAAAATCCCTGGTCCAAAATGACTGCACTGCTGGCCACGCTATATGCTGTTCTCGAGCTTATCTTCACTAAGTTTCTCTGCCATTATCTTGGGCTTGGTCATCATGCGATAGCCCTTTCTGTCAGCATCATAAAGAAAACCTTCGTTCTCTGCCCTTTTCCAGCTTGTCCATCAAGACTGCCTGTTGACCGCGCTGTGATGGCTTGGGCTTACTTTACGTTGGGCTCACGGCCACCATCAGACAGCGGCAAGTAATGTAGTACCTACCTGCTATTTACGTGTCTACCTATGTTTCGTCTGTCGAGTTGAAAAGCACTGAGCACTTTTTGAGAGCACTGGTGGTGTAGTGGTAGTGGGCCCGCTTTCCGTAAGGTCGTGGATTCAAATCGTCGTGTATACCAATGAGTTTTTCTATTGAAAAATGTATGTGCAGTGCACTATGTCAGTATTTCGCAAACGGTGAAAGGAAACATCGTGAGGAAACTGGCATGTCATAGAACCTATAAAAAGTTCGAAAAACATGTGATGAGTGACGAAAGAAGCCTATCTGAGGGGCATTTAAAATCCTTTTACCACACTGGTTCAAAGAACCAGTGAAACGATTAGAAGTTGAAAAGAGTAGAGTCTGGCAAATATTTTTTTATTACAACAATACTCATTGGTATCCTACCATCATTTTTTTTAATACCTAGTAGGTAGGTATAGTACCTAGTCAGTGGTATAGGTTTAACATCTACCTCCTTAAGCTAAGCTTAGCTTAGCTTTACAATCAAAATACAACGATTTTAGACTCTACATGGCTAATTAAATAACAACTTGGTATGAGTTTAGTTGAGTAGTATTCAAACAATTCCTAACGTTGCTGTCTCCCTCTAATCTAATGTTATTAATGGGCGGCACAGGGCAACCATGAATGCGCGCGCTTTGTTTCTAAAATTACTTACGAGCTTTTAAGTAGAGCCTTCTCTAGTTCAGTATTTTCTTAATAAATTATACATATTCAATTTTAATTTTAGTTTTTTTTTCCATTACTAGTTTAATGTTTTGTAAGATTTAAAAATCAAATTGACAAATGACGCGTTTTAAAACTGTGAGTTACTACGTGAGTACGATAACTTATAGACATTGAAAGTGATATTAATACCATCAGTAATTTTATTGTTATTGAAAAGCGCAGTGAAGAGGAGGCAGTAGGGGAAACAGGGGGAGGGAGGTACGGTGACAGCGGGTAGATCGGCCAGTGGTTGTGCTAGGGAGGCGGCCCCGCCTGCGCCCCGCCCGCTCTCCTCACCGCTCCCGCGCGTCAGTCCGCGTTCAGACGCCGTGCCGCGCCCGCTACTGTCAAAACGCCGTTATCGCGCGCTAACGATTTATTGATAATTAACAACAATAGTGATTATTTTAGTGAATTTATTCAAAATGTTTATTCTTAGTTTTATAAAAAAAATCAGGGATATATTTTAAAAAATAATGTTTCGGACGATACCGGTGAAATGGTTTACAGCCTGACTGGGGTACTCGCTGCGAGGTGTTTGATGGATGTGGAAAGCGCGGAATGCTGGAGGCCGGGAGGAGAGAGAATGGTCCCGGAGGAAGGCAAGACGAGGGCTACAGACTTCTCGATCGCAGCCATCATGGCGAGGAGTGCCGTGGAACGGCGCAGCCCCGTCGCGCGCTCGCCGCCTCACACAGGTTAGGCCTATTTATTTTACCAATACTTTTTCGTATATTTTCCAATTTTACAATTCTTTAAGCTGTTATAAATTAGAATATAATTTATTTATTTGTTTGAAATAGGTTTACAGTTTAATAAATGGTACATATTTTGCTATTTAAAACTAATTGTAGGCAATAAAACTTAGTTTACAAAAACTAGTTTAAACAGTATATAAGAAGAAATAAATAGTTAATTTTAAATTAATTTTAAGATGGTGTCGTATTTATATGTATGTGTAGTATTTTGTATTTAATAGCTTCCTCACGAAAATAACCCTTTTTAGACTCACCAAGCCTTGATACTTTACTTCTAAAATCTAGTACAGAATTTAGGCCAAACCTTTTGCTTTCTTTTATAAATAACCCTTATCTATACTTTCACCATCGTGTATTTTCCCTGTTTATGTCTGTCCGTAATGTGTGAGAATCATCTAAGTATAAGTTTTATTATCTGTGACTGTGAGTGGAAAGGTTGATCAATAAATAAATAAATAAAATAAATATTGTGGACAATTCACACAACACTACCCAGCCCCAAACTAAGCAGAGCTTGTAATATGGGAACCAGATATATAATGAGTAGGTACTTTAAAATAAATAGTTTCTTTTATGCAGAGACTAACCTACCTACTTACTTACCACGAGAACCATTTAGTTTAACTTTAAATCCAGGCGTCTTTTTGTTGGGTAGTTTGTAGCCAGAGTCTGATTTTGAATACTGCTGAAATTTCGCATGACAAAAATTTTTTTTTTCAATTTATGAGCTCCTTCACAATGATTGTTCGTGAGCCTACCCTATAATAATAATTTAAAAAAATATTAAAATCCTTCCGCTTAGGCGATATTCAGACCCTATTACAAAAACCTAATTCTCTTCTTTAATTCTTTAATGCACACAGAAATATTTACAAATAAGTAATAACAAAGGACATGTACATAGGCGAGCTTAACCCTAAAAGAGTTTTCTCAGGCTTCTTGCTACCAAACAAAGTGAGAAGATGTGTAAGGAGGTAATCTATAAGAATCTTATATACAGTTTGATATTCTTATTGGACTTGGACGCGTTACCATCTGCTCCAACTTATTATGGTGGCCAAGTTATTGGGTAAAAGGGGGGCAAGTAGAAGAAGAATATCACATAATGGACGGAGATCAAGAAGTTAGACCTACAGCAAGGTATTTTTCATTACTCATACTCTGAAAGTAGGTCTGAAGTTGCCTGAGGGGCCTAATAGAAAGTAAAACTTTCAGCCCTAGGGAGAATCGCTTTCTACTGACAGCTGTCAAATTATAAAAAAAAACAAGTTCTATTTTATTCAACCATGTTCCAACTTTCTAAAGTCTTTCTAACTGCAAGGAGGTCGTTGAACCAAATTCCAACTTTTTATTCAGCAAGTAGGTTGGAAACCCATTACAACGGTAAGAAGTTTAAAAAGTCTAATTAGAGCGCAATGTAAAATTTAAATTTTAATAACATAAAGATAGTATTAAATAAATAATATATCTTCTAAATTACTTGATTAATATATAGCTTCAACTATTTAAAATAACATAAATTTGAGCAAACAATTTACCATTTTTTAAATTATGAAAATGAAAATAATGGCTGAATAATGCTGGCGAGCCGTAGCCGAAGGCCCGCCAGAGAAAAAGAAAAAAAAAACCGGGAAGGCGGCAATTCAATCTTCATTTTCAGTAATTTTTCTTTCATGTTTTTATTTTTACTTTCCTTGTATTCGTAATGAAAAGTACAGTGTTTACCTCGGATGAAAGTCTTTTAAGTCCCTCAAGCTCCATTGGCGCCCTCGCTACGCTCTGGCGCCAAACCCGTCTCGGGACTCAAAAAACGTGACTTTCAACACTCAGGTAACAATGTACTATTGCAGTACCTTAGTGGTGAGCAGAGGCATCATAATAATTTTATTTATTTTACTATCAAGCACTATACTAACTGTTACAGGCGTCACGGCTCAGTTGGTAGTAGCTCTACTTTCTGCGCCCTAAGGTCGTAGTTTCGATTACCACTGAGAACAAAATATATTTATGTGGTAAACAAAAATGTTTGTTCTCTCTGGATGCTATATTGCATTCTATGCATGAATGTATAAAAAACATATTCAGTTTTCTGGGTCTTATATTACATACAAGCTCTGTTTAATTTGGGGCTTGATAATAGTGTTGCGTGGATTATATTTATTTATATTTTTTATTGCGAATAAGGGGATAGAAATATCAGGGTATCAGGGTTTGTAGTTTATGATCTACCCTATTTAACTAAGAATAGCACACAAAAACTTACAGATTATAAAAAAAAATACGGAACGCTAACTAAAAATCCAGAGGGTACAGACAGATTGATTGACTAAAATCCTACTAATAAGAATAAATACTAGGTATATTCCTACTCGTACAACCAATACATACAGGCAACTTTTTTTTTAATTTTGCCAAATAGTATTTATAAAAATGTAGCCTTTGGCTCAGGGCTTTCGTTCTAGACCGGCCATGAAAGAGTTTAATGCTAATTGGTGTGGTCGACTCATGCGCAGGCATCGAGTTACGAGTCAGTTCGTTATTTCAGATTAATTGTGTGGAACCGAACACATTCGACACCCGGCCGGCCGTTGGGACACGCAACTTACAACCTACAAATAATAATTTTACACCAGTTTTATGACTTTGCCAGGCCTATGTCACTATAAACCCTTTAAACAGCTTTCAATATTAAGCGAGGCCTTATCGCACTGACCTTAGATTTAAGTGGCTATATTAAGCCAATATTTATTTTCGCTGCCTTTTCTTTAGTCATGCGATGATATTTTATAACAAAGTAATTATAAAATTAATACTATCTATCATTGAACTTTTTTTGTTCTATGAAAGCTTACAAACTTGAAACTAGAGCAAAAAAGTTAAATTAAGATCACTTGTTTTTATTTATTTATTATTTTCTTTAGAATATACCTGATGTACGTTATAGCTCAATAAACAGATATGTTATGCAATTGGTGAATTATAAAAGATGGATTTAAAGCGAGGGAAATGAATCACGAGCAAATGAAGGATTCTAACGGCCAAATCACGAGCGTAGCGAGCGATTCAAGTGTTAGAATCCTTAGTGACGGGAGTATTGTACTACATCTTACAGTATTCAAAATAGCGCCAATTAACTAATGACAACAAAGAACACAAAACAGTTTTTATTCTGTAGTTTTTATGCTAAACTCCAGGTCGAAAATATCGACCAATTAAATTAAGAGGAGTAGTTCGAGTATTCGCACAATAAGTGTGTATAGCATTTAGATGGAGGTTGACTACATTGGTGTGTTTTAAATTCAAACACCAAAACAGTGATTTTGCTTTTTATTTGCTATTTTTAGTGAATAAAATAAGCTTTTTAGGGGGAATGGTATTATAAACAGTTTTGTCAACTTGCTAAATTGACCATAGGGACCTAGTGCGCTGTGGTAAATGATTTAAAGTGCGCTTCAAGGAGGCTATTTTCATGTATTTTATAACTTATTAGGTTCGACGACATGCCGCATGCCTGTTTCCTCACGATGTTTTCCTTCTCAGTTTGATAGTATTCTACTATAAATAGGTGTTTATTTCGCAGGATCAGTTTCAAGACAGAGTTCCCCCGCCTCCCTCAGTTCCCCCGGCTCCAGCTGCCGGTCCCCGGTGCCTGATGAGGATGTGGAGGTGGACGTGGAACAGTGCTCTGACGGCGAGAGAGATGCGTCCGACCACGCTATACCTTCCCCAGCACCTTCCTCAGGTTAGTATAATATTATTTATTTTATTTTATTTATTAAACGCACAAAACACGTAACAACCACAAAAGAACTAAAAACTAAACTATTACAATTTTGAGCTTGATTGTAACGTAAACACATGCGCGTACAGAAAAATTATAATTCATACGAGTAAAGAGATCGCAATAACTTATACATAATAAGCTAATATAATTCTTAAGAAATATAGAAGTATATAGGTATATATTTCTTAAGAATTATATTATTATTGCCCCACAATGCACCTATTTTTTTTCGGTTGGTTGAGCCGATTTAGGAAACTTAGCTCAAAAAGAATAAAAAACTGAAATAGTTTTTTGCAATCGACGCTAGAAACTTGCTCGTTGCGCTCTGGGAGCAAAACCAAGTGTTTATTTCACTTCACTTTTGTTAATCTTTACGATTTTTCAGTTCCGTAATAGCATACCTACTAATCCAATCTATTATAAAGAAAGTCGTGTTAGTTACACTATTTATAACTCAAGAACGGCTGAACCGATTTGGCAAAAAATTGGTGGGAAGGTAGAACAGAACCAGAAAACGGATATAGGATACTTTTATCCCGAGAAAGTAACGGGAACGGGGCGAGCAAAGCCGCGGGAACCCGTTAGTTTAATTTTAAAACTAAACCGATACGAATACTATGACGCACTCAAACACAAAGGTGTTTAAATCATTTTAGATTTAGAATTTAGGAAAAGATGTAGGAAAACGAAGTAAAAGTTATACTAGGAACATTGCCTTGCCTATAATTTTGTAATTAGAAATCTTATAACTTTATCTTTGTTTGCTTTTTACCGTTTTACGACTTAAGTATAGTTATTGATATAGTTGTGTAGGAATTAAACTCATAGCCAAATGAAAAATCTCTGCGCAGAAAAGTGTAGACCAAGAGGTCAAACCTTGCAAGCAAATATTGCAATGGTTATGCTCTTTTGCTTTTTTTACGCTATAGTAAATACAACTTACCACATTTGGCATTCAATTCCTTTTTATACTTCGCAATCAACTGCGAGTGTGAATTCCAAAGAATTATTTTCCAAGGCACCTCCGTCATTTCATTCATTGTGGCGCAAAAAGTAAATTGAGCTGTGATTATAGAACTGTTATTAACATAACAAACCAGATTTCTCAAAGAAACACAATCATTTTCTCACACTGTGTAGGTACTTGTTTCTGATATGGTGCGTGTAGAAATCCATGATAGTCCATAGTAGATTTTAGAATTATTAGCAATGGCATGAACTAGAAGACATCCAACTATTGAAAATATATTAAACTTTTTTTTTTCTCAGACTTACAATTTTTTTGTCCAAACTATTGCGGCTAACTTACTGCCAAACTAGTGAAATGCCACTTAAAAGCAACATGAACTGTGGCACAGATTTAGAAGTAGGTTAATATCATCAACAAATTAAAATTATGTCTAAAATCTTAGTCTAAAATAGATATTACATACAAGGTGCAAGGAGGGTTTTTCACAGTGGAAAAAAATAAAGCCCGTTTATCGAATAAGTAGGAGTATGTTACCGCACCGACTGGATTGAGTTCCACGCTGCGTTTGAATATTCTACCTTCATGAAAGAAGATCTCTGGCCTGAGGGAATCTTCTATCCTACGTTTCCGGAGTCAACTCCCTAGCCTTGTCGCGCCCACTCCATCAGACACTATGTCCTGGTTAAATTATTGAACTATATAATTACATAATATTACTATGTATTTTAATTTGTAAGCTACACATAGGTCTTTGATTTATAAGATTTTATACTATGTTGCCTGAAATAAATTAATAATAATAATATTATTGCAATTTTCTTGAACTCCAAAATGCTGGAAAGTATATTTTTAAGAAGAAAGCCATATTTTGATATGGCTGACGTGGCTGACACTGAGACCCGTATTGAGAAACAGTGCTTGAGTCTGAGTCAAGCCTCAAGCACTGTTTGTAAATACGAGCCTGAGATGACATTATCAGCTTCGATTGGCTACCAAATTCCTTAGAAGATTGATACCCTAACTACATGACTTTAAAACTCCTTGCTGCAATAGTGTCTTTTCTCCATATACAGTTAGTACAGTTTAGTAGTAGCAGAGCTCTTTGTGAAGGGCTCGTCCGGGGAAGTACTACCACCATGCCTATTTCTGCCGAGAAGCAGCATCGCTGTATTTCGGTTTGAAGGGTGTGGGTGCCGTCGTAATTACAGGCACGTGAGGCAAAATATCTGTATGCTTCAAGTTGATGGACGCAGGACAGTGCATAGTGCAGGGCAGGCAATGCTTTGTTATAGGCGATGGTTACCGCTTAGTATTATGGCCCACCATATGATTGTTCCATCAGATAGTTGGTACTTACACTCTTTGCTGATGTGTTTCTTACCTCTTTCCTTTCCTCATTGATTTCAACACTATCTATGACAGAACTAGGCGAACGCGACACACCTTCCCCCGCACGGCCGCTTCCACCAACCACTTCTTGCAACTGCGAGGAGCTGCTCTCCGTGGATTGTCAGCTGGAGACGAAGGAGCTCTGGGACAAGTTTCACGACCTCGGCACGGAGATGATCATCACGAAGACTGGAAGGTCAGTCACACATACACTAATATTCAAATACTAGCCGCGAGTCCAAAAATACAAAAATCTTTCCTCTATATAATATTAGTATAGATTAAGGCGAAAACTATCCATTGAATACAGCTAGAACGCTGTTTATCTTTATAACACGGAAAACAATTTACGCATTCTGACTTTCTGACGCCATTTTTCTATCTCCCGATTAGTGATGTGTCTCGTTGCCCGGTCTCAGTAGAGATTTTCTTCAGAAGAAATGACGGCTTGCTAAGTTGGGCACTTGCATGTACATTATGAATGATTTTATTTTATTACACGTGTACTTGCTATGGACGATATAATTATTTTTGGGTCAGTACATACTTACTCAATATATATGTAATTCTTTTGAGTAATGAGTTTGTTTGCGCAAAGTGAATTTCAATAAGGTAATTTTTTTACAAAGCATCATTTGAAGGTTTGCACTCATCTATAAGCGTTCTGCGATAGCGAAAAGAGAAATGTTGACAAATATTGCTGTCACATTTGAGAGTGTTACTGTGTTCGCCATCGTAGAATACTTAGATGGGAAATGATTAATTTGGGAAATTAAGTTAGCATTTAACTAACTTTATTATTGCAATTTTTTGAATAAGTTAAGAAAAATATTGAAGACATATCTTCCTATAATCCAGTTTTAAAGAAGGCCTCGAAGAACTTCAAATACTTACCTACTTAATTCACTATTTTGCTTTCATCAAAATAATGTAATCTTTCACTTCGAGGTCGAAGTCAAAAACAAATTAATTCAGTCCATGATCGACCCCAGCGAGGGCGAGGGCTCCACGGAATGGATTCATCAGCTAAAGTGGCCAATTTCGGAATAATTACTTCGCGAACCCGGCCGTCCTTCAACCCTTTAACGAGATAAATTAAAAGTACATTTTTTCGTAACCGTCGGCGTAATGTCGGGCAATAAATTCACGAAGCCCCAAAGACAACAAACAGCGCTGTCAGGGGAGGGAAAGATGTTTTTATAGTCACACCGAGAGGTTTATCTAAATAATTGCGTAGTCGGTGGCGGTGAGCGGAAAATTGGCATTGTGTACGGGAGCCACCCCTGAGCTTCTAGAGACGTTTTATAAATAATGTTGCGAGTAGGTATATGAAATGAATAATAAAATAAAGCTTGTATAAAGTTGTTTTTTATTTGAGTATGTTAAATCGTTACTTTAGCAAATTCAAATTCCGTCCGAAAGATTCAACTCGTTTTCAAAAACTCGCGATTTACAGCCTACAATAATAATGTTTACGAGGATATTTTTATTCAATATCTGCAATATTTATAACGTGTAAAGTTATAGGTCGCTATAAAATACCTTATTTTCATGGCAGAACAGGTTCTAAAGGATGTGGTAGGTGTCTTACTTGATGAATATCTAGTTACGATGAAACTGCATACCGGAACAAGTGCATGGGTTGTATAAAATGAGCATAATCTCTGTATTAGACTCATTTGATGTTATCTGCAGGGGAGGTCCCTTGCAACAAGTGTAGTTAGTCTAAATCACGAATCGGTACTCGTCCAAAGCGTTTCAATCTCGGGGGAAAACTCCTATTGTTACACCCGTTGCGTATTCTATGATGTAACTCACATGTTTTGATACTATTTTACCATCCAAATTTCGAAGGCATGAAATAGTCTTGAACGCAAATGGAGGCAAACTGTTGGCCTTTGGGACTTTACTTGTTTATAGTTACGAATACTTTTAAAATGTCAGGGTTCATCATAACAGACACAATCGACTTCTATTTATTTCTGGCTCCAAAGCCCGTGAAATCACAAAGGTTAATCTTAGGGCATTGGTTCATCGTGACTTGATTCGATAGCGACCATCGATTAATCGATACAAGTGGTCGAAAAATTTATATGTAGGTATGTAATTAGCACAGTTTATACTTCTGCAGTCAGTATCGTTTACACTTGTTTTTGTATAATCTTGTACCTTGATTCCAAATAAATATATTTTGATTTTGATTGATTTTGAATACATATTATGAGTGTGTCGGTTCTTTTTTGCCGAAAGTATCAAAACATTTAGTCGCATCATTGATGTCTAAACAAGAGATAAATCAACCCGTCCAATCAAAACGAGATATCAGGGACAAATTTTATCTAGGGAGGGTGTCGGAGCATGTTTTTAAATTGCTTTACAATGTTTTATCTATTAATTTATTTAGGGACATTTTATTATGAACAGAAATATTATCCTAATAAAACAAAATTTAAAGCTTTACGCACCGCTTCTAATTATTATAACGTAATTCTTAAATTTCTGATCCTTCAACATTAACTCTTTGTGGGTATCTGAAACTGCCATGGTCCGAATTCAAGAATATGCAATAGTACATTGTTACCTGAGTGTTGAAAGTCACGTTTTTTGAGTCCCGAGACGGGTTTGGCGCCAGAGCGTTAGCGAGGGCGCCAATGGAGCTTGAGGGACTTAAAAGACTTTCACCTGAGGTAAACACTGTGCTTTTCATTACGAATACAAGGAAAGTAAAAATAAAAACATGAAAGAAAATTTGTGAAAATGAAGATTGAATTGCTGCCTTCCCGGTTTTTTTTTTCTTTTTCTCTGGCGGGCCTTCGGCTTCGGCTCGCCAGCATTATTCAGCCATTATTTTCATTCTCATAATTTAAAAAATGGTAAATTGTTTGCTCAAATCTATGTTATTTTAAATAAATAGTTGAAGCTATATATTAATCAAGTAATTTAGAAGATATATTAATTATTTAATATTATCTTTATGTTATTTAAATTTAAATTTTACATTGCGCTCTAATTAGACTTTTTAAACTTCTTACCGTTGTAATGGGTTTCCAACCTACTTGCTGAATAAAAAGTTGGAATTTGGTTCAACGACCTCCTTGCAGTTAGAAAGACTTTAGAAAGTTGGAACATGGTTGAATAAAATAGAACTTGTTTTTTTTTATAATTTGACAGCTGTCAGTAGAAAGCGATTCTCCCTAGGGCTGAAAGTTTTACTTTCAATTAGGCCCCTCAGGCAACTTCAGACCTACTTTCAGAGTATGAGTAATGAAAAAATATTTTGTCTCGTAACACTTAAAAAGTCAAACTTACATTATCTTGCGCCTCAATTGGATAAGCTACATCACTGAAGTCGTCTCACAGTGATGAAGAGTTTAATAAAACTTTGTGGTAGGTAAACACAACTATTGAATCCGTATTGAGTATGTAGGCGTAGAGTATAAATCGGCGAATAATTTTATCGATGCATCTCAATGTTGATTCGACACATCACTACGACGACTTACAAGAAATGTCGGGCTTATTCGTTTTTTTTTTTCAATTTCGGTTTGATTTACAATCGTTCCGTTTACTGCTGAGTTAACTTTGTTAGACCTAACTGGAAGGCGATTTATGGGCTGGACCGTCATGACAATGAGCCCATCCGAAATATTTGAATGTTAAGTCATAACCTGGCTTTTTTATGCGAGGTTTTTAACTTAACAACATTATTGCGATATCGACTTGCGGTTGGCTTGATGGATGCATGCGTCAGTGTTGAATCCATAACAAATAACGTTCATAAATAATCAGCTAAGAGCGATATCCCGCAAAAAGCTCTTTGTTAAGCTTTTGCTCTGAAACGGTAAGGAAAATAAATGTGGCTATGTAATTTTTGGACGTCCCGCTAGACTAGACCACTAATATTCTTGAGTTAAAAAAAAAGAAAGAATAAGCTACATTACATTTTTGTACCGAAATACCTTCCGCACTTGAGGATTAAAATTGAGAGGCTGTTTTTTTAGCGATAAAATTAAGTATGCGAAATTATAACTTCAATTCAATAGGTTTCTTATCACAGTCTTAAAATATTACATTTCTTATCCCAACGCTATCTGCAAAAGCGCATTAACATTTAACGTTAACGGCTTATTTAATAACTGGGGACTATTCTGGGACACGTCGGAGTAAATTATCCATATCCGTAATTTTGAGCGATGGCTGTCCTGGATAAATGGTTTTATCGGTTTTAATTACCTCTACAATTATCCGCCGATGTCCGGGTGTTGGCTCTGATCGGGGGATTGAAGAGCACGGAAATTATTGTAAAAGAAATAAATATTTGTCTGACATTTTTTATAGCCCTGTTTCAAGTTTTTGGACTAAAACCAGATAACTGATAGGTATATAAATACATATTAAATTAAATTAAATATTGTAGAAAATCCAAATGTCTGATAATAATACTCATACATACTATATTTTTTTATAGATACATACTTATAATACATTATAACACCCAGATAGAGAACAAGCATCTGTATTCAACTCACAAATATTTTTCTCGGTGGGGATCGAACCCACGACCTACGGCATAAAAGTCAGTGCTGTTGTGTACAATTTATTATTTTTTATTTTTATTTTTTTTATTTTATATTATTCGAAAAACAATCAGTACTACAAACTAGGCAATAACAACATAAATAAAATACAACAATACAACAAGCCATATTACAAGCTCTGCTTAGTTTGGGGCTGGGTAGTGTTGTGTGAATTGTCCACAATATTTATAAACTTAAACATCTAATTACCAATTAAAATTTTTCGCAATTTCGCAATGTTTTTACAAAGCAATAAGATCTACACACATAACATACATTGATTTTAATGTGTCTTTGGGGCAAATCAAACCTACAAAGGCTGTAAGACTTTAGACCGAATAAAGAAATTTACAAAAAAAGAAGAACTCAGCATTTTAGATATCCTCTCAGTTCTCTTATTACCTACATGAAATAATTTTAATATGCAAATCAAATCATCGAAAGCTATTTTAAATAGTTATCAAAACCTCTCCACAGACAACCAATAATATAAAACGCATGTTAAGCTTTAGCACCTGGCTCTTCGATCAGCTCCTCCGTTCCTTTGTCGATGGCCTTCGCTCCAAGGTGTGGACCGTTATAAAAAAGAAAAAACGTATGGCATTTAACAAACAATATTTAGTGCCGTTTTGACAGTTATTGTAGGCAATGATTACTGTTCATTATGAGTGGTTAGGAGGCACCCTTTTAACACGAAGGAAGCTACTAACAGGTGCTATTAGTGAAATAAAGTAGAAGCTCAGGGTTATATATTTCTTAATGTTTTTCCAGTTAAGTCGGAAGTTTTGAAAGTTTTGGCTCATAAATAAAAAACAAATTTGCATGAGACATATGTAGGTGCTGTCGGATTCTCTCAACGACTACTTCCCAAACTAAGCAAAGCTTGCAGAGAAGTACTTTAAATTCTTGAAACTATTTAATATTTTATTCAACTAGCTGATGGAACAAGCATGTGGCCCACCTGATGTTAAGTGGTAACCAATGCCTATAGAAAGGCTTTGCCTCGTAGGTGAAGCCGAAAAAACGTGCCCTACGATGTATTGCCCTGCGTCCATCAACTTTAGGCACTCAGATGTTCAGCCTCACGTGCCAGTAATTTCACCGGCACCCACACCCTTCAAACCGAAACACAGCAATGCTGTTTCGCGGCAGAAATAGGCCCTTCACAAAGAGAACACAATCAACCAAAAATTACCCAAATAATAATTTACAACGCTTTTCAAGTAGTATGATTGTGTCATCATAATTTCAGGGTACAAATTGCACCGATAGCAGTAAAAGCAGCGAACTCAGCCGAACGGGCCCGAATGGAGCTTATCCCTATCGGTATTAATAAATCGACTATATGAGGGTGGGGGAGGGGCGACATGTGCATTAAAGTTAATTGAAATTTTCGAGGCTACGTGTTATTCGCAATACTTAATGCACTTTTCAGCTTGACATGTCTGACACGTGCAGTGCACGCCTTTAAAAAATGTTAGATGTAGGTTGATTGCAGTATTCAGTTAAAACATAGGTGACCCGCGCCAATAAAAAACAATCCCTAATGATATACTTACTAATATTTTTATAAATTACTTCTCAACCGCACTCGTGAGAAGTTTTAATTAGTTTTTTAACCCTCAACTTCTTCATGGATAGATGACCTAATCATAAAATAAGAAATGTGACAGCCGTTATAAATTTGTAACAAAGTTTCAAGGACGTTTTGCACCACTTTTCTCTTTTTTTTGAGAAAATGTTCGTTTGTTCTATGTTATTAACACCAAAATCAGTAAACAAATTAAAGAGATGTGGGTCGGTTTGGTAGATTTCCCTATGCAAAGTGTTCATCTGTAGTTCCTAAATTCATTAGTAGAACTATCAAAGTCGGTAGATTTAGAAACCAGGCTTATACGAAACCTTATAATATGATGATTAATATCAAGCAACCTGAATATTGAGTTACATCAAAAGTACAAAAATGATTATTTTATAGTGCAAAACTCTTATTAATTTCAAACGTCCGTTACACCGGCTTTATCAGTTAATGAATACCTAATTGTGAGTTGGTGATGATTGCAGTTCGTGTTCCAAGGTGCGCTCGACCATCTGAGTCAGCGGGGAGGGCAGCCTCTAGACAGGTGCCTGGTGAAAAAACAAATCGCTAAATGGGTGAATCAACTTTTAAGACACTCCTTTGACGACATTTTGAAAAGATAAAATTAAAAAATAAATTTTCGAAATATGATGAAATGATTAGTGTTACATTTGCACAATTTCATCTATTTTTAGGTTTTGAAGCGGGGCACGAAATCTAAGCTAATTTAAACGAGTTTTTTTAGAATAGGTGACGAGTGTGGCTCTAAAATATCCATTGCGTTACTTTTTTGTAAATACAATAACATGAAATAAACGAAAAAAAATGATAAAACAACTATGTTAACCATTTATTCGTACTTTTATTTAGTATTTCCAACTTATTCATAATGTTTTTTATCACTAACACATGAAATAGAGACCATTATTGGTCCATTGCGTTACTGTGCAAAATTTTCAATGCTTAACTTTAGAATAAATATCAAAACAGCATAATCAGACACACTATTCTTATTCCTACAATACACATGAGTCTTGGAGACTTTTAATTAAACGCTTTTTGTAAACAAAATCAATGACTATGAGAGTTATCTTCAAAATACATTAGAAAAATTAAGGGACATTTGAGTAACGCCAGAGAAAAATAGTAACGCCTGAGAATTTTAAATCTTCAAAGTTGTGAAATTGTGACTATATTATATTAAACACATGATTTTTTTTTTGTAAATGTTTCTTCAGATTAGTCTTCTTTCACATTTTTTATAGCTTTCATGTTTTTTCCATCTTGTATATATTTATATTATTGTTATTTTCTAACCCATTCTGTCCAAGTGGTTGTATACTTTATTTTTCCTTACAATAACAATTTGTTTTGAAAAAATGTAATCAGTGTGCCTCACACTAATTACATTTGCCGTACATGCAATCTTTCAAGTTCGCATTGCAAACAGTTGACTCAATGAGGATGTTTAGGTCATCAGTGCCAGTTACATTATTTTTTTTCAGTGCTTTTGTTTTTGCTTTATGAATAAAGTTCGTGTGTATTTTGCAAGACACGTGTCTCTAGCGGCGACAGAAGCATTTTTGACATAAAAATGCTTGTTTCTCGTAAAATAAAAGTAAGAGCAACAAAGTTCAGGATTCTCTTTTACAAAGTTATTGAACAGATTTTTCATCGAATCCAACATAAACCTTTTTTGTTCCTTCACTTCTGTTTTTGTGAGCGTTTCTTTTTGAGCTGTAGCACGTGAAATGTCATCTTTCAGATAAAAATCCATTATTTTCTTCCTTAAAATAGTGTTTTTATTCGCATAGTCTTTTCTTCTAAGAATTTTGTCAATGCCTAATGTCTCCATAAGTATCTTTTTCTTCATTCGTGAATCTTTTATTTCTACAGTTGAGAAAATCTTCTTTATTACCTCTCGTTCTTTTCTAGATTTTGTTTTTTTTATTAATGTTTTATTTATAGCACTGCTCAGAACTGTGTGCCTTCAGATCTTCCGTTTTTTCAGTATCGTTAATTTCGCAGTCAATTCGTCTTTGATTATCTTTCTTAAATTTTTCATACTTTCGTCTCAAATTCTCATTATTTTGCTTAAGTTTTGCATTTTCTCTACTCACCCGTGACCTGTTCGTTTTAACTTTCTTCCGCCCTGCTTCTGCTTAAGATATGTGAAGTGGAAGAGCACTAGCCCTTGGTGGCGTAGTTAGTACTCGTGGTTGTGTATCTGTTGCACGAGGTGGTAGGTCTTTTGATTTTGGTGGTGGGTCTCTTGATCGCGATGATAAGGTTCTTGATCGTGGTGGTTGGTCGCTTGATTTTGGTGATGGGTCTCTTGACCGTGCCGTTAGGTTTCTTGATTGCAGTGGAGGGTATCTTGCTTGCAGTGACGTATCCTTAGCTCGTAGAGGATCTCGAGGAGGCGTCGCTGGTGGAGTTCCATTCAATTCTTCCAAATTATCTAATCTGGAGTCTGTTCAGGGGGTGTTTGTTGCAACAATCTCGAGTGTCTTTTTCGCATTATGTTTTTCTTTAAGGAGTTAAATCTATTTGTTTTATGGTTCCAAACTCGGTGTTTTTTCTTCCCTTCTTCATACTTTTCTCTATTAATTTTTAGTCTTTCTACATAGCGCTTCTGTTTTTCTGCTGCACTTAGTGGCATTTTGAATTATGTAGCACAAACCTTGAACTATTAAACTATATTAATAATATCTTAGAAACCCAAGTTAGACGCAGATTAACATCCACACTATCCACATTAATGCCAAGTCGCAATGTTAATTTGCCCTACATTCTCTGGCGTTACCGGTAACTCAAGAGAAAATTTATCCGGCGTTATCAGTAACGCTAGGGAAAATTTCAATAAAAAATATCACAATTAATTCCACAACCAAAAATCACCAAAACTTTTGTCATGACCTTGAAATCAGACATCATAGGCAGCATACTGACCTAATAAAATTCAAATCTTTTAAAAACTTACCAAGATTCCCGCCGTAACGCTGTAGAGCGACAATAAACCCACGCACACCAGCTGAGAGCTTATCGCAGACTCAGGGGCGGGTAATATGTGGTACGGCTTATCGGATCATACCAATAAAATATTAGACAATAATCGCCTTAGATGACACCAAGCTAGGCGCCATCTCTTGATAACGGTCATGAATTTTTATCAGTAACTCTGTGGAGCTGATGTTTTGATCAAAGTTCAGGACAAAAGCTTAGGTGCATGTAAAATATATAATTTAAGCCAAACTTTTATAAATGTTAACTTTATATGTAAGTTTATCTCATTGTGAATTATAATATTGTGTGAAAATCCTGTCCATTCATACAATTTTTTTAAGAAACGTCTTTCATTGTATTGACGCCTAGGCGTGGGGACACATATTTTTTGTATGGATAGTGCATAAGCTCTGCTGAGTTACCACAAAAATATCAATTTTTTTTCTTAAACCTTCATAAAAAGATTAAACTAGCGAGTTAGCAAAGGATCTAAGTTTATGTTAACATACAAATAACCATATTTTAAAATGAAATACAGATTTTATTGCTATTTCAATGCCAGGGACACAAAAGGAGTGCCTTAAAAGTTGATTCACCCAAATACGCTTGCGAATAACCTCGGCGCTGGCGGTTGTAGACGCGTTGGTCTGGTCATAACTAATTATCTATGCCCCTTAAATAATAATAAATGATCTATACATATAAAAAAGTCGTGTTATTTACACTATTTGTAACTCAAGAAAGGCTGAACCGATTTGGCTGAAAATTGGTGGGGAGGACTTAAAACCAGGAGACTGACATGTACTTTTGTATCTCGAAAAAGTAAAGGGAACGGGACAAGCGAAGCCACGGGTGGCCGCTAGTATTCTCATAATATTATCATGTTATTACCTATATGCACCTTAGTTATTTTATATTCAGTAACTTTTTGACTCGGCGCAAATGAGAGACCGACAATAGCCACTGGCAGCCACCTCTACAAGCAGTTCACACGCGTTTCTATATTTCTAAAACGCTTTTATTAGCTTCACCTGTATGTATGTTTGTAAGCTTGTAAGCTTGTATGTAAGTTTGTATGTAACCGACCCCTTTGAGCTCGATTTTGTCCTACTTTGAACGATCAGATTTGATTCAAACTTTGCACACCTGTCAAAGGTCGATGACAATGCAATAATATGAAAAAAAAATTAAAAAATAAAGAAAAAAAAAAAAAACCTACTTTGAACGATCAGATTTGATTCAAACTTTGCACGCACCTGTCAAAGGTCGATGACAATGCAATAATATGAAAAAAAATAATGAAAAAAAAAAAAAGTAAAAAGTGAAAAATAAATTATAGTTTAAAAAACTAAAAAAAAACGCTTTTATAACTAATTGAACTAAAAAGTTAAAAATAAAACTGTAATAATCAATTGAAAAATTTATATTATTGTACAAAAAGCGTGGGGGGCTTGATTTTGATGGTTGTAAATATTTTATCAATAGTCTATTATATCTGAAGTTATTAAAAAAAGCACCCCACGCTTTTTGTACAATAATATAAATTTTTCAATTGATCATTACAGTTTTATTTTTAACTTTTTAGTTCAATTAGTTATAAAAGCGTTTTTTTTTTAGTTTTTAAAACTATAATTTATTTTATTATACAACTAGCTGATGCAACATATGAGTCATATGACCCACCAGATGTTAAGTTGTAACTATCGCCTATAACAAATTATTGCATCGTAGGGATTCTCGCCACTCATGTGTGTCCAGTGTCGGCCAGTCCCAGTCCATACAAAATCTATGCTTGTCCCGGGGTGGTTGTGGCTGGTGGCCCATTGCCACTGAGACGACGGGAAAAGTTTACGATTACGAATAAGTATTCCTTCGAGGACTTTGTCTAGGCTGCAAGCAGCGTGCAGCGTGGCGCGATCGCCCGATAATTCGATCAAGCTGCTGACGTGCTGCAATAAAACGCAATTATGTTCATCATACTAAGTAATTAAGGCTCTCTTAATTGGCATGTTCAAATAGGACGTTGGAATAATTTGCCACATCTTTTAAGGTTGAATTTAAATTTATCTTTACACCGGAACCACAATCAATGATATCTACAGCTATTTATTTATAAATCACCACGATCCAAACAAGATTTATCGCCATGACTAAGAACTAATTTATGATAATCATAAATATAGCACGGAATAACAGAAAATCAGATATGAATACATTTACTGCGATCTGGAATGATTAATGTTGAAAGCATTAGCTACTGGTTATTGTGAGATGAATGAGAGAAAATGAGATGTGCACACAATGTGGCACCCACGCATTTTGCGATGCCAGCCGCTGTCTGCCAGCTACCGTTCGGTTGTGCAACCTCCGCTCCTGGCCCGAGCCTCCCCGCCACGCCAGCCTGAGAGCCTCGCGAATGCACTGTCATATCACGTATTCATCCGTCTGACACTGCCCAACATCGTAAAAAGACGCTCAAAACATTTTACAACGGAGCAATTTAAAAGCCAATTTAAGCACAAAGATCGAGGCATATTTCTCAAAATGAGTTTGAGTGGAGCGAGCCATCAAGAGGGTGGTCATTTAACAGCCATTAACGCCTAAAACATAATAAGCAACGTTAAATAATTACAAAAAAGGTGTAAAAAGCTATTGAATACGGAGGAGAGTGATGCGCTCGCGCTCGATGAAAGGCTGACGGCGCAGCCCGACGGAGATTGATTACGTAATCATGGACATCAGCCGATTTCGGGATTCTCATAGAGAGAGTAATCATCATTCATCTCACGGCTCGTTGACGACGTATTCGAGATGCTTATGATGTGAAGTTTGACCGCACCAAATCAAGTTTTGAGTTAATTTTACGCGTCGATTAAAGGTGTCGAGGTCGAGCTTACTCGCTTTTGGAAAGTTTGATTGTGCGGAAGCAGTCTGGCGCGGTAACTATTCGTTTACACTGACTTGTTCTTGGTGTAGGTAAAAATGCGGTATTTGGGCTGTCGACGCACAATTAACCCTCCATTGTGTAGGCTGGCATTGTGAGCAGTGCGCGGGCGCGGACCGGCCGCCTTGTTGGTTTTACTCCTACGCCTATTGTGTCCCACTCAAGCGAACGCGCGCTTTGCCATTCTACTCATACAACCTACTCAATGAGATATTATCTCCATCGTTATTAGCTTTATGTTGGATTGGTTTATTTAGTGTTAAATAAGTCAGCTATATAATTTCAAGTACACACCGCGTAACACAGTGGCTTTATTTAACAAACCAACATACATCATTATAATTATACGCACATGCGCTATAGCTAAAGGAACTAAAACCATGTTCTAGGTTTTAGAAAAGTTCGTGTTTTTGGGTGGCTCAGTTTGTTTGACTTAATTCGTTACTTTAAACGAATACCTTCTTAATCGTTTTTAGTTAAGTCGAGTGCGTTGTTGCAATGCAATGGTATGTACAAAAATTGTAACGGATGTTTGCACTTGAAACAAAGAGCAGCAGGCAGCATGGAATGTTGGCCACCAGCGGCGGTGGGTCACAGAAGTCACAGGTCTTGGTACGCGCGTGGCTGTGTTACAATACTGCGTAATGAAGTGGGCCGAGGGGGCGGCATTGTGCCTCGAAATGCTCCAAACGAGGCATTGTGCACCGCGACCCCCGACCCGCTCGTTACCGCGACTTCACTCACCGTTAGCACCCCGGAACTACATACCCGGTATAGTCGGCAGGCCTCGTTATCCTGTTTCGGAACGGGATTTTTGAACTTTGTCATATCAATAGACGTCTGTGTGACGTTGACGAGCACCGTTTTCGATCCAATGGATCTCATTTGGTGTAGGTAACGTCGAACGTGAGACACATCGGCACCGTTCGTTTTACTAACGGAGAGATTACTACTATTTTAGAAACATGAGCATGTGTGACTGCACAGACTTTATTTTGTTTTAAAATTGTTTCTGTACATTGCATTATTTTAAATTGCTATGGAAACTTCAATTCAACACGCATAAACTTTACGCACATCTTGTACCGTGACTTTATAAATCCCCTTCAGACTCTTAAAAAAACATAATCAGCTATCACCCTCATACTCTACTGAAAAGTAAAGGATAGCGAGCGTTTGCGTCATGTGGTGTCACTTTTTTCAAGCAGAGTGTTCGATTTTCACAGCTACCCCTCGGCACAAATAAATTTATATTTATTTCGATTCTGGGTGGGCGAGCTAGGTAGTTTTTGTAACCGATACGTGGTAAATCGAACACGAGTCACGGAAGCTAGGGACAAGGGTTGATTGGAATGGGTTCGGTGTAATGGATGCATACCACATGTAGAATAGAGTAGGTAATTATAATTATTTCAGTAGCCCCTAGTTCTACTAAAAAGAAAATGTACAGAAAAAACTAACTGAATAAACTACTCTCAGAATCACACACTGATTGCATTTAGTTTCAATTTCTTCTAACTAAAGTGCTATACTCAAAACTTTACTACTTGAGCACTAAGCCTCGAAGCAAAAATTGCTTAATCAGCTTTCTCGTTATAAACGTTGCGCAAGAAATGAAATAAATCTAACAATTGGATATAGGCAGGTGGGTATACAATTCACGGCTAATGCGACCAAATTATACCCGTAGTTACGCCGCCCAGCTATAAAGTTATTATTTTCCATTTCCGCGCTGGCGTTAAGTCGATAACTCGAAAATGACTGATATTCGTACGAACTAGTAGGTAACTTCTAATCTGAAAATGGGTTCCTTGCCTACACCGGTTTTATAATTCGCTTTTATCGCTGCTGTGTGACGCTGACGACGCATGCGCTAATGTTCGGACGTACTAGTAAGTTAGGACGTTGTTCGGCCAAGTCATGGTGTGTAGTGAATGTTTACGGGTTAGACTAAGCTAGAGTGTCATCTAACCATTATAAGCAATTACTATAAACCAGGGATTATGCTCACCTGGGACAATTGAAAGCTTTGACTTTCAAAGACAAATATAACTTCAGATTACACTTGCAAAATATGCATCAATGTGGCTTTTTTGATTACCCAAAACTTTATTAAATCGTGAAATCCCAGTTTAACAATGCAATACTTATACAGTTGTAGGCAATTAATATAGCACATCGGCTTTTTGGGTTTGTAGAGCGCTATCTCTTTCTGACGCACACTACGCTTTAGGAAGCCGAAATTAGCCGATGTGCAATATTTGTTGCCTCCTACGGTTTTTTAGGGATCTCATTTTCTGAATTCTCATGCCTATTTTACGTATACATAAATTGAATAAAGTAACTTTGATTCATCAAAGAAATCTTTTGAGTTAAAATGTCATGTAGGTGTATTAGTGACGTCACGCAAGTCGCTCGTCAGCTTTGTTGCCACATTACAACTCACTCAGGGACTGACAATTTGTGGGGAAAATTTATAACCGCTGTCGTTACTTCGGAATTAGCATGTCACACGATTTTTGTGTTTCGGGTTACTTGCGCGTAGCATGGATAATGTTAACTCCGAGCTAGGGTATATCCTAGGTTAAAGACATAATTTTAATATGTCTGCAACTAGATTAGACATGCTTGATCCAAACCAGTACAATAATAGTGACGTAACCAAAGAAAAACGTTGTTATAATGTGCCACATAATATCGGTTTCTTGGCAAACAATGTAATGGAGATCACATTGTTGGCGGTGTTTTTAGAATATAAACAAGGCACACATTGTGTTCTACCCCTTACGAGGAGCATCAACATATTATGACGTGAGAGTTCACGTTTTTCCCCAGTTTCCCGAGTGGTGCGGAAATACGGCGGGTGGCAGGCGCAAGCAGGATGCACGACGGCTCGGCCGCGGCGGTTTCGTACATCGCCACCCGTCCGCGCCCGTAAGCTCGTAATTTGCCTTTCTATTAGAGCGAGGGCGTGAAAAAAGGAAAGCGTTTACGGCGTGTTTAATGGGAGCGAGCGGGAAGAAATATGGCCGCCCGTCGGGAGAAGGGAAAATTTTGGTTTTCAGAGAGTTTTTGCGGAGATGTGCATCGGCTTGTGGAGTGCGAGGGGGACGGCAATATTTGTGGAGCCGCTCCCCCGAATAATTAGCGGAAGTCGTGGCTTAGTTCACCCCCTCGCTGGAGAGCTGCGGGAAGGGAGTTCCTCTATTTGTCGTTTAAGAGTTAATCGGACGAGCGATTCGTCACCCTTGGGAGAGCACGCCGCCGACGGCAATATTATTATATCTTTATTATGAGCCTGTCTGTTACGCCGAGACTCAGCCGGCGTCCGCCCCGCACGATTAACTATATTATCATGATTATTGATAAAACTTTGTTCTGCTTCTCGCAGTTAGGTAATGCTAAATGACGTATAGCCTTCTTTGTTCAATAAAACTTTTGTCTGTAGATGAACCCACAGCAGTCAAGGCATCTTTTTTTGTTATTATTAATTGATTGCTAGTCTACTCTTCTGCCACAAAATGTGCAAGTATGTTTTTTTTAAGTTTCATAGCACAAAACCTATATCATTAGCCGAGGGGAAGTGACAAATAAGTATAGTAGTAAACACAGAGCGTGTGTGCACTGTCAATTAGCGGTAATAGCACAGTCCTTGCGACATATGCTCGACGACCGACTTTTATATTTGTTACCCTTTTTACGATACAAAATTATACACAACGTTGTGCTGCAAGCTCCTATAGGTATATCTGTCTTCTATAGGTAGTTCTATACATAATAATGTCGCGGCTTGTTGTTGTAATCGTCACACTATTAAAGTTACAAAAGGTTTTGAAAGGAATGCTGTAGGTAATCGGGAACCTTTCACCGAGCGTATTCGAACAAACATTGTAGAGTATAGTCAGCATAAAAATCTAAACTTTTTTAAAATCTCTTCTTCTTGTTGTCGTGACATTAGTTCTTTCGCACCAGTGTGGTGAAAGGATTTTTAGTGCACCTTAAAGAGGCTCCTTTCGTGAACTTTCGTTTTTTGGAGTAAAATATGTCTTTAGTCTTTAGACAGCGAACTTTGGATTTCAATTATACATGAATCCTCTTTAAAATTTTAGACTCTATAATATCGTAACACTAGGTTTAACTTCCATTAATAAATCAAACTTTAGAAAATTGACAAATTTATCTGGGGCGGTAGATATTATCAAGTTAGTGGCCTCTATCTCGTCGTTAAATGTTAAATTGCTCCTTTTTTGACAAAAAAACTGTAAACTTAAAGACTACTTATAGAGTTAGAGGTTATCAAATTTTCTCGACATAGTTAGCGACCGCTAACTAATAGCTAAGTCTTCAACTTTTACTCTTTGGCTAGAAACTGATGGCTTAGCGACTAGTTAGCAGTAACTATATCGTGTGTCGTATTGTCTTATGGGTCGCACGCAGCCTACACTTTTACTTCAAATTTTCTGCCGTATGCATAATAATTTGCTCTCTGATGGAAAACAAGCTTCTAGCATTGTTTGTACTTGCCAACTAAATATTATTAAAATAAATATAATATGATTATTATATTGAAATATTTCACAATAAAAAAAAAATTGTTATGGCGCAACTGTAACTCCTCTAGAAGGCTGCAGAACCTATACAACACAATAGGTTCTAGCATAAGCCATAATGTGTACTAAAACAAGCTATTACCGCTTTCTGCATTGTTTGCTGTAATATAAGAGTGTGATTGAATGAAATAAATAATTATCTTATTTTATATAGTTAAGGATTATAAGTCCACCAAAATTTATTTCCAGCCGTTTTCACAACTAATTTTCGTAACCAGTACCCAAAGTCCCAGTGCATTTAAAACATTTCGTTACCAAATGTTGTTTTCGTTCCGCCTATTTGCCTCTGTCTATTGTATGGCGAAAAGATGAGACAACAACTCTAACTACGTAACGTATTTTTGCCGTCTCATATTTTTTCCATGCAATAGAGAGAGACAAATAGGCGAAACGAAAACAACATTTGGTAACGAAATGTGGTAGCAAAACTCCGACTTCGGGTACAGTTGCGAAAGCTTTTCTACCGCGGATGATGATTTGTTGTCTAATCGGAAAGAAACTTTTGCATTGTTTGTAATTGCTTACCAAATAGTATAGCTAATCCAGCGGACGCATATCCAATCAGCGGCAAATGACCGATGGCGCTAATTAAAACCGATCGCCTTACCGAATCAATAAACTCACGATAAGGCAATTAATTGCACATGCACCGGCCTGCTCCCCGAGGTGAACTATTGCTTCAATTGATTTGCAACGTGCTAGGATACATTTACCTACTCAGATATAGCTTATTGGCATCATACATTTTGAAATAAAGACGCATTTTAAAGAAAGAAAGAAAGAAAAGCATTTTATTGACCTATTAGCATACAGTACAAAGGAATACCTACCTACTTAAAAAAATAAAAATCACATAATAAATTATAAAAAGCAAATAGTCATTATAGGCAGGTAGGCAGCTTTCATACCTACAGTATTACTTAGAAATGGGTAACAATATTAGAGGTCAATTAGGCCCCGGCTCAGTATTTGTTGCACTGTGTTTTAAAGAAATGCTCCTACTCATTGATATACGAGTATGTCATTGATATTGTAGTGTTATTGATATATTTTCTACTTAAAAAGTAGGACAAAATCGAGCTCAAAGGGGTCGGTTACATACATACATACATACATACATACAGGTGAAGCTAATAAAAGCGTTATAAAAAGGAAAATTACGAAAGACAAAAATTTAAGGAAAAAACAAAACGTAAGACTAGGCGATATGGTCTTGGTATACAATATATGCTTCGAAAGAAGCGAAAAGAAAAAAAATCATTGACATATTCAGTTTACTCAATTATGCTTGTAATGAGGTCATTATTTTGACAACGTTCTTTGAGCAAAGTCGACCTTGCCGTGGTACTCAAAAACTCAAAAATTTTATCACACTGATGGTAGTTAACAAGTTAAAGGTTTTTTCTGACCAAAAACAACGCAGCGTAGGTATAAGCATACTTGAAAACCTGAGGCAAAATAATTGTTTTTTGAACATTGAACTCAAAATGCTGAAAAAAACGCATTACTTCGTGTGTGGTAAACACCTAATAAATCAATAGCATCTACATCGAGGTCATGTTGGCTCGTTCCAGGAGGTTTTCTAGGAAGGACTTCCTCATACAAGTGCAAACCATTAATTAGGTACGACACAATATCCAATCGCATTGTCGTGGTTGTTGAAAAGCGCGTGTCAATACACATTGACAATGTAT
The DNA here is from genome assembly GCA_947578465.1 of Thera obeliscata. NCBI lineage: Eukaryota > Metazoa > Arthropoda > Insecta > Lepidoptera > Geometridae > Thera > Thera obeliscata. Next base: position 5,384,908 of record OX387924.1, read on the forward strand.
TTTTTGTTGTTTTTAGGGTTCCGCTTCGTTCCGCTCGTGCGGTGTTTTCGGGACAACTAAATATTTATTTCTATACAGCTTTTGTTTCTATTCAAATGCATGAAAAGAAGTATGAAAACAAAGTTTTTACGCAAAAATATTTGAAACAAAAATAAAACAATGCGCTTCAACGAGCATAAAGCCTAAAAAGTCAACTGCTTATCGTTACTCAATATTTAATCCAGTCACTATTATTATGAATGGGCATAGAGCTTACTGTTGTTCTGATGCTTACACCCCAGTCCCTACACTTCTAAGTCCCAGGTTGGGTTATTATACCTCTAACTATACCTCTATATCGGCATTTTTGATGATCAAGCCCGATCTTTCAGAAAAATCTCATGTTTTCATGATTAATTAATGAACTGCGGTTTCCTCACATTTACAGCTTAAGCTAATAGCAGAAATATTTTAGGACTCGCATAGATATTGCGTTAGTCATATGCATAGATCTTCCAATGATGCAACGAAATTACTTTATGAAGAAGGATCTCTGCATAACTTTAAATTAAAATTAGAAAAATAAAAATAATAAATAATAAAAGGAAGTTCAAATTCAAATCATGACAAAAATTTATGGAATGTTGTAGATACAGTGTAATCGGAACCGAGCCACTTCATTTGAACACCTCTAGGTGCGCCCCTCCACGTAGATCGTCGCTCACATCGTCGGGAGAACTTTTGTTCGTTTTTCATTCTCCACGGAACCCGTTCCATGTTGTTGGATTCGCGGCTGGTTTGCATAGCTCGTGTGGGTGGTATGTCGGTCACAATGGTGTTTGGTTTGGCATTCGTCATGGGGCTCTGCGGGACGGGGACATGATTGATGACCGCTCGCTTGCATAGCCCACGGTTTGCAGGACACGCTCGATATAATGCTAGTGTTTCTTTGTGAGTTTATCTAGATAGTTCAACGACCGGAATAAATGATGACTAGATTAAGCTAAGTAAGCTGTTATATTTTTAACATTGCTTAGAATTACTTTTCGTTAATTGGTAGGTCAGTAGCCTTAAGACGGTTTCACTTATATTATTAAAAAAAAAAATATTTGCTATATCTGTCGGTTTATTACGTCTGGTAGAACTACCACATGTGAATATAAACGTAGTGACATACTATACCGTAACGTAAATACAAAGTAATGATGTAATTTAGAAAATAACAGGCGACTATATCCATTGATAAAAAACGTCCATAGTTTAAGCATTAGCTATCTTTATAAGGCAACAGAAAGTTCATCGCAATGAATCGTCATAGCTTACACTACCCAGTAATATAATACGCCGTATCCGATATGAAGTAACACACAACGGCACACGAAATATTCATAATCTTTGGACGGGTCCGTAAATAAAAATTATTAAATATCGGGACAGGTGTAGCGTCGGGTTACGCAGCGCAGGCGTCCGAGGGTTCGCCCGCAGCCGCGGCTCATTACCATTCGGAGTATGCCGACGAGCTCGTCCATCCGACGACCTACAGGTGCAACCTGTCTCATCAAACTGTATAACATAGAACATGTCCCGACATTATCTCCATACTAATCGCTCCGTTTAGTAGCCTAATAACCGCCATAAACATCGTAATCCCACTTATTAACTTTCGATAAGGTCAAAGCCAAAACAAGCATCGAATAGTCAATTAGAATTGAACTACAAAACGTATAAATTACATATTTTGTCTACGTATTTTCATTTTACGGAGTTTGTGACAATTTGCCGTGTGTTAAACGGATCTACGAGTATAAACCTGATTAGCTTCAATAAGATGTCTGATAAGTTTTTATATCCCGTGGCGTGACTGACTACAATTTGCGTGAAAATCAGGCAATGTCCTCTCTCATAGTAAAAGTAGGTAAGTACCAACTAGGTGGCATGCATAATATGCAGATGGATAGACAGCACGCGCCTCACGTTTGATAGATAAACACGACAAACGCGGGGTTTTGGTCGACCCAAGGCCTTCTATCCTCTGGTGGCTACACGACTATCTATACCTACATCTACATACCTATACCTACCCTACATAGAGGACACATGAACACAAACAAACGGAGGTCTTCGCCCGGAACAACCCTTATTGCCAACCTGACTGGAATTTTATATCGAAAGGACTCGTAATATTATTAAAATTATAACAGCGTGATGGTAGCATCTTTGCATTTTTAGCACGTTATGTTTTCAACCCCTTGCATGATATGATAAATTAGCATTTTGGCATAGTTAAGTATACGATCTCATTTATACAGAATGTAATTTAATGGGTAAATACTGAATTGAATAGACTTATTTTTAATTTGTTCGATTACAACTCCACAAGTAACTTGTCACCGCCACTGGCTTTATCGGTGACAGATCAGTGTCCTATACCATCGTTTGGAATTTAAACTCTTCGTAATACCAACTACAAGCTCTGGTAATACAGCATCGCGTGTTTAAACCTTATTTTCAAAGAGTTAAGGATAATTTTCAGTGATGCGTTATGTTAAAATATATCTACCGTGGCGGTCGTTTGAGGCACGTCACCCGTTTTGTAGTCGTCGCCTGATCCCGCGCTTAGCTAACCGTTTTGACATGATTTCAGATGTGAAGATGCGATAAATGTGTTCTTGTCTTTTTTTAGAACCCGTGTCCAAGTTGCATAAAAACTAAAATCACTCATAAGAATAAAAGCTTGTAAAAAACGATCGGTTTGTCCATCATACGATTTTATTATCTCGATTCGTGTGAACTGTAAGACTTCATGTGTCACATCACAATGCAACCGCATTATGCTGCACTTTTAAAACTTCACGTTTTTTATAAATAAACCATACATTATTCTTAACTAACAATCATAAAGTATTTTCACTTTTCGTGTAGAGATTATTAAAGTATCGTCAATTTATCGATGTCAGATTAATTTGTTTTATTCTTTTAATCGCTTGAGCGTTATAAAATCGAATAGCTTCCTAGTCCTAGTCCGTGAGGCGAGATAATATCGACAAGGCAAGAGCTTTGGGCAAAGGAACCGGCCACAGTGACAGCTCCTCACAATACAGTCGTTTAACACGCTCATCGCATTTGGAAGATCTCGTGACAGCTCCCATACATACCAACGTGCTTTGATTCGTTTTGGTACGATGAAACTTCGTTCCTATACTTGTGGCATGAAAAGTAGTAAGCGATAGCGAGTAGAGGCAGATGAAGGAGCATCGGGTGAATCAACAATGAGCGTAGGTTACGGGTTGCGGTGTACCGTGGCGCGAGGCGTGTCCGCGCTTCATCGATCGCAGCCTCCGACGCTTCTCGACGACGACGTCTGCTCCCCAGCAACCCCGCGCCCGCACATACCCCGCACACGTTAGCGCCCCAACCGACTGCATTTACCACCCGCTCGAACCACCCTGTCATATACAAATATACATACAACCTACCTGTCTACCGTGCTCGTCTGCTCGCTACGATTCTAACTTATTTTGCAGCAATTTCGCTCTTTTCTATTCAAAACCAGGAAAATAAAGCTCGAATTCGCGTTTACGAGTTCGCGTTTATGTTCCAATTTAGAGGCGAGGTGTTGATTCGACTAGTAGCGTGGATTGCGCGAACGCTAAGGTGCAATTAAAGCAGTTTACATCTCTTCGCGAGCAACCTGTAAATGTTATTTTGTGCTCATTAAAACTGAATCATGTTATAAATTTTATTGCGTACGCTGTAGCCATATGTTAATTGCAAATTATTAATGAAACATTGTAGGTTGAGAGCTTTGTTATAACATTGTTGCAGATTTTAATAACAGTCGTATAACTAAATCGATCGCACTATGATTAAAACAATACTGAAGGCAGGGTACACGGTGTAACAAAAGCTCTACCAATAACTTAAAAGGAACCTTTAGACAGCTCCGATCAGGCCGTTTGCTTGTCGATTGAATCACCAAAAAAGCTGAAAAGTACGTGTTATTTCTTCTCGTTTGGTGAGTTATTATTTTACAACCTGTAAACTCATCATGAAAATACTTCACCCATCATCGCGAGCAATAATAGCTTTATCTTTATTGAAGTAATAGCCTGCAACATTACTGGTCTAAATTAAATTTGTCGGGTATCGAGCCGGCGCTGGACGGTGGTCATTCATCATCGGTAATGGTGCTACACTAACGACCGTGGCCTCTCCGTATCACGAGTGATGTCATGACTGCAGGCTCACCTCACACCAATCACCATCACACAAATACGCTTTGATGCCATAGTTCAATCACATCACACTAAAATTATGATACTTATGGTGTGACCGCCAGTGCACGGTCTAGTCGCCCTGCCTGGTTATCCAAAGCTGTTGTGCGGTAAAATTAGATCCTAAAACGGTGAAGTACTCAGCTCAGCGTAGCCTTTTTTTCTTTTAATTTAACTAGCTGAGAGAACAAGCATATGGCCCACCTGATGTTAAGTGGTAAACATCGCCTATAACAAAGAATTTCCTCGTAGGTCACGCACGTCAGGAACGTGCCCTGCGTAGGTGTTGGGGCGGCCTTAAAGGTCTATCAAAAGCACATATAATTAACTAATTAATTTCATTCGTCTGATCTTATTTGCTTATCAATATTTTACTAACACTTACAAATTTTACTACAAGTGGTTACTTTGTGTAGTGTGTGTAAAATATACGTAAATTCTGACTATGTTAACACTGGCAAGCGCAGCTCAGCCTGAACAAATAGTTGCATTGAAGCGGAATTCAACAAGAACATAACATTTGTAGTATAAACGCTTTAAACATCCAAGTTTATTACAAGCCCGTACTCTCATGCACACTCGCAGATAAACACAGTTTTCACAGTTCAAAAAGAACAGCTGGATCACTCTCTCATAGAGTCACTTGTAGATATACTTTGGCACATTTTTCTTTATGCCTGTACAAATGCATGACATTGACGTATTCGTGAAACGTCAAAATACCATACGTCAAAACTAGCTTTGCATGAAATGTCACACTTATATATACACTTATACATAGTTTTGGATGTCACACTATATTTAACCAAGATGAATCCCATTTTTATATGCGTTGAATTTATATAGTGAGCAAGCTTTCCACAACAGATTAAAAAGTAAACAAAGTTTAAATTAATACGCGCCCGAAGCAATGACATTAAATTACGCAGCATGTGGTCGCCATTTTTCAATACTTTCAATTAGGTAAAGAAATAGCATATCGTTGATAGTGTAAGAAGTGTAAGATTAGTTTGTGAGTAGTAAAACGAATCGCTAATTATCAGCAGCTGACTTAAACATTAAGGCACTGACAACCGTCAGGCTCTTTCTCGCTCGCATAGTATATCACTTTTACACTTTTGAAGGATATAAAATCACGAAAACACCTGGCATTCGCATTATGAAAGCGATTCATCAAATATATAATTTGATCCAGACAAGTATTCTTACCCAAAAATAATTTATACCAATATTCGTACTGCTGACTGCTGATAGTTTTTATTTGTTTTTAACGATAAAATTTTATGACTTATTCGGATATTATCGTCGTCGCAAGCCCGTTGCTTACACGCAGCAAGGCCTGTTGACCGGGATAGCCTATCGCTGGAAATGCGTTCACGTCGCTTGTTTGCGCTTTTTATTCCATGAAATACTTGACAAAGTTTTATTTACGAATATTTAATAATGAAAATATACATTATTTTGAAAAAAAAATCGGGATACAGATCAATTGGGATACAATCTTTAGCATAATTAGTAGTTTCAAAGCAAAAGATCTCAACGCGCTCATTACGGACTTTTAGTAACTACCAAAATCTAGACTTATCGCTCCGCGCTCAAACACTCGCAAATCACACGTGTAATCATTAAAAACTACTGGCAGTACTTACAGACTTACAGAGCATAAAAAAAGGCATATGTAATTGTTGGTGTATACTATAGTGTATAGTGAATCGAGTCAATTCAACGCCAGCTGCGTTACACTTCGGTTATAATCGTCTGACGGCTCATTGCGTGTCAGAGGAAGCGCAATAATATGCGTATAGGTAGGTTAACCTTACCGACATTACGTATTTAAATATCCATCTATGACATTATAGTATTATTGTATCTATTTAAATACATTCTTAGTACTTATCCTATAGCGACGACACGTCACGCTACGGCACATGCACTGTATTTGCCGGGTTAGTAGTGTGGTTGGTATGATATGAACCAAAGCTGCAGTTGGTCGAGGGCTAGAATCCAACTTGGTTCATAACTTTTAGAATAAATAAAATATTACACGACGAAAAAAGTTAATTTCTTGTGAAAAACGGATGGCTTTACAAGTTTGCAATATATCGTACTGATAAATGCATTAAATGTGCATTTACCTCAATAAAATAAATCTGTTATTCTGACATTAAACGTACCTACATTATTAATAATAATCACTGGATATTAACGCTTAATTACAAATTATAAGGAATACGTTGAGCATTCACAGTGACTGGCACTTACAAGGGCAGTAAAAATCTTTCAAGCGAACAGCCATCATGGAAACGTCGTTAACGTATAGTGGCCTGCATACTGGTGTTATACATTATTTCAGAATTATGGTTTTAGAATCCAACACACATCTTAAAACTTTAATGGGCTGTGACGATGAAAACGTATTTAAATCAACAGTGTGTAAATACTTGTGAATAAAATATTGTAACTTTGTTACTATAAATATGTAAATTACATTTTACATTTCCATAACACTATATTTTTGTATTACAAGTAGGTACCTAAGTTATAGAAAAAAAAACAAAAACTACCAAAACAGTTTTGGTTTAGCTATTCTGTGACCAAATTTTGAATGGTTGTACAATTTGGTTGGTCAAATGAGTGGTTGCGGAAATTGCAATTTTAAGATTTTGTACACCTTTGCGTTCGTTTAGTCTGGCTCCGGCAAATGTAGCATTCCCCTTTCTATGCAATACAATGCACTTATTATTGCTTCGTTCATTTTACTTCTATTACCATTTATGATTGCACTGACACGAATGGTTAATTGTGTAAGTGCACAAGTTATATCGTTGACCTATCACGTACCTATTAGAGCGGTACAAACGGATACTTTGACGGGTAAACCTCAGTAGCGTTCGCAACGCTATCTCTATTTTTACTATTTAAAATTATAAGCAAATTACGACATTTACAAATTAAAATGCAAAAGTTACAAACTAAATAATCATTTTTACTTTGAAAAAGTAGCATTCACTTTCTTGTTATAAAAATATAAAACAGTTTTATTAGGTTAATAATTACTTGTTTTTTAATCTAAAGTTATGTTTTTCTCATAAATAATGATTTTATCGAAAATTTTAAAAGGCGGCCTAGCCTGCTGAGTTACATAAGTATTTACTGTACTAAACTGTGTTTCTTGTTTAGGTCTTATATTGTAATTTATGGTAAATGTTTTTTTTTTAACAAATAGTACCTACTTTACCTATTATCTATCCATACTCGTAAGTAGAGCAGGTGTAATAATAAGTAACTACCTACTATTTAATAATAAGTGCTTCTTATTGGCATCTTTTAATACCCAAGACTAAAATTTTCCACAGCTTAATTGATTTAATCTCAGGAATTTTACATCTATTTCAACATTTTATTGCTCCATAAAAGCATTCGGGGTCGTTCAAGTAACAACTCTACCTGAATTTGAGCGGGCTACTGTAATTTACTGGGCCGAATGTTGCATAACAACAATTGAGGGCAGTTAAAGTTTATGGCACGACGGTGGTTCCGGCGGAAGACTCGTAAACTGACCTCACAGAGATTCCAAAGATAATCTTTAAAGAGCACCTTGTTAATATTAAATGATTCATAATTGCCTGCTGATATTAATTAGTTTATTAGCCAGATGACTTATTTTATTGAACAAAAAATGACCAAGCGCGTGTCGGTCCGAGAACAAAGTCCTTGAAGCTTAGAATCTTGTTTATCATGGTAGTCAAAGAGAATAAACATGACAATTATCTGAGTACGAGAACAAATATTTGTGTGGTGAACACATTTATGTTCTCTATCTGGGTGTTATATTGTATTCCAAAGAATGTTGTTTGCAAAAAAAATGTGTATAAATATTATATCAACTATCTGGTCCCTACTCGTATAGTGCAACCTCTGCTAAGTTTGAGGCTCGAAAGTGTAGTGTGAATTGTTTACAATATTGATTTAATTTGGGAACAATAAAAAATAAATCCCCGTTACTAAGAAAACGAGGTACACAAAATCTGTTATATTCGAAATCCACTAAACTATAACGCCCCTTCAAGTTTAATTAATTTATTAGGATCCTTTTTATTGTTTTTCAATTTTTCCTATAAAAGTATTTCCTGTTTTGAATTAATTGCATCGACCAAAGAAATGATGTAATACTAAAAGAGTGCAAGTAAAACAACTATAATTATAGGATCAAACAGACAAACGGACTTATAACTAAACACAAGGTTTCCACGTCGAACTTTGGAACCCTAAACATTATCTTTTTGCCTCAATGTTCATAAATAACTAATAACGTGGTATTCTTTTTTTCTGAAAATAATACCTCATAATTCATAACATGTTTTTTGTAACCTGGTCTAGTTATGTACTTATTAGTCATTGACCTTAATTATTTAACCGATTCAATGCAGTAATAGTAATCAGCCTAAGTTTCCTCTATTTTCTACCAGCTCCTGTCCTAAGTCTCTTGTTCGGCTATTACTTGCGATAGTGCATTACTTAATATTATGAATACACAATGCAATCGTGTATTAATAATATTAAGCATGCCCTTATAATTTACAATATTTTTTTACTATGCAAATAGAGCCTTCCTACTACTAAACTGCTTATTTATCACCGTAGTGTGAACAAAAAAACTCAGCGTGAACTGATTTACAATTCCGTTTGAGATATTTCACTCGTGGTTGGGTAATATAAATTATCGTGTGTTAATACAATAAAACATTCCTTGCATAACTACAATCTGAACGCAAAAACAAAGACGGTTTTTTAATTAGCAAAACGTTACCCTGTACCGCTGCGAGGCGCCCCGTGGCGGGGCTACTTTATACCGCTTCATACACATTGCCGTGGACTGGTACTCGTTAACAAAACATCACATTTCACAATATTTTTATTAAACCGTAAAAAATGAAAATGTGAAAGTGTCTGTCTGTTTGCTAAGTTTTAACTAAACTATTGAAATAGTATACATAATATATTTATGAGTACTTTGTCCTTTGATCAGATTATTATTTTATCCATAAACCTTCAGCTAACTATAGGTATACTATCACTATTTTGATGAAACCGTATTTTGTGAAAGTTGTGTGAATTTGGTTTGGGAAATCAAGGCAAGTTCGCCAACATGTAAACGACTGTTAACATAATACCGACAATATCGAATCGGGTCAAACTGGGCGTCGATTCTAGCAACTCAAATCGCTCAAGCGATCCCGTAAACCGATGTGAGTTGTCAATTTTTGTATGAAAAATTTGAAAATGGAACGCGGATTCAGCGATCACTCAATCGAGCCGTGTTGCTGGAATCGACACGCAGACCCGATTCGATATTGACAGCTGGGCCAAGTAATGTGCCCATTATTTGTATAGATTTTTTATATTGATATTTCATATGAATAATAAGTGAAAAGTTTTGCTGATCGTTTGGTCTCAAGTTTTTTTTGGATCCGTATGTTGGTCCGGTTTTTCCTGAATATAAATACAGATCCCAAACATCACAAAAGTAATAAAAAGAGGGCTCTACTTCGCACGATTACCCGGGAGACGACAAAACATGTCAAGTGTCAATTTGTTTAATTTTCAAAGGAATTAAAATGACCGTGTGACAGATGACAGTTTGCGTGGCAGCGGCAGCTCCTCGCGTTTTCGTGGTGGCGAAACATTTTGTTTTATAAGACTGGCAATTTGTCTAACTTGTTGGATGTTCTGAATATTTTATTGCTTTTTATCTTTCAATTTTAACACGATTCAATGCCTCAGTAACTGGATATTGTGTTTTTAGAATCGAGATTAGCAGCGTCGTGCCGCGTGGCGACATAACAAGACGCGGGAGTGACAGCTAACTGACACTTCGCACGCGTCCTCATGACACTACCACTTACAATACCGCTGTTTACTACATTTAAGCTGATGAAAAACATCCTACCTTACCTACATTAGGTACTTACTAAGCTTAGAAATAATGATGTAGGTAGGTAAGTAATATCAAGTTTATTTTTCTGCGAACTAATTGTGAAGTTAGGTTTCATAGTACTTATATACTTATATACCCTTTGAGATGACCTATTGCGTGAGGACTTTGTCTGCTGGATGACATTTTCATAAAAACCAGTCATGTTTCATAACTACGACTCAGGCTGTTAGAAGGTCATAAAATGTTTACCTACTGTAGTTTTATAGCTCATGACTAGTTATAGCTCATGATGATTTCAGTGCTTAGCAGTTACATAATACTCGTACTATCCGTTACCTACTATCCGTTCGTTCAAAAATGGTCGGCAGGTGATAAATTGATACTATCATTACCAACCATCCAAACGTAGGTACCTACTTAGCTTTAATCAGTTGTGAAATCTATTGAATAACACTGATTGGAAATCAAAATGATCATACCTACGTAGATATTTTTTGCTCACTTTATTACATGATTAAATTGATATAAAAATTGTAGAAATAGGATTATTAATTAAGTGACTATAAATAAACAACAATTTAATTTGATTATTGCTATAAAATAAGCTATAACACGCGTCGATAAAAAAACCATCTAAGTAATCATCTATCACGAGTAGGTAAGAGTGAACAAGGTCACTTTTGTTATCAGTGTGTGAGAGAGACAATTATAAGTGCCACCTCATAAAAAAAACTATGAGGTGAGAGTGAGTTTCTAGCACTATTAAAGTTATACATTCAATTTTCCAAAATAATTTTGATTTTATTAATGCATCGAAATGATAAAAAAATGTGAATAAGAGCTATAAAACTCGATAAAGTCCTCGTGAACTACGTTTTCTCATGGTATACTGATCAAATCACGTTAACAGTCATGTTTCAAATCCTTAAAAAGACGATTCGAGAAATTCTATATGTATAAAAAAATCTATGTTATGAACCAATAATTGCACATTATCAGTCTATTATGAATCTTAAATTCATGATTATAATCTATGAATTCAACGTATAGAATAGAATAGTAAATTTTATAGATTATTGATTGCGCACCTGATGTTTATAACTAATTTATAAATATTTAGTTCGGTATCATTTTGTACGTTTCTTTGTCATTTTGTAGCAGCTAGTGAAAAGGTTAATAGCTTTGTATAAATTGTATTCACGTCATAGTCATCGATTTTTAATAAGTAGGTACCTGGACAAGTTGCAAGTCAATAAGTACTAATGCAAAAAAATCTTGTAATAAGTACAAAAGTACAATTATTAAAGTCTAATGAACGCGTGTAATACATACATACATCTTATCTATTTATATATTCCATTCAAGTTGAACAAAAGGAGAACATACTCTTATATAAGGCCTGCGCACACCTAGGTCGCTGGCAATGGCGATCAGTGAAACGCTGTTCGCCATCGCCAGCGACCTAGGCGTGCGCAGGCCTTTAGGGCTGTTTCACGGATGACTAATCCACCGATCGCTGTCAATCATTCTTTTTGATTTGTCATCCGTGGAATTGGCCCTTAAATCTCTAAAGTATTATATAACTGACGCTGTGCTATTTCTAGTTAATTGTCTACATTATAGTTAAATCTATAGTTCCATGTTGAAATTACTATTTTGTTTTGTATTTGCATAACAAGGGAAACCTTGAAAAGATAATTTTCGCGCCTTAAACCGGATGCGGTTATCCGTAATTGGTGCACTCGTTCAAGTAAATTGGGCTCTTTTCATGCGCTCTTTGTCGTATTAGTGGTTTCTCACCGCAGTCGAAGAACAATGAAATACTATTTTAAGTACAGATATTTAGAAGTTTTTAAAATCAACATAATTTTATGTATGGAGGTAAAATATTAGTTTTTTCCAAATTACTGCTACAAAACTCAAGTGAATAATATGTAATTGGAATGTTCAAGCACTTGTCATTAAGATACGTTCATACCACTCAGTATTTGTTAAGCTTATCCGTGGGCATCGCCGAGCGACGTTTATTAATGAATTATGTAAATGCGCCCGAACGACCTCCCGTCGGCTGGCTCTACCGACTTTATTACTCGCGAAATTCGCTATTCCGATTGATATCTCGTTTCAGTACGTTTCACTTTACTTAAAATAAAGCTTTTACTAATAGTTACTTGAAGACTGATTTTTTCATGTACAGAATAACGCTATTTGACAAGTCAAAAATGTCAGCCCTTGTTTTGGACAAGCCTAACCAAAAGATAGATATAGTTTTATCTGACGATTAAAATCTGTAGATTGGAAAATTTGCCCTTAGCTATGATAGTAGTGATAATAACAAATCATTTTACTAACAGTTCCTCACAAAATGCCACCTAAAGGCCTGTGCACATCTAAGCGATGGCGATGGCGATCAGCTAAAACGCTGTCAAATATCGCTGTCATATTTGACAGTGTTTCAGCTGATCGCCATCGCCTAGATGTGCGCAGGCCTTAATTATTTTTCAGTGTCACTACGTGTAATTCAAATATACCTTCAAAAGACGACAGGATGAGATTACATTTTGGGATTAAATTGTATAGCCTATTACAAGCAAGGATAAAAAAAGAGCTGCTACTAGGTATTTCAATTAGCACTGAGAATGGCAACAATGCCGAGTGACGTCAGACGTGATCACGATCGATTGTTATCCATGATGGATGTAGCTCATTACGCCTCGCGCTGGGTGGCTTGGCGCGACACCACGCGACTGTCGCCCTAACGACACTCATAAACGCAGGTGACAGCGACTTATTGTTGAACTCGACGAGATCCCGCTCAACCGATACGGAACCATTCAAAACACACTTTAATACGATTTATTTATGACCAGTGCTTAACTCTCGACGCAGGCCCTCAATACTCCGCTTTATCGTTTAAAGTCCAGCCTCTGGTTTATAGATTTCCTCTTTTTGTCATAGTTTTCCTGTAGGTAAAACCCGGTTATTATAAGCCTCGTATTGTCTTACGGTAAAAAGAAAATCATAAATTATCGATTGCGAGATGTTATCGATGTTCGTTGGCAGGAAGCGCTTCGGCCCATTTAGGGGTGCATTAAAATCGTATACATCATATTTGTTTGATTTCCTAGTCCGCGTTTTACCCTGTAATTATACAAGTCACCGTGCATGGCCGGATCTCTGGCGGTTTTTGTTAAGATGCATTAATCATCTTTTTTATTGCGAGCATGTGTTTGGTCTCGTAAAACACTTTCGGGGATTATAGGCTTTTTGTATGCGTAATGTCTAATTTAGTTTCGGTCGGTTCTTATGAGGTCATTAGCGCAGTGAGGTCCGTGCTTCGGGAGTTTATAGTTTACAAGTTGCGTTTATGTCGTTTTAATTTGTTGCAATTATGTGTACCTACTATGTATAGATTTTATGAGTTGTTTTAATTGAATTTGAGAATTTTTATCGGCAGACGCATGTTTCCGACGGTGCGCGTGTCGTTCGCGGGCTGCCGCGCGGAGGCGCGCTACGCCGTGCTGCTGGACGTGGTGCCGGTGGACGGCAAGCGGTACCGCTACGCGTACCACCGCTCCTCCTGGCTCGTGGCCGGCAAGGCGGACCCGCCCGCGCCCGCGCGTCTCTACCCGCATCCCGACTCGCCCTTCTCCGGGGACCAGCTGCGGAAGCAGGTCGTCTCCTTCGAGAAGGTCAAACTCACCAATAACGAAATGGACAAAAGTGGACAGGTTGGTTGCAATACTCATAATAACCTCCTTTATCTTCCTGACTGAGTGTCTGCTGGTAATAAAATATTCAAGCATTCGCTACAAATCCATAGTATGTAGCGTTGTTTCCAAGCATAGATTCCAATCAAATAGAAGGCATGCAAAAGGTCTACTTCGTCAATCATAGTTGATTGCCTCCAACTTGTTATCCTAATCAATCCACTTCGAAGCTGTATATTTCAAAGCGTTTAATCGGCCAACTTAGTTCTGCTCTAGAAAATTCCTAGTACACGAGTTCGTGGGCCGCGGCCAGACAAGCGCGTGCACTGCTGCAAATCTAGCTATGCTTAATGGTTTAACTATAAACAATACCTTGTAAAATATTTATCATTTCCTACACTTTTTACAACGATGCAAACACGCAATTGCGAAACCCAACTTAATTCAAAACTAGCATGTCTCAACAAGTAAGAAACAATAAAAAAAGAACATTTTCAGAATTATTTACTTACACCTCACAATACACACTCCGTTTAAATTTTGACACGTTCTTTTGAGATGATTTCGTGTCGCGTGTATATTATGCACCACTTCCTTATACGTGTGGCAATTTATAGAATTACGGATAAAATTGCCGACACCTCAGGCGTCGTCGGCGAGAGTATAATGAGTCGCCGGCAACAAATTAGTCGCACATGTCGTGACCGTGTCGCGTCAGCCGGCAGCTACTTACCTCCACGCTGCAGGTGCTACTACTCTGTCGCGTTTCCAAGCAAATGTCACAAGTTCACCCAACCACGATATATAGATCTTTACAATCCCGTTATAGTGACTGGTTATTTAGTTGGCTGCAAAGATCTTTCAATTATGGTCAGTGTTTACCCGGCTCGGACTAGTCTACTAGAATATGATGGATATAAAGGATCTGCTTGGTGTTATCCTTGGTACGATAGATCCACTGATCATGATGGTAAAAAGTTAAAGTTTGAAAGTTTTGAAAGTTTATTTGCTGGATAATTTTCATTGCATTAGGATTAGATGGACATGCTCAGCTTTTCTTCCATTTTTTCGGCCTATTCAATAATTTCTCGGTGATGAGAATAGAGAAAGGTATATGCTAAAATGGTTTGGGCATATAGCGAGAATGGATGAAAGGGGTGCATCAAACCGACGAGTATGTATGTATGAAGGATCGTAGCAGGTGGAAATCCGTGATGTCTGCCTACACCCATCAGAAAGAAGCGTGAGCATAATGTATGTATGTATTCGATCATTAATTTGACAATATAAATTTATTTACTGGTAAATTTTCATTCCAAAAATAGTAATGTGAATGGCCGAATAGGCTGAGAAGATAGTAGAAAAGCTGTGCAGCCTATTCGGTCATTCACTTTACTACTCCATCTAAAATACTGTCTCAAGCACTACAGTAGCGGTCCGTAAAATCGTACGCGCATAAGTTAAATTATAATCATATTCAAAGCAGTTTTAAAGGAACAAATCACGCAGACGTATAGAAAATGTTAAATAATACTTACTTTTTATTGTTATTTTCTTGTAGATGACGTTAAAAAACTAAAAATAAAATATTTTATTCAAATGTCCAGATCTATTAGCATAGATATTAGATAACACATAATAAATAATCACACGTTTTAAAATCAAGTTAAGTACATACATTGCGCAGTTAAACCCGTTAGTATTTATTTGGAAGTAGGTGAGCTTTAGAGAAAATTCGAGGAAAGGCAACGAAATGGAACGGACGAGGGCGGACCTACGGTGATGGATTGACTTGGATCTAACCAAAAACGTACCTAATTGGCTTTCCGAACACAAATACTGACGCATGATGGTAATCAAAAGAGTAACAGGGCATGAGTTTGATTAATTTTCTAATGGTAATAAAAGTTCCGACTTAAATTGTACAAGTAAAAACTCCTAATGAGCAATATAGCATCGGTAAAGGCCACTCGTAATATTCCTTACAAAATATCCGCCACGCAAGTCGTTGCGCGTGTCGCCGACGACTCGCGCCTAATTGTACAACAAAAGCTTCATGAAACCAACGAATTAATCATAAGCCCGGTACTTATTTTGTAAAACATTGTACAAAACTGTGGTTTTGTGAGAAATAAGGTCTCTAATCCCGTGAAGACATCTTGATATCACGAGCCAGTAAAAATGTATTTGCTGCTTTTTTGCTCACAGCTCAGTTGGTAGCTCTATCTTCGCAGTTGTGGGTTAGATTCCCAAGAAAGAAAAACATTAGTAGGTGTAAAAATATTCGGTAAATTCTTCATTAATAATTCTAAACGGTCATTAATTCTTTTCACTTTTCTCAAAAGAACTAAAAGTAGAAATAAATTTAATTTAACATTTATTTATTCGAGAAATAGACAGTGCAATATAACAGTTCAAATTAATACGTTTTAATAAAGTTATGCTAAACCTAGCGAAGTAATATAAATTAATTAAATTAAATTATTGGGAGACATTTTCACACAGTAGCTGTCTACTTTTGAATTATTCTTCTAATTATACGAACGATATTTAATTAACTGACTTTTTGAAGAAAAGCGCGTAATTGTGAAAATATGTAAATTAATCCAAGCGCCCACTTTAAGTCCAAGTCTGGCGAACGGTAACCACCAACAGCAAGATGATTAATGAACAGTGTTTTAATATTTACTCAAATAATGAAATTATAATTGCTGTACTCACAGGTAGATGAAAGGTATTGATATCAGTTAATTTATTACTATACGAAAATTGTAAGCCGTACCTACCTACCTATGTAAAAAGTTTTAAGGTACAATATTTTGATCTACTATTACCTAATTGTGTTTAAAAGAAACGAATAATAATAAAGAAATTAGGTCTGCTCCACATCTCAAATCACCAAAATGTATCAGCTGGCAAAAGAAGATACAAACAAGCCCTTGCTAAACTTGGGTTGCTTATTAATGTAACCTTGTTATTATTTTAGAAATTAAATAACTATTAATGTATCTTACAAACAGGGATTTGGTTTACTTACAGTGACTACGAAAATTAATATGGGTTATTTATGGATTATGAATGATTTGATCAATCATAATGATTTGATAAACGGAAATGAAATATTTCCATACAAATGCCTGTCCGCACTCTGTGTCAGCCGCGAGACCCACACGCCAGTAACGGTTCCTCGTAATCACTGCCATTTATTCAATTTATTACACTGCGAATTATGTCGTTAGAAACGCCATCACCGTATTTATTTTATGCAATGTTCCACTCAAGTAGTCCGAGCAATTATAATGCACTTAGAGACGCGCATGCACAAGGGTGTTTATTTATCTTCGTTATGATACACTTTTACCTACTTGTGAAATCGGTGATTAAACTCCGCTGACATCGACGGCAGTTAGCGCTATATTTCACTTCCAACAAGATTATGCAGGCTATGCTGCGAAATGTATTTTTACCTCTAATTTGCCCATTTCTTGCTGACAGCGTAGCATCTGGTCTTTACTGAAATGGCCAGATATAGCCAAACTCTTATGTAATCAACGGGGGCGTCACTGCACTTTATGCGCCTGGAAAATCGGGATCTGCGGCGCATATTAGCTCGGTTATCCACGTTATAATTTTATTAATATTTCTTATTTAATTTATGACAGCGTCTGGCTGCATTAATATACAAAATACAAGCCAATAAAATTCAATAAAACACTCACCGCTGGTCTTGCCGGGCCGTTCCAACGCCCGTGAACAACTACAAACATCAATTCTCGACGACCATTTGCCTTTTTAATTACTGTTGATATTTTCACAACGCTAACGTATTTTGAAATAAAAGGTGATTATTAAACAAACAAGCTAGACAGGTGACTGGAGTTGGTAGTGAATATGGTTTGATTGTAATATAAATTAATAAGTTATTCGTTGTTGGCCGGGTCTCCTGCAGAGAGGAGCGCGCGTTCCTCGGTATTTCCTTACACCGTAATTATTGATAGTCACTTCGATATTGCTGACCATCTCAAAACACGCTGAAATGACACTAGTTCTATAAATTTATCGTTATATTAAATTAGTCAAACAAGTAAACTGAAAATATGTAGGCGATAAAAAACATAATTATAAAGTTTTATTGACCTTGAGGCAATTATAATTATGATGTTTGTGATATAACGAAATAAACGCTTCAGCTTTACACAAAAAAGTTTTCTTCCATAAAAAATATTATATTTGATGTGTCTATCAGTCACAATCAGTTATAATATCCGTCGAATAGCTTGCGTGCCTCGGACAACGTAATCACCACTACTACAAATCAGATATCACTTTATGGGATGTATCAATATCACTTCATTGGCCTGGTTTTCGTTGACATCTACGAAATATTTGTTCAGCTTGACGTTTTGAATCTAAAAATGTTAAAGAATATAGATATTGTGTGTTTTGTAAAAATATTGCATTCGTATTTGGCTATTTTCTTTATGTTATGCAACAAAATGCAGACAGAGATATTTCTGTATAGATGGATGAAGTTTGTTGCGTCTTGGAATGCTGTCACTCCGAGGCAGGTTCTAACGTCATTGTATGCAAATACATACAGCGCTCATAGTAGTAGCTCTTATTAAACAGAGTTATGGTCCTCTCGTATTGTACATGATACATTAATACGACAGAATTGATGCCGATGATAGACTGAGTAAATTCATCAAATTACCAAGCACAGTAAAAGGTATCGAGGCTATAAGAACGGTCAAGTCCAGCCACCTCACGGGGGGCGTCCGAAGCGACATAACATTTCTCACTTCAATTTGTAGTCGTATTTGTTTTTCTGTTTCTCCGTCTCACTTCATATCAATCGGTGTTTTTTAATAATTCCTTTTATATCTTTTTACATTCTAAGGTGACGTGTATCGTGACTCCCCGGGTGACGGCAAGCGACGTACGCCTTTCTAGTTAAATGACGATTTACCACGATCCATTCGACTCCCGATGTCAGCCTCTTTACGATCGAGAATTTATTTGGATATATTTTATTGCCACCGACGTTATGATGAACGTTTACGTACCTGAGTTATTTTAATGTTTCATGTGAATTTGTGAACTCGAGAAGCAAGACGCTTTGGTCAATAAAGATGAAATTGATTACTTATGGAATAAAATTTTAGTGTTTAATGTTATCGTCTGATTATAAAATAATAGCTCTATCTTGTTACCACAATTTTATTAAGGAACGGTGAGTGGTTCCTACGAGTATTGGATATAGGTAGCCTCGTTTGTTTAATTACCAATATAGATAATTTAATTATCTTAGTTTTCCATCTACGGAATAATGCTATTCGTATAGAATATAAAATATCAGGCCTTTTTTTTGACCAGCCTAAAAACGAGATCGATATAATTTTATTAGAGAGATATGTTTATTAGTAAGTAGATTGAAAATTGTCCCTAAAATAAATTCATATGTTACGTATTGTAACGATATTCCCTGTAAATAAAAAAAAATAACTCCTTTAGCCTACTATGATAAAATTTAAATTAATTGTAAAAACATAGCCCCTACCTACACAATAGTACTTACTATTCAAATGTTATGTACCTATATATGTAGGTACTTAGGTGTACTTAGAGCTTAAAGCAAATGCTCTATCCACACAATTTTATCGTAAGCTCTGATAAAAGCACCAACCAAAAACTATTATTGAATTTTATGTGTGTATTTATGATTTTTATTACGACAGTAAATGGAATTGTCCACAAGGAGGCTTACGGATGCAAATGCACAGAAATCTGCTTCTTTAGTGGGCCTTATCTCATCGCTTACTACCGCTGTTGACCCTCGATGACACTGCAGTACAATCACCGTCAAAAGTTTTCTGTGTTGAATGGAGCTTTTATTGTATTAAAATCTCTAATTTTCATTTCACGGTACGGCTTAAAAAACCTTTGTAAAATTTAAAATAAATAAATGGGATATTTATGAACATTTCACTAAACGATTAGTCCCATCCCAAACAGTGAGATTAAGAACCATTTATCTGATGGATTACACATTTTTAAACTTTTTGTCTGTAAATATACACAATGTTGAACTCCCAAACATAGACCCAAACATAGAGCAAACATCTCTCTCAAACGAAATACTGTCCTCGGGATCATTATTTACTTTCTTCTAAAAAAATTGGTTAACGACGTCCTCATCCTCGAACGTCGTTTGTTCCGAACTTGGCCCTTTACACATTAAGGTTTTAGTTAGATTTTCAGTCAGTCAAATTACTGTTTATGCATCGTATTTTATTTATCTGCAATGATTATAAACGTTACTTTCAAATGGTGCCAGGTAATAACTATGAAAACATTAACCTCAGCGCATGATTGTACCTGCTCGCCCACACAGCCATCTCGATCCAATCTGTTGACATCTCATATTGAATGAACACGTGCTGTTTGTTTTTAATATAAAATCATTAATTCTCTGTACCACCGGACAGAAACAATATCATATTTTAAATAAATGTTACACTGAATAAACTGAAGTTGGTACCTTGTTACGTTTAAAATAATAGGTAAGTATTTAAACGTTAAATTTTATTCGAACTGATGCCAGTCCTCTTCGTTTATTCAAATATGTCCTTTTGGTTTATGCACCTTGCATAGTATTTTATAGGAAACTTTGTACTAAGTTCGCGGTTTATTATGTTTTTTAATTATTAAACCGTCTGTAGCTCTTTGAACCAGTCAGTGTGGTGAAAGAGTTAAATTGCGTCTCAAAAAGCAAATAAACTAGTACAATCTTGGGATCATCTTCCATTTGAGGTAGATCATTAATGTAGATTAAAAACAAGAACGGTTCTAGTATCGAGCCTTGTGCTACACCCATTTTTAGCATAATGTAGGTATTAACTACGTGATTTGAACAGACTTGTTATTTTACTACGTTTCATGAAGTCAAGGAATACACCACAGTTACATTGCACTCCGTCTGTATTGCCAAGCTCCTGTCGCCATTAGCTAAAAGCATCAAAGGCTCTTGTTTTAGCGATATGTCGCTGTTGGTTGTGGTGCGGTGACACTGGGCTTCCGACGCTCGTTGCAATGGAAGGTACAAATGGGCCAATTTGTCGGCGCCAGTGCCGAGGCGAAAATCCGCCGTAATCCGACAGCTCGCGCGCTAATCGAAATATCGACGCACCGCTTATCGACGACTCACCCGTCCGACCCACGTCTCTATTTCAAACATTTTCGATAAAATGCGAGCATAAAATATTTTGACAGTTTCAGCATTTTTAAAAGCTTTTCTGCGGAATGATTCAACTTTCAACCTGCTTATACCACTTTTCTATTTTCTTTCTCCGATTTCACATTGCTACCCTATAGAAATTAATTTTAAATTAACAACACTAATCACAAAAATACTTCTTTAAATTTTTGCTCTCCTCCCTCTGCGCTGTTCAGAAATGTATATTATTTTGTCATCTATAAGTCCATTGCTTACCCTAATGTTTTTGTGAACATTCAGTTATACGCACAAACATGTTACTCGGGCGACGACCCGCTATCATCTGGCCCCCACCGGCCGCCATGTTCCGCTCCTCCCCACGACCCTCCCAACGCCCCCCATACCAATTACACCTATCTGATCCTTGCGCTGTCAAGCCACATGTTATCTTACTGCTCGGATAATAAAGATTAATATCGCTTGGCTGTTGATACGTGGGGGCTTGGGTGGGTCGAGTCTTATCTCTTAGAACGATCCGTGTCGTCGCCTACATGCTACGTGGTACCATCGCCATCGCCTCGTAATAAATATGATAATGTTTCGTATCGGCAGCTCATACTTGAAAGTTATAGTTTGAAATTAGACAGAATAGATTCTGCTAACCAGCAGCAGCTAGGTTACGTTTTGGCAATGAACTTTGGAACATTCTTCTTCTTGTTCTTATCGTGTCACTGATTCTTTCGAACCAAGTGTGGTGAAAGGATTTTAAGTGCGCCTCAAAGTGGCTCCTTTCGTGCACTTGACACATATTTTCGAACTTTATTAGGTTCTACGATATGCCGGTTTCCTCACGATGTTTTCCTTCACCGTTTGAGAGCACTGGCATAGTGTACATAAATTTTTGGGAAGAATAACTCATTGGTACACGACTGGATTTGAACCCCCAACCTTAGGATCGGAAGGCGAGGCCGCTACCACTAGGCCACCAGCGCTCTTTGGAACATTGATAGTGCATTGATCAATTAGACTTACGTCTAGCTTCATAGGGTCTATCTTAATGGTAGTCACCACACTATTATTTAAGAATTCTTGTTTTTGTATGATTTACTTATATACGAACATTGGTACATTGGCAAGGATTATTTTAATATTTATTCCTACTTAGCGCCTACTAATTTTAAACCACTGAAGTAATCGCAATCCGTTATCATCATAACCTAAAATTTGACAATTAAAAATGCTTGGCGTTGATAATTTGGCAATTATTATAAATACAAGCTGCTCGTATTTGGTGATCAGTGGAAGTTTAAAAGATTTGCTGAAACATTGATATTCTTATAAATAATTAGAATAATTCAACAGGGTCATAAACCAAGAAAAAAAAACACTTTAAAGAGAGCTCGTTTAGAAGAAAGACTGAATATTAAAATTGTATAATTTGTCTATGCAGTCGTGGTGGATGATTTCGCTGGCGGAGGCGATAATTCATTAGAGCGCAGGTGTGGAAGTTAGAGGTACACTAATGATACTCACCACGCCCACAACCGCTCACACATTCTCCAGTCGCGGGATTTGTACCGTTGCTATCATAGATTGCGTGTCGTATACAGGGTTATTCATTATTAGCTGCAAATACACAGGAATTAGGTTCAACAAATAAAATAAAAAATATTTATGAAATGATTTTTTTTAAGTTTTGTTATGAAAATCCCGAGAAAATCGATAAAGGAATCATTGGCGCCTGACCTATTTTGACCTTTGATCCGCGCCCGCGCGCCGTGAGCGACACTCTGCGTTCAGTCACCGCCTGGGTGGGTCATCGTCCTGTTCTCCATGGCAATCATTATGCAATAGCCGTAAAGAAATTAATAAAAATAAAATTTTGATAAAAAACTTGAAAATATTTTTGATCAAATTAAAAAAAAAAAAAATCATAAATATCTTTTATTCTATTTGTTGAACCTAATTCCTGAGTATTTGCAGTTAATAATGAATAACCCTGTATATTAAAAGACGTCCATCAAAGAGCAGCATAATTCAAAATTCAAGATTCAATAAGCGTTTATTCAATACGATACAAGAATCACTTTGAAACGTCTTATATAACGTCGTATATAATGTCGCATGTCGTGACGTTGTCATGCTCTAGCGTTTATTTACTTTTCAAGTTCCAATATTTTCCAATTTAGGTATTGTTATCGTTTCATTAGTAAACGTCTGGCTAAAAAGGCTGAAACACACAAAAAGCAATCATCATCTTCCTCATCATCATCATCATCCGCAGCCTCACTTCACCCACTGCTGGGTATAGGCCTCTCTCTTTATGTGCCACTGTTGACGGTCTTGTGATAATATCATCCAGGTCTTGCCGCGATGTTAACCACATCGCCAAAAGCAAGGCTAAAAATATTACAAACACCTTGAAATTCATCAAAATGAATACTGCTCACAATTCACAAGTTAAAAAAAAAATGGTCTGATTAACAATACATATCTCCAGTCAGCATGAAATAAACTTATCTACCTTTGCGTATTACAATAGTTTTTTTATACACTTGCGAGCTTTAAACTGCAATCGCTTCATGATATGGAAATTGTTAAAATTAGTTTTGAATATCCTCCAAGACTAATTTTGACCATTTCTTTCCAGTATTGTTGTAAATCATTACAAAGGTAATTTTGTTAACTTTCAAGTAATATCTAGATTTGAATTTAATTAAACTTTCTACCTAAATTTAGTTAAAGTTGAATCCATCAATATTTTGTAAATGGTTTTTCATTGACCTAATAAGTTTTCTGATGAAATCCTGTGGGATTTGCTGCTACTCTTCGACTAAAGCGGTTTTGGTCTTATATCGACGCGTTCCATTTTTCTTATTACATTCCTTTTACAAGGTGAATAGTTATAGGTTACGATATCAAAACTGTTCTACCAGAATCCTTAGTTCATTGGAGAGATATTGTAAAAAATGTCTTTACGAAGCGACTCCAGTTTAAAGCTCGCAAGTGTAGGTTCACTTCCAAAAGACTTTATTAGCATCCAAAATATTCATAACAATAGTCAATTCCCATTAGGAAGAGCATTAAAGTTTAATGTGCTGTGAAGTGTATGCATCGAAGCGCGACGAGTATAAAATATAAAGCTGAAAGTCGGGAACCTCCGTCTAGAAGTCGGTGCTTTTAAATTTACAATTAACACGAATTTGTAATAAAAATTACTAGACAGTCATATTCATTAATTTACAGAGTTTAATTATCTCATCAGGGCCGTAAAGTTGGGTACAATTTGCCGGCGCGCGGCTTATCGGGTCGTCACATCGCCGCCCGCTGTCCGACCTCTCGGCTCACAATTAATTAATATACCTACAGTGTTACGCGCTATGAGAAATCACCGACGTACCTCTATATAATGTTATTGTTCTATGGAACACGTTCATTAATTAGTCGACTTACCACGTTGAAGAATTTGAGGAATTTAGAATTTTATGAGGTTTACAAAATACTGTTTTGGGTAGTACAGAAATTTTAATAACAAATTATTTTCATTTAGTTGGTAGAAATGGGGGAAAGCTTTGTTCAACAATGGAATGCTCCATATTTTTAAAGTTAAACCAAGCCCTATAGTAGGTACATTTAAGCTTCGAGTCCACGTATTAAAATTACTCTGTAATTTTGGTAATTATATTTACCTAAGTCTAATGCTAAAGTGAAATGACCTTAGGCTTTGCTGGGCTATGGATTTACATTGAAGACACTTCACTGTAAGAAGACGAACCTTGTGATTTTGTTAATTTTTACAACACTAAAAAAATTCAGATGAAGAAATCTGAAGTTGCATGACAGTAGCTACTTGCGTAAGGAAAACCACTTTAAAGTCGTGAGTATGCATTTTGGGTTCGTCGAGGCCCCATTAGCTAATTTTCTACGCGTCTGCTCTAAAATTCAGCAATTTACATAATCATGCCGGAGGCACAAAATAGGAGCAGTTTACACCATCTGCCTTTGTTTTTATTGTTACATTTACGATAGTAATAATATCTGAATACGAAATGGATAAACGCATATTTTAAAAATAATTTTTAGATTTAGTTTAGTAATTTTTGATCCGTTTTTTGAAACACTTGTCTTTCCAAGATCTGTCTTTACAATTTATTTTCTTACGTCATCGTCCTTTAGTTGTTGCCTTGCATATAATTTTATGGAGTTTTCGAAGCGTCGATGAATTCTAGGTAAATGTAGAACATCATCGCTTATAATATCAGGCATCAGATTATGCCTATTAAACTTGTAAAAACCTAACCTGTTGTATCATTTTCTTCTGCAGATCGTATTGAACTCAATGCACCGGTACCAGCCTCGGATCCACCTCGTCAAGGTGCGAGAAGGAGGCGGTCCTATCACGGATCTGACGCGGGAGCAACACAGGACCTTTGTCTTCCCTGAGACCGTGTTCACGGCGGTCACTGCCTACCAGAACCAGTTGATCACTAAACTGAAGATAGACTCCAATCCCTTCGCTAAAGGCTTTCGGGACTCGTCAAGGCTGACGGACTTTGATAGGTAAGAATCATTTGTAATTCTTTATCTTTTATATTCGAAATTAGTTAGTCAGGGCGACTCAGAAGGCTGAGTCTTTCAAATTCAAATTCAAATAACTTATTGCATTTATGTTGTTAGATACAGGCTTTTCCACTAGACCACATAATTTTGAATCAAATACAGTAATTGATAAAAGTTGTAACTTAATAATAAATACCTAATTACTTGATAGCTATGTTTGAAGATTTCCACTATTAATATAATTATTAAAATTTCGCGTAGGTAAAGACTAATTAGTATTTTAGAGTGCCGTCCGTAAGCAAGCTCAAGTTAAAATGAAACTGACAAAACGGAGATCAATGTTGGTTGCGAATTCCATATTTTAGTTTATGTTCCCTAAAGTGGTCCCAATCGTGTTGCGGCGGCGCTCGGGGCGATTTTGATAAATTGACAGGTTATTAGCAACAGTTGAAAGGCATTAGGTCTGCCGGCCTGCAATTTGCGCGCCGACTTTACACCTACTCGAAGATTAAAAACGCGCCTCTTCGCTGATTGCACCTAAACGCTGATCGAAAACCCTGATTTGGGGAGCCCTGTTGTTATCCACCAAATCAGCTTAATCGAACACGGGTAATTACAGTTGTAACAAATATTGTGGCAACTTGGGTCGAATGTTTGAAAGAAATAATAAATCTGCCAAGTTTTTTGCTTCTCTCAGCCCACACGCCAAACACACACTAAACGGCATAGGTTTACTTATAGTCATAAAGTTGGGACTAACATAAACGTTGACGGTTATACTGGTGTGACTTACCTACATAATTTTGTAAATAAATTAGTCTTAGTTAAACAAATGCTTGCAATGATGTCACGACACCGATTAGCTGATCTCATCAATTGAAACAACATTCTACTTTACCTGGAAATGAAGGTCTGTGAATTATCACCTAGCAGCTGGGTGCTAATACAATGTATAGTAGGTATAACAATCGGGAAATAATAAAACATGATGAGAAACAGTCTTCGTCGAGTCGATGATACAAATAATGAAATGAGATGTTAGGCAATGAATTAGGCAGCTATTACAGAAATCGCAGTTTTTTTTTTTTTATTGTTGTTAGCTAAACGTTTGACTGCCATCACACCTGATGGAAAGTAAAAAAAAAAGTAAAGAGATTCTAAAAATTCTAAATTTTGTCAACCCTAGTAAGCTGTCATGTCAGGGAACCACAGATTATTTAACAGAAAGGCCTACGTACCTATTTTACCTAATAAATGTCTACTTTAATAGTTTTCTATTTTTAATTCATAAATGTTAAATATATGTAGTAGGTAATATTATTTTTTTTGGGTAGGTATGTGGTACAGCTTCACTACTGTTCTTAAATATTGTGAATGTACTCGATAAAAAGCTCCATTTAACCTCTTTTCGGGTAGTTTTGTAACACCCTGTATACTAAACTATAATAATAAGAAATTGTTTTACATACGCCTGTAAAATATCTACCCGATCACGAGCAAAGCTAGTGTTTTCTTGTCATTACGTGAGCGCTGCGAAGCGAGAGTCCGCCGGAGGCTGCGGCGGCGGGCGTTCCCATGAGCACACTGACCACTACTTATGATAGAGCCTTCTTAGCGATTGCTTTTCTCCGGCAAAAGATGCTTTCTTTAGTCTTCTTATCGTGCAACTGGTTGTTTCGAACCAGTGCCAGTGTGGTGAAAGGATTTGAATGCGCTTCTAAGCGGTTCCTTTATTACACGTCAAGTACACAGTTTTTCAAACTGGATTTGAACCCACGAGCTTAGGGTCGGCGGGGAACGCTACCACTAAACCACCAGTGCTCTCTTAAGTAAACTTAATTTACGTGTTTTGTAGGAAAAACGCGATCTTTTTTTAATTAATTAATTCAAACGCTCGTAAAAGTTGTAAGTATACATATCGTCCAAATTATAATAAAAACTTAACAAAGTACGCTAGAAGCGTACGTCTAGTTTACTTTGTTGCATCTGTACCTATAGTAATAATACTATTATGTACATTATGCATAGGTACATAAAAAATAATTATGACCTTGTAATACAAGAATTGCCACTTTAACTGTTCCTCGCAGTAAACTGCCGTTATTCAAAACCATTTAAAGGCTTCGTGTTAACACATTCGTGGATGCATGGTTGCGCCGAGCCGCATGTGGAAACAGAACCCGTCAGCGGCGGCCGGCGGCGGCGGCTCCGTAATCACAGGGCCCGGCCTCATTATACCCTAAACGACAAATTAAAGCGCATTTCTATTATCTCACCATCCACCATCCAGCCAATCCACCTTCCTTGGTGTGATGTGCAGGTATGCACACATACATGCGGACCGGTTCACGGCAGACAGAAAGGCTTGGGTGTTGTGCAGAATTGCCTATGCATAAACAATTACCAATCCAAATTCATAAGATGTTATCAAGCTGTGCACACGGTATAACGCAGTAGCAGCTAGGAGAAAATCGATTATTAATTTATATTTTGAACTATAGCTATTCGAATTCGTAAAGACGGTACACGTGTAACCTAAATTAAGCTTACACTCGCTCTCATAGAAATATGTAACAAGCGGTTAAAAGCTTTGGGTAGCTATACAGTAGCCACAATTATGACTTAATCATTGCACAAGTCATGCATTACTTCGAGGTGGGTTGATGGCATGATCGACAGAATTATTGAACCTATTAATAATCGAATGCGCGCACTCGGCTACCGATTTGGATTAATTGATACAGCGTCGGCGGCGGCGCGATGATAGTTCACCGCTAGTGATTGACGGCTAATTTGAGATGTTATCGATGCAATTACCGCGCTTCTACTGCGCCCGCGTCCATCCGACCGACGCGTCGCCCACTCGGCTCGGAGCTTCAATACAACTCAACGGCAGCGGCTACCGGACGATTTATGACTCAATGAGTACCTACATCATACCTATATGCCCCCCGGCAAGATACTCTCTAATAAAGAGACACCGATCACCGATCAAGAACATGCATTAAAGCTATTAGCTAAGTTCGAGGAAGTAATTATTTATTTCAAATACATTTTACCTAAGGCTAAATAACTATATCTATTAAGAGTAACTAACATCCTACTTACTGTGGTAATTTACATTAAAATTATTCACTTCACTCAATATGATAGGTGTCAGCTGGCATCGCTGCCGCTACCGTGCTTTAGCAACTCTGACAACTCATTGGTAGTTCAAGTAATTTAGTTCAATGCGTTGGAGTATCGATAAGATCTCAATGCGAATCATTTCTCTACTGTCTGTCATAAATGTTGATTTGATGATTGTAGCCGTAAGAGCTTTTTAAGTAGGTACCCTCGTTCTCGTTTATTTTGCAATTGTACGCTAGCTTAGTACCTCTAGGTACTAAGCTAAGCTGGCTTCTAAGCTTTGTTACTATATAGTTATTCATTCACACTATCATAAACGAATATAAAATGCTTAAAAACAGCTAGCGGCGCTCAGCCGTAATGACTTCCCTCGCTGACGTCCGAAATCGTCAGACAATAAGTATGATGAATTGCCATTGTGTGAGAATCGGACG
Organism: Thera obeliscata; assembly: GCA_947578465.1. Taxonomy (NCBI): domain Eukaryota; kingdom Metazoa; phylum Arthropoda; class Insecta; order Lepidoptera; family Geometridae; genus Thera; species Thera obeliscata. Next base: position 5,414,148 of record OX387924.1, read on the forward strand.
GCGGAGTTATTTGGCGTGGTGGCCGAGGCGGCTTTTCATCCATTAATTAATAAGATACGCCCCACACTCAATCAGAGCCGATATTTAGCCGGCGAGGAGTTATATTTATGCTCGGACGCACCTCTATACGTTGATTGCTAGCGATTCACTTACGAGCTAGAAATAACTTTAATGAGCAAGTGTTTGCCACGGCTGATAATCGAGATTAACAATAGTCACATTACTAATATTAGTATTTACTACTAATACTTGCATTACTATTATTTTTGATTTTACCATTATCTATTCCAGAACGTTAACAAAAATGCTTGAGTTACTTTATGCGTAATGTCCGGTATGCATAAACAATGCACAGAACAAGCCAAGAAAGGAAATCATATTTCAAAAGGTATCAGATAGATAGTTACGTCATGCATTCGCATCGCAGCCATGCTCGTATTCGTATTTTGTATCGATAAGGGCGCCGCGGCCGCGATATCGATAAGAGTTTGCGAGCGTGCCCTGCCCGTTCCTATCTCTGAGAACTGCCGCCGCCCTGTAATTTGCCGTCGGAAAGTGTCGGCTATTACTTCTGATACCGAGATCATAATAAATACGCCATTAACGCCCCAACAGCACCCGAAACGAAATAACCTTTCGGTGTTACTCTCACATATTAAATTATACAATCTGAAATTATAGCAAAACATGATCTTGGGCATGTGTAATGTTTTGACACACTTCTTATTAGTAAGAGTTTTCTCAGAAATTGTCATACAATCAAAATACATCAATTGAAAAACGTGATTGAAAGTGTGTAGGTATATTATCTTAGCAGTGTGCGGTTGTTATTTATTGTTGAACATGAATCCGACCAAAAATACAAACTTTCTCCATGGTATTCTAAAAAACTTCGGTGAACTTGTCAAAAAAACCGTCGGGTGTCCATCCCCTCTATCATCATTTGAAATTCTGAGACACTTTACGTAATACACGGTTATGGTTAGGTACAATAACACCTTTGATTATAGGGTTCTATCGAAATTTGAGATTATAAAAAAGGCAATAGCGTGTGTGGGCACTACCTGTTTTAATTCCCGAGGAGAGCGGCGCCTGGGGCTCGGTCGGTGATAGATTACATTCGACACGGCATCTCGTGATGTCACGCCAATTTGAGGCGAGAGAGATTCCAGATCACTTCTCTGCGGTTACGTGGAGATTTACCGGTATCAAATTTCAAAAATAGAGGTGCATGCTCTTATTTTGCTACCAAATTTGATTAGTCTGGTGGTCGCGTACTTGGGGCGAAGAAGACTCACGGTTCTAAATTTAATAGAATCTTTAGGACTTGATACTAAGGGACCTGAATGAGAATCTGATTCTGAAAATTATTATGTCTACTGTATCTGGGGACTAATGTTGTGAAGCCAAAGGGAAACATCTTGAACTGAGAACAGTGAATAATCAAGTTGTTCTTGTCATGTCACACGTAAATAGAAACATCAACATTTCTATAAGTAATTCAATGCCCTGTGGTAATATAACCGCGGAATTGTATTGAGCAGGCGTGAGAGATGCATTACGCACGGCAACATGGCAACGACGACCACCGAACCGAACCGAACCGATAGTTTCTAAGAGAGGCGAAAATAGCTAGTTACGGGAAGCGTGCGGCGGGCGCACAGCCTCCTGGAACCGATAAACGGAGCGCCGCAGCACATGACGCCGTAAACCCGCGACCACTCCGCCTCGTTAACTGCGGGAACACTCGTAAACCCGCTTCGACGAAATCATTGACGCCGATATGCTCTGCAGCACATTCATATTTTTTCACCTATAATACGATCTTTCTCAAACTAGACCTAGGCCTAAATTGTATAGACCCATAAGTTATGAGGCGAATGGAATTTGAACCTTCCTCTTGATACGGGGATGCGCTAAACAACTGCTCCATCGGATGCAAATCACACTCGACGAAAAACTTTTGGGACAATACAAAATCTTTGGGATTTGAAAAATAATTAAGTAACTAGTTTCGTTTAAATAATTTGATCAAAAGTTTTACAGTATTCAATACGATTTCACTTGTTTTCTAGAATTGAATTTAAGTAAATAGGTATGGTACATAAAATTATACTAAACACCATAACAGAGTAAAGTAAATTTTAACTACCTTAAAAATATTAAAGCCGTGGTTGTTTCAAATAGATTTCTTGTTTCTGGATATTTTAGCGAGTCGCCTAATAATAGCTGTTTATGAGCTCTACTACGTCCCTCGGCTGGTGGCTGGTGTTCCCCGAACAGTTTTATGGACTACGGACTGCTGAAATCCAACCGACAGACAAACGCGTACATTCGTGGAATACAAACCTTGCTTTCTACAGCCAGTCTGACACTTTCGTCGGAGCACTTAGCGCAAACAATAAAGTTCATACAAAAGACATCAACGCGCTCGCATCTACGCTTTGATCTACGGACTTGTTTTGTAGCAATTTGACATTTTATTATCAAACTGTTTTATTTGCCTGTAAACAAAATAACAGGGTTGTTAAAAATTTACGCCTTCGGTGATCAGTTTTTTTTATAAGAAAGCATATGTTTTCTTTTTAAAATATGTTTCGACAAATGGATAGGTACCGAATTCTTTTGACTTTTTTTATACAATAACTGATGGAACGTGCATAAGACCCACTTGGTATTTAGGGGTAACCATCGCCTTTTACAAAGCATTCCCTGTAACGCATGTCAGGAACATGCCCTACGATACACTGCCCTGTATTCATCAAGTCGAGGCATCCAGTTGTTCAGCCTGACGTGCCAGTAATTTCACCGGCACACTCTTCAAACCAAAACATATCAATGCTGATCTCTCTCTCTTTTGACTTAAATATAAATAAACAGATACCATGTTTCTTTCTTCCACAGAGATCCAATGGAGCTAATGTTGATGGAGCAGCAACTCCTACGCTCTCCTCTCCGTCTGTACGCGGGCGGGGCTGACGAAGAAGCGGAGAAGCGAGCTGCCTGGGCGCGGACACCACCTGCGCTCCAACTCCTGGCATTAGGCGGCAGACCCTGGCCTTCATGGCCTCAGCCCCTGTCCTTGCCGCCAGACCTCTGGATGCAGAAGCCACATAACCCGGTCCGCTACTGCCCTTACCCGCCTCCGTCTCACGGCCAGCCGAGGAACGAACATGCTTCATCCCCCAGACACCCCCTGTGAGCCACATTCCACTAACGTACGAGGTATCTGAACAATTCCGGAATATCGTGTTCCTATACGTAGATTATTTCCGAGTGAATTTCAAATAGTACCTATATTTAGTTGTATGTAGTAGTTAAGCTATCCAATAGTTGTAATTTCATGGTTCCTACCCAAATGTAAGATTTTCTCGTGTAAAGATAAAGTTACCTCTGCACAGTTAGTGTAATACCCTTGAGTTGTATAATTTCAGTTATTTTAATGCTTATCTGTATTCAAGCTTGTAAATTAACCAAAGATTATGTGGTCATAACTACTCTGGCTTTTTGAAGTAGTTATCTGGACCAAGAATTTAACTAAATTATGAATTTAAGAGAATAAACATGAGAACATTCCAAACCTTATACCCGGAGATGGACTAATTGACCAAATCTTAAGCCCGTCACACACGTAGTTACAATATATATTAATATAGGTAAATTATAGCAAGGCATTTTCTATACAAATATTCAAGTGACCGCACACGCAGCTATAATATATATTTCTATGACGTCACCAACTTATACCGTAATGTATATTATCGCACGGCATATTATATTATAGCTACGTGTATGACGGGCTTTAGTAGTAGTGAAGGAAGAGTAATTCTGTAGACGTATACCTATATTTACATTATGTATATTTTTTATGGAAGTGGTTATTTCCCTCTCAACCAACTCTTAAAAGCTCTTTTAAATCAATAACAATTGTTTGCCGTCTCATCTTTTGATATTATTTGTATGTAAATTTAAGTATCTATTCCAAAACAGTGATAAATATTAGAGGTACTTACGTAGAATTAATTAACTATATATATATGTTTTTGTGTATTATTTTCTATAAATTTAAGAATATTTATAATATTGTGTAAGGCGTTGGTAACGCTGTATATTATTGTATAGTGTTTGACTAAATTATTTTTGTAGGGTAAGCACTGTAAATATTGGGTCACCTAGATGTTTATAATAAGATGTCTTGAAATATATTGTAGATGAATTACGTAGATGCTCACATTTACAAAAACAAAAAAGAGTATATCCAATGTGCAAAACTCATTCAGTTAATTTAAAGATAATCCAATCTGTTTAAAAATTACTTCTTGTTCATACATATTATATGAAACTGACTCAAATATTTTAGTAAAGGAAGGTTTTTATTGCAGCTTAGAGCAGTATTTTGATAATTTAAGTACACACAATACAATTACTATTCTATTTAATATTGAGATCACGCAACGCAATACTGAGGATACAGTTTTATGTCTCCGATTGAAAGTAGCATTTCTAGTGGACGTACTTAAAACGTCTTGATATTATGCAGAGTTGCACTCCGAGGCGCACTTAAAATCTCTTTGCCACACTGGCACTGGTTTGAAAGAACCTGTGACACGATAAAAACAAGATCCGCTCAGCATCAGGTCTACTGGACCAGCCGGATTGATTGTTCAGACACTTTTAAGCGTCAAAATAAAAAAAAAAAATAGGATTGAATCACACGATGAAGAATGTCTCGATTTGAAAACCCTACAGTTTTAATAGAATTGTATTTCTTTTTAAGTATACCTACATGTATTCAAAAAGCAAACATATTTTACTGTACTAGTGAATCTAAAATCCAACCCCATTGATATAGTATCACCACAAAATTGCCCCTACGCCAATTGCATTATTTTTTGGGGGATGTCACAATAATTGCTAATCAAATTACATGGACTATAGACCCTCCTCCCAGCAATGTCACTCATATTTCCGGTGCAATTAGGAATTCATTTGATAACTGCGTCACATTTGAGAATTCAGAGGTTTTTTTGCAGTAAGTGGCGTACTTTGTGGTCATATTGCGGTTTGTATAAATAAAGTAAATGATGTTACATGAATGTCAATTATTCGGACTCATTTTAAAATTATATAAACGCATTTAAATTTGAGCTCTCTGGTACACGTATGTATAGAAATTAATTGGATTGGTTCCAATTTAATTTATCGTGGATTTTTTCATATTTGCAATTATTAGATGTTGAGGGTGGGCCCCTGAATCAAAAAGCAAACATATTTTACAAACATTATACTACCAGTATTATACCAGAGTTGCACGTTTATTAGTAGGAATACTACAAGCTCTGTCTGGCCCTATCTCTGGCTTTGGTTTTGAGTCTGTGTGATTGTTGACTAAATAAATCCTACGTCGAAACGTCACACACACAGTCTAATACACTGGTGAGCACTCACACAGACTCTAAATCAGAGACAGAGACAGAACCAGATAGAGCTTCTGGTAGGCCTAAAGTATTTACTCAATAAAACGCATTATGATGTAAAAATTAATTATAAATATAACCATTTAAATAGTCTAAAAATTTATCATTCGATATGTACTGTTCTATTTGTGAATGTGAGCATCGCAATAAGTAGACACATATCAGGGTTGATCCCTAAAGCCAGAGTTCACCTACACTTAAACGAACTGTCACTCGACCATTGGTTTCAAAATGTTATTCGTTAATCACACGATAAAAAACACTCCTTTTAAGCAGTCGGGTAAAAAAATTCGTTTATGTTTAGGTGGCTCTGGCTTAAAGTGTAATAAACTAAAATGAAACTAGCTGTTGTTTTATTTATTTTGTTTAGATTATCCTTCGCATGTCTCAGATGAATATATATTATACCTACCATTGATAAAAGTCACAGGTTCGAGCCCTGTCGGTACATCTTGGAACTAAAAACAGATATTTAGGGACACAGGTACCTACTACAGATATATGCACCTAGGTATAATCATATAGTATCCTATTATTTTGTAATGCTGCATGACAGTAGGTGGGATTTAACAATAAGGTTTTCGAGATATTCATTCCATGGTGTCAAATTAGAGGACAAAAGTAGCAAGTTTTTTTTTAATTAGAAAAAGCACAAAAAAAACGGATACAGTTCCACAAATGATGCCTATACAAAAACATCCTTCCCAAAGAAAAGTAAATGTCGCAGGGCATTTAAAAAAAAATACATGGATTGATTTGACACATTTTTTAAAATTAGGTATAGTTGAATATAAAATAGTTGAAATAGTTATTTGCAACTCAGCCCTTATGAACAGACAAAGCCACTTTTTGCCAGAGAGTACAAAAATAACAACAATTTATGATTATGTAAGTACCGCAATAGAAATTTCAAATATTTAATCTTTTCTTCTACAGTAAAAAATTTGAAGCACTTGTAATGTTCATCGTTTACAAAATTGTTAATAAATAATCGTCACACTTTTATTTTCAGTCTTTATTAAGTATCATTAGGCATTATTAAGGCTGTATATATCGTCGATGATCGGCCTTCCGTCCGTCCGTCCGTCCCATAATTGCCGACGATGTAGCGGCCTACAAATTGAAAGAGCCGCGGCCTCAGGCGTGCATTGATGGATACTCTGCCATCGGGAAATTATAGCTGGCCCTTGCGACAGCTTCGCAAATTGTGCGTATAATGCTAGTAAATAACACGCTATTCGCTATAAATTCATAACGTGCTAGGATGTAATAAGCGTACGCATCATACGTGCGCGGATGGCAGTGTCAGTGCTTATGCCAAGACGAAAGAAAGAGGAGTGCACATATAAAATAATAGTATGGGTGCAGGTAAGTAATGTAATTAGATGCAGTTGAAAATAAGTTCGGTAAAACTGCCGAAAAATAATAACAGATGAAATGTACTCTAAAGAGCCACGTGACTGGCTTCTCAGATCAGTTGGTAGTAGCTCTGCCTTCTGTGCCGTAGGCCGTGGGTTCGATCCCCACCGAGAACAAATATTTGTGTGTGAACGCAAATGTTTGTTCTCTGTCTGGGTGTTATATTGTTATCTAAGTACCTACGTATTTACACAAAACGTATTTATGTATTATATCATCTATCTACTGGTTCCCATAGTACAAGCTCTGCTTAGTTTGGGGCTAGATATTGTCGTGTGGATGTTCCAAAATATTTATTTATTAATATGGCCGTACCTTAACTGTTGCCAACTTTGATATACACTTACACACAACTTACAGTTATTAGGTCAGATACAGTTGAATACCTTGGAACTAGTCTATCAATCGCTAATAGATAGTAATAGTAGCGTGTACTTATGTAACCATAGGTATCTATGTGAAACTTCGGCTGCAGTGGTTCTTCCTTTGTCCACACAAATATAATATGATGTAGAAAGAAGTCGAGCGGCCTGTCTGGCGTCTGCATAAATTAGCACGGGTGGTTCTCCAGACACCGACTGATTGACTCCTTTCATTATCGTCCTTCATTGTTCGCCGCGGTAAAAAAATGCACATCTCCGCGAAATGACACCACATTTCACAATTATGGACTATTGTGGCATTGTCAGGGCTAATTTCTCAGACTTCTCGCCTGCGGGTATCAAGATATATTGAACACGGACAGGCTGATTCCGTAATAGCTTGGCGTTGATTAGTTTGAACTAGTTCACCAAAAGGTCACGAATCAGTCACAGTTTTCGAGTTTTCTAAGTAAGAAGCACAAAACAAAAATGTGACATTACTCACTCACTCAAAAATAATCTGGGGCGTCATTCTCGGGCCGATCTCGATCATTTAGCAATTTTATTTTATTGCTTCTTTCGAAGAGAGAATGGCAGATTTTCTTTAGTAATTCCTCAACGACCTCATCGTAGAAGCCTCAACAGCTACGATATACGGAAAACGTAGCAAAGTGCGGGGTTGTGCAATGCCAAAAATAAAATAATCGCGAGAATTAGGCCCCTGGTTATATACACAACCGTGCAGGAATTATTAGAACCAGATTATTTTTGATATAACTAAATTGTATCAAAAATACGTAGGTAATCAACCGGTGCGTCGATACAAACTGCAACATTTAATTTTGTAAATGATACGCATTAAGAAAAACAGACGTTAAACGTGACTCGCAAAAAATCTAGGTATACTCGTAGGTGTGAGAATCACAAAAGGATAGTCAAATAATATAAAACGTGTGCAGTATAAAATATATTTAGTTGAAGTAAAGCATGTCAAATTATAAACAAAATTTTCTTTTAATAAATTATAACTAAAGAGATCTTAATCCAACACACCCCCTTAATTAATAAAAGAAAACGCTTCTAACCCCAACCCTGATACACACAAATAGTGAGCCTGCTTCGGCAGGGATTTCGTTAGCACATCCGCCAACATATTGTTCGTAGGAACGTATTTCAACACTATATCAGTATTACATTTTAACACATTCCGTATAAAATGACATCTTATATCAATATGCTTGCATCGAGAATGAAAAACTGGATCTTTCGCTAAAGAAATAGCACCCTGATTATCTGCATATAAAGAAATCTTTGCGTACCTGTGTAACTTGATTTCAGTGAGCAAACTATGCAGATAGACTGCTTCTTTTATCGCTTGAGAAAGACTGACATACTTTGCCTCGCATGTAGAAGTCGCAACGCTTTTCTGTTTTTGACTTTTCCACGATATGCATGCACCTCCTAAAATAAATGCATACCCAGAATATGAGCATCTATCCAAGAGACAGTTTCCCCAATCTGCATCAGAGAAACCTACAACAGATTTTTCAGTTTTCTTGAACACAAGTCCATATTCTTGCGTTCTTTTCAAATATCGCAACAGCTGTTTTGCTGCTTTCCAGCATGTTATATTTGGAGTATTCGTGAACTGTGCCAACCTGACTACTGAATTTGCTATGTCTGGTCTGGTGCCCGTGGCCAGATACAGAAGACTTCCTATCAACTCACGGTATGGCCACTCTGCATCATCCTTTCCACATTCCTCTCCATTTTCAACACCAAACTTCTGTCCGACTTCCATTGGAGTGGAAACAGTTTCTTTGCAATCTTCCATGTTAAATTTTTTCAACAAATCGTTGACATACCTTTGTTGTGACAATTTAATGACGTTTCCCTTTTTGACAATGTCAATGCCCAAAACATAACTTGCCAGTCCAAAGTCTTTCAACTCAAACTCTTTGGACAATTCCCGTTTGAAGTTTTCAATACATCCTCTTTGACTACACGCAACGAGAATATCATCAACGTAGATCACAACGAACATCTTCGTACCATTTTCATCAATGTCTTTAAAATAAAGACATGGTTCATTCACAGTAGATTTTAACTTCATTTTTCTCAGCTTTTCGTCCAACAATATGTTCCATTGACGTCCAGCTTGTTTCAAACCATATAAAGATTTTTTTTAAACGACAAACATCACCTCCTGCTTCAAGATCTTCCAACATCTTTTTCGCTTTGACCTTCAATGCAAAATCCTCATCTTCTGAATTGACTAGCTTCTGCAGACAGTCTTTCAACAGCTGAGGTATCTTCATGTATATTTCTTCATCAAGAAAACCGTTCAGATATGCTGTTGAAACATCCAATTGATGGATTTCCATATCTAGTTCAACCGCAAGTGCTGTTAATAATCTGACAGTATCAAGTCTTGCAACTGGAGAAAAGGTATTATGATAATCAACACCATACCGCTGACTAAAACCTTGCGCCACAAGTCTTGCCTTCTTTTTCTCCGTTTTGTCAACATTTACTTTTGTTGTTAGCACATAACGACAACCAACGACAGTACGATGTGCAGGTTTCTTTACAATATCCCATGTCTCATTTTTCAGTAAACTCTTAACTTCCGACATGATGATGGCTTGCTCCCATCCATATCTTTCGTTTCCTGCTAGAACTTCCTTCAAACTAAACTCTGCTGCACCTACAAAATCATCACAGTCTGCGAATTCATCAGTTTCTTCAAACGTTTGAATGTCCGGTTCCACCTCTACCATTCGGTAAACCTCTTTAGGACGACCTACGCCAGTTCTGTCCATACGTGGTCTTCCAGGTCCTCGTTTCACGACTCGTTCTTGAACCTCTTCTTGATGCGTAGGATCCTCTTCAACGGATCGTATGCCAATATCACCACTTCCAGATCCACGGTGAGATGGGCCAGCATCCATCCTCAATTCTATCGATGGTTCAGGTGAAATTATTGGATGTTCTCCATCTGGTCCCATATCATTTGATTGATTTTCAGGGTACCTTTTTAAAATAATTTCTATTTCCGCAACCTTTGGCTCCTCAATAAATATAGGTTCATCCACCTTAATGCCTGTATGAGGTTGATCAGTTTTGAACGGATCAATTTCGAGATTTCTCGTAGAAGTTTCATGTTCATGAAAGCGAACATCTCGTGATATGACTACTTTCTTATCTTGAGGAATCCAGACTCTAGAACCTTTTGAGTTCCTAGGGTATCCAACAAAAACACCTTCCACACTTCGAGCGGCAAACTTACGTTTTTGTTCTTTATCCAAAACATGTACTTTGCAGCCGAACTTCTGAAAGTAGTGTAGCTGGACTGGTTTTCCATACCACTTCTCGTACGGGATTTGTCCACCAAGGGTACTCGATGGACATCGGTTCCTCACGTGGCACGCCGTTACTACAGCATCAGCCCAGAAACCTGGTGACAATCCGGACGATATCAGCATACACCTTGCCATTTCTACGAGGGTTCTGTTCATCCTCTCTGCAACTCCATTTTGTTGCGGAGTTCGAGGAGCGGTCAGTCGCCTTGATATTCCCTCATTTTTCAAAAATACGTCGAAATCTCGGTTACAGAATTCACCTCCGTTATCCGTTTGTAAATATTTAATTTTTTTTCCGGTTAGTTTTTCCACAAAACTTTTATATGTTACAAAGTTTGTAAGCACATCATTCTTTTTAGTCATCAAGAACACTTCGCACCAGCGTGTGCTGTCGTCAATAAAAGTAACAAAATATTTTGCGCCTCCTATCGCTTCAGTTTGTATAGGGCCTACTACGTCGGAATAAACGATTTTTAAAATATCATCGCACGGTCCACTTGTTCTGTGAAAAGGCAACGCGCTCATTTTTCCTTTCATACAAATATCGCAATCGTGAAATTCGCGGCTGTCTATTGCTCCACTCTTAACGCCGGAATGGATTAACACCTTTGATAGATCTTTCGCATTAAGATGACCTAAACGCTCATGCCACAGCCACGCATCACTATTCGATGCCACAGATACAGACTCAGTTTTCTCTCTAACATAGTATAAGCTCCCTGAACGATCCGCGACAAACTGAACTTCACCTTGACTATTTGTAACTACAGCTTTATTCTGACTAAAAGTTACTACGGAACCCTTATCTGTAATTTTAGCCACTGAGATCAAGTTACTTCGCAAATCCGGAACATATAGCGTGTCTGACAATGAGACTACTGTTCTAAGCTCATCTTTACATGCAGACAACGTGACGACACCCTTACCTTGCACATTTGTAGTGGAATTTGATGCCAAATTTAATATACCAGTTGTAGGTATCATGCCATTTACAAACTTACTCGCATCGTTACATAAGTGTGACGTACACCCACTATCTAAGATCCAGTTTTCCTTTCCACTGTGAACAGCTCTACATTCACCTGAAACACAGTTAAAATTTTCAAAACTAGTATCAAAAACAGTCCTATGTATATCACCATCACACTCATTTGACACACACTTCACATCTCCTTTCTTAGGACATTCAGATGCTTTGTGGCCTAGTTTATGGCATTTGAAGCATTTGAACATAAAACCCTTTGGTTTTTCCGCGCTTTTCTTATTTTCCGACTTTCCCTTCGCAACCATAGCTCTGTCCGTCTTTGGTTGATGTCTTGAGCAACTTTCCTCCAATATCTTTATCTTCAAAGCTTCTGGGTCTGGAATCGCATCCCGAGATTCAATTGCGCATCTGAAGTTTTCAAAACTTGCAGGCAAGCTATATAACAACATAATGGAGAAAAGGTCATTATGAATTTCCACATTCATAGCATTCAATTTATCTTTAATATCAAAGTATTTCATGACATGCTCTTCGACGTCATCATCTTGCTCAGACTTCGCCATAGTTAACTGCTTCAGCAGGGTTGCCTTCCTGGCTGGTCCCTTCGAAGCGTAAATTGACTTCAACTTGTCCCAAACTTCCTTCGAGGTTGCGCACCCTCTTACGTGTCGCAACTCACTCGCACTCATCGATAATATGAGGTCTGCTTTTGCTTTTGAGTCATTTGACGTCCACAACCGTGCAGCCTCCGAATCAACTGGCTTGGGTAGCAAGCCGGTCACATAGCCCCATGCATCGCTCTTTACCAGGAGAGCCTCTGCATGTACGACCCAACTATCGTAATTTGATTTATTCAACAAATCGATCCTTACACTACCCGTTGCCATTTTTTTCTGATTCCCTCGCTCTCCGTTTACTTATTAAACATATCCTGGGCCCATAACCCTTGTGAGAATCACAAAAGGATAGTCAAATAATATAAAACGTGTGCAGTATAAAATATATTTAGTTGAAGTAAAGCATGTCAAATTATAAACAAAATTTTCTTTTAATAAATTAAGAGATCTAAAGAGATCTTAATCCAACACTAGGTTCCTATCAATCCAATTCACAAGATAAGGACTTCAAGAGACAAGCAGAAACAAGGTAAGTAGAGCAGTTTGCTACCCATTACAAAAGTCGCAGCCAATTGTTCCGATCAATCAAGGAACGGTCTAGATGTCTGCGTCAAGCATTCGGGCTAGAACAACAGACGAGCCCGATGTCTAGCAAACGTTTTTCTAAGTCCCTGTTGTAACGGTATCTGTCGGACGCGTCCGGCGTCAGCTGCCAGCTCCAGCCAGATAGACAAGTAAATAGAGGTGCGCTAATCGTCGCGTCCAGCAAGGGAAACGACGAATTACTCCGTCACGGTATTCCCAACAATTGCTTTGTTATTGGCGATAGATGTCCGTGAGATTGATGTGCAAATGCGGGTCTTGAAAAATCGACGACTGGAAATTCTAACGTTGCAGTCGCTGATAGGTGTGGATTAGTAATTCCACGGTTAGAACATTGAGTGACAGGGTAGTTGGTGTAAAGTAGCATGATTATCGGCTGGTGTGACGAGACTGGCGTTGAGAGCTGCCGTCGCTAGCTCCCCGCGTGATCGACACGAGACAGAATAACCACTACCTATCGACTGGGGCATTCGATTTACCATATTGCCCTTACGGCGCTTTTAAGTAGGTACCTAAAAATTTGAGGGCATTTGAAAGGATAAATCACCCAACGATCTCGTATCTTGTTTTCATTTCTCGACTACTATATTCTATGTTGCCATGCTAGTTTTACAAAGCGAAGATCCTATTCGCTATCTCATGTTTATTCGGTGTGTTACAGTCGTTTCTTGTCAAAGATAAGGTTTGTTTCTATTCGTTTTTTATTCGATTGCAATAAGCTCAAAATCATGGCAAAACTGACAGATGCGGATGAGACTGTGTTTTGATTGCAAAGAAAGGCACGAAATCACCCCATAGATGATTGCTTTCATAAATGCTTGTAATATACTCGTAGTAACAACTTTAATAGTCTAGTTTATGTAGGGAATGCTCATGGTTCTTACTATTCTAGATGCAATCGATTACATTGTAGTTTTATTATTAGGAAAGAAACAGTTGAATGCGTAGTTTTTATTATCTGTTCAATGACGGTGTAGCATAAGTACACATTTGATGCCTTTCGCGGTTCCACAGACCATTTTATTGCTTATTAATTACAAGTTACAAAGCAACGCTTCGATGAGCTTATTACCTGCTTACTTGATTACGTTTTTGTTTTCAGTTGTAAAAGTTTTCTATTGAATGATGCAAAGAAAATTATAGGGTAGAGTTGTAGCTTTAGTTTCAGAACTCTGCGCTGATAACTCCTAGGACTAGCTGGCTTTGCATTGACATTTTGTTCTTTGAACCATGAGTTGGAATACTTGGATTGCTAAATAATCTTTTGGCGTAAAGCGAGAGGAGTATGGTAGGGTAGGGCTGTGCTGGGGCTCTGCTCCGTTAGTGGTACGTGGTGTACCACGGCGCTGGAGCATCGCGAGGTGATCCCTCAGGTGCGCCCTCGGACTCCGCCCCCTTGTTTATTGCTTATTAGCGGCGGCACGTTTGAACTGGCGCTCTTTGTTCTCGCCGCCAACCCCCGCCACCCGCGTGGCCGGTCACGACCGCGTGCGCAACATGTAAGCTATGCGAATCATAAATTCTTGCTATTTGACGTTACTTGCACTGGTGATATCGATCTCGCTGCAACGATATCATGTAGGAAGGAAGTGCATCGTAAATTGAGTACCTGCATAAATTTTTAATATGCGTTACATTGTGCTTACGTAGAGGGTTCATAAATCGTTGAACATAATCATTTTGCCTGAATGTGCCTTTGCTCTACTGGTTTGATTCGCTCTTTGCCTTCCCAATTTAAGCAGTGTTGCCAGCTGCACGCGATATTTTATATCATAATTGTAGAAGTAAAGCCTTAAAATTGTAATTAAGCGTGGTTCCTTCACGGGTGATTATCAATAATTGTCTTGCGGTTTCCGCAACATATTACCTTTATAATACATTGTTATAAAAACGTGCCTTGCATGATAAGTATATAGGCTTAAAAAATATAGTAAGACGTGAACAGCAGGCTTACTTTTTAAATAAAGGATGAATAATGGACGAGAATGAATTTCCTTCCGTATATGGCTCAAAAACTATGACACCAACCAACAAATATGCACAGAAGTTAGGAGTATCTTAGAGGGGACGAAGCAATGTTTGGAATCACACACTACGCAACGACTGGATCCGAATCGAAGCACTAATTAAGTGAACCATGAAGTTGTGTCTGATACACCGGGCCTTAAATATGTTAAAAATGAACAATATCATAATACATTTGCTATGTCTTACCATAGGCAAAGATTTTATTTGTTTTTCTATGCCAAAATCAACAAGGTCAGTTTTGAGTGGTAATGTTTATACACAATTTATATGGAACTACCTTGGTATGGACTTATGATCCAGCTGCTTGACATTGAGCTGCGCAGGCGATGAGTGCAATCGAGCAGTGCAGATGTTTTGGCCGCTGCTGATCATAAGCTATTAACACGCTTGCTCGCGACTTGTAACTACGGCTCATTAAGAAATACTGCTTAGTTTACCTACGACATGTAATTAAACAAGCCCTTTATAAGACGATACACTTAGTTGAAGACTACGACGAATGTTAAACCATATTACGTTAAGTTATTTGTTTACGGCCTCGCAAAGGAAAGACAACATTATGAAGATCGCGGAAAGTCAGACGGAGTAGGCTCAATCAATCGCTGTTCCTGTAAATGTATGGGGAAGACATAAGTACAACAGTGGACTTCTTCAGGCTGATGATAATCACTCTAGTCTCAATTATTTTGAATTTGTAGCATGATAAGATTCTAAACATTAACAGAAGTTACCTTCTTGGAATGGAAAGATCTTATCAAGTGCCTTCAATAAAACGCATTAGGCACCAATATGTCTGACAGAAACCGACACATTCCACAAATATTATATCTGAACCTAACGAATGACACATTGACGAGCGCCGACAATTCAGCTATCATCATCAAAAACGGCTGCATCACGCAAATTACGCCGCGATACCATCTCAAAAACACAAACTAAAATATTAGAAAAAACTAGAGAATACAATAAAATCCTCATTTATACCCAATGCTTATCGTTGTTCACTCATTCGATATTTAATTCTATTTTGTGTGGGCTACGGTTGGTTATTAAAGGATTTCGCAGTGATGCATGATAAGATGCTGATGATGCGGCTGATAGAGGCTGGGCGCGGCGGCCGCTAATGGGGGTGATAGCATCGCTCCACGCCTCGATGCTGCGCCGATGCAGGACACGAGATTTATCACATTACCACGATTGCAAAAAACTATTCGCCGGTGCATTTATTTTATTTCACTATCATCACCGACAAACCAAATAGAACCTCTTTCACATATGAAAAAATAATTCACAAAATATTGAAGATTTAAACACATAATAAAGTAGGTACTCACTATTTTATTTTTTTTGTTTATTAACAAATAAAAACTAAAACCAAACTTACGTCAATGTAACTTAATCGTAGGTAAACCATTTCTAAATTTCCCTACACCTACAATAATGTTTTATAATTAATAAGGTTTTATAATTTCCATGCTCCCACTCGTTATATTTTGAGGATATCAGTGGTAGTCCTGGATGCCTTGCCTACGTTCAAATATTACATTTGAACATACCCCACACATTTTGTTTAGTTGGTATTCTTTAGGTGTCAGGTCTCAGCCCTTGGGCTCTGCTAGAATTTATACGGATATTAGCAGTGTGCATATAGGTAACTAGATAATTGCTATAATAGCTTCAACTCGACAACATTGTAGTTTTTATTGCGCGTGTTTAAGCGTTTTTTATTACTATATGAAGCGTGAAAGGTAAATCCGGTAGGTAACATTTAGTTAAGTATTAAATGCTTGTGTTACATACAGAACTAGGTGTTAAAAGTACTATTTATTCTATAACTTCTATTAGTTCGCGGTAAATATAGTAAACTATAAAAATAGGTATAGCCGATAGTAGGCATTCAGAATGCAAATAAACTTTTTTACATCTAGAGAGCTCAACGGTTCAACCGTTAAAACACGAATAAATTTTATTTACACTTTTTTTTTAATAATGAAGTAAAGAATATACAAAAATGCTTCAATGCCTCAATAGTCAACTTGCAGTCCCATCACGTTCTATGCAAGTTGCAACTGGTAACGCGCTTCTAATTTATGTATTGATCAAGCCTTTTAATTAATAGGTGAGAGGGGAATTCAGCAATAAAGTTATGAATAATGTGATAGCTTAATAGTCGCATCCGGGAGACACCAGTTCATTAGTCGACTTTGATGTGGCGCGATCGTAATAACAGGACACCTTGAATTAGGGCTACTTTGAAGGCAGCTTAATGCCCCATGAAACGTAATTGTCCTAGGCAATGTGCACGCATCGCCCTTCTGTCAACTGACAGTTTTTCAAAAAGTTTCCAGAAATAGCCTCTGCCATTTTCAAACCTGTCAAATAAATAGTTTACGTTAGTATCGCTTCCGCTCTAATATTATGACATAGTATAGGCACCATTTCATAGTAGGTTATTCCTGATTTTGTGCCTTAGTGTCAGTTGTACCGTTGATGGCACAACTGCCACAACTTTGTATCCTTAGTACCATTAATGGTACAAGTAGTAAGGGGTAATTGAGATTGGAGGGTTATGTAAAAAAAAAAGACGGGTTGCACTCCGGGAGTGCCGGCAGAAGTGAAAACTTGATTATTAACGTTGAGCATGTTTGATATTTTGGAATGGTAAGGGGGGGCTAGTTTGTTATTTGGCACACTGTAACATACACGAACATTCGCGCAAGCGCCCTGCGCTGCCTAAACGAAACAGTAGGCCCAGGCATACATTTTCGCCGCGCCGTAGAGAGGGGATAGCTGTCTACTCTCCATCCGTCTTACGCTTTTTCGATCAGGTCACGTGTCCTGACGCGCTGACGCGAGTTTAAGATTTTATACCCATTACAGAAAAAGTGCTCAACGCCGCTAAAGAAGTTTTCACTTCAAAAAGTTACACAATAATTCTAGTTAGGTCAGGAAAAGGGTTTTATTTTTACATTCCAATGAAATGTTAATTTATTTTTATTACGTAAATTGTTGACTAACCCGATAAAAATATAACCTAAGCTTTGATGTTGTCAAGTTCATCTGATCAGCCCAGCCGGCATCTAAACTTATCGCATTTATTTTTATATTGGTAGGTATATATATTATGTTCATTGGCGCCCGACAAAGCAGGAAAGATATCTGTAGATTGCCGTGATATCAGAAGGATGCACCACCGCGATATGTTTATGCGATAATTCAACCTGATTTAGACGATTGGTTCGAGTAGGAAGACCTCGAGGCCTTTAATAAGGTATTCGATTTCTAAAATGGTACCTTACCTACCTCAGAACTACAAAGTAACAGGCACAGGAAAATGGAATTGAAAATTTTAAGACTTTTTGCTTTTCATTTCAGTTGAGCTATCTCTAGATCGTTTGTAAAGGTCTGCAGATAGCTCAACAGTTTCGTTTGTATTTTGTAAATATTTGTTTAATTGTATATTTCTTTGTGTAAATAAATTTTATCTTTTTGCTTTATTTCGTTATCAGAGGAATATAAGAAACGATCTCAAAAATATATGTAATCGATTTGTCCCAATGTCTTGACAGTCACTATGACTTGTCAATCGTTCGATGACGGTGACATCGCACCTTTGCCGAAAGCTATGCTGATACGATCAGTATTCCTAAAACCTGTGCCTCCTTAGGGATTGACCGTGATCTACTATTGACAAATCCTATAAACGGAGCCGCAGTCAAAATTTTGTTTGTGACACATCATACTGCTACATTTTTTGTGAGGCACTTGGGCTGTGATCGATAACGTCCCGATCATTATTCCTTATTAGTTTAGGCATCGGTGCTTATATAGTAATATTGATATTTTGGCGTATTTTAAAACTAAGATTAATATTTTTCTTTTTTACTGGTTTTCATTCAAAAGTCACAAAATCAATGCTATAGACAATTTTGTTGACAATTTTGTTGCCTTGCAATTTAAAAATGTATGGGTATGTGAAGGAAACTTAACGAGGCACTTTGCACTACTAAACTTAAAGGTAATTTCTTAATGAAAGTTCAGACCTATTAAAACTAAATTAAAAAGTTAGCTGCATCACGAACCTTTTGCAATTCGCGTTATTTATTGCTTAATTTCCGAAGAACAAAATTATAAATGTTATATTTGCATTTAATTAATCATCGCTTCAATTATCGTAACTTCAATTATCACAGTGACATTCGTTTAATTAAAAAAGTAATTATTATTTCTTTAGTTACGAGTATGTCCGTTGAGTGGTTCCGTGAATTCATTTCAAACCACACCTCTTTTTTACAAAACAATATCAGTCATCTTTCACAATGCATCACGTAACAGACCAATAGGTATCACGTAGCAGTCCACTTAGAATCACGTATTAGTAGTCCCGTTGGCGTAATGTAGCTGTCCCGTAGGTATCCCGTAGCCATATCGTAGGCATCACGTAGCTACAACGTAGCTGTCCCATAGGCACCACGTAGTAGTTCCGTAGGCATTACGTAGTAGACCCGTAGGCATCATATAGATGCGCGTAGGCATCCCGTAGCCATATCGTAGCCGTCCCGTAGGTATCACGTTGCTGTCCTGTCCCCTTAGCCCCTTTCTACAGTCACTAACGCTGATAGTACGTGAGCCGACATCGACTTTATACAAGGCAAAAGTAACTAATGGGCCACTAAGTGAACTGATTCCGAATCAAACAGAAAAAGAATGGGCATCCCGTCATTTTGCAAATGGTCTCTTAACGTATGCGTAGTTTGGGACTAGATGTGAATTGTCTACAATATTTTTTTATCGTATGACACACGTGTATATATATATATATTATACATAATATGTATATATTTTTTTGCCCGGTAAGTATGTATAGTCGTAGAAGTTATACAACTGTTGATTTATCTATAGATCGTTTTACTATCTAGTGTCAAGTGGAGCGATTCCAGCTAACGCTCTGTCGCTGTAAAATAAAGTGCTATTATTCAAACGCGTCGATTCGCTCGCATTCCATCGGATCGGGTTTTACGAGCGCTGAGCGATGCATCGTCAATCACGATTGCTCATATTTTTTGTTGGACACTAGACTATTCAAAGTTATTATTCGATGTTGCCGGTATGACCGAGCTTCGCTCGGGTTAAAAAAAAATAGTATTATTATTTGCCAATAGATGTCAGGAAGAGTCGTATCTTTATTGGCTTATTTTTAATTAACAACGCCTTCTAGCTTGCAGTTAGTTGCTCACAATCGCCAATATATGGCAGGAACAGTCGTATATTGAGTTTATGTTTGATTATTGCAAAACACCAACTTCTCGTCATTTTCTAAAAATGAATCCTAGCTAGATCGATTTATCGCCCCCGAAAACCCCTGTACAGTAAATTTCGTGAAAATTGTTGGTGCAGTTTCCGAGATCCTAAATATATATATATATATATATATATACAAGATTTTCTCGTTTAAAGGTATAAGATGATACTATTTTGTCCAAAGCCTTGCGCACATCTTTGCGTTCTGCGGTGGTGATCAGTGAAACGCTGTCAATTATGACAGTGGTATTTGACGACGTTTCTCTGATCACTACCGCAGATAGATTACTTAATTGTAGGTAATCCCAATCTCGATTTGGACTTATGACAGGGTTTTTAAAAGAAGGGTGTTTTTTTGTTTAAAATAATAAAGGATCAGAAACGCGCGAGGGATGCCTCTGGTGTTGCAAGCGTCCATATGCGTAAACACTTTCTAGCAGGTAGGCCGTGTTTGCTTACAAAGTTGCATAAAAAAATCCTGTAATAATCCTGTTTTGACCAAATTCTGTTCAAATTTCAGATTGGGATTGGTATCAACTGTGCCTACTCGTCTACTTAGAAAAAACTTTATAAATGTTGATCAAGAAAGATACAAACGATTGAAACAACTACTTAGAGAGAAAGTTCTTTAATTGACTCGCCGCTTGGGGTGAGTTGGCGCAGATGGCAAACCCATTTGATTCGGTTTCCACTCATCCATCCAATTGACATTGTGCTAGCTAGCTGACTTTATAATGACTTTATTGACGAGTAATGTTTTTGAATATCTAACATTTTAGCAACACCAAATAAATCAAATCAAATAGCACTCGTATTTATTTCAGATTTAGTCCATAATTTTGTTAGTAACAATGCAACTTAGGAATAGTGTTAGTGACATTACGAAGACTATTGTTTGAAATGAGTGATCACCTGCATCCAAAAGTTGTTCAGGGGACAGTCCCTTTCAGATGTTTTCAAAAAGTTCCAGAAAGGTGCAATTAGTGGAACTAATTGGATGTTGTCTTCTTTCTGATTACTGAAACATTTGTCTCTCATGGCAGTTGATAAAAACAGTTTAGAGACCGCATCATCATCGATCGCCTTCATCATCGCTTACCACCATCTCCATGAATAATGATGAACAGTGAAGATATTGAGAAACAAGGTAGCTATCCATTTAAAAAAAGGTCTTGTGCTGCTTGCTGCAAAGCTGCATAGTAACTTAATCTTGCTAACGTTATTTGACGCCTCCTCACTTACTTATTTTTCAACAATAAAGTTTTATGAACTCGTCTCGCTGCTTCATTTGTAGAAACCCGCTGAAGATCTAATTCAATATACTTCGGAAAACGTATTCTATAAAGCAGAGATTAGAGTTTATTATGATTTGATAGTGGAGAAGGAAGAGGTTCGTTTAAATCAGAGGGTTCTCTGATTGGGGTATCATAAGCTTGTAAGCGAAGTTTGAAACAGACAGCGACATTGATACCCATTACCGAAAAGTCAAGGGTCAATGTGGGTAGTGTGCGTTTCTGTGTATTTATTGCGCGCGTGTTTGCATGTGAGGGTGTATTTGAGCATGTGTGGGTGTATAGGAGGGTAAATCACCACAGGACAAGTTTACAAGTGTAATTGTCGCGCGGGTGCCAGTAATTGATTTATTCCACGTCAGTGTTATTGGGGTCCTATATACTTGTTTCAATTATTGTTGTAACAGTGATTGTTATGGGTTTTCAATGCCATTATTGTTATTACTTTCGCCATCCTACGAAAATATATTCATGCATAAACTAAGTCCAAATAAAAAAAACCAAGTATGTATAGGTACTTAATAGTACAGTTAGAATGTAAATGCAGTATTTCCTCAAATAACCGCCATTAGGTATCTGTGTTTCCCTAGTAATGCCAAGTCGATGAGAGTTGATACTTGATACCATTTTTACTTATTAATTTTAGTGTTGATGGAAGCTAAACAAGCAGGCACCTTGCCTGCTAAACATTAAAACTGACTGCGAAATGCATATTTTTTTTGAAGAAGCGTAAAATTTTGATATCACCATCAAAAGTGGAGTCGTTGAGTCATCAACTATAAAAACGTGTATCATAATACACATAATATTTCGCGATACGCAGCCAATACTCGATATAGCTCTCATAAATATTTAATAGATATTTTCCCACAATGGGGTGGCCATTCACACCCGTTGTTAACCCACATGACGTACATACATTGGTACTGCTGTCACCTTCGTTCTGCCACAAGCGTTCTGCAGTGATGACCGGTGAAACACTGTCAAATATCGCTGTCATATTATTTGACAGCCTTTCATTGATCGCCACCGCAGAATACTTAGATGTGCGCAAGGATTTAGATACTAGCTTGGCACTCTGATAACAAAGAAACAGCTAATCTAATCTGTAGATGCAGCGAACAGAAATAAAACATAGACGTATTACTTCAAGTAAAATAAATGCGGAAAATGGTACACAAACTTAAGCGTCATCGAAACTTTGTCACAATTTTTAACAACTTGAAGCCTTAGTACCTATACTTACAAAGAACGGTTGCTGTAAATCTGTTTTTTTTTATTCTTTCTTTATTCTGTAGTGAAATACATGTAGAAAACTTAGAAAAAAACATGTTGATGTTTTTCTATATTCCTTTGTTAATTTTGTGTGGTGTGTAATAAAGTATTTGCTATCTATCTATCTTGTTTCTATCTTGTCGTGTGCTTACCTCTCGTCAAAATTACGCAAAAGGCTATCAAGAATGACACACGGACTTATGGACGTGCCCATAACCACCAAGTCTTGTCAATAAAAACGAGTAGTTTGAACATAGGTTTTTAAGATGTCAGTTTATCCACTTCTGGAACCGCCTATCACTTGTTAATTGCCACCTACGCTTTGTCTATGGGTCACTGTCTTGTCAAGAAATATTTGCATGTCTACTTCCAAAAGATAGTGTCTCCATTTGTCGCCCACTCCTTTATTTAAGTACTTTGTTACTAATGGTAGCGTCGGTTTATTAGTTCAAAAGTACAGCCACATTTTAATAGGCGAATATCTTAGAATAATAGATTTTGGGATCCAATGGTACAGTCAGCGTCATGTACCAAGCATATCAGAAAACTTTACCATTGGCCAGCAACTCTATTCACGCCTCCAACTAACCATCAATACACAAACTTTGACATACCGGAACGGCTCACACTTATCTTCGCACGAAGCAAAACCAACTTTACCTGGTTCTGACACGGTGTAATTTGGTTTGCGGCAAACCTTCTTTTCAATTTTCCTCAAATCGAATTTGGCTGTAACATCAATCGAGTTCCCACATTTTCCGGGCGCACTTACACAATATCAATCAGGTTTTATTGGTGTTGTCGGGGCATGTGGAGGGGGTCGGCGGGGTGCGGGGTGTGAGGTACGACTATTTGTATCAATAACCTGTCAATGGGCTCGCCCGCGGGGACCTCTGCCCCCATACCGACACTTGCGTATGCCACTGTACCTACCTATGACCGCACGGATTTGATTAGAAATGCATTACGATACGCGTGTGAAATATTTGCAATATTGAAGGCTGATTTATTGTGAGAAGCTTCATTGAAATTGATGTTCCGTTGTAATGGAAAAAGCATCGAAATGATGGGCTTAGTTTTTTCTACGTGAATTACGTTTACTAACTTCGTTTAAAAATTCTATGCTGTAGTTTTGGAAGTCTCTAGAGTTTACCACAACATGACAACTACTAACTTTATCAAATCATGAAAAAGTATGCTTCAGTCGGTATAAGTTTTTCTGCACAAGCGAACGACGAAATTATAATAATAGCGAGTAAAAACGCAAAATAACAGAAATATAATAAAATATACAGGTAAAGGCAACGAAAAAGGTTTCGTTTGCAAAGTTCCCTCGTAACACTACATTATCTTTATCAGCTATCAGTGGCGGTCGACAAAGTAAAATTGGGGACACCTTATTTCCTCGGCTGGTTTGCAAAACACGTTCGCGCTTCCCACCTATCCCCACATCTCAACGCTTATAGATACTATCTGTTACACCTATTAAGGACTCGTATCCAAGCCAACGCTGTTCCTTATACAATACATGGCCGAGTTTGCTCCTGAAGAAATGTAACAAGGTGGTATGAAGCCAGCGATGTGTGAGTTGCATTTTGGTAGGAGCGTAATTGGAGGTGTCGTTTGCGAAGGTGTAATGCAGGATCAGGTGGGTGCCTTCTTCACGCCGCTGCCGCCGATAACACGCTAATGCCCTCAACTTTGCACCGCAAGGGGAGGTCAGGAGGGGGCAAACTGGGAGAAGGGAGGGACAACCATTCGTAAAGGAAAAATGGGAAAAGTCAGATCATTCGCGTTATTGAACGAGAATAACTTTATCGACTTGCAATATGCGCCGAGCTTTGTAAAGTTAGTGCCTACTTCTTCTCTAAGCTTTCTGCTACTTAACCTCATTACGTTATAAATGGTTATATAATAGTCAACCATGAAAAAAAAAAAACTGCCGAAGACTTTTAATTCTTGCTAATTATCATTTACAGGAATAAAATAACAATCCGGAAATGCCGAGAGAAGTTGATTAAGTTCACTTCTCTCGGCACAGGAGGTGTCGTGTGTCGCTGACGAGCTCATTGGTTTATTCCCACTTACAGAAATTTTCACGTCAAAAATACTACTGCAAACCTCATAGCTACCGAAAAACTGTAATTCTGAAAGGCTGTCAAAATTTATGGATTCAACATAAATAAAAGTACCTACACGTTGTCAATATAGTCGCATAAACGCCGCGCTCTCCGATGAATAATATTGAGCAATAAATAAAAACATTCAATACATTAGCGCACCGTTCCAATTTATAGTACGACTATAAGGTTCCAATAATGTGGAACAACTTGGTTAGACCGTCGACCGGATACCGGACCGTACGTAGGTCCTCCTAGACTACTGATGAGGCGTACTACTGAGCGTGAGCGTACTCTACATATAGCATTGTTTCAGCGAATATACGCGTTTGTGTGAATATTTCACAGAGCACGTTCAGCGTTTCGCGTAAACGACGGACCCACGATTTGTTCCGGTTGTGACTGCCGAGGTAACTACATCATATTTGCGGCGATAAACGTAAATTTATTATCCCGTTACGTTTGCAGTTTTACTGAAGTGGAGATGTGTGGGTTTGCGACATTAGCGGCAACTGCCTCTCCCTATCTGCCTACCCTCCCTACTCAGGCCAGTTGCTACTATACGTTGAAATACACAGTACGCATAGAGATATAATAGGCATTTGTATCACATTTTGCTTTTTACCTACACATTGTGGTGGGTTTGAGGATATTTTTGATTGTACATTGTCAGTTACAAATGATTTAAAAAAATCATATAACATTAAAAAAAGTTGATGGTAATTCTTGATGGCATCCTCCAAGTCGAACCACTTGACGAAGTCAATCTACGACCACTGTTTAGAATAAGTTACCTACTTGATGCAATGCCTTATTATCATGAACAACATCGTACACAAATAACAGATTTTTGTCAACAGAAATAAGTAATTCTCAGCTTTACCTTAACGTGATAACTGCGTCACGTCTTCAGAATTAGGAACCTACTTTCCGACGACTGAGCGTCGTTGGTAAAGAGTGCGAATGTTCTCGAACAGAAGAAGCTGGGATATGGGCACTATAGACATTCCAGGCACGTCCACGACTCCGGCCCGCATTAAAAGGGGATTATGAGCAGAGTGGCCAATAACACGGCATTACGTGCTCGCTCGGCCAAGGAGCGACCGATAATCCACAGTGGGGCTTTGTTTCTCCTATCTTGACTAGCATTTAAAAATAAACGTGATTGCGTTGACAATCATGTTCTGCACAGGCAATGACTGAGGGTCTGGATGGATATGTACAGCACCTACAGCTTGGATTAAAATTAGTAGCCGGACCAGTGTAACAATAAATCAAACTCCCCGTATAAATGTACTTCTATGTTTAATAAGTTTTAAGCTTCAACAGATATCGAAGACTTAAAAACCTGTATTTTGTTTCCCGAATACTATTACAAGAACTTGAAAGTGAAATTTGCCAGTTTATTTGTAAAGGGTTTCCGCCAAAATTGCCCCAGTCCCGGCGCAAAAGAATTGTATCTCAGATTTTAGATAATCATTAGTAGAAACAATATTAGTTGTCGCTATTTCCTGATTTCGTGGCTAACATGTGTTTTTTACCCAGAGAAGTTTCATAGGCGCTACATGCAAAAATTACACTTTTTAGGAAAAACTTCATGTTACTTTGCTAATTGACATTGAATTGGCAAAAAATGAATAAAACACATAATATAAACACATTATCACATATGTAATATAATGTACCTATACCTATTATGCCAGTTTTTTGAAAAACTTTATTTTACTGTACTAATTCACTCGTTAACAACATAAACAAGTGGATAATTGCAAAAAATGAATATAATAGGTACATATGCGTACACACTGATATGTATAGCCTGCATCATACTTATATACATTTTGTAGTTATCTTTATTTTATAAGAAAAAGAATACTGCCTTAAGTAATCGGTATTTAACTTTTCTCTGTTATATTATTAATATTACAATAGGTTTTCATTATCGTTTCTCAGAATTCAATAAGGGCTTGTGACGTGAGTGAGCGCGCTCTCGCTCCCACTCAATTTGTTAAAGGGAGAAACATAGTCACCCCGATTACTAAAGGCAGCTTTTAAAGGCGATTATTTTCCTTATAAAATAAATATAACTACAAAATGTATATAAGTATGATGCAGGCTATACATATCAGTGCGTACGCATTTTTTTTTTATTTTTTTTTATAATACGGACAATACATATCTACCTATTATATTCATTTTTTGCAATTATCCACACGTGTGTGTCGTAAATGAGTGAATTAATCAGTAAAATAAAGTTTTTCAAAAAATGAAATATCAGGTATAGGTACATTATATTACATAAGTGATAATGTGTTTATATTATGTGTTTTATTAATTTTTTGCCAATTCAATGTCAACTAGCACAGTTACACGAAGTTTTTCCTAAAAAGTGTCATTTTTGCATGTAGCGTCTATGAAACTTCTCTGGGTAAAAAAAACATGTTAGCCACGAAATCAGGAAATAGCGACACCTGATATTGTTTCTACTAATAATTATCTAAAATCTGAGATACAATTCTTTTGCGCCGGGACTGGGGTTTTTTTCTATGGGATTTGGCGGAAACCCTTTATGTGACTCTCTAAATACAAAATTGTAGTGATCTGTTTAACACGCTAATAAACCACCCCCATCGTCAACCAAATTTAATTATCACAAGAACATTACCACCGCTACTTAAATCAAATGAAATATTCAGTCACACGTTAAATTCAATCAGACCTAATCAAAACGCGTGCGTCATGGAGACGTGGAGTCATCCCTACAATATCTGCGATTGGAAACAGTTTTACAAGCAATAAATTCTTGCGGGTCGTGTCACTGGTACAACATTTATTAGCTACAATCCAGATTAGATTAGCGTTGCATCCCGCGCCCTCTGGTGGTTCCCGGGGGACGTGAAATTTGTCCCAGTAATGTAGCCACGCGCCGGGGTAATTCTACCGCGGACCCTTCGCCTACGCACACACTATGACAGATTTCTCTAAAACGCTACGGAGGCTTATTGCGTAGTGAGAATGAATGTTTGAAAATGTCCACAAAACAACTACGCAATGAGTTTTTAAATTGTTGAGATTTTGTGTGTTCGAGGATTTAGAATTTTGTTACTCGAAATCATCAGACGCAGCCCTATAATTGAATATTAGGGATGTGGGGTGATGCAACGCTTTGTTTTCCTAAAGATAACTTTAAAGCCGTTTTGCATAATTGCCCACTGTGTCGCACTAATTTGTGACATTACGCAATCTGTCGCGGTTATAATATTTTGTTGTAAAATTCCCATGAAAAAACTGTCAATGTTGCATTGAATTTACTTGAAATCCTTTGGTCTTCCTATAAAATAGTAGGCATTTAAACCATGTATTTATCGGTATACCTAATACAACTTTCATAGGTAGTAGGTACCTAAGTCAAGAGATTCGAATTTAAACTGGCCACTTTATTTGTTTTATAATTACTGCTGCGTGACACCTACCGCCATCTAGTGAAACTTAAAGAAACTATGAGAGGTTCTTTCGTAGTAACGTTGTTGGTGCTTTTACCTATTTCTATGTTGAAGCACCAACCAGAAATTAAGTAGGTAAGTAGCGCAAAATTATGGTCTTATACCTTTCTTACCTTATGGTTTTGGTCGTGGTCTTTCTATAATCGTGTCTGGGCCTGTGCTAATAAATAAATAAAAAAGTTATTGGAAATAAAGCGGCTGAGGAACAGCTCCTCTACGTCACACTTGGCGAATCCTTTGTCGTATCCGTAACAGTTTTCTTCCCTTTTCTGGCAGTTTCAGTGACGGGATGGCAGTAAAATTTAACTAGCGGCTGCCCGCGGCTTCGTTCGCCTCGTTCCCATTACTTCAATCATCTTATTCGCAATTTTTATAAAATGAACCACAGGGGACTGCGTAAGTTAATGTCTGCAGTTGAGGCCTGCGCACATCTAAGCGATCAGCGATGGCGATCAGGAGAACGCAGTCCCAAAAGGTTAATTTTATAATAATTCCGAAGGCGAATTGGTAACTAGTGATATTTGTAAGAAATAAATACTTTCCTTTTTGTTTCTATATTTCATGAGTTTTCCTTTTTTGGGTATAAGGGGTTCCTTAGGTTTAATATGTTTTTATAATTGGATTATTATAAGCATCTATGCTTTTCTATGTATAGGTATCCATACATGCGATGATTCTCAAAACCAGCAAGGGAAAGGATGGTAAAATAATTAAGTATATCCATATCTTAACAAACATTTAATTTTGTATTCTTTAGCAATATATTATTTGTAATAATTATAATTTAACTACAGCAACTATGAACAATCGAGGCCTACAGCCTATTTTATGTGCAAAGGAATTAGGTCCCAGAAACATGACATCAATGTTTGGGTAACCTAATTTCCTCTAATAAGCCTAGTGCTAAAACTACTTGTTGTATTGCACATCACGTTGAATTTCAGTGTATTTTTAATTTATTTTTTCAAGTCCCAAATTATGTTACTCCCTAACGCGTAACCATAACTCTTTTCATGAAAAAAATTGCTCTACAGAAGGCGCAACATTTTATTCCTTAGAATAAGTGTTATTAATTTTATTTACAAACAAATTGTAATAAAGACTACAACTTTTCTTAATACTTAAAGGGAAACATCACTACGAATCAAACTATTAGGAACATAATAACAATAATTACATATTTAATTGAATATAACTTTTTACATAATTTATACATTCATTTTGTCATACTATCCAACTTCATTAGTTTCTCACTTCGAGTCCTTTGTTTTCATGGATTATTAATTTTTACTCTACTAAACAGTATAAATAAACTATCACTGATATTTTCTACAGCTCATCAAACACCGTTTAAATATGTTTTCATTCTGGTATGGTTCAGTTATGAGATCTGTTTGCATTAGGTGGGGCTGTGAGGCGAGTGCGGCGTGTGCGGCGCGTGCGGTGTATGCGGCGGCAGCGGGTGTTGCAGTGAGTGCGGGCTGGGCGCGCGGAGAGAGTCGGGTGAGGAGCCGGGTGAGCCGCGCCGCGGGGGGTACGGAGAGAAGCGGTGGTGTGCAAGCGCCGGCGCACCCCCCGCGCCCCCGTACACCGGCCGCGGCAACTGCAGCCCAGACCCCGACGCAAGGTGCTGCTGCGCCAGCAACTGAGGCGCCAAACACGCCCATTGCCCCCACAGCGCCGCCGCCGGCACCCCGTACAGAGGATACGCAGCACGCAAGAACAGCTGCGACCGAGCCGCCAGAATCGCCTTCTCTTCCAATGTCAAATTATTATTATGCTGATCCAGATCGAACGGCCTCAGCGGCGACCGCAAGTAGTGCTGCTCCGCCAGCATCGACTCCATCGTCTCCCTGGAAAATAAACGATTTAACTTTGAGCAAATGCAGGTTGGTTAGAAAAAGTATGATGAGAAAGCGTGAAAAGTATCTACCTATGATAGGCGGCACCGAGGCGCCTTTCATCGGGGAAGTATGATGTTCTGTCTTGCTCCCCCGTGACATAGAATCTCAAGGAACAAAAAAAAAATATCTAAGTAAACAAATCAATGTAAGTTAAAGTAAGGCAAATAATAGAATCCACAACAGTAAAGCAAAATATTGGTTGAGTTATAAATTGCACTGAACTCATGCATGTAATTACATAGGGAAGTATGATTGACCAAGCAGTAATAAAGGTGGAGAAATAATTGCGGACATGAGAAAATAAGAAATCAATCGGCCTCAATATTTCGCTCATTGTATGTGTTTTTGTGAGCATTACCAATTTACTGTTTTCACTATAGCCCAAATTTCATACTAAGTTTAAAGCAGTTAAAACAATCAATACGTTCAATATTTCATAAATAGTCAATGGTAAAATAATAACATCGCAAAAAATATGTAATGTGACATCTCAAGAGAAGAATAAAGCACAATTTTCCTGTATCAACAAAATAGCATTATGATAGTTACCTCTCGAATTCAGTGAGACGTGAAGAGTCACGGAACCCCTTCGCGAATGGATTACTGTCGATTTTCAACTTCGTGATCTGAAACAAAAGCGCACTCATGTTATTACCTTTGAAAGCCTTTGATACAGTCATTGTTTATACAAATAGCAAATAAGCAGGTTATCAAATAAATTACTCTAAATTAGATTAAATAAGGTTTAAAAACACTTTTTAAATACTGAAAAAACCAAATGGTTGTTGTTAAATATATCGCTTTTAACCTACCCAAAAGCAATCTCAGAGCAAAATGTTATATTATTCATCATTAAAAGGTGGCAAAGGTCGTCAGCCCGGTAAGTCAATAAATCGCACAAATTGTTACTGAGGAAATCGTTAAAAGAAGCTGATGTACCCATAAAGTAAATTTTTGATTTAAGAGAAGGACAAGGTGTTAAAAAATCTGTTTGGCAGAGCAGAGGCAGTGTTGATGAAAAATCGCCCCCTCGCTGCGTCGCGCCCCGCTGTGTCTCTACACAATTTGTACACAATATTTACGACAAACCCTTCGAGAAACCAGTCTCCATTAATAGCGCCTCTCCTAATATCGAATTAAACCAATACTGCAGCTAATTTTAGCACGATCTTGGCATTTTTATGATGAGACGTGGCGAGAAAAAATATGGTATGTTTCAATGGATTGCAATAAACAAGTCATCGGGAGCGTGCAGTGTCAATCTTTCAGCGTGTCCAGTCTGCGACGGTAATTATCTGGCGATTGAGCGCTCTCGATCTGCGAGTGCGGCATACTCACACCTACACCTCAACTAATTGCATTGTTCTATCAACTTCGCACTAGCTGCCTATTTTTAAACAACAACAGAAATAATAAATTTGAAACATATGTGATTTTCAAACAGAATGTCTGCCGGATACATCGCATACTTACGATAACATGTCATAATAATGTGCTTTATTACTGTCTGATCGTTCTACTGCGACAATTAACGTTTAAACTCTATTGAAGATATTTTATTTTTTGTTTGAAGTAGTTATTTATGTGAAGAGCGTTAAATCTACTTTAATTGATAAATACTTCAGCCTACATTGTGTCGCATCAAAGAAGGATAATAAAAACCAGAAAATATTGAGTCTGTGTGACAAGTTTTCGGTTTTGCGGTGAGTAATTTCACAAGCAACATGACATGGCTTTCAAGACTAATGATTTCTAAAATAGTTACCGCAGCATCTCTGTACAAACATAAATGTTGTAGCCCGTTTATCAAATCAATTTCATAAATGTGTGACGTTTATCCCGCGTCGTAAGTTTAAGAAGTGATACTGTTGGCGATAGGGAATGAATGCATGCATTGTCAGCAAGCCACGAATAACATTTTTGAAGTGTATGAGTTACGTGTGCTAACATAACACCAAATGGGTATGAACGAGGTCCTGGAGAGGACAGTGGTTCCTCGCCTCTTGCAGCGAGGGCTTGGCGTAGAGGCCGAGGGTCACAGGCATGTCATGGCAGCTACTTACACTTGCACACCCACCTGGCGAGCGCCATTGACTACAATGAGAGCTCGCAACACGCCTGCGCCTCGTTCGCGATATAATGAGTGCGCCTCCAATGCGAGTAGTAGCTGACAATATTGACTTATTGCATAATTTACATTCTACTGTCGCCGTAGGGTTTCCTGCAAGAGGGCGTTTTCAATACTCCGTTGACCACTGAAAGTACGAAGCCGGGATCGATCTATACCTGACAATAAACAATTCAAAAACAAAAATATCTTCAACAGTAATGAACGAGAAGTTAGCCGGTTCCTGACGTTTATTAGATTTAGTACAAACATTTGAACGAGGCGTGTCAAAACAACCTAATTTAAGTATCAACAAACATTCGCCTTGGGCGGCGGCGGCGGCTGCCGCTCACTGACAACATTAAAGGCGCCATAATGTCATTATTCCCGGGCGGGAAACAAAAAAATGTCACAAAAAGGCGTCAAGGAGATAAGTAGACGAGCGTCGCTCGAGCCGCCAAAACGCTCGCGGTGCTCTAATTATTGAAGTGATACATTGTTTGATTACCAAAAATATTTACCACAATTTATAACTTGACATAGAAGAGTACAGAATGAAAGTAGAGTACCTATAGCAGTCCACCTAGAATCTACACATCTTCTCTTAAATATTTTCAGTTTAGTATTTCTAATAAGAACTTATCTTTAATTTTTCATAAGTATAGGTATACCTACTCGATGTCTAATGTGATGCTCTTGCTGCACTTTCAAATTTAGAGTAAATTGCACTTCAAACGGCTGTAACTCTTCAGAGGTCATCGAGTTAATGAGAAAATAGAAATAGCAGTGTATTTAAATTTACTCTCGCTCGAATAACAAACCAGTTTAGAGCGAACAAGTCCTAAATTCTAATAAATCAATAGATACACAAAAACGAAACCACTTGTCATGTAACCCGTGTAAATGAGCAGACGCGTCGAGCGGGACACGACAGGAACATCGGGGGAATAAATAAATGTCACGTTAACGTGCGCCCGCGCTCCTTTTGCTACATCTCACTGATTGATGCAGTGCGCCGACGTATCAACTTATTCTATTATTCCTTCTAATATAACATTAAGACAAAAATTGAAAGTTAGAAATGCAGACTTTGTAGACCAATAAGAATCTTTTTCGCAGTTGAGCAATATTCGTAATTGGAACATACTTTCATTCAATTTCGTTCAATTTTGTTTCGGTTTTATTGTTGTTTATGTTTTTTCAATTGAAATGTGTAGAATAATATAACTATGTATGATGATAGAATATTTATGAACATATTGTTTATTGTTCTAAATGAAACCCTAACTTTTTTGTTCTATAGGAAATATAGGGAAATATAGGAACTAAAAGGACTCTCAACATAATTAAAACTGAATTTTAAACAGAACATTATGGGTCGAACACAATATGAACTCCAAACAAGTATTTGTGCGGTGAGCACCGGTAATTTTTTATCTGTCTGGGTGTTATTATTGTATACCAAGTATTAACAAAGACAATTTTAAAAAATAGGTGCAATAGCAACTAAGCCCTGCTTAGTTTGGGGCTAGATAGTGTTGTATGGTTTGTTCACAATACTTGTTTATTTATTATTTATCTCTAGCTAGTGATTTTCTGTAATAAGTATACGCATACGCACGCCTAGGAAAATCTCTGTAAAAAGTTGTACTTACCTAATAGTTACTACACTAAAGATTTAGTGAATAATAGGTAGCATGTCAGAATATCTAGCATACTTACCTATGTATGCTAGATATTCTGACATGCTGACTGCTAAATCCCGGATAAAGTCACGGGTCGCAACTAGACAACAGTCTGGCAGTCAGACTCTCACAGCACACACCGAACGACCTACAGCTGCGCGTCGTAATGATGTTTTCGAGAAAACCGATGCTTTATTGTCAATAATTCGTAAACGCTCTGAAATAATGAACACTGCATGTGGCTTCGACAAGACAAGTATAACCAGCCCAAGTGTGATAATATTCCCAGAAACATACCGTCGGTTCGAGCAAATTGCCGTTCCGTAAAACTTGTTTAGTGCATATTCCTGCGTAACGTTCATAAAAATCGGACGAAAGAGATTCATTCTGACCTTCTTGACATCGCGGATGTACAGTATCTCGCAAAATGAATGGGACAGATGATTTTATAGCATTATTAATTTATGTATAAGGGCTAAACGTATTCATACACTTTCATCTTCATCCAAAATGTCAATAAGATGTAAACTTTCAGTAATCGTTCCCACAGACAAGATGAAATGCATTGTATGAAGATTGTACAAATCGTCTGCAACTTCAGTTATTATCTTGATTAGCATTCGGACCATCCACATTTCCACTCTTGGTAAATTTGCTTCGTGGGAGGTTTTTACTTTTCATTTCGCTAGATTTAAGGTTGTGAGGAAGGAAGAACTGATGCTTCTCTGTTCAGTCTTGCGAGAAGATCCCGAAGAGGGCCGACGGTAAGAATAAGATCCACTTTACACTCGTGTCCGATATTTCTGCTATAAACTTTGAATATCAAAGAATACGCTATTTGCCACATCTCTATTTTCTTTGGTAATTATTTGATTCATCAAGGATTCTGTGATAGTAAATCATCAAAAATGAAATTGCAGCATTGTTGCAAAGACATATTAAAATGTTAAAGTCAGTGTCAATGACATCAGCTGTCAGTGATGACTTTAAAGTTTTAATTAAAATAAGGTTGCCAATGCATTTTAAAATGCTGTATCCACTGCACTTAGCAGACTCAACCTGCCGAGGCATTGGTTAGAAGGAGTGATGCCTAGAGATCGTTCGTATTATTATGCGATCGATCACAGTATAAAACTCAGTGAAGGCTCAACCGCTAGTACTAATAGTTTTTCCTCTAGAAACCCTATGCGAAGACTCAGACGCAATAAATTAATGCGGCCGCACACGATGGCTCTGCTTGACGTCACACCTCAAGTGATCGATGGCACAAGTGACCGCGATCGAACTACTATACCATAGCAATATCCCACGAGAGGGAACAGGATAGAGATCCAATAAATAAATTCCATCTTAAATTATTTTAAATCCACTCTTAAGCAAGTACATTGACTCCTTGTATTTTTGAATTATGTTGCTTTCATGTTAGCAAGTAGTAGTCATATTTCATTGAATATTATGGTTGGCATCTGAATGTTAAAGAATAAGCTATGTCAATTAAAAAAATAAATATGGAAATAGGGGTCTGTGAAGAACACAGTTGCAGAATTAAAATTCAGAATTCAATTTCAAAGTTATCGTACCACATTCTAAGTATATCAATTAGAGCAGTTTTTTTAGGCGAGCATAACGAAATTGAATGACAATGTAGATATTAAACTGAATGCAGCGAAATAAATTTACTCAAATTAAACCCCACTGATAAAGGCAGTACCTATACCTAATGCATATGGAATAATATAAGTAGGTATCCATGCAACATGTAATGAATAACGAATAGTGTCTAAGTCAAAGTACAAAATAATCGAGACTAAAAGTGTTACAATATAAAGTCGACAAACGACCTAACAAAGCTCAGCTTGCATTGAAAAGAATAAATCGATTATAAAAGAAGAAAAAGAAGCAGTACGGAGGTGCGCGGGAGGAACTCATGACACCTGACCGCAGCCATTTTGGCCCGTGAAATATGTTTATTTGTCATGGCTCCCCTTTGTTATTGAAATTGTGTTTGCCTTACTCCTTCATTATATTGTTCGATTGTACTCTCGTAGAACTCGTTTGTGGACGCTTAGAGCTTTGGATATTTTAGAATATTGATTGTTGATACTGAGAAATGAGATATAAATTTCAATTAAGCGCCTATTGAGATAGTTTGCGTCTACATGCGTCGAGCACACGCAGTTATTTCCGTGATTATCTTCTCAAGCCGCGTATTAGTAAGATGGAGCATGACCAACACGAATACTGACTCCGATTTCTCTAGTCAGTTTATCTTACCGTTTTGTGGTGTCTGCCATCATGGTGTATCTATTATTTAACTGTAACTCGATTGTCATCTCTCAATACATCCGATAGTTGTTTGTGGTTAATCAATTTAGAAGTGACTGATTAAAGTGATCAACGAATACAAACTGTAGTAATACCACCTTTTATTATACTGCGGAGAGCTTAAGATTTTACATTCAAGTCACCTTACGGGCCAATCGATCATCACAAATTCACAAGTCATCGACTTATAAAAAAGCGCTTTGTGTGCATTGAGGATGCGTAAACGTTAACAAACATTGTCACCTCGCAGAGAGTCGAATTCCACACAAAGGATTTTATAGAAAACGAGCATCTTGACAATAGTGTGGTGGGTGTAAAAATGTTAAATATTGAAGCAGGTTGGCTCCGCTTTCCCGGGAAACCGCCCCGCAGCGCGCGCGCCGGCGACGCTCCGTCTCACACCGCGACACACAAAAAACACTATTCATGTTCTTTGTCCAGAATGTTTTATCTCATTTCGTATCAACGTTCCAGTATGATAAAGCACCAATAATGATGTTTCATCTTATATCGATTTAATAAATGTCGCAGACGACTAAAAATTTTGTTATAATTCTTTTCTATCACGTATAAGATACATTTATATTGCTCCGATAGGTATTAAAAGTGGGATTGTTGATTTTTATCAAGGTGTCTAAGTGGGCAGCTATATGATATGCGGGTAGAGTCATATCGATCTCAGCCGGCTCGCACAGCGCAGGTGCAAACATGCTAAGTGTATTCTTATTGTTGTAAGGGATTGGGTTATCAGTGACACTATCTCCGGCGTTCGACAAATGTTGTAGCTGTCAGAGGTGTGACGTCAGCCAAATCGGGGCAAGTTGCGTTTGCGTCGGCCTCCCGCGCGAGGTTGCGATCGAAACTCAGATAATAATGCTTTTCACGATCAGAAGTTTCAAGCTCGAGAATGTCATACCTTGAAGAATGTGTTTATAAATTATTTTAATTCTCCGCACTGGGATGAAATAGTTATAGATTCACAGAGGAGGAAGAGCGATGGCCTCTTCGCACAAAGCAGAACTATAAATCAATAGGCCGAACGCAACGATACCTAGGCTAGTAATAACCAGCGATGTCGCTAGGTGGAAGCCGTAAATCTAGAAGTGCGTTAGAATCAATAGAAATCAATATCCCTCGACCCTGGGGAGTCGTTTGGAGCCAACTGTACCAAACTATTAAGGAAGAGATATATCCGATTAGGCCCATCTAGGCACTAGTGTGCACTGCTCATGACCTTTAAAGCTTTCACCTTATGAGGAAAATTTATGTTGACATTATTAACGACGTATAAGGGAAACACGGTTTATAACATAAAATTAAACCCGACAAATAAAACAATTTTCTGTTTCCTAAAATAATTATCTTAAATGAAACGAATACTCCTAATATAATAAATAGTTAAGAAGAACTGAAACATCTAATGTTACCACTAAACTGAAACTCAAAGCAACTAATTAACGAACGAATGAAGATTTATGTACCGCGTTGTCGATATAAAGTAACTTCCTTTATGAACCTCAAAACGTCCTAATTATTTTACTACGAGAAGCAAAAGGAGCAAAAAAAGGAGTACGGAGACGCCCAAACGCTTTTGTGACAGGGAATTAATTGCGCGTGGCGACATATGCGGCGAGGGCTCGCAACCGGCGGACGCACGAGCGGTAGCGGGTCATAAATTGAGACTGCTAGTTAAATATATAGTACCTTTCAGCCTAATTTGAAGTCAGTAGACAATTTAGTATCTAATCAGAAACCACTGATACTTTCTCATTACGTTGTGTCACTGAAGAAAAATAGTACTACGTTGTATGATGCTATAGTCAACGTAACGGCTAGTAAACGGTTTGAATTAGAATGTTATTTGGAATGTGACCAGCAGAGACGAGACGAGACGGTGGACAGGATTGAGTAGGACATCGGCTAGGGCTTTAAATATAGCTCGGGTGAAAACTTTAATCGTCAGTGTCGAGCGTGCATCAGCCGCGCTGTCCGTCCGTCGTCAGCGACGCCCGCGTGTGGCCGCCAGATATACAAAAATTATGTGCCACCTCCCTTTGTTCACAGTGGACATACCTTTCACCGAGATGCAATTAGTGCCACTGAAATAGCCATCGTCGATAGTCACCCGACAGCGCAATGCGATTTGAAACGCTCGTCTCTCTGATCTATTTTAGAAATCAAATGATAGAAACAAGAAGGTGATTTGTGGTGGCAAATAAACAAGTTTGCGAAGCCATAAAGAGCTGTCTGGGCCTACTCACGAGTTGGTTCTGGTAAGCTGTCACCGCGGTGAAGACGCACTCTGGAAAGATGAAAGTCTTGAATTCTTCCTGGTCGAGATCGGTGATGGGCGCGTTGATGGCTCCTTCTCGCCGGAGCACCAGGTGTATTCGCGGCTGGTACTTGTGCATCGAATTTAGCACCAACTATGATAACAAATACACACATTTTATGGGCAGCAATGACGTGAATAATTCACCTTGTTCCGTGTGAATCATTTGTACCTGTACGTACTTTGACTGATTTATTGAGATTTGAGCAGCAGGAGCGATGACTCCCAATTTTATAGTCATACTGACCTGTCCGTTCTTGTCCATTTCGTTGTTGGTGAGCTTGACCTTCTCGAAGGAGACGACCTGCTTCCGCAGCTGGTCTCCGGAGA
This sequence comes from Thera obeliscata, assembly GCA_947578465.1. Classification (NCBI taxonomy): domain Eukaryota; kingdom Metazoa; phylum Arthropoda; class Insecta; order Lepidoptera; family Geometridae; genus Thera; species Thera obeliscata. The sequence continues at coordinate 5,453,175 of OX387924.1, forward strand.
AGGGCGAGTCGGGATGCGGGTAGAGACGCGCGGGCGCGGGCGGGTCCGCCTTGCCGGCCACGAGCCAGGAGGAGCGGTGGTACGCGTAGCGGTACCGCTTGCCGTCCACCGGCACCACGTCTAGCAGCACGGCGTAGCGAGCCTCCGCGCGGCAGCCCGCGAACGACACGCGCACCGTCGGAAACATGCGTCTGCCGAAAACGGAGAGAACATTATGTGCGCAGTTCGTCTTCCATTGGGATCGGGTATTGAGATTATAGTTAATGTTTGAGTTCAGCTCAAAAGCCTGATTAAGCAAAAGAAAAGATATCTCGTGGATAATCGAAATTATTGTTATTCAGTACGTCATACACTGGTTGAAGTTTGGAGGACGTAAAAACACAAAGGGCTCACACGTAATATTATATCAAAACTATTGTTAACAGCTTTCATGTGTGCTTTTGTTTATTGTGCGCTATTTTATTGCGTGAAAAAGCGTGAAACGTAAATAATATTACAATGCACATTTCTATACTATCAACTTCCACGTTCCATTGTTATGTTAAAGCGTATATTTTCACATTAACGCAATTATTCGACAATTACTTGCTTGAACTAAAATTTCTGCACGCTGAGGGCGGCTCAAATGCACTTTTGCTTATAACCTCCTACGGTAAGAGATATTGGATAGCAAATTAGCGCATGCAATTAGTATGAAGAATCGCAAAGTTCTGTGAGCAACAAATAGATTAAGTGGCACCTTTGCTTATTATGATCTCGCAATCTACTTGCACGAATTGCCGTTGCGTGTTTGTATAAGTTTATTTGTCTGACCATTTTTACGAATAGGTACCTAAAATACAATAAAGCCACAGAACTAAATCCGTTCTGCATGAAATTTGGTAAGTTACCCATCTATCAAGTGCGCGTAAGACAGAGGGATATTTAATACCCCTTCGAGTTGCTGTACTTTAGGTATCACTTGAATTTACAAGATATATAATAATATTTCACCTCGCACAGCCATTACTTTTGGCACAAAACGAGAATGTAAGCTCCTACTTCTATGTATTTATATTTGGGCACCCTTCTTCAAATACATCTTGAGCAATGACTCTACATAAAACAAAAATAATAAAATTGTTAATGGTAAAAAACCCTTGAGTTGAAAGTCACTTCTTCTCGTGTTGAGAGACGTAGCAAACACTGGGGCGACATCGTGAATAGTTTCATACGACTTTGAGTCTAAGCTGTCGTTCCCCTCCCCTCTTTAACAGAGACATTCTTTAATGTCTCCGTTCAAGAAAGATGAATGGGTAGACATTTTTGTAAAGGTGTATGTTTTTGTTCAGTGAGTGAAATGGCTTGTGGTTGGTCGACATAATAGCTCCCATTACAGTCATGTATGTCGATGCGGTTTCCTGTTATCATTTTCAATATAAACAACGGGCCTTTATTTTCTCTTATAAAAATAAGTTATCCCAAAAGATAAATAACAAAAGCACAGTCAGAAACTGATCAACGATAAATAAACTCGTGGGCAGAGTTGAGTGTCACAAAAACTGGTATCGGTAGCGACTGCGTGAAATACTATCTCCTAATCGACATAAAATGGTAGTCATTGAGGCGGTGAGAACGGAAACAACAAATCTTTTACTGTAAGCTGAGATGCGGCTTCGCCTATCAGCCTCTCACTTTTTTCACCGTAGCCCGTGGCAGGCGGCAGCGATGCCGATGGCGGGAGATGAGCCTTGACAATCCGCTGTCGGAGCTGGCGTAACGAGAACACGGAATGTGGCTTCTGACCCGCGAACTATCACACTAACATTCAAAGCAGATGAACGGCCACCCAAGTAGCGAACTATGACTGTGAAGACATATCATTATGATTTACAATACCAATTTGATTGGACCGATTTCTCCCAGGAAATTTTATGCTTCAATGTGAATAAATTAGTTTCTTAGAGCTCAACAATGGTTATGTGACACGTTAGGGACGTCGTTTGTAAATGATTTCACAAGATCGAGAGAAAACGAAAATGAGAAAATAAGATTTATGCACATTGGACGTGGTCGCGCGCGTCGATTTGTGAGACGCTTCTTATAGCGTCTACGGGACTACGGAGCACGGCACGGCACGGGCAATTGCACGCGTGCGTTAATGGCGACACTCGCCGCACTGTGCGATATATTACCGCCATGATATATGGCCACCGACGTCGTCCATCATCCTACCACCCAAAAGTTAGCGGAAAACCGTTGGAAAGCAAAACAACATCGCGCGCACATGAGTCGTTTTAATGAGCAGATACCGAAGACAGAAATAAGGACCGGCCGTTTACAGCGCGACTTTATTGTTATGACATTGTTAAAATGCATATCTAAGGCTGAAATCTAGACGTTACTAATAAATTAGTGCCATCTGAAGCCCGGAATCTGTTCCTTGAATGAAAGGTTATTAATGTAACAAGTGACATTCTCTCGGTGGGTCGGGAATGATGCATAGCTGGAACCTGCATTCCACCGTATAATGTTTATGTTTTTGTAGAGTGCGCTTACATTCGCAATTCAAGTGAATTCTAACGTGATAATTACGTGTAGCGGAGACGAGGCAAGGGTAAAATTAGTGAGATTGTGAGTTAAACGAGCGCGAAGAGTTGCATCAGTGCGCGGACGCATGTCGTCTTAATTAGAGAGGCACGAAGCGAGGTGCGAACTCGTCAATCATTGTTTTCCTCGACGTCTCATTTGATGAATCTACTGCACGGACTATTGAAACCTCGCCGGCCATGCATCCTTTCACACTCTTATTCTTTGTGTACACAGATAACTGGTCTAATTCGTCACACACTTCTTTTGCAATACATGGCTGATATGATAAAAGATACAATACAAAATATACCAGACTTCATATGCAAGGCAAGGTACTTTATAAATAAATGTACTCAATAATATTTTTATTTTTTATTTAATACGTAAAAATATTTTAGAAAAAATAACGTAAGAGGCAACTAAGCACCATCAACACCAACATAACACATCGATCACAATCCGCCTGCTAATCGTGGTGACTACGACAAACCTACAAAATATAGAGGCGGCGTAGGCATGTCCAACAGTGGACTGATTCAGTCTGGTGATCATTATCCTTCATAAAAATATATTACAAGTTGTTACTGCAGTTGCCCAAGATAAAATTATGAACAGCATTTCCTTATGAGATGCAAAATTAGTGCAGAATTCGATTTTAATCGGAACAGGTCGTGTTTATTAAATTATGACCCCCGCGATAGCGTTGGATGTGATTATGCAATAGCTATGCACGCCATTAGCGCAATGTTATCACGTCGTGATTAGAGCACATCTGACGTCATAGCTAATTATTATAAAGAAGCTAGAGCACTTCGTAATACGAAATGAAGAAACAAAATGTACATGTTTTTTTTAGAAATAGAAATGATTTATTAAAAACAATGTTACAGAGAGTGCAAATTACAAACTAAACGATGAAACTGTACAAGTTATATTATTCTGTAGCAGTTTCATGATTTACATTATTAGACTAAAAAAACTATTAAAAATATTAAAATCGTCCATTATTCATCATCATTTTTTATACTTTATTGAAGTTTTCACAAGTTTCAAAAATTTTAAAAATAAGAAAGTCCTAAATTTATAACACCTTATGTACTTCTAAGTTGAATTTCGAACAATAAAAATCTCAGCTTATTTTACAAGACAATCCACAATAAATTGGCATCTAAAATATAAATAAAATACTAGTTCGACTAAAGAGTGAACCAGCTATTTAACATTAAAGCTGTGACATTAGGTAGCCAATCCGCGCAAGCCACCGTCTAATTATACAGGAGCGCTTTATTAATAGCAATTACACCCGCCGCCATATTGCCAACGCGATTTAATTAACTCGATTCGTTGATTAGAGACAGATGGCGCGAGATTGTGATTCCACTGGGCCGCTCATTAGCGCACTTTTCCTGCGTTAATGCTGATGATTGTGACTTTTTTCTATTCAAGAAAACTTTTTCTTATTTTATTTTTCGACGCCCGTAATGACACTCCTATCAATGCTTTTTATGTTAAGTTTTTATTAGGTTACTCTCAGAACAAAATTAAAATAAATTTTATGACCATTACACTATCTTATTTTACTTGCCTTGTTTTATTTGGTATTATTTTAATTTTAATCATTTACATGCAGCTTTTTTCATAAAAAAGATAGGTTTTTTTTGTATTCTACTGCCTTAAACAGTATTGCATAAACACGTTCCCAGCGCTCTCGGCACCGATTACAGCAAATTAGCGTTAATAGTGGGCCTTACTGCTTTAAGTGATTTCTGCCGGATAATTCCAGTGACAACAATCCATGTCGGTGGCCAATGAATATTTCATAATGGATAATAAGTAGGTAACTAGCCGTGGCGGAACATGTTCGACAGGAGCTAGAATGAAGTATCAAAATACCTACCGCTGTGCTGTTCTTTCATCACAGTCAGAGCAGTCTTTGGTAAGATTTTGAAACAAAAACGACGATTTTTCTATTAACATTAATTTTAGGAATGCTTGTTCAGTATCCGAAGTCGGAGTTTTGCTACGACATTTTCGTCTGCGAAATGATGTTTTCGTTTCGCCTATTTGTCTCTCTCTTTTGTTTTTGTCTTTTTGTAAATAGAGAAAAGATGAGAGAGCAAAAATACGTTACGTAGAAACGATCGAAACGAGCTGTTGTCTCATCAATTTTCCATACAAAAGAGAGAGACACAACATTTGGTAGACGAAATGTGGTAGCAAAACTCCGACTTCGGGTACTGTTCTACATAGTTATACTGAAAAATACTGTTTTGATTACCATTATCTAAAGCGTTTGAAATCCTACCTACTCATTAGAAGTTTTTTTACAGCTTGTATTTAATGCGTCAATCAAAGTTTCCAGAAAGCAAGTCTTGTCTATCTTTTGACAGGTCGTCAGATACGGTGTCGCTTCGGTGTCGTATACCGACTTGACGTGTCGATCTCGCCACGGTCACGTCACGACTCAACGCCGGACCGACGGCGTCATGCAACCGATGCGTTTGAAATCTGAAGCCTCATCTCCTGAAATATATTCACGTCTAATTGTAACGCTCGGTACTAATACATCAATGTGTCATAATAATGAAGGGAAAAAATGTAGCGTCTTGTAGGGGCTTGCATTTCTCCTTCGTTTTTAATGATGAATAATAATTGTGACTTTTAGAAGTTTTAGTCATAGCTATGCATAGCCTAGATCAATGCCGTCATTTCAAAATTATTTGTGCTAAGTAAATGTAATACCATTGTTACAGCAACTTAAAACGAAATAACACCCGTACCTGGCTGTTAGCCGGTTTTGGGAATAGGACATCCCTACTGAGACCGGGTTACGAGACACATCACTAGTGGTGATTAAAAAATGGCGTCATAATGCGTAGATGATTTTCTTGCCTTGTAAAAGTTAAACTTAAAATTAACTTAACGTTAAAATTTAGAACTTAAATATAGGTAGGTACTTTGATTGTGACAAATTAGAAGTTTCTTCAACTTTAGATAATAAATCAATTAGACATGTTAAATTCACGAATCTTATGAAAAAAGTTTAAAAGAAAAGAAAGCTGATGTAATCTCGTATCATCCGAGATGTGATTACTGGAAGGGCGTATCAACGCGCTGACGGGTGACTGACGCGATGACAAATGATCCAGCGTCGACTGTGATTACTTACTAAAGGATCCATGATGGAGATATGAATACCTACATAAAACTAGTTGATTTTGTTTCTGTAACAACTCAACAGGATATTAGAACCTATTTAGGCACGAAGTTACTTGCTAATTAACTGTTGTTTTCGCTTTTCAGGACTGATTCACATCAAGCTGTGGGTTGAATTTGAGATTATATTTATAAAAGAGATTGTTAGATTTTAGTTTCGGGTACCTAGTTTCAGGTACCTCTTGGCTTATACGTCAGGTATCATGAATTTTATTGTTAAAAACTCAAGAACAAAGGCCTTCTATTAAAAAACAGGCATTTGCATCTATTGTATATAGATGATTTATATAGCGTCAGGGGCAACTGGTGATTACTCATGCCCCTACTTACGGGACGCTATAGTGCCTGGGACAGGATTTTAGATTAAATAGGCTTGTCCAACACCTATACCATCCTGACAGCTTTGTCGGCCTAATCCACAGGAAAGACATAGTCAATACGTGCGGAGCTGACTAAGCCGCGGGTTTCCTCACGATGTTTTCCTTCACCATTTGAGAGCACTAGGATTGTGTAAAAAAATCCTTCTATTACTTTCACCAAAAATCCTACTTTTTGTAAATAGAGCAATGAAATAAAAACGTCACTACGGTATAGTATAAATAAATTTTCAACATTTGGGAGGGCACCGGAGATTGATGTGAATTAGAGATATCTAATGAGCAATAGGGCGGAGTTGGGCGGATGAAGCGCAGCGAGTGATATATAGCTCGCCCTGGGAGGTCCGGATGAGACTGTGGCTGATTTTCGCCACTTGCACGATTTTGACAATCGTATTGATTGATATCGCATTTGCTAGACGTATATACAGGGTTATTCATTATTAGCTGCAAATACTCAGGAATTAGGTTCAACAAATAAAATAAAAATATATATTAAATTATTTTATTTTTATTTTGATTTAAGTTTTAGTATCAAAATTTTATTTTTATTAATTTCTTTACGGCTATTGCATAATGATTGCCATGGAGAACAGGACGATGACACCCACCCAGGCGGTGACTGAACGCAGAGTGTCGCTCACGGCGAGCGGGCGCGGATCAAAGGTCAAAATAGGTCAGGTGATTTCTTTATCGATTTTCTCGGGATTTTCATAACAAAACTTAAAAAAATCATTTCATAAATATTTTTTATTTTATTTGTTGAACCCAATTCCTGAGTATTTGCAGATAATAATGAAGAACCCTGTATAGAGATCGACGATAGCCAAGATGGTCCGTCACGTCGGCGTATCGTGCAGGTCACTTATTGGCCTAGACCTTTTTGAAGGTTGAAGTCTTGTTTTCTTAAATTACAGACCGTTAGTAGCCCAGCCCTACTATAGTTGGTCTAAAATTACCAGGTTGAAAGGATGGGAGAATTAAAGGGCAAAATCGTGTCCTTTACATTATGAGCACTACTAAAACACTTTCTAAATAAAGGAAACTGAAACTGAACTGAAACTACTAACAGCACTACAGTATCCCGAAAAATAACCATGAACATGAGTAAAAAGATACTGTGCACACGTTGCATAAATCATGTAAGTAATTCAATATTATTTAGAGGCGAATCTGCTCTAAGCCTAGCTAGTTAAAGACTAAGCTAGACATTGACGAACTAAGAAATAATTTATTAAGGTATTATTGATAATAACTGTATTCAACCGTTTTCAAAGTATTATGAAACTGTGAAGAATTGAGAAGAACATAATTAATCAATTAGAAACGATGTATGAAGTACTTGCATAAACTTTATTAGTGTGCTTAAATTATGAATAACATCATGACGATAACATAGAGCAGCGATAAGGCTTGATAACTGCCTTATTGAAAGTTGTGGGAAAGGTTTTGCACAATATAAAGTAACTTAAACAGTAGACCTACCAAAAGCTCTTTCTGGCTCTGTCTCTGGTTTTGAGTCTATGTGTGTGTGACGTTTCGACGTAAGACTCTTTAAGTCAACACTCACACAGACTCAAAACCAGAGCCAGAGCCAGACAGAGCTTATGGGAGGCCTACAGTAGTATAAAAGTTTCAGATGGCATGACAGTACGACGCGAGCTGCAAATAAAACATTTTGTGCAGCGCCGTCATTAGTGTACGGCATATGTGGCGTGTAAGTATTTATTAGTGGCGTAATTAGTGAATTTGAACAAATATTACTTATGCGTACCATTTTAATGACAGACTATGATTATAGTCTACATTGATGTTGGTTTGCGCTTGCACCGGAAAAGCATTATTTCATAAACAACGAAACAATGCTGCTAATTGTGCTGGTAACATGTTTTCGACGAAACTAATGCATGTCTTCGTCTCATAAAAGAAACGCTTGGTAAAACTTGTCTTGTAATTTATTGACATAACCCACTCATTGGTTGCAAAGTTTTTTGCACGTCAACGTTTTTGTAGCACAACATCCTCGATTCGCCTGCGAATATATTATATAAAAAATAACATAAATAAATACATATCGTGGACAACTTACACAACACTATCTAGCCCTAAACTAAGCAGAGCTTGTACTATGGGAACTAGATAGCTGATATAATATTATTATAATGTTTTTTTGTAAATATACCTATACTTAATTATTATATGCTACTGTGGATTGACGATATTGGATTTTAATTTATCAAAGAAATGGCACTATTCAATAATGTCTTTTAATATTGTAGCACAATAGGTATTAGCTAAGTAAATGTTTTATTTAGTAGACAGACAGATATCGAAGGCGGACCGCCAGCCGCCGCGAAATTCCGTCTTGTTTTGTTCTATTGTTCAGCTGTTTGGTCCGCTAATGGTGTCACATTGCAGAACGGTGTCAGCACACTGCTCTTTTACTATAAGATTTATTTATGTTTATTCAAAATCCTTTAGAAAACGACACCCTCACCTATAATTGTCATAGATTTTAAATTCTCAAAACACAAAGCTTTTGTTTTAGCTCATATTTTCAAAAAACTCATATTGGCTGAAGGATCCTAATATAATTAAAATGATGAGTTGATAACCGATAAGTATGTTACCTGAATAAAACTAAAATGGAGTCCACGGGACAAAAAAAGAAAAAAAGGACGTCCTTCCAAAAGGTGAAGTGATGATATAGCGCAAGTAGCTGGGAAACTCTGGGCGAGGAAGGCAAGAGAAGATAAGAATGGAAGCTCTTGGAGGAGGCTTTCACCGCCACAGGCGACACTTGCACATTGTTTTATAATAAAGCTTTTTTAATTATTTATTTTTTATAAGTACCTATGTAGCGTGACAGTGAAAAGGTTTTTTTTCAGTGTCTTATATTAAACTACCAGGAGAAATAAATAATAAATATCGCTGTCATATTTAACAACGTTTCACGTGATCGCCATCACCATTGCCTAGATGTGCCACGCTTATTCATACAAAATTATACACTTCAACGAAAATGTTTTCGAAATTCTTGTTAGAATTTTAGAAAGGTAATTTCACTAAGCGTGAAATTCAGCGGCACATATTTTATAGAACGGTAAACCAGCCGGAGTTATTCCTTGCAAATCCGGCGTTAATTCCCACAAAGCCCACAATTCGGAGTCACGTAGGTACCTATTACACAGCTATATATCTATAGGTACCAGGTTAGATAGGTATGTGGCACGCCACACCTGAATTCGCTGGCAAAACACTGTGAGGAGTTTCGCAAGTCGACACCAAAATTGGGAAGTTTGCCGACAATATTGCGAAAACTGTCGCCTTGTGCCTTGTACCTCCCTCGTTCCTTGTCTACGATACCTACCTGAATTCATTACAGGGTATCTTTGTTGGTGAAAAGCATTCCAAGATATATGTTATAGCATTTTTATTATAATTTGATTTATTAATTTTCATTTGACGTCAATTTTTGAATACTGAATACCTGACAAATACCAGTTTGCCCAGTCTCATCCTTTTTGAAAAGCTTTCAGAAGCGAACATCGCAAAATTCGATAGTGTAGAGAACTAAATTGTTAATAATTCAAATGGTTTATCAAAATCGATGTTAGAAATCAATATTGTAAATGTAGAGAAGAAAGATGGGCAACACTAAAATAGCCATCTTGAATTCTCGAGGAGGTCGGCAGAATAAGATCGGCCGAGAGGCAGATGCGTCATGGTTGTTGGTTTTTCTGTATTGGTTTTGTAAAAGTATGATGTAATTAAACGTACTGATCAAGCTGTTGTTGTTTATCTGGTTTAACAAATCAGAAGTGCTATATCCACGCTCGCTGAGGGAAAATCCTGGTAAGTTATTTTGAAGTTTACATGGCGTACTAGCGAACTGTTGACTGAGATAAAATGATGAATGTTTTCGCCGTAAAGACTAGAAGAGAGCCCTTGGTACAAATCAGTGGATAGGTAAGGTGTATGAGCAGGTAACCGATTGTTCCATTCATTTCAAACATACCTGATCCACATTGGAATCAACAAGTACCATGGGTGGTATAATGTATATATTTTTTTACCCTATCTACTTCGTCGACACATTAACAAGGCATGATGAGGACCATTCTCATCATGCCTTGCTTATCATGCTATTATAGTACGTTTCTACCGTACCTACAAACTGGTCTTGGAACAGCAGAAGAGTAAGAACACTATACCTATCTACCTAGGTATGGGTATCATAATAGTCATGCTATTCATAGTACATTCCTTGCTCTAAACACAGCATAGGTATTATTACAACTAATGCCACCACAGCAGCTACAAAAATTTGCCAGATTATATGGGAATATGGGCAGAATCCTGTGTTTGGTATGTAACCCATGTGGGTAATTTCTATGATTATGGTTATGATTTTATTGGTTGCATGTTTATGTTGCCTTGTCTAAATGATATTTTTTTGATGAATGGATAGGTAATCGTGGTATAATTCATGTGTCTAAAATAGGTATTCAATGCTATAATCTTACAAATAAGAAACCCGGAGGTGCTTATGCAATTTATAGATTTTTGGAACTTGTTATCCATTACCTAGCTTGATTCTTGTTGATAGCAGCTCTAGGACATGGAGTGGGTTTTATTTAAACAAAAAATAATATAAATAATAAAAATGAAATTTTGAAAACTGGCACAAACTATGGAATATCATATTACATATTTACATAGTTTATTGTTTAGTTGAACCAATAGTCAAGTATAATAGAAGTGCTTAAAGAATTTGAGTGTCTAATATTTTAATGCTTTTCTGAAATATTATGTTGAGAAGTAACCGCAACTAACAGATGGACTTGATTTAAACATTTTTACTAAATACCGGGGATTCTTATTTGCATACTTCTGCATGTTTTTATAAGTTGTGAATGATTTATTGTGCAGTTGCTATTAATTATGAAAATGGTGCGGTGAAGCTGTAACTAGTTATAACACATGACTTTTCTTGTTTATTATTCAGCTAATATAATAAATGGGTTTAAAGTTGTGCTTTTATGCAACTACTTTATACATATATTAATTCAGAAAACCATGTTTTGGTTGGGACTAGCTATGGCACATTGCTTTGCTCGTGAACAATTTACATAATTGCATAAATGGTTTTAAAGTGTGAATTTCTGTTATAGAATAACTTCTCATTACTTTTGATGACCAATGGTAGTTGAAACTAGTTATAACAGATGGCTTGTGTATTATACAGATGTTTGGATAAAAATTTCAAAGTTGAACAAACTAATGGAGAATGAAGTAGAAAAAAAAAACCTACTTTATATAAATAATAATGGCTATCATGTTTTATTTGAAGCTAGCTTTTGCACATGGCTTCTCTTGGACATGGAATCTCTAAAAATTAAATTATCTATGATGCAATTGATATCGTTTTCTGATGCCAAATGCTGCATACTCATATTGCAAGAGCTCATTCCTGAATTTAAGTGGAGTTGTTTTGTGGTTACATTAACAATTGAAATTGATTTCAGATATTCATAAATACTGTGTCTTCCTATTCATTTTCCTTCCTACTTCCTTGGTTCTACCTCAAATAACAAATGCCTACTCCAACAAAAAAGTTAAAAGGTCGCAAGCGCCGCAAAGCCAACGATTCGGATGGGGCTCGGACACCATCCCCTGTAGGGCGCGAAAGTCGACCACGCAAGCGCAAATGTTCTGAGAAAACTAAACGGCAGCGTAGACGCTGTGATGTTAGCTCCGATTCACAAAGTTCCATTAGTCCGTCCCCAACTAGAAACGAAGCTAAAAGAAAGAGTAAGCGAGACATCCCAGATGTATTAGAGAAATTAGTTAGCCTGCTCAGTGCAAAAGGTAACACCGGGGCTCCTAGTTCTGTTGGACCAGGGTTACAAGGATCTCAAAATGTCATACCTGGGTTTGATCCTAACGGTAAATCGCAAACTATGAAGAATTGGTTAGCTAAAGTTAATGAATCTGCTCACGTGTTTGGGTGGACGGAGAGGCAAACAATTTTCTATGCGTTACCCAAACTGGAAGGCTTAGCAAAAAAATGGTATGAGGGATTGATAACAGTAAAATACACATGGGCAGAGTGGCAGAATAATTTAATTGCCGCATTTCCTTGCGAACATAACTATGGAGACCTACTTACTGAAATGTTGGCCCGAAGATCTCGGAAAAATGAAACTCTCGAAGAATACTATTATGACAAGATGACGCTCGTAAATAGATGCGAGATCACTGGCAAACAGGCAGTCGATTGTGTTAGTCACGGAATTTATGATTATAACGTGAGAATGAACGTACAAGGCAGTGATTTCAAAGAACCGGAAGAAGTTTTAAAATATCTCCGAAATATCACTCACAAGGCTAATGACACAAATAGAAAATCAGATCAGTATTTGGGGGATGGCAGTGGTCAGGGTCAGCAGCAGCGCCAATACAAGAAGACATATAACCCATACAAAAAAGAACAGTCATCCACACAAATGCAATGTTATAACTGCAAAGAACCTGGTCACATGGTCACCTTATGCCCAAAGCCTATCATAAAGTGTTCGAAGTGTCGTCGGTTCGGACACACGGATCAGAATTGTAAGAATAGTTCCGGTAGCCGTTTCGAATCTCGTACTCCATCTACAATAACTGCAACAAATACGACTAAGAATGTCCTAAATATTGCATGTGGACAGAAAGGGGTGGATAAATACTACAAACAAGTTTTAGTTGAAAATCAACCACTCAAAGCATTTGTGGATTTAGGCAGTCAATGCACTTTGCTTAATGAAGATCTAGGTAGGGTACTGAATGTTCCGATTGACAATAACAATTTGCCTACCTTAAATGGTTTTGGGAATGGCAGCGTAGTACCTAGTGGTCGCATTAAAGTGCGTATTGTCCTGGACGGCCTGGATGAGATAGTTGAAGTATATCTAGTAAAGTCCGAATTACTAGCCACCGACATGTTAATAGGACACACGTTGACTGAATTGCCGGGTGTTAGAGCATACAAAACTGACAGCGTATTGTTCCTGTACAAAGAACCCAATTCAAAAACTAAGAAAATACCTATTGCGTGCTTGGATGATACAGTCGTTCATGGATTGACATCTATTCCGACCAAGATTGGCAACCAAGACACCGGTACCATTTATGTAGACACTATAGGATGCTCGAAGACAGGCGAGGAATATATAGTTCTGCCGGGTATATACACGGTCAGAGGGGGACTAAGTTCATTACTTATCATGGGTCTCAATAGTAAACCATTTACAGTAAGTGCAGGGGCTCTAATTGCTAGAGCAGTGTTAGTGTCAACGAACCTTCCAACAGACAAGCACGTACATGCAGAAACAACGGCATTAAGTGATGATACTCACAATGTACTTCGAATTGAGTCTTGTGACAAACCAATAGGGCAAGATCAGATCATAGTCGATGAAGATTTGGATACGCAGATTCGGGAAAATTTATGTTCTTTGCTGAACGGAAGGCGGAAATGTTTTGCTTTTTCATTAAAAGAGCTGGGAAAGACGTCACTGACGGAGATGCAAATAAAACTGAAGAATGACACACCAATAACCTATCGTCCCTATAGGCTTTCGTTATCAGAGCGATGTAAAGTCAAAGAAATGGTCAGCGAAATGCTTGATAATGACATAATAAGAGAGTCATTTTCGGAATACGCTAGCCCAATTATACTCGTGGCCAAGAAAAGCGGGGATACTAGATTGTGCGTTGATTATCGAGCGTTAAATCAAAAAACATTGAAAGATAAATATCCGATGCCGTTGATTGATGATCAAATCGATAACCTATCAGGTCAAGTGTACTTTACATCGCTGGATTTGACCTCGGGCTACTACCAAGTACCTGTCTCGGAAGGCTCCAAGCATTTGACAGCGTTCGTGACGCCCGATGGGCATTATGAATACAATAGGATGCCTTTTGGACTAACGAACGCCCCGGCGGTCTTTCAGAGGCTGATTTTAAATTTATTAAGAAAGCGAAACACCCCTGGTGTAATGGCATATATGGATGATATTATTATAGCATCGAAAACCATCGGGGAAGGGCTGGAGAAGCTGTCGATAGTTCTTGACCTAATTCAGGAAGCCAATTTGACACTAAATTTAAGTAAGTGTCATTTTTTTAAACGGTCTATTGATTACCTTGGGTTTCGAGGTTTCATCGGAAGGAGTACGACCCGGTGCTAGGAAAGTTGAAGCAGTAAGATCTTTCAGAACTCCAAGAAGCGTACATGAAGTGCGACAGTTTATCGGTTTAGCGAGTTTCTTTCGTCGCTTTGTCGAGGGATTTGCATCCATTGCTAAGCCATTAACGTCTTTAACAAAATCTAACGTACCATGGACCTGGAGTGAAGCACAAGAAAAATCTTTTATGAAACTCAAAGAGGTTCTTATAAGTCGACCAGTTCTAGCTATCTTCAACCCAGATTACACAACTGAATTGCATACAGACGCAAGCTCCATAGGCCTAGGAGGGATATTGTTGCAGCGACCTAATGACGCTGCGCCGCTTCAAGCAGTTGCTTATTTTAGTCGTCAGACAACGCCAGAAGAACATCATTTCCATTCTTATGAGCTAGAGACACTCGCTGTAGTTTCATCACTGAACAGGTTTAGAGTTTATTTATTGGGTATCGAATTTAAGGTAGTCACAGATTGCAATGCACTTCGCACAACATTAACTAAAAGGGACCTAGTACCAAGAATTGCTCGTTGGTGGCTGTTAGTGCAAGAATTTACATTTACCATTGAATATCGACCAGGTGCTCACTTAGCTCACGCAGATGCTCTGAGTCGAAACCCTTGCCCTGGTACAAGCTCTATTTCTTTACCGGAAGGACACTCTCTAATGGTAATGCAGATCAGCGATGTACATTGGTTGCAAACAGTGCAATTAAGCGACCCACTACTGAGTCACATCAAAGCCGTCTTAGATGCTAAATCACCAGAGGCCAAAGAAGTGCGTAGTAAATATGAGCTAAGGGATGGGAAAATTTTCAGGAAAACGGATAATGGCTTACGCTGGGCTGTACCCAAAGATGCAAGGTGGAAGATATGCCAGCAATGTCACGATGAGGCGGGCCATTTCTCAACTGAGAAAACATTAGAGAAAATGCAGAGAGATTACTGGTTCCCGAAAATGGCGTTATTTGGTAGAAAATATGTTAAAGCCTGTATTCCTTGCGCATACTCAAAACAACCAGGTGGGAGGAAACAAGGGTTTTTACATCCACCTCCAAAACCGAATGTGCCATTTCAGTGTCTTCACATTGATCACTTAGGCCCTTTTGTCAAAAGCAAGAAGAATAACATGTACATCTTGGGGATCATTGATGCATATACAAAATTTATTGTGCTGCGAGTAGTAAAAGACACTAAAAGTAAAACTTCTATCAGCGTATTACGAGATGTTTTCGCGATGTTTGGCACGCCACGAACTTTGATTTCGGACCGCGGAACTAGCTTCACTTCCAAAGAATTCAAATCGTATATGGAAAACATAGGCGTTAGACATGTACTTAATGCGGTGGCAACACCTAGGGCAAATGGGCAAATTGAAAGGTATAATAGGTCAATATTGACATCACTTACAGCGCTTTGCCACGGAAACGACGATCGGCACTGGGACAAGCATGTACCTGATGTGCAATGGAGTCTTAATAACACTACCAATCAGAGCACCGGTAAATCTCCCATGGAAATTATATGGGGTAAATCTAGTATTAACAGATCCGAAGGACATCTTCACGACATTAACGATGTAAATGAAATGTCAGTCGATAACGTTCAAAAGATTAGAGATGAAGCCAGTCTTAATATAACTAAGCAACAAGGAAAGATGAAACTCAGATATGATAAAAAGAGATGTAAGCCCAGAAAGTATAGAGTTGGTGATTTAGTCATGGTACAAAAGAACACTAAGACCCCCGGTGAAAGCAATAAACTTATTCCTGCTTTTAATGGCCCATATAGGATAAGTGATGTATATGACCACGACCGGTATGAAATTAGCAGCATTGAAGGTTACTCGAAAAGAAAATATAGGACTGTATTCTCAGTAGACAAAATAAAACCATGGTGTAAGTTCACGGGCTCTGAATCTGAATCCGATAGCTCTTCTAAAGATAGTGAGTGAATCGGTTTGGAATTGGTTATGGCTAGCGTTCTTTACCTTGATTCTTATAGTACATTCCATCTTCCTTTTATATTCTCCTAATCATCCTATCCTTATTTGACACATGTGACATTCAAAGGAGGCCGTAACACCTTGTGAGTGAAAAGCGGTGGATAAACAACATAATGATAATAAAGTCTTGAGGGCGTAACCCCTGGTGAGGGTAAGCGTCGACAAATTATATGCAACAATGTCTTGAGGGCGTAACCCCTTGTGAGGGTAAGCGTCGACAAATTATATACAACAATGTCTTGAGGGCGTAACCCCTTGTGAGGGTAAGCGTCGACAAATTATACAACAATGTCTTGAGGGCGTAACCCCTTGTGAGGGTAAGCGTCGACAAATTATATCCAACAATGTCTTGAGGGCGTAACCCCTTGTGCGGGTAAGCGTCGACAATGGAATTTGTATGCAAAATGCCTGGAGGGACGGCGTACGACGTACCACATCAATATCTTGCTATACAACTACGCCGGAGCTTGGTGATGTATGGGCATTGGCCTGTGTTAAGGCCACCCAGGAACGATCGAGGACCGAGGCCTAAGTCTCGGGAGCTACTGGCTTTCGAGGGCCATGACATCGACGCAACGTGGTGCTTCTAGTGATGAAATCACAGTGTTAAGTGTGCGAGTAAAGTCCTTTGATATTCGTGATTGAATGGTCTGTCTAGTGTAGTGTGGTGTGTAATGTTCAAACAAAATAGGCGTTAATCGTTATCCATATTACTGACTGATAAGTGAATTAGGGATAAATATAATATAATGATGTAGTTCTACCCGGAAATTTTCAGATCTTGTGTGTTTTAATTAATGTATAAATAGCATTCACTAAGACTTATTGGTGTTGTATGAACCTTTGCTATATCTTAACTTGATAAGAATGAGGTCATTCTTCTGAGGAAGGATGGCCGAGGAAAACCAGAACCTAGGAGGTATCCAAGTTGATTGGTGGAATGAAACTTCTTATCTCGTGACATTAAATGGTGTTGTTGAGTTGAATTTTAAAACCTATATTTTTTTTACTAGTTTTTCTTTATTATTGTATTAATTTTATGTTCTGAGACCTTAATAATAATTGCTTTTCATATTTACTTAATTCATATTGCATTTGAAAGGTAGAATGTTTCGTTCTGTATGTTTTGTAATAAGAAGTCATCAGCATGTGTACCTATATTACTTCTATTATTATTGTTTTCAATGAAACTGTCACTGTACCCACTGCATTTTGTATTTTGTTTATGCCACTCGTAATTTGCTGCTGTTTATGCGTGTTGTTGGTAATGTATATCCTATCTGCTGTTCGTTTGAGTTAATGTTAATAAAATATTGTCTTGTACTGTTTCTATTACGATAGGTTAATTAGGGTGTAAATAATTTTTGTTACTATTTGGAATAATGTTGGTAGCTTTTACCTAGTTAATTATAATATTAATAACCATGTCTTGGTTCAATGACAAAGTGATTTACCCATAACGATATTTTTTATTTAAAGATTAACTGTTTTATGTGAATTATGAAACTTATACGAGGATGGTTGTTTTCGTGTGCCTAGAGACAGGCACTTGTCAGGATGGTCGAATGTTAATAATTCAAATGGTTTATCAAAATCGATGTTAGAAATCAATATTGTAAATGTAGAGAAGAAAGATGGGCAACACTAAAATAGCCATCTTGAATTCTCGAGGAGGTCGGCAGAATAAGATCGGCCGAGAGGCAGATGCGTCATGGTTGTTGGTTTTTCTGTATTGGTTTTGTAAAAGTATGATGTAATTAAACGTACTGATCAAGCTGTTGTTGTTTATCTGGTTTAACAAAATGGAACCTAAAATAAAAGTCAGCATTTCTTTCAGCTCAGCAATATATGACTAGAAAATTCTTAGCCACGTATGTCAACGTCTGGCAGGGACGTGCCCTATGTCTGCGGCTGCTAATGTCGTCAGGTCTAGGGGTGGAGGTGGGGGTGGGGGTTGGAGGCTCACGTACCGACTGTTAAAACGCTACATGTCAACGGGGGTGGAGCTCGTCTCAGTTTGTAATCGCTGCGATGGAGCCATGTTGATAATGTCGTGGCCTGTATCTCAAGAGTTCAGCTAGTTATGGCAACTAACACAAACTGTCATTTTGATAGCATTGTATTTAACTGGGATAATTAGTTTATGAAATCGTTTTCAGTGAGGAAACTAAATACTTTTGCTGTACGGTTTGCTTTTAACACCTTTATTTTTTTTTCTTTCCTTCTACTCATAGCATTTCAGCACCGTATTGGGCATAAAAGTAAAAAAGTGAATAAAACTTTCAACATTACCGTTTAGAAAAAAATAAATACAATAACGTCAGTTTAAACTTGGTTGACTATGGTTATGTAGCGTCTGGGCTAATTTAAAGACTTGACTTAACTTAACACTTGCAGATTGCAAGTGTGGGTCTCAAGCCAAAGTTAAAAAATAAAACAACAGCTTGGTTGGCATCGTTTTTTGCATGATCTATGTGTATAAAAAAAATAGCAAAGGAATGCCTACTCGAGTGAAAACTTGTCTGAGGTGTCGCGGGACGCGTGACGATGGCGAGTTCATTGTTTTTTCCCCACGTCAAAAATGCTCAAACGGTTTTCACTTCAATCAAAAATGCAGTGAAGTTTCAGTGTTGTGCCACTCTAACTTAGTGAGACGTAGGCTTTGCAAAATCTAAAGTCTTTGAAAAAAATACTTGTTACTAAGTAAAATATAAACTATTCTCCACAATAAAAACTATCATTACCTATAATTTTAAAACGTATCGACGAGCAAAGAAACCCCACAGTCAACATGTTATTTTCAAATAAGTTGGTCATTACGGAAAACTGTTTCTGCATTATAGGCAGTAAGGACGGGCAAAGCCACCATTAGCAATAACTGCCTTTGTAGGGGCATATGTGTGCAGCACTTACATAGGTATAGCAATAGGTAAGTATTCGTAATGCCTGTGGTTAAGTATGTCGGTATGTATCACATAATTTCCCATCCGAGTTATGTGAGGTTGAGCACATAGGGGGACGGCGCCGGATATCAACAACGGAGGGAGGTCTGAAGTACCTACATAAACATTTTCCGCGTACTTACTTCCATAAATTAGTTCCCGCGAAGGCGCGGTATAAATACTATAAATACGCGCGAAACGCCGCGCTAGCTCATTACCTACTAATAGTTTTACTTATTGGCTTCCTGTATGCTTCATAACAACACGTTTACGTCTCTAAAATTGATTCGGCTTAACAATTGAACGCTTTCTTCCACTATTTTAACCCCTTAATCAATAGCTAAACGAAACCAACCCTCACAATGAAACTACCTTGTTATTAAGTCGACAAAACAGTCGTCAAAATAATAAGCACCTCGAAGCCCGACAGACAACAAGCGACACGTCGCAGGCGAAAATTCCAAATTACACCGCACGAAGTTTCCCAAACGTTTATCTGAAACCGAACAAAAAGTTCGACAATCACCTATCATTACGGAAGGCGTCGACCTAACGCGCACACAAAGGGTGGTGGCAACCAAGAAAACGACAAATATTAAAAGTTTCCTCAAAACAAAACAACTGTCATATTAAACCTTCAAAATAAAGATTACGAATGAAATATTCACGGTGAAAGCGGGGCTCAGTCCGTGGTTATGTAAATAAGTGGCTACGAAAATGTACATAATTAGTTTACACGTTTTCTCAAGCACCCCGCAACCTCACCCCGCGGCATATTGCCAGCAGCGGGGTGCGGGGGAGATTACCCGCGATACACTTGCTAAGGGTACATTTACATGAATCACACATATATTACACGCTGTACCTATTGTGTTTGTACTAAACCTACTTACCTATATAGCTAACCTAAGCAGAAACGGGGTAAATATGGGCATGTAATAATAACCATGTAGAAGTACCTACTTAGAATGATAACAAACCCCCAATTATTCATTTCAATAATATTCGATTCAAATGCCAAAGATAATTACGAGTTTAATTATGAAAATGTTTCCAAAAACTGTCAGCTGACGGTTCTGAAAGGGTTAATTTCTGAAATGATGGAATGTTATTACAGCCAGCACTTCATTTTTTAAACTGACATAAAACAGAGTTTCGAGACAGACTTATCCACTGATGAGACACAAAGTAAAGTGAATCCCTGATGTGAAGGGCTTGGAGGGGTGACGCCGGCGCGGCGTCGCGTCGTCAACGTCCCAAGCCTCTCCTCCTGGTGCTCTCCTTGCCTAATTCTTTTGTCGTTTTCAGCCCCGTCAAATATCACGTTTCCTCGTTTGCATACATTTTCACCGTCACCCCTCGCCCGCAGCCGCCCGACGCCGTCTTTCACGAATAAAATTAGTGTCGGCAGCGTGACACCAACTGAATTTAAGCTCAATAAGATATTTATAAAGAAATTTCCAATTCAGCGGCAAAGTTCAAAGTTTGACTCCGACTCTGCAAAGAGTTCGGTGGCATTTTCAATTTAAACTTGGAACAAGTTAAATAATGTGCGAGCTCAGACCAACTCGTTTCATTTAAGGTTTTAGCGAAATTAGCTTTTGAATTCGAATGACGCTGAAATATCCACGGTGCGGCATCAGTTGGTTAACTTGAAGCTGTATTAGGGTTTCATTAATTCGAGCTTTTTAAAGTTTGTTAATGTCAATAAAGTTATAACCACTTTATAATCTTATCAGGTAATCTCTATAAATTGAAGATTGTTTTACAATACCAGATGTTTTTATATTTGATAACCACTATTTTAGACAGTCACAGTAGGCATGCTATGATTGCTCTTACATGCAGAACAAGCTATGAAAAAGGAAGTACTTTTCTTCTCTTTAGTCTTGACAAAATCATATTTTGAAAAGCTGAAATGGCTGAAGCGACTTGAAATATAGCGTTGGGACAGGGAAGATAGGCGAGTGAGTGGCAATGGCTGTCGCGGCGCGCGTGCAGTTTGCGCGATGCCCACCTCGCCTCGCCTCGCGTTCTCTAATGTGGAGCATAAATCAGAGGTAACGCGCCACCCCGCTAGCTCCCACCTTGCCGCGATAAAACTCCAAATTGTTTTCTCGCCCCCGGTGGGCGCCGCCCTCGGTTCGCTCTTAAACGCCGCTTCAAGTTGCACTTGTGAATCGCACTTTTTACTGTTCTTGAAATTGGCGTTGCGAATTGCTTTTCGACTCCGCGCGCTCGATTCGTTTTATGGCCGAGTTATGTTCGAGTTTTTAGATCAATTTTTTGCATGTGAACTATCGTTCCCGACGGGAGGCGACTGGCATTGGTAAATGCGAGCCAATTAGAAGATTAAGCGTTGACAATTACGGTGCCGGATCGCGATCGTATATCAACAATTATCGCGCGAGTGCGACAAATGGCGAGCTGGTCGGTGCGCGTGTAAGCGCGGTGCGCCCAGCGTTCGCCTACGGACATGCACACCGATCACGCCAACGCTAAGGATGCGGCTTTACACTTTTGTAAAACCGTATATCCAAGTTCAATTATTGTTTTCGCAGAGAAAACGTTAGTGGCAACTTAAACAGCACTTGCTTGAGCAACCGAAATGTGGTCGAGAATTGTTCACAAAATCTCACAGTACATAACTTTCGTCTGCGGCTTCACTTGTGTGAACCCAGATCAATAATAATAATAATAATATCCCTATATGCCCGAAAAGAGAATTTCCACAATCATGGCGAAAAATTTTTGTTCAGAAATTATGAAGTTCTATAGGTACATTTATAAAATACCTACCGTTTAAACTTTGCTAATCTTTTTTGAATATTTGTGTCCTTATATTTAGCTTTGCACGATCAGTCTAGTGAGCTTTCACAAGTATGTATATTGGTGAAATTATCATAATTAATTTATTTATTTGCCCAAATATTTCAGTCGTTTAGATCAAAACAGTTTGAAAAATTCACATTTATTATAGAGCTGACTAGATGACACGCCAAAGGAATTAATTTACGAGCTCGAGGTGCTGTTGAGATGTAAATCAAAGATCTAGTGTGCCAAGTCTGGGCGATTAAATTGTTTGGCAAGGGAGTCGACGAAAACGTCTTCAACAGCCTGACGTTGGGGATAGATTACTGTATGACGACAAGCCAAGTCGAATGTTACCAAATGTTTTGTTCAAAATGCTACTTGATTCGATGCAAAATACTGCCTTAAACCTAACGCACATCAAAGCGTTCTGTCAATGTCAGCAATATTTGACAACGTGTCACTGATCGCCACCGCTGAACGCTTTTATGTACACAAGGCTTCAATTATTGTAATCTGAAATTGAACACGGAGCGTCGAAGAAAAAAAACGGTAAAAACTACCACCTTTTTCCAAAAGTATGGTGCATGTTTTTTTATCCAGCTTTCCTAAAGTGTTTTATTCATATGCTAAATAGGTAAATGGAGAAGTATCCAATAACCATAATCAAAGCAGTAGTCGGTTTTCGAGCACACCCGAATATTTCATTCAATATTTCGCTCAAATATTTTTTTAATTTTACGACTTTTATTCAAAGAGGCGATAATAAAACAGTCAAACTAATTTGCCACTGTTTATCAATGTCGACGCAATATAAACAACAGCATCAGATGGCTGGAATAATAGCTGTCGTACAAAAGCCGACAAACATCAAAATATTTGCATGGTGGATGAAATATTGGCCCTATTGGCTCGCGGACCGTAGAATGAACAACAGTACCTAATAGTATACAGAAGCTTCACTCTACACTCTCTGCTATGGGTACAAGTTATTTATGAATCTGCGGCATGCACGCTGAATGCCGCGATGGTACCTATGAGAAATGAGAAATGTTGTCCGAAAATGAAATACGCTTTCACGCAATCCCAATCATCACTATAGTAGACATACCGTCAATCTTTTGATCCTACGGAAGATTCTGAGGAAGTAAGTATTGTCAGAGACCTAATATTAATTAGGTCTGATTTAAAAACTGATTGCGATTGCTGATTGAAATATAATACTTCTTCTTCTTATCATTCTTATCACTAGTTCTATCAAACCAGCAGTGTGGTGAAAGGATTTTAAGTGCGCCTCAGAGGCTCCTTTCGTGCACTTGACATATGTTTCGAACTTTTTAGGTTCGAAATATAATACTAATAGGTATTACATTTACATTTTTTTAATTTACATTTGGCGCAATCAGATTTTTCTTTGTAGTTTGATATTCCTGTGACAGGGTTGCAATCACATTGCTGCTGCTAGGACACTAACTGTTTCCATAGGAATGTAATCTTCTTTCACCTGTCTGAATATTGTACGAGTTTTTCTCAGTTCTTTCATTAGATCCATACCCCAACGGCAATCGTACATCACATTCACATTCTACATGGTCTATATTTAGGCCCGTTATAGTGACACAGGCTTGGCCGTTCCCCGCTAAATAAACTAAAAGCTGCTGCGCAAACACAGAGTTTTAAAATGGAGCTTACCGCTTTAGCTTCGCCGCGATTAGCATGGCAAGTGCAACGGGCTCGGCGGACATTTTATTTTTATACAACCATGTGCATGCTGCTTCGTTTGAGTTGGCATCGAAAATTATGTAACAATTTCAATATTCATTGTTGGATATTTTGGACAAACGAAAAAGGTAGGTACTTTCTGGATCTAGCTCAAATCATATCAAAACTGTCATGTGAAACGTCATATGAACTAATAGGTGAATCAAGGGTTCTTACCAAAGCCCTACTCGTATTTCCAGAAGTAAACTTTTATCAAATTGATTCTTATAGACATCTGACTACTGAAATCGGAATAAACTTAATGCAAGTAAAGTAGAGAGATCAATATTGTACGATTATTATAAAACAAACGTTTATATATTGAAAAACCTCTATATTTTCAAGGGACATAATTGAAGTAGGTAAATGACAGAATTATTTTTGATCAGATTTTTAAAACACACGGACAAACATCTCTGTTGCAATGGATAGATAGAACATTACATAAGAGATGCTTAGTATATTCTAATAGCATTGTTAGAAGAGATTGTTATGATAATCTCTTAGGGGTGGATGCAAACGACAGAGCTAATGTGCTCAGATTTAATATCGCTTATTTTTCTCTCGTCTTCATTTGTACGCGTACGATTTAAATCAGCGAGTTTATAAGATTAGGGGAGTGTAGGGTAGCACGAATTTGTTACCTCTCATTGTTTTAGCACATTTAAGTATTTAAAATAGGTAGACATGATTCATAAAAAAAATACTTATGGTTATTCCATCTTTAATAATTTATATTATGTATATGTGCATTTAAGGACACGTTCTTATGACTATAAACATTACTGTAAGAGCTTTCTTGTGGAGTTACAGTTTGTCTAAATTTGAAAATTGTTGAACAAGCCATATTAAGTTTAGTGTCATGGACCGCAAACCCAAATGTCGAGCAGTCTTAGCATTTCGTTTCCGTCGCAAATTGTAATATTACCCGACAATTCGGCCAATCTCTGCGGGGCAATTCAATTATAGTGAAAGATCCCTCATAAGCGAATCGTTTTTCCGAGTCATTAATTTTTTCGAACGACACGGGAGTAGCGTGATATGGCGGGGTGGGTCCAGGCGGCTATCTCGCGAGATAATGCTGATTTATGTGGGCGGGCGACGGTCGCGATTCGTCGCGCCTCGTCGCGGGAACATGCGAATGTCGCGCGACGCATCGCCAGTTTGTTTAGCCGTAGCTGTGCGCTGCTGCCCGATGCCCGATGCCCGATGCGCGTCCCTGCGCTGTTCATTTGTGACGGTTAGTTGGCGAGATTTATGCTAATCGACGAGGCTGACTCGGATAAGCTCGCGTGACGGCGTGTGGCAAATTGTCTCCCATTGCGACTTCCCAAAACTCTTCGTAGCGGTTGATATCGCATTAAATATTTTATTGCTTTTAACCGTAACTAAACTACTCAAGATTTAAAGTACTCAGTTAAAAAACTCAGTTCTGCAATTAATTTTATTTTGTCACCCGATTATACACTCAAAGAATTGTTCTAAACGACTGAGTTTGGAAATAAACGCAGCCGGAAATTATAAAATGACGCATTTTATGGGGAGTGATGGAAAAAAATCTGAATGTCGAAGGCGTCGCTCACTAACTTGTAAACACTATAAGAATAAATAAGGTAATAATACAGCTTTATAGTCCGTGAAAAAACCTTCATTGTGTATTATATGGGGCCTTTGTTCGCATTAAATATCCAAGAAGACGTATTTAGCATGAAATAAATATAGCAACCGAGCGAGCTGTAACCCTAATTAATGAACTGCTAGCAGACTCTTCATAATCGCTGAATAAAATAAACTTTGAGTGGAGTGAAAGATTTAGCGAGAATTGTAATCGTAAAGCCTGCAAATTTTTCACAATCAGTAGGCCTATCACAAGCTCTGTCTGGCTCTGTCTCTGGCTCTAGTTTTGAGTCTGTATGAGTGCTCACTAGTGTATTATACTGCGGTGTGACGTTTCGACGCAGGATTTATTTAGTCAACACTTAAACAGACTCTAAACCAGAGCCAGAGACAGAGCCAGACAGAGCTTGTGGTAAGCCTACAGTTGGCTGTCAACCGTGGATTTATGACATTGTCGATAAGCAATAAATGTAGAAGTTTCAACGCAAGACTAGCACAATTGACCGTTTTGTTGATAACATACAAAACTGAAACCAATGCTTGGTAGCTATACATTTTCAATACCAACACTTATAGTGAATCCTAATGAACTGAAATGAAATTATTGTGAATCTATTTCAACCAGTTCTGATCTACCTAAGTCTGCAATAATTGATAAAATGGACACCTTAATTGTCTTCCTTTGGCACGAGCAGTACCTAATGAAATCAAATCAAGTAGTATTTATTTCAGACCATCAATAATTTTAGAGACTAGTGTTAGTGATTTTACGAAGACTATTTTACTCTACCGAAAATATTAACACAACTACTATAAAGTGTAGGCCTACCAAGAGCTCTGTCTGGCTCTGGTTCTGGTTTTGAGTCTGTGTGAGTGTTGACTAAATAAATCCTACGTCAAAACGTCACACACACAGTATAATGCACTGATGAGCACTCACACAAACTCAAAACCAGAACCACCACCAGAGACAGAGCCAGACAGAGCTCATGGTAGGCCTACTGAATGAAAATGGTTTCATTGAATTTATCCCATCTCACGGGCATTTAAACGTGCGGCAAATCAATTTTCAGGCGGAAGAATTTTATAACAATCTTTTTTGCTGTTTTAATCAAGACGTGCAACATGGTTTGAAGACTTTTTCTCTAGAAAGAAGCAAGAAATGGCGACGAATGAGTATACATCAACTTTTTGCAAAAGATCGCATCAGCTCATGATTGTAAAGGTGGTGTGAGCTGCGATGACGTTGGCGAGTTGCGAGGGAGTCGTCGACGTCGGTGGCCGATTGCCCATTGTTCGACATCGCGCCGCGACCGACACGCCTCGCGCCGCCGCACACTGTACCACCTACCTTATCGCTTCTGAAACGCGCCGTCGATATTGCCTTGATCTCGTTAAACTAACAATTGATTCGATTGCTTACCTACTTACCTACCGCGTTGATTTTGCTACTCGTAAATTGTGAAAATTGAAGGCTTATTAGCAGGTTCAACTAAGATTTTAAATTGATTCTATGAACGAAAGTAAGGCTCGTATGCCGAATCAATGCTTAAGTCTGAGTCGAGTTTCATGCACTCTCAAATATATTTTTTGACAGTTCTCCATTGAAAAGTGTCAAAAATCTATGCTTTAGGCCTGTTTCTGAATACGGGCCTAAAAGTCAAAATAGGGCTGTCAAACAAATCAGTATCAGTATCAGTAGTAAATAAACTTCATATCAATTACAGTAGACGAAAATAATGTAAAATACGGTTTATATAATTCCCTTGCAGCTTAGTAAAATCATTCTACGGTGACATTCTTAATAGTAGAGGCGTTCTGTGCCAACCAAATCTCAGCATTCAATGAGATACCTAATAAATCATCTGAATGGCTCGATCACTCATTTCTACAGAATAGTTTTTGGCACTCACCTTCCAGTCTTCGTTATAATCATTTCTGTCCCCAGTTCGTTGAACTTGTCCCAGAGTTCCTTAGTCTCCAAGTGGCATTGTATATGGCGCATCTCCTCGGATGACCATCTTTCTGCTAGCTGCGGGTTCCGGGGGGGTGGGGAGATGGCTCTGGAGCCACAAGCGATGCCACTGGCCGAGCCAGCCTCGGAGGTAGAAGACACGTCAACAGGGGAATCCCTCTCGAACTCTGCCAGCGGCGGTGATGGTGACCCTGATGCGGACGCCGTTGCGTCTACGAACTTCTCTGTAAAAGTTTAAAAAGTAAAGATGAATTCGACTGTTGGTTATCATATGTTTTATCAAGGAGGTTGATACCTATTACAATGCAGAAGAAATGTATGTGGTCAATTAGTCGACTTCTATAATCTATGGTGCCGGTTAATGTATGAAGATGTACCTACGTACCTGGGACATATTAAACGCATTATAAGCCGTATAAAATAAAAAACGGCAATCTGCACTCGGGGTCAATTTTGCCGATTCAATAAAAATGTTTTATAATGTAGGCCGGGCTACTAAAAAACTACCAAAGATTGCCGAGTTTTTAACTAATGTTGATTTTCAAAGTCGATTTTGAACGACATATTGCCGCCATATTTGATTCAGTTTGAGGAAAATTTGTTGCGTTTTTTAAATTCCCTAAATTGCCATACTTTTTTGTGAAATTTGACAGATTGCCGCCTTGATATTATAATAATAATAATAATAATTTAGCCTTTTATTTCCAAAATCTCTTAATGTTAGGTTTTACAGTTTGTGTGTTAGTAAAGTGTTAGTGTTTATTTTTATCCTAGTTGTTAGTTTTAATGTTAGTTTTCTTAAATCTATGAGAAGTGGACCCCTTTTTGGGTAAAGGCCTCCTCCATCTTCTTCCACTGTTCTCTGTCCATTCCTGTGGACATCCAGTCTTTCCCAGCAATTTGGATTATGTCATCAGCCCACCGGCTATACGGTCTACCAACTTTTCTTTTGCCTGGTGGCCCTTTCCACTGAGTGGCTCGCTTGGTCCATCTGTCGTCGTTGTTGCGTGAAATGTGCCCAGCCCATTGCCACTTGAGTTTAAGAGCTTGAGTGAGAGCGTCAGTAAGTTTAGTTTTTTGTCTAATTGTATCACTTCTTACTTTGTTTATTTTTCTTAGGTTAAGTATGCTTCTTTCCATTGCTCGTTGAGTGGATCTTATCTTATGTTTTGTTTTACTCGTAAATATCCATGTTTGACAGCCGTACAATAGACAGGGCAAAAGGCATGTGTCGATCACGACTTTTTTTAAGTTAAGACTGTAATTTCCTTTCATAATTTCTTTAAATGACCAAAATTTTTTCCACGATATATTTACTCTACGTTCAATTTCTTCTTCATTGCTTGTTTGGGTGAATGATACTTTCTTCCCCAGGTATATGTAGTTCTTGACGTATTCAATGTTATTTCCGGAGACTTGAATTGGAATTTCGTAGCTGTTGGTCATTATCTTCGTTTTGTTTGTATTCATTCGCAAGCCTACTTTTGCGCTTTCGTCATCAAGTGCTCGAATCATTTCTGAAAGTTCCTCTGGTGTATCCGCCAACAAGACTATATCGTCTGCAAACTGAAAGTGACTGAGGTAGCGGCCATCCATTTTAATTCCTTTATTTTTCCAGTTCAGATTTCTAAATATATTTTCCAGCACAGCAATGAACAGTTTGGGTGATAAAGGGTCTCCCTGTCTAACTCCCCTTTCAATTGTTATTTCGCTACCTCTCGTTTCAAGTTTTACTTTGCTTGTACTGTTGGCGTAGATATACTTGATGATATTTATGTACTTTCGATCAACATTGAAAAGTCGCAACGCATTCCAGATTGCGTCATGACTTATGCTATCAAATGCCTTAGTGTAATCTATGAAGGATATATATAGGGGCCTGTTGAACTCCTTGTACTTGCTGATTACCTGTTCTAGTGCCTGCATATGGTCAGTGGTGCTGAAGCCTGAACGAAACCCTGCTTGTTCTATTGTTAACGAGTCGTCGATTGTTTTTGTTATTCGTTTTAGCAGAATTGATGAGAACAGTTTATATAAGCTTGCCAGTAGGCTGATTGGTCGATAGTTTCCTATATCTAGTGGATTTCCTTTTTTATAGAGTAGTATAATGTCTGAGGTACACCATTGCTTTGGCACACATTCATTAATCAATATCATATTGAATAAATTGGTTAAAGGGTTGAGCAGAATAAGCACCCCCAGTTTGATCGCTTCGTTGTTTATACCATCAGGTCCAGGGCTTTTTTCAGGTTTTAGTTGTTTTATTTTTGTAAGTACTTCTTGTTCGCTTATCGGTTCAGTTATGAGAGACTCATCTTCGCCAAACAAGTCTACGTGTTGGTTTTCCGTTATCTCGCATTCCGTACTATTCTTATAAAGCTCTTGATAGAAGGTTGTAGCATGGTCAATTATGTCTTTTCTTGTTTTTGTTACTGTTGACCCTTTTTCGAGATTCTGTATCCATGTTTTGTGCAGATTTAATTCTTTGAATGCTCGTTTTGTGCTTCTAAATTTTTTCAGATTCTTCGTTATCACATTTTGTCTGTGTTTAGTATAGTCTCTTTTTATTGCTTTATTTGTCATCTTAAATAGGTTGCTCAGTTCTTTCCTTGTGCTCTTGTCATTTTTAGTGGTCTTCATTAGTTCTGAACGTCTTTGTATTAATTGTTTCGTACTTTCGCTTATTATTTTGTTATTCTTTTTCGTATTTATCTCCTTTTTTGTTTTTAGGCTGATTTTTATTCCTTCTTCTATCACATCATAATATTCTTGGACGCTAGGGTTGTTTTTGTTGAGGTTGTTGATCGTATTATCTTCAATGTGTAATTTTAAATGGTTGAGGTAGGTGCTTATTTCATTTTCTGTTTCTGGCATTTCTAACTTCGTGCTAAAGTTCTTCCGGTCTTTCTTTGGTTGTTTTATGAGGCATGTTGCTCGTACCATTCTATGGTCTGAAGGGAATTTGACGTTGTTGAGCACTTCTACGTTGTTTATTAGCTTTTGCTTGTTGGTCAGTATGAAATCTATTTCATTCTTAGTCTTCAGGTCGGGTGATCTCCAGGTCCATTTTCTACTTGCTCTTTTTTTAAAGAAAGTATTCATTATTGATAAGTTATATTCGAAGGCGAAATCAATCAGTCTTTCACCTCTTTCATTTCTATCACCATGACCATAGCGGCCCATTACAGGACTCTCCTCGCTTCTAGGTTGTCCTATTTTTGCGTTGAAGTCGCCTATAATGATCACAGTTTCATGTGTTAGTGTGTATGCCTTTTTGATATCGTCGTAAAACTTTTGGAGATCTTCTTCGCTTGAACTTTCTGTGGGTGCGTATGTCTGAATTATGGAGATGTTTAGTTCTGACAGTTTTAGTTGTAGTAGGGCTACTCTCTCTGAGATTCCAGTGAAGTTTGTAATTTTGTTTTTTAGTGCCTTTTTTATTAAAAAGCCTACTCCATTCAGTCCTTTGGTCTGTCCTATGTAGCATAATATATAGTCTTCATATTCTTCGATGTTGCAGCCCATTCTCCGTACTTCAGACAGACCTATTATATCGCAGTTGATGTTCTCTAGGGCGTGTTGTAGTTCTAGGTATTTCTCAGTTGACGACAGAGATCTCACGTTGTAAGTACATATTTTAAGGGATAATATATTATAATCTTCGAAGTTTTTGTTGTTTTTAATTTTATTCTCGTTGTTATTGCTGCTTTCCTTGATGTTGTTTTTATTTTCGTTCATGTTGTAGTTGTTTTCTTTGTTATTGCTGTTTTTGTTGTTGTTGTGTATCTTTTTATTTTTGTTCTTATTTTTATCAGGTGGAGGGTGGTGGTCTATTTTCCCACGAGGACCAGTCGGCTTGGGAAATTTTGAGTTTTTATTTATTTGTTGTATTTTCCTTGTTGGTTTCCGGTGTCTGATGTCTGTATCCTATTTGCTGTTCTTCGTTGTTGAAGGGAATGACGAAAGAGAGTTGCTCCTCCCTCTCATCATGTCAAATGCGTTTATTCTGCTTGTATTTGGTGCTTTTGATGCAACATATTGTTTCCGTGGCTGCTGGGAGGTGGCCTCTGGTGATAGAAGCGACGAGCCTCTTTTTCGTGTTTCTTTTTCAGCCAATCCGTCTCTGATTATTAGTTTATCGTACTTTATAACGGCAAAGTTACCCTTATTTCTCTCCTCGACAAGTTTTCCTTGAAGCTCCCTCCTTTTGTCCATAATCTCTTTGGGGTAGTCTTCAGTTGCATAAGCATCTTTAAATTTGTTTTTATTTCTCATTATTTCAGTTTTCTTCCATCCATTAACAAAGGTTACAGTATTGGTCTGCCTTTGTTGCTTGTGCTTTTCTTACCAAGACGGTAGATTGTATTTATATCTCTATTCTCGAGAGTTATATTTAAGTCTGTTTTTATTTTTGCCCTAGTCATTTCCATGAGATCTGAAAAGGATTGTTCATGTTCTTGCAATCCGAAAACAATAATATTGTTTTGTCTTTTATATTTCTCTAGGCTGTTTAGTTTTTCTCTTAATTTTTGGTTTTCTAATTTCAAGTCCTCAATCTCGCGCGTGAATGGAACAAGTTTTTCATCCATTTGAGTTATAATTTCTTTTGTTTGGTTTTGCATTTCAAGTTTCATTTTGTCGAAAAAATCTTGTAGATTGTCCATGGCTTTTGTTTGTGAGCAAATGCGTGTAACGGAACGTAGTTTGCGAGCCTTGGAGGAAGCACAGGTGTCTGAATGTACTCCGAGTTGTTATGTTGGTATCTCTGATATTTGACGTCAGATTGCGGTGTTCGTGTTCAATTCATTCATTCACTTTATTTGTTTTGATGGTAAATGACAGCTAACCTCAAGGATTTCGAAGATTTTCGCGTGATAATTCCAAGTTTGTAGCACGTAAATCACTGAGTTTATTAGGCGTGTAGGCACTTTGTGTAGTTATGAAGTCGGATGAAATGTTATTGCACTGGATGAAGCGGTAATTACACAGTTTCACAAAAAAATGTTGGACCCCAACAACGGTACGTGTGTTACTTTCGACGACCGGAAGCAGTCTCTTGATATTATACGACTCATAAATAGCATTGCAGTTTTCAAAGTCTGCAGTAAGTTTAGTGTCACCAATTTATCTGTTCAATTGATTAAAAAAATGCAACTTAAACTCTCGTTTAATTTCACTGTGGTGATTGATAATGAGTTCACTGTTGTGCCATATGCTTCTTTTGTTGTTTTTAACTTCACGAGTACCTACAGTGTCACTAATTTATCTATTCAGTTGAATATACAAGAATAACTAACATCGTCGTAGTAATATTATTATCTTTTGTTTCTAAATATTAATTTGACAGCTCCTGTCATCTGACGGTTATATTGCAAGAACTGAAGGCCTGCGCACATCTAGGCAATGGCGATGGCGATCAGTAAAACACTGTCAAATAGGTACTGCTGTCAAATATCGCTGTCGTATTTGACATCGTTTCACTGTTCTCCATTGCAGATCACTTATGGCCTGCGCACATCTAGGCGATGGTGATGGCGAAGCGCTTTAGCAAAAATTAAAAACAAATGCCAAAGTAAAAAGCAACTTTGCTTCAATATAAAGTAAAACGCACGCGGGTTTAAGAGGAAATGCGGTTGGCGATGAGTCCATGTGTGATGTTTCATCTCTGGAAACAGATACACTAGAATGTGGTTGAACAAAAAATAAAATATTTTTACCATACAATCTTTAAGTACAATAAATTACAAATTAAAAAAGAATATAAGAACTAGGAACCTTCCAGAATTTATCAATTTTACCGTCCTTATTATACATCCAGTTAATAAATTTCACAATAAAACGAAAAAATAGAGGCATAGAACCCTTTTTATTGTAATAATTTTCTTTAATGTTTAATTAATTATGTATTAGAATTGTATATTACCTATTGTTAAATTATGGAAATGTAAATTACTATTTACTATTAATTAGTGTAATTGGTCTCAAGACCGTTCTAATTAATTAAATAAATAAATAATAAATAAATAGCCAAAGCCCTGCTTAGTATTATTTTGAAAAAAAAACAAAATCATTCCAGTTTTGGAGGAGGAAATAGAGGAATACGAAAAAGCGATTTCAACAGGTAAATTAGCCTGAGCTGTAATAGTCTTATCGCTTTCTATATTCAGTATATTTATTGCCTTAAATTCAAATAAATTGTAATTAAATGTAAAAGTAATTAATGAATTATACCATAATTGCATCTAAATTCAACATTCTTTGATTTGTGGACTAGTTTCTAGAATCAATACATAATTTACACTGCAAGTGTGCATGTTGCAATACAGTAGAAGCGGACCGATATTAATAATCATGCAGATTGTAAGCTTTAAATGAAAAGATAGCAAAGGATATTTATAATTAACGTTATTCTTTACTTTCGTCGTCAAAGAACTCTTCCAGCGTATAGATTTTTTTTTGTTCTTATTATTCGGGCGTCGCGATAGTAATAATACTTATCTGTTATACACCTATTTTTAAATTTAATGCAGTTCGCGTTTCCTCTTAACAAGCTGTATTATGAACCTAATGCATGGGTCATAAGAGTTACTTTACAAACAAGTGTTTGAAAAAGTACTTGCTGTTCATGAACATAAATGGCCTAACTCTTCCAAACATTTTTGTCAAATGATAAACAATGCACATGAACTATTTTTTTACTTACCAATGGAATAGCAAACATTAACAGGGCTAACTTAAAAAAATAATAATGAAGTTATAATTTATATAAATTAATTGATTTGATTTTTGATTTGAATTGATAATATTATGTAGGTACCTACCTAGTATTTTAGTACGCATTTAAAGCAACCATGTGGTGCCAACTTTAAATTGACAAATAAACGAAGATTAATACCTTTTCATTACTCATACTCTGAAAGTAGGTCTGAAGTTGCCTGAGGGGCCTAATTGAAAGTAAAACATTCAGCCCTAGGGAGAATCGCTTTCTACTGACAGCTGTCAAATTATAAAAAAAAACAAGTTCTATTTCATTCAACCATGTTCCAACTTTCTAAAGTCTTTCTAACTGCAAGGAGGTTGTTCAACCAAATTCCAACTTTTTATTCAGCAAGTAGGTTGGAAACCCATTACAACGGTAAGAAGTTTAAAAAGTCTAATTAGAGCGCAATGTAATATTTAAATTTAAATAACATAAAGATAGTATTAAATAAATAATATATCTTCTAAATTACTTGATTAGTGTATACCTTCAACTATTTATTTAAAATAACATAGATTTAAATTATGGAAATGAAAATAATGGCTGAATAATTCTGGCGAGCCGAAGACGAAGGCCCGCCAGAGAAAAAGAAAAAAAAAACCGGGAAGGTGGCAATTCAATCTTCATTTTCACTAATTTTTCTTTCATGTTTTTATTTTTACTTTCCTTGTATTCGTAATGAAAAGCACAGTGTTTACCTCGGGTGAAAGTCTTTTGAGTCCCTCAAGCTCCATTGGCGCCCTCGCTAACGCTCTGGCGCCAAACCCGTCTCGGGACTCAAAAAACGTGACTTTCAACACTCTGGTAACAATGTACTATTCCAATTTGGAAAACTTGGATGAAGGAAACTTTGTTTAAAAGCTATCACAATATTATTTACCACCAAAACAAACATTTGAGTGGTAAAAAGAACATACCTTGATTTTTGTTCTTTGTCTGGGTGTTTTATTGTATTATAAATAGGTGAATACATAATATTAATTTACAAAAAATATTTTAATATTTAAACACATCTTAGGAATCTAACTCAAAAATGAGCCCATGTCAAAAATTCGACGAAGAATTGATATGCAGTAAACGGGAATAGAAAAAAAACTTACAAAAACTAGAAGTTGCTTTAGCAGGTGCTTGCTCGAGAACAATGGTTTTATTAAGGTCTTCTAAAAAAATTCTCTAAGCAAGTTGAGTCTGTTTTGCCTGTTGAGTGATGATTTCTAGACAGCTACGATTGTTTTTGAAAGGTGTAAGATAAAAAAAATAAAAAAATCTGGCATATACTTAGACAAATACTTAAGGCCTGCGCACACCTAGTTTGCTGGCGTCGGCAATCAGTGAAACGCTGTTAAATTTGACAGCGATATTTGACAGCACTGTGAAACCACTGATCGCTGACGCCAGCGTACTAGGTGTGCGCAGGCCTATATAGCTTGCATCCTGGACCTTCCCTCCTTACTTACAAGCGGTTCTTAAAAGATAATCAGTGTTTAAGCAACTGCCACCTCTTACCATCAGTCAATGACAAGTAGTGACAGAGCCAGTGACGATCTACCGGAGGAATAGACGAGGCAGTGCCCCGGGGCACCCAAGCTCAGGGGCCCCTCGGACTCTGACTTACACTGCTTTTTATATTATATTTACTAACTGTTAATATAATATAAAAACTAGTCTTATATATATATATAAATATAAAAATGTACATAAAAATGAATTGCTGTTCGTTAGTCTCGCTAAAACTTAAGAACAGCTGGACCTATTTGGCTAATTTTGATCTTGGGTTATTTGTTGAATTCCAGAGAAGGTTTAAAAGGTGAATAGATATTAAAATGCTTGGAATTCACGGGAACGTGGCGAGCGAAGCTGCGGGCGGCCGCTAGTTCTGAATATAAGCAATCCATATTTTAATAAAGTGACTTTAATAATGGCAACTTATTTGAGAAAATATAGGGGAATTCCTAAAATACGGGCTAAACGATTTTCATTAGTTTCGTTGGGGCACTAGTTTTTTTTTGGGCCCCAAGGCTTTTGGGTTACCTAGCTACGCCACTGGACAGAGCTAACTTTTAGCAATGCCTCACACCTAGGTAACGTTTATAAATAAGGCTATATACTTTAGAACTAGCCTAGGCCTAGATATGACTTTATTTTTACATTAACACATGGTGTTTATTGGTGTTATGTGATTGAATTGCTTTGCTGACATTTTTAGTTTGAAATTAAATATTAATTATTCCAATTGCAAATTTTTTATGTTTATTTTGACTCATTATATTTATTTTGAACATTCATTAGCATGTATGTAGGTTATAGTTTGTCTGCATCAGTTTTGTTTGATACTCATATAAATTTATTATCAACTTATTTTTCAAATTGATTGATGAATTATTAGTTAGAAGAGTCGAAATTTCTCTCTAATTTTGGAAGGCTTTTATAATTTATAATTTTTCTTTTGTTATCTATAATTTTATTATTTTACTTTTAAAAATAAAATTTTTCTTTTGTTATTTATTACTGTAATTTCGGTTGTACTTTAACAAACATTTCTTGAGACCATAGTTCAAATTGTGAGCAGTCGGGACGAAAGTGAATTATCCTGCACTAAACGTTTCCCATTGGCTTTGAAGAAACTTTCCTCCATTGTTTTATGACTTTTAGTCTCTGGTAATTTAGGCCTGCACACATCTAGGCGATGGTGATGGCGATCAGCTGAAACGTTGCCAAAATATCGCTGTATTATTTGACTGCGTTTCAGCTGATCGCCACCGCCTATTAGTTGTGCGCAAGCCATAATAGCCACGAATGACGATAAAGAAGAATTTTTAGAAGGTGGTTTTTATTTGAAGCTTTTGCTTATATTGATTGATACTGATTACTTCTAAGTGGGTTACGGCTTTTTAGACTTCAATGTTTCAGTTTCTTTATTTATTCTTTTTCTTCTTCTCAATTAATGACATCTGTCCATTTTGGAACAAATTTTCCAGAGTCAAGTGAGGATATTATATTACTTAAATAAAATAGGTTTTAGTCAAGTCAGTCAATATATCGGCTGTGACTGGCTAAGAAAAAGATGGTGGTTTTCTTCAAATCAAGATATCACTTAATACACTTTAATTCCAATCCTCACACTTTGTATTAAGACCACTCAAGTAAGTAATGTTGGTTAAAATATAACACCAGAAAAACAATCAAAATGGAAAAGCTATATGACTTTCCAAAATTACAGAATACGAATCCTTCTTTATTTAATTTGCAGATGTTTTAGGTACCTAGGTAAGTGAATACCTAGTGTAGGCACATTTGGACAGGTACCGACAATTGTAAAAGGATATGTATACCAAAAGCAAGGTTTTTGTATGCTTGTTACGTAGATAAACTTCTTGACCTTAAGTTTTTTGCTAAATCTAGATTAAATCATCTGACATAAAAATATTAAATGGTAACATGCCGTCAGCGTCATGTCGTTTAAAGAAGTCCAGGAGGCCGCATCCGAAAGACTTAGCAGGAATAAACTGCATCAAAGCCCTAACAAGAGCTTTTAAGCTTTTATGATTATGGTGAAATAAGAAGTAGGTACATACCTAATGGTGCCAAGGTGTCTTCTCTAGGGTCTCGATGCCTTCGTCTTTCTCGCCTCTCCTGGCGGTCTCTGGCCATGATGGCGGCTATTGAGAAGTCGGTGGCACAAGGCCGCGCTGAGCACTCCTCGTCCATCGCGGACCCCTGCCGCTCCCGACCCTCGCCTTGCAGCAGCATCAAGTTGATAGCTTCCGACCCCAGGCTGCCAGCTGACCGCACGTCACCGTCTGAACATCCCATCGAACTGACAGAACATGATCTATGCAACGTGGAGTGTGAACGTCGTGCTGGTGGAAACACTTGTTGGATTCTGTTTGTTTGCGACAAATTTCGTTGATACTTTTTTGATAGTTAAGTTTTAAAATGTTAAGAAAACTGAATGGAAGGTGTTCGGAAAAGTTTTGAGGAGATCAAAAACAATCACAATAACAAAAAATATCTAATCACAATGAAATAATCCGTGAAAAGACAACAGATCGGAACTGCGCTTGGGATCGTTTTGAGGTTTGGGGGTGCGACACTGAGTTGGTAAGTTTCGAGTGTTGTTGAAACTTTTTACGCGCGGCGTTATCACGGGGAGCGGACCGGTGCGACGCGGCGCGATGTCGACTCGACTGAGGCGAGCGAGGCGGGCGCCGCAAGGAGGGGCTTGCACTGCCGCCCCATGCCACCACACTCCGACCACGCACACACGACCACTTTTTATTACTTCTTTCTTATTAAGTCCGTCCCGCTCCCTCCGGTTTCTCCGCACGCACCATCTCTCTCGACGAGAGTTTTTCTCCACGCGATAACTATTGAAATTCGCTAAACGGCTCACCGCGGCGCGGAAAAGGCTCTCTCGTTAAACGGTGTACCGATAGTATCGGAGTATTTATTCGCATTACACGCTGCGCCGACACGACGGCTCATATCACTATTTATGCAGTTTGAGAGTAAACCTCCTTTGATAGGGCTATTATGGCAGATCAACTTGCTTCAGAAATTTGCGGTTTGATCATGTGCTAATAGCACAGATCCTAACTGGACTTTATAATAAGAAAAGTCAAAAGTAAGCACTAAAATAAAATAAAACCAAAATTAAATAAATTAATTTGTGTTAGATTTTCACAAATTCTTTCAAAATAAATTTAATGGGTTCGATCCCCAACGAGCACAAACATTTAAAATTTTGTGTGATTAACATTTTTGTAAAATACTCACATCTCAACAAAACTAAATGTTTGGGTTTATTTATAAAAAAGCTTTTAAGTAATTATTTACAGTAGCAGTTTTTTTTATTCTCCGTTAGTGGAAACATACAATATTGATTATGAAAGCTACAATTCAATGTGAGAAGCTAGTCTACAGACATTAAAATACTTACTAAACACTATTTTACAGACTGCCAGCCAGTCAATCTATTGAAAATAAAACGAAATACAAAAATAAGGAATATAAATTATAAGGCTATAATAGAAATGTATTTAATCAACCCAACATTTCGGGAACAGCAATTAAAAAATAACTATAGAAGGACAAACCAACCAAGAATCAAAACTTAAGTAAAACTATTTTTTTTAATGAAACTTTCATCAATATTTTATTTACAGTCTATGCAGTAAAATCAAGCAACATACCTCACGTCCTACTTAACTAAGCCACAACTAACTACCTACTGAAAGCCAATTGAGCTCTGCACGTTTATAGCGCTAGATCAAATTTGCGGAAAATTAAACTTCAACGACTTGCCTCCATATGAAATTATGATATTTTATAACGTTCAAACTAACCATGTCGCTTCGCTGTAAACCTTATCGCTGATAAGCCGGTAATAGGCGATCAAATAGCTGCTACCGCGAATTGTGGCCAATCACTATAATTCGTTATTTTTGTATTGTTTTATTTTATTTTAGACAAACAGCAGAATTAAATAAAACAATTTTTTGTATTGTTTTATTTATTTTATTTTATCTTTATTTATTGAAAAACCAACAGCAGAGTAAAATAAAACAGTGAGGGAGAGAGAGAGTTTTACTTTTTATTTTCATGTAATATCTATAAATATTGTGGTCAATCCACACAACACTATCTAGCCCCAAATTAAGCTCTGCTTACCTAATTGTGATGTGTAGTACTATATTGGAACCAGATAGCTCATAATAACACTTTTTGTATATTTAGATTTTCATATAACCCCAGGCAGAGAACAAAGATCTGCGTTCACCGCACAAATATTTGTTCTCGATGGGGATCGAACCCACGACCTACGGCGTAGAAGGCAGAGCTGAGAGGCCAATCAAAATTATATCGATCTAAGATTCCCTGCGAGTTTATTGTACATTAAATCACAGTTAATAGAATATAATATTATAATATTCCACGGGAATTAAATTAATGAAAGGTTCTACATTTTGAGGGTAGTATTTTCAATCTACAGATGAATTTATCCGTCATATAAAAATAAATCCATCTCTTTTTAGGTTTGTCAAAAACAAGGACTGACATTTTTTTAGAGGGAATAGCGTTATTCCGTGGATGGCAACATAATGGGTTGTTATTTACCTAATTTTTAGTCAGGTTTTTATATTTTAATTGATTTTTAATTTTTATATTTATTCAGTATTTCACCTTTTTTAAATTTATTTTTAATACATAATCGTTTTATTGTTAACGTTAATTGTTAACAAAAACTTTCAAAAGAAGCTATCTACCAACTGACATCTAAAAAAAAGAAAATAAAAAAAACTATTCTGAAGATTATTTAAACTACGACGTCCCTAGAGAAATAACAGAATAAATTCTATGAATTAGTTTCACTACGATCTCTGTTGTCACAAAACTCGCTTTTTTCTCAAATCAACGGACGAGTTCTGATTAAAATTTAAAAGTAGAAACTCGTGTGAACGCACTCACTGCGACTGACGACGGATGGGGGCGACGCCCCCAGTAGGCGGGACGGGCAATGTACATACGAAATTCAACTCTATTGCTCATGAAAATAAGGTTGATTACAGCGTTCTAGTGTGCGATGCATTTACTACAACTTGGGTTGGTGTGGGTGTGAGGCGATTCTTTGCTAAGTAGTGTCCGTACACGGTGCACGTGTAGTAATTTTTTCTTCGTCCAAATTTTCTTCTGAAAGAAACTGAGTTTGATAGAACCAAGTTTTAAAAGGATTTAAAAATAAACGCGTAGCATTAAAGTTGAAAATATATTTTTTTACAGAGTTTGTTGTTTAGTTTGATTAAATTAATTTATTTAAAACTTTCACACAAACAATTTAGTGCTAAAAGGAGTTAATGCTAATAGAAATGCCTGCAATTGATGTATTTTCAATTCTATCAACAGAGGTAATTTTTTCGAAGGATCTGCTAGGGTAACTAACTATTATCTAGGAGCCTAGGTCTAGCAGGCTATTGAGAAGGTACTCTTATATCTATATTCTA
The DNA here is from genome assembly GCA_947578465.1 of Thera obeliscata. Taxonomy (NCBI): domain Eukaryota; kingdom Metazoa; phylum Arthropoda; class Insecta; order Lepidoptera; family Geometridae; genus Thera; species Thera obeliscata. Next base: position 5,494,442 of record OX387924.1, read on the forward strand.
CGTGCTTAGACTGAATAGGTTAGGGTTTGATAAAAAAATACTTTATTTCATTTAATTTGTATGGAATTAAAATTTAATAACACAAAAATAATTTGTAAGCACCATATAAATATTGGGAAAGTTTCCAAAGATACAAAGCATAAAAGTCATTTCACTCCTTTGTTCTCTTTTTGTTTAGATTCAATTATTTTAAAGACAACTTATTTTAAGATCGAAGAGGCTGTGACACACACAATCGCTGCGCCAACGGACTTTTAGAAAATTTTAAATATATTATTGATTTCCATAATTATGTAAAAGCAATAAAATCAACAAAATAATACTATGAAGTTTTTTTACGTCTTATTATGTTATTTTATGCACGTAAGTAGCAGTGCCACGGTAAATAAATTTGCGACAGAGCTGCAATCTTCTGTCCCCTCAAGTAAGTATTACAGATATGTCATTAATTCAATGATCTTGCAACACATGTCAAGAGTCAACCCCCACAATAAAGTTTTAGCACCACAGTAATATTGAAACAGCTAAATCACAATGCATGTATGGAGATAATAATTCAAGACGTGTGTAATATCCACAATATGTACGGAATATTAGAGATCGTGCATCTTGAACTAATAGTTCGTGCTTGGAATTTAGCTATCCAATATGTTTCTATAGTGTGTGGTTTCTTGGGATTTTGAATTAAGAATTCAATTGTTTTGTATTTCAACAAAACTCAAGGGACCAAAACCACCATTTGAAAAAAGAACGTTCAAATAGTACGTCATGCATTGGTTGGAATTCAATGTATGAAATTTTTTATTTCATTGTCCCGTACAAAAAAAATCATACATTGCATTCGTGGGACTAACCCGTACGATGCCATGATTCCACTTTGGAATCGTGGAATTGTACGGGTTATTCATAATAATCGTATCTAAGTAATAGTATCGTTAATCGTACTTTCTAATTTTGATAAACTTGAATGATATGAGGAAGCCTTTTCATTTTGTTTATATTTTTTGGAGCTAGATACCACTACATGGACAAGCTTCTTGCAGTAAACGCCTATTTTTATAGACACACTCTCAAAACATAAAATATCTTACCGTAAACGCCTATTTTTTGAGACAGACTCACAAGAATATACAATACCAAGTAAATACCTATAGACTCTGTTTTGTACAAAAATAAGCAACAATGTGACCGCTACCACGGCGGTGAGGTACCAATCCGTCTTCTTGCAAAGCTCTTTTTACATCGTAGCACCCACGGGATGCTGGGCTGGAATAAACAGGAACACAGATAATGGCATTTTTATTAACAACTGAGGTTCGAAGTTTATTTTTAACTGACTTCAAAAATAAAAAGATTTACACTCAATTGATAAAACTATAAATTATGGAATGTGGACAATCTCTTTAAATAAAGAGGCTATAGCAGTAAGGAGTTTAGACAATCTCTTAAAATATTTAAGTTAACACGGAAATCCTAAATGCGGCAAAGCACTCATCACATCTCTTGGTGCTCTCAAGATCAGTACGAAGGGGAGTCAGAGTCGGCCATCCATACAGTAATTTTTGGATAACTAATTACGGTTATTTAATCCTAGCTCCCCAGTTTATATAATCACTATATAGAGAGATTGATAAGGCTAAGGAAGGTTTTATAGATCTAGTGACGCGCACGGAATAGCATTGAGCACAAACCATAGTGGATTTTGAAATGCATTTTTTTTTTAAATAACGTTTTTAACTTATATTAGACCTTTTCTTAGCAGTAGGACAATGTTGGTTAATTAAAAAAAAAAACTTATGATAGTGAATTTAAAAAAAAGTTGCTGCTAATCTATCCCTGACGCAGTTGTAAGCCCAACTTCGTTGCTAGAATAAGTACCTACTGAAAGATCCACTAACAGAGAAGACCGAGGATGTAGAATTCAAACCACTTTATAGCCTTTTCTTCAGTTTTATTAACAACTTGAGTACTTTATGGATCTAGATACATTAAGCTAAACTTGTACATGGCTATCGCCGAGACGAACTAAGTGGACTTGTCTTGTCGACGGTTCAAAACCGAATGCCTCCTTGAATTACCATTCGCTTGCTTGCAGACCCAAACCATCCCTACTCTTTATTTTTATAGCTTGAAGCTTGAAGCTTGAAGGTTGGAGCTCAAGCAACCGATGGAAATTCAATTACCATATTGATTTATTGATCCCTGAATAATTCTGTATTTTGTAACGGTAACAAAACAAATAATATTTTTATGAACCTAATCATCTTAATATTAATTAATAATACCTTCTATTAACAATTTAGTAACAAAGTCCACACTTCCTGTCAATTAAGGTACCACAAGGTTTCAAATAACATCTAAAACTCATGGAATAATAACAGAAGCTTACAAGTTCGTCCATCCTGATAAACAGTCACGACCTCGTGATAGGTACATAGTTTATGAAATAACACGTTTGTAATGATTCATCAAAACAATAAACAAAGTGACCATTTTGTTAAACATCCACATTTTTTTTTCAAACATTTGTATCAACTAGGTACCAATACGAACAATATACTAACAATATCAATATATTATATACCTTTATATTATTAACTATTCAACTTTATCAATTCAACAATACTTAACAACATGCAAAGAAAATTATCAACAAACCACGAATATTATCAATGAACATAATCAACGAACATTATCATGAACTTTATCAACCTCTTATTATCAATATCTTTAATTATTAACAATCATTATCAGTATTTTAAACATTATCAACAACGTTAATAACGTTATCAACGTTATCAACGCTATCAACATTATCAACATTATCAACGCTATCAACGCTATCAACGCTATCAACGCTATCAACGCTATCAACATTATCAACATTATCAACATTATCAACGCTATCAACGCTATCAACGCTATCAACATTATCAACATTATCAACACTATCAACACTATCAACACTATCAACATTATCAACATTATCAACATTATCAACATTATCAACATTATCAACATTATCAACATTATCAACATTATCAACATTATCAACATTATCAACATTATCAACATTATCAACATTATCAACATTATCAACATTATCAACATTATCAACATTATCAACATTATCAACATTATCAACATTATCAACATTATCAACATTATCAACATCTGTCACATCAGTCACATCAGTCACATCAGTCACATCAGTCACATCAGTCACATCAGTAGCATCAGTCACATCAGTCACATCAGTCACATCAGACACATCGGTCACATCAGTAGCATCAGTAACATCAGTAACTTCATTTAAATCAGTCACATCAGTAACATCATTAAAATCAGTCACTTCAGTAACATCTACAACGTCAGTAACATCAGCCTCATGAGTAACATCAGTATCATAAGTAACATCAGCCACATGAGTAACATGAGCAACATGAGTAACATGAGCAACATGAGTAACACGAGAAACATGAGTAACAAAAGTAAAAAAAATCAAAATCAAAATCAAAATACTACAATACTATCAACATTATCAACATTATCAACATTATCAACATTATCAACATTATCAACATTATCAACATTATCAACATTATCAACATTATCAACATTATCAACATTATCAACATTATCAACATTATCAACATTATCAACATTATCAACATTATCAACATTATCAACATTATCAACATTATCAACATTATCAACATTATCAACATTATCAGCATTATCAACATTATCAACATTAGTCACATCAGTCACATCAGTCACATCAGTCACATCAGTCACATCAGTCACATCAGTCACATCAGTCACATCAGTAGCATCAGTCACATCAGTCACATCAGACACATCGGTCACATCAGTAACATCAGTAACTTCATTTAAATCAGTCACATCAGTAACATCATTAAAATTAGTTACTTCAGTAACATCTACAACGTCAGTAACATCAGCCACATGAGTAACATGAGCAACATGAGTAACACGAGAAACATGAGTGACAAAAGTAAAAAATCAAAATCAAAATCAAAATCAAAATCAAAATCAAAATCAAAATCAAAATCAAAATCAAAATCAAAATCAAAATCAAAATCAAAATCAAAATCAAAATCAAAATCAAAATCAAAATCAAAATTAAAATACTACAATACTACAATACTACAATACTAACCATACTGACCATACTGACCATACTAACCATACTGACCATACTAACCATACTAACCATACTGACCATACTGACTATACTGACCATACTGAATAAATAATTATTGTGGACCATCCACACAACACTATCTAGCCCCAAATTAAGTAGAATTCGTGCTATGGTAGATGATTAAAAACTTTTTTCTTTAAATAAAATAATCGTTAACACAATGTTAATCGTTTAAACAATACTAATAATTGACTTGAAACTAAGACATCATGTAATAACTTGCGTTTAATAATTATTTATTCAATTGTTTATCTAGCTAATCTAAGCTAATCTAAGCTAAGCTAAGCTAAGCTAGTCGACAGAAAGTGTAATTGAATGTATCAACAAATGCACACTCATTTGTAGTGTGATCAAAAGTTATAATTTCATCATTGTTATATCCATTTCATCCATTTTTCAATTTAATGCACACTTATTTGTAGTGTGATCAAAAGAAATCAATCAGTGCTATCCATTTCATCTATTTTTCTGTTTAATGCACACTTATTTGTAGTGTGATCAAAGGAAATCATTTCATCAGTGCTATATCCATTTCATCCATTTTTCTATTGGTGGTTCACGTCTCATTTATTTTTATTTATTAATAAAGGCTTTTAATATGATTTTATTACTTACATATATAATGGATTTAATACTTATATAATGGAATCTTACTAATAATTGTCACAACATAACACATACTTGCATCGCTCACTCATTTAAAATCTTTTCAACCCTCTTTTCAACCCCTTACCATCCTTTTATTTTTAAGTAGTCTATGCCCTTTCTCAATTTCTACACTGTGTACCTAATGTCATTTAAATCAGTTCATTATTTCTGGCGTGAAAGCGCGACGGACAGACAGACTTAAAGTTTAATAAGGTCATCATTAATCTATCTTCCCAGTTCCATTTGTGTTTTAGCTAATGATTATCAACCAGTTTCTACTTGGTACTTTTTTGTTTGGCTATCCGCAATAATAATAATAAAAAGGTTTTTAATTTTGCTGTCATTAATTACTTTTATACTCTTCTAACCGTAATTAAGTAAAATCGCAACATTACTATTAAGATTAATGACTTATGCAGATCGGAAATTCTAGATCTATTCGCTTAACACAAGGGAGACCAGGACAAATTTGCAGCTATTTTCTTCTCCATCAACGATGTAAAATGGATGCGATAGAGCTCATGTCAACCAATATGATACCTCCTCACTATTTCAGCGAAAACTACCCATTTGTTTATAGCTAAGAACTCCGTATTCCTATAAAACACGCGGAACAACCATCTACTCATTTCGATGTCATCTTTTTTTTTCGATCTTGCATTCTCGACTAGTGATGTGTCTCGTCGCCGTTGATTTAAAACATTTTTACCAATAAAGACACAAAAATCCAGTTTCAAGAACCAAATTGAAACCTGGAACCTAATGCCAGAGGCAACAGCGTTGAAATAAGAAACTCATCACATTTGACAACTGAAACATAGGAGGATCTAAAACACGTTGTTTTAACAACAGCTGACGCAGTACGTGTACCTCGATGACTCACAACATAAAATACATCTACCGTCTTAACAGACATAGCTAACGCCAGCAAGGCATATGCAAGAAACAGCTTTTTGTCGTACCTTTTTTTTTTTTCAATTATTATTTTTATACGACTAGGCATTGTTAACAAAAGCACCAGCCAGATAGGCTAGGCACTAAAAGATGGAATATTGAAAGGCCTAACAGACCTATCTACTTTCCTGAAAACCGCACGCATAAAGAAAGAGCAATTATAATATTTTCTGACCACTAGCTCGTACAAAACGACGGTTTCATCCTTTGTTGAACGTCACTGGATAGCAACTTTCTACGCACAAAAAAAATTCTACCCATAACAAAATTCACCCTGAAAAGGGTATGGATAAAATTGAAACGATGATTCATAAACTTATGTAGTAGGTAAGTTTAATTCTGTAAGGTAGTACTTTATGTACAGATTTAATAGGCATTGAACTAACGATTTATACTTAGTAACAAGCTAATAACGCTTTATTTAGTTAGGTACGCTTAGTTCCAATGAGGTATCCTTGTTTGCAATAAAGTGTTATCTATCTATCCATCTATCTATCTGAACTAGACACACTGCACTTTGGCATTATAACACCCCTTAGACAATCAATAATAAATGAACATGATTTTAACTTATTTACTTTTAACTGCTGAGGCTAATTTTTAATCCCTTCGCAGATTCTACCACTGCAGTTTACCTTTCATAATGAACGATGTTGAGTAAGTTATACTGCAATCGGATAGATCACGGTATACAAAAAATATACTGCATTAACAAAATATTTGTAGTATAAACTGTTGTTTTGTTTTCTGATAATTAATACTAACCGATTTTAGGTTGAAAACGATCCTTCATTCCTACGAAGGATTGGATAATTATGCATTTGTCCAATCGTAACCAAGAGCATGGTAGTCTTAAGTCATTCCAAACCTCAACTGAATGTCATTGTCGCCAAACCAGTATTGTGATCAGCCGAAGCAGAGATCCTTCGCGTCTACATAAAAGTTCTTATACTTAGTCAGATCGAGGAGTCAACGTCATAGACTATTAAACGTTTAGTTGCAAAGTACCCACCTTAAGATTAATTGTGCACCTAGTTTACCTTTCTAGACTTTTAAGTCAATTTTGAAAACCCTGATAACTAGTAAATAAATATTAAGTGTGTGATGTGGTTTCCTACCTATATCATTGTACCTGTCTTTATTCATTACCCCTCCTATTTATAATATCATATTCGTCAATTATTTTCATTACCCTTCCTATTTATAATACCAGTTTACCAGTTTAGTACTGAAGGCAACCTTCAGTGAGTAAACACGAGGGAGAATATTTTGTTTGTTTGAACCTATATTTTTTTTTTGTGCGTAATTTTGTGGTGATTTAAATAAACAAACAAGTAACCATCTACTATTTTTCTTAGCGCCTCTATTTCCTATTATTCTTATATTCCTGCTACTGTTCTCACGGTGGCACCTACTGGAATGATATTAATGATAAAACTTGCCCCCACCTCAGACGTCACATCATCTGTCTAATGACCCAGACAAGGTCGCTGTAATCCATTGCATATCCAAATAAATAAATAAAAGTAAAACAAAAAACTGACAACGTAGGTACCTATCTTCACCAGAAACGTATTTGAACCTTGGATCACTCCTATTTTCTTGAATAGTATTCGCCATTTGGACAAACTGTATCGAAAATTTTAAAAACCACCTTTAGGACAAATAAATCTATACTAATCACAACCGCACTTTTAGAAACAACCTCGATAAGAAACTGAGGGTAGGTACGCACCTACCAACAGGAGAAGACCAGAAGATGTCCCAGGGATACGTACATACATAGAATACCAATTAAATCCGATAGAATTCTTCCACTACACTCCGTAAATATACTCTTTGCAAAAGTGAGAAAAAAAATGCCTATCTACCGCTAAGCTCGTAAGCAACCCAAAATCATAAGAACTCCCCTTTTTTTTATATTTCACTTCTTACCCTCTATCGTTATCATCTGAATATTAAGTTTCTGATACAACATTCACACACACACCCTCACATGACCATTACACATTCATGGTTCACACCATTAACCTAAGTCATATATTATTTAATTTAGGTATATCGTTTCAGTTTAGCATCAGTGCTGAATCTACTCTAGTACTTGATGAGCCAATATTAAAAATCTTTGGGAATTGAGACGTGAACTCACGTGTTAATTTTCTACTGAAATGTCTTGCAGTTTCGTTTACTTCATTCTGCTGGTAGCGCTTAACCAATCTTCACGATGTGAAACAGCAACGAACGGCTACAACTTGCAATCGCCCAGCTAGTCCAGTTTCGGTGTAGTGGCATTGAGTCGCGTTCCAGTGTCGAGTCCAATCTTCTTGATGCTCCATGTCCGGGTGGTCCATGTTCTATTGCGGCCATGGTCGGATGACACACGTCATTCTCCGTTGGTTTCTCCTCGCCGTCGCATGAAAAGAAATATATAAAAGGGATGATTTATTCGATAACCAACTACAGTATTTCTTTTTTATGACAATCTATGGTAGATAAAAGAAATACAAGCAGCGCTTAGTCACATTTAATGTGGTAGCATCACCCAAGGGTATCCTTGGCATGTGCGCCACGTGATAACCTATGCATGCATTTAACTTTCCTAGAATAACAACCGCTATCGTGTGGTAGCACTACCAAAGAGTAGCCTTGGTCATGTGTGCCACACAACAACGTAGGTATGTAATTAATAAACTAAAATACACTACAGCGATCGTGTGGTAGCACTACCAAAGAGTAGCCTTGGCCATGTGTGCCACACGACAACTTGTGTATGTATTTACTAAAAAAAAAACTAAAATATACTACAGCTATCGTGTGGTAGCACTACCAAAGAGTAGCCCTGGCCATGTGTGCCACACGACAACATGTGTATGTATTTACTAAAAAAAAAAAAAACTAAAATACACTACAGCTATCGTGTGGTAGCACTACCAAAGAGTAGCCCTGGCCATGTGTGCCACACGATAACCTCTGAATGCATTTACTCAACCAAATAAATTATAGCAATCGTGTGATAACACTACCAAAGAGTAGCCTTGGCCATGTGTGTCACACGATAAACTATACATGCGTTTTTACCAGATAATTGTAAGAATTACAGCTATTACTTTGAAACAGTATAAAAAATATTACGTACCTTGATTCTACCCACTTCTGACTTGAAAGATCCACTAACAGAGAAGACCGAGGATGTAGAATTCAAACCACTTTATAGCCTTTTCTTCAGTTTTATTAACAACTTGAGTACTTTATGGATCTAGATACATTAAGCTAAACTTGTACATGGCTATCGCCGAGACGAACTAAGTGGACTTGTCTTGTCGACGGTTCAAAACCGAATGCCTCCTTGAATTACCATTCGCTTGCTTGCAGACCCAAACCATCCCTACTCTTTATTTTTATAGCTTGAAGCTTGAAGCTTGAAGGTTGGAGCTCAAGCAACCGATGGAAATTCAATTACCATATTGATTTATTGATCCCTGAATAATTCTGTATTTTGTAACGGTAACAAAACAAATAATATTTTTATGAACCTAATCATCTTAATATTAATTAATAATACCTTCTATTAACAATTTAGTAACAAAGTCCACACTTCCTGTCAATTAAGGTACCACAAGGTTTCAAATAACATCTAAAACTCATGGAATAATAACAGAAGCTTACACTACCTACTACAAAAAAACACATGAAAATTTAAAAGAAATATACTTACCTACTCGAGACAGCTAATTCCTCGCAACAATGTTCGTGGAAGTATCCCTGTACAAGTTTGCATTTCAAATCCACGTCAGATGCACCAGTCACATACCGTGTTCTATTCAACAGGAGTGGTGGACATGTAGCGCGACCGCCGCCCGACGTGGCAAGCTGCGACCCGCGACAGCGACAAAATGTCGCAACGAAGGTGCCTCCACGTCACATGAATAAATTAGGACGGTCCGAACTTAATTAATGTGAGACGTATAAGGCTACTACTTTTATTGTGATTAAGAGCTCTTCAGTATCCGCAGTACATAAGATAAGTGGATTTAGGATATTTGTGGCCTGTTTATTGTGAACGGAAAAAATCGGTAGTAGAGGGTAGAGCTGTCTTAAAAAAAACTAAATATTAGCCAGCTATTATGAATTGTTATACTTTTTTACATAAATAATATAGGTACCTACGTACTAACCTCAATTAATTTCAATTGATTCCATATTATACAGATAACATTAAGAATATGACATTAACTAATGACAAAATTAATATTAATATGAATAAATAACAAGTGAAGTTTAAAAAACTAGACAACAGACTTCATAGTCAAACTGCTGAACCGATTTTGATGATATTTCTATGGGACCAATCTAGAAGTCAACCTAAACCTTCCAGATAAAAAAAACCGTTTTGAAAAAACAAGCTCTTTTATCGTATATGACAAAGCTATGCGATAAAAATCATTAAAAAGAATACAACCGAATTGAGAACCTCGTCCTTTTTTTATTTGAACTCGGTTAAAAAATAATTATGTTAATTACTTTATACCTTTACTTTTATGATTGTACCTAAGCATGGTTTACTTCGTAGTACGTATTCCCACAATATTTAAAGAATAAGCAAAAAACTAAACGTTATCTTTCCAGGAACGAACTTCATTCAGTTTAAAGAACAAGTCATAATTTTTTTTGGTTTTACAGTCAAGGGCTTATTTAATTTTTCCAAATTAGATGAGACACTTTTCGTGATGAAAAGTGATAATAAGTCTCGATATCTTTGACGATACAACGTCGCACAATTCCAGTCAAACTTGATTTGCTTTTAAATAGATAAATAAATAAATAAAAATAAAAAATAATGCAGACAATCCACACAATATAGATAGTTTTATAAATATACACTATAGTTTCAATAGACACACTACTTAATCTACTTATGATACAAACACAATTAATTGTGTAAGTATAGGGAGAAGTCTGGTAGATATGCAAGTTCACATATCTCCTCTTGGCGTGACAATGTGGCGGGCGGACAGCGGCCACTCCCGGGGGACTCGCTAAATCGTATTGGTTTCTGCCGCTCTGTTTATTTGTTCCTTTTCTTTTATAGATCCAGCTGAAGGCCCCAAGCTCACTTGGAATAAAAAAACATACTTGCTGGAATATAAATTTTAAAAGACTAATTTTTTTAGTAAAAAAAAGACAGTTTAGGTGACTTTAAAACAATGAGTTTGACTCAGGCTAGATAAAGTTAGGTATATAAGTAGGTCCTCAGAAATTTTGTATTAGCAACATGACATAATAGTGCAGGATTTAGGAAAGATGACACACTTTGTAAATAATAAATGACTAAATAAAGACTATAGAAAACTCCACAGTACATTAACATACAAAAAGAAACAAACAGCAAAATTTTTAGCCACGAAAAGTTTGAAATGATAAATAAGAATGATATACCGTTGCCTCCACGTAGTCATAATGTGCAAACGCCAAGCTCTCCGCGTTTTGGCTGACAGTGTTCCAAGTGGAGAGATAGCGAGTGGTGCGAGTGCTAGCGGGGAACAGTGCTTAGTCTGCTAGCTCGACAATCTAAAGTGCGTATTAGACTCCGTTGCGGGGCAACGTGAAACATTTGCGTATTTATCTGATAATTATTTTGAAGTGAACTAAAACAAGGTTAAATTTTGTCATAAGTTCTCGCAATCCTAGCCTATTTTGTACCAGCTCTTGTCTGTTCCTGGTTTGAAACCGACAAAAGCAAGACCGTAAACAATCGTTCTACTTCCTAAGTTTACTACAAGAATACAAAATTTCGCTAAAATTATCTATCACCCAAATTGGAAAAGACACCATTACGTTAAAATGACGTAGCATATCCGTAGCACCGCAACTCGCGTAGCAATAACGCCGGAGTGCCGGAGCGTAGTAGCTCATCGTGCGTTGTTCAACGACTAGGTGTTTCATGTTGTGTACTTTTTACTCTGTGGCTTTGTACAAAAGTGCTTCAGCATAAATTGTTAAGTATATCATTCTGTCTATGTACAAACAAATGCCGTCGTAGCACTCGTAGCACTTAACATAGACAGTTACTACGCGCGTAGCACGTAACTTGTGGAGTGGTGTAGTCCAAACGACAAATTCTTCAACGTTGTCTTGTTTAGTTGTTGCGACTGTGATTCCCATGCACGGTAGACATACGGTAGATAAATATATTTTTCTGATACGGTAGAAACTATTCATAAACAGAGCCTAAGATACGCTGGTCGCGCACACACGGGCGACACGGGGAGGCAGTGAGGCACAGCGAGGCGCGAGCTTGCTTTATCTGCGCTGGCTTTGCGCGAAACAATATATTTATTGGACAGTGGCGCGCCCGATCCACCGGCGGATGATCTATTCACTACACTTACGTTGCCACTACACACGAAAATCTAGAGGAAAATATTTAACAGGATGTTTGTAAAAGGCTGCATGGTTTATGCTTTTGTTTATTCGATTACTCTGAATAGTTTACGGGAAAACTGAGTTATCTCATAGGCATCAAAGTGAATTTGGAAGCATAACTCATCTCGTTCTTTTGCTGTATGTTACCAATGTCAAATAAGGTAAAGAAATATAGCATAAAACTGACAATGTTTTTCGTCACAAAATTAAGTGAGTCTATGATATACTGTAAGCCTACCATGAGCGCTGTCTGGCTCTGTATCTGGCTCTGATTTTGAGTCTATCTGAGTGCTCACCAGTGCATTATACTGTGTGTGTGACGGTTTGACGTAAGATTTATTTAGTCAACACTCACACAGACTCATAACCAGAACCAGAGACAGAGCCAGACAGAGCTCATGGTAAGCCTACTGACCTATTTGGCGGAGTAGGAAAGTTTTTAAAATATAAACATGTAAAAATTTAGCAAATTTAGCAAATTTAAACAGCTTGACTTAATTTTAATAACGAGATAATGTTCAGAATTACTTACCTTAAAATAAAACAACTTTGACTTCAGTCTTATTTTCATTTTATCCAAAACGGTATAAATATCTAAATAGGTAGTAGTTTCGCATAGTCCGTGTTGTGCAGTCGGGCGGAGGCCGTTCCTCATGCGAGTGAGGTCACAGTTTGCACTGTCCACCCGGCCGCTGCCGGCACCCGGTGTCGCACCCCTATTTTACGATACACCGCCAGTTTTGTTTTCAAGATTAAGCCAAACTAAACTGCTGGCATCCACTACTCGCTGACCTCGCTTATTTATTGCTCCGAAAAGGAAAAACTTATTTACTCATGCAAGAAAACATCTGAAATCGTATTACAAACGAATAAACCGCTGGTGCGCCTCAATCACGACGCTATTTGTTTGGGAGGCGGTCTCCGGAGAGGCGAACAAGACGGATCGCGGTGTCAACACGAATTTGCATCCTTTGTTTGTCTCCTCGGAGCGTCGGCGGAAAAAAACAGCGCAATCTCATTGGGCTGGTGCACCGGCTCGCATCAGTTATTCTCCGCGCGGTCGGCTAACACGATTATCTGTCGTTTCGAACGAGACGCTCTTTTTACCCGTTCCCTTGTTTTCCAACTCCACGTCTGCTCTGTTTTTCTGAATAGGAAATGGGATACGTCAGACGAAAAATTGACAAAAATATGGCCGATGGAAAATAGTGGGTTTTGCGATAGGGGGATCTGTCGGATCCCGCGCTCTGTGTGCAAAAATTTATTTACAAGATGTTTTTCTTGTTTGTCATGTTTGTTGCGCTGATTGCTTTTTACAACACGCAGCAACTCTAAATATGTCTTTAGTATTCGTAAATATTTGTTTTCTTAATATTTAGGTACCTACTGCCTAAAAAACAATAAAAAAATAAAAACGTTCTCAATGAATAAATGAAATGAAATTAGGTATAAAAGATAAACTGAACAAGAAACTAATAAATCACAATTTATATCCATAAAACAAACATAAAATATCTTTTTTCGCCAAAATACAAGTCATTAGAACGTCTCATTAGCGCCAGTAGCTGAACGGTCTGCTACAAAAACGATCACAGACAAAAACTCATCCACCGGTTGACAGACGGGATTCCAAATATTTCGGCGATGCAACAATTCTCTGAAACAAGATGCACATCTGTGATTTATGGTCTTGGTAAGGCGTTACAAATTGTTTTTCATAAAGTTGTGTTTTTAATTTATTACCTACATCTGATTCTTAAAACGACTCGGAGATACCGCGGGTGATTCGATGATATACCACTATGATATTTAACGTAAGTAAGAAATGGCATTCGATCGTATAGGCATTAGAATAGTAGGTATTATATTATCTGTGGTATAGGTATGTTTAGTCATAAATTGCGGAGACACGAGATTTGTGATTGCGCCATGAATTACACAGTGAGCCACACGCAACCGATCATAAAGTTCTCTCTAATGTCTTCATACAGCACTCTCGACATGAAACCGACGGAGTATATTCACCAAAGTAATAATTTCCAGCGAGTGAGCCCGCGGAGAGCAGCTCACACGCTCCAGCCAAACCGCTGATTACGGCTTGATTACACCCTACAAAAACTTTCATAACCCGGAACTTCAATTGCCATTAGTGGCTAAAAAAACAATTATTTGACGCCTCATGATAGCAATTAACACCCATCTGTTATTATATCCAAATCTTTGCTTTCGGTAGACCTACGATCGTGTGTAATGAGGAGCCCAGAGGTTTTAAAAAGGTTGTATTTTGTGTGAAATATGTTTAAGGGTTTTGGACCTTCAGAGCCCGTGGGTAAGATTTATTCGTGTGTAAATGGATGGCAGTGGAAATGCGGTGCGCATAGACGTGTGAAGCTGACGCCTCCTGCGGACGCGCGCAGACCACCCGCGCTCGACCACCGGTCGCCGCAGGGCGTGTGCGCATCACACGTGGACGGTCACCAATAGTTATGTTGAAATTGGATAATTTATTTTGCGTCTGCAAAAACTGCTGATTGCTCTATATATGATAAGAACAGTTGTATTAAAAAGTTATATCCCTTTGTTTAATGGGTTTTGTTGTTTTATCTGAAGCGATGATCTACTCGTGTTTATATACGTCAACAAGGCTTGACTGGCAGTGGTCTCGGCTGGCATTCCGCACGAGGTCGCGCCGTGGGCACTGGGCAGGGCTTGGCTCCAGTGTGGTCCGGCTATGCACGCTGTCGGCGCTCGGTCTCGGCACGCGCGCTATGCGCCTGACCCGACCGCCACAGCCTCGTAGCCGCCTAATAAATGACCAAAGCACGGCATTAGGCGGATCGCATATATCATTTATGTAAATTGTGACGAAGACATATCTAGCCCGGTCGGCCGCTGCCTTCACTCCACACGACGTACATTCCGTCTCATTTAGTTATTTCTCTGCAAGCAAATAAATCCACGAATGAATAGTTCGTGCTCATTACTGTGTGTTCTGCTTGTCACGATAAGGAAACCTTGTGGTTTGAGTAATAACGCTCATTTCTAAGTTGCGTAACTGTTCTATTCACTGTCACTTCTAAGATTGAGTCTCATCTATTGTCAACTGTTTATGGCTTTCACCTTTGAGGTTTGGGGAAACATCTTCATCTTACCAAAACAACACAGCATGACTAAGAGATGAATGAGAGATGCAAAATTATCCCATTCATGTCTCACGGAAGGTACTGTATTAGATTTTAAATTCGTATTACTGACGTATTAAATGCAATACGATGCATTGAGATTGAATAGAACAACATACAGCAACGGTTGACAATAACTAGCTCATAGGGAACCACCCCTGCTCTTGTTGTGTTGTGCTGTGACAACTGTTAGTTGGTGGCTTTGTTAAGAAGATTGATTAGGTGATTTTACAGATCGTTGAAATTCGTGGCATAATTCGTTGGCTTTCTTTACATGGACCTCTATATTATGAGAACACTTTTTAAATCACATAGAAGACACATAGCTTGAATATTATATCGACTACGACCTATATAATCTGGGTTGGTGAGGTACTAACGTGCCCCGCATGTGCTCCTACTGCTTGTTCAAAAATGGGTACATCAGCCACACTAGGGCACATCAGAGGGAGAGCAACGAAGCCCTCAAACAATAAACAATAATTCATCATATTACAGTCGCCGCCGTAGCGAAAACAGTTAGGAAATCATCATCATCATAAAGACTATCATATCATAAGAGTCGAGCCTCAGCCATACATTTTGTGACAGTTCTCCATTGAAAATTGACAAAAATCTGTGCTTGAGGCTCGACTCAGACTCAAGCACTGTTTTAGAATACGGGCCTATATAAGATCATTTTTACTAGTTTTTATTTCAAACCCGCGTAGAGCTCCCAGCCTATGCGGTTCGCGGTGTACTGAACTCCATTACCGCTGTGAGGATGTCGCTCACTACCGTTTCACTCTCTTAACCTCACATCAAGTCATAAATTACGCGTAACCTATTTCACAAAGGGCCATACCACAAGTTCTCGAAATGACCGACATCTGGCCACGTCATATATTGCTCGTTAGCTCCCACTGCGCCATTCATCAGAATCTCGCTCGCAACTCACTCGCGACACTATTAAGACATTTTCAGTGGAGCCCTATTCTAAAGTAAATTATTGTAGGCGTTTACTAGTAAACTAAGCGTTGGTTAGCCACAATGATAGCTACATTTGCGGTTTACTCGCGGTGTGGTCTCGTACAATGACTTTTGAAAAATTGCTCACCTTTAAGTTCAACTGAGAACGACATGATAGTTTTTGTGAAAATAGATGAGTGAGTAGTGAGTACGTACTTTGCGTTTCTTTTGAAATTGTAAACGTGAGAGAACTATCAATCAAAATCTTCAAATATTGATAATCTTTATTATCAATACTTGAATTGGCTAGATCTTTTTTATATAAAGAGGTTCCTATAGTATTCTCAAATTCGATATATTATACAATTAAATTATATGAGTGAGTGAGAGAGAGAGAGAGAGAGTGGTTCTGTTCTGTGTAAACAAAAGATTTTATTTTATTTTATTTTTAAATAAGCTGAAGGTATCAGGAATTACTAACAAGTATCCACTTTTACTTATAAGCTAAGTACCTACTAGTGCCAATGAATGCGGTAAGTAAAATAAAATTGATTTATTTTATCAAAAGAAACTTATTAAAAGTAACTTAACATCTACGAGCATTCTATAAATGAATGAGTAATTCTTGTGATAATAATATAGGAAGTCAATTTAACAGTCATAAAGTGAAAAAAACTACGTCACGTGGTCATCGATGGAGGTCCGTGTTTGGACAATTTTGCACCCCCTATGGTTTCGCATAATTTTTTGCTCACCCCCATATCTGTGTTTGTCAACTGGCACATTAACCAAGGTGTTTCCTACAGGGTGGTCTAGTTTTTTGCCCTCTGTTAATTGGTGACAATGTGATCACCAACCGTCCGGGTGAAGAGAGATGTATCCCACCAGATGGTGGTAGACGGTGTTAATAATGTTGTTTAAATACTACAGAGTGTAAATAGAATAATTATTTGTATAGGTAAAAATAGATAAATAGATAGATAGATAACACTTTATTAGGACATTACACATTTAACGAAAATACTAAAGCTATAGCGAAGTATAATTAATTATCGCTATGAGCGATCTGTTCCAGATAATTAAACTAGGTAGGAAGTTTTGCGATAGAATCAGTTAGTTTGTTTTAGAGTAATATTTTTTTTATCCGACCTAAAGGCGTAGAGGTAAAACACAACTCGGGTATCGGGTGTATTGTATGTATTGTATATTTCTAATGGTATGATTGTGGATGGAAAAGGCCAAAAATAGTTCATCTTGGCAATGTTAAATTACATTATACTTACATAAGGGAGGTCTATGTCCAGCAGTGGACAACATCAGTGGTGTACCTATAGCCTTTTTTTGAATCCCTTTTTTGTAAGGACCCAATACTTTACCTCTAATATCAGTATAGCTGTAGACTATCATAAACCAGACATTCATCATCATCATCTACTGACTTCACTAAACGTACAGTCAGCGACATAATTTCTGACTTTCAAAGCCGGTTTTTCAAAGCCATTTTATTTCTTATTTTGCCAAACATATTATGTTTCTACTTCTGTTTGCTAACACTTTGCTCAAGGTAACAAACGCAGCCCAAAAGCAGCAATCCAGCAATCCAGCAGTCCAAAGTCCCAGCAGTACAGTATATAAAAAATAATAAAAGTGCGGCTAATCACGTAACTTACCTGCTTAATCCCAAGTTCGATTTTGACAGAAAACCTAGAACAAACCTACCTACCATATACCCTATATATGGGTATTTCAGTACCTGTCATGGTACTGAAGTATTGAAGTGGCAACCTACATTTTCTCTCTGACTGTACAACCCTCTTAGAAGTAGCGTTACAAAAAGCTCCATTAAGCTCGGTACTCACAACAGATAAGCCGTGATAAAAGCGCCACATGCAGTTTTTCCAGCTATTTCTGGTGCAGTGCACTCACTGCATTAAGGGTGATACTCGGCTCCTTCAGAAGAACACTTCACAGTGCTACCGGCTTCTTTCAAAAACTGGCGCCAGACACTTGATACCTTTACAGAGGGAACAGAAGCCCTTGTTCATAAGGATATCTGCTAAGCATTATTTTGTAGAAAAAACGGTAGACTGAAGAGTTGGTCTGTCTTATAAAAATCTGTCAAAAGGTAATCCGTGTTTCAGCTACTGCCATATTTTCTGGTTAAAGATTCTTTATTTCTCATAAGAATTACATAATTCACTTACTCGAGAATAAATCTAAACAGTAAGCCTACCATGAGCTCTGTCTGGCACTGTCTCTGGCTCTGGTTTTAAGTTTGTGTGAGTGCTCACCAGTGCATTATACTGTGTTTGTGACGTTTTGACGTAGGATTTATTTAGTCAACACCTAGGCCTACAGTAAAGTTACGTATGTACGAAAAATAACAAGTAAACTTTAAACAACAACAAACAAGATATTATTTTACCAATGGGTTACAAACAGTTGTCAGGGTTTTAACATTGAGAAGTGCTATAATTAATACAAAAAAATGTAGTTTAAAGTTTAATTTTGATTCACTTAAACCTCCCTAAGTAAGTACCCACTTAAGTTTATTTTCAATTAGTTTTTCATACAGAAAGCATACACTTACTGCTTACAATTTATTAAATTCTTTTTGCGTGCATAAATGAGAGTGTTTTATCGTGGAAAATGGAACAGAATATTGTGCGGCGTTCGATTATGTTTGAACGCAATTTAAGCACCTGTATAACCTCTTTGTTCTGCCGCACAAGTACGGTTGTCAGAACAAGAAGTTATAAAATTTTTATAATGTCCCAAAAGTTAGGAGCCGAGCGGGATTTGAACCCGCGACCTTCCCCTGTACGGAGCTGCGCTGACCGTTGCGCCATCGGACCCTAATCACATTCAACGAATAACTCTTAGGGACTGTTCGGCACTAACGCGACCGTGGCTCCATCTACAGGTTTGATGTTACAGTCAACTACTTACCTGCTCGATAACCGAAGTTGCATTTAGTTGAATCCTTAAGTGTAGTAAACACTATAAAATCAATAAAAAAAAAAGAAGTTATAACCTACAGATTACTGTAACTGTCTATAGACTACAATACCACCAACTTCAAACAAAACAAAAACAAGTTCAGGCGAGAGGACACAAAATTGTGAAACAAAAGATAGAACTGATAGCGAAGCGAAATGAGATGACATCATTATTTGGTCAACTGAACAGATTAGGTTTATGGCAATGTACTGTAACTTGGTGGGCCTGGAAGTATCCTATGCAGAGCTAATAAACTCATTGCGTTTATAGTTCTTTATAAATGCGCTAAACTGCGTGGCAACGGGATCACACGCTGCCCGTTGAACTATCGTTGCCACGCACACCGTGTAAGCGTGTAAGCGTGTAAGCCAGAATGTCAACATGTCATTGTAACTTTATAATTTTGCACAGTAAACCTCCTGAAGTCAGACTTTTGTGCATGAATAGTCAATGGATATAATAATATTTTTTAGCTAAAAATTATAAAATAATCTCGTTGCATCGATTCATCACACACAAAGGCTAAAATAATATAATTATAAGTATATTTTTTTGAAAGAACGTAAAAAATATTAAACATCAATGTCAGTTTCTCTCTATATTTAATCATGATCGATGATCAAAAATCTTCACCTGACCTCATGTTTTTGGCATCGCTACAAATACTCAATGGGTGTCGAAGCCCGTGTTTTTTGCAAATTCGGTTGAGGTCCGCGATATCGCCTATTACCGCGTATCCATAACTTGTAACGATATCATTTATTGCCATGTCACTCTTTTGCGAAACGGAACCAAGATTCTTAACCTCAAATCTAGAGACAAACATTGATAAATCTATGTCAGTTTTTACTTCTACGTCTGGTTTAGATCATGATAAATTACAAAACTTCTAGCACCTCTCTTTTTTAGGGTTCCGTAGCCAAATGGCAAAAACGGAACCCTTATAGATTCGTCAGTCTATCTGTCTGTCTGTCTGTCTGTCCGTCCGTATGTCACAGCCATTTTTTCCGAAACCATAAGAGCTAGACTGATGAAACTTGGCTAGAGATGGGCGCTTACCCGGTAAAAACCCGAACTTTGGGTATTTACCCATTTATACCTAATTTTACCCACCCATTTTGAATTAATACCGGGTAAAAATTCAAAACAACTTTTCTATTAATGAAGTTTAGTTTTAGTAGGAATATTATGTTTTTATTGGTAAGTATTCATTCTGATCTACAATGGTTTAGTATTAAAGGTAAAATAAACCAAAAAAAATACATAAATTAAGTAGAACAATAAATATATAGTACTAATCCGCTAATCTAATCTAAGTAAGCTAATTTAATGTAGACTTGTGTGTGCACCCCACGCCGCGAAGACTTCTTATAGCCCAGTTGTAAGACTAAGCTGGTTTTAAACAGCCCGTACAGACAAGTGGCAAACAGACTCAACAGCCCAGTTGTAAGACTAAGCTGGTTTTAAACAGCCCGTACAGACAAGTGGCAAATACAAAGCGAAATAAGGTACACACAACAATTATACCACAAGAAATAAAAAACTTAATAAGATTCGACACGTGTTTCGCCTCTCTACGAAGCATCCTCAGGAAAATCGACTCTCTGTGCACTATTAGGACGTGTTGCCTTGTCGAGCGCTGAGCAGAAAGACTTTCTGCTCACGTGTCGAATCTTATTAAGTTTTTTATTTCTTGTGGTATAATTGTTGTGTGTACCTTATTTCGCTTTGTATTTGCCACTTGTCTGTACGGGCTGTTTAAAACCAGCTTAGTCTTACAACTGGGCTGTTGAGTCTGTTTGCCACTTGTCTGTACGGGCTGTTTAAAACCAGCTTAGTCTTTCAACTGGGCTATTGAGTATTTTTTTGCCACTTGTCTGTACGGGCTGTTTAAAACCAGCATTAGTCTTACAACTGGGCTGTTGTGTCTGTTTGCCACTTGTCTGTACGGGCTGTTTAAAACCAGCTTAGTCTTTCAAATGGGCTATTAAGTATTTTTGCCACTTGTCTGTACGGGCTGTTTAAAACCAGCATTAGTCTTACAACTGGGCCATTGCGTCTGTTTGCCACTTGTCTGTACGGGCTGTTTAAAACCAGCTTAGTCTTACAACTGGGCTATAAGAAGTCTTCGCGGCGTGGGGTGCACACACAAGTCTACATTAAATTAGCTTACTTAGATTAGATTAGCGGATTAGTACTATATATTTATTGTTCTACATAATTTATGTTTAACAATGGAATTCCGCAAAGTCACGCCTGAATCTATTAATTAACAAAAAAAATACATTTCACCAGTGTAGGAAACTATTAAAAACATATATTTTTGATGAGGTGTAGTTTTAACTAAGTTTATATTATAGATCGAGTGAGCAAAGCGAACGAAGATCTTTCAAACAGCCCGACTTAATGAACAAAATTGTAAGAAAAAAGAAAAGTGGCGAAACGTTAAAGTTGCTGGTAAAGACACGGTGGGGTAGTCATGTAACCGCACTAAAAAGTCTAAAAAATACAAAAACAGCCTTAATGGCCCTAGCTATACACGAAACCACGGTACTATTGCCTTCAGAAACAAAGTCTACACTTCTGGATGAAGATTTTTGGAGCATGATAGAAGATTAAGATAGAAGAATTTCGGAACCAGTTACAGGACCTATTTTCAAACTTAAATCAAATGAATGTAATAAACACATTTAAAGATATCAAATCAAAGATGGAGTTCATTTTACCCAATATGGTGATATTGGGTAAAATGAACTCCATCTTTGATTAAAAGATCGATTGTTTGTGATCATCACCTAACTAGCTGTTACCCACGACTTCGTCATCGTGGATATTTGAATTCGTTTTTAGGGTTCCGTAGCCAAATGGCAAAAACGGAACCCTTATAGATTCGTCATGTCTGTCTGTCTGTCTGTCCGTGTATGTCACAGCCATTTTTCTCCGAAACTATAAAAGCTAGACCGATGAAACTTAGCGAGTATTTGAGATTATGTATTATGTAAGCCGCATCAATATTTTTACACAAAAAAAGAAAAAAAAGAAAAAATTTGGGGGGTCCCCATACTTGAAAATGAAACTCAATTTTTTTTTTATCAAACCCGTACGTGTGGGGTATCTATGAATAGGTCTTCAAAAATGATATTGAGGTTTCTGATACCGTTTTTTTCTAAACTGAATAGTTTGCGCGAGAGACACTTCCAAAGTGGTAAAAAGTTGGTCCCCCCCATAACTTCTAAAATAAGAGAATGAAAAATCTAAACAAAATATATGATGTACATTACTATGCAAACTTTCAACGATATTTGGTTTGAACGAGATCTAGTGAGTAGTTTTTTTTTATACGTCATAAATCGTAAACCGTAATTTACCTTTCGACGAACTACAAGAACTTTTATATTATGTTACTTGTTGCTACGGAACCCTTCATGGGCGAGTCCGACTCGCACTTTTTAGTTTGACATGACCAACTGCTAGTTACCATTGTTTTGAGCTTGTACTTAGAGTGTATTTGAATTTGAAGGCGAGTGCTGTTGGAGCGGCCTTTTTTCAGCAGTGTTTAGTTTAAGTATGATAGATGTTTCCCGCGATTTTGTCTTAGTGGTTATCATCGGTTTTTTTGTTAACCTTTGTGTGTATTCAAACCTGGTGACAGATGCTACGGTAGCCGAAAATTTTTTAATGTTTTTTTTGCGTATTTTGTAAACATCTTTTTCGTGATTTTCTTTTTGTGAGTAATTTGGGTAGTATCGTATTCGTTGGTGTATAATCGAATCTGGTTTTTTTATTTGACATGACCAACTGCTAGTTACCATAGTTTTGAGCTTGTACTTTAGAGTGTATTTGAATTTGGAGGCATGTCCTATTGTAGCTGATTTTTTTCAGCGGTGCTTAGTTTCGGTATGATAGGTGTTTTCCGTGATTTTGTCTTAGTGGTTATCATCGGTTTTTTTGTTAACCTTTGTGTATATTCAAACCTGGTGACAGATGCTACGGTAGCCGAAAATTTTTTAATGTTTTTTTTGCGTATTTTGTAAACATCTTTTTCGTGATTTTCTTTTTGTGGGTAGGTAATTTGGGCTTTTGGCAATGGGCGGTCTTACCGCTATGAGCGATTTCTTCCAGACAACCTTTGGATGGACAGGATCATTTGGATCGATTCACGCAATCTCAGTTCGGGGCGAACTACTAGTTATTGTGATGAGTTTCATTGGTGAGCACTTAACTGAAACGATAATTAGTGCGCTATTTATTTATATTGGACCAAATAGCACACTAATTTATCTTCTGTCATTGGTTTTATTTGTCAAAGCATGTATCATAAAGGTTTAATAAGATGATATTTACCATTAAAATACATTGTTAGTACTTTTTTAAGTATTTAGATTTTCTAGGATTATAAAAATGCAGGCCGAATTTTTACCCGGTATTAATAAAATTTACCCGGTATAAATGGGTATTTTTAATTTTTAACATTTCTTCCCTTCCCTTTCCTTTTTTACCCTTCCAATTTTTACCCACCCGCCCATCTCTAAACTTGGCGAGTAGATGTATTCTGTGAACCGCATTAAGATTTTTACACAAAAATAGAAAAAAACACTAAAAATTTTGGGGGTATA